>CM073596.1:8750000-10000000 GCA_037074705.1 Zhengitettix transpicula | reverse complement strand
TTCCTTGACACATGTATTAAGGGAACGTTTTGTTCGCCCTATGTAGCAGGCATTACAATTAGAGCAAGAGATTTTGTAAACAACACAATGTTTGCTGTAGGTGTCAAGTGGGTCCTTGTGGTTTTTAATCAAGTGGGAAAGAGTATTAGTCAATCTTTAAATGATGGATATTTAATATTCTTTGAATATTTGGATAAATTTTTTATGTAGAAATCTGTAATAATGGAGTACGAGAAAAAAATTGGCTTGAGGTGTTTGGGGACGACTGACAGTAGGATATTGGATTTTGTTCAATCTGCTGTTAGTGTGTTTAATAATAAAATTTAAAGGGTACTCATTGAAGATTAAAATGTTTCAGAAAATATTCAAGTTGTGTTGATGGAACTTGGAGGTAGAAAGTAAAATAGCTCTGTCTCTAAGATTATGTCTGTTGGCTTGGAGGATGATCAGAAAGGTAATTGACAACACGTCCAGAGTATTTATTGAACCAATTGGTGAGATTAAAGTATTGTGAATGGATTCAGTGACGTCAAGGAAATTAAGAGATTGGTTAAATTCAAGTTCATGAGTGAATTGTAAGTTGGGATGATAATTATTGAAATTATTGACTATAAGGTTGATTTTCGAGGACTTAACAATACAAAAAATGTCATATAGATATATTTTGTAGCAATGAGGTTGCACTGGAAGTAGAGAAAGACAAGAATTCTCTAAATCTCTCATGACTATCTGAGCAAAAAAAGGACTAAGGGAGCTTCCCATGGGAGAACTTTTGATATGATGATAGTGAACCTGATTCAACTTGAAATAAGCCGAGTTGACGATTATATTAATAATGCATAAAAATTAATTAAGTGGAATTTCAGTATATTGACTGAAAATGGGGCAATCTATTTTTGAAACTGTCATTGGGAATAGAGTTGAATAAGGAAACGACATCAAGAGAAATTAAAGACTGGTCATGAGGGACAATGAGGTGCTTGATTTTTATCAGTAAATTGGTAAGAATTTTTAACATAATAGTGGTTTTTTCATCGAGGTCTTTAGAAAACATGTTATGAATGTAGGAGGAAATGTTGTGTAAGGGACTGCCAGTAGAAGCAATAATAATTCTAAAAGATAGGTCAGGTTTGAGCATTTTAGGAAAGGCATAACCTCTGGAAATGTTGGCCGAGGTGATGAGTAGCGAGTAAAATGTGGATGGTTCAATGAATGAAATTCCGTTATTTTCTGTCATACCGGCCGCTAATTTCTCGTGTTAATTACTATTCTCCATGTACAACCTTAATTACGGAGGTACACTGGTAAAATACCCTTTTTAGATTTCAACTTTCGTAGACATTTTTTCGCTTTTTTACCCCCCGTCGCCCTGAGACCATCCAAGTTCCCCCACTGTATTTTCCGTAGTCGAGTCCAGTTGCTCAGGGATTTCATGTTTGTCAATGACCGCGTCAGTGTCCAAGTGATGTGTGTGCGCGCATAATTGGGCAGGGCCGCGAGGGGTCACGCCATTATCTCGAGGTCGAGTCCAGGCTGATTGAGCCTTCGCCGCAGCCGCCATTGATTGCCAAAGGAGAAGAAACGTCCGCACTTCTCTCACACGCGATTCCTGGAAAAGCATTAGCGCACAAAACGACATTTCTCGGTAAACAAGGCCAATAAACAACAGAGATAAAGTCGTTCGCAAAAATAGATCCGCCCTTGCAGAGTGATTGATAAATCGTCACGATAGTCCAATTCATTTTGCTTGGGAAAGTTTTGAGATCTCAACGACGCGTGTATCTCCTAAGAATATGTACAATAATCATCATCATTACTTAATAATTAAACAGCAAAACAACCTAATTGTCAGACTGGAACAAATAAAGAAACAATATTGCGACGTTTCGTCCAAAACTTTGGGACTTCATCAGTTAATAGACGAAAATAAGTAAAATTTATACATTTACCAGATTAAGTCCCAAAACAGTGGACGAAACGTTGCAATGTTACAATTATTTGTAATTTAGCTTAACTTTAATTTTCTGACACCTTGGCCGTTTTGCTGTTTATTAAATTACGAATGTCAGATTCACTTAAACACATTATATTATATCAATTAAATAAATTAATGACCCTTTTTTACACCAAAAATTTTAAAAAAAATTATTCGACATCACGACGACGTTTCAGTACCGCATTTTTGTACTTTCAACGGTAACAGAATTTGTTGTCATAAATTTAACTAACATTTATTTCTTTAAAACTTAAGCAATATAATATTTAAAATAATTTTTCAACATTATTGAAATTTAACAACGTGTAATTTTATCAAATTAATTCTGGTCAACATAATCGTGGAAAATGTTACATAGGGAGAACTAAACGTGCTCTTGAAACTAGATCAAAGGAACAGAAAACATAAAACCATCAAAATGTTGAAGTTTTAGGTATTGTAAAAGTAATTTATCAGAACATTACTGATAATTAATCATTTTTACTACAGATAAATACGACCCATGATACATGGTAATCCTTTGTTTCCCTACATTTGTAATCATTCATAACATAGAAATTTCTCTATTTTATTTGCATTTATGTTTGAGCCATCAATATTTTAACAGAGTAAACGGGGACATTGTTATCTTCGGTTCACTTCGCCTGCTGGTGCCAGGATTTAAATTATTTGTCGTTTGGAGAGCAACGAAGAAACATGCTTTTGACTGAGGGAGTCGTATATATACACTTTAATGGATTGAATCCTCAAGCGGAATGCAAGGAAGAAACTTGATAAAAAAAAAATCTCAGCTACCAAGTTCCACTATAAGAGATTTCGGAGTACGACAGACGACCAGACTTAGAGAACTCTAATCAGTTAGAGTTTTGTGCTGCCTTGCATACTAGATCAGCCTTGGTAACTCGTTTACCCAGACAATTTAAGTACTGAATTCTTCTCCTCGGTCAGCCTTTTTCCTTGCAAAACAAAATGTCGGCCCCAGCCCCCTCCCCCTCCCCGAGATGAATTCCTTTGCTAGTGACGCGGCCATTGATTCCGTTTCCCTCCCACTCTCTCTAGTCTGGTGAAGCCTTCAGAATTCTCCCCTTGTACTGGCAGAGCGTTCTCCCGAAATCGATTTGCAGGACAAGCAATTTAACTGTTGGCCATCACGCTACTCCCCCACAAGACTTACTCACAGAGGGCACAATCTCCTGGGTTAAACAGAAATCTATCTGACCAGTTAATAACGCTGATTGAGGTTTCCTGGTTTATTATAATCCTAACACATACTCTCAGTGCGTGTCTCGTCAACGATAAGGAAAGACTTCACAGACACAGTTACAAAATCTTCACATTTAATATGGCTTCTAGAACCAAACATCGTCGAAGGAAAGATGGCCACCATAAAACCCATCCCACACAACTGTAAACCATATAAATACTGCCCGGGTCATCAGGAGAATGGCACCATCCAGATTTCACCAGCACTGGGGATCCAGAACGTCTACACCATAAGAATCAATCCTTCTTTATATAGAAGAGACCTTATTGTTATTTCTAGGGTCCGTACCTGCCATTGTTCCCAATGCAACATCATCATTTTTTCGCTCCAGTTGGCGTCATCAAATTTGTTCTTTCCAACCACAACTTCTGTTCCATCCTCTTATTCCAAACCGAATCACGTTTCGTCATATCATTGAAAATTTTCTTTTCCAGCCTTCACGTCATCTTTTACCAGTTAAGGTCCTTTCAAAGATGACAGTCGGTAGGCAAAAGGCTCTTAATGGGCTGTCGAGCCAAGGAGAATAAAATAATAAGGCCCTTACATAGGGACCATATCATCGTAATTGGCTTACTACTAAAATTTTCAAGAGGCCTCTGTCCAATCCAAGTTTTTTTTTATTTAAAAGTTTAATGTGGCATTAACTGAAATGTCATTAGCGACCCCTACATTAGTTTACATAGGGTAAGAAAACAATATATTGTGTTTTAAATTAGGTAGCTTAAGTTGGCTTAAATTGGCGAACTTCAGCACCCTGAAGATCGTCACTGCAGATGTGGCAAGGTCCGATAGTTGGATGTTGCCCAAGATACTGTTCCTGATTGTTCTCGCAGCTCTGCAGGTTATGCTTCATAGTTAAGTTCTCATCACAATGGGAACAAACCCAAGGAAGCCTGCGAGAGGTTTTCTCGCAGGTGAACCTTCCCAGAGAGCTCTGGCGGGGGCTACCTTTGGGGATGCTCTCACATCTCTCTGGTTTTTTTTGAACTAAGGTTCCCACATGCCGAGGCACCTTGGTCTGTTTTGAGAGGTGTATGTTCCGGGGTCGCAGACCTTGGGCATACGGCAAGAGTTGTCCGCTATTCCTATTGGAATAGTCGGCCAGCTGCCTCCTAAACTGGTCAAGGCATGGCGAGGGGTAAGCTGCGTCCCCACAGCAAACTCCTCTCCCGTCATCGGAAGGGCGTGGGACAAGTACCAAATGCCCGAACTACCCGATGCAGGTTTTTCTAGGGTTTTCCCTGCATTTCTTTAGGCGAATGCCGGGTAGGATCCTTAAACCATAGCCCGGGGGCCCTAGTTAACCCTTGGCTACCTTCCACTACCCTTCCGCATCCCCCCCTTTCAAGTCCCTTCCTATGCTATTAAAGGGGAGTTGCCCATAGTGGATTACCCTCATGTAGCCTGTTGCCCTAAAAAAAAATAAAAAAAAAAAAATAATAAAAAAAAAAAAAGGAACAAACCCCTCTCCTGCAATCGGAAGGGCGTGGGACAAGTAGCCAATGCCCGACCTACCTGATGCAGGTTTTCTAGGGTTTGCCCTGCTTCACTTTTATGCGATCCGGGTAGGATCCTTAAACTACAGCCCGGGGGCCCTAGCTAACCCTTGGCTACATTCCTCTATCCTTCCACATCCCCACTTTCATCCCTTCCTATGCTATTAATGCCACCATGTGGATTACCCTCATATGGCCTGTTACCCCCCCCCCTTCCCCGGCAAAAGGAACACAATGGAAGCTCAGTTCTGGAAATTGTGTGTTTATGGGTTGATTTAGTATGCCCAGATCTTATTTGAGAGAGGATAAATTGATTTTTTCGGTTAATCTGTTTAAGGAATTTTATTTCTTTACATGCTTTAATGTTTGTTTATAATGAAGAATTAATCTTATCCAAGCTTTTCTTTGTCCAGTACTCGGTTCTTATAGCAAATTTTTTAAAATGGTCTTGACTGTTTCTTCCGATGTTCACATTGACATTTATGATATTCTGTTGTGGATTGGGTTTGTCATTTGCAGGGATCTCCAAGTGTAGTTTCTTTATCAGGGTGTGTAAAACCCCTTAAAAGGTCTGTAGTCGGTTGGTCCTGATACGTGATTCTGTTGTTTTGGAGAGGCGTTTTTTCTGATGGACTCCTGAGCCCCTGAGAGAATATCGTATAGTTGTAAGATTCTTCCTGCACATCAGGTTGGGTTGACCCGATTCGAATAGGGGGTTTTCAATATTAGTAGTTCTCGAACAACCTGAAATAGTCCGGAAGGCTACGTTTTCTATTGTGGCTATTTTCTTTAGTAAGGTTTTGCTTGTCGTTTGTAACATTTGGATACCATACTCGATTTTAGATATTATAATAGCGTTATATGATAGGTTTAAGGTTCTTCTGTCTGCGCCCCAATTTTTCGCAGCAATACATTTGAGTATATAAATTATTATTTTTATTTCCGTGCATAGTTCTTCAATGTGGTACTTGAAATTTAATTTCTTATCCCATATTATTCCAAGTATTTTTACTGTGCTGATGAAACTGTATATTTTTTTCCTTCTAATACCAGCGGTAAGTGTCTTATTTTATTTCTCCTGGTGAAGATAATTGTCTTGATTTTGTCACAGCTAAAATTGTAACCTATTTTGGCGGCCCTTGAAGTAACCTCACCCAATTTATATTTGCATTTGCTTCGTTTCTTCTATATTGTAACCTTTTTTAAAACAAAATTATATCATCTGCAAATACAATCCAAGTTGTTGACGGACATAATCTTTCATAATCTTCTGGAGACAAGCACAGGGAAATGTCATATCATTACCATCAAAAATTTTGTTTAAAATAAATTACATAAATGGCGTATCGTTCCAAAACGAGGTCATCTTCAGGTAAAGACAAATAATTAGGTGAACATCAAATATTATATTATCAACATTTAGAGTGTGACGGTGTTATATATTCATCATCAACAACGTGTAATTACCAATTTAATCAAAAATGGAACCTCAATGAGGCTGACTACTTCCCCAAAACATCAAAAAGACATTATAGAATTCTAGTGTAAACCAAAGTACGGTCGCTGATGACCCATTTGTAGTTAATACGACTTTAAATTTTAAAAAAATGGTTTCGTTGTTTAAGCTTATTTATTACAGCGTACAGTTGTTAGTCCTTCTAAACGCAGTGACGTTGCTTAATATTGAACCCCCGGTCACGCGTCGTCGTCGCTTAAATCACCGTAAATAGGATTTAATAATATGGGGAACAGATTAGTTCTACAGAAAATTTAAAATAGTGTTAAAGGAAACTTTTCCTAAAGAGAAATACTGATAGAAACCTTGGACGTGAGGAGAGGAGAAGCTCCACCACGGTCAGCATCAACACTTACCTGCAAAGAAAAAAGAAAAAAAAAGTATTAATAGCCGCAAAGGAAACAGAAAATAGATTAAAAGCAGTTCAGGTCAAAACAAGTACACAAAAAGTCCACTGAAATAGGTTAAAACAATTTATTCAACATCCGTACGTCGTGAGGAGGAAATATATTATTAGCCTAATGGATCTTAAGCTACTTTATGGTTGTCGAAGGAGGTTAAATAAATTGTTTTAACCTATTTCTGCTAGCTTTTTGGGGGTTTTATCCTTTAATAGGCCAAAACTTGAAGAAAAATTACAATTTTTTATACAAAAATGCAGATAAAAAGTCATCACACGCCACGTTTCGGTGATTGTCCCCGAGTAATCGTCACCTCGAGACGAGTATACCCGAGAAGACTATACTCAGTTTCTACACTATGAAAGATCTGACTTCTACAGTATAAATTTTTTTTAACTAGACAAACACGTAACAAAATTAAGTGATAAAATAAATATAACACACTACGAAGTTTCTGCAATTCTTGTTTGATTTTCGTCTGTTGATACGAAATCGCAGAAACCCGCACGAACGACGCACCGCATTGCAAATCACCTTAGCCAAGCAGCAATGGCAGCAAGAACCGTTGTAGTGTGAGATAATTAGGCTACTTTTTTATCTCTGCATTTAACACATGCGTTTATATGTTTTCTTTTATATTTTTTTTTTTGAAAAAATTATTGACGTTTCGTCCTAAAATTAGGATGTCTTCAGGTAATGACAAATAATTAGGAGACCTCTCAAGACAAATATCACGTTATAAACAGTATCAGTGTCACGGTGTAGAATATCGCAGTGAAATATATTCAACATCAACAACATGTAATTAAAATAATGTTTGATAATACAAAAATATCTACAAAAAAATAGAATTTGATTTTTACACACATTTTTTACTGTATGGTAACATGAAACTCTGCAGGAGGTTAATAAAGTACTTCAAAGTTAAATAACGCTGAGAAACAACTGTAAAGAAAAGAAATAAATGGCTTAAAACTGTATTAACCAGAATTTTTTTTTTCGTTGAAAATTGTAGACAGGATTTCAATCTCCTTTTCAGTTAAAGTAATGCAACAATTATAAAAAATATTTTTATTGAAAGGTACTGAAGTTCTTGAATACATGAAGAGGTCCCAAGTAACTTAAACTGAACCTTTCTAATGTAACTTTTAATTAATTAAATTAATTCTTGCGCCACATTTCATTACTGTGTATAATGAAAATATTTCAATCTTTAAGGACAAGACACGGTTAGCTACAAAAAATTGTGAAGAACAGAATAACAGTTTATAAATAAAAGAAATAATTTATCATCAAAAAAGTTTTTTACAATTCTAATTTATTTGATTTTCACCATCAATTTAACCACAAGAAGATTTTTCTAGGTACTAATTTGTCAACAATAAAAAATTCCTTATGGTCGTGAAAATAATATAAATAAGATGAATGTGTTGGGGCAGAGAGAATTATATTTATATACAACCATGAATTATATTTTTAATAAAAAAAAGGTCATATCTAAATTGAATATAAACTTGCTGTAAAGATAAAAAAGCCAAGAAATAGTCTCATATCTTTAAGAATAAATACACGCGACTTATTTTTATGTATTTACACGAATTTCCAAGTCTTTTTAATTCAATTGCTGTTAGAGGCATTTGTTAGCTAATGACTGTGTTGGTTACAAGTCCAAGATTATTAGGCCAGCTGAGTCTATTTCCCGGGTCAACGCTGGCTGGAGCCTGACGCTCTGCTGACCGACTGAGTGGTGGGTGCGACCTCTGACCTCCACCCCTTGAGCGCATGCTCCACGAACAGCCGCAGGGTCCACGACGACTGTAGCAGGCAACAACCCCATCTCCAAAAGTAAACTCCGAGGGGGAAAAGTTCGCATCGAGGTAACAACTTATTAAGGCTGGACAGAAAAGTAAATGAGGTGATAACCAACAGCATTTTGCCCCTTGGGTATACCTTGATTTTGAATGGCTTGCTATCAGGAACTTGTCCGCCCAATGCATTCCACTGAAACTATTAATTATCACTCAAGAGACCGGGGCCTTGACATATAATAGAAAAAACATTCTAGTGACCAATTCCTACCCACAACAGTTCATAAAAAATTACATTAAAAAAATTAATTCAACACAGAGGAATACCACCAAACCTTTAAACAGTTCATTGACACAGATGATGTTATATTCAACCGTATACAAAATTTGAAAGACCATGTTGACAAAAACAAATTTCATAACAAATTAAAAAGGCAATGATTCTACATACAAATACATAGCAGCCATCGTTATTCGAATCAAGGAACATCAAAATCCAAACGATAAATGATCTGCCATTTCGAAACACACAGTTTCAACTGTGAAAGTAGCCAAAAATTTAGATAAAGACATAAATCTAGATTAGTTTCAGAGATGTTAGACATTAAGTATATCGTAATACAGATCCTCTCAATGTCACTGATTTATTAAATAATATTATTTTAATCCATGACGCGTAATCTTCCAAACTTTTATACTATTTATCTTTGTCGTTGCATCTTTCGCTACCCACTAATATCTTTGCCCAATTATATCTATAATTTTAAATATCTTTATTAGAAAAAAATTAATATCGATATAATTAAAGTATCATGGCCATAAGTCAGAATTTATTAATTAAAATATACATTTATTATAATACCACAAAACGTTTCCTCCCTATGATCAGGGACCCCTTCAGTTATATATAAAAATAAATATAACGAAAAAGAATAGATGACTTTCAAACAAATAAATCAATTTAGTATAACATTATTACTTACATAAAGTAACAAAATATGATTTGAATCGATATAATGCATTAAACAGAAAAATTTTGTATTCTTCCAACATGACATTCAAACACATCAGAACTGTATATTTTACCACAAGAATAAAACTTTTTAAATATCAAATATATATATAATTTTAAATCAGAATAAAACTTAATCATAAATATAATTTAAAATTTTGGATGTCAGTATTAAATTTATGTGTGACATTTCGCTCATCAAACGAGGATAAATTTTACTTAATAAATTTAACATATGAATAAGATAGATAGGCAATTCAGACAAAAAGTGTAATATAAATACCACACAACGTTTCTGGGATCCTTGTCCCTTCCATCAGATGCTAAGCTTCTGAGTGTTGTCAACTGACAAGTGCAGTTGTCTTTCTCTGGGCTCTTCTTAGCACCTGACGAAAGGCACAAGGATCCCAGAAACGTTGTGTGGTATTTATATTACCCTTTTTTGTCTGAACTCAATATTTTCAATCAAACTTAAATTTTTGTTTCTAAATTTGACATTTGGCCATGATACATTATTTATAATTTCTTTATTGTTGACACATCCGGACAGAAACATGTTAAATTAAATTATTTTAAATTATAACTATTTGGTCTGTTCTTGGCCTGTGTTCGAAATCTGTCAAAGCGACCTCCTCCTGTGATCTGCTGGAATGAGGTAAGGAGAATGGCGTACGAGCTTCTTTGGGAACAAAATATGCGTTTCGATGTGGAATATTGGAATCCTCGCAGTCCCTATCGGGTTTTATCCCCCAAAGCAAGTTTCTGGTCTGTAGGCAAGACGAAGTTTCCCCTTCGTGTTGTGTTCGCTACTACATAATCTGAAATATTGTAATTTATCTACGTAATCGTGGAACTTTCCCGAACTGTCCACATCCATCTCATGGGGTGGGGGGGGGGGAGAGGAATGTATTTGTCACAAGTCACTCGCGTCGTGAACTCGAACCTGAAGATAACCTCCAAGACTACAAATCGTTATTACAAGCGATGATTGCACTAATTCGCGATGACGGCACACCACGTCCTTTGAAGTCGCCCCGATTTTTTTCCTTAATCAATAACTTGTCGATACTATTTATTGCCGCTATTTCGGGTGAGGACCTTTTGAACCCCTTCGGTTCCGAGAGACAGCATAATTCTCTCTTAGATTGCGTTTCTTCTGAAAATTGATAAGCGGCGTCGTCAGTCAAAACACGAGGGACGGTTACAAAAAAAACGCCAGTAGGAATAATAAATCGGCAACGGTTGTCTTTCGAAAACCGAGGTCCGTGATCGTTTAATGAATATCTAAACATTAATATAATCACTTATGGCTCATTAAGTCAGATAAAAATTATACATAATTTTTTTTGCTTCTGCGTCACCACCGTTTAGCTTGTCCATCTTGGTCCTTTCTAGGCTCTTCTTAATTCTTTTATGGACCATCTCACCAATACTTATAATTGATGAGGTCGCTACATGAAGACCAGAGCCCTTTTCTTACATGTTGCAACATGGTTTTCGCTCTCTATACGAGGAACTTATCTTCTCTCAATTTCGTCGTACTACACCGCCTCCCTCCCTCTCCCCACAAAATAAAAAATATGACGTCAGTTATTTTTTGAGGAACCACCTCAGTGGGACTTTTTTTTAAAAAAAAAAATAAGAATGCATATACAATTTCATACGACTGGAGTATTGGATTCTGCGTTGTATTCTACATATTTTTATAATATTAATAATTATAATATACATATATCTTAACGATTCTGCATATGAATAAAATATGATTTCATGGCCAATTAACTCAAAAAAAAGTTATAAGACTTCATTTAATAAACCACATTAATGTTTCATTCCGAAACATATGGTACCTTCTTCAGGTGTTGCCATATATGTAATTAATTTTGTAAAAAAAAATTTATATCTAAAAATTTGTTTAATGTAATGGATAAGTATCTCTGGTTTTTAACTGAGATTCCCACAAGCCGAGGCACCTCTGTCAGTTTTGAGAAGAGTATGTTCCGGTGTCGAAGACCTTGGGCATACGGTAAGAGTTATCCGATATTCCTATTGGAACAGTCGGCCAGCTGCCACCTAAACTGGTCGAGGCACGAAGAAGCGAATGCTGCGACTCCACAGTAAACCTCACTTCAATCATCGCAAACGCGTTGGACAAGTACCAGGTTATTCTATGGTTTCCCCTGCATTACTGTTAAGGGAATTGCCGGGTGGGATCCTTAGAACTTCAGCCTGGACGCCCTAGTTAATCCTTGGTTAGCTTTCTCTACCTTTCCACATCTCCCCCTTTCAGTCCATTTCCCATAAGACGGGAATGGCCTGACCATTGATTATCGAAACAATCACTACAATAATTCACATTATGAAGAAACATGTCCATAACATTACATGATTTTCTCTATTATTAGATATATCTAGTAGTTAAAAAAAGTAATTATAAATAGTGTTAATTGGTTAAAAGTAATATTTTATTTTTAAACATTAAAATATACAATAAACTAACATATAAAACGTTTCTTCCCTTATTTTAGAGACTTCGTCGTATATATATATATATATATATATATATATATATATATATATTATTATAGACATTTAAAATATGGTGTAAAATTGAATAAAATAATTTACCAGAAAAAATTAGTAATCCTCCAACTGCCACGGCCGAAATTATCAATTTCAATGATTTCTTTAATAGTATTCATCTGAAGGGGTCGATAAACAGAGGGAAAAATTGTTATGTATTTCAGTAAATTAGAAATTTTAATTTTTATAAATAAATTCTGACTTATGGCCATTTTCCACTATTTATATTTAATATAAGTCATACAAAGGCTCAATTTTTAACTACAAAATTAATTAACATTATTGTAACACCTGAAAAGTTTCCAAATGTCGGAATTACGTATTCAATAAAATCATTAAATAATCTTTTCTGACTTTAAATGGTCGCAAATCATTAAATTTTTTTTTCAGATAACGTCTCGATTTAATCAATAAAACTATTTATATCCATTATAAATATTATATTGTACATATGTAGGAAGTTAAAGGACTGTTGATGTACTTTTCAAGGTTTTAAAGAAACGTCACTTATACAGTCTCAATCTTTGACGAATTTAAATAAAGTATTTAAATTGTCAAGTCATTTTTCTGTACCTTTCGGCCTAATATTTATCCATAATCATCTGTAATCCGACGTCATAATTTTATACTGAGGAAGGGGAGGGGAGGGGGAAGCCATGTATTAGAAAATGGATAGCAGGTAAGTTTCTACAATAACAGATGCAGATTAAAAATAAGTGATCCAGTAGACAGAAAATAACGAAAAGATGTCACAACGTGAAATAAAAAGTCAGTCTTCACGAAGCGATCTCATCAATTATAAGTATTGATGAAGTATTACCATAAGAAAAATTAAGAAGTGTCTAGAAATAAAAGGTAGAAATGGTAGTTGCGGACAGCAGAGATAATATCAACAGCGACAAATAAAACATGGGAAGGTAGAACAAAAAAATTGAACGAAAAAAACTGGATTTAAGAAAAAAAATATTGACAAATCTGTTAATACATTAAGATATTATCACGACGTTTCGTCACTAACTTGTACTTCATCAGGTAAAGATTAATTGGTAAAAAAATATATATCATTAATAAACCCTAATCATTGATTTAATAAATAAAATTTCTACAGTGAAGTCGAGTGTTATGAACAATACAATTAATATGACGTAAATAAATGGAGTTTATTTCATAGTTTGTGGTCCTGGCTTCTCTGACTGTTGAAACCGAATATTTTGGTTACGAAAGGAAAGGTTTTAACTCCTCTCCCGCCATCGGAAGGGCGTGGGACAAGTACCAAATGTCCGACCTACCTGATTCTGGTTTTTATAGGGTTTGTCCTGCATTACTTTTAGGCGAATGCCGGGTAGGATCCTTAAACTATAGCCCGGGGCCCTAGTTAACCCTTGGCTACCTTCCTCCACCCTTTCGCATCCCCCCTTTTAAATCCGTTTCCTATGCTATAAGAGGGAAGTTGCCACTATGTGGATTACCCTCATGTAGCCTGTCTACACCCAAAAAAAAATGTGTATAAAAATGTAATACTTCCCTCACGAATAAACAGAAAATTTATCCTTATTAAAAGGTCGAAATAAACTAACATAAAAAAGCTTTTTCAACAAAAATAATTAAACAGCAGAAAAGGTTTTTAAAAAAATACAGAACGAAAAAATAATAACAAAAAACAGTAGCATGAACAGTAAGAAAAGAAACAATAATAATATAATATACGAAATAGACCTGAATTATTGGCCAATATATTTATTTATTTTATGATAAGTCGAATAAAATATAAATTTTAAGTTTTAGTTAATTGTTAACTATTGTTAAACTACTTATTTCGAATTTCTTAAGATATCCCTTTTTCTTTTCATTGAAGGTGACAGCGGCAAGTTTCAGTTAATTGCTTGCCATAAACAATGACGTCATCGATCCAGAGAGAGAGACGAGGTGTGAGGTATTAATATTCAAGGGATGAAGGAGGAGGAGGCAGGCAGGTGCCACAGATGGGCCATCAATATTCACATCTCGGCCCTTTCGGAAAATCTCTACGGCGCCGCAATCCTCTCCTCATTACCACGACGCGAGGAGACGTGGGTCGTTATTATTCAGGAGAGTGCGCTCCACACGACCCCCCCCCTCCTCCCCAGAAACACAGAGGAATTATTTTCTATTCAGGCTACCTGAGAGGGGATGATCCACGAAGTGTCGCTTCCCACCTTTAATAGCAAAGGTTTATTATCTTGACGGTTCATTACTTGTCTCAGTCACTAAAGCTTGTTTTGTTTAATACCTATAATTATCTGAGATGTTGATATTACAAATATCTGATCATAATTCGCAAAAAAATTATTAACAAAGATGTTTTGTCCCCCATTATTTGGGACTTGAACAACAACCCCTGTCTGTTGTAACCAAAATATTGGGTTTCCCCCCGACAAGGAAGCAAGAACGAATGCCTTCGAAATTAACTCAATTTATTTGTATAATTGATACTGTCTAGGTTTCCGGCGTTGTCATTATTAAACACAGCGACATCCATAACCATGGATTCGACTTCATTAAGGTTGTTTTCGCGTTATTTTCGTGTAACGCTCCACAACCTTCACCACTAAGGATGTCCCAATCCCACGCCGAAATCTGTTGAAATTTTACTCACAAATATCTGTTAAAACGCATCTATCTCATTGTCCCCGAAAATTTTTTTTTCCGCCCCGCATCCGAAGATAAACGGCAAATTGAATGTCATAATTAAACTCAGCTACACCTGTAACCCCGGAGTAGACTCCAATTTCGGTTGTTTTCGCGTTATTTTTGTTTAACGCCCCTCCACACCCACCCCTAAGGGTGCTCTCCCCTCCAATGCAAAAAGGGATTGAAGTTATACACAACAAAAGTCGAAAGAAATTGTATCAATCTCACTGACCCCCGAAAATTATTTTTCCGGCGCAATTATCGGCCGTTTGAAAATTTCCGCCCCCGGCCCTGGGAGTGGTAGTCGTGTCTTACCCCCACAGCGTTTGTTTCCGGTTCGAAAGGAACACGTGTACGAAATTTTGGCAAATTTGCACCACGAGTGCTGAAAATACACACAGTCTATTTTATTTATTAGACCTTATTTCTTCGACTGTTTTCTTTAAACATTATGAATTAAATAAATTAACGACCTTTTCAGACAGTTCAAAATATTTTATTGGACACTTTAACAACGTTACAACAGTACGTTTTTGTACTTTCATCAGGTTTCGATAAAGATATGTTACTACGGGGTTAACAACTTTACGCCACACACTGTATCTAATTACAGATTAACCATATATATTTAATTATTCCTCTATTATAATATTTAAATTAAATTAAGAAAATTTTAGTATAAATTTGTAATTCAAATTTTAATTCATTAAAAATTTCTGTTCATATCTCCTTTCTAATTGGTAACTTTACTATTTAATTTTAAGATTGTTATAATGATGTGTGACACAAAATTGGTACCGTAGTTACATAACAAGAAGATTAGAAACCTAATAAAATAAAAGTACTAAAAAAATCAAATATTTTAAATTGTCTGAAAAGGTCGTTAATTTCTTTTATCTATCTTTCAAAGAAATTAATGTAACACCTTGGGTGTGGATGCAAATTATTCATAACACTCACTGAAGAAATTATTGTTCCTAAATTAATAAATTACGTCCCATAAAGTTGTTTCTATTTTAATAACATGCACTTGATGCACTCCCAAATTAGTGATGAAACGTCGTGTGATGATAATATATTTTTATTGAATTAATGAACTTGTCAATTATAGATTTCTTCTGGCTTATGGCCAGTTCATTTATTTTTTGTTGTACTTGCCTACGTGTTTTTAGTCACTGTTAATCTTCCTTTTATTTCTAGGCTCTTCTCAATTTATTATGGTATATCTTTTGAATACTTATAGTTTACGACGTTGCTGCCTAAAAAAAATTATATAGCCTTTTCTTTCTTTTCTCTCAGTCTTTTATATTGTTATTCTCTTTCACTTGTCCCAGCGGGCCTCAAAACCTCAGTTATCCGTAGGAAGGACGTTGGACAAGTAGAGAGAGCCCGACTTACCTCAACATGGGTTTCCACTGTCGCATGTCATTTACGATTTTCTCTGGTTCCGCACTTTTCCAATCCCTTTCTATGCAATTAAAGGGGAGAGGTTACCAGGTGGATGACACACTAAAAAATAGCAAGTTTCTGTCTTTCCATTTCAAACCACAAGACAATAAAAATTAGAATTTAGGAACCAGAAAAAAGGAACTGTGACTTGAGGCAGCCAAGGAGTGACATGGGTCTCCGGGAAGTAGTTTAAAATCCTAACCCTAAATCTGATAGAGGGTGGGGGGAACGTTGGTGATTTCTGCATCAGTTAGGTCAAGCTCCGGGTACTTGATGACGCCCTTCCGTTGGTTAACTGAAAGTGATGACTACATTCCCGACCTCATTCCCCAATCAGGTTTGGAGGCGGATGGGTCTTTTCTTAGTACGTCCAACGTCTGCGACCCTGGAGGTCAAACCTATCAAAATTGTCCAAGGAGGTGTTTCGACTGATGGAACCTCGATTTCTCGGACCCACCTCACCAATTCTCAAATATGCGGATGTTATTCCAAGTGAAGTTGATTTTGACCTACAGTGACGACAAAGGGGTGAGGTGAAATGGAACAGTCCATATAGTTGAAAATTCCAACTACGTCGGACGGATACAGAAACCGCAAACGCCATGGAGGAAGTCTGTGGGATTATCAGGGCTTATCATGTCGGAAGTGTCGTTGTCTGATCGTTTCTGCGGTTTTGCGCGTCCTGTGCACGTTTAGCAGTCTCGTTGGATCGAGGACTCGCCCTCGCAACGCAAAACACACACGGAGACGTGGGGCCATCAATTAAGATGGCTGCCGCCAGTGATGGAGTCGTCCTCTCCGCCCGGATCGGGGGCAATTACCAGGGAATTTACTACTGGCCGACCGACGTGGAGCGCTTTGTTTCTCTGGCCCACTCCATCCTCGCGGATATTTATGGCCGACGGAAGACGCAGCGAGAGGAAGTCGCTCGCTCGGAATTTACTCCAAATGGTCCTTGGAAGTGATTCAGCAACAGCCAAATTCATCCCAAACGTTAATCACATCCACGACTTTCCTTCATGAAGGTCAACAGCCGGCAATAAAGCAGCCCTGGGGGGTCCGCGAGATCCTCCATATCATACTTGCTGGGATAATCTGCGTCAGAACACAGATTTCCTGACAGCCGTTGTTGTCACGATGATGGGCACACGAGTCTAAATGTGGCATTGTCGCATTAACAAATTGTGTTGTCTTAGATTTTGATCCGATCTGAAAATGAAAATCGTCAAGAGGGCAACCAAGTGGACAACTCTGACCTCAAGTCTTCCAAACTGAAACGCGGAACAATCTCAATTGTTTCCTCTTTACTTGAACAGCAAATATGGAGTAAGTAAAGACATTTGTTGTTTACAGCACAGACTCTGCCATCCCCATGACGTCATAGGTATTCAGAATTAAGAATTGAAATTTGACGACAATGTGGGGAGGGGGCATTTTATATCTGAAACCCAGCATCATAAAGTACAAATTAATTAAATTTGGCCAAAAAACCAAAAAGATTGAATTTATTCACAGAATTACTTAAAATTACAGGATTTTACCTTACACTGACTCAACTTTTTTGACAATCTAAATATTTTATTAGTCCGTCAAATTTTCAAAATTTTTTGTAAGGATTTGATTCCTTAAAATACAGTAAAATACATCAACAGTTCGGTAACGTCCCCTCTCTCTCTCTCTCTCTCTCTCTATATATATATATATATATATATATATATATATATATATATATACATTAAAAGGATAATAAATTTCAATTCATAAATCAAAGAATACAACGTTTCTTTCCCTATATTTGGGACGTCTTCTGAAGTTATATATTGTAAAGAAACATGTTGAATATTTATTTTTCGATAAATTTCTTCATACCACAAAAGTGACATTTATTGTACAACTAGCTGGGTGCCCGGCGTTGTCCGAGATGTCGTTTATCCATAACCCCAAATGTGACTCCAATCTAGGTAGCTTTTGCGTTATTTTATGAAACACAACTCAACCCCTATCTCTAAATGTGTTCACCTCCAATTCCGAATTGGGTTGAACCCGTTGACCCTGAAATAGTTTCATTCAACGAATACATCGCCGTTTGAACATATTGGAAAATTTCCACCCCCCGTCCATCGGGGGCATAGACGGCCGATTGAATGTCATTATTAAACTCAGCCACTTCCATAAAACTGGGGTTGACTCCAATCTCTATTGTATTAGCGTTATTTTCCTGTAACGCGCGTCCACACCCAACCCTAAGGGTGCTCCGTTCCCATGATGTAAGGGGTTGAAATTATAGTCAGATATCCTTAGAAACACTATCAACCTCTTTGACCCCTAAAAATATTTGTAACATGTTTGAATATTTTCCCCCCCGCTCGTTTGTTTCCTAGTCGCAAAGAACACGTGTACCAAATTTGGTAAAATTTGCTCCACCAGTGTAGATTTGTATAAGGAACATATACACAAACAAATATACATATATACACATACATACAAACACTCTGTTTTATTTATTAGATGTAGACATTTGCTTAACGGGAAATACATTCCATCAAAATTTATAAACATTCATTATCCTACGATAATGGTATTTACGGGCTTTGTACAATTTCATTTTGGATATATTTTTAAAAGAACAAATAACTAAATGACAGAATGAAGTGATGATATATATATATATACCACACCATTTATATCTTTGGAATTGAAATTTGACGACAGTGGGGGAATTTCACATTGACTTAGGTAAATGTAATAAAATATTATTAAATTAGTTTTTATTGTGGGAAATTGTTTCGAAACGTTGAAAGCTTCTGTATAATTTTTACATGCTGACTTGTGTCAAAGAACACAAAATTTAGGGACGTTTATGTGGTTGGTGGAAACATTAATTTATTATTTTTGTTAAATTGCTTCTGACATGTTGTCCGGTTTATTTATTTTAGGTTGATTCCATTTATTTAAGTGGGAAATCCTATACCAATATGAAAAAAATAATCAACATTTTCTATCAAATTACAGTCAAGTCCGCAGGGCAGATTTTAATCACTTCGCAACTGAATTTAGTAGCAGAGAGAAAGAGAGGAGAGAAAGTGAACACATCTATTCGTCAGGGTTACCAACGGTAGGTGACACAGAGGTGACGTCATCTGACGTCGACAAAACATTACAGAATAACTTGTCACACAAAGAGAGACAGGCGGCAGCCGTCAGATTCTGGAAACATCAATCACGTCACCGAGCAAACGTTTATCGCGAGGTTATTTTTTTTTTCGTAATGTAACAGCAAAGCGAAGTGTGCAATAGCGATAGTCGGAGTTCAAAAGGCGAGACAGCGCATCAAATACGCAAATACCACACGATCCTTCATCTCTAGCCATAGAGCGACTGATGCGAGTAACTACTGGAGATATACGAGTGTTGACGCATGAGAATCGAGGATTTTTTCTTGCTTGGCTCTCAACAACCCAAACAAATTTCCTTTCTCAACCACAGTTGCCAGAGGCACTCAGATCTAATGGCGGAAAGAAGTCTTTAAGCTATTACCGAGAACGATAAACTCAACTGTTGGAATTCTGAGGAAAGTGGAGAGAGAATCTGATTGTGCTCGGTGGAACGACATACATATAAAAGTGAGACAAAGTCGTATTTGTGGTCATCTTATTTTTGGTAAGGATTTTACCCGAAGTTCCAGGGTCCAATCCTATGTTTCAAATAGGAAAATAAGACCCTGTTCATCTTCAACGGAACAATGGAGGTAGAAAAATATATATTGTGGTCATTTATAGTAAATATAAATATAGTGGTGTTTATAGTAAAAGAAGAAGAGGAATGGAATTTTTTTGGAAGAAGAAGAGAGAGCGGATTGCAAACTATACTTCTTGTAATTTAATGTAATTTAAAGTGCTGGAGAAATAAAAAAATTTAAACGACTGAGAGTGTAAATGTAGGTTTATGTTCTACCATATAATAAAATTATTTAACAATAATTTTAATTTTTGATCATTTAAAAAAATAATCTGACCCCCAGCCGATAAGTTTTTCATGGCTGATCTCACTGGCGGGACTGGTAAAGAAGAGAATCGTCTGCTCCTATATATATATATATATATATATATATATATATATATATATATATATATATATATACACACAAGAGTCCATGGCAATTTATTTCCAATCTGGTCTTTATAGACTTTTATAACTTAAAAATACTAAAATGGAGCGTTACTGTGGTGCAATTAAAATTAGAAGGCACTTGGGACTTTCCCCGCGCGGAGGGAAACGCTTGTACGACACGACTAGAAACGGTCCACGTATACAGATCACTGGAAACGGTAGGATAGAACTGCGATTGTTCGTCAATGCCGTTGTCCCCGCCGCCGTATTCCATTTTAAGCGTTTCCGATTGGTTAGGTTCAAACTCTCTCACAACCCGTCACGGTTGGGAATAATTTTCGGATTATAGTCTCCATGATGATCAACACGTAAACGCCGCCTTTATTTAATACTAGCTGGGTGTCGGCGTTGCTTAAAATGTCATTTATCCACAACTCCCGATTTTTGCGTTAGTTTTATGCAACGTAACTAGACTCCTATCCCTAAATGTGTTATTGGCCGGTTACATTGTTTGAAAATTTCCACCTCCGCCCCTGGGGGTTAAATGGCCAATTTAATTTCGAAATTAAACTCAGCGACATACATAACATTGGATTTGACTCTAATTTCACTTGCATTCGCGTTAATTTCTTGTACCGCTCTTCCAACCCCACTCGACGGTGTAGAGGATGATAACATTGGTAGAAACACAACAATCTCTTTGACCCCTAAAAATATTTCTCCGACCCAAATATCGGCTGTTTTGGTATGTATAAATATTTCCACCCCCACTCCTGGGGGTGGTAGACGCGTCTCAACCCGTCAGTGTTTGTTTCCTTGTCGTAAAGAACACGCGTACGATATTTGGTGAATTTTGCTCCACCGGTGTAGGTTTGTATAAGGAACAAACAAACACACATACATACATACAAACAAAGTCTGCTTTATTTATTAGAAGAAGATAGATTCCGTTGATCGGCACCGTATAACTTCGCAGCTGCAGACGTGAAGGCTCTTGC
This sequence comes from Zhengitettix transpicula, assembly GCA_037074705.1. Lineage (NCBI taxonomy): Eukaryota > Metazoa > Arthropoda > Insecta > Orthoptera > Tetrigidae > Zhengitettix > Zhengitettix transpicula. The sequence goes on along the minus strand of CM073596.1, from coordinate 9,978,697 downwards.
TTATTACGTAAAGGTCTTGCCGACCACACAGCAGAGTGTTGCGAAACCAAAACCGCTATAGAAACAGAAGCTCTCCTCCGCCTTTCTTCTGCTGCCATCGTCAAAGGTCGCACACGCACAGAGAGAGAAAGACAGCTAGCTTCAGTCGGCTTGATCTGGAACGTACGAGTCGGATCTACCACCGTCGGCTGGTGGGTGCAGTGACCTACACTCGGATATCAGGATCCTTCATCTGGCTACGTCATCACATGACTTAGGCTACAGGGGGAGAAAGGAGCACCAGTAGGAGAAACTCTCCAATTGGAAATAGAACTAAAGAAAGCCCGAGCTCAGATCTTTAAAAAAATTACAGAGAAGTTCACCTGTATATTATGGAAAATCTTCCTACCGCCAGCCAACTGGCTAGCGTCATTGCCTCGCATTACAGAGGTCCCGAGTTCGAATCCCGTCACGGGGCAAGGGAGGTTACTTTTTGAACCTCTAAAAAAACACATCGTGGAAATGTGAGGCACTCCAACCATCAGCGTCACCTCCGTGATGTAGAGCTGACAGGGGCTGCCAACCCCGTGCCCGCGACATCAAAATTACAAATTAATTTGCGATGGACTGAGGCGTCGCCTACACACGGTGACGTGTGTGTGTGTGTGTGTGTGTGTGTGTGTTAGTGTAATGGTGCGAAATCCGCTAGATAGAGTGTCTGCGTGCGTATTTAATAATATCCAAATATAGATCTGGATTCACATATTTATGATTGTTTGGCAACATGATGACGTCACACTCTCCAAGTTATGCAAAACGTCACACTGAGACTGATATACTTTTACTTAGTAAGTTTATTTGTTTTCGTGTAATATATAAAATAATTTTAACATTTTATTTATTCATTATTTATTACCTTGCCGAATTGTAAATGTCTTAAAAATGGGTGATACCCGCCGCTTGATTATTTTAACATGCGTCCCAGGTAACAAAATTGGTTGGAATCCCCGAGACGTAGAGATTAAGGCAAGATGGCCGAAGTTGCAGCGACTAAACAAGACACTGCTCAAAACCAGTTGGAAATAAATAAAATAAACGATCAGTCTGATTAAAACAAAATGATAACTATTCTCCAGAGTCTGGACTCATATTTTCCTAAATACGGCCGGACATATATCTCAAGTCTTTGCTGTGCCATCGGTGTCGTATTTTGAGCACCCGTGCCCTGAGCGGACAACAGTCCCTTCCTCAATCGTGACCGCTGAGCGAGCAGGTATAAAGTTTCCCGAAGAGAAACTTTATCCAGTTAACCTGATGACGATGGCTGAGCTTGCCGTCGAAACGTTGTTATTCAACAAACACTTCGCCCGTTTTTTTTAGGTGTAGACAGGCTATGTATAGGGTAATCCACATAGTGCCAACTCCCCTCTTATAGCATAGGAAAGGGATTTGAAAGGGGGGATGCGGAAGGGTAGAGGAAGGTAGCCAAGGGTTAACTAGGGCCCCCGGGATATGGTTTAAGGATCCTACCCGGTCATTCGCCTAAAAGTGATGCAGGGAAAACCCTAGAAAAACCTGCATCAGGTAGGTCAGGCATTTGGTACTTGTCCAACGTCCTTCCGATGGCGGGAGAGGGTCGCAGCTTTCCCCTCGTCGTGCCTTGACCAATTTAGGAGGCATCTGGCCGACTACTCCAATAGGAATAGCCAACAACTCTTATCGTATGGCCAAGGTCTGCAACCCCTGAACATACACCTCTCAAAACAGGCCGAGGTGCCTTAGTTAAAAAAAACCAGAGAGTTGTGAAGGCATCCCCTAGTCTCCGTCAGAGCTCTCTGGGAAGGTTCACCTGTGAGAGAATTCTCACGCAGGCTCAATGCTTGGCCCGGGTTGAGACCCGAGAATTTTATCTTCATCAGTCTTGGTTTTAACATTAAGTGAATTTCTGAAACTTATCTGGATTTATAATTTCTCTCTTTATCTATATATGGAAACTGTTCCAATTGGTAGTGATTCTTGTAATAAATATGCTTCGAAATGATCAATTAAAATACAAATATTTTAACAGTTACATTTATCTGCAGTCCTTAAATAAATGAAAACATCAACGTGTTTAGTTATAAATTTATTATTAATTTAAATGTTTAAACATAATAATAGAAAAAATTCTCAAGTTTAATTCCTAATTTATTACGACCGCTTCAGAAGTTGTAAAGTTAATTAAATGATCTAATTTCAAAATCTTTGTTTCCTTAACAAAGCAAGCAAGATTTTACAAAAGTGATAATTTATAATAATTGTTAAAGACTGATGAAGTTGTTCTTCGGGAAACTTTATACCGGCTCGCTTAGGATTGAGCAAGAGACTGTTGTCCGCTCACGGCACGGCCGCTCAAAATACGGCACCGTTCCATCACCGAATGGTGGTAGTCTCTTAATAAACAAGGTAAAACAATGTATTTTCAGAAGAATACGGTTCTAGAGAGCCGTAATCAGCTGGAATAAAGGACTGGGGTTCAATAAATGACCCAAATCATTCCTGAAACCATCTCAGAATTCCCATTAAGTAAAAAAAGGGATTGAAACCAGCAACTCTCTTCAGTCGCGTATAAGAACATCACGGTGGTGAGTAAAACACCCCCTCCCCCCATGCCAAACATGAGAGTGGTAAATCGAACATCAGATTCTCAATGGACGACGAGAATGACTTGAGTCGCCCTCACCCTTAATGACTCGCCTAATTTCCTGGCTGTAAAATTCGGGTCCCGGCACCTTAAACATGCTTTCGTACACTAATGAAATTTGTTTCATTGGTTTGCCGCTCTCTTGTTCCTGCGGCCTTGGCTTTGGTGTACCGGACCACGTTTTTGCGTTGATCGAAAACAGCAAGTGGGATGAGAAGCCCAACTTCACCGCGTGTCCAGGAACTGAAGGAACAACCCCCTCATACATACTGTCTCAGGACGCAAGTTCCACGACGAAGCTCCAGAGCAGTTACACCGGAATCGCAGAACACTCCCAGATCAGGACCTGACCTTATTAGGAAAGCAAAAGAACTTGCTCCGGCCGACATCTTGTGTAATGCGTCTCGGTGTCTGTCTGCGTCTCCACCTTGCACGTGTTCCAGTAGAATAACTGCGACGAAAATGGGACCGTTAGCTTAATATCGGAAACGGGTAACGTTTCATCCCGAACGTCTTCAGGTGTTACAATATTATTAACTACTTTTGTAACTTCCAGATACATATTATAATGAGTTAAAAACTCCTCCCATCTTTAGCAAGAAACAAGAAAATGATGAATTTAAGTACCACGAATATAATCTTACACAACGTCATGGCCGCAAAATGGAGCTAAGAAGACAGTGGAAGAAAATTTAATAGTTCAATATGCTTGTCTCTTCTATAGAGAGACGCAAAGATATATTTTTTCTAGTGATTTTTTTATGAACCGTTGTCTACGAAGACATTCAATGTAATGATATCTATAACTCACATATAAATGAGAGTCTATGGTGACATTCACAGAATGGAAAATAATATAATCTCTATATTCATAAAAATGAAGTCTGTGTGTCGCCTTATGCACTCCTTAACCATTTATCCGATTGCGACGAAACGTTGGTGCGTACCCCCTGCGAAGGTTTCTGTTGGCCTTTCGAAGCGTTAGGCAACTCCCGAGGGTTGAACGGGGATGAAATTTAAAAACATGCTAAAAAGACCGATATTAGCGTCGATTAATTACTTTTCGGGGTCGATGTGATTAATAGTTTCTATCCAGATGTTTTGAACGTATAATTTCACCCCCTTAAAACACCAATAATGGATTGGGAGGACGAGCGTTACATAAAAATAACACAAAACAACCGATACTGGTCTCAAAGCCAGGGTTATAGATGTCCATGAATTTGATTCAGACATTCACAATGTCAGTTAAGTTGTAGTTCAGTCCCTAGGTGTGGGGGTTGGGGTGGGGTAGGATGTGGGTGAAAGGCCGTTACATAAAATACTGGTTAAGGTGAAGTTCAGCCCCTAGAAGTTGGGGTGGAAGAGGGTGAAACAAATTTCCGATTACAATCTTAAAAGGGTAGAACAATTTCTACTAAACTGTATACACATGTTACTTACGATCCAGGTACAAACACTGAGGGCTTAAGACACCTACCGCCTCTAGGGGTGGGAGGTGGAAATTAAAAACAATCCTAAACAGCCATGATTACCGTCGAATGAAATGTTTTCGGGGTCGCTTTAATTTGACAGTGTTATTCTAGAGTTTTTATGTCTAATTTCAACTTCAAAACACAAGGGGGGGAATCACCCTTACCGTACGTGTCGTGGTTGACGGATTTTACATAAAAAAATATTGCAAAAAAAGTCCGATATTATTTTCGATTCTGGTGTTATAGGAGTCGCTGAGTTTAACTCTCGCATCAACCAAGGAGGTTAATGAAATTTTATGTTCCACTTCGTGGAGGTGGACATGGTATACAAAGTGTTACCCCGAGTAATTTTGACTCCCTTAAGTTAACGGGTATTTTTTTTATTTTCTTAGGGTACGAGCAATATTTTTGTCTCTATTTAGTTAAAGATTGTATTTCTTTACTCCTTTACGGTACCGGGAGTTGTTTTAGACTTTATTAAGTTATTGAATATTTTTTTCTGCTTTCATTCCTCGTTATTTTTTAGACACTTATTTTATGTAGTAGGATAATTCGCGAGTGCCGTCAGTCATCATCCTTGTTTATTTGAAGTTAGATGTCGAGGGGTTAGGTCGGGCAGGGAAACGTAAATAGGTAAATGTTCCAAACACTACTGGTGCTGGTTAAATGAAATGTTTACCAAGAGGTTAGTATCTAATTAATTCCTTCTCCGGGATAATTTTAATAAATTCACGGGCAACGCCGGGCGCTCAGCACTAGTATGTTATAATTAACTTCTGTAGGTTAATATGTGCTTTTAATAAATTGACCTAGATTACTGAAGTTTAGCGTTGTTGAAGTTTCCATTTGGCTGCAATTATTTATCAAACACGAGAATATGATGATAAGAAGTGGAATAAGAGACTCCTATAGAAAGTAAGTGTGACGTAATATTTATAATTTCAGAGAATAATTAAAGTCGCTGTGATAGTTCCTGAATTTATTAGACGTTATATTTTTTTCAGATCGAAGAACATAGCATGAAATGTATTAATAGACATCAAGAAAGAAAATACGACGCATTCGGTCAACTTATTTCGACTATGAAGAGAAATTTAACAGATTCGTCACCATAAATATCAAGACTTGTGGTGTTTCTTTTCCTCATTCTTTTTAAGAGGACCTCTACGACGCTTATTTGAATAAAAGACCGAGTCGAAGAGTGTGTTTGCAAGTATTATTGATGACACTCTTCAATGGGTTCTGTGACAGTGGCTAAAAACTGAAACAAAAGAGAAACCGCTTTGAAAACCAAGAGGAAACTGAGGAATAAATGGAAAAACAGCGTCCTCTATTGTGTGTTAAAAAATTGATGGCACGGGGTTTGTGGGAGGCGCTTATGCGACACGTACACGTGTTCCAGAATAGACTCACTGGAAACAGTGCGAATACAACTGCCGCTTGTTCGGCAACGCTGCTTGTCTCGCCGCCTCTTCATTTTCAGCGTTCCGATTTACGCGGGGAAGGAAGAATCAGCAATCTAATTTTAATCGGAGTCATTAAAATTGCTATTTGAGCCATTCCTTGTTCATGCTTTACTGCATCCCTACTGTTGCCTTAATCCAGGAGAATTCTGAATTTACATTTGAAGAGTTACGGATGTCAAAAATCATTTACGAGATAGATACGAAGACAACACTACAACTAAATCATTCTCTTTTCATAAGTTTTTTTAAAATTATTTTGTTTCTAGTAGCATCAACTGCTAAGGTCATTTAGTGATTTGTACACGTTGAATTTCTTTGTCGGGAAAGTAACTGTTGGGGGTTTCTCAGTGTGGAAACTCACGCACACAACATCCATGCCCTAGTCCGGACCTCTGTGATGCGAGGCATCCTATGTATTCTACATTGTCCAAGTAAAAACGTAATAAGGAAACATATAATATAAAGGAAAAACTGAGATTAACGAGGACAGAAAAAAGATGGGGCCAGCAAAGAGGAACTCAAATGGAAAAACAAAAAATCAAGAAGATAAACCAGGCGGATTGACGTTTATTAAGCGCATGTGGTCGCGACAGAGTAATAAAAATCATCCGGAAGAATAAGAAGGTTAATATAGAGTGAAATTAGAGAATAGAGGAATGTCTGTTCGTCATCAGGGCAAGAGAAACATTCAGAGAGAGTTACAACACTGATCAAGACCATCAGGATTAGCCCCTCGTTTTTTTTGTTTTTTTTTTTGCTTTTCCTCTGCAGTCTTCCGCGGTAATGTTCGCCCTTCCTTTCTTTTTTGTTTGTTTCTTCCACTACCTGTTTTGTACTCAGAGCAATGTGGAATACCCATCAATACTGATAGCTAATAAGAATATTAACTCCCCATTGTCTAGAAATTTCAACCATTCCCGGCCTCAAGACGCAGGAGCGATACACGGTACAAACGCTGATCATCACGTAAGGCCTCGGGCACGATACGAGCGGCGAGCGGTGAGCGGTGAGCGTCTGGGAGCAGGTAGACTGAGCTACTCCGCTCAGTTTTATGTTCCAATAGAAGTTTGGGGGTCTTCTGGCTACAACAAGCATCTGCCTCTCAGTGGTCGACGTTCGTCGCTGAACCCGGACATTAAATTTTCTCTCACCGCCCAGCGTCAAAGCACTTGTACAATTATTATACGTTTAAACGGGATAGTATCAGCATGTCTGTCAATAATTAATTATTTAATGTATTTATTATATTTTGTAAAAAGGGAAGGAAGCAAAATTTGTTATATTTTGGTATTAAAAAAATAATATCTGGATACTGAGGCATCTCTGCCACGACGATTTTCGAGTCCAACTGAGTCATGATATACTTAATTATAATTACATATTTTAACAGAGTAAAAACGAATAAAGTCCTCCAAATTTCGCTTACATGATTTATTGAACCTACGTCAATTTCAACGGCTTGTTACGTACATGACGTATGTATTTCCTCAGTTCTCTATATATCTAACTATGTATCTAGTTTAATTTATTTATACAGGCGTTTCTCTACTTATGTATATTAATTGACTTTCAGAAGATGACGATGACTCTTACAGAGGCCGAAAGCTTCTATGTTTATTGACGTAGGTTTCATTTTAGTTAAATTTGGAGGTCTTATTTGGTTTTTTAGTCTTTTTTTATTTGGAAGACAGACAGATTTGATTTTAGAGGGAAATAACACGTGGTTTTGCAGAACTCTGCAAGATGCTAAAAGGCCGAGGTAATATTTTCGTTATGCAATTACGGCTTTCAGCTTGCAGCAGATTGCAGTAAAACAAAATTCTCTTTCATGAAAAATTTATACCCGTCAATAATTATTTATTATATTATATAAAGTTACATGTCAGTGTAGTTAAATTTGTTGATAAACAGCCAATTGAAAAAGTAATTTATTAAATTGAGACATGTTTTGGCCGTCATGCTAAGATAACATAGAAAAATCCTGAAGAGGCTCCACATGACAACCGAAACATATCGAAATTTAATAATTAATTATTAAATTACTTTTGATAATTGTCTTATTGTATTTTTGTCGTCAAATATTTATTATATTGAAAAACGTAAGGGAAACAAATTTTATTTTGGATTCTCTAGAAAAAATATTTTTTAAATGAGGTATTCTTGTCACAACTATCTTTGCCTTGGAGTTATCAAATTAATACGCGAATGGAGTATTGAAATAGTTAAGGAAAGTAACAACATGAGGTTTAGGAATTGCCCCAAAGATGTTAAAAAGACACAGGAAATTTTTTTCTGGGTTAATTTATGACGGCTTTTGACATACCTCAAACAGCACAGAAGGCAGAAAGAAACTTTCTTAGTTGTCCATGGATCTATTTTGACACTACCATGGGTAATGAAAGGGGATTTGACCTGCTTGGGGATGTAAAACTGTATTTAATTTCTTAAAAGAGAATTTATATATGCAAAAAAACGCGTTTAATATTTTCTAAAATCCTTAAACAGATGGTGGTCCTCTCCGTCATGCCTTCTACTCCTTTTTATGGGATGAACACCATAGTTCCTCTTGCCTTTCTGTTAAACGCGTTTCCATAAATAGTTCTTGTTTTCACTCAACACCTCACGCGACGACATCATGACGGCGACTGCAGTAAGTTGCCGCTCAGCAGCTCAGTATCGTACCCGGTCCCGCTCATCGCTTAGCCTCTCCGCCTCTCAAACGCTTACCGCTCGCCGCTTCTATCGTGCCCGAGGCCTAATAATATCCACGATATGTGTGTGTAGCGGTGACCCAGAGAGAAAAACTCTCCGTAAGAAGACGTGAGGCTAAGTATCCGGTTGTCACTGGAGCGGGCGACGTCATCCATAAAACAAAGCAATCAGTCCCGGCGAAGAAACACTTTACCACTGCGTTTCCAGGCCATCCGACAAAGATCAACGCTAAATGTCCGAATGAAAATGGCCGGCGGTGATTGAGCCAAGTGGTGGGAATTATTTTAAAGGAGATCGCAGTTACCACGTGCAGGCATCGCATTATTGTGTGTGTGTGTGTGTGTGTGTGTGTGTGTGTGTCTGTGTGTGTCATCTCAGCAGCTGACGGTACAGCAGCCATGTGCTCGCACTTTCATGTCAGCACGGTAATTATTTCAAGGTCGCTTTCTCTACTACATAATGAAGGAAGCTTTACATAACGGCAGCTCAGGAGAACTTGGTCTCTCTCTCTTCCTTTTGCGATTAGTAATCGTCTTTAAATACTTTTTTTTTAACTTAACTTCCCTACAGTCCACCAATGTCCAGCAAAAGAAAACAGTTTAACCATAATTAAACAGAATCATTCTCCCTTTTACGACGAATTCCGTATAGTAGTACGTTTCATATTTTCTTATTTCCATATTGGCTAAACCTCGCTTATATCCTGTGTGCCAACGGATGATATTCACACACCCCCGTTTTCGCAACAATCAAGTATTCCTCAGCAAACACTAATAAAGGATTTTCTATTCCCTAAATAGTGAAAGACATTCGGTGAAAATTCCATCCCTCATCTCCGACGATCCTCACATAACTGATAACAACTTGGCAACAAATTGAAAAATATTAAAGTTTAACTTAAACCCCCATATAATTTCCATTTTCTTCACATAAACATCTATTTTATACATGAACGTTTCTTCCTTTTTTTAAAATTATGACCCCTTTCATGTAATGAGAATTAAATAACAGAACTTTAAAACATATATTAAATTATCCACATTTCGATGTATGTTTTAAAGTTCTCTTAATTCTTTAATTGTAATTGCCTGAAGAGGTCCTAACTTTAGGTAAAACTTTGGTTATGTAATATTAAATATAAATTATTAATAAGGCCGAAAACAGACCACTAAAGAAATTATAATTTAAATCAATTTAATTTAACAAATGTTTCTGTCCGCTTGTGGATCCTCATCGCGTCATAATAAAATAGATTAAAAATTATAGTTACAATTGTACAAAGATATTAATGGATAGTCAAAGATTCTAAATACAGAGGGCTCATTTGTCGAAAATTAATTCAATCTGGAAAAAATCCAATTAAATAATTCAATTTCTCTCACCATGAAATATCGATTAATTATTTATACAAAAATAATTTTTTTTTAATAACGACCAAGATTACAGAATAAAATTAAGGATAATATTTGTGAAACTTAAGTGTTACAGTTTAGATACGACAATGACCTAGAGGCAGGTTGACCAGGATTATCAGAAAATCTAGGTCTATTTTTTAAAAAGAAAAATAGATTTACAGACGACAATTATAATATTATAAATGTTAAAATTAAGATTAAACAATAAAGTTGTAAATTGTACGTTCGGTCTTTACGTTTTTTCTCCCATAATTTTACAATTTGCAATTATAAAGACCGTTATGATGACGTTTGTGCCGACAGCTACCACGGTTCAATACCGTTTTAAATAAATGATTTTTACCGCAGTAAGAAGTTGTTTTTTTTCCTGATGTGAGTGATAAGGAAAGCCTAGGGGGGGACTTGTTAATATATAAGTTAGGGAGAACGTGCTCGAGGGTTGGGTTGCTCGGACGGACTTTGCGCTCACGCGATGGCGATGACGTCAGAGCAATATTTCCAGATAAGACGCCAGAGATCTGTTCGCGATGTCCCCCCCATTAATTACCTGCACCGGGAGATTAATTACCCCGGCCTCAAGTTCAGCTATTAATTCTGTTTCTCCTTTAAACTTCTTTACATTCTCTATCACAGTCTGCGTATCAACTTCAGGCTTCGTCTCTATTCTCTAGAGGTAAATTATCATCCTCAACTATTTTTAAATGAACAATCTTCTATTGGTTTATTTGAACTGAATACGAATTTTTGTTGTTTCCGTTACACGTCACGCTTTAAATATGACTGCTTTTAAAATTCATAAATTTATTAACTTCTTTTTTCGGTGCCGTTACACTTTTTCAAGTCATTATTAGCCTCTTTCGAAATTACAAATTCCACACGTCAACCTGTCGTTTATGATTATCGCCAAATTCTCTACCAATTTGGAATTCTAAACAATTATTCTGCTTAATATATTTTTTTCTGTTTCTACATGTTTTAAAAAATATATATATAAAACCAAGTAATTTTCTGACCCCATAAAGAGGCATTTATTTTATGAATATTAAATTCCAAAATACCAACGACGTTTCAGTACATTTTTTTTGCACCTTCATCCAGCAGGTTGTGACTATTTCTTCATAAATAAACAACTTAAACACAAAAAATTTACGATTTTTATTGTAACAAACCAGATATATAAAAACATCAAAACTATAAGCTAACTTTAAAAAAAGGACACTAACCTACTGTTCCTTAAACAAACGTTAAACATTTGGAACACATTTAATAATTACTAAAATTATTTTTGAGCAACGTTTCAGTCTCAGACAGTTTAGTATTTTGCTTTTCAATTGGATTTTATCAATTTTATATTTTATTGCACAAAAATTCGATTTGAGTAATATATTTTTTATAAAGGTTTTAACAAAAGAAATAAAAGAGGATTCGTTGACATTCAGACCAGAGATGTCTATTGATTAATACCTGAAAAGTTCCTAATGAAAGGACGAAACGTCGTGTTTGCACACGAATAATCGTAATTTATTAATAAATATTTTATTCTGCCTTTATTCGAACATTAATATGGACTTCTTTCAAGCATGCCATATAATTATTAATTCAGTTATAAATACAACATTGAAAACAACGTCATAGTGATTATAGTGTATATTTATAATATTCCAAGTAAAATAAATTATTAACATTTTTTAGTATATAAATTTATAATAAATTACTAATATTTCATAAATTGTTAAATTTTTATTATTTACCCCAATGTATTTTAAACAAAAAATAATTTAGAATTTTGTATGAGCTTTCGGCGGTTTGCCATATTCATCTGTATAGATAAAAAAAATCTAAATTAAAGTTTTGAAAATCAAGAACTAGTTTTTTCGTCTAAAATTTTGACTAAGAACCCAGGAAAAATGATAAAAAAATTCAAAATTGTGACTGTAAATGAGGTTTGTTCTTTTCAAGTAAACATAGCTGAAATGTACACACAGATTTCAGGAATATATTAGAAACGATGACGTCGAGACTGACTTGTCTCGGTTGGCCATCAGCGAATTTGTGCGCCTTCAGCCGTCTGGAAGGTTCTCGTGACGTCCTGAAGGACCTTCACCCGCCGGGTGACTTGCCGTATCTGATCACAGGTCGCGCTTCCAGGCACGCAGATCCTTCCTTCCTTACTCACAACCAACAGCAATCGGTCAGTGTATGCTGCTACTAAGAAACGCTCGACGATCATCGAGTCTCTATAATAAGAGACTAGACTTGACGGTCACTTCCAATATGCTCAACTAACATTTGGCCCAAATAAAATATGGGTAATAATGGTTTTTCTAGCCGCATCAGAACTGATATATATATTTAACCATAACATCTTCCAATGTAAAAATGTTGATAGACCTTTGGCTGTTATTTCCCGTCGCGAAGGGGAATCCACAGAATCAGGACGCTTTAAATTCCACTTCCACGTGTAAGGACACGACTTTCAAGATAACCGCCATCATTACCATACGTCACAAACGGGAAATTTTTTTTTAGCACCTTGTCTAGATTTTCCAAGCCACCGTCGACCAGGTTGGTTGAAGCTTTATAAACGGCTCCTCCCACGCCAGTTTCTGTTTCCGACAATCATGCAGGAGGTTCTTGACGTAGCACGGCTCGCAAATCATGTCGGCTCCCCATAAACACACACACACACTCACGCAGAGGGTGATATATACGCTTTCACGCCATATTTTCTGAGCAGCATTGACGTGTTTGCGTCACTCGCGTACTCGTTCGTGCCACCACGACCAGTCTGGGTCAAGAAAGATAGGACTGTGGTTTCTTACATCCGCGGATCATCCCCTTGGTGTCTTGTAGGTCGATATTTCAAAGATTCGAGCACTTGAAAATGTGATATTGCGTTCAATTATTCATCAGTTAACTGGGACTAAAAACACCCATTACACAGAACGTGAAAATGCCAAAATATAGACAATTTTTTAATTTAAAAAACTTACCACGTACACATTTGGCATTGAAACTGCTCCTGTGTGCGCTGTAGCATTTTTTTAGTGGAACAGCACTTTCTTGCGCGCCGTTTCAAACGATCCAACAGAGCAGCATTTTAGAGCCCAGTTATGGTTGTGCCGTTTTCCAAGAAATTATGAATATTATACTTTGATAATCCCAAAAGACAGTGGCCATCACCTTTCCAGATGACAAAATGGTCTTCGCCCTTTTCGGTATACTTTCACCAGCTATTTGGCCTCTGGAGTGAAGTGATGGATCCAAGTTTCATCGGCGGTTTTGAATCGGCGCAAAGTCTTGTGCGTTACGCCTAAACATTGCTAGATTTTCCGTTAAACTACTTTTCCGATTCAGTTTTTGGTCCAATGTCAACAAACGCGGCACCCATCGCGTACGACGCTTTTTCATGGCCAGTTTCCATGCAGGATGAAATTTACTCGTTCAGTTGATACTTCACGCACTTTTATTCTGCGATCTTCCATTACGATATTGTGATACGATGTTTTCCTGAGTGACGACCTCAATTAGGCGACCGGAGCGAGTTTCATCTTCTGTGCTTCTGCGACCTCGTTTAAACTCATTTATACAGAAGTAAATGGTCTTTAATACTGGTGCAGAGTCTGCATCAACTTGATTCCATTCGGTTTTGATTTGTGCAGCTGTCCAACCCTTCTCAAATGAAGTCATTCAGACCGCGCGAAATTCGTCTTTTTCTTCACTACAGAAGGCTGCCAACAATTAACTACGACTGTCATAAATGAAAAATTTCACGTTCTTTACTAAAAATTTACAAGATTTATCCAACAACCCTCATACGACCTCTAAAGAAAATTGTTACTGACGAGCAAGATGAAGACATATAAAGGAGCCGAAGAACTTACGCACACATGCGAAATAATATGTCATATTTATTTAAGTGTTTTAACAAAGGAATTATTTATAAAACTAAAAATCCCTTGACTGTTTTATTAAGAATGGTAAAGTCCCGTTTAGGACCAACAGGTACCCATTTTGTCCTTTACAAAATAGAATGCTCGGACTGCAAATCAGGATATATAGGACAATCAAAGCGTGCATTAAAAACTAGGATTAAGGAACAAAAATCCAATTTTAAACTTCCTGATGGCAAGCATCGAGTTCTAACAAAACATATAAGTATTATAATTGAAAATTGAAACTTTATCTGACTTGTATTATGTATCATTACTGGACATTGGTCGACAGCAATGATATATTTTTTAATCATTAAAATTTACAATTAACAAGAGGTATATTGTTACAGAAACGATTAAAATATGTTGTAAATTTGAATTGAATGATTTAATAGAAGAAAATAGTCATTCTCAATCAAATTATCATGGACGAAAAAAATATTTATATTAATATTATGTGGGCTAGAGACATTTTGGGTATGGAAGTTGAAGGACGATATCTAATTTATTCTGTTAAATTCTTTTATTCAAATTACTTTTTTTAAATAATGTACATCTGAAGAGGGTAACACGTTATTATTTTAGTTAACTGTAAATTTTAATGATAAATAAATTCTTACTTTTGCCCAAATTTCACTAGTTATATGAGTATCATAGATGAATATAATCAGGAAGATGGAAAGCTTCAAAGGATTAGTCTCGGAGGGTTATTCTCTCGCAGGCAGTACCTGAGAGGGATGTTCTCTCGCAGGCAGAACCTTGTAGGAGAGATACGAAGGGATTACTTTTGGGGATGCCTTTTCCTTCCTCCGGTTTTGAACTAAGGTTCCCACAAGCCGAGGCACCTCGGCCTCTTTAGGGAGGCGTATGTTCTGGGGTCACAGACCTTGGACATACGGTAAGAGTTGTTCGCTGTTCCCATTGGAATAGTCGGCCAGCTGCCACCTAAACTAGTCGAGGCACGGAGAAGGGAATGCTGCGTCCCCACAGCAAACTCCACTCTCGATATCGGAAGGGCGTGGGACAAGTACCCAATGCCCGACCTACCTGATGCAGGTTTTTCAAGGGTTTCCTCTGCATTACTTTTAGGCGAATGCCGGGTAGGATCCTTAAACTTTAGCCCAGGGGCCCTAGTTAACCCTTAGCTACCTTCCTCTACCCTTCCGCATCCCCCCTTTTCACATCCCTTCCTATGCTATTAAAGGGGAGTTGTGGGTTACCCTCATGTAGCATGTTGCCCTAAAAAAAGAAAAAGAAAAAAGAAAGCTTCAAAGGAAAATATATTATAAATTATTGAGACTTATAATTTGGGATTTAATTATAAGAATTGAATATAATTAATCGATAAATTATTACATTTTTACGTAAACATTTTTTATTTATCTCAGGAATACTTGATGCGAAATTTTTGTATTCAGTCATTCCAGTGCCTATTTTCCTGACTATGGCCTCAAATTCATTTGTATTTCGCGACTTGTCTGGAGTGACTATGACCGTGTCCGTTTCCCCCGTGGAAAGACGTTCTCGTACCACAGCCACTTCTTCCTCCTCTTCTTGAAGTGACAGAATGTTACGGAGAGTTGTGAGCCCTCCTGTTTACAATGGGCGCTCTTCTTTGCAAACACGCCGTCGGTTGAGAAAATAAATATTATGCCAGATGCGGACTACTGCAACTGTAAATAGCGAAAATAAAAGCAAACAGGAGACGAGCCTTTTGTTTGCCAAGTCACGCGGCTGCCTTTATAATATTTAGCCGATACCGTAGTTATAAGCCGTCCCCCTTTGTGACTGTTCGGGACACAAAATAAATTCGCAAACAGATAAAGAAGTAGCCTGGGGGAGGGGGGGAAGAACCAGGCGAAATTATGTGATAAAATAAATTTACGCCTGTTCGAACCATTGTTGCTTTCGGCAGGTGTTGAAATGTCATAAAGAGCTATAATGACGATATAAACTCATAAAAATAATAATGGATCATTCGGAAAGCTACTGCTCGCCTTTTGCTTGCTCTCCGAAGATCCTCGTAGACATTATAATTTTTGTAAGTAGTCATTATAAGTACAGAGGGTGTTCGATCTGTTCGTTTCTGTTCTGAGTGATGGCGAAATCCTATAAACATTTTTTTTTCACATTTAATATAATTTGAAAAATATCATTTAATAAACAAATAGAAAAATGGCCAATTTGTCAGGTCAAAAAAAAGAATATTACGACGTTTCGTCCAGAATTTTGTAATTTCAACGGTTTAACAGTTTTGAAATTTGCAAAATTCACGAAATTTGGTCACAACAGTTGTTATCAATTATCATTTGGACATTTAATGTTAACATATGTGTATTTCTATGCATACATTCAAAACTGTCTGTTACCTGATGAAGTCCTAAAATTGGACACGAAATGACGTAATATTACAATAAATTTTTTTTGTTTTAGTTGAACACATTCTCTCTGACAAATTATTAGGGTCTCATTTTTTATTATAAATTTTCTGTTACGTTGTAGAGTCAATATTATTTATCACTAACTGGGTGCGTGGCGTTGCCCGGGATGTCATTTATCCATAACCCCCGATTTGACTCTAATCTAGGTATCATTTAGGTTATTTTTATGTAACACAACTCGACCCCTATCCCTAAATGTGTTGTTGGCCGGTTATATTGTTTGAATCTTTCCACCCCCACCCCTATGTGTGCTTATCTCTCATGCCGAAAGGGGCTTGAAATTTTACAAACAACATCGGTAGATATATTATAAACGTCATTGATCTCAAAAAATAAACTATTCCACGTAAATATCGACCATTTAACATGTTAGAAAAATTCTACACTCCCGTGTAGCCCCGCACCTGGTAGTTAAATGGCCAATTAAATGTCATTATTAAACTCAGCTACATCCATAAAACTGGATTTTACTCCAATTTCGATTGAATTAGCGTTATTTTCTTGTAACGCGCGTTCACCCTCAACCCTAAGGGTGCCTTTTTCCCAGGGTGTAGGGGATGAAAATTATATTCAGATAACATCGGTAGAAACACTATCAATATATTTGACTCCTAAACATATTTATCCGACTGAAATATCGGCTGTTTTAGCATGTTCAAATATTTCCAACTCCGTCCACCCCCGCTTCTGGGGTTGGTAGACGTGTCTCACCCCGACAGTGTTTGTTTCCTGGTCGTAAAGAACACGTGTACGAAATTTGGTAAAATTTTCTTCACCGGTGTAGATTTGTATAAGGAAAATACAAACAAACATAAATATATACATACATACATACATACACACATTTTTATTTATAAGATTTTATTTATAAGATTATATATGTGTACTTCGGTGTTGGCGAGTGTGCGTTTGTATGTTATCTTATTTCTCCCCCCCCCCTCCCCTCCTATCACACTGGCTCCGTATCGTAAGTTTTCCAAATATTGGTGGATGTTTTCTTTTATCAGCGCCGTTGTGTGTGTGTTGGTAACCTTCCCTGGAATATAGAAGATCCTCTCTCCTTTCTGCCACTTCCCCGCTTTATTACAGTAGGCAACCATTATAAAATGATAAAGTGTGTGAAAAATGAATAGTATTATTAAAGTAATCTACGTACGGTGATTTCGGAGACAATATCTTTTAAAAAAAAAATGCAATGAATTAAAAAGATGTAGCAGAGGAGAAGAGATCAAATACTAAGGTAATTGAAATAATCTGATAGTGTCAAGCATGGTGAATTTATGGATTCGTCAGGTTTCCTGTGGAAAGTATTTCGTATTTATAGTAAGCTGGTCATCGAGATGGTTGTTATCTGCTTCTCTGGTGGACCGACACGAAAATCAATTTTAGATAACGACGATACATTACAGTGCTCGAGATCGTGGAACAATGGAGGCTTAAAAACTCTTGAAGAATTATTAACAGTATCGTTGTTTGCGACTTTCCATTGTCTAAGAAGAAAAAGAACTTCTGTTCGTCTTAAAAGGAAGAAGTCTCTAGTATTCCAGAGAGACTGTGGAGGTCTTCGCATCTTAATCTTGGAGAATACTGCAGTGGTTTCACCGAAACTGTGCCGTATTTATTCAATTTCCTCAGTATTATTATTGAACATTCGTAAAGTCTGTTAATATTAGAACGTGAAAATGACCAGACGAAATCAATTCATTGAATCGAAAGCCAGTAATCTTACGGCGATTACTCCACCAATCAGCAGACCTTCTCAAGTATGACGTTCAAAGAATATTATTACTGACCATCAGGATGCATACATATATAAAGGAGCCAAAAAACTTAACCACATAGTATGCGGTCATAGATTCGTCTTCGTGCAATAAAGTTCATGTAATGTTGACCACTTCAGAGTTTATTCTATAAAGATAATGAGGGATTCTCACATCGATATAATAAAAAAGAATGTATATTTGTATGTATGTATGTATGTATGTATGTATGTATGTATGTATGTATGTATGTATGTATGTATGTATGTATGTATGTATGTATGTATGTATGTATGTATTTACGATAATTTCTGAGAGGAGGTCTGCGAGGGCTATTCTCTCGCAGGCAGTTCCTGCGAGGGATAATCGCTCGCAGGCAGAACCTTGTAGGAGAGACACGAAGGGGCTTCCTTTGGGGATGCCTTTTCATCTCCGTTTTTGAACTAAGGTTCCCACAAGCCGAGGCACCTCGGCCTGTTCTGAGAGGTGTACGTTCCGGGGACACAGACCTTGGGCATACGGTAAGAGTTGTCCGCTATTCCCATTGGAATAGTCGGCCAGCTGCCTCGTAAACTGGTCGAGGCACGGAGAAGGGAATGCTGCGTCCCCACAGCAAACTCCTCTCCCGCTATCGGAAGGCTATGCCCGACCTACATGATGCAGTTTTTCTAGGGTTTGTCCTGCAGTTCTTTAGGCGAATGCCGGGTAGGATCCTTAAACTATAGCGCGGGGGCCCTAGGTAACCCTTGGCTAGCTTCCTATACCCTTCCCCATCCCCCCCTTTCAGATCCCTTCCTATGCTATTAAAGGGGAGTTGCCACCATGTGGATTACCCTCATGTATCCTGTTACCCTTAAATAAAATTAAGAAAAATAAAAACGTAAATTTCTATACAAATTTAAACGTGTGGACAGAGTAAAACGAAATTTGGTACACATATTCTTAAAAACGCGCGAAACGGTACTGCGGGGGTGAGAAACCACTAGCATAAAGGTGGAAAGAATTATAATTAATAAACGTGATCATTTTGTGTTAAATTACTGCGCGCCAAGAGACCGTGACGTCACTCGAGAGAAATTACTACGCGACGAACAAAGGAAATAGTCTCTTTTTCCGAAATAAAGCAGAAATATTTCCATTTAATAAAAAGGATAATTTCATCCAGTAAGACTGCATCAAATGATAATAAAAACCAATACGAAATACTTAACGATCCTTGCGGAAAATGTAATTAATTTTTCGCGCCTAATTAGTGACTCCAATATGGCGACCATTTGTTTACACTGTGAGTATAGCTAAGAATTTCTTCAATGTAATATTTCGTATTGTCTGAAGACTGACGGACAGTCATATCCTGTAATACTTAGGGATATATTTAAGTATTCTATTCGTAAAGAAATTAGAAAGTATATTTGTTGGGATTAATGCAATAAAATTGTATGTATTTTATAGCTGTTACAGAACTAGGAACAGTTAGATTTAGGTTAAATATATTCTTGACTAAAGATTAATATAGAATTAAATACTTTTTAGGTTTATTTAATTAAGTACACGGACTAAGACAGACACCCAGCTAGTTAATGAATAAGGAAGATAGCCATTTCAGACAAAAAAGTAATAATATAAATTCATTAGCCCAGTAAAATCTCTCATTGTGAATGTTGCTATTTAATACTTATACACAATAATAGTTTTATTATTTTATATTTCTAAAATTCACATTTTTTAATTTCTTAATTTCATCTGACAGCCACTTAAAAATTATATTTAAGTTGATTATGATCTAGAAGAGCGTAAAGATTCGAAGGAAAATAAAAACAAATTGAGACTGAAAAATGGGCTGTTTGTTAATTACAAACAAATATTTAATAAAGAATCCAGTCTGATAATTGTAAATAATATTAAAAATTATGCGTTATGTATCTGACAATCACTGTGCCTTTCTTAGAATGTTAAATATAAGTAAAAATTAGTGAGAACTTTTTGAATTAAGCTAAATAACAAAGGCAGAGAAATTTAAATAAAAACAGACTCTTTAGATTGAAATTAAAGATATTATATTACTATAAATTTTATTTAAGCTAACTTTTCTGCTCAGAATTTAATATCTATGCTTTTGTTAGTTTTCCCATTTTTGAGGCCGAACTTTTTTAACAAACTGTTACTCACATTTCACATCAGATGAATGCAACACAGACTGCCGAAACGTTTTGCGGTGAGTTGTATTATTTTTTTCATCATAATTTAATTTTCGCTTGATTGACGTTCTGAGGGAAAAAACACGAAATACTCTCGAAATTCTGCTCGAATGAAAGGCAGACATGTAAAATAACGAAAAACGGAATTCATAACCTCATTCTCACTCGTAATTCCTCGTCATCAAATTTTCCACGTAACCTTAATTACAAGAATTCAATGTAATTTAATAAGCGGTATTTGTTAATGGCAACCTAATGGTTGCAACCAACCACATGTTACCATGTTAATTTCAATAGAATGCTTAATCGTAATTATCAGAACTGTAAAATCGCAAGATAAGACGTACTTTTCCATGCTTCAGAATCTGTCGTTCTGACCTGCTGAAAGACTACCGGATGGGGTAATACATAATTATGTAATCGAGTCCTTTACCGGAAAATTCCCACTGAATTTTTAATTATTCACACCATTTACTGGTTATATATATATATATATATATATATATTTGGGGGGGGGGTGCTATCTTTCATTATTTAAAAAATCGGGTAACCAAAAAGAATATTATATTTGGAGCTACTAGAAACGAGATAAATAACTACACAAACTTTACAGATTGAGAATTACTTTCAAAGCCCTCTACTGAGAGTTTTATAAAAAGGAGGTTATATAGTGAAGGGAACAAGAAAGAAATGTAGAAAGTATCAGCCGTCAAGGGACGAATGGTTTCGAACAAAAGATGAGTCGAGGATAGTTGAGGGGAAAAATACTGAGGCATCCAAGTTAAGTTAGTTTCAGTAATGAAATTATCATAGTATATAGACTTATCGATTCCATTAGCCCTTTTAAACGAGGGATATAAGAAAAGTCAAAACACTATTACATAAGACATTTTGAAGAGAATTTTTCCAGCAACAAGGTCTACAAATAATCTAATAGAGATTCCTGAAGTCAAAAGTTTTTTTGAACTAACACTTGTATTTTGAAGTGAAGTCTTTAAAAGTGTGGATAAATTTCTAAGACACTTTTTATTATTTCAAAATTTAATTTGTTGGGGTATTCGAGTCCTTTACCAGGCATTCCCATAGAATTTTTAACTATTCACACCATTTACTGGTTATAAAAAAATTGTAGGGGGGAAGGTGCTATCTTTTATTATTTAAAAAATCGGGTAGCCTAAAAATACATTAAATGTTGGAGTTACTATAAACGAGATAAATAACTTGAAAAACTTTACAGATTGTGCATTGACGCGAAGGGGAAAAAGTATTTTTTAATCCCAAACCAAAATTAATTTCCAAGTTCTCTACGGAGAGTTTTATAGAAAGAAGAGAATAAGAAAGAAATGTAGAAAGTACCAGCCGTCAAGGGTCGAATTGTTTAGAACAAAAGAAGGTGAGACGAGGATAGTTGAGAGGAAACAGGCCGAGGCATCCAGGCTAAGTTAGTACAATGGTCATAGTATATGGACTTATTTATTCTATTAGGCCTCTTAAATGCGGAAAATAGGAAAAGTCAAAGCAGCATTACATAGACAAGTTTCAAGAGAATTTTTCCATCAACAACAAGGCTTGTCTAAACAGATTCCTGAAGTGGTCACTTTTTCTGAATTAACATTTGTAATTTTTTTTTCTTTTGCCGAAGTGGAGTCTTTAAAAGTGTGGATAAATTTCTAAGACATTTTTTTAATTTCAAAATTGAATTTTTAAGTGTTTACACAACTGTGATCCAACCCATTCGCAGAAAATTATATACATACATAATAAAATGTAACACAGAAGTATGAAAATACACCGAACAGAAAGAATAGACGAAGCAGATAAGAATACACTAATAAAAAATATATATAAAACAATTTATACAGGAGAAAAAATAATAGAAAAATAGGTGTAGCATATAATGTGAAAGATGCCGTGCCAGTAAAACACCGCATCAAATTTATCACTGTATTCATGACACCCCGGAAAAGGGTAAAAAAAATGCCGGAGCACACGACTCACAATATAAAAAAAAGTTGTAATAAGAAAATTCTGAAGGTTTTGGAAGAGGTCTGGGGGGTGTAGGGGAAGGGACATCGCACAGTGATTTACTAGACGAGGTGAAGGTGTCGGTGCATGTCAGAGCACTCATGGAGCGTAAAAGCGAGGTCACGGAACTTTGGAGCTGGAGGAGGAGGAAGCGGGGCATTTATCAGTAAGGCGGGAGGAAATAAAGAACTAGGGCACTGAAAATCGATAGCGACAGTGGTCCGCAGAATATACAGACCTCCTTCTAAAAAAAATAGAAATGAAAACACCTTCAACGCTTTGTTCAAAAAAGGTTTATAAGGGGTGTAGCGTTGCTTCGTTTTAGACTAGCAGAATTAAAGTAACAAAAGTCCTCAAAAAAAATCATGAGAGCAAACGAGTATAGGAATAAAAGACCTAAAGGCGAGGAGGGGGAAAAAAATTCAAGTCTTGGAAAAGGTAATGAAAAAGACCTGCTCGTCCACACACAGAAATAAAGTATGTTCGTCTTCAAGGATCATACCAACGGTGGCAGACGTTATCTCCTTTAAAATTTATATTTAAAGTCCTGCAACAGTTTTAGGCGAATGGTAGTATCCGTAAAATACAGCTCGGGGGCCCCTAGTTAACCCTTCAGCATCCCCGCTTTCAAATCCCTTTCTCTGCTATTAAAGGGGAGTTTCGACCACGTGTATTACCCTCATGTAGCCTGTTACTCTAAAAAAAATATTGTAATGCCAATTAATTAGAACATTAATTCTTTCAACATAAAAATATATATTGTTTGAGAAACCCATTATAGCGGCAAGAGCTTTGGAACAACAATAGAAATACCGGCTCTGTTCCTTTGTCGGAAGGTCCGTCAAAATGGCGTATGCGCGCTCAAATTGCCGGCCAGAAATAACAAAAGTTTCGGTTTAAGTCCGGAACAATAAAGACTACCCAATCGACAAATCGCAGAATTCACCTAAGGCGAGCGGTCAACCGATAGATGACGAAAGGAGGATAATCCGAGTTCCTGACATCATATAAAATTTTCGCTTAAAATTTGGTGTAGAATATGTGAGTTTAGAAACAGTGTAAAACCCACAATAGTGGGTATGCTGGAATGCTGGGCAGACGTGAGTAACAATTTAAATAAACAATTAATTATGTAAACGTAATTGAAAGATAGCCGTCAGATTTCGTTCTCTTTTTTATTAAAATTGTTAATCAGAGTCAATCTTTTTACTTTTAATTTCGATCACAACTAAATTTCGTTCTAGTTTAATTGACGAGTAAACTTCTTCTCTTTTAATTGTGATTTGTCGTTGATAAGATTATAAATATTATTGATTTGTTCATTATCAAACCCAGTGAAGACCCTGAGAAATTCAATATTATAAATTTGTAATTTTTTGAGTTATTACCACAATAAAAATATTGTTTGTATATTTCATTAATCTTTCATTTAAAAAGCCCATCTATAGTGTTTATTGCAATATATATTTAAAATAAATCAGCCAATAAATCAGCCAATAAATCAGCCAATAAATCAGAATATACGATTAAAAGTAGAGAATTACACACCATGATAATACAATAAAAAAGAGTACAACGTTTCGACCCAAATTTGGGACATTATCTGGTACAATATTGACAAATTAAAGCTGTGTCCTCCATTAGAAACTAAAACCACATCTCAATTAGATATTGGTAGATTTTCACTTGGGAAAGTTGGCACAGTTTACCAGCTAATGCTAGAGACATTTCATCCCTTAAAATATTCAAATTTTAAGAAGGAAAATTAAACCAAAAATTAAATATAGGGACAGGGAGAAAGACCAATTGCTAAACGTTATTTTTATTTCCCCTATAATTAATTTTAACAGCAGTAATTAAGAGGATGTAGCAACGCAAGGCTGCCACCGAAGCTTATCTACGGCTGTTGAGCTAATAAATATACTAATAATTATATACAGTTATCTCTCCAAAAAGTAAACATTTTGATGGACCAATGCAAGCAACGTTGAGAACGACTGCCCGACAAATTAAGTGGTGTTTAAACGACCATAAACAAGATCGTCAACGGACTGATAAGAATGGACAAGCTGAACCGCCTTTTTTTGTTGTTGGACGGGTTAGCAATATTTCAGCATTCGGCCTGGTGCAAATAGCAGATTAGTTTCATTCATATAGCGCGTCAGATTGGACGAGGAGGAGGATGCGCCGCTGTGGGACACCGAAATCCCGGTGAAGCATAAGCGGCTTCGATTCATTAGCCGCTTTGATTAATCGTATTAATTTCATGCCATGGTCGTTTTAAAGTGCTCAGCGATTCATTAGCAACCTTTAAATGCGTCATTATGGCCTGTTCGACCAGCCATCGCGCGCTTTTTCCGCCTCCTGATGCCGTGATTCCTCTCCACCAGTCCCTGTTGGCAGAGTGTTTAATAACAGGAAAAATATATATAAATAGGAAGAAAAATAGGGTGAAGCAGTAACACTGACCAAACATTAAATCCGCCGTTGTCAGCAAATCCAAATTAACTTAGCGTAGTTTCGTTTCCTCATACAAAAAAATAGGTTTAAGTATGTAAGTGATATTAAACAGGAAGGAGCTGAAGGAAAAACGCAGCAGGGCTTCAGAACCGAACCCCCTAAGAGACTATAGTGAACGGCATGCACGATGGCGGCCCAGTTTAGTGTATTTCTGCTCACCCAAGCAGTAAGCTTGTCAAGAGCTTGACTTCGTTAGATCGTTGTCGTGTGTGTGTTTACCGCGTGCATACTGGTAACTCCCCCTCACGCAATCTGAGCTATCCGCCTTCGTGCCCAACTCGTGCTATAGCAGAGTTGACGATGGGGCTTTCTGCATCACAGTTACATACAGATACTGCTAGATGACAGCTTAGAAGCCAGAGAAAATTTTATTCATTCAATACATATGTTTATACATGTTTTCCTTAAACCCAGGCAACGGAATAGCTGACCAACTCCAACCAAATATTAAAACAGTTGTTTTATCTGACATTTAATAATAATTCAATATATAAAATAGCCATCAAGTTAGAAAAAGTATAATCTACATTAAAAACTCGAAAAACAACGTTTCATTGTAGTCTTTCGGACTTCATGAAATGAAAAAAAAAACATTAATTATTAGTCATACCTATTATAATGTGACGTTCAATAATTTGGTCATTATACTAAAAATTATGTAATAAAAAAGAATTGAAACGTTCAACGTAACTTAGTTTAGAATAATGCGTTCTAGGTTGAAATTGCATAATCTATTTATTTGAAATATAATTTATAATTTACTTTTTACTTTAAGATATATTTAACAATCATTAACAGACAATTAACGATTTTTATCATTCAAAAAAGTTATAATTTTGTTTTTGTTATATAAACCCCAGGTCTCAATAAATAATTTTAGTTCTCCAATATTAAAACCAGTAATACTAAATTTAATAATAATTAACTAAAATTATTAATACTTAACGAAATTTAATAATACTTAACGAAATTTAATAATACTTAACGAAATTTAATAATACTTAACGAAATTTAATAATACTTAACGAAATTTAATAATACTTAACGAAATTTAATAATACTTAACGAAATTTAATAATACTTAACGAAATTTAATAATACTTAACGAAATTTAATAATACTTAACGAAATTTAATAATACTTAACGAAATTTAATAATACTTAACGAAATTTAATAATACTTAACGAAATTTAAAAATACTTAACGAAATTTAATAATACTTAACGAAATTTAATAATACTTAACGAAATTTAATAATACTTAACGAATAAAAATTATTAATCATAAAGTTAACAACAGAAGAACGTTTCTGTATTTATTTTTACCCTCTTCGAGTTCCGGACTGACTGAAATAAAGGTTTGTCTTATGTTGTAATTCCTTCAGCCTGGCTATGGTTAGGTTTCCATGGTAACGGAAATTATTGATTTGTGTGTTTTTACTTATTACAAACAATACGATTCTATTTAGCTGAAAATTTCAGACACCTAAAACATGTTAAACTTCCAAGAGGTGGAGAGAACAATTTTGATCTGAATTAAAGGTGTCATAATTAATTAATTTATTTGATTTATAAAAACAGGTGTAAATTGGATTTGTAGAATTTTGGCACTGAATATAAATCACTTATAATAGTTAAATATCAGCCAAAAAGTGATTTCCAAAGGCATGTTTTGGTTGCACTACCACCTAATGAAGTCCCAGTAGATATAATTTTATCAATTGACTTTTATGACTTATGGCCAAATTTATGTTGTTATTGTAAAATCTGGTATTTTACTTGGAAAGTTATAATCAATACAGTCGATCTTAGATATGGAAACGAATTCTTTCGATGTATATGAGCAATCCATGTGTCCAATCGAAAGCGACTATGGTAATTATTCACATTATCAGAGTCGATTTGAGTCGACCGGACAATGACAACGTTCCCGAAACCAAATTACGCAATATTTACTGCAGATTCTGGCGTAAGCGATTGTGTTACCCTTGTCTTATCGGCATTCACATCAACAACTCGAGATAAACTCATCAGTCACAGAAAAAAAACGTGACGAAATTAGTTAAGTGCAAGATAACTCTGTTGTCGTGTCTGACTAATTCCAGGAAAGTAACAGGGATAAAAATTGTAATCCAATGTAGACGGTTTATTAGATTTGGTCAAAGAGAGCAGAGTCCAATTCATCAGCTTTAATTACGACAGATTTAAATATTGGATGTATCGTCGCTTCTCAAAATGACAGAACCCTTCGGGAGAGGGGTGACCCCATTCGGATCATCTCCGTAGGTCCCAACGATTGTCGCTCTGCAATCTGCTGGTTGAGTGTCTATTCCAGTATGTCACTTCATCGTTTTAGTTTCTGTAACACGACTGACACAGTTAGTGTGGCCGCTGCTGGTAGATTCACCTCGAAATCGTCCCTGATGCAGACAGAGATATGGCTGTTTGAAAAGCAGAAACGAGACAATGCCATTAGCTCCCGATAACACACGGGGGCGAAACAATCAAAAGCGCTCCTCAGGTGCTGCGAGCAACTAGTAGAATTTGTCCTCTTGATTTGTAACCACAAAATAAAAGCGCCGGGTGAGTCACAAAGGTGTAACTACAGTTGCTTCAGCAAAACAAAATTAATACGCCCATTGAAGGTGAAAGGAGAACAATAATGAAATAAATAAATCGGCCGATACAGTCAGTCTAATTTTAGTTCAATTCAAATAACTTACAAAATTACGTAATGAAAAATACAAAAAAACGGAGTAAAACGTTTTGACCCAACCTGGGAGACCTCATCAGGAACTATATAAATGAAATATTACATTAAATATGAAGAATAAATAAAAAAAACTCGACATGAACTTGAAGTCAAATTTAGATTTCAAAGAGGTGTAAAAATTATATTAGCAGGTTCCAAACATAACAAATTTAACATGATGAAGTTCCAAATTAGTGCCGAAACGTTGTACTCCTTTTTTTTCACGAGATGTAATTCTGTAATTCAATTTTATCTAATTAATCATTCTGAACGTATTGCCTTTTTCCTTCATTTAGTTTATAATTAACGTCAGTAATATATGCACAAATATAAAACACGAAAGAGTATATATGTAAAGGGATGAGTATGAGTTCCATACGCATAAGTGCGTAAAGGAATTCAGACGAAACTTGGTACACACGTGTCATACAATCTAACAAGAAACTCTGTGGGGGTTGAAAGACTCTCAGCATCCTCCCGTAGGGGAAGTGACCGAGATTGGTGTCGGATTCATATTTCTCAGTTCAGAATGAACAGTGACACTCCCGATGCCGGTTAAGTCAGATGTTCAGCCACTAGTCGGTGTGCGGCGTTTAGTATCATCAGTTTCATATTCGGAAACATTTTTTGTATAAAATGCCAACGAAAAAAAAAATCTAATGTATCCAGTCACTGTAATGGTGACCATTGTAACACCTAAAACATCAATTTTTCGGACTATGATCAATCTTTGTATGTTATTTCTTAATGTGACCGATAAAAAATACTGGGGTTGTATGATTAAGAAATTAGAATTTGTGTGTATAATTTTTTTCACTGATTTTAAAATGGCACATCATGCATATTTTAATTTTGTCATGTCCTACGGCACAGCAAACTGGGGTCGTTCACATCACGCGTTGCAAATTATTATTTTTGCGGATTGTAACGCCAGTTGCTTGTTTCGGAATCTTGGGATTTTAACATTGCCTTGTACGTATATTCCAGAAATTTTAAAGTTTGTCTTGAGAAACGTCAATTTATATGCCGTAAACGGAGAAAATCAGCAACACTAGAAATCGCTATCAACGCCGCATAGAAAAACTTCGCCTAAGACTTCGTTATTCCGGAATAAATCTATACAAAAGTCTTAAAGAAGAAATGAAACCTGTAACTAAAAAAAAAATTATTTATAAACAGTTGTAAATCTCTGTTAATTAATGCAGCATATTACTCGGTGAAAGAGCTCGTAAAAAGGAAGGACAGATTAGATCCTTTTTAATACAATAGTTTGCTGGTAACCTATCAAGTTACGCCATTATTTTACGATTATAATATTCTAGTATTTAACTGCTGACTTTTCGTGTTCGACGGGAATCGATGGAAGATTTTCTGCTGGAAACTCCGTCGAATGAAAATATTAATGAATTAAAATACTTATCATTTCTTTAATTACTGTTATATTAATATATTTAACCTAGTTTTAATTTTTTTTCTTAAGTACAATGTTTGTTTTTTTAAACTTTGTATTTGTAATAATTATTCTTATGTTATGACGTATCCTATTTCCTCGACCGAGGACTGATGGAATAATTAATAGATGTAAATGTTTAGTGTTTGCACGACTCGTCTTTTTATATCTGGAACACGGTGACGGAGCGCAACTCTTCCGGACGCAACTTTGCAGAATTTCACAGTTTCTGGCGTTTCAGAGATTCCTGGTAGTGTCTCTGTGAAGCCAAGCCGAAGCTCTTAAACTGTCCGCGTTGAGGAGCGAGAGATAGACTGACGCACTTCCTTTCGGCAGAAGAATGACTCACACCCAATTGCGTCATGTGCAATGTGCTTCTTCTTTAAAGTACGCACTTTTTTTCCCCTTAATAATAATAAAAACCCGCAACCAGCACTCGCCAAGCAAGACGCGGTTTCACTGTCGCTGAGCGCCATCAAGCTATCCTCCGAACAAACGAGAATTAATTGGATGTAGATGTCATTTCTCCGCTCAAGTCACATCAATGACGCGATCCATTAACAAAAATGTTTGGGAATAAATTGTAGATAATGAAGTTCTGCGTCGAACTGAGTTTTCGAGTACGAAATCCGGTCGAACGAAGTGGTAGAACTCGGTCATCAAATTAACGATATTTTACGTCACTTTCGAAGAGAATGCAGTTTGTTATATTTCTAGTGCTGATATCTACAAAATGGTCGGCAGCACATTTATTTATCAGCTAACAAAGATTTTAGAGAATTTAATTCTCTTTACAACGCATGATCTGGCTAAAAAAATTCATCGAGAACGTTTTGCCGGACGGTTGCGGCGGAACCAACAGCGGCCATTTTGTGGCGCCGAGGATGGGAGTGACGGTTACCTACGTCAGGGTGAAAATTGTCCTTTGCAGAGCATATTAAAATGTTTAAGAGTACTGTTTCTCAAAGAGGAAGAAAGAGTATCTATATTCTTTTGCAAGGAGGAAACAATGGCGAAAGTGCTCGGACTCTGGTCCCCTGTTCCTCCGCAGCTGCAGTCCGAGATGTTAGAAATTTCCGATCGTACGTCTTTACCCAACATCATCTTTGAGTCGCGGAATCTCATTCACGGCCTACTCTGTTGGCAAGGGTAGAAAGGCAACAACGGTAATAGCGGTAATATGCCCTTTTTGTGACGAAATAACAATATAAAGCGCAGCGTAATTTAGAAATAAAACATTATCGGATTTCGAGCCAGGCCAAGTATTTATTAATACGCATTATTATTATTATTATTATGATTTACAATATTGATGTATGTCCTTTTTTGTGACGTAATAACAATATAAAGCGCAACGTAATTTATAAATAAATCATTTTCGGGTATCAAACCAGGCTAAATATTTATTAATACGTACTATTATTATTATGATTTATAATATTGAGGCATTTGTAAATACTTTACGAGGATGGAAACTTCAGAATCTTTTATTTTCTTAAAAAACGAAAACAAATTAATAAGCATTTATAATTTGACGATTAAAAGAACTGTAATTGAAAAATGATAATAATGGTTTGTATTTATTGTATCATAAAAGATTAATGACACAGTGTTTATGTTGTTTTCATTATTTTTTTGAAGAAATTCCAAGAAATGGAACGAAACGTCGTATTAAACTGTTCCTGACATATTTGGCCGTTTAATTGATCGATTTAACTTGTGGCACAAAAATTATTCACACCCAATTGCGTCATGTGCAAAGTGCTTCTTTTGTCTTGATTATTTTTTTGTCGCATAAATATAAATAGTGAATACGTAAAATTAGAAATACAAAAGATTATTATTAATTTTATAATTACAGCGCTTTAAATCACACAACTACAAATGTTTACTTTGTTCTTTTTTTAAAAAAAGAAAATATTCTTGAGTTACCAACCGGATTAAGTATTTAGTTGTAAATTAATATTATGAATAATAATGCGTATTAATAAATACTTGACCTGGTTCGAAACCCTAGACGATTTTATTTACAAATTACGTTCCGATTTACATTGTTATTACGTCATAAAAAAATGTTAAATTTCCGCCATTGCCGTAGTTGCCGTCCTACCCTTGCAAACAAAGGCCCGTGAATGATACTCCACTCCTCAAAGATGATACATACGATCGGAAATTTCTAACATCGCTGACTACAGCTGCCAAGGAACGTAACATCTGTGTGCGGCTGACGTGAGGGGCGCCATTTTGATTCTTCTCCTTTACATTGTTTACCATTAAAAATGAAACATTATCTGACAATTTAGAAATTAATATAATATAAACTTTATTAATAGGTGCATTTAATAAACCATGCAACTAATAAATAAAATAACGAACACGTCAGAAAATTTAATATAAAATCGCACGGCGAATCTTCAACACACTTTCGGATTACATTATGCACGAGACGATCACACATTTCGAAATACGTCCACATTTTAATACTAAGGGCAAATAAATTCAATTCATAAATACCCATTTTGTTAATGCCATATATAATTATACGCCTCATGACGATCCAAAACTAGGAACGGAACTTCCCGTTATTTTGTTTTGAATTATTTTTGATTTATTGACCGTTTTATTTGTTTATTTATTGAACTTGTCACATAACGGGTCATCCCCGACATTTGTGACCTTCTCATACGTGTTAGTATTTTTTTAACGTGCAAGACGCATGTATTAAAAATGGCAGAAGTCCAAAGCGCATCTAAAATTTCGTGCGAAATGTAAAGGCAACCAACATTCTCTTACAAAACAGAATAGAAGACCTCAGGTCTTCATGAGAAGCTTCAATAATGTGGTTCCAACATCCCCGAAGACAAGAGGCCGGACGCCTTCAACGCTGACACTTGATTCTCTCCACGCGACGTCCACATCAGCTCCTCATTCAGCTGAGGGTCAATTTAAATGATTTTATACGTCCTTTCCACAACAAATTTGAAACACTACAATTGATACGTTCCTATCAGTAAAGGATGAGGGATCCGGACGCTGGACCGCACTTTGGATCGCAGCTGAAGGAAGTCAAGCTCGATCGTGGTGACTCAGTGACGCGATATAGGCGCAGCCAAGTGATGCAATTCTGCGGCAAGATAGTCCCGGCAAGGGAACCATTTATGGGACACTGACTCCATCTACTGCGGTCAATACAAAGTCAAGTACATATATACTCTTCATCAACCAAGACAAACAGTCAAGTAAGCACGTGAGAGCATTCTGTCGCAGGTGAACGTTCCCAGAGAGCTCTGGAGGAGATTTCCTTTGGGGATGCCTTCACATCTCTCTGATTTTTTGAAATCAGGTTCCCACAAGCCGAGGCACCTCGGCCTGTTTTGAGAGGCGTATGTTCCGGGGTCGCAGATCTTGGGCATACGGTAAGAGTTGTCCGCTATTCGTATTGGAATAGTCGGCCAGCTGCCTACTAAACTGGTCAAGGCACGGAGAAGAGAAAGCTGCGTTCCCACAGCAAACCCCTCTCCTGCCATCGGAAGGGCGTGGGACAAGTACCAAATACCCGACCTACCTGATGCAGGTTTTTCTAGGGTTTTCCCTGCATCACTTTTAGGCGAATGGCCGGGTAGGATCCTTAAACCATAGCCCGGGAGCCCTAGTTAAGCCTTGGCTACATTCCTCTACGTTTCCACATCCCCCCTTTCACTCCTTTTCTATGCTATAAGAAGGGAGTTGTCACTATGTGGATTATACATAACCTGTCTACACCTTAAAAAAAGACAAACAGAGCATTTTAATACGCAAGTAGAACAAGGTACAGGCTGGCCAAAGTGTAAGGGTTAATATAGTTAAATTTGCTCACGACAAAAACAGTGTTAAAGTGTGAACGCTCGACACATCCAGGGGCAAAGCGGTGGAGGTAAATTAAGTAAAGCCGGTCAGAAATAAAATTAGGTTGTTTATATATACATATTGGAGGCCTGTGAAGATGCTTTATGCTCTGCAGATCAAAGAACTGGCGGCTCGGCGAATAATTATTCACGTCTGGGTTGTGGGTTGGGGGGGGGGGAACGGGGGAGGGGGGACAAACGTTACGGAGCGGGGAGATTTCTCAGAACTACGGCGGGAAGGAGACCTTAATTTGTATTTTCTGCGAAGGAATTGATTCCACACGGCAGAGACGCAAGGCTTCCCGTTATGAAGAACCAAGGTCGCCATTAACCCTCCACGCCAAACGAAATTCGCAGCTCGTGCACAAGTTAAAGTCGGGATGATCTGCATCTTCGGGAGTCCCACAGGGATCGGTCATTGCCCCCATTATTGTTTTTTAATATTCATCAACGATTTACCAATCGGTATAAATTCAAAGGTCCGACTTTTTGCAGTTGACTGTGTAGTATAGAATAAAATACGTCCTAAGCTTGACGTAGATGTTCTCCAAACTGACTTAGACATACTAAGCACATGGGGTAAGCGATATCAAATGAAAATTAACATTGGTAAAACGTGATCAGTTTCGCCAAAATGCGCCTTCAATATGCCTTGGAATAAAAAAATACAAGGGGAAGCAGTGGCCCAGGAGACAAACTGGAAATACCTAGGCATTTCTTGTAACAGTAAGCTGGAGTGGGAGGAGTAGGTAAAGTATGCTACAAGGAAAGTATGGAATCCTTTGCACTTTGTAACGATGTCTCTCAAGAAGGGAAATGCAAAATCCAAGGAAAAGGCATATCTATAATTGGTGCGCCCACTAATGGAATATGGAGCAGCGTGCTAGGATCCATGTAGGAAAAAATACAGAATCCTTAGAAAGGGTTCAGAAAAGAGCCGCGAAATTCGTACAGATAGGACGTGAGCAAGGTAAAAGGCTGCTAGGGTGGAGTAATCTACAGACGGAGAAGGGAAGGAGCCAGGCTACACGTTTTCTTTAAAGCCTTGGCAAGGAATTCGAGATAGATTGAGAGAACGGGATGACTGACCACATGTGCAAGACAGCAAATAAAAACAATGTTGGAAAATACTTTTTTTTAGGGTACCAGGCTACATGAGGGTAATCCATATGGTGGCACCTCCCCTTTAATAGCATAGGAAGGGATTTGAAAGGGGCGATGCGGAAGGGTAGAGGAAGGTAGCCAAGGATTAACTGGGGC
Organism: Zhengitettix transpicula; assembly: GCA_037074705.1. Classification (NCBI taxonomy): domain Eukaryota; kingdom Metazoa; phylum Arthropoda; class Insecta; order Orthoptera; family Tetrigidae; genus Zhengitettix; species Zhengitettix transpicula. Next base: position 9,944,742 of record CM073596.1, on the reverse strand, counting down.
CTCCGGGCTATAGTTTAAGGATCCTACCCGGCATTCGCCTAAAAGTAATGCAGGGAAAACCCTAAAAAAACCTGCATCAGGTAGGTCGGGCATTGGGTACTTGTCCCACGCCCTTCCGATAGCAGGAGAAGAGTTTGCTGTGGGGACGCACCTCGACCAGTTTAAGAGGCAGCTGGCCGACTGTTCCAATGGGAACAGTGAACAACTCTTACCGTATGCCCAAGATCTGTGACCCCGGAACATACACCTCTCAAAACAGGCCGAGGTGCCTCGGCTTGTGGGAACCTTAGTTCAAAAACGGAGAGAGGAAAAGACATTCCCAAAGGTAGGCCATTCCTGTCTCTCCTACAAGGTTCTGCCCTCACAGACAACCTCAGATATGTTGGAAAATACTCATTTCTAAATAGGTCAATGAATAACTGTAACAATTAACCGGCAAGAGTTTTCGGAGGAAGTCCTCGAACGGAAAGAAAATTTAGACTTAATCTGACCTCTCTAGTGAATATAGGGTAGTGTAATGAAGTGAAGTTATAAACTAAAAAGAAAAAAATGGAAACATTCCTTGTCTCCTTAGGTACTTAAATAGTTATATAACCTCCATTTCTAGATATCTTTCCACTGTTCTTCTTTTCAGGCCAGCACAATATTAATTCCTTCTTTAACTTTTTCAAAATTAACCTTTAATTCATATAATGTTATATACATGTATTTATTATTTGTAATAATTTCCCTATACCTAGCTTATATTTTATAATAATTATGTTAATTTACTCTGTTTTCCCTTATTGTAACTTCCCTTATTTAATTTGTAATTAATTGTAATTTCATGCGTCTCCTACCGGGAAAACTGCCCATTTGTAGATTAAATAAATGCATACATAGACAATCTGAATAACTGACGATAAATCACGCAGCACGAAAACGTTACTTTAGACGGCGGCGTCCGAACATTCTCTCTCTCTCGCTGAACACATATTCCCTTACACTACTTCCCAAGTTTAATCAATTATAATATAATAATTCCGTCTAACAGCCGTTACTGATACAAAACGCTAGTATAAATATACAAAAAACATGATTATGGCCACTAATGGTCGAATGTTCCAATAGTTTCTATTTTAATCCACAATTTGTTATATTTTTATACATGGTTCCTGGGATATAATCTCAGTCAATAAAACCAACCACAGGCCTTAGGCACCAACATTTTTTTTAAATACACATAGAATGGCAGGAGAAGTGGAAGAGGTATGGAACCTCACTGCATACTAAGACGATTAAATCGTAATAGTAGGGGACGATATTCAGAATGTGTCATGAAGAAACTTATAGAAAAGTGGAAACTGAAGAATTGAAGTCTGCAACAAAATAAAAAAAATTGAATGATGACGAATAACCAGGAAGAAGCGAGTAAAAGATGATACATACAAAGAAGCAAAGCATATGAAACAGCATTCATTATCTTTATGGGAGCAGAGACATGAGAAATAACAAAATTAGCTGCACAGAAACTCGAAGATGTTGAAATGGACTACTAAAGAATTCAGGAATGAAGAGATAAAAAGAAAAAAATGAAGGTAGAGAGTAGTCCCGGAAGATATAGAGGAACGACAAATCAAACGGATGTAGTCAACTTATTCTGTCGTATTAAAAACAATTTTTTGGAAGCTACTGAAGATCGTGGCACTTTAAACAATCAAATTAAAATAAATTATTGAAGAAATTAATTATTAATGTTGACCCGGCGATGTTCTGACTTATTGGACCATTTTATTTCTTTTGTTGTTATACGTAAGATAAAATATAAATTTTAAATAAATCGGTTTGATGTAGTATCACGATATGACGCCCTGTCCCGATTTACAAAACTTCACCCTTCAATCAAACATTTTTAATCTTTTTTTAAATAAAAAAATGGCAATGGAGCACGAGACCGACTGTTGGCTGAGTGAACACCGAGGCCATGATAACTTCTCCCGAGGCAACGCGTGGACGTCACACAGGGACCCACTTAAACGGTCAGTTGCACGTCGATCCGGTCGGATCATTCGCTCAGTAAACCATCTAATTAACTAGGAACATATCAGAATGGCCGTTGACGTGTGTCTAATGCAGCCAGCGCAATCTTAAATTGCCCACCTAGTGTGCAAAACGGCGTCGAGAAAGATTCAACCACACTGATCGGGCTCATAGTTTCACATCAGATACCAGTTCGGCTTAAAACGCATGTCTTTAACTCCAATCGAATATATACACAACAGTTGCTTCTCGCGACCCGGCCTCGTCGCTCAATGGAGCCAACGTGGTGTTCATTAGGTCAGGGAAATGTTATTTCCGGTATAACTATTACATTAGCTTTATCTGTATTTCAGCTTTCCGACAAGTCTTCCTGCAGTGGATAAGATAACCTTCAAACAACAGGCAGTGACATTCGAGTGAACGAATATCTTGATAGTAATCGCAATTTTATTCCCCCGCTTTCATCCCAACTCGTACCTGTCCTCTTGCCGTTAGGGGATGAAATTAGACGCATCGAGAGTGGCACTATGAATGTGAAAATACCCCACCCACAAGAGTGCTAGAGTTATCTTAAATCCGCAGTGGTGTTCCTGGTTCTTAAGTGATACGTGGGCCAAGTTCGGTTGAAATTGTTCCAAGCATTAATTAATAACTTGATTTACAAAGTGTTCTGCAACATTAATAATATGCTTCATTTCGTAAACTGTGACCTGTCGGGAAAGTGACCCGTCGGGAAAGTGACCCGTCGGGAAAGTGACCCGTCGGGAAAGTGACCCGTCGGGAAAGTGACCCGTCGGGAAAGTGACCCGTCGGGAAAGTGACCCGTCGGGAAAGTGACCCGTCGGGAAAGTGACCCGTCGGGAAAGTGACCCGTCGGGAAAGTGACCCGTCGGGAAAGTGACCCGTCGGGAAAGTGACCCGTCGGGAAAGTGACCCGTCGGGAAAGTGACCCGTCGGGAAAGTGACCCGTCGGGAAAGTGACCCGTCGGGAAAGTGACCCGTCGGGAAAGTGACCTTTCGGGAAAACGACCTGTCGGGAATAAGAGCTGTCTGGAAAACGTGCATTGGGGCAAGTGGGTGTCGGGACTTTGTACTACACCCCAAAAAACTGACCTATATTACCGACCAGAAATGCTGGAAAAAAATCTTTATCAAGCACGGAACACAATGAAATAAAAACTGCGCCCAACTGTAGACAGTAAATGGCGTGGGAAGTGAAGTAACAGAGATTTTACAATATATGGAAACATGTTAAGCCGAATTAAGTTCCTCGTGTTAGTGAAACTGAATATTTGTCGCCTTTCCTTGAAGACTGAGACGGAATCATACTGTTGGAGACGTTACACCTATCTTCTTCCTTTGATTTCTACACAGCAAGAGTTGTCAGTCGTTTCCATTGGAACTTCACTCTTCAGGGGGGGGGGGAATTAACCAGAGCCCGATGGGTTTTTCCTGCACCAGATTTAGGCGCGAATTCCTGCGAGGATACTTAAAGTACATCCAGAGGAGGCAAACCTCAACTACCGTGCTCTCCCTTCCGCATCCCCATTTTCGATCCCTTCTTATGCCACCGCGTAGATTTCCCCGTCGGTAGCTTGTCACCAGCTCAGTTCTTCGAAATTCCAATCGCTCACATTGTGCGTTTCACAAATTTAACATTCACAACCGGAGAGTTGCCCTCGTGTCCGCATTTAGTTCGTACCTGGTGCCTGCTGGAGGCACGACGTTGTATCGACCCTCCCCCACGGCCATTTCCCTGGCGGAGGCTACATTTTAAATTCCACCCGCCTTCCCACAGCCACTTTGCCTACCTATTAATTACCCCGCTCGTGTCCACACAAAACGACGGGAAATATTCACAACTCTCCTCCTACTCCAGTTCAGACTAGTTACTCCACTTGTTTCGCCTCGCTAATATTCACGTGTAGACACACTGTTCCCGTGGAAGGATGAAAATAGCTACCTCAAAGGTAAAAACAAAAAAAAGTCTACACAAGTTCCAGTTTGGACATGTTAAGTCCGAAATGGGAGAAAACAGTAAAAAGAGCTTTAGAGATTCTAAAATTACAAAACAAGCTTTCCATAATTTAGCTGCAAAAAAATAAATTATCTGTGTCTTTTTAATTTGGTCTTATTCTCCTCCCCTGAGGAAGAACAGTATTTTTTTTCCTGTTAGAAACGTACGATACCTTTAATCTTTCTTCAACTCTCTCATTAGTTCATACACAGCCAATAAAATATTCACCAAATATCTTAAAATGTGTATAAATAAATCATGACATTGGTTTACTATGGTAATTACTTTTATTTAAATAAAAAAATAAAATATATGGATAGAAAAAAACTCGACAGGATCTGAAATCGGACCCAGAAACACCATTTAGGATCAGCCACTCTAACCACTGAGCTGTCCTCGCCATTTCCCGTACTAGACGATGGTGCTCAGTTAGACTCCCGTTTTCACTGTTCTTCAATTAATTGTAGACATTTATACATATAATGAAGAGTAGTGGACCTAAAACAGACCTCTGTGGAACTCCAACCTTTACATTTCCCCAACCTGAAATAAGAAAAACTATCGAAGAAACGAAACTGTTATCTCTTACCGCCCACTTACCTATCTAAAAGAGATAATTTGGTCTTATTCTCAGTCCTTCTCCCCTGACGACGAACAGTATTTGTTTTCCTGTTAGAAACGTACGATACATTTAATCTTTTTTCGACTCTCTCATGAGTTCTACCATACACAGCCAATAAAATATTCACCAAATGTCTTAAAATGTGTATAAATAAATCAAGACATTGGTTTAGTACGGTAATTACTTTTATTTAAATAAAAAAATAATATATATGGATAGAAAAAATCTCAGCAGGATCTGAGATCGGACCCAGGACCACCATTTAGGATCAGCCGCTCTAACCACTGAGAAATCCTCGCCATTTGCCGTACTAGGCGCTAGTGCTGAGTTAAACTCCCATTTTCTCAGTTCTTCAATTAATTTTAGACATTTATGAAGAGTAGTGGACCTAAAACAGACCTCTGTGGAACTCCAACCTTTACATTTCCCCAACCTGAAATCAGAAAACTATCGAAGAAACGAAACTGTTATCTCTTACCGCCCACTTACCTATCTAAAAGCGATAATTCGTGCAAGATTAGACACAGCGAACTGATATACGAAAATTTTTATTCTTAAAGAGAACCATTCGGGATTTGCAAATGTGGTCACAGAGTAGGGAAAATTTCAAAAGAAGACTGAATACTAATTATAGGAATTTATTGTAAAAATAACAACATTTGTATAAACGAACTTGAGTGAAGTTGAAAATAAAATTATACATTAATCAGGGTATTGTTTTTGAAATTTATTTTATTTATTTTAATATCCGAGGAATTGCAATGACGTCTTAATGAAACCTTTATAAGTGGTAACAAGTTTTTCAGGTGTAATGGAAAGATTTATTACCCTTCTTTATGTTCGTATATAGTTAGTGGGACAGATCAATCAAACAGATTTTTTTTACCTCACCAATTTAGAAATTTAGTATGAAGGACACATGATAATACAAGTAATACTGCCAATTTTCACATTTTTATTTTGAAAATTGTCCTAGATACAAAAATAATCAAAATAAAATTATTAGTAAAAAATTACATGCAGACGTAAGTACAAATGGCCGTAACTGTTTCCCTAATTGGCATACTGAAAAATTTCAAATATCACTGTAAAGCTAATTAATAGCGCTTTCCAAGAATACCTTACAAAACCTTCTGATAGAGAAAATCTCAAAACGTGCCATCACAAAAAATTATGTTATAGTCCTAAGAAACTTCAACGCATGTGCCAAAAATTAGGCTGGCACTTAATTGGCAAGGCAGTGCAAAAAAAACTGGAATGACATGGTGCACTCTGCCGCTAGTAAGGCATAGACATTTTATACAATATATATTTTTTCCGGAAAATTTTGGTTCATTATTTGTGTGTATATTTAAAAAAAGAAACAATTTTATCAGAATATGCTTCTATGTGACATCAACTGACATAATAAATATCATCAGGGTAATATAGCTTTGTTAACTTTATTTCTTATTTCGATGTATACCACACACTTGTGGGAAAGTTCTTTCACCACGGGCTAGAGCGGATGCAGGAAATTGGTGGATTCGAGTTACGTTGCTGGCGTTGTCCAAACTCTGTTTTAATCGGTTTGGAGAGGCGCCCCTATACATATCACGTGGTCGATCTGAAGCCTTTGGTTCGTTCCCCGCCTTCTGAAAGTAGGTTTTTAACATGAGAGGGGGTTTTCTCACTAAAATGAGATTCACTTTCAGTCTTCATTCTTGCTACGACAATCATGGAATTAGTAAGTCTCCTGGGTACTTTATACTATTTAAACTTTATCTTTAATTTCATAGCGCTTTCTGTTTGGAAGGTACTTGGATACCAAGAACCCCACGTTATCGCCTTTCCTATTTTCCTATCCTAGAAGTCTTCCTTTCGACACTGAAGCAGATACGGCGCTGGATTTGAGTTTCTTAGTCAATGCCAGAGTTTCTTATTCTTATTAATGGTCGATTTTGTTTTACAATTAAACCAATGGAGAAACTTCTTATTTTAACCAATGGAAGGGTTTCTTAATAAACAATTACAGGACTTTGTCATGAGGAAGAACCATTTTGAGAAAGCTTGCTGCTGATACAGGATTTTAAGTAAGTTTACAGACAACAATTTCTTGTTATGTCAATTCTAAGTCGGTGCTTTAAGCTTAACAGTTCCATTAATCAAAATGGACTTTAAAAGCCAACTTTATTTGTTGTAATCCTCTGGTTAAGAGTGGACACACAAGATGGAGAATAAAAGTACAGAGAATAAGAGTACAGTGTTGGATGGCCAAAAAATGTTCAAACATAACATTAGAACAGAAAATATGTATTAATTGCAGAAAATCGCTCTCAGAAATGCCATACAATAATAAATTCTAAATATTTCCACCGGGCTTTGATCAATACAATGGAATAAATCCATTTAAATGTTTTCCCACGTGCAGTGTGACAGTTTTAGAAAAAAACTCGTCATAAGCTGACAGGAATACTTTTTTTAAGTAATCACAAGAAAATTCGTCACGTCGCCTAAACGGCGGCGTCCGGACGCTCTCTCCCTCACGCTGAGTATATTTATTAGTCAGATTAATTAATTGTATTTCAACTCGATCAATAATCGTAAGACTAAATAACGTTTAAAGTGAAAGCACTTGAATATGATATGTTTATAAGAGTTGCAAAGTTGCTTACTGTCTCAAGCAGACTGTGATTTAACGACGTCATCTCCTCCAGAGACTGTCGCAACGCCCTTGCCGCGCTGGAAAGCAATTGTGGCCGCCGTAACTCACAAAAGAAGCAACACTAAACTCGCTTTAATCGCCCCGGCTAAGTCATTAACGGCTCTGTTACAGCAAAAAGACTCCACAGCGGCAGCAAAGAGAGCACTAAATAGCGGAACAAATACAAATACAAAGACGCGCGGTCAGAAAGTCTTCCTAAGACACTTGGGCGTCTCGCATCCAACCACCGTCCTTGATGTGGTCATCTCACGACGTGTTCCTGCACACTACCACCCAAAATTCCAATTACTTTTCAGTCAGTTTTCAATTATTCTCCCTTTCCGTCTCTTCCTACGATATTCAAGGGAAGAAGCCCCTCACGTCACCTGTCACTGACTAAGCAAACCAGTTCAACTTCTAACTAAGTTCTACATATGCAAGAGGTGCCGAAAAATGCAAAACCTTTTCTCCACAAACTTTGTAACAATAACATTGATATGTATCGTTACATATCTTTAATCCCCCCCCCCCCCCAATTAATTCAAGATTGAATTTTAACATACGAGTAAAAACGCCTGTGTACTCAGTTGCTTGCTGGAAATTGTGGCCATAAACGTTGGCGCCGTGGTGACGGAGCGTCGAGGAGAAATCGTGCCTTCAGACAAAGGTGGTGGATTATTGGTGAATCCTGCCTCGGGAGTATTGACCTAACCAAAATCCCCGAAGGTCAACCCTTCCAGAAGGCGAGAGTAAGCCCGCAAAGGTGTAAAATCTACGCAGATTGGCTGAAATCAAACACGTGAAGAGGTGGGGAATGCAAAGAGTCGAGCTGAAAGGTGGACAAAGCGGGGAAACAGTACAGTCTGGGAAGGGAGAAAGTGTAGGGGTAAAAATGTAAGAGTTCGAAAGATGTTCTTGGAGAGGAAAGTTCTTACAACTTGGAGTGAAACTTAGGAGTTTAGATCTACAACTTGGAGTGTAATGTAGAGTTCCCATGTACAACTTGGGGAAGAAAAAAAGTTCCGACCGGCGGAAGAAGAATCTATCTAGAGATGCTAAGAATTATTACGCCGACGAGGAAATGTAAAAGAGTAAGCTCTCAGAAATTCCTGTGAATTTTTTCCGATTAGCCTGGGAAAGCCGACTACAAACGATGAACAAGTGTGTTTCTGCGACCAAAATAATTGAGATTTCTGCCGCACGTATATGGACTCACGGCCCCTTTCCTTTTTGGTTTATGTTCAGAGTCGCATAAAATAGCCAGAGATTTGCCCATTGATCGTATCAGAAATTTATTATAATATAAAATGTACTTAAAGTAAATTTTCTAAAATTTTAACTCAAGAGTGGTTAAATTTTAGTTACATTGATGCAACTGAAAAGTACCCTGTTGAATTTCTGTAAACCCTTAATTATAAATTAATTTAATTTAAATACAATCAAATTTTATTTTCGTATAAAAGTATATATATTGCAGTACATATAAACAACACTGGATGACTTGACGTTGCCAAATTAATTACCTAGTATGGACAGGAAACAGACACACAGAGTGGATGAATCGACTTACAATTGAGAGTTGGTGTCGTCACTCTGCATGGTAATGAGAATGCCAAATTCTTCATCAAGATAGGACAGGACTCTACCTCGTGAAGGCCGACCACCGAAATTTCCAAGGAGGAAGAAGAGAGTGGCTCAACAATCTCCAACCACAGCCTCTTTTCATACGTGCTTGGAATAAATACTTAATGCTGCTAAGAGACTTTATGGACACTCTGTAGACAATATAGTATCTCACGCTGTATTCTCTATTCCCTTTTCTGTCTCTGCATTTTTTTCCCAACTAAATTTAATTCTTTATTATTTAATTATTTTAACGGATTCTTTCTGGGTGAAGTGAGAGCGCGGAGCCACTACTCGTAGAGCCCGTCCCGCTGACAGCTCAATAAAAACAGCATTACGTCACGAACTAGGTCCTCAAGTTGGAGCTATTTTGAAGTGGTTATGAGACACGCCCTAGGTCGCGGCACTGTCTCAGTGTGAAGCCTGAGCACGGAGCGGAATGAAATATTTTCGCACGAAGTGCTTTGGCCAGAGTATTATGGGGGCAGAGAAGGTTAGCTAGCTATTAGAGGAATTCCAAGACGCACAGCAGAAGGCTGACAAAGGCTGCTGGAATGCAATCAATGTGAGACCAGCCAAGAGACGAGTCCCGCCAATCGATAGGCACAGCACAATTAGGTCCGTCACTTCGGCTCGCTTCCCCACAAACAATAACTGTCTTACAACGCTTCACAGTCCGACCAGCAGCTTCATCACCGCAGGTGACCAAAGAATCCGATACGTCTTTCCCTTCGGCTTCACAGAAATAATTACTGAAGTCAGTGAAAATCCGCATCTCCCAATCTAGTGATCACGTAATCCTTGAAAGAGATCTGTGACACGATCGATTACCTACTTTATGAATTTTCCGACAAAAATTCGAAATTACAGATGCAAAGTGCACACAATCGTAAAATAATCCAGATGTTTGAAAAGACTGGTTTTGTTCAATAACAAAGGCCATGCCGACGACGGTAAACGCAGATCTGGTCAAACACACTGGACCCACGTTGGTAAATAAGTTGACGTTAATACCTAGGTGGGGGAACGAGGTATAAAAAAACAGATTAACAGGCTCCAGAGGCTTTTTCCCTGAAAAGGCCGCTTCCTAACTACCTGAAGACACCAAAAGACATTCCCCAAGGATGCCGAGATCATGTCAGCAAACCCCGGGGTTTAATCACTCATTACATTTCTTATGAAACAGAATTCAGTTATTTATTTTTAGTTGTTATTAAACCGTCTTGGGAATAATTATTATTTTGCTTTAAAACGGTAGGTCGCCCTTTGCACACAGAAAAATATGCAATAAATAAATTACAGAATGAATTTTTTCTGCATAACAGATCACGGGCTTCTAACCGAGCAATATTAAGATACAATGACGTCATCATCTTGGTCAGAAGAAAGTCATCGAAACGTCGCTCTACATAAATTCCATACAAATAATTAAATGTCAAGAAATTTAAATTATATAGTCCAGATCTTTACGACTGGGGTGGATGAAGGCAGCTCCTTTCCTCTTCTTCTAACTTCCTGACGTCATTCTCTTATTTATGGTTTCATCTTGACTGATTGCATTAACATTTGTTAAAGTCACAATCTTGTGTGTGGAAAGGCTGGTGGTACCTTTTCTGTGTGTGTGCGCGCGTAGTGATTAAAGTGCGATGACCCCCGGGGGCGAATTCGCGTGCCACACGAGAGAGAGAGTCCACGTCATTGCTGTTTCTAAGGGTAACAGCGTACTTAGATGAACTGATAAACTGAAGCGACTCTCCCCTGTTAATTTGCCAACCATGGCCCACACGCAACTCTCAAGCGCTGCCGACGGGGATTGGATGCAAGCCTGGTAGCACAAGTTAAGATTTCGATGTGATCAGTGTGTTGATCTTATCTCACATAACGCGGATTGCTGATTAAATGGACGCTTAAATAGAATCTTGTAACAACCTCACTGGTTTCTTTAAAGCCGTACCTCAACAATGAAACTTATCAACGGCACCCGGGAAAAGGTTAACAACTCTCTATCTCTGTCACAGTTTATCTAGAGTATTACTCGCAATTATTAGTCGGCCAGCTGCCTCCTAAACTGGTCGAGGTACGGAGAAGGGAATGCTGCGTCCCCACAGCAAACTCTTCTACCACTATCGGAAGGGCGTGAGACAACTACCCAATGCCCGACCTACCTGATGCAGGTTTTTCTAGGGTTTTCCCTGCATTACTTTTAGGCGAATGCCGGGTAGAATCCTTAAACTATAGCCCGGGGACCTAGTTAACCCTTGGCTACCTTCTTCTACCCTTCCACATTCCCCCTTTCAAATCCCTTCCTATGCTATTAAAGGGGAGTTGCCACCATGTGGATCACCCTCATGTAGCCTATTACCCTAAAAAAAAAAGATAAATTCAAACATTGGGCTTACAGTAAGAGTTGTCCGCTATTCCTAACAGAATAGTCGGCCAGCTGCCTCCTAAGGCATGGAGAAGGAAATGCTGGGACCCGTCCTCCCACAGCAAACCCCTCTACAGCCATCGGAAGGGCGTGGCCCAACCTACCTGATGCATTCCAATTTTAGGTAAATTGACGGGTATCATCCTTAAAAATACATCCCGGGTGCCCTACTTAACCCATGGCTACCTTGCCGCATCCCCCCTATCAGTCCCTTTATTCTCAATTGCGTATAATCCGATAAAATTTTTAAGATTTATTACAAAACTAAACAAAGGTGAAGGTAGAGGTTTTCAATGTTACCAAAAAAAATGGTAGTATAAGGGTCACCTCAAAAGTAATGCATACGTTCATAGATACATGCTTCCCCATCGTGTTAAAATTTATTTTAACCCGTTCCCGTGAGTGGCGTTGTCACAGCATGTCTTAAAAATGATTGCTGCGCCTGACATTCGTCAAAAGCAACGTGCTGTTATACAATTCCTGAGCTGTAATGACGAGATAGTGGAAAAAGTTCACCAAGAGGTGTCGCTGTCGACACAGTCGACACAGTTAGTCGGCGGGAAAGCAGAATATGTGGTGAAAGGGGGCACGCCAATATTCCGGATACTCTTCGCAGCGGCAGCCACCACACTACACTAACTCCTTACAATGCGCAGAGATAACGTAACATGTACGGATTATATGGATGAAATATTGTTCCCCCAAAAAAATAGAAAAGCTGTAGAATGAAAATTTAAATTTTCAAATACAAATAAATTATGTGCATGACCTTTGTATGATATGAAAGTAATGAAAACCGCAATAACAGCAGAATAGAATAGATAAATTTCCCATGCATTCTTATGAGAAGCAAAGCGGACAATGGAAGCTCGCTAGTGATCAGGAGTCGACTAAGGTAGGTCAGGGATTAGAGCAACCGCAAGAAAAGGTAGACCTGGGTTCGATTCCAGAGATTTTTCTGTCGTGTCTGATAACTATGTTTATTCGGTAATGTGTAATAGTTTTAAAGGTGTTTTTGTTTAGTAGAAAATCGTAAAAGCGACTTCGTGTAGTTCCCGTCCAGCCTTGACGTTAACCGTCCGAAGAAAAATGTTTCAGCTGATTGAGATTTGAAGTGGCAATCAACCAACGTCTTGGAAGGCTGATCGAATCTGTCGCCGTCGGTGGGTGAGTCAGCCAACCTAGATCAATGCATGGGCTGACTATCCTAGGGTAGGAGAAGGGAGGACCTTTAAAACGAAAAGAGGACACATGACGCAAGCGAAACTGGATTGCTTGGAAGTGGGGTCTACCAAGAACCGGAATTCCAGGCACTGCCAGCAGCGTTTTGCATTTCCCGGAAGCTCCTTAAGCGAAAATCCATAAGAGGCCACGGAGGCAAAGCAAATACGCGGTTCCGATCAGATTCCCTCTCCATTGTGTGTGTCCCAGATAGCCACAGCCACACAAAGTGATGGAGCTACCATCATCCTAACTGGTCTTGACATTTAACGATGTAAACGGCTCAGCCTGGACATCTGGAAAAGTAAAGCCATTTTATCGCGTGGAGTCGCCATTGTCTGCGGAATTGAAACGAGTAGACAAAGATGGAAGTAAGAGTGAGAGCAAGAAGAAAGACAAAAAAAAGTAAGAGAGCCGAACAGATGATTGTCTCTCTCTCTCTCAGTCTAGGGCTAGAATTAAAAAAGTTTACGTCCATTTGAGTGTTCAGACTCCCATGCTCTATCCATCAACTCTCCTCCCCATTTTCCCTCAAGAACAGATTACTGAATTACTGAAAATATAAAAAAACGTCTGATGAGTTAAAAATTAACAAACAGTAAGTAGACCTAACATGAAAAGAAAAACACTACCAAAATCTTGAATATAAAATGGTTTCATAAAATAAAGATTGAATCGCTGAGCAAACACGAAACAATAGAACAAAAAAAATATAAGAAGAAAGCGGCGATGGATGGGACATGGAATAAACAAGTAGCTTTGGACCGGAACCTCCATGGGGAAAAATGATGAGGGTAAGGCCACAAACAACGTGACAAAGAACAATTAGCGAAGAAATAAAGAAAATTGGCAAGTCATGGAAGGAGGTGAAATTTTTTTGTCACTATTAGAGTGAGACGGAGAACCGTGACGGAGGTCCAGTGCTGCAGGACTGAAGAGGACTAATGAAGTGCCAATAAAAAAGCAAAAAAATTGGGTGATAGAAACAAAAACCACAGTATAACGTTTCAGTAAACTTTGTTCCTTTCATCGGGTGTTGATATTAGGACAGTCTCGTGTCGTTTAGTAAGCTCTCACTAATATCAACTACTCCAGAAGAAACCAACAATGTTTGCTATTCATTTTATTACCTATCCCCACCCTGATTGGCTATTACTACTATTTCTTAATTTTATATATTTTTTACTGTTTTACTTTTTTACTGTTCAGGTTCAAAGTATGTTAATTATTTTTGACGCCGAGAACAGCAGGACCTTAGAATTATGTGACAAATCTGTACACAGGTATTACGCGTAGTGCATAACATTTCTTACAGAAAATGCTAGAAAACATTTTCCAACCTTTTTTTCCTAAATAAGGACACAGTATTACATCATTAAATCGTTTCGGAACAGAAAAATACTTAAAAATAATTTAAAACTTCTAATTCAAAGTAATTTTATAGAGGCGCAAATTATACCAAATTTTGTACACTTGTTCCTTTACAACCAGAAACAAACGACTACTACCCCTATGGGACGGGGGTAGAAATTTTCAAACATGGTAAAACGGCCGATATTTGCTTCGGATAAATATATTCGGCGTCAGTGAGATTGGCAGTGTTCTTCCAGTCGTTGTTTGTCTATAATTATAACCCCTTTCGGCATGGGAGAGGAGCACCCTTAGGGGTGGGGGAGAGGAGTTACAATCAAATAACGCGAAAACAACCGAGATTGCAGTCAAAATTCGGATGTCGCCGAGTTTAATTATGACATTAAAGTTGCCGTTTAACTTCCAGGATCGGTGGTTGGCGTGGGTCGAAATTTTCAAACAAGTTAAACAACAGATATTTGCATCGAATAAATATTTTTCAGGGTCAATGACATTGGTAGTATTTTGGTTGTTATACTTCTAACCCTATGAGTGTGGGTGGAAGGAGAAAACAATAATAACCGAGATTTAAGTCAAATCCGGGGCTATGGATGTTGCTGTGTTTAATTACGACAACCCTGCCACCCAGTCAGTATCCAACTCAATTTAAATTTCTTTACATTACCGAGTTTTTACATTTATAAATAAAAATTTTGCTGTCAATAATTTGACATGTTATTAGTGTGGATATTTACTTATAAAAATATTAATAAGGCCGATATTAATTTTGGATTTCTTGAAAACTTTTTTGAGTAACTTCGGGCTTTAAGGCTACTTCAAGTCAATTTTTTCTAAAAATTTATTAAGTAAGGACCTAAAATTAGATTTACAATTTATACGTATTGTTATTTATATCATAATTTAAGACATATAAATTAGGTTTTTATAAATTATAAATATTATAAAAATTACAGCATCACTGTACACTCATTAAATTTATTTTGTTCCTCAAACAACCAGGCCCAATAAATTAATCGGCAGTTTAGGTCTTGTCGATTAAAGAACAAAATATATTAAATAATGAATGTACGTAGTATTGTGTTAATACATTACCATGATGTAAGATTTACAAAAAGTTGTATGTATATATATATATATATATATATATTATACTAATTGAAACTGATAAAAAAGTGGGGTTGTAAAAATAAAAATATGACAATATTTCCTAGCACATAATTAGAAAATAAATAAAAAATTGACAACGAAGCGTTTTACAGGAAGACCGCGAGACAGATTCGTATGTAACTGGATTTTTTTAAAAAGCATTTGACTGAATCATTAAAATAAATCAATGGGACACTTATAATGCCAATAAAAATATGAAAATGGCTTGTCAACTCTGTATAAATTGACAATATTTTAATATTTACGTTTTTATAATATAGATGACTGTGGAAAATGGATGAATGCCCGAATTAGTAAAGATTCGTGAAGAAATTTATGTGTGTTAGCGGAAATTGGACATCAGTGAGAATATTTCTTTGTAAACATTTACAACATGTTTCTATTGTTTCTTTAGTAAGATACTCTGAAGACGTCCCTAATCAAAGGGAAGAAACGTTACGATTTATTTTAGTTAATATATGAAACTTTTAATATTTCCAAATAAATATTCCCACTGTTACCAATTTCCACTAATTGTATTCAATATACGTAAGACGTACTTTATAGTTATATAACTTTGTGTTGTGTGTTACTAATCATATATAAACATTATCTTCCGTGCGACCTGAAGACGTACGATCTGACACGATTCGTTCTGAACTAGTTTATCTTACAGGACTTTAACAGAGGTACTGCAGCGTCGCTGAATAAATGAAGACATGGCGGCGCTCAACATCGGCCAAACAATTCAGCCGGCTCTAACGAGACACGCCGGAAAAGTTACATTACACACGCTTTACCCTACCAGACCTCCCGACAAAATGGAACGTTTCAAATACGCCTCCATTACGAATGTTATTCACCTGCGACCTCGTCTATATACTTCAATATAAGAGAGGACATGTGGTTGGATGATCACAGACACTAGTAACAGAGGGCATTGCGGGAAAGGTGGTTAAGATAAGTAATACGTAAATCCTTCATACATACACACACATATATATATATATATTAGGTAACAGGCTACATGAGGGTAATCCACATAGTGGCAACTCCCCTTTAATAGCATAGGAAGGGATTTGAAAGGGGGGATGTAGAAGGGTATAGGAAGGTAGCCAAGGGTTAACAAGGGCCCCCTGGCTATATTTTAAGGATCCTACCCGGCATTCGCCTAAAGAAATGCAGGAAAAACCCTAGAAAAACCTGCATCAGGTAGGTCGGGCATTGGGTGCTTGTCCCATGCCCTTCCGATAGCGGGAGAGGAGTTTGCTGTGGGGACGCAGCATTCCCTTCTCCGTGCCTCTACCAGTTTAGGAGGCAGCTGGCCGACTATTCCAATGGGAATAGCGAACAACTCTTACCATATGCCCAAGGTTGTGACCCCGGAACATACACCTCTCAGAACAGGCCGAGGTGCCTCGGCTTGTGGGAACCTTAGTTCAAAAACGGCGAGGAAAAGGCATCCCCAAAGGTAGCCCCTTCGTATCTCTCCTACAAGGTTCTGCCTGCGAGAGAAAATCTCTCGCAGGTATTGCCTGCGAGAGAATAGCCCTCGCAGGTATTGCCTGCGAGAGAATAGCCCTCGCAGGTATCATATTTTAAGTTATGAGGACAAGTATAAAGGCCCACACACCAGTGTGGGACTGCGGGAACGGGAATCCCGTTGCAGGTACGGGACGGGGAAGGGGAACTCATTTTCTAGACGCGTTTAGCAAACGCAGCATATTCACTTAAAATAATTACGTATTTTTTTTAATAATGTTGAATAAATTTTTTTAAATCAAGTTAAGACAGCGTGTTCAATGGAAGAAGAGGCTCTAATTTTACTAGCTCGAGCCGAAGACTAAAATCGTGCTAATTAAGTTATTAAAATAATAATAAGAAACAAGTCAATTATTTCCTCCGCTGCACCCTGTTTCCTATTTATTTATTTTTCTTTAGGAAAAGAAGAATATGGATTCACTAAATTAATTCTAAACGTTAAGAATGGCATTAAAAAGCAATACACGAACAACCGTGAACAAATATCTCCAGAAGGACGACTTTCAATTTGTGTGAGGTAAATTTGTTATAACATATAACGAGAGTAAACGTTTTAGAATTAATTTAATAGTATTAAGAAACAATGCAGCAGGCACGTGCAAGACGCGTGAAATCCCGTGCAAGCTGCGAACCTTCACTGGGAAAGTCCGTGCTGGTCTGAATATGCCCATATCCCGCAATTAAAACACGTCCCGCACTGATGTGAAAAGGCCTTATTGATGACGTAGGGACGGGGGGGGGGGGACACAGAACGGAACAGACAACTATTAAACGGCTAACGATAATTTTGATGTAGAGGTTTTATCTGTGGAACCAAGCAACGAGCAGACTCTTTATCTCAATGGCCATGTTTTCCGAATGAGCTACAAGCAATAAATCGTGGAAATTGCCAGGCTATCGGAGAGCCTTGTTAGACAGCAGCATACGACCTCAATTAGTGGCTGGCCCTAGCACAAAGTTTTCGTCGCTAAACTTTTCCCATTCGCACCCTCTCTACGCCCCTTCCCCAAAAACCCCCCTCCTCACCCCCGTGGCCTGGCCCCACAAGGAAGGATCCACGGCTCCATGTCGAGGGTCCAAATAGGATGATTTGTCCTTAAAATAGGATTCACATCAGGATTCAAACCACTCAGGAATTTCTACGGAGTTTATTAATACTTGACGGAACAAAGTGAAAAGTTGTTAACGGAACAGGGACTCTTGCCAATTATAATAAACTTTAATTATTATTATACTTTCAACTTTAAAGATTCAATTTATTTGAACATATATAGCAGGGAATGCATCTTCTATATAATAAAATAGGCTGTATGTTTGTATGTATGTACGTTAATCTCTATACAAATTTTACTACGTGGACAGAATGCAACAAAAATTGGTACACACATTCTGCCAAACTCGAGAACCGGTACTGTGGGGGTGAGAAACCCCTAACATAAAGATGGAAAGAATTATAATTTAAAAATGCGATCATTTTGAGTTATGACGTCACGCGAGAGAGACGTTACTACGCGACGAACAAAGGAAATAGTTCCTAAATATTTTCATTGAATAAATAGTATAATTTGATCCAGAAATACTCCATAGAATGATAATGAAAAACAATACGAAATACTTTCCTATGGCTTGCGGAAAATGTAAGTTAATTTTCGTGCCATATTAGTGACTCCAATATGGCGACCATTTGTTTACATTGTGAATCTAGTTAACAATTTCTTCAATTTAATCTTTCGTAATGTCTGAAGACTCGGGGACAATTACATCCTGCAATAATCAATTACGTATTCAATTCGTAAAGAAATTCGGAGGTATGTTTGTTGGGATTGAAGCAATAAAATTCAATGTATTTTATAGTTGTTCAATTAATCGACCGAAAGAATGTACGGAACTAGGAACAGTTAGATTTAAATTAAATCACTTCTTGAATAAAGATTAATATATAGAATTAAATCCTTTTTCGGGTTTATATAAATAAGTACACGGCAACGCCGGGCACACAGCTAATATTAAATAAACAAACGTAGTATGGTTAATTAATTTATTGCTCACACCTCTACATCACCGTAGAAACTAAACAAAAGCAAAGATAAAACACTACTAAAAACTAACCCGCCCTTATTATTATCCACTTATAAATTTAATTCTGCGAAATTTATAAATATTTGAATGGCGCAACGAAGTAAAAAGTTGTTAACGGAATAGACACACTTCCCGTTGTAATTACAATTTAAGAACACGGTATGAAGCATATTCCAAACTCACTCCTTCCTATTTCATTCCACTTTCCTCCTTCACTTGATTTTTATTCTTTTGTTCTGCAATGTTGAAGCTATTTATACTTTTACCTTTCTTTTTTCGAAAACACTTTAGATCCTTTTACACAGATCAAAGTTTTAAAGTTAATTAAAATAGAGTAAATTAATGTTTACGGAAACAATATAGTAATCTTTTTATCGATTCCAGCAATTTCGTGGGTCAAGGTGAAACGTTGAACAGTCACACGTTCCTTCCACTATATCTTTACGTCATTCTCGTGGACTTCTTTAGAATTATACTCACAAAAGAAGCTCGTTTTGAAATTATTTTTCGTTTCACACAACAGTCTGACAAACTGCTAGCAGATTTCAAATTAAGAACTGTCACAGAATAATTCCCAATTGTTAATTTCGTGAAAAATATATTGGAACTGAAGAAACCCTTTATTTAATATTTCCCTACCCACAAGCTTCCGGACAACGTTCAGACAATTTAAAATGGTCCAAATGTTAATTCTCGGGTGAATTTTATTTGGAAGACATTCGTCGGGTAAAGTGAAATTTTTTTTAAAAAAAAAAAAAGAATTAACCAAGTGTTTTTGCTTATAAAATTTTTTCTTTCTATTATATAAGTGAATTGACAGAATCATATTTATATTAAAATACATTCAATTGAAATAACACAAAGACGGTAGTTGCTTAAAATACCTCCAATTCACCAGTCCCCAACTAAGTAACAAATTCACAATTATTTTGTGACTGACAAATGGTGAATTTGTTACTTAGTTGACGACTGGTGAGAAAAAAAATGGTATTTTAAATATTAAAACATTTTGAGAATTGTACACGCTTAAAATCCACTGTACGTTCTCACTAAAACTTTATATATCACGATAAAAGGATACCAATTCAAAAATTAATAGTCTTCATTCTCTAAAATAGTGTAACTGAAATCTATATTTATTTATTTATGATTGAACAATGGTTACCTGATATAATTAACTATTCATAGTGGAATGACTTCGTAAAACGTACCACGTTCATAAAATTTCTCTCCCGATATTTTTTTATTCAAGAAAATTCCATTCAAAATTGCAACGACGTTTCAACCTTCATCAGGTTGTAGCTCTCTTCGCTTCCGCCAACCCCCCCCCCCCCCCATTCACCTTGTTAAGAATTTGGAACATATTAAATTTAATATAATCTGACAACTGTCATTTAATAAATAAAAAGCACTGCAAACATGCCAGAAAAATGTATTAATTAATTAAACCGTAAAATAATTTCAATTCAACGTTTCGTCCATAATTTTGGGACTGTATATTGCCCGATTACCTAAAGAAATTGCAGAATTGTGGACGAAACGTTGTATTGAAATTAACACAATTTTTTTCCCTGACATATTTGCTGTGTTGTATATTGACATACATTATTTAGTTACTAAACTATTTTGAACAGCATTTCTAGTCTTGGTATATGGTCGCCATGTTAAGAGTGAAATACAAACAAAACAAACACTTAAATAAGAGTTTGTTATTTGTTTTTTTTAAAAAAAAACACAGATTTCAGCCGTCTAAAGCTCCATGGAAAAATTTTAATATGAAGTTAAAATTTACGTCTGTGTATAAATATATTACGAATATGAACAAAATGGCCAAAAAACAGACCGCACAGGAATAAAAATAGCTTCAACGATTCTTCCACACCTTCTCAAGTACACGAACAAGAAAACAACAAATCAAACATGTGGAAGAAACGTTGTACCTGTTTTTAATCATGTGAGGTCTGTATTTTGGCCATATTGTTCATAATTTTAGTGTGAATTATAAAATTAAATTGGGACTGAACGTGGGCTTTTATTTACACTATTATATATCTTAAATAAAAATACACAACACATAACAAATCCTATTAATTGACAATTTAGTTATATTTACGTGCATTTCATGTGTCTCGTTTCACTCCTTTGCTTCTTGATAGGGTCTAAGGAATATATAACCGTATAATAATACAGCGATTTAATATTCGACTATTCTTGTAAAATAAAAAAACATGTCTGGGTTCTTTCACCCGCTTAACAGAAGGACTGAAAGTTATTGATTCAGAATTCCAGGTCGAGCTAGTAAAGTCGCCGACCGTGTCATTGCATGCGAAAGGTCAGTTTTCAAGACAAAGCAGTGACTGTTTCACAGTCGTCGAACAGAAAAACACCCAAAAAAGAAAATTGTGGCACAAAACAAATGTTTGATCCATACGCCACGACGTTGTATTTTAAAAAAAGAAAATAACACGACTACAAGCATCTTTATCTGGTTCAAGTCTGTCGTCAGCGTGCGTACGTTTTGTCGCGTAAGCATAGGAAAAGTACATTCGGATAAGGTTTGGTTGGGGAATAAAAGCTACCGGAAGCTCGTGAGGGTGTTTCTGGCAGCTCGCGAAAGAAAGTACTCAATGCCCGACCTACCTGATGCAGGTTTGTCCTGCATCACTTTCAGGCGAATGCCGGGTAGGATCCTTAAACTATAGCCCGGAGGCCCTAGTTAACCCTTGGCTACCTTCCTCTACCCTTCCAAATCCCCCATTCCTATGCTATTAAAGGGGGGTTGCCACCATGTGGATTAGCCTGTTACCCTAAAAAAATCCCCGTTCTATTCAGTTACATTTATTAATTTGGTATCGAAGGTGTTCAGTATAACACTTGTTGACAATGCAAGACACGTGTATTGTATTATAGACAGATATCGCCTAGTAATAATTAATGCTGAACTGTTAATAATACCTGTGCAATTTGCTCGAAAGCGCGCCGGGAGCATTCGGCTGGAACTAAAACAGCGATGATCTTGATGGCTCCCGGATTTTACATGTTTAGTGGACGAAAAACTTAATTGCAGAATTTAGTGCATCACCTTTGTAGCAAGGTAAATGTAGAATTTTTTTTTTGCCTCTGTGACTGAACATTTTAACGAAGACTTGAACTTCAATTAATAGATCTTCAAAATTATTTGATTCTAAAATCAATTCTAAAACATGCCACTCGTACCAAAATAAAAATATCCAGCGTTGCTCCATATGGCGCTGAGGGAAGACTTTGTTAAGACTCAAACGACTTGGACAAACTCGTTACAGAGATGCTCCCAATTGAATTTTATTTGT
This sequence comes from Zhengitettix transpicula, assembly GCA_037074705.1. Lineage (NCBI taxonomy): Eukaryota > Metazoa > Arthropoda > Insecta > Orthoptera > Tetrigidae > Zhengitettix > Zhengitettix transpicula. The sequence continues at coordinate 9,922,662 of CM073596.1, read as the reverse complement.
TTTCTAATCTGTTGTGAATTTAATTTTGGAATTTACAGCATTTAAATCAGTAAGGAAGGGGGCAAGAGGCGAAAAATCTTCTATATAATAAAAAAAGAATGTATATTTGTATGTATGTATTTACGATAATTTCTATACAGATTTAAACGAGTGGACAGAATGCAACAAAAATTGGTACACACATTCTGCCAAACTCGAGAACCGGTACTGTGGGGGTGAGAAACCCCTAACATAAAGATGGAAAGAATTATAATTTAAAAATGCGATAATTTTGAGTTATGACGTCACGCGAGAGAGACTTTACTACGCGACGAACAAAGGAAATAGTTCCGAAATATTTTCATTGAATAAAAAGTATAATTTTATCCAGAAATACTCCATAGAATGATAATGAAAAACAATACGAAATACTTTCCTATGGCTTGCGGAAAATGTAAGTTAATTTTCGAGCCATATTAGTGACTCCAATATGGCGACCATTTGTTTACATTGTGAATCTAGCTAACAATTTTATCAATTTAATCTTTTGTAATGTCTAAAGACTGAGGGCCAATTATATCCTGCAATACTCACGGAGTATATTTAAGTATTCTATTCGTAAAAAAATTCGGAGATATGTTTGTTGGCATTGATGAAATAAAATTCAATGTATTTATAGCTGTTCAATTAATGCACTATCGGTCGAAAGTGTGTACGGAACTAGAAACATTTAGACTAAAGATTAATATAGAATTAAATACGTTTTCGTTTTTATATAAATAAGTATACGGACAACGCCGGGCACTCAGCTAGTGTATTATAAAATAATAAAAATATGTAAAGAGTCTTTTTCAACCTAAATTTTGAAAAAGGGGGGGGGGTGTTGGTTGCCAAGCACTTTTAAAAGCGAAAGTAGCTCCCGGGCTTGCCGAATATGGTCGATCCCTGCCATAGAAGAATTACAGAGAAGAGGATTGGTATGACGGATGAAAGGAAAGCTCGCGAAGAATAAACGCAGTTCCAGTGGAAGAGCTTTATCTCTGGGGAGTGAAGGTTATAGGGGGACAAAGTCCGCTCAGTCGCAGCCAAGCTGAGCAATTCAAACCTTTATCGTCACAGGCAATGATTCAAATCCCTTCCTTTGCTATTAAAGTGGAGTTGCCACCATGTGGATTACCCTCATGTAGCCTGCCTGTTACCCTAAAAAAAACAACGAAAGCGCGGCGTAGTTCTTCTCGGTCTGTGTAAGAACTTTTTAAATGCGACGTGGTGACGTCTGTTTGTCTTCTATTTTCTTTTCACAGATCTGCAAATCATAACGAAACTTCCAAAGTACTCGACGTTAGCTCCAGGCATTCGTAGTTTGAGGTCGTGACAAGAAAGAGGAAACGTTTCACACTCGCTCGACCTTGCGGCAACCGCCATCAGCTGCACCCAGTTTGCTCACTTCCTTCAGCTGCTACACTTCCCTTCCCCCTCTACCTCTCTCTTTTCATCAATGTCCCGCTATTATGAGGATGATACCCAAACCTTGTGAGACAAGTTACTCTCATCACAACATTCAACAAGCAATAAGGTGATGTGTTGTTCGATGAATTCACATCGAAGGGGAACTCTAATTTCAATAAAGTAGGGTTTTATTAACGTCATTATTCAATCATGAATTTGTTTAACCACCATATTCTCACACGATAGAACAATTTCGAGTAATAATGGCGTAACCCAAGACGTATAAATATAAATAAACATCCAAATAACAGACAAAAACTTTTCTGCAATCCTTGTTGCTTTCCTCTGGTGATTCAGAAAACGCTAGAGCCATAAGAATGAAAGGCTTTTGAGTTCGTGTGGTATATGCTGTGGGGTGTCTTGTTCCTGCGGCACTTGCGTTTTTTAATCACCTGACGAAAGCAACAAGGATTTCAGATAGGTTGGGTGATATTTATTTTGTGTGTAATGTGGATATTTGTTTATCTGATTAGTATACTTTCACACATACGTATTATATTTGAATTTCTGTTTTTATTAAGTGGCCTTGGACTTGCACTTTGCCTTTTCCCAACTTTATTTTTTCTATGTTCATGACGTCCCTTATTCTTCCTCCACCATACCCCTGGAACTTGATCCATGTATTCTTTCCTTACTTCGATGGTGACCAGCGGTAAACAATTTGTCCTTGGACACAGTTTTCTTTTTCTCTCGTCCCTCATTTACACATCTTAGAACCTCTTCACTTGTCACCACTTTTCAATTCTTCCCCACCACCAGATTTCCAGCCGTTTCTTCTCCCAGTCTTTCCATTAATCTCCACGTTTCTGATCTGTACAAAGGCCATGCACTCTAAACACGTTCTAGAATCTATTTGCCTCGTCACTCGGTCTGGCTCTTTTCCATACCCATCGCAGCGATACGTGCGTGACCTCATTTCGTACTGTCAAAAATCTTCCACGGTACTTGAAAGGGATGCGACATTTTGTAACACAAACTTGATAAACTGTCTGCGAGGGCTATTCTCTCGCAGGCTGAACCTTGTAGGAGAGACAGGAAGGGGCTACCTGTGGGGATGCCTTTTCCTCTCTCCGTTTTTGAACTAAGATTCCCACAAACCGAGGCACCTCGGCCTGTTTTGAGAGGTGTATGTTCCGGGGTCACAGACCTTGGGCATACGGAACAGTCGGCCAGCTGCCTCCTAAACTGGTCGAGGTACGGAGAAGGTAATGCTGTGTCCCCATAGCAAACTCTTCTCCCGCTATCGGAAGGGACAAGTACCCAATGCTCGACCAGCCTGATGCAGGTTTTTCTACAGTTTTCCCTGCATCACTTTTAGGCGAATTGCCGGGTAGGATCCTTAAAACATAGCCCGGGGGCCCTAGTTAACCCTTGGCTACCTTCCTCTACCCTTCCGCATGCCCCCTTTCAAATCCCTTCCTATGATATTAAAGGGGAGTTGCCATTATGTGAATTATCCTCATGTAGACTGTTACTCTAAAAAAAAAGTAACACAAACTTACCTAACGGATATGTCTTCTTGATAACGTTATTAGTGAACGTAGGTTTTTCACTGTGAAACTTTTAAATAGGTAATTTTCCGGTTAGAATTTTTGTCGACACTTGATAATAGCGTTCACGACGTGTTTTGGCAAAAATTCGACCCGGTAAACGGTAAATCGTTTATTAAGGAATTTGCTATATTATTGGGTTCATCCACAAGGATGAAAATTTGATTTTCAGTGTTCAATGATAAGTTGAGCGTTAATTTCAAGAGGATTAAACCTGCGCATTTCATATAAAAGGCCGCTATCGCTCTCACGGCCTCATAAATAAATCTGATGCTATCCCGTGAAGTATGTAGTACACAATCAGTCTGCGGCGGAGACATGTCTCAAGGTTGATCCGCCGTACGCAGCGAAATTCCATCGAGCTCTTTGATTTGCTCGCAGGGAGACCAGCGAGCACAAAGAACGTCGTCGTATGTATACTATTAGAGATATTCCAATGGCGAATATTTCCCGGGTGGTTGGAATCGCCTTCAACGACTTCCTCGTTATTCGCCCCGTCAGTGTAACATATCCCGGATAACGATGACTCCCCCCCCCCTCACTCTCGGCCGATGTCAACAACCCCAGCCGCCGCCGCCAGTACTTTAACTATGCCGCATTGTTCGTGAGGGAGGCAACATCTGCTGGACACTGTGTGTCCTCCCTTCCAATGGCCTCTCGTTTCAGCCACAAAGAAAACGCACGCCAACTAATTCCAGTGTTAACACGCGGGAATTGCGTAATAACCTCGCCGTGCCCGGTGTCTCTCTCTCTCTCTCTCTCTCTAACAAACAAATGTCGGATCGATCCGACATAATGACATACATAACACGCTCAACCCGCCCGGCGTGTGTTATCTTCGCGTGATAAGGTCAAAGATATTTATCGCCAAATATTGCTATTCTTTGAATACTTCATTATCCGTACAACACGACTCAGCGGTTATTTATATAACACAAACTTCAACGTCTTAAGAACGTATATTAAATTCCCATAACCAAAAAAAACTGATCACGAGTCAGAAAAAAAATGCATCTGATAACGTTTCGTCCTTAATACTCTGTGTGTGTACATTGGAGAAATTAATGCAATCCTAGACAACATAACCTCAACTCTCCCCCTAAAACCGCGGTCATGTTATAAATCTAAAAGAAAAAAAAATAATATAAACATTCCGATTACAACAAACAGTGCAGCCAAAGCTTGTGTGAAAGTCTTATCAAAATTAATTACATATTATAAATCTTTGGCAGATATTAGTAAAATAATTTTATATAATTTACACATCAAATTTTGGTACAATAAATTTTCATCAAATGTATAACAGTCCAAATTCTAAATCACTCCAAGGAGGAAACGTTCTGAAATTACATTTCTATCAGTTGCTTTATTAATATTTCTCCCGGACTTATTATATTTATTGTGAACTTTAAATACGTCAGCCATTATAATTATATATTAAATTATGAGAGTTCACGTCGGTACCAAAAACATGTTATGTTTATTCAAAATCTATTCCTTCATTTATATTGTACATGCGATCGAAAATAAAACACAAACATATTAAGAAACAATACAGAGCGTTTAATCCACAGATAACAACGATGAAGAAAGTGAGCGATCATGGAACATACATTGTAAGATATATCAAAGGTATTAACGAATTATTACACAACATAACCTCAATCCTCCCCCTCAAAACCGCGCTCATGTTATAAATCTAAAAGGAAAAAAAATAATTGAAACATTCCGATTACAACACAGTGCAGCAAAAGCTTGTCTGAAAGTCTTATCAAAATTAATTACATATTATAAATCTTTGGCAGATATTAGTCAAATAATTTTATATAATTTACACATCAAATTTTGGTTACTAATGTTGCAATTTTCTTTAAATCTATAAACAGTCCAAGTTGTAAATCAATCCAAGGACGAAACGTTCTGAAATTACATTTTTATCAGTAGCTTTATTAATATTGTTGCCGGACGTACGGCCACATTATTTATTGTAAACTTAAATACGTCAGCCTTTATAATTATATATTAAATTACGAGAGTTCACGTCGGTACCAAAAACATGTTGTGTTTATTAAATGTTTATTCAAAATCTATTCCTTCATTTATACGGTTATTTACACATAATTTTTGTAAATACTTGTAAATTTTATAAACCAAACTGTATAATCGAAAAATAAAAGTTTTTAAGAATAAAATAAAAAAAATTATACTGTACATGAGGTCGTAAATAAAACACAAATATATTAAGAAACAATACAGAGCGTTTAATCCACAGATAACAACGATGGAGAAAGTGAGCGATAATGGAACATACATTGGAAGATTATCAAAGCTATTAATGCATAATTACACAACATAACCTCAACCCTCCTCCTGAAAAACCGCGGTCAATATATGTATTTTAACAGAACACATATTTCAATGTACGGTTGAATTTACAGAGGACGTCACTGGAAACCATCCACAATTAATGTTACGAAAGCGAGTCGCATTTTATTACTTCGGAAGAAAAAAAATAGTTGTATCAGAAAGTGTCGGTTCACATCTGTACTGCAACGGCATAGAAATGTTGTAACGTAAAAAAAAAATAACGGTTATGAGTAGTTTCTCTGCAACTAATGTTTTGTAAACCTTCATTACGTTTTAGTGTCGATGCCCTGTTGCTTTTAACTGCGAGGAACACGTCCAGGAACGGAATGTGACAGGACGACACCATATGAGCATCACATGGGCCATTTCCGGTACATTACATTCGTAAACACCTGCGACTTCCCGACACAAACTTACAAAAACAACGCTTCGTTACCGTCAAATACCAGCTTCAAATCACGTAGTCGGCCCCAAAATACAGTCTGATCGGCGGTTCAGACCCGGAATAGGCGACGTTTCGCTGGTAACACGGGTACAAAACTCCCCTCCGTAAGTACAGTTGCCGAGAGAGGAATGTCTCCTCGCGAGGAAGGAACACATTGTGTTTACTTACGTCTTCCGCATGTGTGTATCCAACAAGGACTGTGCCCAGCACGAGAAGGTATATCCTCAAATGCATCACCACTCGGATGAAAGTCGAATCCCTTCGACTTCACTACGTCTTTATGCACAATGTTTACAGCACCGACCCACTCACACCACACCACACTGATCAATGAATTCACTGTGGCTCTACTTCCAAAGTGTATTCATGCGCCTGAGCAGTGAGTGACGAATAACTAGTCAAACTGAAAACTTTACACTCGCACCAATAGCCACGTAGCAACCAATTAACATTACATAAATATATAAATCTAATTTAAATACGGCTACCGACCTACTAATATGTATTTAAATGAAAACTACTGCTGAAAATAAAAGGTAAGCTGACAGGCGTAACGGAACTTGTGCTTACATCTAGCGGCGCGCGGTTGAAACTACTCCAATACCGGAGAGGGAAATATAAATTTGTAGCAGCCAGAGACAAATAAAATAAATAAAAGAGCTAAAAGTGTGTTTTAAAGGACATACGAGACCTGGCTGACATAGCATAATTTCGTCGTCTACAATCTGAACACACCCTAACCTTCTGATCGATTTAACCTGTTTGCAATATTCTGAAAAATTGATAATCCTGATTTATTTAATTTACATGATAATTCTTTATATATTCTTTCCTCTGTGGTGTGCAAATAATGGGAAACTGTGAAAAGAAATCGAGTAAAGTAATTTGGAGATATTAATTTGGAGACTATTAAATACAAAAATTTAACAGTCACCTGTCAACTGTTTTATTCGTTTGTCATTGCGTCAGAAACTATAAACACATTCAATTGTCAGTCACCTGCAGAGAAATTTTTATTATTTTTTTTAGGGCTATAGGCTACATGATGGTAATCCACGTTGGGCAACTCCCTTTTAATAGCATAGGAAGGGATTTGAAAGGGGGGATGCGGAAGGGTGGAGGAAGGTAGCCAATGGTTACTAGGGCCCCCGGGCTATGGTTTAAGGATCCTACCCGGCATTCGCCTAAAGAATTGCAGGGAAAACCCTAGAAAAACCTGCATCAGGTAGGTCGGACATTGGGTACTTGTCCCACGCCCTTCCGATAGCGGGAGAGGAGTTTGCTGTGGGGACGCAGCATTCCCTTCTCCGTGCCTCGACCAGTTAAGGAGGCAGCTGGCCGACTATTCCAATGGGAATAGCGGACAACTCTTACCGTATGCTCAAGGTCTGTGACCCCGGAACATACACCTCTCAGAACAGGCCGAGGTACCTCGGCTTGTGGGAACCTTAGTTCAAAAACGGAGAGGAAAAGGCATCCCCAAAAGTAGCCCCTTCGTATCTCTCCTACAAGGTTCTGCCTGCGAGAGAACATCCTGCAGAGAAATAACAGTTCGACAATCTTATTGCACCAAATGACAAATATGCCTACGGCATTGGAACGTAGAAGGTTTCTGAGGTAAAATTAACTATTATATCAATTAAATAACGCGACGTTAAACAAGGAATATTTAATGATCCCGCTTATAGACCGTAATAATACGTCGACGTACAACATTTATGCTAACGACAGGCTATTATTTATCAGAAATCAGGAAGAAACAGTCGCCGGTAAACATTGAAATGATAAGTACAGTCTCAATATTTTTCGGTCGATCTTACAATCTATATGTTATACCACTGTGATCAAAAAGTAAGGTGAAATTGTCATTTAAAACTCCCGGGTATTAGGAAGGCAGGTAATTTTTTTCCCTAGGTTGGTAGGACTGTCTATATTATTTGCCAAGCGTCTGTTTGTGAAAAGGTTTAATTATCTCCGAGTTACATGTGTTTTTGTAAACAACCAAAAGTGAATTTTGCAATGGGTGGTTTTGTTGAGCAAAGAACTTGCATCAAATTTTCTTTGCGGAACGAATATTCTTGTGCGGACGCGTTGAAAATGTTGCGGAAGGCCTTTGGTGATCAAACTATGGCACAAAAAAAACGTTTGTAAGTGGTGTAAGTGGTACGAGTTGAAAGAGGGCCGAGAACGCGTTGAAGACGAACCGCGCTCTGGACGACCATCAACGTCTACCGACGAGGACCACGTCCAAAAAATCAAAGATTTCGTGCTTGAAAATCGTCGATGGACAATTAAAGATCTCGCCGATAGTCTTGGAATATCATTTGGCTCAGCCCAAACCATTTTGAACAATGTTTTGTGTCTCAAACGCATTAAGTCTCGATTGGTGCCAAAATCGCTCAGTTTTTGGAAAAAAAGCGTCCCGTTGATGTGTGTGAAACTTTGCTGTCTGACTATCAGGACCACTTAAATTGCATCATTACTGGAAACGAGACTTGGATTTACGCATACGACCCTGAAACCACCGACCAATATCGTGCAAAAGGTGAAGAAAGACCGAAAATCAAGGTCATGATGACAGTTTTCTTTGATTATCGTGGTGTGGTGCACTATGAATTCCTTCCGCCGGGCCAAACTGCCAACAAAGAATATTATTTGAGCGTTATATGTCGTTTGCGTGAAGCTATTCGTCTGAATTATGGGCGAACAACTCTTGGTTCCTTCATCACGATAATGCACCATCTCATACTGCATTGGTTCTTCGCAACTTTTTTACCAAAAACTCGACTCATATCGTTCCGCAACCACCGTATTCGCCTGATTTGCGTCGCTCCGTGCGACTTCTGGCTACTCAGCAAACTCAAAAGGCCAATACGGGGACGCATTTTGACACGATTGAGAAGATATAAACCGATTCGAAGAAGGTCTTGAAGGCTATACCGGAAAAAGACTATTCCGACTGTTTCGAAGACTGTAAAAAGCGTTAGAAAAAGTGCGTTTTATCGGACGGGGATTACTTTGAAGCGGATGAAATTGATTTGGAAGAATAAATAAAGAATTTATATTTTATAAATAAATTCACCTTACTTTTTGTTCACAGTGGTACAACTCTAATAGCTCAAAGAAAAGTATTTGCTATAGTCCGGCACAACTTGTAAGGCAGCCGTTTCATTGGCACTCAGACACGCATCATTTTAAAAAAACAACAGTGAGAAACTGCCAGTCACGACAAATTAAAATATTTCACTTACAATCTACTGTACCGATGTTTAATTCAAACGTCAACGCTGTAGCTGCCTCCATGTGTCAAAGTTGTCTGCTGGTTTCTCATTTTTTATATTATTCTTATGCTATAATACAGATTTTTAGGTTTTCTGATGCAACACTCACCTCATATCCATAAGTTACATACGAATCTGTACTCTGTTCTCACAAAATTGCTGTAAAGAAGTATTATGGCCCAGTAGCTGTGCCCCCCCCCCAAAAAAAAAAAAGACCACCGCCAGAAAAAGGTCGGGTATTTTAGTTATTTCTAAGTTGTGTGTCCTAAAACCCACGAAAGTTTGCAGTTCTTTTCAGTTTTTCGCTAATATAAAAAGCATGAAGCATTCTATCGAAAATAATGTTCGGTAATAAATTGTAGAGCATAAAATTATGCATCAAATGGTATATCTGATTACGAAATTTGGTCGAACTTAGTGGTATAAATCGTTCGTCAAATTTACGGTATTTTCCGTCACTTTCGAAAAGAATGCAGTTTGTCATATTACTAGGGCTGATATCTCCAAAATGGTGGGAAGTAAACTAATTTCTCATACAAGAAAAGTTTTAGAGAATTTAATTCTCTTTCCAACGCACTATCTAGTTTCCACAAACCACTGAGAATGGCCGAAAAAGACAAGTTTCACCCTGACGTAGGTAATCGTCACTCCCATCCTCAGCGCCACAATATGGCCGCGACCGTAACCAGTCAGCAAAATGGGTTTATTTCGGCCATTCTCTATAGACTTTCAAAACTAGATAATACGTTGGAAAGAAAATTAAATTCTCTAAAACCTTTATTCCACAACAAATAAGTGTACTGCCCACCATTTTGGAGATATCAGCACTCGAAATATGACAAACTGCATTTTTTCCCCCCCGAAAATGACGTCAATTTGATGAACGATTTATACCACTACGTACGGCCGAATTTCGTAATACGATACACCATTCGATGCATAATTTTATGCTCTACAATTTATTACTGAACATTATTTTCGATAGAATGCTTCATGCTTTTGCTATTAGCGAAAAACTGAAAAGAAGTTCGTGGTTTGTAGGACACAGAAACTTTTCGCGGGGCCTTTAGAATAGAAAAACTTGGCTTTTCATAATGGCCACAACATAAGCAAGTTGAAAATATTTTTTTGTGCTACTATAATCCTCTGCTAACGTTTTCAATTCAAGTGCCTCCACTGGTCGACGAGGACGGAGAAGGCGGAAGATGCGCATCCCGCCCAGCAAGCTGCGTTCCGCTACAGAATAAATAATTTCAAACGGTTTTGCTTTCGTGGTGAGCCAAAATGATTACACAACCAGCCAACAGGAATGCTAAAATAAGTGAAAATAGATGTGTTTTCTTTATTGCGGGATGAGATTACACGTTCACAGACTCTATTCTACAAAATTGTTCTAAGTACATCACGCCAGGTCTTCATAAATATATATTCTATCGAAATATAAAATTTAAAAAATTCAAGTCGGACTCTGTGACTATGGATCATGACGTAATGTAGGAAAAAAATAAAACTTCCGGAAAGATGAATACAGTGTTAAAAATTTAGTATATAACGCTGGAAAATGTACTATTTTACTTTATCGTCCTTCGCTTCACGGATTTCCTTCAATTCCTTTACGGCACGATCCAATGCCTTCTGGTGGATTAACAACTGTTCCTTGTGATATTCCATCTCCTTCGCCTTCCGCAATCTCAATTTCTCTAGTAGTTCGTAACTCTGTGAAAATAATAGAAACAGTTTGAAACGCACGATTAAAAAAATATTTTTTCATCCTCGATTAAAATGGAATTTTAGGCTGGAGGTGCAATTCTGCTCGCGACAGTCTGGCAACGATGTTGAATTTTCGTATTAAATTGATTGTATAAAGTTACTTCCAAAAATTAAGTAATACGAGATAAATGATTCTAAATTAAAATTTAAAGTGTACTAATGTCTGCAGTGACAGCTGTAAACTTAAAATTTATTTATTCATCCCTATAAAAATGAATGTCTGTCTGTGTCCCTATGTGCTCCTAAACTATTCATCAGATTGCGATGAAAGTTTGGTCACTCGTGTGCACACCCGTGTCGGGTTTTCGAAGCGTTATAAAACTCTCAAGGGGTGAACGGGGGTTGAATTTAAAAACATGCTAAAACTACCGATATTAGTGTCGAATCTATCCAGATGTTTTTAGTGTACAATTTAAGCCCCTTAAAACATCAATAATGGAGGGGATGGATCGTAATTACATAAAATAAACGCAAAAAAACGAGCTTGGTGTCAAATCCAGGGTTACAGAAGTCAATGAGTTTAATTCTGGTATTTACCGGACTGGTTAAGATGTAGTTCAACACCTAGGAGCTAGGGTGGAAGGAGGTTAAACAATTTTCGTTTTAAAATCTTAAGATCGTACACCAATTTCTACCAAACTTTATACACATGTTACTTACGATCCAGGAACAAACACTGGGGGGTTTAGACACACCTACCGACTCTAGGGGTGAGGGTGGAATTCAAAAACATTCCTAAACAGTCATTATTAGCGTCGAGTAAATCGTTTTTGGGGTCGCTGAATTTGATAGTGTTATTCTAGAATATTTCAGTGTCTGATCTCAACTCCAAAAGACAAGGAAGGGAGGCACTCTTACCGTACGGGTGTTGGTGGAAGGGGGTTACTTAAAAAATAATGCAAAAAAGACCGAGATTGTTGTCGATTCCGGAGTTATAGGAGTTGCTGAGTTTAATTCTCGAATTAACGATGGTGGTTAATGAAGCTTTACGTTCCCCTTCGTAGAGGTGGACGCGGTTGACGAAAACTTACCTGGAGTAGTTTTGACCCTTTTAATTTACCGGGTTTATTTTTTAATATCTTTATTATTATTATGATACACAAAAACATCAGTAGAAATACGATCAATGTCATTGAACCCGACAAATATTTATTTCACGCAAATATCAACCGTTTGTCACCCGCGACCACCCACGTTTGGGGCAGTTAAACAGAAAGTTGAATGTCGTAATTAAAATCAGCGACTCCATAATCCCGGATTCAACTCCAATCTCGATTGTTTGTGCGTTATTTTTATATAAAGTCACTCGACCCCCACCCTTAAGGTTGCTCCCATCTCAAGCTCGAAAGGGGTTGAAATTATACACAGAGAACACGTAGAGAAATGTTGTGAATGCCATTGATCCCTAAAAGTATTTATTCGACGCAAAAAACGGCCGGTTAACATGTTTCAAAACATCTACGCCCGCCCAGCCTATCCCACCCACGCTCACTCCCACGCGTTGCCAAAATGAACTCTGTGACATCTATAACCCCAATTTGACTATAATCTCTAAATGTTTTCTTATAACTGCCCTCTATCTCCACCCCTAAGGGTGCTCCCCTCCTATGCTATAAGGGGGCGAAAATATGCAGTTATAACATCGGTAGAAACTCTATGAATCTCTGTGACTCCGAAAAATATTTATCTGCTTCAAATATCGGGCGTTTTAGCATTTTTGATTCATACATACATAAAACAGACAATTTAATTTAATAGAAGATTAAAAAAGTAAAAAGAACTGCCGTAACTTGTTTTTGGCATACTTTCAGGCAGTCTGTTTGATTAATTATAGCAAATACCACACGTGGCTCTTCATTAGTTGTATTAAATATGTACACAATTCCCAATTTTCCATCCGGCCGAATGACGGTGTTTTTTCCGTTGTTGATTGTGAGTGAACCACTTTAAGAATTAAGGCGGACAATGTAGTTTTGTGTTTTCTTTTCACCTTGTCGCTGATTTCCTGGATTATTCACGCGAGTTGAGTAAGTCTTGTGTGGACATTTCTGTACTAAAGGGATGGGAAGAGGAAGTGCGACTCATGAAGCCCGCCATTGTTCTAATATTTCAGAGGGAGCTCCTCGCAGGCAGCCAGGTCATTGCACTCCCTCTGGAAAACGGCCGACTAATATTAACTACTGTATCACCATGATGCGTCCAAAATTAGAAACGTGTTACGTCGTCAAGAGTAGAAATGACGAAACTTGGAATGGATTTGCACCTAAGCTGTCAGCTGCTTTACCTCAACTCGTTTCTCTATGCCCGTGATTTAGATACAAATCATATCTTTGGCACCGACACTTTGTCGCCGCGGTTTCGCACATTCGATAGCCATTTCATGATTCCATTCAGCCGAATAGTTTTCATACCTTAAAAATGTATAAACTTGCATGGACCTCTCCAGTAGCTTGGTCACGGCGAGATCTCGTTACTATAGAAATCTTTGATAAATTAGTTCGAGGTTTTATATATCACACATAGAAGACAGAGTTTTCTTGGTAGAGACATTATTCGGTTATTCTTTTGTTTCTATGTTAGAAAAGAGAAGAAATAAAGATGCAAGAGGTGATAGAAGCCGAGGAAAGGTAGTTTCAAAATACTTCAGGGTAAAGAAGAGTATGAGCCCACCTTTAACTAAACAAACCGTCTACATTCAGCGCATTTTTCATAGAATATAAATTAATTTTATAAATAATTTTTTGTAAAAAATAATTGTGGGAGATACAAGGTAAGCGATTGAAGCTGCTGACAATAACATCAATCACTGCTCTGACTGGAGTAGCATGCGCAGTAGTTCGGATGACGTCACTGCGCATGCTACTCGAGTCAGTGAACTGATTGATGTTATTGCCTGCAGCTTCAATCGCTCCCCTGTATCTCCCACAATTATTTCGAGCACTTGTATATTTTTTTACAGATAATTTTTTATATGTAATTAATTAACTTTCAAATGAAAATCTGGATCTTTTTTGTAAAGACTTGATACCAAAACTTGAAAAAAGACCAATTTTCTGTCGGTTCCGTGATTTCTTACGAAGATTTTAAAAACAATTTCAAATTATGGTAGAATTGTGACTGAAAGTAAATGGTGATATAGGTTTGTTAATTATGGGTCTGACACAGACAAATTACTGTGTGTCCAATCTCATCAACGAACCACGCGCTTCAACGGATGAACAGTGGTATAACTCAAGTCTGTCTCACCATTTTGCGGAAATAGGTTTCTTCTCTGGCGGTCCCGATCTCTCCTAGCATTCCACCAGCCTCCCGAATGGAGCCGCCCGAGCCGCTTCCGCTTCCAGCCCCAGACCCCATTCCGTTATGGCGAATAATTCTATACGCAACGGAAACAACCAGCTATTATGCAAAATTTGAGCTGGAAGCAACGGTAAAATAAAAAGTCGTTAAGGTCCTTACGTTATAAGACAAAGATGATACTTCGACAGCCGTCGTAGGACACCCATCGCAACACGAAAGCAGAATCATGAAACAGTCAGCTTCATTTGCCCCTCATGCGACGCGACAATATTTATGAAGAAAGTTGACAAAGAAATTTCGGCATGGTTATGTTCAAACATCGGCGTTTAAAACAAAATCATCACTACACTGACGTCAGATTCAGCGATACTATGGCATCCGTCTACTCTTACGAATATACTCAGCTGTTGCTCAAATATTATCGCTGATGAAGAGCTAAAGAATACTTTAACACACAACTAATGATAATGACATAATCCCCCCTGAGCTGCTTTTCTTAATTACATTCGCCGAAAAAGCCTACGATCTTTAATAATAATTTTTTTCGTATTCCAGAGACTTTATGAAGACACCCAGCTTCAGCGACGTTGATCGCGGCAGGAGTTGTACAATAATAATAACAATACATTAATTAAAACACGTTCAACGGTGATATGCTTTTATTCTAGACTCAATTACGCTGCAAATAATAAATATGTTGTCAAGTAAGTTTTAAAAACAAAAGCCTGTTAGTCAGAAATTTTTATTATTATTCTATTTAAAACAATATATATCAGTCGCAACGTTTTTTATAATAAAGTGTAAGTAACACTAAATTATATTTATGAATAATTGTATTAAAATTATCATAAACGTAATACTTTGTTTCGTATTTAATTTTTCAGACAATTGAAAGTAAAGATACATCTAAAGAGACCCCAATCAGGGACGAAACCTTGCGTTGGTATATATTGAATATAAAAATAATTTTTTTTGACTAATAGTGTTTTGTTTTTAATATTTAATTTAAAAATGAAGTCAGATCATTATAATTGTTAAATATGTTTTTTCGGCTACATACATCATAATCGTGATTTCAAAGCAGTTAACGAGGCTAACGTTTCTGATTATATACAAATTTTTCTGTCTGATTGATGTTCATTATTTTTAACAGTTATTTTTCCTTTACGTTTTACGTATTAATCCTTTTCAAAGTTGATGACAGTGTCCACGTTCCTGTTCCTCGCGTTTGTGTCTTTTAGTTGCTACTCAGACATTCATTTTAATATATTGTAATGCCAATTAATTAAGACATTAATTGTGAATTTGAAAATCTAAATTGTTAGAGAAATCCTTTGTGGCTGCGGTCCAGAACATAACAACAATAGACAAGCCAAGCACTGTTTCATTTGTCGAAAGGCCCGCAAAATGGCGTATGCGCGCTAAAATTGCGAGACGGGAGTCAGTTGGCAGGAAGGTTTGGTCAGATACAGGTCGCATAAAGATATTGAGGAGTCAGTTTGTATTATGAATTGGTGAGATGCAGTTCGCATTATGGTATGGTGAAGTACAGTTCGCAAGGTTTGATGAGATAGAGTTTGCAGTGGGACGTCGTCGAAGTAGAAACTGTTAATTGGAGACGATAGAGCAACTAGCAGAAAGGCAAGGACAAAATAAGCATTCACTACAGCATAACGACAAAACCTGCTAAGTAAAAAAACGGTTTTTTTTAGCGCACATAGCCGGCCAGAGTTAGCAGAACAATAAAGACAACCCAAACGACGAATCGCAGAATTTGCCCAAGGCGAGCGGACTACCGAGAGGACGAAGATGGATCATCCGGGTTCCTGACGACATATAAAAATATTGATTTAGAATCTGTGAGTTTTAGAAACAGTGCAAAGCCCGCAATAGTGTTTTCAAAAATTAAAGGTATCCTGGAATGCTGGACAGCCGTGAGTAACAATATAAAAACAACTAATTATGTAAACCTGATTAAAAGATAGCCGTCAGATTTCGTTCTCTTCTTACTGATTAAAATTGTTAATAAGAGTCAATCTTTTTCGTTTAACATCGTTCACAATTAAATTTTGTTCTAATTTAATTGACAAGTAACTTTCTTTTCTGTAATTGTGAATTGTTGATAAGATTATAAATATAATGATTCGCCATTATCAAACCCAGTTATGACCCTGAGAGACTGAGATATACTTAAATTTGTAATTGTTTAAATTATTGATAATAAATATTTTGTTTGTTAAATAATAACTTTTTCATTTAAAAAGCCCTTTTATTTGAATATTACAATATTTAATATCAATGTTATACGTACCTTAACCCGATGTCGTCGTGATATTAAATATTTATTGAAAAAAAAAATTGCAACGAATTCTCGCCTTGACACCTGTTAAATCTCTCCCGCCTCATTCGTGTAATTATTTTCTTTTAATTTTGTGGTTTGTTCTGACTTGTGTGTCTGTTGTCTTTCTTTCTCAGTTACGTATTTTCATACTTCACTGTCATATTAATTTATCTATTGTATGTAATTGTGCCTCTGGCTTTTCCTATTTCCTCAGTAGACGTATAACGGAGACGAATATAATGGTGAATGATTAACAACCACCCGTACACTATGGTGTTCCGTACTAAATGTGATAAAATAATATAAAAACTGATTAAAGGTGTGACTGGAGTCAAATCGATATTGGTCTTCCATTCTCTTTTTTAATATACGATATACAGTGTTTAATTATATACTATGTATCAATTGTCTAACATAATGCAACCGTATCACCGTATTTCCGGTGAAATATATAGTTAAAAATGTTTCGGAGATTCTCTAAACTCCAAAACCAAACTAGACGTCAGTTCAGCGAATCTTAATTAATCCCAGAGCTTTGTTTCATCATTTGTTTCATTATTAATTTATTACCAAATTATAGGGTGGCTACAGCAACTATCAATTCAATTAATGTTTTAATTATAATATTTTGACTTGTTCTGCTTTCTGCATAAAGAGATTTATGAACCAAATAAAACTAGGTTTTGTAGGTGTACATATTGTATAACATGTGTGTTTGGCAACACTGCGGAGCTTGGTGCTTCGAGTGATTTTTTTCTTTCTTTCTTTTTTTGGATGTAGACAGGCTATGTATAGGGTAATCCATATAGTGGCAACTCCCCTCTTATAGCATAGGAAAGGGATTTGAAAGGGGGGATGCGGAAGGGTGGAGGAAGGTAGCCAAGGGTAACTAGGGCCCCCGAGCTATGGTTTAAGGATCCTCCCCGGCATTCTCCTAAAAGAAACCCTAGAAAAACCTGCATTAGGTAGGACGGGCATTGGGTACTTGTCCCACGCCCTTCCGATAGCGGGAGAGGAGTTTGCTGTGGGGACGCAGCATTTCCTTCTCCGTTCCTCGACTAGTTTAGGAGGCAGCTGGCCGACTATTCCAATGGGAATAGCGGACAACCCTTACCGTATGCCCAAGGTCTGCGACCCCGGAACATACACCTCTCAAAACAGGCCGAGGTGCCTCGGCTTGTGGGAACCTTAATTCAAAAACGGAGAGGAAAAGGCATCCCCAAAGGCAGCCCCTTCGTATCTCTCCTTCAAGGTACTACCTGCGAGAGAATATCCCTCGCAGGTACTGCCTGCGAGAGAATAGCCCTCGCAGGCCTTTCCTCTCTGATTCGAGTGCTTTTAACAAGTGAGTCAGAGAAAGTTAGAGCCTGTCAAGGGGAGACGCTCAACAATAAACGTCTCGTGCGCATGTATGCTGATTACTGTAAAATATAATGTGGTGGTTAATAATTAATTGGTGTATTTATTTTAAACGCTGAATAACCCCCTATAAGAATTGGTGACCCCGACGTGATTAGTGCTCTAATGGAACACGCGGACGAGAAAAAGCCGAAAGAAGATTCATCGCAAACCGCCTCGTTGAAGTATACGGATGTGGTGAGTGTAAAAATTCCACCATTCTGGGTAGAGAACCCGGAAATTTGGTTCTATCAAGTCGAAGCTCAATTTCTTATAAGCAATATTGTTCTCGAAGAGACGAAATTTAACTACTTGATAGCACAGTTAGAACCCAAATTTATAAAGCATGTATGGGATTAATAATCGGAAAGATTAGATAAATATAAAGCAGCTAAAGAAAGACTTCTAAATACGCTCCGAGAAAGCGAAGATACGCGCATTAAGCGTTTGTTGACATCGTTCGAAATTGGAGATGAGAAACCCAGCCAATTCTTACGTAGAATGCAGACTTTAGCGCGATCAGAAGTCACGGAAAAAGTTCTGAAAGCCTTGTGGTTACAGAAATTGCCTGATCATGTTAGAAGTATTTGGATAATAAGCGTTGAAAACCTCGAAAAATTGGCAACAATGGCCGATAAGATTGTCGAGATGAACCGACCATCGCACACTTATGCGGTTTCGGGAAGTAAGGAAACGGACCTGAATCATAGAATTGCGGAATTGGAGAAACGCATAGAAACGTTAACTCCAGACGAAAAAAAAACGTCATTTGACTCGTCGCATCGTCTGACATAACGAATGTCCCCAAATATTCATTTCTGTATTTGTGTTTACTTGACAAAGGAAGGCTAAAATGAATATATATATTGTAATATACACATTAGAAAGCCTTTAATTTGCTCCACGTTGTGGTAGCCAAAATGTAATAATCAAAAATGACGTTAATAAATTTAATGAATTTGAATAATTCGATCCCCACGTTGTGGAAGCCATTTTGTAATATTCAATTAGATATCGTTAATGAAATAAAAAATTAATAAAATTTGAAAACAAAAGATTTATTTTGTGGCAATCATTTAAAAATTACAAATTTAAAATATTCAATTTCTCAGGGTCTTTACTGGGTTTGATAATGGACACATCAATTATATTTATAATTTTATTAACAAACAAATCGCAATTAAAAGAAAAGAAATTTACTTGACCATTAAATTAGAACGAGATTTAAAATGAGAACGAAATTAAGAAGTAAAAAGATTAGAACAAACTAACAATTTAAACGGAGAACGAAATCTGACTTCTATCTTTCAATTACGTTTACATAATTAATCATGTTGTAAATTGTTACTCACATCTGTCCAGCATTCCAGCATACCTTTCATTTTCGAAGTCACTATTGCGGGATTTTACACTGATTCTAAACTCACAGATTTTACACTTATTCTAAACCAAAATTTTATATGATGTCAGGAACTCGGATAATCCTCCCCTTTTGTTGTCAGCTACCTGTTGACTGCTTGCCTTAGGTGAATTCTGCTTGCCTTAGGCGAATTTCTTGGTCTGTAGATTTGCCAGTCTTACTGCATTGACTCAAACTGAAATTTTACTATTTCTGGCCGGCTATGGACACAAAACTGTTTTTACTTAGCAAGTTTCGACGTTATGCTTTCATGAGAATTTTACTTTGTCCTCAGAAATGTCCAGGCACCAACTAACTCTGTTAAATTTTAATTGCTGACTCTGTTGAATTCTCCTCCGGCTAACAGTTATACCTTGACGATGTCTTTCCGCGAACTGCTTCTCTCAATATTTTCCTGCGAACTCTGTCTTACAATAATTTCCTGCGAACTGAACTCTCGTCTCGCATTTTAGCGCGCAATATTCGGACCTTCCGACAAAGGAACAGAGTTGGACTCCATTGTTGCTGTATTCTGGACCGCTGCTACAAAGGATTTCTCAAACAATTAAAAAAATTTTATGTTCAAACAATTAATGTCCTAATTAATTGGCATTACAATATATATATATATATATATATATATATATATATATTTGAGTGTGTGTATTGAGTTGAATTCATTTGCTGCTATAGATAATATTTTGTAATGAACGAAGCACGCGTATTGTTGATCAATTAAATTGAGTGAATATGTGAAAGAAAGAGACAGTTTATATTATTATTATTATTCTGTTCCTACATTATTTATTTAAATAATAATTTGTTGTATTGACCAGTCATTGTTACACTGTTTTTACAATCAATATAATATTTTCTTCACAAACCTCTAATAAACTAAATGAAACTATGCTGCCGTAGTTGGAATCAAATAAAACCATGTATCTGTTTCGAATACCATAGGCAGGATTGGATCCTCTGAAAACTGTTTGAGAAGGATCAATGTCATCTTCCTCAAGTGCAAACAGTTCTCTCTGAATTTCTGACATGCTTCCCTCTTTTGCTCTAATCATGTGGTGAAGAACACAACAGGCAAGAATGATTATTTCTGCTTTTTCTGGATTTACCAGCATCGCATTTTCGAGAACCCGGAATTTCTTTGTCAGCATCCCAACACTAAAGTGTCGGCAATATAGTCAAGGAAGAAGAAGTTCCTGCAGCTGTAGCTATTAGTAGAGAACACACAATCATCAAGTTCTCTTCATTCCAGACCCCCAACTAAAGAACGAGAAAATCTGCAGCAGAAATGTTGGCATTGCTAATGTAAAAGTTCCTAGAATCTAGGTGCACTAAACCCGATTCGCCTATGTATTTTAAAGGGCTGCTGCCGGACATTGAAAAACTCTCAATAAGACGGCAAAGAACTTTTAAAGTAAAAATTATTAGAATTAGTTAATAATCTTGCAGACCAAGAAGAGGCAGAAGCTACAGAACTCATAATATTCCCGCAATAGAATAAGTTAAAAAACATGTATGTATGTATGTATGTATGTAATAATATATTACCTACGAAAATTAGTGTCTTGCTTTCTTAATTTTTCACCAATCAAACTAAAAAAAAATCGAAATTTTGGAGCTCATCCTTGTGAAATTGAAAAATTTGTTTTCGTCCGCTCATAATTCATTGAGAAAACCGTTTATATTTCTTTTAGTGTTAATTCGATATACCCATAAATCTCGAGAACTTTTGTCTCCTTCTAACATCATATAACAATAAATAATAACAGTTATTTCGTCGATACGCTCCACCTTCACTGATATTATGAGGTATATTTTGTTGCTAGATACAGCTCGAAACGAGCCTGAAACCGTCTCAGACAGCTTGAAACATTTTGTCGGCGACGATTTGCTTCGAGTCATTTCGCTTCCGACGTTTTGACTCGGAGTCGTTTTGCTTCCGACAGCTTGCGACGTTTTGACTCGAGGCAAAATGTCGCCGACAGTTTCGTCGCTTCCAGTGTGCGGCCTGCCTTATATTTGGTTGCTAGATACAGCTCGAAACGAGCCTGAAACCGTCTCAGACAGCTTGAAACATTTTGTACGCGACGATTTGCCTCGAGTCATTTCGCTTCCGACGTTTTGACTCGGGGTCATTTTGCCTCAGACAGCTTGCGACATTTTGACTCGAGGAAAAACGTCGCCCGACAGTTTCGTCGCTTCTGAAACCGTCTCAGACAGCTTGAAACATTTTGTCGGCGACGATTTGCCTCGAGTCATTTTGCTTCCGACGTTTTGACTCGGAGTCATTTTGCTTCCGACAGCTTGCGACGTTTTGACTCGAGGCAAAACGTCGCCGACAGTTTCGTCGCTTCCAGTGTGCGACCTGCCTTATATTTGGTTGCTAGATACAGCTCGAAACGAGCCTGAAACCGTCTCAGACAGCTTGAAGCATTTTGTGGCGACGATTTGCCTCGAGTCATTTCGCTTCCGACGTTTTGACTCGGGGTCATTTTGCTTCCGACAGTTTGCGACGTTTTGACTCGAGGCAAAATGTCGCCGACAGTTTCGTCGCATCCAGTGTGCGGCCTGCCTTATATTTGGTTGCTGGATACATCTCGAAACGAGCCTGAAACCGTCTCAGACAGCTTGAAACATTTTGTCGGTGACGATTTGCCTCGAGTCATTTCGCTTTGACTCGAGGCAACGTCGCCGACAGTTTTGTCGCTTCCAGTGTGCGGCCTGCCATAGAAGCCGAAGCAGAAGTACGAGTAGAAATCGCTGTAATCGGAAATATAACCCGAAAGGAAAGTGTTGTTTCTACCTTTTTAAATTTAGGGATGAATGTCAAACTAATACATGTAAACAACCTTGTTCATGGAAAGCGGAAAACTCCAGCCAGCAGTAAAAATTACTGCTGAGAATTCCACAAAGTAGCCGCAGTTTTCGACTGTTTGTTAAGGACAGAAAAAGTGGACTTAAATTTCTAGTGGACATTGGAGCTGACGTTTCAATTATTCCATGCTCTGATTCAGCTAAACCGAGTGATACGTCATATAAATTGTACGCTGCGAATAATTCAGAAATTCCTACGTATGGATTCCAAATTATGAATTTAGACTTGGGCTTACGTAGACAATGGCCATTGATTGTCGCAAAAGTCGGAAGAGGAATTTTAGGGGCAGATTTTCTAAATAAATACGAATTAGGTATCGACATCAAACGAAGAAAATTGGTTGATGGAGTGACACAGTGGTGAAGTCTCTGCCATCAATACAAAATAAATTGCTCACTAGCACAATCTAAGTTTACAGACCTGCTATGTAAATATCTGAGTATTACAACACCGACATTAATTCCAAATCGTGTAAAACATGATGTTAAACACCATATTGTGACCATAGAACAGCCAGTTTATTCTAAGGCAAGACCTTGGGATCATAAGAAATTTGCAGAAGCGAAAAAATAATTCCAGTATATGCTGGAGAATGATATAGTTCGTCCTTCATCATCGCCGTGGGCCAGTCCTCTCCATATTGTGCCAAAGAAGGAAGGTTCGTTCAGAGCTTGTGGTGATTATCGACAATTAAACGATAAAACTATTCCGGATCGATATCCAGTTCCTAGAATAGAAGATTTCCACCAAATCCTTCCAGGAAAAAAAAAGTTTTGTTCAAAGCGTATTACCAGATTCCAGTAGCAGAAGAAGATAAAGCAAAAACAGCTGTAATAACACCATTTGGTCTATACGAATTTAATGTAATGAGTTTTGGATTCCATAATGCACCATCTACATTTCAACGCTTCATAAATCAAGTCCTCCAAGGATTAGATTTTATTTTTCCGTACTTAGACGATATATTGATAGCTTCTTCGTCGTTGGAACAACATCGAACGCCCCTTGCATTGGTTTTCTAGAGATTGCAAAATTATGGTCTTATTATAAGTCCATATTAGGCCAAGACAAGATCGAATATTTAGGCTACTATATTACGGAACCATTGATGGTTCTCTACTGCTCAGTTTGCCTGAAATAATTTCAGAATTAAGAACATTTTTGGGGATGGTAAACTATTATCGGCGTTATTTGAAGGATGCCGCACAGACGCAAGCTATCCTGCATGAATACCTGCGTGGTGCTAAGAAGAGAGATAGAAGAAAAATAAATTGGACAGAAGAAGCCAGAAATAATTTCGAAAAATGCAAACAAGATTTGGCAAGTACTACACTTCTGACATTTCCTAATCATGAACTACCTCTCAGCTTAAGTACAGATGCATCAAATACCGCTGTCTGAGCAGTGTTACAACAATTAGAAAAATGAAGTTGGAAACCGATCGCATTTTTTTTTAAAAAAAAAACTGTGCACAACAAGCATATAATGCATATGATCGTGAATTGTTAGCAATTTACCTTGCAGTGTAACAATTGAAATACCTGTTGGAAGGTCATAATTTAACCATATTGACGGATCACAAACCTTTGAGTTTTGCTTTTCAACAAAAAAAATGAAAAAGCTTCACCGAGCCAACTACGTCATCTACAGTATATATCTCAGTTTTCAACAAGAATTCTACATGTAAAAGGAGAAGAGAAGAACCTGCAAATCTCCTTTCAAAGAATTTGTTAATTTATTCTATTATGATTTTCTAGTAAGTTTGAGGTATATTTGAAACAACCAAATTTAATGTTATTTAGTTTTAAAACTTCCTTCATTTAGCCTATATTTAAACAATTAAAGATTTAATCCCAGAGTTTGCTCGGACTAACGTCCTCACATATATTAAAGTGCTTTCACGAGATTCGGAAATGTTTAATAAACTGTCTGTGCCACCATTGCACTAAATAAAAATGGATTAAAATGTATTATATTTTAGAATATTTGTTTACGATGGAATTCATTCTTGCGTACTTTTCAAACCCTAGTGCGGTTCGATTTTTCCATTGAATCGAATAAATTTAAATGAATTATCCGGCCCAATCTACTTCCCATTCTTTAGGAGTTCATGGTTAAATATTATGAACTAAACTAGTTTAGGCAGTGGCCGACCATCCTTAACGTTTTAAGCGTTAAAAACAAATTTAGCGCAGTCAGTTTCTGTTGGATGTGGATTTTATAGTGAATATTTCAATCTCTCTGGTTTTTGAACTAAGGTTCCCACATGCCAAGGCACCTCGGCCTGTTTTGAGAGGTGTATGTTCCGGGGTCTCAGACCTTGGACATATGATAAGAGTTGTCCGCTATTCCTATTGGAATAGTCGGCCAGCTGCCTCCTAAACCGGTCAAGGCACGGCGATGAGAAAGCTGCGACCACACAGAAAACCCCTCTCCCGCCATCAGAAAGGCGTGGGACAAGTACCAAATGTCCGACCTACCTGCATAAAAAGAGGCTGACTTATTTTCCAGTGCATATTGTTTTTGGCATTAATGGGACAGAGACTTGGCCGTTGCAATGAAATTTGCATGCTGTTGTCGTCAGGGTGGTTTCAATTTCCATTGTGATACAGTTTTAAATTACACGTGGCATTTACCCCCTCGGGAATATACAGATTAGACTAATCAGATAGGACGAATTTTTAGAAAATTTCCAATTCGAGGCTGTGGTAGAAAAAATTGAAAACGGGTCACCACTGTATCAGTGTAAAATTCATTATTTTTAATCTCTTAATGTAACAAACAATATATCTAAAAGCTTTTGTTTGTGAACAAATGCAGATATTTACAAAAATGAAGGAACTTTTTAATCTAAATAACATTAAATTTGATCTTAAAATTTTCACTAGAATGTATTAATAGAATAAATTAAAACTTCTGTGAAAGTATATTTGCATGTTATAACATTCTTGTATGTACTAGTTTTATTTGTTTCAAAAATCTCTTCATAGAACAAGTCAAAATATTATATTTAGAATAATACATAAGTTACATTACAATTAGAAATGATTATACTTAAGATAAAATAATCATTTGGTAATTTTCAAACAACTATTTTACAAGTTTATCACCTAATAAAAAAAATTGGTATCCAGATATTCTTGCACTGAATAAAAACAGTGAGTAGAATCCTTTTGACATTAATGTGAAAAAAATAGTATTTGGTTTTTATATTTTGGGACAGTTTATTGTATAGTTTGTAATTTAACCCTAATATTTTCTTAGTCTCTGATTTGACAACTGAATTTTATCAACATTTTGTGTATTGTAAGAGTGAACTATTATTATTTAATTCACAAAGATTTATATTTTTTTGTGTACAGAACTGTTTCAAGTATATATAAACATAGGACTGGGAGAAATTGTAGCTCTCTGAATAGTATTTTAGTTTTTTATGACACAGTTACACACTTCATGATTTTATAATTCATTTCTGCATTATGACAGTTGAAGCCCCAGAATGGTATTACATACATGATTGTTGAATTTACCATTGAAAATTTGAATTTATTCACTAACATGATTAAAAATCTTTTAGATTTGTTTTGGTAAAAGGTAGGAACTTTGTAATTTACAATTAAGCACAAAACATTTCTTACCATTGCTTAATGACCCCTTCAGTTGTATATTAATTTAAATATGTGAACCTATATGAAAAATTTAAAAGAAAATAGTTTGACATCCTTCATCAACTTCCAGGGCCATATTAAATACAAGCCAGATAAAGCTTCTATTTTTATTTGTGTGTTTAATTCAGAGGTAATTTTATTACATAGTTGCATGATTGGGAGAAGTGAACTAAAAGTAATAAAGAGAGAAATGTGATCAACAGATGAGCCATATCCATCAGGTTTGCAAACTTATATGAACTGGTGATATGTACGAGCTCTAAACAGTTATTCATAATGTTGGTCTATTACTCATTCCCCTCTATGAAATATATGATGAAGTAACAGTGTGAACAAGTATCAAGGCCTAGCGTAGAAATGAAAATGTTATTGAATATCAGAAAATAGGGTACCAAGCAAGAACTGAGCAAACTGAACAATGAAGACAACAAAGGCAATAAACACTTAATAAGTTCATTTCATTCAGTAATGTGACTTAATCTTTTCTGTCAGATTTTCTGCACAATTCTTATCATTTAAATTACATAAATTAAATAATATTTCATTATTTTCACCTATCTTACTCTTACCCACATAACAGGCATTGAAACACCTGAAAACATTCCTACAAGCATAACTTATTCCCTCTTTCTTCACCATATAGGAAATAGAGCAGCTAAACTATATTATCTCTAAATATATGTAAATAATTGGATTATAGAAAAATTCTTAAACAATCTGCAGCCTATATGTCAGTTAACCAATTTTAATACACTTGGTCATTTGAACAAGCAGTTGATAAAGTTAGACTTTTCAGCAACAGCTAATATGGCCTAGACAAATAGATTGATTGTGTGGGACATTAACAGATATTCAAATGATAAATATAAAAAATTTATTTTGTAACATGCAGAGATAAAGGATATTCAAGAAAGAATTTAGAGCCCGTTGGATAGAATCATACATTTACACATTATATTTTACTTTAATAAAGAGCAAAACGAAGTCTGGCAAAATAACTGTTATATGTAAACTGATTTTTTAACATTTATAACTATTCAGTGTTCAATTAATGAGGCACATTAATTGAGATTACAGCTCAAATTTACAAATGGCTGCAACATATCTCCACAATTTTTGGTTACTTCCTTTCTAGCTTAACATAAATCTCTGTGATCACATGAGTTTTGTTCACTGTAAACAATTGGTGGTATAGTGAAAATGAGGCAATCTACCTAATTGGGAAATAGATTCATAATACAGGTGGTGGATTCAACTACCAATTTTTGTAAAAACTATGAATAATACTTCACTATATTAATGAACAAGACAACATTATATTAACTTTTAAATTTCTAAAAGTAAATTGAATACAAAAATTACCACTAATTTTATTTTGACAAGGAACGATCAACAATCACTCAAATAAACAGAAAATACATAACGATCACAGAAAACAAATTAAAGTACTTTTTTTCTGTCCACTGTACTGGAAACTCTTTTCTTGCGGTTTGCAATAGCTTCTTTATGACGCTTAATTTGCTTCTCATGAATAGCTGTTTCCACCTCTTCAATTACATTAACTTTTAATTTTTCCAGCTGCATTTTTTGCTGAAAATGTTTAAACAAAATTGCATATGAGAAAAAGAAATAGTCTCATAATTCAAAATTTATTATACATGCACCGAAATTGATCAAAGGATAACGTTACATAAAACTATGAGCAAATAGTTAGTAAAATATAAAAGCCCCATCCTTAATATCCAATATAAACTGATATACCATTAACACGATGGTGATATTAATGACATTTAATAATTCAAGAAATATACACAAAGTTGTGCTGCTCAGAGTGAGTAAACTTTGACAAGGAAGAGAAAAATTAAGATATTGTTTAAGAAATAGATATATTAATCTAAGAATGGGTAATCTGAAGGTAAGCAGGTGTTTTAATTAGGTTTTCTTTATACACTACATATTGTATATTAGAATAAAAAATATGAACACAAAAAAATTAGATGGGGCTATCATAACAGTGGGTAGTTTCATCACTGATCACATCCAGTAGATCCTTGTTTAATGGACATATTTACCTGATGTCTTGGGAATTTGTCTGAAGAATGGAAGAGTTGAATGTTCACTTTTATTGGAAAGAAATGGTAATTTTTAATAACAATGAAGAATTGTAGTTATCAGAATGACTGTCATACGTCCCTCACACAACTTCACATGATGCTAACTGATGAAATCACCAATATATAAGGAAAATATTACAAATATTCGTCTTGAAATAAAATTCTAGTGTAATATTTTGTATTTAAATAGTATGTAATCTACTTTTATATTAACAAAATATAAAATTTTCTTATGTAACCAAGTTTTTAAACTTAAAGCAAAAAATAATAATTTGGAGGTGTGTTACATTACTTTACATTTGCTCTAATTGGTTATTAAATTAAACCAATTTTCATATTAATATTTTTAGTTTATTATATAAATAATGAACATTTTTGAAGTATGCAATATAATGATGATAGTAACAGTGTGTGTGGGTTGAAATAAAAACCCTATTCTTCATAGAAATTTGATCTAATAATAAGAACGCTTATTGTTTAAACAATTGTTTTATTATAAAACTTCTGTAAATGACTGTTAACTTAAATCCGAACTGTCGCTTTCTATGACTCGTTTACTTTTTTTTATATACTACAGCGGGATACAATGGGAAGAAGCATATTTCTGATTCAGATTGTTCAAGTAATCAAGAAACTATTTTTTCCCCGATCATTGGAGATGTACGTAGCTTCGCATTGTGGATGGTCGATATAATTAAACATTATCCAAGTGATCAATAAATAGTTCTCGGTATTCACACGGGTTTTGCATGGTTACATTTAAACACAACGTTTCGACCACTAAAAGCTCTGTCAACTATTTATTGAACAACTACACCGGGAAAGACTTCAATCTTTGATTATCCAAATGGTTGGGATTTGATGTGGTGGTGTCATTTTTCTCTAGCAGGATTACAGAAAAATAAAGTTTATATTTTTATGGGAACAATAGCCAACTGAGCCATCGTTGCGTTGCCTCGAATCCCAGCAATGTTGTAAAGTTCAAAAAAAAAATATATAAATTAATACTCCCACCAATTTACGGAAGTAGGCCTCTTCGTGTGCTGCTCCGATCTCTCCAAATCTTCCGCCAGCTACGCGAATGCTCCCGCCTCCTCCGCCGCCTTTCCCAGCTCCGGACCCGAGCCCACTTAAGCAACGGCTCAGGCTATTTTTAAAGAAATTAATAAAGGACTATTCAAAAAGATACATAGGGCTACTACTTAAAATAAGACATTGTACAAATAAGTTCTTACATGAGTCGAAGCTGAGTAACACATTTCAAATCAGGAAACTTCATTCTCGCTCTCAAAGTTGTCAGACGTGTATACAAAGCTATAACGATATGGTTTATCTTCAAGCGCGTCTTTTAGCCTTAATTGGCGGAGAATAGAATATATATTTCCCCTTCTCGTAATACGTTTCCTATCCAAAACATGTGATTTCGACTATAATAAAAACTTAAAACACAAAATTTGGTGGCTACCAAAAATTATAGGTTACATTATTCCTTATCTCTGCTGTTATCGTGTTTTTTTCAATCGCAACAATGGTGTCATCCTTTTGTTTATGTCACAGAAAACTATTTAATCGCTGCAATGGATCTCTGAAGCTGTACTCGTTGCAATATGGAGATGTCTGGAGTAGTTTATTGTTGAGAATAATTTGGTCAAATGATTTTGTTGTCAAGCGTTGTTGTGGTCATGGTATCTTAAGTTTCTTGGTGATGTATGTTGAATAAACTCTCGTAAACGGTGAGTACGGAAATAAATTAAATATGTAATTATAAAATGGGCGGCTAAATTTTAACCTTTTTTACTTTTTCGAAATAAAATTGTTTGCAAGGAAAGCAATTTAAAATAAGACGTACACATTAAATAATGAATGAAATTGCTAAGTTAACGTCACTGAATGACTGGTAATTAGTGTGCAGTGGGAACTATCATCAAAACTAGAAACATAGGTATATATTTCCGTTGTTTTACTCCGTGCATGACGCTTTCACTCCGAGTTTCAAAAGACCAGACCCTCATTCTTAAGTGAGCTGGTAGGTAATACCTTAAGTATCAAGGAGAAAAGGTTTTGTGGTTTTAGTGGATGCACGTCCAACACTACCCAGAAATGCGGTTAGTATTTCCACAGTAATTCCCTCCTTAATTGTCACTAAATATACGTTAAATAAAATTAAACATTGCTTGACAATTTTTAAATTAATGTAATTATTTATCGCCAATTATGTCAGATAAATTAATTAAATGAGTATTAATAAATTTGATTTAATAATTTACACTAAAATATTTGAGGAAAAAACATCTGACATTTGAGATAAATTCAGGTGTTACAATATTATTCATAAGCAATAAGGAGAAGTAACTATGCTATAAAATTGTTGTAACTCCCAGATACATATTAATATGAAAAACGGTTCAAAACTCCTCCCAATTTTAATAGTTAACAACAGAATGTTGAATTTAAGTACTTGGAACATAATTTAGACTGTCAAACCCATGACCGAAAAATTATATTAACCAACTCATTTGATAATATTTTCTGTAATTCGCCATAAACTATTGTATTAATAGGTTGATAATTTGGAATGTAATTAGAAGCTTATTTCCTGTCATTTAACTAATGGTCTGCGCAGTGTCGACAACTGTGCCATTGTGACTAAGTGGGTACATAATCATCAATTTAGGTTTTTTATAATACTATAATTAAAGATTAGATATTTTTAAAGAGTAACTTAATGCTCACAAGCAAATATTTTGTGAGATACAGGGGGCAATTAACATCTGTGCACTACTTGACTTTCAGATGAGGTTTTTACGTACATGGGCATCATTCCATATCAGAGCCGCACTAGATTTGTAATTAAATGTGGTGCTCCGCTCTAGGTTTGTAAGAAGAAAACCTAACTGTCGATAGAATTGCCACACTTTCGCTAAAATGTATTCTGCGAAAAGGGACATTTTTCAGAAAATTTCAGAGTTATGGAATCGTCATTGGATAACAATGCCAGTGAATTAACCATGACCCAAAATTGCGAGCGATTGGTCATCATTTTCTGCACGTTCGTTGGTAATACACAACAGTTATGTGGTGATTACAAATTTGGAAAGCAAATATACAATCTAGGTCAGTTTGTTGTGCCAATATGAATAATGTAACGACATTTATAGTAAAGAAATACGTATGATGATAAAGCAGAGAAGAGGTAGGAATAGAAAATGCAATTAGTACAAATAGAACAACATAATAGCATCATGTTCATTCCTAATTTGGGACTTAATCAGGCAAACAATAGTTGAAAAAAGGATAACGAGACCTTAATGAGTAGTATTGTGATCTGAAATTTGTTTAATAAATTTGAATATTCCGATAATTTGATTATAAACACTTCCAAGCTTTTCAATTATTCGATTCCACAGCATTTTTTGGTGTTAAAATAGTACACTTTTCTACAAGGACAATTAAATTTATGGGTCACCTTATCCTGAAATATTAGTCACACAACCCTACCAATTTACTTTTTATGGAAGCCCAGACTAACAGCATTAAAATGAAACAACCAAATTTACTATCCAGCTCTTAACGGAGCTAAGAAAAATGATTTTAAGTTCCCGATACTATGTTTTGGTATCATTCAATTTATTTATGCCATTTACTCAAGAAACTGAGACACAAAAAATTATTAAAGAAATTAATTTTCATCATTTGGTTGGTAGAAACAAACCTATTGTGTTATTTGAATTAATTATGAATCTGAAAAGTACATTTATTTTGAATATCTTTAAAGATTCTTCAAATAAACAAGTAGCCTTTATTTTTATTGATTTGGTAGAATGGCCCATGATTTACAAAATCCTAGCAGCTAGTTGTATCCTGTAACAGGATTTTGGTAACATAGATAAAGTTAATACTTGGGAAATGTTTAAAAATTTTTGCATACAACACTAGTCTTGTTATTGATGAATGTGTGTGAGCCAACATGTTTTAATATTCCTTAAATCATGCTAAACTTAATAAGAAAGATAGCCAAATATAGACAAAATAAGTAATAATATAAATTAGTGTGGTATTTATATTATCACTTATTTTAGCTGTATTTCATTAACTTTTTAATCAGCCTTAAATTTTTTCATTTCATCATTCTAAACTTGTTTTATAACCTAAATCCACTATCAAATATATGCACCTTTGCCTAAGACAATAATTTCATCATGAGCTTTTATAAAACTACATATACATTCACCTACTCACAACACAACACAAATTGCCAAGACAAAATTATATAATGGCTCTAAAGAGTTCTTCCAATCATATAACGAATACTATAGGTGACATAAATGTTTATGCCAGTTCCCTGAAGAGGGAAGGAAAAGGATAAAATTTTAAATACAAATTTTACTATTTGGACAGCTATTAGACGATGAGATAATGATGTAGTTTTAAAATATATGTATATGCTAAATAACGTACATGTAATCAAAATTAAATGGACCTAATTGTGTTGTGTTTGAGTAGATCATTTTTGGAAACTCAACTCATTACTACCCAATACTTAAGATAAAAATTCTGATTGTAAAACAAGAATGTTGATGGTTAAATAAATTCCAAAATAGTTTTGTTACAATGGTT
Organism: Zhengitettix transpicula; assembly: GCA_037074705.1. Lineage (NCBI taxonomy): Eukaryota > Metazoa > Arthropoda > Insecta > Orthoptera > Tetrigidae > Zhengitettix > Zhengitettix transpicula. The sequence continues at coordinate 9,890,034 of CM073596.1, read as the reverse complement.
TGCCATTTACACAGCAGTGACCATGACATTCTTAAACACAAATTTTTACTACAAAACAATTCAAACTTTATTGTATTTAATAATTGAGATAAAATTCCATTCAGCAGTTTACAGAGTATGTATTTGAGTTAAAAATAAAAAAAAAAGGTTCCTTAAACACTATTATGAACATTCATATCCATGTTTAATTAACTTAAAATATTTTAGGTAATAAAATGAAAACAGGATGTAATAGTAACTTTTATTTTTGGAATATACTACAGAAATTGTCAGTCTATAACCAATCACAAACTGGTTTTCAACAGCCCTCAGCACATGGAATAAGCACAATATGCCATACTTTACACAAAAATATGCTTTATATTCCAGTTTGTAATTTGAAAAGGACTTCACTCAAGTTGTAACTCGCTATTGCACAATGCTGAAAAATTAAAAATTTCAATTATACTACTGTAAATTGAAAAAAAAATTCTTTTATATTCTCTAGAACACAACAATGAACTTAAAATTTATATTTCCATTCTTGAAATTAATCTGGTTTATATTTTATTATTCTTACATGGAAACTCAATGTTCTATAAAAATAAAAATTTACCAAAAATTAATTCTTGTGCTCAATATCCTTGACTCTCTGCTTGTGGCGTTGGATTGCTTCTTGGTGGCGCTTAATCTGTTCCTCGTGGAAGCTTATTTCATCAGTTAAATCTGATTTCAGCTTTGATAGTTGTTCTCTTTGCTGAAAATGAGATATATAGATATTAGAAATTTGATAATAAATATGTACTTATTTTAAGATATTAACGAAAGTGTGTTACTTTATGCAAGTCAAACCTAATCATATCAAGAAGTTGAATTTTTTCAATTTTGGAATTATTAGCTTTTTCAATTTATTTTACTACACAAATTCTAAAAGCCAAATATTTTTAATCCCTTTTTAGTAGCAAATAATTATTAAATGACTAAAGAATAAAATACATATGACATTAAATTTCCACATTCACAATACTGTGAATAGCTCATTTATCATATCTACAGTGGTCATTTAACATTTATTGCTAATACTGTATTGATCTTACTGTACACATTTGGATATGAAAGAGAGACAGCAAATTTGACTTACTGAAATCAACAGATGTTTGAGTTGGGCTGAGCAGTTATTACAAATTTTTGTTGGGCCTGTGCCACTTCGTCAGGAAAGATCTTTACTGTGTACCATCTGAGAACAAAATATTTTTACTGCTCATCCTGACTGAGCCAACTGTTTTTTTTGTCTCTTTCCTATCAAAATTTGTATTTAATTAGATCTAGTCACATTTTCCTTAAGTGCATTATACTGTATATATTTTTTAATTATAATATTAAAGCTATAAAGAATTTACTTTCAATTACCTTATTGTAGAAGTATTCTTCTTCCTTGCCAGCCTCTCTCTTGCCAAATGCACCTCCTGCCTCACGAATTGAACCACCACCACCGCCTCCCTTTCCAGCTCCACTGCCCAGATCTCCAAGCTGGCCTCCACCGTTGCTGTACTGCATCCGGCTTGAGTAATTGAAAAAATTAAGTTATTAAGACAATGTATGATTAAGAGATACTTAACATCAAATTAACAAAAAGAATAATGCAAACAAAAGTTTTGGATATTTATATCAAAGTAGTTTTAAAACAAAAAAATTAAAAATTTTAAAATTATTATTAAGTTTTCTACATTTTAAACCAACACACAAATACTGCCAATATTTGTTGTACAGCAATTAATTCAATAATGTTTCCTTGCTTCTTCTACAGCTTCCTCAGCCAGCCAACCAAATGAATGGTGTTGAATGTGTGTATTACTGAACTCAGCATTTGATAATAAAAGAACTGAATCTACTGCCATTAATTTTGTTCATAAGTTGTATTGCTCGAAATATTTAGTAACTTGGACATATAGTTAGATTTTGGGCTAATTAAATTTTTTAATTTACACATCTTGAGTATATCTTCACATATAATAATGATGTCATTGTGAATTTAAGACTGAAATTTTTTATTTCAGGGGTTACCCAGTCCAGATCTGCTGCAAAATGAATATACATTTTACAAACGTGGAAATGTTTTTGAAACCGAGGTTTGCGTATTACAACTGCCAACAACCTTCAACAGCAAATATAAACTCTATCTTTAGTTGTTGATTGAGATTTTTATTTGAATTGGCTATTCATGTTTCAAGACAGAAGTAGTAATTATTAACCCTAATGATAACAATTCTATCATATACAACAGTATATAATTGAAAAAATGACACAATTACAATTTATGTTTAAATTAACTAGAAATTTATAACAGTTTTCATTCTGGTAAATAGGCTCATAGCAATCAATATTTCACCAAACATTTGATTGTAATGAAACCATATTCATTAAGAGATGTAACAGTCGTAAGTACAGACTTTATTTTTATTCTTTCTATTGCGTTGGACTATGGTACGCAATCGTATCTCCTGCGCATTATTTTGTGTGATAGTCAATAATATTAATGACGCCGAAAAGCTTGTACCTCATTGCCGAAAGATTAAGATACAAACGCCGTGTTAAGTAACGTGCGGAATTCATAATTTTCTTTCAACACTTCCTCTGCTGCCGAACTAATGAAATCTACTTTGCAGAGGACAAAGATATCCGCAGAAGTGATGGTGCACAAATCTAAACTCTTTGGTAGCAAAGACACTCCGGGTGTAGTAATGATGTTGCTTTTATTAAGATATTAAGAAATATAATTGTGGAGTATGAGGGGGAACGGTAACACTCCCAAACATATTTAATTAAATACACTTTATATGAGTGAGAGCAGTGCGTAATGTTTACGAACTCGTAATAAATTAATTTGAGGACAAGTATGTCAGTATCGGTACAAAAGGTGTTATGTATATATACAAATAATGTGTGAAAAAAGCAAATTTGTATTCAAGGACCATTATCTTAGACTTAGACAGGGCATTAAAAACTATCCGGACAAGTTGAGGATCAATGACCGCTTCTATTGTATATAATAATAAGAAAATAATATAAAGATGGTTAGTACCAAGGTCTTGGGTGGATAAGTAAGTTTTAAGTAAATGTGCATGTATGTTTTAATGGAAACATTTTCGGAGTATCTAAATTACACACACACATACACATATAGGTTTGAGGTTTCGTTATTTTTTTGTAACGCCCCTCCTCCTCCCGCCCCTAAAGAGAGCTTCCCAGCCATGCCGAAAGTGGTTGAAATTGTAGACAAAAAATGTCGGGAGAAACACTATCAATCTCATTAACCCCGAAAAATATATCCGACGTATATATCGGCCGTTTGAGCATGTTTGAAAATTTCCATCTTCTCCCCAGGAGGTGGTAGAGGTGTCATCTCGCAGTGTTTTTTTTTTGGTCGCAAGAAACACGTGTACGAAATATGGTGAAATTCGCTGCACGGGTGTAGATTTGTATGCGGTACATAACTATAACGTAACTGACATAGTGAAGGTGTGATTGAAATTCATTGGTATCTATAACTCTGGTTTTGACACCAATATCGGTTGTTTCGTGTTATTTTTATGTAACTCCCCTTCTCTCTCGAATTTTGAACTACACCTTCTTCTTTTTAGCGGAGGAACAGTAAACTGAGATATTCAGAGAAGGTGTGTGTGTTTGGGAGGCAGAGCAGTATGTAGTCAGGAAACTTAGTCACTCAGATATTCCGAGAGCAGTGTGTGTTTGTGAGCCTACGGATAACTCACATATCAGAGAGACACTCGGTGTGTTTTGGAGGAGCTGACCATGGTAGTCCGAGTTAGAGTCTGTGATGGTCGAATTCAGCAAAGTATGGGCTGAATGTAATCAGTTTTTCTGTTAAAGGTTATCCACAGTAAATTGAGCATGAAAATATGAATTCAGCGAAGTAGAAAGGTGCCCAAAGTATTGGAAAGTGAGACGAGAACAAAATCAATGTTATGGCATGTCAGTGAAAATAGTGTTCTATAAAAATAAAATAATCACGCGTGCACTAACCAGAGCAGATATAATTAAAATGTATGTAAAAACTAAAACTTACTTCTGTAAACCTTTACGTACATATCGATTACCTCCAGATTTCTATAACTTTGCCAAATTTATTTAACTTTTCAGATTTCTATAGTTTTTGTTGTTGGTATAAAATTTTGTAATTGCGAATTTAAATAATTGGTGAAATTTGTAGATCACTGTCTATATTAGCGGCCCTGAAATTTTAGATTCTCACAAAAGCTGAGGCAAGTTTACTGAATAATATTATATATATATAGTAATAATTAAAAAAATTAACCCACGTTGTGGAACCAATAACTTAATAATCTACAAGATGGGCTTTAATTAATAAATGTAATTAAAAAATTATTAATTATTATTTAAACAAATTTATTCTTCTAAGTTATAAATTTATATTTTACAAAACAATTACTCTTAATCTCATGGTCTTTACTGGGTTTGATAGTAAGAAACGGTTTAAGATTACAATTTAAAGAATTTATAATTTAAAAAATTTGAAACTCACTAAATATGGAATAAAAAAACCTATAAACGAAATCTGACTCTATCACCCTTAATTTACCTTTTACAAATATTTATTATTTTCCTTATTACTTACAATTGTCCTTTTGGAACCCGACTTAATGATTTCCAAACCTGGGAACATACTTCACTAAAAAAAAACATTCTGTGCATAAATTGCACATTCACTTTCACCAACACTAACACATTAATCCTCTCGGAACTCCAGACTTCTCGTACAGACAATCGCTGTTTCGCCCGCGGCCACCAGTTAATTTAGTCAGTATTATCTCAAAACACCCAAGATGTACCTCCAACAAAATAGCAGAGTTATTTTATCTGCTGCAGAATTCTCCAAACCATGGAGTCGCTCAATAATGTTTCTTTCTAAATCTGACTACGCAGATAGACTCTTTACAATGCTTTATCCAACTAACTCTCCATCCACATTTTTCTCCCTTGAGACCGGACACAACTACTTACACATACACGTCTTTCTCCCTTGCAATCTACCACACAACTGCTTGCACCTCCTCCTCCCTCGAGATCTGCCATCCAACTAACTTATTTACTTCTCATCCCTCACCAAGAAAACACTAACTCTTGGCTTTCCCAGGCTCTGGCTCCATCCTTTGAGCCACAGTTACCGCTGTCACTCCACATATTATAAGTAAACAAATCATGGTCTCTCTAATTGAATATCAGTGAGAGCCCGCAGCCGCTATCGTTCTTTGATATCAGTATATCTAAACAAAACATTGTAATTTCACACAATTTGTGGTCTCCCTAATTGACTTCAATAAGAGCCCGCTGTCACTCCGTCCTTCAAGAATGATGCCGATAAACAAACATTGTAATTTAAATAATTAATGGCCTCTTAATTAGTATTACAATATATTGTAATACCCAGTTAAGAAGGACATAAATTTTGTTCTTATTTCATTATATTTGTTAACCAACTCAGACTGAGGATTATTGAGTGGTTTGTATATATAAAAAAGATAATAATAACATGATGGATAAGCGGCTCTTAGAGAAGGGGAGGACTATAATTGGACGTTTAGCGGCTCTTAGAGCTAATCGTTTTGACAGACATCGGGACGAAACCCTAAAGGCATAATGACAGAAGTTTTGTGGACACACAATTATATTAAAAAGAAATGTTTATTTTAATTGTATTGAGTGGCTCTCGGAGCGTGAGAAAGCCAACAGTTGGTGTTTGTTTGGCGAACGTGGAAACTCAAAAACTGTAGGAGTGTGGTGGGTGTCAGAGTTGGGAGGAGATGGTCGTGAAGTATGGTGCCAGACTCTGAACGAGAAAGCCATAAAAGTGCTGGACTGTAGACCTTAAAAGAGGAGGACGTGAAGGCTGTGCAGTGGAAAATAGAAAATAGATGCTGAAGTGTAAATAAATGGTGGTTTACTGACTTTATGGAAGGATTTAATCAATGATTGTTTGAGAGAAAAGAAGAAAGCTTGGAGATAAACATTATTGGTCATTTCGAAATATTTCAAACAAACTGATCATTTAGCGCTGGTGATAAATATTCGGTCAAATTGAATGATGGCCGTGACTAAAAATAAAATAAACATTTTATTTCACGCAAGCTGTCAGGAGTCGGGATATCAAAAAGGATAAATGAACGTGTCTTTGAAGCGTGTGTAAAAGTCTGTGCACAGAAGGGCATTGTAGATTAAAGTGCATTCCTGAAAACCCCAAATAAAATTGTAAGTAGACATTCAGTAATAAATTCTGTATATCGTTAAATAAGGGTAATCAGTCAGATTTCGTTTTCATTTTATTTAATTGCATTGTTTAAATTGTAAATTTTAGTTTTCCGTTTCCTAATCAACCCAGTAAACACCCTGGGGTACAGAGTCTGATTTATAAAATGTAACTGGATTATTAGTGTAATTTAATTGTTGAGGTAAAAGGATATAAAAAATATACAGAGATTTTCTTGAGTTGTATTCTAGATTAATAAAATTGTTTTGTTTAATAACATTTAATAACTTGTTTAATCTAAATTCCTATAACAATAATTATCAACAAGAGGCGTATTTTTTTTTAGGGCAACAGGCTACATGAGGGTAATCCACGTTGGGCAACTCCCCTTTAATAGAATAGGAAGGGATTTGAAAGGGGGATGCGGAAGGGTAGAGGAAGGTAGCCAATGGTTACTAGGGCCCCCGGGCTATATTTTAAGGATCCTACCTGGCATTCGCCTAAAGAAATACAGGGAAACCCCTAGAAAAACCTGCATCAGGTAGGTCGGGCATTGGGTACTTGTCCCACGCCCTTCCGATAGCGGGAGAGGAGTTTGTTGTGGGGACGCAGCATTCCATTCTCCGTGCCTCGACCAGTTTAGGAGGCAGCTGGCCGACTACTCCAATGGGAATAGCGGACAACTCTTACCGTATGCCCAAGGTCTGTGACCCCGGAACTTACACCTCTCAGAACAGGCCGAGGTGCCTCGGCTTGTGGGAACCTTAGTTCAAAAACGGAGAGGAGAGGCGTATTACAATATATATATATATATATATATATATATATATATATATATATATAGAGAGAGAGAGAGAGAGAGAGATTATTTAATGTGACTTACCCATTATTTTGATATAATCTGAAATATTGTTTGGAAACTAGACAAATAATTCGCCATTTTGTAAATGACGTAGAGAAGTTTCATTCATCTATGTTTTATTTTAAGCCTTAAAATATGAAATAACTCATTCATGAGCTAAATAAACATACACGAATTGGAATTTTGCGGCTTTAAGTTGAGACAATATTATTATTAATTAAATAGGTAAGTATTAAATAATTGATTTTTAAAAACATCGTAATGACAATAAATAGTTCGACTCTAAAAGTTTCTCTTTTTCTTATACACCCCCATAATAAGCAAACTTAAGAACCTATCTACCAGCCTAGTCAGGAAAAACAGTATAGTAGAGGGGGCGGCATTGGCTGTTTTGCACGCGGGCGTTGAAGCCGTTTTACATACGGCCAATGAGGTGGTGTTGGATTGGGTAGGGCGGGGGGGGGGGGGGGGAAGGTGCACAGTCACTCGGCCCCTGATTTGCATACTTCGTGCAGCGCTGCCATACGTGCAATGCAGTTTCATTGCCAGGCGCACCGGTGCCAGATACACGGCCTTACGTAACGATCAGCCTGTATTATATGTAAAACTTCATGAGTGTAAGTTCTGCTTAGTATGTTCGTTTAATAATAAACAGCATTCATTTACATGATTAATAGTTCAAAAGATGAATTTGGAATGATAGTTGTGTGTACTTAAATTAATATACGTAAAGAATGTTTTTACCTTCCTTATTTCCTCCGAGGACTAATAGAATCAATTAATTTCAAGAATTGTTGAAGTGTTCGTGAGAGAATAATATGAAAAAAAATATGTCGGATTGAAAATAATGAATAAGAAAGAATATAAATACCACACAACGTATCTGGGATCATTGTCCCTTTCCTCAGGTGCTAAGAAATTCCAGAAACGTTGTGTGGTATTTATATTACCCTTTTTGGTCTGAATTGGCTATCTTTATTATTCAGAATAAAATTTGATTTTACAATTGTCAATTTTTAATACAGTTTACTGTATTTGTTGCTTTGAATGAGAAGTCGTAGTCACGAGAAGCGTTTGAAATTAATCGTAAAATTGGAAACGAAAGATAATTCCCATTATTTAGTCACAATTTTAATTACCGTATATATTTCTCGATTAATGAAACTTCTACACGATAATCACGAGAGGACAGAACTCACTCGTCACTGTGCTCTTTGTTTACCATGCAGTTATACTTGTTAATGAGAGAAATTAATCCTGAAATTGGACCGAATGAATTACTAACCTTGAAAAATTTGGCATAAATTGAATCCATGAACACGACTTTCTCTTTCCCGATACGTAAATATTAATAGGATCATTCATCATGAAAGTACGTAATACATTTTTGAGAATTCATGATAGAAAATAAGAAAGGATACTAAATCTGCAGTACACTAATGAATTGTTCAGTGGAAAGACTAATAATCATGGAGCTTCAGTTTCTTAGGGTTTTTTTATATTAAAGCCATTATACTGTGGAAGATTTAAATAACTCCCATTTCCAGTTGGACGGCGGTGGCCTTGGCTCTCAGGAGCAACGATTAGCTATCGAGAAGGATCAGTAAGGAATGCGAGGCAGGCTGGAAGACCGAAGATAATTATTCCCTAGTTTCACAGTTTATTACGTCTTCCACGAACTGTTTCGAATTTTACATTTTTAACAGTTGACAAGGAAGTTCGTGAAGAACACATTCCACATGGGCCAGGAACGGAATCGCCTGTTTAAATTGTGTGGGTTTTCTTTTTAGATGATCATCCATGTAAGTCATTCCACATTAAGTCAAGAAGTAATGTAACTCCCAGAGGGAATAATAATTTCATTATAACGTATCAGTGCCTTTAGAAAAGTATAAATATTATCAAAAATACTTTTGAAAAAATAAAATCGGTAACCTGATACTGTCAAAAATACACGTACTGTGGTGAAGCCTGAACCAACACTTCCACCCATTGTGGAGGGGTGTCCCCAAGTGGAAACAATTTTTCAGGGGGTGTCTTACCACAATTTAAGACAGTTAATTATGTTCCCAGCGCCCTAAGGACGACTAATACTCTTGATTTAGCTCACGAATGTGAAAAATACTCCCCGAAACATTGATAGTAGAAACGCTCCTGGTACCTTAAAAGAATCAAAATTATTTACCGTACCTTGAGATAGTTAAAGATGACAGTCAAAATTACTTTAAGTTCCTTCAGAGGGTTAAAAACACCCGCGGATTGCTAAGAGAATCAAAAATCCACACGTAAGAAAGACAAAAATAGTTCCATTACGTTAAAGAGACTCGCATTAGAGTAATAAAATAAAAAATAATAAAGTAAAAAATAATCCCGGTACCCTAAGGGAGTCAGGAATGCTCGCAATACCTTAAGATAATGAAAAGTAATCCCGTTTCCTTAAGACGTTCAAAAACATCCCTGAACTTTAAGAGTAAAAAATACTCCCTGTCGTTTATAATTTATTTCCACCCCCAAACCTTTTTGGGGGTGGTTTACTTATTCAGTGTTTGTTTTGCATCGTAAGTAACATCTGTACGAAATATGATAGAATGCTCTTCACGTGTTTAAGATAGTACGTGGATCATTGTTTTCCCTTTGCACCCCCACATCCTAGGGGTCGAACTACAACTCCCATGGAGTGGGAGGGGAAACAATGATCAGCGTACAAGTCTTCAACACGTGCAGCGAATTCTATCAAATTTTGTACAGATGTTACTTACGATGCAAAACAAACACTGCATCGGTACAACACCGAGGACTATCTCCTATAGAGGTGGGGGTGGCTTTTATAGACATTCTAAATTACAGGAATATTTTTGACTCTTAAAGTTCCGGGATATTTTTGAAGCAAATGTTCATATTTCTTTCGAATCTTCGTCTTTTCGTGAGAATTAAGTAACTTTTCCTATAAATGCAGCCGTACTGATTACAATGTCATTGACCGGAGATAGATTACTGCACCCGTTTAGAAGACAGAGCAGTTTTTCAGTTTTTTTCAACTTTTGCTCGTATACTTCCTAATCTTCGTCTTTTCGCAATAATTAGGTACCTATCCGCATAGAAGCAGCCACGCTGAACACAATGCTGTTGTCCGCAGATCAATTACAGCAGTTGTTAAGGAGATATTTTAGACTCTTTTAGGGTACCTGGAATATTTATCACGACCTTAAGTAAGAGAAGCAATTTTGTCCTTGTGCTAAGGGGAATATTTCTGCTTCTCTTCACGAAATGAAAATATTTTTGACTCTCATGAGATACCGGGTGTTTTTTTTTGTCTCACTAAAGGTACCTGGAGTATTTTTGACACCTTCAGATTAACGAGAGTACTTCTGCGTCTCTTAAGATACGGGGATTATTCTTCACTCTCTTAAGGTATTGGGAGTATTTCTGATTTTAATGAATAAGAAAGGTAGCCAATTCAGACGAAAAAAAGTGATAATATACATACCACACAACGTTTCTGGGATCATTGTCCCTTTCGTCATCAAGACTCATTTCAGAGATGCTTCACATTAAATCAAACATCACTATAAAACTCAACGATCCCTTATTATTACGCTAATCTCATTTGTCGTTGCGTTTTCGTCGCTTTTGAGTTTTGTCAACTGACGACTGCAGTTGTGTCGCTCTAGCACCTGACGAAAGGAACAAGGATCCCAGAAACGTTGCGTGGTATTTATATTGTCTTTTTTTTGTCTGAATTGGCTATCTTTCTTATTCATTATTTTCAATTGGACGTAAATTTTTTCAATTCTCATTTTAATTAATACTGTTTTTCATTATTAGGGTACTGGGACTCTCTTTGGTTCTCTTTACGTAATCGAAGTATTTTTGTTCTTCTTAAAGAACCGTGAGTATTTTTGATTCTGTTAACTTACCAGGAGTGTGTTTACCTCTCTTAAGGAGCCGAAAATAATTTTCACTCTCTAAGGGTACCGGTAGTATGATTAGTTTTGACTATCTTAATGTATGACAAATAATTTTGATTCTTTTACGGTATCTCAATGATATGGGCAGTATTTCTGACACTCTTTAGGAACATGAAGCAATTTTGACTCGCTTAAGGCACCTGAAATATTATTAACTGCTATCTGAAAAATTTTTGTCTCTCAACACACCAGGAGTATTTTTTCCGCCCTCAAGGTAATGAGAAAATTATTTAAATAAATTTGGTGAAAGTAATTTTGACTGCCATTTCTCAAGGTATGTTAAATAATTTTGATTATTTTAAGGTACCGGGAGTGTTTATTTACTCTCTGGTTTGGGGAGTATTTTCCATTCTCTAAGGGTACCGGTATTATGATTAGTTTTGACTCGCTTAAGTATGACAAATAATTTGGATTTTAAGGTATCTCAATGATACGGCCAGTATTTCTTAGGAACATGTAGAAATTCTGACTCGCTTAAGGCACCGGAAGTATTATTAAGTGCCTTCTGAAAGTGCGTATATTTTTTACTCTCTCAACACACCGGGAGTATTTTTTACGCCCTTAAGGTACTGAGAGAATTTTTTTACTATATATTTGGTGAAAGAAATTTTGACTTACATTTCTCAAGTTATGTTAGATAATTTTGATTCTTTTAAGGTTCGGGGAGTATTTTTTTTTTACATTCCGTGAGTTACATGAAGAATATTTGTCTCTCTTAGGTCACCGGGAGTATAATTAATTCTCGTAAATTGTGGTAAGCCACGTCCTGAAAAATTGTTACACTTGGCGATACCCTCCACATTGGGTCGAAATTTTTGGGCCAGGTTCCACATGACCTGTTTTTTTTGTGACTGTATTCGGGTACCGAGTTTATTTTTCATGAGTAATTTTGATAACATACTGGGAGTATTTTATTCTTCTCTAAAGGGAACTGATGGTTTCTGATGAAATTAGCATTCCATTTGCATTATAGACCTTTTCCGGTAGAGAAGCAGCTTGCAAAAATCAAATCCTATTTCGTAAATGTTGCCAACCTTCATATAAAAGACAGCTTAAATTGAGGAGGATTTCTTCAAATTTTTGCAGAACTCTGTCCCGGTTCTGGAAAATAGTATATTTTTTCAACCTATATGTATTGTAGTGAATAACATCGGTAAGTGGCCGCCCTTTGTCCGCGGGCCTGAGAAGGAATTAATTAAACGGCCACGTGCGCCCGAGAGGCCCCAAGAAGCCGAGGGTACGCGTCCCTTTTTATGCATCGTTTGGGGGGAGGGGGCGGAGTAAGGGTATATACTCCGCACCAGGGTGAAAGTGGACAGAGAGAGGACTGAAAGTGGAGTGAGAGAGACCAAAGGGTAGTAAATTTGGCGAACAAAAGTTTTGGCGAGACGTCCTTCGCGGGAGGCCGAAGAAGGAGATCGTGGGCTGCTACAAGACCAGTGATCCGCTGCAAGTCGGCTGACGCCACAAGTTAAAGTAAGGGTCACCATTAATGTAAAGTGCCTTCAGAAGTTAAAGGTTTTTTTACACGGTACGGAACTAAGCTCTGTTTATGAATAGAAACCAAGCCGCCCACATTACCTTGTAGAGAAGGAGGATTTCATTAGCAAAGTCGGAGCTAATTATTGTTATTTTTTTTTGCAGACTATATATGTCAGCTGGCGCCCAATAAATTTTGGATGTAATTTATTGTATTTTTTATGAAATAAAGTTTTTTTTATATATATGATAATAAAGTCAAATGATTACAGTATAGATGAAATCATTTCAGTGATAAGAAACTTGAAGTTTCCCAAGCAGCAGATATGTATGGCGTAACAAGCAAAATGCATTCCTATTTAAATTCATATTTAAGAAATGTATTGAAACTGAAATGTTTCCCCGATGCTCTCAAAATTGCGAAAGTAATCCCCTTATTCAACAAAGGTTCACCATTCGACGTATCAAATTACAGACCCATTTCTTTGCTTCCATTTATTTCCAAAAATTTTTGAAAACAGAATTCACATTAAATTATATAATTTTTTCAGCAAATATAATATTTTAAGTTACTCCCAGTGTGGCTTTATTAAAGGAAACTCCACGAGTAGTGCAATGTACGACTTTATTAAAAATTCATTGGATGAGTGATTGAAGGTAGCGGGAATATTTGATGATCCGTCTAAGGCATTCGACACGATTCATCATGAAATTTTGCTAAGAATGTTATGGCGTACGGGGAAGCTCCTCACTTCTCCTAAAATCATATCTAAAAAATCGCAAACAAAAGGTAGCGGTCGAAATTAAAGATGGGCATATTCATTTATCTGATTGGGAATTAATTCCTTGCGGTGTTCCTCAAGGCTCAATTCTTGGGCCTTTACTTTTCATGCTTTATATTAATGATCTTCCAGGATTCGTACATCCTCTGAAATCAATTCTCTACGCGGTTAATACAGATGTAGTGATTGTAGATAAAAATATTGACAATCTTGTTAGAAACGTAGACATCACTCTGGGGAAACTAAATGTGTAGTTTATAGTCAATTATCACTAAATCTAGATGAAACGAAGTTCGTCCAGTTCTCAGCGGATGGCAGTGACAACCTTCTAGAGAAGTTCTCGGCTGAGGTCTTCAGGTTGATAGTAATTTAAAGCGGACTCACCATGTAGATCTGCTAGCTGGGGTTGTTATTGTCTCAGGACCTTAATGCAACATGTTGACATCGACACTACGAAAATGGTGTAATTTGCGTATTTTCTTTCCCTTGTGTGTTATGGCATAGCAAATTGGGACAAGTGCTCCAGGAGCATTGAAACATTCACGTTGCAAAACGGTGCCATCAGAATACTTTCTATTTTTTTAGGTAACAGGCTACATGAGGGTAATCCACGTTTGGCAGCTCCCCTTCAATAGCATAGGAAGGGATTTGAAAGGGGGGATGTGGAAGGGTAGAGGAAGGTAGCCAAGGGTTATCTAGGGCCCCCGGGTTGTATTTTAAGGATCCTAACCGGCATTCGCCTAAAGAAAAGCAGGAAAAACCCTAGGAAAACCTGCATCGGGTAGGTCTGGTATTGTGTACTTGTCCCACGCCCTTCCGAAAGCGGGAGAGGAGTTTGCTGTGGGGACGCAGCATTCCATTCTCCGTGCCTCGACCAGTTTAGGAGGCAGCTGGCCGACTATTCCAATAGGAATAGCAGACAACTCTTACCGTATGCCCAAGGTCTGCGACCCCGGAACATACACCTCCTAAAACAGACCGAGGTGCCTCGGCTTGTGGGAACCTTAGTTCAAAAACGGAAAGGAAAATGCATCCTGTTTTTTTTTTAGGGCAATAGGCTACATGAGGGTGATCCACATTGGGCAACTCCCCTTTAATAGCATAGGAAGGGATTTGAAAGGGGTGATGCGGAAGGGTAGAGGAAGGTAGCCAAGGGTTACTAGGGCCCCCCGGGCTATATTTTAAGGATCCTACCCGGCATTCGCCTAAAGAAGTGCAGGGAAATGCATCCTTTTTCATTTTTTTTAGGGCAACAGGCTACATGAGGGTGATCCACATTGGGCAACTCCCCTTTAATAGCATAGGAATGGATTTGAAAGGGGGGATGCGGAAGGGTAGAGGAAGGTAGCCAAGGGTTAACTAGGGCCCCCGGGTTGTATTTTAAGGATCCGACTATTCCAATAGGAATAGCAGACAACTCTTACCGTATGCCCAAGGTCTGCGACCCCGGAACATACACCTCTCAAAACAGGCCGAGGTGCCTCGGCTTGTGAGACCTTAGTTCAAAAACGGAGAGGAAAATGCATAATTTTTTTTTAGGGCAACAGGCTACATGAGGGTAATCCACATTGGGCAACTCCCCTTTAATAGCATAGGAAGGGATTTGAAAGAGGGGATGCGGAAGGGTAGAGGAAGGTAGCCAAGGGTTAACTAGGGACCCCGGGCTATAGTTTAAGGATCCTACCCGGCATTCGCATAAAGAAGTGCAGGGAAATGCATCTCCAAAGGTAGCCCCTTCGTATCTTTCCTACAAGGTTCTGCCTGCGAGAGGAATACTTTCTAATACGGATAATAAATCAAGTTGTTAAATGTTTTTCAAAAGTCTGCGAGTATTAACTCTTCGCAGCGTGTTTATTCACGAAATATAAAGTTCGTTAAGAGGAACATGAATATTTTGCAAATGAATGGCGAGTCTCACGATTACGAGACCAGAAATCGCTCAGCTCTAAGATCTTTGCTCCTCCACCAGAGAAGTATTCACCATTCAGGGATAGTTTTATACAATAGTCTCCCTCTAGATGTTAAGAACAAGAATAACTACAAGAGTTTTGGAATTCAATGTAAAAATATTTACTGGAAGGCGCCGGTGTTTTACTCAGTACAAGAGTTTCTAGGTCGTTTCCCTAATAATTATTTTTTTTTAAAAAAAACAACTGCATAAGTGTTCAATGTGTTGCTAATAAAAGCACTTATTTAATAAATTGCTTATTCTCTGTAGGTCTTTTCTGCTTTTCTTCTTTGTTTCATGTACGAGGGGCCTAGAGTTTGCAGATTCCTCGTCGCTCTGTTTCGTGACGTCACTTGTCCGTCGTTTGTGTTTCCTCCTAGTGTGCGTGTGTTTATTTTTGTGTGATGTGTAAATTCTATATTTCATGATAGTTCATTCTCGAATCAAATTATTTACTAGTAGATACTGAATACTTTTATTAGAACTGTAAATATTATGTTATACCCTTAGTATAGGTAAATAATTATTATTATTGTTATTATTCATATTATTTTACTTATGTTGGAAAGGGAAATTTGTGTTGCCGAATTTTAGTATTTTTATGTT
The DNA here is from genome assembly GCA_037074705.1 of Zhengitettix transpicula. Taxonomy (NCBI): domain Eukaryota; kingdom Metazoa; phylum Arthropoda; class Insecta; order Orthoptera; family Tetrigidae; genus Zhengitettix; species Zhengitettix transpicula. The sequence continues at coordinate 9,874,124 of CM073596.1, read as the reverse complement.
AACTTCTAATTATTTATAATTGTATTGACGTGTCCTCAATACGAGGACTAATGGGATAAAATAAATCAAATTATATGTTAAATCATTTCTTAACTAATAGATTAATGTCGAATTATATACTTTTTAGAGCTTATTTAAATAAATAACCGGGCATCGCCGAGCACCGAGCTAGTAAAAAATAAATAAGGCCCGACAATTGATCCCTGTGGTGTCCCACTTATTAAACGTTTACGGCGTCGATGTGACTTATTAACTACTTTGTCGTTTCATTATCTGCGTAATTATATTTATTACGGACTAACTGGATTAAATCGGCGCGCAGTGTGAGGGGTAAAAGAAGAGAAGAGAAGGAACATGTGGAGTGGGCAGTGCGTGTGGTAGTTGCGGGGAGACACGGCAGAGGCGCTGCTGCGGCGTCGGGCCTGACTGGGAGTTGTGTGTCTGGTTCCGTCCGTCGCTGCTGTACGCACTCCTTTCAGGTAAGATCACCTTACGTAACACTCGAATAACGTATCCTTAACACGAGACACTAATTTACAAAATAATCAACATGCAGGCTCCACAAATGACCCAGCACTTTACTCTGATACGATGGAAATATTTACAGCGGTCCTATTTTTATTCCATCTTCCGTTGTAAGAAAATTAGTTCTCAACTAAAACTACAAACTTATTAAAAATCTGACGAGAAATAGAACTTTGTTACTGTGACAGAGAATTAACTAACACCTCTTTTATATATTTTTATTACGTAAGACTCCTCGTGAGACTGCAGTCTCTCGACTGAACACTGTATGCCCTTGTTTTATACCTTCAAATATAAAGATGAAAACTGAATTGAAATCTGTTGAGGCTTTGAAAATAACAAATAAGACGTATACCGTTAATTTCTTTATATTATTTTAAAATAATTGATCTCAAGAAAAACAGTGACTGAATTTGTTTTTATTACTTCTTAACCGTTTGATTTAATGAGTGGGCTTATTAAAAGTACTAGCAGGATTATAAATTTACTGTGTAACAGACAGCAATTTGACTCGATTGTATAAGGTTTTTTTTTCTTGTAGAAGCGTACATGTAAGACTAACAATTTTTTTTATGTGCTACATGAAACATTAGTTTTATTTTAGGAATAATTTTTCTGCCTGTCCCTGAAGACGTTCTCTACTACCAAATTTAAAAAAAAACGGCAGTAAGGAGTGTAAGAATACTATTTTTTTAATCGCTACATTTTCTTATTATTCTGAGAGTTCTTGTCAATTTAATTTAATTTCCTCGTCAATGTAGTATCATTCTGTCCATAATTGGTTAGAAATTTCTCTGTTCGTTACTAAGCAGTAAGCTGAAAAAGTGGTTCTTGGTATATCATTTATATTTGCTTAAAATGGTTACAAAATTAAACCTTGTGTTTCTCCGTCTATCATTTCCAACACTGATCGTCTACAAAGATATATCTCAATTCGTAAACGATTTTTTAACGTTTTTGAGCCATTAAAATGTTTTTAAATGTGCTCTATGACGTATTTCAATTGTTTAAACTAAAAATCAATATATTTAGTGGGTCAAAAGTTTTGCGACTGGCCCTTAAATAATTTAACTATAAAAACTTCCATAAATATTATCCAGAACGATCAAATAGTATTCGTTTAATATAAGTTTTTCTAAGTGAAATGAATGTTACATTAAAAAAATTAAATCTTAGTTGTCATCCTATTATTAATTCTTCTATTTTCGCCTTCTTTCATATTCTAGACGGCTTGAAACGTTTGGTTTTTCCACCTGATTCATGCCCACAGGAACACAAACAACGACGTGACTTTCAGTTGCTGCTTTTTAATCGGTCTCAATATTTTCATTCCTAAAATTGTGATTTGAACAACATAAAAGCGAAGTGAAAATAATATATTTTTTTTAGTCTTTTAGCTTTATTTAATTTTACGAAGTGGTATATAGTTGAACAATTCATATTTATTGCCCCTTCCCCCCCGGTCAAGAAAGCCGTAGAAGTAGTTTCTGTCCTACGCTCGAAATCGCGTCATTCCCTTACCCCTCCACAGATGTCTCGTCCAGAGCTCAACATGAAGAACCTTTCCTGTCTGGCCGAAAACGTATTCGTTTATTTTTAATCCAGACTCGGTTGCTATTTTACATTGTCTGTAGCTTTTCCGCTCTCAAAGAAATCTTTGTAACGTTCGTCACAATTACGCATTCGATTTCATAAATTCAGAGAAATGTTCAACGGAAGTTTAGAATTTTTACCGCAACTTTACCTTCGTACGAAACTAAAATTCCTGACGTACCTTGGCCCGAACATGTCAGATTATGCTAATAAAAAAAGTCACGCACACGAGACTCAATCACAGTGAAGGTTGTAATTAATTTAAATTAGTTCGTTTAATTTATTGAGTCGTGAAGACTGTTTCTCTACGCCCTACGAAATTAACTTTCCTTCGAATCGTTAATTGTGGAAAAAAAAAGACTGGCTAGAGAAACTAGTGAAATATGCATAATTTATCGGAATCGTTAATTATGTATCAAAAGACGTGAATAACGTTGCTGATATTTTCTCCGGAGCTGTGGAAATATTTGAATATTAATCTACTTTTTTTCCCCTTGATACATTATAATTGAAAATTTGTGTAAACCTCTCATGTTTTAAGCTCGAATATTTCCAACCTCATAGTATTTTTTTGAAATTCAACAGTCAGTGCAAGTATTAATTACAGATTATCACGTTTTGGTCCGAGATGAAGCTGAGAGATTGCATGCAGAGACTTCGTAAGGACGTGGCTGGAAACAAGTTTCGTGGCACATTCGTCGTCCTGTTAGTTGAATTTTCATGAGAAATGAAACGGTGTTCGGATCACGCGTGATGCCCTGTCTGCGTCGGAGGAATTTGCATTCTGTGGGCTAAAATAATGTAAATTAATTATCCTGGTGTGGGCCTGATTCGAAAGCTGCTTTGTACACATTCGCTTGATAAATGGCTTCTTTACGTGAGTGATTCTCTTTTAACTGTGCAGCTGTTTGTTTGCAGCCATCTTAATTGATGATCGTTTATCTCTCTCTATATAAAAATGAATGTCTGTCTGTGTGTCCCCTATGCTCTCCTAAAATATTCATCCCATTTCGATGAAACTTGGGTGAGTTGTTGTACGCAATGCGAAGGTTTCAGTCTGGTTTTCGAAGCCATAGGAAGCTCCCAAGGGGTGAACAGGGGTCAAATTTAAAAACGTGCTGAAACGGTCGATATTGCCATAGATTAATTACTTTTCTGGGTTTATGTGATAGTTTCTATTCAGATGATTTTAGTGTATAATTTCAACCCCTTAAAACACCAATAGTAGAAGGGCTGGAGGGAACTTACATAAAATAAACGTGTAAAAAAAAACGAGATTCGTGTAAAATCCAGGGTTATAGAAGTCACTGAATTTAATTCTGGTATTTACTGGTTAATAGTTCAGCCCCTAGGAGTGGGGGTGGAAAGGTGGTTAAACAAATTTCCGTTTACAATCTTAATTTCGTAGACCAATTTCTATCAAACTTTATATGCATGTTACTTACGATCTAGGGAACAAACACTGAGGGGTTAAAACACTTCTACAGCCTCAAATTGTGCGGGTGAGGGGGGGGGGGCGTTCCAGGGAACAAACACTGATGGGTTAAAACACTTCTACAGCCTCAAATTGTGTGGGAGGAGGGGGTGGAATTTAAAAACGTTCCTAAGCAGCTATTATTAGCGCCGAATAAAATGTTTCCAAGGTCGCTTAAATTGATAGTGTCATCCTAGATTTTTATGAGACTAATTTCAACTCCAAAAAGCAAGGGATGGAATCACCCTTAGCGTACGGGGTGGTGATTGAACGGATTTACGTAAAAAATAAAGCAAAAATACCGATATTATTGTCGATTCTGGGTTTATAGGAGTCGCTTATTTTAATTCTCGCATTAATAATGGTGGATGATGAATATTTATGTTACTCCTCGTGGAGGTGGACACGGTTGAGAAAAGGTTACCCGGAATAGTTTTGAGTCTCTTCTCTTAAGGTTCGGGGTAATTATTTTATTTTCTTATGGTGCGAGCTATATTTTGGTCTCTATTTAGTTAAAGGCTGTATCTCTTTACTCCTTTAAGGTGCGGGGAGTAGTTTTAAATTTTATTAAATTTTTTTACTCTTTTAATTGGTCGTTTTTTTTGGACACATTTATATTATGTGGTAGGAGAGTTCCCGAATAACGACAGTCATCGTCGTGGTTTATTTGAAGTTAGCTGCTGAGGGGTTAGGTCGGGGAGGGGACCGTAAATGGGTAAATGTTCCAAACGCTGGCGCTACTGCTGCTGGTTAAATGAAACGTTTCTCAAGAGGTTAGTGTCGAATCAATTCCTACTCCGGGTTAATTTAAATAAATACCAGGGCAACGCCGGGGCATTCTGCTATTTACTGAATAAATTATTGAACTTTGAAAAAAATAAATATCCGTCGAATCAAGAGTGTTTGTAGTAGTGAAATACAGGCCTCATCTAGTCTGATTAGTGTTGGGTAAATAAAATAATTAAGTCTGAAATAAGTTATTGGCTGAATTAATAAAAATTATATTTTATAAGACACTTTTTGGAGGCTTCAGGACGATTCGTAAATCATCACCCGGAGTCATGAATCACCGACACGTAAGTTCTTCATTATGGCTGTATCGACATTGAGAAATACAATTCCAAGGACCAAACCTCGCATCTGCGCTTAAAATCGTGGGAATTTTCCATGAATTTGGCACATGACGTGTTACGTAATCGTAACAACTGAGGCTAGTCAACCAGGGAGTCCAATTATCTCGTCTACTTGAGTTGCATCAAGTCAATCCAGTTTTCACTTATCAGATATCATTCAGCTAACTTGTACCAGTACAGCTGCGTTGAATTAGCGTTCTTTACCTTAGAATTTTATGTGTTTTTGCTCGTTCATTGCATTGGCATTTCATCCTCCTTGCAGGACTACAGCGACGGCCCTATGACGTCATCACAGGGATTGCTCGTGTCCCTCGTACAATAACAAGCTGTATATGTACTGTTTAATATAGTATGAGAAAAAAGTAACATTTTCGGAGGAATTGAAATTGTCTGACAAATATTTAACGGCAGGTCCACCAAACCCGCAGAGAGAATTTAAACCCTCAATTATCTTATTCACTTTCTTAACGTTTTGTTCGGTATCATTGGGAACTAATGTTTGGTAACGTCATAGCCTCGGTCCTTGGAAGCTCTACAACAGCGAGACCCGAACTTTGTGTGGCTTCTGTGCTCATTTCCTCGTTTCATCTTCATTGTTTACAAGCAATCACTAATCCGTATGGAATCGGTGACATGGAGCGCGATGCGAGAGAATTCTGTTGAATTTATTTCGACATATTGTGAATTTTAGCAAAAAAAATGCGTGACTGTTGTTAAAATGAGTCTTAACGGAAGGAAACGAGGGCGTGGAAGACCACGGCGAGGTTTAATTACGATACGTGTAACAGTTTTCTAGATATTGCTAAATTTAGCAATACACATTCGTAGAAATAGATAAAAAAGGGTCGTATTCATATGAATAAATAGGCGTAGAACTCGTAAATGAGGTTAATTTCGATATCTTAATCGGTTTTCGATATATTGCGAGTTTTTCCATAAAAGTATTCGTATAGGTGGTTGATATGAGTCGTATCCGTTTGGAAACGATGGCATGGATCACGATGGGCGAGGTTTCAGTTCGTTATCTGTAACGGTTTTTAAAAATATTAGGAATTTCGGGAAAATCCATTCGTAAACGTGGTTGAATTGAGTCACATCTTTATGGAAAGGTGTGCTATTTTTCTTATTCGTTATATTAAGGTCCACTCAGACACCAGTGCGGGACTGCGGGAACGGGAATCCCGTTGCAGGTACGGGACGGGGTACCGTAAGGTCCTTCACACCATTGCGGGAACCAGAATTAATTTTCTAGGCGCTTACCAGCAAACACAGCGTTTTCACTTAAAATAATTACCTATTTTTAATAATTTTCAATAGAATTTTAATTCAAGTTGAGACAGCGTGTTCAATAATGCCTTCAAATGAAGAAGAGGCTCTAAGTTTTCTAGCTCCAGCCGAAGACGAAAAACGTTCGAATTAAGTTATTAGAATAATAAGAAGAAAGGCAATTATTTACCCCGTTGCACCCTGTTCACTAATTATTTATAATTAATTGTTTTAATATAATTGGATTGTTAGCGGCACGAAAACCCGCGCGCTGGTATGAAGTCAGTCTGCGGCGAGACGCGAAACAGAAAAGTCTGCGTCGAGAACTGAAAACGTAAAATGTGGATGCTGATCTGAAAGTATGAATAGCGCGGTCCAAGAAGTCCAACTGCGAGATCTATTAATTTACATAAAACGCGAGTAAACAGTTTTGACGGAGAGACTCGAATAATAATCGCGATTTGGGAAGCAAAAGGTTTTGCTTCACACAGATTGAACTAAATTTCACATAGAGACATCAAGGAGACCCATGTCCGAGGGCTGACTCAGGGGCGGCTGATCCAAAGTTCCAGGTGGCAGAGAACGCCGACCGAGTGTATTAAAATTTTAATGTGTAGAATCAATGAATAATGGCCTTTTTAGTGAGTGTTGTCTTAAAGCTCCAAGGATCAGATCTGGTACCAGAAAGACATTCGTGAGTACAAAACAATTATTTAAAATCTGTAAACGAGGATTAAAGGTAGAAGTCAGATTTCTTTCGTTTTTCTTTTCATTTAGTTTATTTTCATATTGTATTAAGTTAGCTTCAATGAGTTTGAATTGTTAATGTTAGTTTATTAAATTGGATTGTTCTGACTATCAAACCCTGTAATGACCCTGAGATAAAGAGAATTTCGACGTATTTGATTGTAAAATATAAAGTTGTGTTTTTCCTAGAACGCCACGAATTGCAAAATTGAAATAAAGTATTCGTTTCTAACTTGATGAAATTCGGCGTGTAAAGTAGGGATTACCATTTGTACTTTTAAAGAATAAATTTTTAAATCTTAATAATTTTGTTAATTAATTCTTTTAATTAAGACCACCCTTTTAATTATTATATAAATTGGCTTCCACAACGAGGGGCTAATTTAATTCATTTACTCCCCTTGTTAATTATTACACAAATTGGCTACATCAACGTGGAGCAATTTAAATAAGTTCCGTTTTAATTATTACAATATATCTTTAGGAAAAGAAGAATGTGGATTCAAGAAATTCTAAACGTAAAACATATCACAGCTTAATGCCAGGGCTACGTAGAGATGTTGCAAGATTTTATATTTATTTCAGAATGACACCGTATAGTTTTGATAAAATTTGAAATTGAATTAAGAATGACAATAAAAATCAATACAACCGTGAACCTCCAGAAGGACGACTTGCGATTGCTTTGAGGTATATTATTTTTTATAACGAGTGTGAACGTTTTAGAATACTTCATTTAATGTATTATTAAGATTTTCTTTGTCGGCTTGTACCGAAACAGGCACGTGCGAGACGCGGGAAATCCAGTTCAAGCTGCGAACCTTCATTCCCATATCCCGCAATGTAAACACGTCCCGCACCTTTCCCGCTCCCGTTCCCGCAGTCCCGCACTGGTATGAAAATCTTCAATTTTCATTCGGCGGAGTTTCCAATATCGTTGCATTCACACGACTACACTCCCCGAACAGGTTTGGAGGCAAGAGGCCGTCTCTTACCGTATTTCAAACGTCTGCAATCACGGACCATGCACGGATTATGGGAACGTCTTTGGTTTAGAACCACAGATACTAAAAAAAAAGACTACCACTTTTCTCGAATGGTTGATAATTGGGTCTTTTACATTTTGGGAAAGAAGAAACTCAACACCGGAGCTACTTATTTCATCAAGGCTGATCAAACATATTTAATGCGCGAGATATTCATCGGCAATGAGTTGTTTTCAAATGTCACTTAAATTTAGCTCACGCTGAAGCATGCTTAAAAAGATCTCGTTAACGTCTACAGTTTCTGCCGCACTTTACGTAAGAGGCAGCTGCTAATGCGAACGGCGTAAAAAAACAAATAGAAAGAAAAAAGAATAATAACGCGAATTTCTGGATTATTTCCCCCTCCGTCGATTTAATTTTGTCAAAAAATGTTCTCACGTTTCAGTCCATTATTACCTTATTATCCATATGCGTGGAAAACGTACGTTGTACGTCCTAATAGCCGGTTGTCAGGCATTCAACATTTACCTGTCCATTAAATTTTTCTCATTAAGAATACAAGATTCTCTGTTTATCAACCGTGACAATTGATTATTAAATCACAACGTTTCTGCCGTCATCTGGTGACTGGTGTGCCGATTAATTTACACCGTAGACGTCTGCACCGTCCAATCAGGGGCCCGATGTGTGTTTTAATAAACAATTGACCCGGTTAATAACCCCCAGAAAAATAACACACCGGGAAAGCCTACGTTATTAAATTTCTAATTGTTCGGATTTTCTTCGTATATTCCACATGTTCTGTTCTCGAAACTTTTATCCCCCAATTCCCTGTGATATTAAATGGTTCATGATAGCCTCACTGTTTCCTTCATCCGTAAACGTCCTCCCCCAACACTCATTACTCTGAAAAATTGTAACTTTTTATGGTCATATATTTTTTTCCTGTTTGATTTTTTTTAAAAAACCGAATTCTTTCGATTTATTTTATTGTGTTTTCCTTTTTCACAGATAATTTTTATCTTCACGATATTAATACTCATTTTAACCACCAAATATTTGTATTTATTGTTAATAGTACGTAGTCTCCCGGCAGACGTTTTGTGCATATAATTGTCCCATTACTCCCACCTCACTAATACTAATCGAGACTTCACGTCAAGGTTCCAGCAGCAACACTTTTTGCTTTTTTGTAACACTCACTAATATCCGGTTTTGGTGAGTTGCTTTCCAATCGTTGTGGGCGGTTCGATAAGCAATGCCTCCTATTTTTTCTCCTTAATTAAATTATTTATGTGAAAATTTTGTATTTGGCGCGATTCCTCAAACATTCTTTTCCAATTCAGTGCAGTAACAACTTCCTAAGTCAACAGGTGGCAGCGCTTCACCCTTTTCCAAAATGGTTGACATTGACGTACGTATTAGACAGCGCTCCTGTGATTGAATTCAGCAGGTGAAACGCCTATTCGCATTCATGGAAGACTGAAAAATGTGTGTAGCGATGCAGCCAATTACGCTGTCTGCGAGGGCTATTCTCTCGCAGTCAGTACCTGCGAGGGATGTTCTCTCGCAGGAATAACCTTGTAGGAGACAGGATGGGCTATCTTTGGGGATGCCTTTCCCTCTCTCCGTTTTTGAACTAAGGTTCCCACAAGCGGAGGCACCTCGGTCTGTTTTGAGAGGTGTATGTTCTGGGGTCACAGACCTTGGGCACACGGTAAGAGTTCTTCGCTGTTCCCATTGGGACCCTCGGCCAGCTGCCTCCTAAACTGGTCGAGGAACGGAGAAGGGAATGCTGCGACCCCATAGCAAACTCTTCTCTCGCTATCGGAAGGCCGTGGGACAAGTATCCAATGCCCGACCTACTTGATGCAGGTTTTTCTAGGGTTTTCCCTGCATTACTTTCAGGCGAATGCGGGTAGGTTCCATAAACTATAGCCCGGGGGCCCTAGTTACCCTTGGCTACCTTCCTCTACCCTTTCTCATCCGCCCTTTCAAATCCCTTCCTATGCTATTAAAGGGGAGTTGCCACCATGTGGATTACCCTCATGTAGCCTGTTACCCTAAAAAAATGTAGCGATGCAACAGAAGATGTCAGTGCTGTAACGAAGGTGAAGAACAAACACCGTTGGCGTCGATGGCTAAGGAAGTAAGACCACGCTTTTTAACACAGCGGAATACATGCCCTTGTTAAAAACGTGGACAAAAATTGTGGAAAAGGACGGAGCCTATATTAGAAAGTGAAAATTTCATCAATAACGTTGTGGGTTTATGCTGTGTAAATTTAATTTAATTGTCTTGACGAATAAATGAGAAAAAAGGGGGGACGTGACTAATGACTCACACTCGGTTTTTTAAATGAATGTATTGTAAAGAATTTATATTTTTATTGGGCTGGGTATTTACGTTAAATCAAAAAATATTGACCATTAAAGAAATTTTATATCAGTTTATTAAAGTTAAGCATTAAAAACTCTTATCTCAGGCACCTGTGGATTACGTAGAAGAGTTAAGCTGCACGTTATCAAATACGTACTGCTATTTCTGTGTTCTGTTCGTCTGCTGTAGCTCTCGTAACCAACGTTCTGACGCCTCCGAATCTTGCAACTGGCAGAACGGGTTAACTGCAGCGACGACGTAGTCAGGATCACTGCATGGCGTCGACTCAGAGGTTGACCACTGGCTAAGGCGTCGGCCTCCGGGATAATTGCGACGTACTCGTGCTGCCCACTTGTGTACTGGAAGACGTGGCACGTAATTCTCGCTCCTCACAGCTTTTGTGCATTATGCAACTGCACTGTGAGCGGAGTTCATCACTAACAACTGCCCCTCAGTAGCGCATCGACCAGACTGACTCATTTTATTACGAGCGGTGCAGGTCCGTTAAATTTAAACGTGCGCCATATTGCCAATCTCTGCCGTCGTAATTTAAGAAGCTTCCCATATCTTGCTCATAAACATCGTGAATACACTTAAACACATTTAGTTTTCATATTTAAGTTCCCTCCATTATAGCCTCCCATTCTTTTGACTTTTTTCATTATTAGAAAACTTGGTCGAAAATGTAATTGTTTCACTGATTCTTCCATTGTTAGAAGAGTTCTAACCCGAAGCTGCAGTTCTGTAGTCAACAATGGCCAACAATTCAGTCATTTTGAGGCCAACAACCGAGACAGGACAAGAAAATTATTTGGAAATATTTATCTCCTCCACACTTACGCACACCTCGTCCAACATTTCACAGAAGACAACTCCTGGCATCCGTCCGCCAATGTACGATTTCGAATTCTCCAAACTACAGCAGACAACACTTCCGAAGACAAAGCAAATTAAAACCAAAAATACACGCGTTACAGTATTCCTAGACCAGTTGTTTTGGGGTGTTTGTGTGGCTACGGTTTGACTTTGGAAGTCCTGAATCTGTCTTGACTTCAAGAAATACAACCCTACAGTTTTATTCTAATAAATTACGGAATTTCCTGTCCAGCAATGCAATTGTCTTATAGTTAAGTCTGTTTGCTATTTCCGTATAAGAATTCCAACTACTGTATCACTAAATGGAATCAACAGGGAAAAGTTATGAAGACTGCGGCTGTCTAAAATATTCCACAGCCATTCGAGCAAGGATGGGGACGGAGCGAATTAGGTAGAGTATAAAAATGATGAATAAATTATATTTTTAAGCTCGAAAGTAATATCGAAAACTGTTTATACGTATATCCTGCCGCGGGACGAGATCAGCTCTTAAGGTTGAAGTTACTCTGTCCATATACGGACTTAACCGGTTAAGCAACGTCGAAAATATATTTCGATTATAAAAAACAACTCCGTGCTGATCTCATATTTCTTCTAATCATTTTAGTACATAGGGAAGGTAGTCAAAAAGCTTAAACATGTGACTATTATGTTGTACTCATATTATTTATACAATCTATGAGGGTTCTTGCGCCATTAATGGTAAACTACTTGAGGAACTGTGGCACGTCCACAACACTAATTACACTTGCGTAAGTTATGCGCAGTTATGACTTTTTCAACAATTACTTCCTTAGAAGAAAGACTAATGACTAACTACCAAAAGAAAATACTATCTTGAAAAATAGGAACGAATCGAATAAATTGAATGCGCGAACGATATTCAGTAAACGAACAGATGGTAATTGTATTAGAAATAATAGTACGAATTTAAATTTAATTGTTTATCTGATATTAAATAATCACAAGATGAATATATTAATTTTTTAAGTCCAGTAATTACATCAACATTGTAAATAATCATACAATATATAAACACGCAACGTTTTGTCCCTAATTTGGGACTTTATCAGGTCATACTTAACATTAATTAGAAAAGAACTGCCATGGAAGTCAGCCCATGAAATTTCTAGAATGTCATAGTAATTAACGTCTGTTAAAATTATAATACTTAAAACAAAAACTAATAAATTTAAAAGTGCCGAACGTTTCGACTCGGATTGGCGTTTTTTCTTACAGCGAAAAACTTGGTATAGGTGTACAAAAAACTAAAATGGAAGATAAATGTAGGAGGGATAAAGAACTTCAAATAAATAATCATATAACTTATTAAAATTTTCTGTATCGTGCCTAACATTAACAGTATTAGAATTATTTTTAATATACAAGATTTCAAAAATTAATCTTTTCCAATAATCTGTCTAAAATAGAGGTGTTGCCAAAAATCGAAACTGATTAAATTTGATAAATATTTAGTGTATTAAGTTGGGGGGGGGGGGGTTAAACTTTATAATATATTGTAATGCCAATTAATTAGGCCATTAATTGTTTGGACATAAAATTTGAAATAATTGAGAAATCCATTATAGCGGTCTGATCGAACAAAGCGACAATGGAAAAGCAAGCTCACTTGCTTTGTCGAAAAGTCTAAAATGGCGTATGCGCGCTAAAACTCGAGAGCACTAGGAGTCAGTTGGCGGAAAAACATCGTGAGGAGCAGAACAAGTAATATAATTTGGGCAGAGACTAGACATCGTCAATGTATAACTAGTTAAATTTGTAAGTTAATACGAAGAAAACATTCACGCCACAAGTATTGCAGCGTAAATATTGGAAAGTAAGAGCAGTTTAAGTATACAGCAAGGAGCTAAATAAAGGTTAGTTCGCTCCGAAAGAATAAACAGTTAAAATAAATCTTCAAGGAGCTACGTTGCAGTTTAAGTCCAATTCAGTAAAAGACTAATAAATCTACGAATCATAGGATTCCTGTAAGGCAAGCAGACATCAGATAGCTGACATTCAGGAGGATCATCCGAGTTCCTGTGAGCCTATCAATTTTGATTTCAATAGTGTAAAATCTGTGAGTCGATGTTTAGAATCTGTGTATAATTTTGTAATAGTGTATTTCCGAAACCAAAAAGAATGCTGGTACCAGCTGGACACTACGTAAGTAACAAAACCAAAACTAATGATTAATTGTAAACTTTAATTGAAGGATAAAGTCAGATTTCGTTCTCTTTTAATTGTCAATCAGAGTTAATTTCTTAACTTTTAATTTCTTTCTATCGGCATATTGTTTAGGTAATTTGTGAACTGTTTGTTAATAAAAATTTTAAATCAATTTGTTGTGTCCGTTATCAAACCCAGTAGAGGCCTTGAGAGAGAGAAAGATCTCAAATTTTGTTGTAATTATCTTTATTGCCACAAAATAAATAAATATTTTGTTTGTTCATTTTTGTTTATTACTTTAAATTAATTAAAACTTCCATTATTGTTTATTACAATATATAAAATTGATTGGTTTTAAATTTAATTTATTTAAGGATTCACAAAATTTAATTGTATCTAAGTAATTTCAATTTACTCACTCACGAGTAAACAATTTAAGATAATTTACTTTAATCAATTACATTCAAAACTCAAACCATTTACTAATGCGTTAAAAGGCAAACCTCAGGGTAATTTCATGAGGCTCTTAACCTAAGAAAAAAGGGTCGTATGTGTGAACATATAATTAAGGCATAAATTTCAATTGTTTAAGTCGCAGACAGAAACACGCATGTTCGTTCTGGTAGGTGACCTTCCACAGGTAGGTAAACGGGTTGGACAACCAGAAAAACTGCACAAGAAATCTCAAATCCGTCGGCGTAATAGTTCTCAGCATAGGCGATGATTAGCTATCTTGTTCTTCTCCTCTTCGGCCGGGCCTTCTTTCCGTCAAATGACTGATTTGAACTTAACATTTCTTTACTACTCCTTTACACTTTTACGACTTCCTTCCTCTCCAATATTTATATCAGTTTTCTCTATTCCTCTGTTCTGAGATTTCCTTCATCTCCAAGTTGTATATGTGAATTTCCCTTTGCGGCGCTTGTCCACCTCCCAGATAGACTTTCTTCGGTCTCCATTTGAGGGTGGAAACCTCTTCACATGGCCAATCTGCGTCAGTCTTACAATTTCGCGAGCTTACCCTCGCCTGTTGTTCGGGTTGACCCTCGGGAATTGTGGTGAGGTCATTTCCATCCAGAGACAGGGGTTCTTCCATAATCCTCCGCCCTTGTCCGGAGGTACTATTTATTCTGGACGCCTCCGTCACCCCGGTACCAACTTTTATGACCTTATTTTACCAGCAAACCACAGCTCGGCTCTAGAGGCAAAGGCGTATTTACTCAAATCATATAAAAAATCTTCAATTAATTTTGTGTGTGTGTGTTCTTCTGCGCTACATTACTGATAGGATTCTGTATACAATTTGACAGTTTGAAATTAGATCTGTGTTCTCTAACTCTTGTATTTAAAATTCTTTTTGTTTGGACGATATAACAAGTCACAATTTGAACAGATAATTTTATAAACAACATTGGTAGTGGAAAAATTATTAACAGTATCTTTGTGTCTTTTGATGAAACCAGAAACAGAAGATTTAGACTTAAAAATTACAGAAAATTGCAGTTAAAAAAATAATTAGATTAGATTAAATGATAACATACCACAGAAAGGAAATACAATACGTATTTTTTTCATTATAATATTGTTCTGTTGAAGTCCGAAATTAATTTTTAGCAAATATAATCTTGAAATAAATCCAATAGGTTGTCCAGTAAAATATTTTTGACATAGTTAAAATGTTCAAAATATTGTACATATTTACTATATTAAGTCTTTATTATGTTTCATCTGATGCAATCCCAATTTACTGTGTTTCTATTTTGTATGAATATATTCAATGTTAATTTAATCAATGAACTTTAACAATTGTTTTGATTTATAGGTTAATATAATTATTTTGAGTAATACGAATTCCTTCATGGAGGAAAGATATTTTCGACTTCACGGCCTGATATTTTCCGGAGCATGAAACGTAAAGTTAAACTAAAATCAGTTGAATCCAATAATTGTCGAAACAAAAGCTCTATTTTTTAAATTACCTTATTGTCCATAAGGAATGTTTTACTTTGACTGAACTCCCTGACGAATAATAAACGTTATTAAAGAAACTTAGTTGTAACGTCTTTATACATTAAATGAAGTTGTTGAAAAAGACATAGGTCTGTATTTAATTGGTGGATTATTATGTTAGATAAACCATCGTATTCAGAAAAAAACGACGGAAATTTTAAAGGAAAATACGACATAATAATTAATTAATTAGTTTCCTAATTCATATGGATGTTGAAAATATGAAAACGTCTGTATTAGATAAACCAATCAATTGTTAGACATGAGCAGAAATGATTAATATTTATTTTGATCACTTATTTTATTGTTAATATGCTTCTTCTTCATATAATTTGTCGTGTGGATGTTTTTTTACGGTATTTAATAAATACCTGGAGTCGCTGGTGCAAGGTTGCTAAGGGAAAGTGTCAGAATACTTAATTATCCTGAGTGCTGTTGATATGAAAATATCCTTCGGACTGGATTTAATTGGATTATTTTTGGTTCCGAATTTTACTGCTTTGTCTTGCTTAGACTCTAAATTAAAGCATTCCGAATTCTAACTCGTTTCCATCCAAACCGGTCCAAACGGTTTTTTGGATGTCAATATGATGGCGCAGTATCAGATTACAGAGAACAACTGCAAGGAAACTCGGGGGAAAATGAAAATATTTAATTTGCTCTTTTTTTATCGACATTTACTTTTAGTCTCAAGGTGGCTTTAATATTTATAAATGAGGAAAATGCATAATGGAAATAATTTGATAAATGTATAGCGGATAACTACAGACTATAAAAACGTTGTGTTTACATGTCACGCATTAAATAGGCTAAAACCTCTACTTTTATCTGACCGGGATTGTTATTTTGTGAACATATCCAACATTTAAGTGTCTTAATTAGAAATTCACACATTAATGTTTACTTTCCGATTTATTGATAACATTATATATTTCGAAAACAGGTACCTACTCAGTTTTCCATCAGACGTCACTCAGAACTTTGTTTTTTGTTACGTAATTATGACAAGAAGTCTGTGAAACCACGGAAATCTCTCTCTATATAAAAATGAATGTCTGTATGTCCCCTATGCGCACCTAAATCATTCATCCGATTGCGATGAAACTTGATGAGTTGTTGTGCGTATCCTCGGGAACGTTTCTGTCGGGTTTTCGAAGCGGTAGGAAACTCCTAAGGGATAAACAGGGTTGAAATGTTAACACATGCTAAAATTGCCGATATTAGCGTCGATTAATCCCCTTTGCTCTCCTAAACTAATCATCCGATTGCAATTAAACTATGGTCAGTTGATGTGCGCACCCCCGCGAAGGTTTCCGTCGGCATTTAGAATTGTTAAGACTACTCCCAAGGGGTGAACGGGGGTGAAATTTGAAAACATGCTATAACGGCCGATATTATCGTTGATTAGTTAATTTTTGGGGTCGATGCTATGAATACTTTCTAGACAGATGTATTTTGTGTATAATTTCAACCCCTTAAAGCACCAATAAAGGGGTGGATGGACGGGCGTTACTTAAAAAAACGCGAAACAACTCAGATTGATGTAAAATCCAACGTTATAGATGTAAATAAGTTTAATTCTTGCATTTACCATACTGGTTAAGATTTAATTGAACCCCTAGGAACAGGGGTTGGGAAGAAATTTTAAAACATGCTAAAACGACCGTTATAAGCGTCGAATAATGAGTTTTCGATGTCGATCACATTTCTTCTTCAGATGTGTTTAATGTCAACCCAGTACAGCATGGAAAGACAGCACCGCTAAGGGTGAGGGTGGAGGGGCGTTACTTAAAAATAACGCGCAACAACTTCGATGGGTGTCAAATCCAGGGTTATAGATGCCAATGTGTTTAATTGACATTCACTATGTCAGTTTAGTTGTAGTTCAGCCTCTAGGTGTGGGGGTGTGGAAATAAGTGGGTGCAAGGCCGTTACTTAATAGTTATGAGTAAGTTACCGAGACTGGTGTTGAATTCAGGGTTTGAGTTTAATTCGGACATTTACCATACCGGTTAAGATGTAGTTCATCCCCTAGGAGTGATGCTGGAAGGGGTGAAACAAATTTAAATCCGTAGACCAATTTCTACCAAACTTTATACATATGTTACTTACGATCCAGGAACAAACACTAAGGGATTAAAACACACCTACCACCTCTATGGGTGAGGGTTTGGGGAGGGGTTGTAATTTAAAAACGGCTACTATTATTCTTGAATAAAACGTCGATGTCACTTAATTTGATAGTCATTCTAGAAGTTCTAAGTGTCTAATTTCAACTCGAAAATTCAAGGGAGGGAAGCACCCTTACCGTACGAATGGCCGTGGATGGGGTTCACATACGAAGTACCGAAAAAAGACTGATAATAGTGTTTATTCCGGGGTTGTGGTAGTCACTGAGTTTAAATCTCGCATTAACCATGGTGGTTAATGAAATTTTATGTTCCTCCACGTGGAGGTGGAGGTGGATGTGGTTGACAAAAGGTTACCCGGAGTTGTTTAACCCTCTTACGTTACCTGGTATTTTTTTATTTTCTTAGGGTACCAACTATGTTTAGCACTCTAATTAGTTAAACGTTGTATTTATTTCCTCCTTTACAGCACCGGTAGTACATTTTGAATTTATTAAGTTAGCGACTATTTATCACGTAATTTTTGTGTAGTAGGAGAATTCCCGTGTTGTTAAATTACCGTCAGCCATCTTTTGGCTGCCGAGGGGTTAGGTCGGGGAGGGGAACGTAAATGGGGTAAATGTTCCAAAAACTGACGATATTGATATTCTGGTTAAATGAAATATTTACCAAGAGGTTACTGTCGAATCAATTCCTTCTCCGGGGATAATTTAAATAAATAACCGGCCATTGCCGGGTACTCGGCTAGTGAGTGTATAAATGTATAATTTTTTTGGGGTGGAAGCGATAATGTTAGAGATTCCATCCGGAACGACTGTATACATTACTTATATAAATGTGAGGCTTATTACGTGTGTTACGAGATATCCTGAGTATGGACGAGTTGACCTCGGTAGTGAAAGTGCCAGCAGTTAACTCCTGAGAGTGCAAATAATGAAGGTGATTACACATATAAATGAAAAAGACATAAATTAAAACAATTGAAGCGCTTAATGGGTGAAATATAAATGCCATCCAATAAACGGTAAAAGCGTGAAGCAGGTTTATTGCCGAGAGTAGTCCCAAGGCCGTAAATACATTACAAGTTTGTTTACTTCCTCAAGGAGGATATAGTTCCATTCCTTGCTATAATCTTTAATTCTTGATTTCAACCCTTTTTTTAAGCGCAGGCGAATCGTGTAACACATTACAGATACGAGAAACTCCTTGAAAGGACAAACCAGTTCCGTAGCAGAAAGAAAAAATAAGCGTTACGTAAACAGCCAGCCACCGGACTTACAGGTTAATGATTAATTAGTGTTAAGTACGCTAATGAAGATTAATGAATTGATGAATCGTAGTTATATGTTGGCAGTCGAAAATTTTTAAAAAACTTATTACATGTAACGTGAAACCTATATTTTTGATGTCTGGTTTCATCAACATCTACTTTTATCTGCGAAATAAATTTACGATTGGTTTTCATTTCTGAGAAAGGAATTATGAGAGATAACAAGTGACTGGAAACGTTCCTTATGTTTAATAATAATGAGATAGAGAGAGATGGAATAAAGAGGGGACATATTAATATATTCACTTGAAATACATCTGCCGTTCATTTTACTTGTAGAAGATTGTTCATAGTTCTGTTTGGCTGAACAAGGACTTCAAACCCACGTCGGAAATCTCACCATTAATCTCGGCGATTATAAATATTTATATTACGGGTCTAGTACAAAAACCTGACTCACATTTTCTCGACAATATCCCGATTGACGTTTGCCCCTCAGGTCATTTTCCCGAGAGGTGAGTTTTTCTAAAAACAAAGCAGTGTGTTTGTATGTATGTTACTTATAAAACTCTATACACGACCATGAAACAAACACTGTCGGGGTGGGACACGTCTACCACCCCCCAGGAGCGGGGGTGGACGGCGGTGGAAATATTCAAAATACTAAAACAGCCAATATTCGAGTCGGATAAATATTTTTAGGGGTCAAAGAAATTGATAGTATATCTGCCGATGTAATATGAGTATAATATCAACCCCTTACAACATGGGAAAGTACCCGTGGTCGGGCGCTAGAAGAAAATAACGCGGAAAAATCGAGATTGGAGTCCAATCCAGGGTTATGGATGTCGCTGAGTTTTACTATTACATTAAATTGGCCATTTAACCCCCAGAGGCGGGGCTGGACGGGGTTGAAAATTTTCAAAAGATGCAATCGCGGCCGATATTAGCGTTGAATAAATATTTTTAGTGATAATTATATTGATAGTATTTCTACCAATGTTGTGTGTGTAAAATTTCAGCCCCTTTTGCCTGGAATTATACCCACGTTTATGGAGGGTAAATACAAGAAAATAACGAGAAAACAACCGAGAATTTGAGGCAAATCGGGGTTATGGATGTCGCTGAATTTATTTATGACAACGGAGGTTGGCGAGGGTGGGAGGGGACTATATGTAAAATTGTTCAAAAATGTTAACCTGTTGATATTTGCGTCGAATATATATTTTTCGGTATTATTTAAGTTCATAATATTTCGGTAGATATACCCCTACTGGCATGGGAGGGGAGCACGCTTAGGGGTGGGGTTTTGTGGAGTGTTATTAAAAATAACGCAAATAGACCGAGATTAGAGTCAATTAGAGTACGACTTTCCATAACTACGTCATGAAGTTATTACATTTGATTCATATTACATATACATATTATTCTTAGCCTAAGATTAGATCTTGAATTCCAGTTTGCTTACTAAACTTTTCAAGGTTATTTATTGCCGCTGCTGAGATACGTATCTCCCTTCTTGTGTATTTCTCAATTGTGGCTTTTCTAATCCTGTCGTGCTTTGGGCAGGACATGCTGGATCGTCAGGGCAGCCTTGCATAAGCCACAATGTTGTTTGTGTATATTTTTAGCCCGTTACTTTTCAAGGTTATTTATTGCCGCTGATGAGGTACATATGTCCCTTGTGTATTTCTCAGTTGTGGATCTTCTAAGCCTGTCGTGCTTTGGACGGCAGTAGAGGACATGCTGGATCGTCAGGGCGGCCTTGCAGAAGTCACAATGTTGTTGGTGTATTGTTTTAACCCTTTTTCGGCGTGGGAGGGGATTATTCTTAGGAAAGGAGTGGAAGGGCGTTATACAATAATAACGTGAAACCAACCGAGATTGGTGTCGAATCCTGGGTTACGGAAGTTGCTGAGTGTAATTTTGATATTCAACTGGTCGGTTTACTTGTACTTCAGTCCTCATGAGAAGAGTATTTCTGACTCGTTATGGTACAGATAGTATTGTATAACTCTATTAGGGAACGAGGAGTATTGTAAGGGACTTCAGTGTACAAGGAGTACTTGTGTCCGTCTCAAGATGTCTTCACTCGATTATGGTACAGCGTGTGAACATACCGGTTCTGATGAAATTAACATATTCTGTGTATAGGTAGGTCAAAACACTTCTTGACTAATGTATTAGTGTAGAATAAAATATATTTTCCGCTTATATAAATAAAAACTAGGAAAGCGCCGACAAACCGGTTTTTTAAATTAAAACTGTTTCTTTAGAATAATAAATTATGCTATTTAAAATTACGATAATTCTTTGTTGATTAGCCGACATATTTACTATTAAGAAATAAAGATCTGTGGAGGGTATTATGCTAGAGCGAGTAGTTATATGCGTTTTAAGAAAATATAATTATATATTAGAGACGAGTTTATAACTACAAATACGTAAAAATGGAGAAAAAACGTGAAACTCGTATCCTTTTGAATATATTATACTGAAAATTAACGCAAATAACACTTAATGTGTACGTGAAAGAAACAAAAAGTTGTTACTCCTTCTTCAGGGACTGGAATACATGTATAACTTAAATGGTAATTAAAGTACTTCCGAATTGCGTAATTACTTCTTACGTGATCGACTCTCGCAGAATTCTCCAAAGAAGGCGCTTTGTACATCGGAACCGACTTTCGCATTCTCCTTCCTGTGTGCAAATGCAACAAAGTGCTATAATATCCCTCACACACAAAACGTATTTTTTTAAAAAAACGTTTTCACGCTTGTATCCGATGCCACTAACACCTGGCCAGAACATTCCTATTCAAAAACTATATTTTACATTTACTTATTGATTACGTTAATCCTATAATTAACGATTTTAGACGCCATTAAACATACATTTAATAGGAAAGAAATACACTGTGACGGAATAATAATTTATAGCACGAATGAGAACTTTACGTAACAACACCCACTTTGGATTTAATAAAGCGTTCTTCTTCCGTTTGAATTAAGTTTTTAACAAAACAGTTTTTTTATTAGTTTTAGAAACGTTTAATGATATAGAGAAAAATATTACCGAATTTTCTCAACGTGAAAAGACTATAACTACTCATTTCCTATGAGGCACTATTTAGTGTTGGAATAAGACTTTGAATAGGCATTTCATATAATTCTTTTAGTATGAAAATAATTATATTAAAAAAGAGAATGTAGATAGATTTCGAAAGCATAAATACTAAATATAAGAGTACCACCAAGTTACTGTACTTTAAGAGACACAAACATACTCTCGCTACTCGAAAAGCGTTGAAAATATCCCGGGTACCTTTAGCGAGATCAAAGTACTCCCAGTATCATATGCAAGTCAAAAATATTTTCATTACATGAAGAGAATCAGACATATTCCCTCTAGCCTAAGACGGACAAAATTACTTCTGTTACCTTGAGTGTGTACCGTAAGAACGTAAAAAATTTCCCCGGTAACCCCAGAGAATCTAAAATACTCTTGTTACCTTGAGAGATCCCAAAATATTCCCTGTATTTTAGAAAGTCTATATAGGTGATAGTCCTGTGTGTTTCACCGATCGTAAGCAACATCTGTACAAAATTTGGTAGAATTCGCTGCACATGTTTAAGATTGTAAGGAGAACATTGTTTTCCCCTTCCACCCCGACTTTTATGGGTTGAAATACAACTTAACCGGCAAGTAGAATGCCATAATTAAACTCAGCGACATCCATAACTGCAGATTCGACTTAAATCTCGTAATTTTTATGTAACGCCCCTCCACCCCCAAGGGTGCCCCCTAATATTCCGAAAGGGGTTAAAATTATACGCGAACAACATCGGGAGGAACACTATTAATCTCATTGACCCCGACGCTAATATCGGCCGTTTTACCATGTTTTAAAATTTATCCCCCCGTCCACAGCAGCAGCGGTGACATCTAACTGGAGGTCCAGCCTCCTCTTCTAGCTGTCGGAGGTCCTTCCTCATGGAATCTGTTCCGCGATGACGAGATATTATGCCTATAACATACTAATGTTCTGTCATTACTAAAATGTCATTATTTGGGTTAAAACATTCATACATAACTATTGTAAATGCCTGTACGGCTAATTGTTGGATTCACACTCTCATTCATACACTAATTAATTCTTACTTATACCGCTGCTGTTGTATTTTCTTCGCCTTCCGCTTCATCTTCCGGTCGACGCTCTCCCTTCTTTCTAATTTTCCGGATTAAGAAGGAAAGGGGGGGGGCTGATAAAAAGAGTTAAATTTTTAAAATAAATATTTGTAAATAGGTATAAATAGGTATATATTGTAATGATTAGCCTTTTATTACTTAATATAAAAAAATAAACTTTATTACAAGAAAATACAAAAGTACATTAAAAAAAATATTGTTGGGCGCCAGCAGATATACATTGGTCTGCATAAAATTAAAATTAGCTCCGGCTTGATTAAAAAGTTCTCCTTCTCGGTTCGGTGGCTATTCAAGAACAGAGTCTATTTCCGCACTGTGTAAAAGAATTCTACTTTTGAATGTACTTTACATATATTGTGATGCTTACTTTACTTGTGGCGTCAGCCGTGGGTCACTGGACTTGTAGTAAGCAGCACACGATCTCCTTCTTCGGCCTCCCCGCGACGGACGTCCCTCAAAACCTCTGCGTCTCCGTCTCCCTGTCTGCCTGCGTCTCTCTGTCTCTCCGTCTCCCTGCTTTTCCCTGCGTCTCCGTCCCCGTCTCCCTCTCTCACCCGGGTTCGGAGTATTTATAAGTACTCCGCCTCCCCCCCCAAACGATGCAAAAAAAAGGGACGCGTACCCGTGATTTCTTTTGGCCTTCTCAGGCAGAAACACGTGCGCGTTTAATGTATTCATACTCAGGCCTCCTCTGGCCCGCGGCCCTTAAGGTTGTTATTCACTACAATATATATATATATATATATGTGTGTGTGTGTGTGTGTGTGTGTGTAAATAAGATTCGTGAGAATCCGAATATGAATAATATATCACATTAACGTACAAGCTGTAAAGGGGCTCGTAGGTTACCTAATAATTTAATATTATAATAATAAAAAAGGCGATACTTACAGGAAGATCGACTAAGGTCGGTTCCTGTTTACCTTTCTTTGTGGGTCGTAGCAGCCTAGCGATGAGACCAGCTCATTGCTAGACTCATGGGCCCTCTCGTAAAACCTTACGGAATTTTCAAGGATCCGCTCCCATAGGTTGCTCATCTCTGCCAGGTCCCAGACTACGGCGTTGGAGATCCTTGGCGGGAGATGCAGCGCCCGCCGGAGGCACTTCCTCTCCAGGGCGAAGATCTTCTCCATGTGGGACTCCCCAGCGCAGGCCCATACTGGTGAGGCGTACTCCATGATCGGGCGGATGAGCGATATGTAGATTGAGAGCCCCACTCTCGGTGACAGCTTCGAACTAGAATTAAAAATCGGATATAAGGGACTTAACCTAGCTGTTACCTTTTTGTGAATATCTTTAACGTGGTGCCTCCACGTTAGCCTTGTATCTAGGGTTACCCCTAGATACTTAGCTTTCGTGGTCCACGGGATAATTCCGGCTTGTCCGGTCGCCGACGGGTGATCATCAGCTCCTGGCTCTTCGACGCGTTGATCTTCACCCTCCAGTTGGTGGCCCACTCTTGAATCTTCTCTAGGCCAGCGCTGAGGCAGTTTCCCACGACGTGCTCCTTCCACGATGCCGTGATGATTACGGTGTCATCCGCGTACTGCGCGATGTCTGCTCCAGTTCCCGGCTTCGGGATGTCCACTCCCCGCCCCTAGGGTTGGTCGACGTGTCATACCCCCACAGTGTTTGTTTACGGTCCGAAAGAACCATGTGTTCAAAATTTGGACGAATTTGTTCGGTGCGATACACACTCGGCGATTATTATCTCGGCAATAAATTATCGCTGAAGCCGTAACCACAGTAGTCCATTGAAGCGAATGAGAGCTTGCACAATGGGCGGTAAATAATCGTGGCGATAAAATATGTCGTGGACGACAGCTTGAGCAGTCGCTCGGTGCCTCTAGTATTATCTATTGCAATAAAACTTTGAATAGGCATTTCATATAATTCTTATATTCTGAAAATAATTATATTTAAAAAGTGAATGTTGATAGATTTCGAAAGCATAAAAACTTATTACAATAGTTCCGCCGTCTAAGTTAATCTGTTTTCAACTCGTGAACAACATTTAACGTCAAATTATCTACCAACTCATGACATTGTGAGCGATGCATTTCTCCCCTCGTAATTATGACAAATGCTGATGTCGTCTATTACATTAACGTTATTACATTAACGTTCTCTAGAGAGAGACTAGAATGGAATCCACTCAGTTATGCTTTAAGATGTGTTGATGTCGGCAGTATAAATTAATGAATTTTTACACGCTCAACGATTTTATTCCGGTTTGCGTGAACGAGTTACATGAACTCTGCTAATGCGTGGGGGGGAAAAAAAACTTTGACGTTTAGTGACAACGGTATTCAGAAATCATTTATTTCTTCTGCATAAATCGTCACGTCCAATTTCAACCCGAGACAATTGCCTCATTGGAATACATTAATGTCGTTTTCTTTACATAAAACTGGTTGTGATAGCTCAAAGAAAACTTGCAGTTTATCACGGTAATTTATAGCTGTTGAATATATAATTCACGAGTGGTTAACACTCCTATCATTAAAATATTATCTCCATAAATTAGTTTCACCAAGGTTCGTAACTCAAGAAATTCAGCCTTGATTGCCTTTCCACAATGTTATTCATAAAAAATATTTGTTTATTTGAAAGTTATGTGTGTATATTCTGTTCAGGGATTTATAATTGAAGAAATCAATAACGTATTTGTAAACAGTCTCTTGAAATCATCCCTTCCGCTTTGGAAAATTTAATTGTCCACAGTTGTCAGAACTGCCTGCTTTCTTTCGGATGGACAAGACGAATTTTTACTTCGTTTAGACCTCAATAATAATAATTATATAACTATTAAAATAATTTTATTTGATTACTAGCTAAGAGCCCGGCGTTGCCAGTGTACTTATTTCTATTATTACCGAAAATGTATTAAATTCTACATTAATCTTTAGTCAATAAGTGACAACCTAAATCTAACTGTTCCTAGTTCCGTACATTCTTTCGACCGATAGCGCATTAATTCAACAGCTATAAAATACATTGAATTTTATTGCTTCAATCCCAACAAACATACCTTCGAATTTCTTTACGAATAGAATACTTAAATATACTCCTCGAGTATTGCAGGATTTAATTGTCCCTCAGTCTTAAGCCGTTAGGAAATATTAAATTAATGAAATTGTTAGCTAGGTTCACAATGTAAACAAATGGTCGCCATATTGGAGTCACTAATATGGCACGAAAATTAACTTACATTTTCCGTAAGGATCGTAAAGTATTTCGTATTGTTTTTTATTATCATTCTATGGAGTATTGCCGGATAGAATTTGACTTTGTATTCAATGAATATATTTCTGCTTTATTTCACTACGGAAAAAGGACCTATTTCCTTTGTTCGTCGCGTAGTAACGTTTCTCTCTCTCTCGCGTGACGTCACGGTCTCTTGGCGCGCAGTAGTTTAACACAAAATTATCACGTTTTTTAATTATATTTCTTTCCACATTTATGCTAAGGGTTTCTCACCCGTGAACCACGTGACGTGACAGGCCACAGTAACGCTTCAACTTCCTGGCATTAACCATCATATACTTTTCACGGTTGTGTTTCCACACATTTTACAAGTTATTTATCAGAAATGTATATATAAATATATATTGTAGTGATAAACAATTTGTGATATTAATTTTATTTAATTTTTTTCTTTTTTGTCGGCGTAACTTGGAGGCCAGAGCATTGTAAAGGACAGTCAGAGTGGCGCAAGAATGCAGAGTCTGTAATGGTTGCTACGGATCATTGTCGAACAGCGTACGCACACGGAACTTTGGGGGAAAACAGTCGGTGTGTTGTGGGACACGAACGAGTGTGTTTTGGGAGGCTGAGCAGAGTGTTTTGGAGGACCCTGACCATGGTAGTCATGGCGAGAGTTTGTTGTGGCGAACCGGCCAATGGTGGTCGCGTTCAGCGTACGTATTAAAGGCTTTTCTACTGCAAAACTGAGTGTGACAATACGTACGACAGTAAAGTTCGTGAAACAGTAAAGTAGAAAGGCGCCGAAATTGTGATGAAGTGAAATTATATAGCAATATATGGCCTGTAAATAAAATGTTATTCTTTAAAATTAAAATATCTACGAGTGCACAAACGAGTACCAGAGCACGTCTGAATAAAAAATGGTATGTA
Organism: Zhengitettix transpicula; assembly: GCA_037074705.1. Classification (NCBI taxonomy): domain Eukaryota; kingdom Metazoa; phylum Arthropoda; class Insecta; order Orthoptera; family Tetrigidae; genus Zhengitettix; species Zhengitettix transpicula. The sequence continues at coordinate 9,847,220 of CM073596.1, read as the reverse complement.
GACACGTAATTTTGTAAACGTTTACGTAAATATCATTTGCAAAGCTTTGTCAGACTTCTTTAGTTTTTTTATATTAGTTTCTCTTTATAATTTTTTTATTGTAAATTAAATTCGTATTTTTGTTTTGTAACTTTGGTGAAAATTGCAAATTACTATCTTTATTAGAGTCCCTTTCGTCAGGTGCGAAGAAGAGCCTAGAGCGACACAACTACTGTATATATTGCAATACTAATTAGAGGCCAGAAATGATTTTAATAATTGGATTGTTAGCGGTACCAATTATTCAAAGACGACAATGGGTCGGCGGGCTTTGTCGTGGGTTACAAGCGCTTTCTGGAACGACAGTCTGTCTCATATTGTAGTAGGGAAAGGAAGTAACACTTGGAGAGAACTAACAGCGTGGCCTAAGTATAAAATTCAACCGAGAAAGTTACTAGTTTTAAATCCAAGTATAAAGTTTGGACAGCGAGATACTTTGTAAAAAAAAATTGCAAAGAGTAATCAAATATTTGCGCCACATTAAGATTCCTACGCTTACTGAGATCAACATTTTCCACATAAAGACAATGTGTAACAATATGTCGGGCTGATGATCTGGAAGTTCAGCAGCAGATCCAGTTCCCGGAGGAAAATTCAATAACTACGACCGTGTGTTTGACAATCAAGTGTAGAGTCATGTAGTATTCATGGCCTTTTTAGTGTAAATTGTGTGCCCGAGCCCAGGAATCTAAGTCTGGTACCAGCCGAACATTTTTGTAAGTAGAAACCAAGTTAATTAAGTTTGTAAACGATAGTTGAAGGTGTTCGTCAGATTTCGTTCGTATCGTTTTGGTTTTGATTGTTAATTACTTAATTTATAAATTCTATGATTGTTCTTTACTTATCAAGCCCAGGTAAACGACCCTAAGAGAAGAGTTATCAAACTTCTAAACATTGAAACTTTAAATGCATTTAACCTCAGAGAAAATGTTATAGATTCCTATTAAATGAAAATAAATTGTATCATAAAGTTTAAAGTAGCGATTATTTCTCGATCCTTTCGGTTAAAATAAAATTAACTGTTCCAGAACGAATTATCTATTTAATCAAACTGCAAATTAATTGTTTAAATAATTCAATAAAATTTTGTTTGTTAATTAATTAATTAATCACTCTTTTGATAATCATTACATTTTTGGCTTCCACAACGTGGGGCAATTCATTTAATTAATTTTTCCATTTATTCATTAGAATATATATATATATATATATATATATATATATATTTCATTTTAATTGTGTATACCAGAATATATTAAAGTGATGAGAGAGCGGAGGTATCCACGATGTATGTGGCCGTTTTATTAACTACGACCATACCATTTCCCTAGCGTGAGCCTGATCCTTTCCACGTGAGTCTTATCCTATAAATTCCAAGCTGATCCTTCCCTAAATAATGAATAAACTTGTTCTCCTCTTCGGATGGGGCAAGTGTTGCATATAAGTTATATATAAGTTGGCAGCCAGAATGAGTAGAAATCCTTGAAGTATCGATGTTAGGTAACAGATATGTCGCATAGCTACTGATTAATTCACTGCATTGCGAAAGGTTTCACTTGCCTTCTGGCGTCACACTAATTAGTTTGATTTCTTACATTCCGAATATTTATGATTCAAATATGTACAATATGTAAATATGTTAAAAAACAATTTCTTGCTTCTTTCACTTTAAATACCCTTCCGCCTCCATCAAGACTGATAATATCGCTTTAGCAGAAGGATTCACGATACTGTTTGGAATTCAGTAGTATTGGAATAGTTTTATTTTTATCATGGTCTCATTTTAATGAAATTAAAATACGTCTGCTTAGAAATAAAATAACCAAATAACAGAAGCGATCATTTTAGTTTTTTTTCTTATGTAACTATTTTTTTTTACTATTATAGTCTCATTTTAATTTATATTCCATTTGAAGTTCTACTCTTAACGCGATCGTTTTCAAATATGAGTGGAGCAAGCGTGACTAAATATTTGTAACAAACTTCAAGCCAACATTACTGGGTTTTGAGATAATCCACTTAAATTCAAATGTGTACTTCAGAAATTTCTGACCAGCCACACTCCTCCTCCTATTCTGTTCATTTTGTTCAAAATTAATCTGAAATTTAATACCATGAAATTAGTGAATTATATCTCATGTGTCAACGAACAGAATTTTTACACGCCTTAGAATCAAAATTTAGCTTTATCAAGGTCGTGAAGAATTTATGTTGTATTCCATAGATTTACTTTAGGTTTCCTATTTATTTTTTTCTAGCTGGGTGCCCGGCGTTGCCTTAATGAAACTCAGCGACATTTATAACCCCGGATTTGACTCGAATCTCGATTGTTTTTGCGTTATTTTTATGTAACGTTCTTACACCCCCACTGCTATGGCTGCTTCCCTCATTTATTATAAAAGCGGTTGAAATTATACACAAACAACATCGGGAGAAATACAATCAATGTGATTCGAAAAATATTTATTATACGCAAATATCGGTCGTGTTAGCATGTTTAAAATTTTCCATCCCCGTCAGTTTTCTTTTTGCTTTATTTTCTTGTAATGTCCCTCCACCCCGACCCCTAAGGCTGCTCCCATCCCATGCCGAAAGTAGTTGAAATTATACTCAGAAAACATCGGTAAACATACTATCAGTCTATTTGATCCTGAAAGATATATTTATCCGTACAAATATCGGCCGTTTTCCCGAATTTGAAAATGTACATCTGGGACAATTTGTTTACAAATTGCGGACGAGTTCGAATTGAATGAATAATTTTTAAGGTTACGTTTCTGCATGCAGCAGATTTGTGCAGATGTTGATGGCAAATGGCCGAAAGCTCCTGCTACTATTCTTTCGTTTTTAGTTGACGAATTAGAACAAAGATGTTCAATACTCCAGTGGTTTTACTGATGAATTTTGTGATATCACTTATTTCTGTCTGTTATTATACTATTGATTTATTATACTTTTAACACTGATTTTATGAATGAAATAAAAATTATATTTTACATATTCAACTTTTGAAGAATTCTTTAAAGTCCTCTTGATTAACGGATATCAGCACCTTTGAAAATATTCCATCCAAACTTAAAACTGACTGGGATGGAAAATTTTAAACATGCCAGCACGACCGATATTTGCATATATTAAATATTTTTCTAATCACATTGATAGTATTTCTCCCGATGATTTTTTATACTTTTAAGTTACCGGGTTGTATTTTTTATATTCTTAAGCCAATTTTTTTTATCTCTGTTTAGTTAAAGGTTGTCTTTCTTTTACTCCTTTAAGGCACCGGGAGTAGTTTTAGACTTTATTAAGGTAACGAGTTCTTTCACAGGTTTAATTCCACATGAATTTTAGACACTCTTATTTTATGTATTTGGAAACTTCCACAGTATGAAGAATTAACTAAAATTATCACGCTGGTAACTGAAAATAGCTAAATTCAGGCAAATTAAATGATAATATAAATAGCACGCAACGTTTCTAGAAACCTTGTTCCTTTCTTCAGGTGCAGAAAAACGCAAGCGCGTAGCGACCACGTTGTTCTTTGGCCTGAGCTTGGCTATCATTCTTATTATTAATTTTCAATCAGACGTAATTTTTTAAACGTTTGAAATATGTGAAATTTCGAAGGAAAAGGCCAGATCATTTCTGAAAGCAACGGCACGGACATTACGAGTGGCAAGTAGACTTCAACCTTGAAGCACCTGTTCCTCAGCGTTGATCACCTGCTGTAGGAAGAGCACACGTCCATCGGAACGATTACACGGGTTCTGGTTCCTCCTTCCCCTTTCCTCCTCTCTCGTTCTTCTTCGTAATCTTACTCCACTAACTTGTTTACTCAAACACCAACCTTGTTATTAAGATTGTTCCCCCTCTGGATTAGTCTCACCTGAAAATGAATAGAGATTACTTCATCATCATAAAAATTCATCACTTCGCTTCTCCAGTTCTTACAACTACGGATTTCTTATATTTTCACTTCGAACGTTTAAGACGTCCATCAGGTTCGTAACGTGAGAAAAATTATTCTCAGTGTGGTGTCGAGCATCTGTTCGTTATTGAGTTACATCACGTGGTTGTGGTGAGAGATCACGACATTTGTGAGAGAGACTTTTGAAGCAAGCGATGGAAATCTGTGAGCTGAAATCTGGCTATAAACTCGTTTTATATCCGACAGCACTTATGTAACTCGCGTTTATGTAAGTCACCAGGAACGGCAGCGAACAAAGGTGCCATTACAGCTCCATCACATCCACATCCTCACTCGACCTTGACCAAACTCTCAGCTTTCGTGCATCACCTCACCACCCGCAGGAATTGATATAGACGAGACCATCTTAAGATTTATGAAGAGAATTACCGTTTTCAGCGTTAAATCGGTAATACTGGTGACAAAAAACACAGAAATGTTGGGTGTATTTGTACAAATAATTTTTCTGGAATCTGGTTTTTTCTTCCAATGCTTAGACACGTTACACACGCAGCGATTTTAATCTCGGCGATAATTTATCGCTGCCGTCATAACCACAGTTGTCCATTGAAAGTTATGAGAACTTGCACACTGGGCGTTATATAATCTAGGCGAATATAATAGTCGCGGACGATAGATTGAGCAGTCGTTCGATGCATCTAGCGCTCAGCGATAAATTTATCGCCAAATCTAACTAGTGGCCTATGAAACCCAATGCACGTTTGCACATCGTTTTCTACCTCTGGAGTTATTTTCATTCTTGATTTGAATTTTCGTATGGAAAGGTTGTTTTCTACCACCCTATCTTTTGTGTCTCTTTTGGAATATTTCGAATATGAATAATTTTGGTGACATCATAGATAATGAAATACTTATTTCATTAATTCAAGACCTGTGTTATGGGATTAAAGCCTGAACATATTTCGCGTAATCCTGCTTCAACTCTTCAAACAGCGTGTAGAAATCTCCTCTCTCCTTTCATTAATTGGATTAACCCAAATTAATCGATTTTTTTCTTCTCACTTTCATACGACGACGAAATAACAGTAATGCTAGAATCTGCTCTCTGTTCATTTCGAACTACACTGTTCACTGCACTCTCAACTGAGAATCGTACAACGGCAAATTTACCTCCGCGATAATAATCGCTAGATGTGTGTAAGGCTCCTGAATTGTTTGAGCGTCGACGATAATTTTGCCCCCGCGATATTAATCGCCGTTTGTGTAAAGGGGCCTTAGTCTTAAAAACTGATATGAATCTTGAACCATCATTTGCATCATTGTAACATTGAATGGAAAATCTCATGAAATGTAAGTCCTGTATAAATTTATTTAAGTAATAAATAATTACGTAATAGAGTATTCCGTGATAAGCTAAAAGAACCAGCAGTGTCTTCCTTATTCAATCAAATATTAATATTCATTATATATGTTAAGAAATCTTGTATGATGCACCATTAATACTACGAAATTCATAAAAAAAATGGAGTACGCTTACCTGATGATTCTATGACTTGGGTCATCTTAAGGCCCTCCACACCAATGCGGGACTGCGGGAAAGGTGCGGGACGTGTTTTAATTGCGGACTTTCCCAGTGAAGGTCCGCAGCTTACTCGGGATTTCCTGTGTCCCGCACGTGCCTGTTGCGAGCTTGCCCATTGTCTCGGAACAAGCCGCCAAGAAAATCTTAATACATTAAATTAAGTATTCTAAAAAGTTCACACTCGTTATATGTTATAAGAAATATAGCTCAAAGCAATAGCAAGTCGTCCTTATGGAGGTTCACAGTAGTTCGTTGTATTGCTTTTTAATGTCATTCTCAATTGAATTGCAAATTTCATCAAAACAATCAGGTGTTATTTTTAAATAAATATAGAATTTTGCAAATCTCTACGTAGTTCTGGCATTAAGGTGTAATATTCACCAAATGTTTTACGTTTAGAATTTTGTGAATCAACATTCTTCTTTTCCTAACGATATTTAAATAATTGGGAAACAGGGTGCAGCGAGGTAAATAATTGCATTGTTTCTTATTATTCTAATATCTTAATTAGCACGTTTTTTGTCTTCGACTGGAGCTAGAAAAATTAGAGCCTCTTCTTCATCTGAAGACATTATTGAACACATTGTCTCAACTTGAATCAAAATTTTTTATTCAAACTTATTAAAAATACGTAATTATAAAAGGACGAAGGGATCTACACGGTTCTACACTGATATACTCTTCATATAAATTATTAGCTGAGTGCCCGGCGTTGTCCTGGTATTATTTCAATAAGCCCAGAGAAGGAATTGATTCTTGGTAAACATTTCATTTAATCAGGTGAATAACCCTTCGGCTGATAACTTCAAATAACTCAGGACGATGACTGACGGTACTTTAACAAATCGAGAATTCTCCTAATACATAAAATAAGAGTGTCTAAAATTCACGCCGAATTCATCCTGTGAAAGAACTCGTTACCTTAATAAAAATACTCCCGGTACCTTAAAGGAGTAAAAAAAGACAACCTTTAACTAAACACAGATAAAAAATTTGGCTGGTTACCTAAGAATATCTTCTATCTTCTATATAATAAAAAAGGATGTATTTTTGTATGTATGTATGTATGTATGTATTTACGTTGTTCTTTATACAAATTTTATCGCGTGGACAGAATGCAACAAAAATTGGTATACGTATTCTGCCAAAATCGAGAACCGGTACTGTGGGGGTGACAAACCCATAGCATAAAGGTGGAAAGAATTATAATTAAAAACCGTGATAATTAAATATTAAATTACTGCGCGCCAAGAGACAATGACGTCACGCGAGAGAAAGACGTTACTACGCAACGAACAAAGGAAATAACTCCTTTATTAGGAATGAAATAAAGCAGAAATATTTTTTTTAAATAAAAAGTATAATTTTATACAGCAATATTCCATCGAATGATAATAAAGAAGAATACGAATTACTTTACCATCCTTGGGGAAAATGTAAGCTAATTTTCGCGCTGTATTAGTTGTGAGTCTAGCTAACAATTTCATCAATGTAATATTTCGTAATGTATGAAGACTGAGTGACGATTATATCCTGAAATACTCAAGTAATATATTTAAGTATTCAATTAAATACTTTTTCGAGTTTATATAAATAAGTACACGAGCAACGCCGGGCACCCAGCTAGTAAAAAAGACAACCCGGTAACTTAAAAGTATAAAAAATATTCCAGGTAACATTTTTTTAACAACGTCCACCTCCACGACGAGAAACATAAAATTACCTTAATCACCATGGTTAATGCGAGAATTAAATTCAGCAAGTCCAACTCCGCAATCGACATCAATCTCGGTCCTTTTTGCATTATTTTTTAGGTAAACCTCTTCCACCACCACCACCATCACCTTTACGCCTTGCCTTTTGGAGTTTAAATTTGACATTTTAAACTTCTATTATAACACTATCTGTTTCAGCGACCCGAAAAATGTTTTCGGCGCTAATAATGATAGTTTACCGTGGTATTTTTAAAGACGACCCAGTTCACGACCACTCCTGGAGGCGGTAGGTGTATCTTAAGACCTCAGTGTTTGTTTCTGGGTCGTAAGTAACATGTGAACAAAGTTTGGTAGGAACTGCTCTACGCGTTTAAGATTGTACATGGAAATTTGTTTCACACCCTTCTACCTGCAGTCCTAGGAATTGAACTACATCTTTACCAGTATGGCAAATGAAAAAATTTACGTCAGATTGAATATAATTAATAAGAAATATAGCCAATTCAGACAAAAAAGTGATAATATAAATACCACACAACGTTTCTGGGATCTTATCTGTTTCATAAGGTGCGAAGTAGTACCTAGAGCGACACAACTATACTCGTTGCGACGAAAACTCTACGACAATGGGAGAGCCGAATGGGTTAGCGGAACAATAAGGGAGCAACGACAATGGGAAAGCAGAAGGTTTAGCGTAATAATAAGTAATCGTAGCAATTGTTGAGTTTAATATGTTTGTTTGTACATTAATACCTGTCATGTTTGATTTAATGTGAAGCATCTCTGAAATGAGTCTGAAATTGTACCTGGTGTCAACGTCTAAAATCTTAGTATTTTTCCAATCAAATGTATGTTTCGAATTGATTATATGTTTTGGAGACTACAGATTGTTTATCAATAATTAACATCCCACCTTACAATTCACCCGTGAACTTGAATTTAACCATTATCTTAATTTCCTTGACGTCACTGTATCCATTCACAATACTTCCATTCTTGGTTCAGGAAACGTACACACTCTGGAGTTGTTCGCAATTATCTTCCTGATCATCCTCCAAACCAAGAGAGCTATGGTATACAATCTTGTAGAAAGAGCTATATCTTATAAATAAAAAAGAGTGTATGTATGTTTGTATGTTTGTTTGTATGTTTGTTTGTATGTTTGTTTGTTTGTTTGTATGTTTGTATGTTTGTATGTTTGTATATTTGTATGTTCGTTATACAAATTTCACCAAATTTCGTACACGTGTTCTTTACGACCAGGAAACAAACACTGTCGGGGTGAGACATGTCTACCACCCCCAGAAGCGGGGGTGCACGGGGGTTGAAATATTTAAACATGCTAAAAAAGCCGATATTTTAGTCGGATAATAATTTTTAGGGGTCCAAGCTATTGATGGTGTTTCTACCGATGTTTTCTGAATATAATTTTCATCCCCTACACCCTGGGAAAAGGGCACCCTTAGAGTTTGGGGTGGAGAATACAAATCTATACCGGTGAATCAAATTTCACCAAATTTCGTACACGTGTTCTTTGCGACCAGGAAAACAAAACTGTCGGGGTGAGACGCGCCTACCACCCCCAGAAGCGGGGGTGGACGGGGGTGGAAATATTTGAACATGCTAAAACAGTCGATATTTCAGTCGGATAAATATTTTTAGGGGTCAAAGGTATTTATAGTCTTTCCACTAATGATATCTGAATATAATTTTCAACCTCTACACCCTGGGGAAAGAGCACCCCTAGCGTTTGGGGTGGAGAGTACAAATATACACCGCTGGAGCAAATTTCACCAAATTTCGTACACGTGTTCTTTACGACCAGGAAACAAACACCGTCGGGGTGAGACGCGTCTACCAACCCCAGAAGCGGGGGTGGACGGGGGTTGAAATACTTAAACATGCTAAAACAGCAGGTATTAGATTTGGATAAATATTTTCGGGGTCAAAGATATTGATTGTGTTTCTACCGATGTTATCTGAATATAATATTCATCTCCTACGCCCTGGGAAAAGGACACCCTTAGGGTTTGGGGTGGAGTTGCTTTACAGAAAAATAACGCGAATACAACCGAGTTTGGAGTCAAATCGAAGGTTATGGATGTCAGTGAGTTTACTTCGGATAAATATTTTTAATTGCCCATTTAACCCGAAAGGGTGGGGGTTGGAAGGGAAGATAAATAGTCAGTTCTTGCGCGTTCTTGGAGGAGAATTACGTGAATACTATTTCAACGGGTGTTGTTGAAAATATAAATCCCTTTAGACATTAGTGGTGAGCTTGCTTAGGGCTGGGGGTGAGAATTGTCTATTATTCTAAAACTGCCAAAATGTTATGTGTTTATGGGTAAACTAGATTGATAGTGTTTCTACCGATGTGATATGAATAAAAATTCAACCCTTTCCACCACGGGAAAGTAGCAGATTTAGGGGTGGTGTTGTTCATACTATTTTAATCGATGTTGTTTCCATTAATAACGACGTTTAGTCAAAAATAAAAGTGTTTCAGAACCATTGCTTTTTATACTCTTTTAAAAAGCTTTTATATCTTATAAATAAAAAAGAGTGTATGTATGTTTGTTTGTATGTTTTTTTTATATTTGTATGTTAGTTATACAAATCTACACCGGTAGAGCAAATTTCACCAAATTTCGTACACGTGTTCTTTACGACCAGGAAACAAACACTGTCGGGGTGAGACATGTCTACCACCCCCAGAAGCGGGGTTGCACGGTGGTTGAAATATTTAAACATGCTAAAACAGCCGATATTTTAGTCGGATAATAATTTTTAGGGGTCCAAGATATTGATGGTGTTTCTACAGATGTTTTCTGAATATAATTCTCATCCTTTACACCCTGGGGAAAGAGCACCCCTAGCGTTTGGGGTGGAGAGTACAAATATACACCGCTGGAGCAAATTTCACCACATTTCGTACACGGGTTCTTTGCGACCAGGAAAACAACACTGTCGGGGTGAGACGCGTCTACCAACCCTAGAAGCGGGGGTGGACGGGGGTTGAAATACTTAAACATGCTGAAACTGCAGGTATTAGATTTGGATAAATATTTTCGGGGTCAAAGATATTGATTGTGTTTCTACCGATGTTATCTGAATATAATATTCATCTCCTACGCCCTGGGAAAAGGGCACTCTTATGGTTTGGGGTGGAGTTGCTTTACAGAAAAATAACGCGAATACAACCGAGTTTGGAGTCAAATCGAAGGTTATGGATGTCAGTGAGTTTACTTCGGATAAATATTTTTAATTGCCGATTTAACCCGAAAGGGTGGGTGTTGGAAGGGAAGATAAATAGTCAGTTCTTGCGCGTTCTTGGAGGAGAAATACGTGAATAGTATTTCAACAGATGTTGTTATAAAGATAAATCCCTTGAGACATTACTGGTGAGCTTGGTTAGGGCTGGGGGTGAGAATTGTCTATTATTCTAAAACTGCCAAAATGTTATGTGTTTATGGGTAAACTAGATTTATAGTGTGTCTACCGATGTGATATGAGTAAAAATTCAACCCTTTCCACCACGGGAAAGTAGCAGATTAAGGGGTGGTGTTGTTCATACTATTTTAACCGATGTTGTTTCCATTAATAACGACGTTTAATTTTATAAATAAAAATGAGTGTATGTATGTATGTATGTTTGTATGTTTGTATATTTGTATGTTTGTATATTTGTATGTTTGTATATTTGTATGTTCGTTATACAAATCTACACCGCTGGAGAAAATTTCACCAAATTTCGTACACGTGTTCTTTGCGACCAGGAAACAAACACTGTCGGGGTGAGACGCGTCTACCACCCCCAGAAGCGGGGGTGGACGGGGGTGGACGGGGGTGGAAATATTTAAACATGCTAAAACAGTCGATATTTCAGTCGGACAAATATGTTTAGGGGTCAAAGATATTTATAGTGTTTCCACTGATGATATCTGAATATAATTTTCAACCTCTACACTCTGGGGAAAGAGCACCCCTAGCGTTTGGGGTGGAGAATACAAATCTATACCGGTGCATCAAATTTCACCAAATTTCGTACACGTGTTCTTTGCGACCAGGAAACAAACACTGTCGGGGTGAGACGCGTCTACCACCTCCAGAATCGGGGGCGGACGGGGGTTGCAATATTTAAACATGCTAAAACAGTCGATATTTCAGTCGGATAAATATTTTTAGGGGTCACAGATATTGATAGTGTTTCTACCGACTGTTGGGGTGAGACGCGTCTACCATCCCCAGAAGCGGGTCGGGATTATCAGTAGAGCATTTTTAGGTGTTGGGTGGAGGAAAGCTGCAATAAAATAACGCGAATACAACCGAGATTGGAGTAAAATCCAAGGTTATGGATGTTGTCCAGTTCAATTATAGCATCAAATTTCCCATTTAGCCCCGAGAGGCGGGAGTGGATGGGATGGAAATTTTCTAACATATTAAATCATCGATATTAGCGTGGAATAAATAAATGCCGGGACCATTGACGTTGATAGTATTTCTACCGATGTTGTTTGTAGGCATGATAGGGGTGGGGCTGGAGGGGATTTCCTTGAAAAGAACGGGAAAACAACCGAGATTCGAGTCAAACCGAAGGTAATGGATGTCCCTGAATTTATTTATGACAATCTGGACAACGCGCGGGTATCGGCTGGGTTGGGATGAGTTGACCGGCTGTGTTTTGCGTCGATTAAATATATTTCGGGATGAATTACATTAATAAAATTTCCCTACATGTTCTCTGTGTATAATTTCAACCCCTTTCGGACTCATAAGGGTGTACATTTAAGGATGGGCGTGAAGTAGCATTACATAAAAAGAAACCAGAAACTATCGGGATTGTCACTGAGTTTAATTAATTTCCTTAAAAATAACGGGAAAACAACCGAGATTCGAGTCAAATCGAAGGTAATGGATGTCCCTGAATTTATTTATGACAATCTGGACAACGCGCGGGTATCGGCTGGGTTGGGATGAGTTGACCGGCTGTTTTTTGCGTCGATTAAATATATTTCGGGATGAATTAGATTAATAAAATTTCCCTACATGTTCTCTGTGAATAATTTCAACCCCTTTCGGACTCATAAGGGTGCACCCTTAAGGGTGGGCGTGAAGTAGCATTACATAAAAAGAAACCAGAAACTATCGGGATTGTCACTGATTTTAATTATGACATTAAACTTGACCGTTTAAGTCCCCGAAGCGGGAGTGGTCGGGGGTGAAAAATTTCAAACATGTTAAACGGTCGATAATTATTTCCTGGGGTTAATTACTTTGAAAGTATTTATACCGATGTTGTTTGTGTATAATTTAACCCCTGTGAGGGGAGAAAGCTTAGGGGTGGGGTGGAGGTACGTTAAATAAAATCCCGCAAAAACAATCGAGATTCGAATCAATTCAGAGACTATGAATGTCGCTGAATCTAATTGTGACAACCTGGGAAACGCGACGGGTTTGGGAGGTGTTGGGCGGGGGAATAAATTTTCAGACAATGTAATCGGCCGATTTTTGCGTGGAATACATTGTTTTTCATTATCGCATATTTGTGGGGGTGGTCATCTTCTAACATGTAAAAACTGGCGATATATTTAGTCAATGACTTCATCCCCCTTCGTCATGGGAGATGAGCACATTTAGGGATAGGGTTCGAGGAGCTTTACATAAAAATAGCGCAAAAGTAACCAAAATTGGAGTCTTATGGATGGTTATAGATAAATGACATCTCGGGCAACGCCGGGCACCCAGCTAGTTAATTTATAACTCGAAGTTCCATCAACACAACATAAATATTGCCCGAAACAATTTAATCTCCAATGAGTACCCTTTGAATTTTATTATTAAGCACATAAACATTAGATTGAACAAAATCCAATATCCTACTGTCAATCGTTCCCAAAACACCTCAAGACAATTTTTTTTCTCGTACTCCCTTATTACAAATTTCTACATCACAAATTCATAAAAATTTTCAAAGAATATTATCAAATATCCATCATTTACAAATCCACTAATAATCTTACCCACTTAATTACAAACCACAAGGATCCACTTGACACCTTCAGCAAACATTGTGTTGTTTACAAAATCCCTGGCTCTAATTGTAGTTCCTGCTACATAGGCCAAACAAAACGTTCCCTTAACACACGTATCAGGGAACATATGTCCAATATCAAAGACAATCTGCAGTCTCCAAATATTTAATCAATTCTAAATTTACATTTGATTGGAAAAATGCTAAGATTTTTGACACTGACACCAGGTACAATCGCAGACTCATTTAAGAGATGCTTCACATTAAATCAAACATCACAGCTCTTAATGTACAAACAGACACTGTGAAACTCAACCATTCCAAGGATCCCTTATTACTACGAAAACCCTTCGACTCTCCCATTGTCGTTGCCTTTTCGTCGCTTTTGAATTTTGTCAACTGACGAGTGCAGTTGTGTCGCTCTAGGCTCTTCTTCGCACCTTATGAAAGGGACAAGGACCCCAGAAACATTGTGTGGTATTTACATTCTCACTTATTTTGCCTGAATTGGCTATCTTTCTTATTAATCAGTGTGATAAATCTCAGAATTAAACTCAGTGACCTCCATAACCATAAATTCAACATCATTACTCATTACTTTTATATAACGGCCTTTTATCCCCTTCCACCAAGGGCTGAACTACAACATAACTGACACAGTGAATGTGAAAATAAAAATCACTGACTTCTTTAATTCATTTAATTCATGGAATCTTGATTCTGTTGGCGCGCTGGGGTTGTTGGTCCCGGCTCCTTCATCCACCATCGACCACTTCACCTGCCTCCACAAACGATACACTCTCATATATTAACACGAGTGTAGTGTCATTCCTCTCCATGCAAAAGCAAAAAGCATTTTGAATCAACCTGAAGAAGGTCTTCTCAATTTCAAAGCCAATTACGCAACCCTGAAACTTTGGCTTGCTTCGTGCTACTAGATCTTGAGGCAATTCACTTACAATACTTAAGAGTCTATAGCAGGTCCTTGATCTCCAACGACTTGCCTACACACCGCACCGGAACCACAAGCCCTCTCTCCTCGGGCCATTACTTATATAACCAACAACATTCCTCCAAACGTTGACCTTCAAAATAAATAGTACGTGCTGACCCGAAATCCTACATTCAAGTCCATATAAACTGATATTTCTCAATGACACGAGTAAACGCCGTAATATAAATTTTTATTTTTATGGGTCCAATAATTGGCTTGGCAAATTTACAATTTACTCGTTATTTTATAAAAAGCTTATCTGATACACGTCTGCTGCCGACGTATTAGGTTGTTCCACTATCTAAATGAATCTCTACGGTGGAGGGTGTGAGTCACTTTCTTACTCTTAGTATGTAAATCTCTCTCTATATAAAATTGAATGTTTATTTGTGTGTCCTCTATACGCTCGTAAACCATTCGTCCTATTCCGATTAAACACATGTTAAAATTGCCGATATTAGCGTCGATTAATCCCCTTTGCTCTCCTAAATCAGTCATCCAATTACAATTAAACTTTAATGAGTTGTTGTGCCCACCCCAGCGAAGGTTTCTGTCGGGTTTCCGAAGCGTTAGGAAACTCCCAGGGGGTAAACGGTGGTGAAATTTAAAAACTTGAAAAAACGGCCGATATTACCGTCGATTAATTACTTGTTAGGGTCTATGTGATTAATAGTTTCTACCCTGATATTTCTACTGTATATTTTCAACCCCTTAAAGAAAGGGGTTGGAGGGGAGTTACATAAAAATAACACGAAACAAAGAGATTGGTGTCAAATCCAGGGCTATAGAAGTCTCTGAGTTTAATTCTGACATTTACTATACAGATTAAGTTGTATTTCAGCCCCTAGGTGTGGGGGAAAAGTGGGTGCAAGGCTGTTACATAAAATTATGAGTAAGCAACGGTGACTGGTGTTTTATCTGGGATTATGGAAGTCATCGAGTTTAATTCTGACATTTACCACGCTGGTTAAGATGTAGTTTAGTCCTGGGAGTGGAGGTGGAAGGGGCTGAAACCGTTTAGAATCTTAAATGCGTAGACCAACTTCTACCGAACTTTATAAACATGTTACTTACGATCCAGGAACAAACACATCGCGGTTAAGACACACTAACCGCCTCTAGGCGTGTGGAGGGGGGGGGGTTGATTTTAAAAACATCCCTAAACGGCCATTATTAGCGTCGTAAACGTTTTCGGGTTCGCTAAATTTGATAGCGTCATTCTAGAATTTGTAAGTGTGTAATTTCAACTCGAAAAGGCAAGGGAGGGAAGCACTCTTACCGTACGAGTGGTAGTGGAAGGGGTTTACATAAAAAGTAATGCAAAAAAGACCGACATTAGTGGCAATTCCGGGGTTATAGGAGTCGCTGAATTTAATTCTCGCTTTAACCAAGTAGGTTAATGAAATTTTAAGTTCGTCCTCGTGGAGGTGGACTTGGTTGACCCTCTTAAGTTACACGGTAGTTTTTCTTTACTTTCTTAGGGTACGAGCTATATTCTGGTCTCCATTTAGTTACTGGTTGTATTTATTTACTTCTGTAATGTACCAGGGGTATTTTTAGTCTTTATGAAGTTAGCCAGTATTTTTTATGGTTTTAATTCGTCGTGATTTTTTAGACACTTTTATTTTACGTGGTAGGAGAACACCAGAGTTGTTAAAGTACGGTCAGTCATCATACTTATTTATATGAAGTTAGCTGCCGAGGGGTTAAGTCGGGAAGAGGAACGTAAATAGGTAAATGTTTACCAATAATTTAGTGTCGAATCAATTCCTACTCCGGGTTAATTTAATTAAATTCCCGGCAACGCCGGGCACTCAGCTGGTACTGTATAAAAGTCAGAACATTTTAAGTAACTCCTCATTACATTACCATCAGTTATGTCATTCAACAAATTATCGAACCATTTAATAAAAAAAATATCGTTCTTTACAATACACCATATCCCTGTCCCACATAACTTTAAAATTGCCTTGAATCGATTTTTTTAGTGACCTTGCGTAATATTTAACTGCTCTATTCTATTTTGGAGATACACATCGTCATCTTGCAATCCTGTTGAAGTTACGAAAAAACTGGTCTTAGCTTCTAAAAAAAAAAGTTTCCTTTCAAGAAATCGCTGAGTCGATTTTTGACTACTAGTTTACGCCGGTATCGTTTTACGATACCTCGGAGGTTAAAATTCCTTTCAGGAACTTTTGTGTCACATTTCAGCGCGTGTCACTAATATACACGTTCATTATATAATGTTATACCGAACCGAATTTGTGGTCTCTAAAGCACTTGTCTCTAAAGTGTGATGACAGTTCCGAGCCTTAGAAGATCGAGAAAGATTTCGAGTGTGTGATGTCAGTATGGATTCTTGATGAACAAATTTTTCACGGTATTTTGATGATCCTGTATTTCATTTTGTGCTTTTCTTCACTTCTGATGTGAATTTATCCACAGTTGCCTGTCTAACAGTTGGAGTTGGGGTGGAGGAGCGTTACAGGAAAATAACGTGAATACAACCGAGATTGCAGTCAAATCCTGGGTTATTGATGTCGCTGAGTTTAATTATGACATTTAATTTGCTGAACCCCCAGGATCTTGGGTGGAAATTTTCAAAAAATTGGATGATGTTTATTTATTTGCTACAATCGTTTATTGTGTGCCTCGGACCCTCTTTAAAAACGGTGTGAATTTAAAAACTTTTGCTATGCTAGTTTATTATATTAATTTGAAAAATACCTGAAGAAGATACAAATAGATATCGAAACGTCGTTACAATCTAAATAAAAAGTGTCTGTCTAAGGTCATCAATTGTTTTATCAATAACGGACGTTAAATTAAAACTATTTAATATTATTATACTTTCAATTAATGTAATTTATATAAAAATTAATATTTAAATATGGCATATAAATATAGATTATTTTTATCAAGAAGTTTCGAAGGAAAATAAATAAAATATTGAGGCTGAAAATGAGTTTATTTAATAATTATAAGAATTGACTTTAATCAGGTGAATTTTTGTATCTTAAATTATTGGTTGCATAAATCGAATTAGAGAGAATATATTGAAAATACAAGAAAACGGAAACCGGATCACTATACACTGGCTACCGGCGCATAAGGACATAGTAGGACACGACAGGGCGGATCTCCTAGCGAAGATGGAAGCTGATCATCAAGGAATTTGCCAATCTGCACCAGCAGAGACTGCAGAGTAGGGCTCTACAAGGAACTGGAGGAAAAGTGGAGTAGACCAGTGAAACCAGAGGAAACCTCAGAAATGTCAGCAACATCAGAGAAATATCGCACCCGAAAGAACTATCTCGAAGGCAACAGGTTGTTGTTACCAGAATCAGAACATTGCACCCCAGTTTCACTCACTCATTCTTGATTTCCAGATCTCCGCAGCCGGTATGCAGCTCATGCATGGAGCCCACAACAATTCCTCATGTCCTCTTTGACTGCCCCAAATATAGCGAGATAAGAAGATCAACCATAGCCGCCCATTCAGTGATGGAGATGGAGATCTGCAACTCATCAGCAGCAATAAACAACCTCATAGACTTTACGATGAAAACTGAGTTGTATAAAGTAATTTAAATGTGATACAAATGTTGAACTTAACAGATGTAAGTCGCTAATGACACGACAGGGCGGATCTCCTAGCGAAGATGGAAGCTGATCATCAAGGAATTTGCCAATCTGCACCAGCAGAGACTGCAGAGTAGGGCTCTACAAGGAACTGGAGGAAAAGTGGAGTAGACCAGTGAAACCAGAGGAATCCTCAGAAATGTCAGCAACATCAGAGAAATATCGCACCCGAAAGAACTATCTCGAAGGCAACAGGTTGCTGTAACCAGAATCAGAACATTGCACTCCAGTTTCACTCACTCATTCTCGATTTCCAGATCTCCGCAGCCGGTTTGCAGCTCATGCAAGGAGCCCACAACAATTCCTCATGTCCTCTTTGACTGCCCCAAATATAGCGTGATAAGAAGATCAACCATAGCCGCCCATTCAGTGATGGAGATGGAGATCTGCAACTCATCAGCAGCAATAAACAACCTCATAGACTTTACGATGAAAACTGAGTTGTATAAAGTAATTTAAATGTCATACAAATGTAGAACTTAACAGATGTAAGTCGCTAATGACACGACAGGGCAGATCTCCTAGCGAAGATGGAAGATGATCATCAAGGAAGATCCAGCAACCTGCCAGTCTGCACCAGCAGGAACTGCAGAGTAGGGTTCTACAAGTAACTGGAGGAAAAGTGCAGTAGACCAGTGAAACCAGAGGAATCCTCAGAAATGTCAGCAACATCAGAGAAAATATCGCACCCGAAAGAACTATCTCGAAGGCAACAGGTTGCTGTAACCAGAATCAGAACATTGCACTCCAGTTTCACTCACTCATTCTCGATTTCCAGATCTCCGCAGCCGGTTTGCAGCTCATGCAAGGAGCCCACAACAATTCCTCGTGTCCTCTTTGACTGCCCCAAATATAGCGTGATAAGATCAACCATAGCCGCCCATTCAATGATGGAGATTTGCAACTCATCAGCAGCAATAAACAACCTCATAGACTTTACGATGAAAACTGAGTTGTACAAAGTAATTTAAATGTCATACAAATGTAGAACTTAACAGATGTAAGTAG
The DNA here is from genome assembly GCA_037074705.1 of Zhengitettix transpicula. Lineage (NCBI taxonomy): Eukaryota > Metazoa > Arthropoda > Insecta > Orthoptera > Tetrigidae > Zhengitettix > Zhengitettix transpicula. The sequence goes on along the minus strand of CM073596.1, from coordinate 9,828,281 downwards.
CTAATGACCAGAAGGTTAATGCGACGTTAAATCGTAATTTTTAAAAAAATCTTGTTTTTCTTACCATTTCATTTGATTCGGTTTATTTGTACCATCCGCAATAAACATTCTTGATTTGAACCTGACAGTACTGTTTTATATCTTCCGTGATGTCAGGCGATCTGTTCTTAATTACTGCTTTGCCGAGCTATTGTATATAATTAACAACGCAGGGATCTCGGTATCGAATTCTGAGTTCTTTTCAGATACTTATATAACAACCTCTGGGAGCATTAATATTATATTTTTATAATATATATACGAGATTGAACAGTAGTAGATTTTTCTTATTTGAGTGCTGATTAATACGCCCATCACTTTATTTGGCTCCAAATTACGTAAGAGCTAGGATATTGTAGCTACGCCCATTAGCTTCTTGGAAACCGGAATTTCCACTCAGCAGCACGTTTCGTTACGTTACAGTTGACTCTGACGGAAACGTGCTCGAAATAAATCGTGCAGAGATCTTTCCCTTTTTGTTTCTAAAAGATTATTGCAGCGATTTGAGAAACAATGCGGTAGAAACATCCGCCGCCATCCCTTTTGCGGACATTTGTCGACACGTGTCTACCCTAAAACTAGTGATTAACTAAATGAATTTGAATAAAAACCGGCTTTACTTGAAACAATCTGTTGCAATTTTGAAAGTATTATTAAAAAATTTCCGCCGTCTACACTTTGAGGGGGAAAAAAACACACTGAAAAGGCAAATACGTATCAAGGTAAAGTTATTTACATAGGTGCAGCTACATGTTAGTGGATTACGTAATGGTCGCAAGAGAAACAGTAATGTAAAAGGTGGTTGCAAGGTCTTTAGACTTAAACCAATTAAATCAGGAATAATACGAATACACAAGGCGAACTGTGAGAATAATCGGAAAAGTAGGATATGCTTGGGCCTCAAAATCCCCATATAAGAGATACTTCAATAGGGAATATAAATGTTTTAACATGATGTTTTAATAATTTTCCAGTCCACGGCAAATATTCATCGCTTAACATGACTCTTCGGAGAAAAATAGAATAATTTATCTGTCTGGAATGAGAAATGCGTATGCGTAGTATTCCGATTCAGCCTTCTGCACTCCACATAAAGCTCAACAAACTACCTCATTTCTGTGTTCAGCGGCTGTGAGAACAAAGAACAGTACCAACATGCGTGGCTTGTTCCTAAAATTAACTTTATTTAAAATAATGAATAATATTCTGAACAATATGTCCAAAAAACAGACCTCACAAGAATAAAAACAGGTACGATTCTTCCCCAGATTTTTTTAACCTTCTCAAGTACACGAAAAATAAACTGGGAAATTTCGGTGTGCTGGTATATATAGCTGTCCAAAGATGATAGATGGAGTCAAGTGGGTTGCCAAAGATCGCAGACTTTGCTCAGAGCGTCAGTGTCACTTTGAATATATTGAGCATTTCGTTTGTGAATTTTGATGTCAGCAAAGTCTACGAGATTTAAGTATTAATGTATGTTGGTTGATATGAACAAGAGAAAATAGCCAATTAAAGACTTAAATTTGAATAGAAAACCGTGGTTGATTCACTATGCCCTCGACGTGAATGATTGTTACTGGGGAGGAACTACTACTTCTTAATGTTAAGAGCATTTATAATAATTGTGTTATATCACTCTGGATTACTACCGAAGACTTTAAATTGCTAATGCACTGGAAATCTGTTTGGAATGAGAAATGCGCATGAACAGTATTCCGTTTCACCTTCCGTTCCCTGAAGTCTCTCTAAATCTTAACAAATTGCCTCATTTCTGTGCTCAGTTGCAGTGAGCACATACAATAGTGTCAACATGCGTGGCTTGTCTCTAAAATTAAATTTATTTAAAATAATGAACAGTACTAATGTATGTTGGTTGATATGAACAAGAGAAAATAGCCAATTAAAGACTTATATTAGAATAGAAAACCGTGGCTGATTCACTTTGCCATTGACATGAATGATTGTTACTGGGGAGAAACTACTACTTCTTTATGTTAAGACCATTGATAATAATTGTGTTATAACATTATAAATTACTGATGACGACTTTAAGTTGCTTCTTCACAGGAAATCTACCTTGCATGAGAAATGCGCACGCACAGTATTCCGTTTCACCTTCCATTCCCCGAACTCTTTCTAAATCTCAACAAATTGCCTCCTCAGTGACAGTGAGCTCATACAATAGTGTCAACATACGTGGTTTGTTCCTTAAATTAACTCTATTTAAAATATGCACGACAGAAAAATACTTTAGTGTTACAAATTTTTGTCAACTTGGTTCTAAATTTTTCCGCTGCTAATAATCAGACACTCTTGCAATCTATTTAGACGGAATTATAAATTAAATATATTACGGGTCGACGATTTATTTGTAGTAGGATAATGGTGTTGTATTTTGCGTAGTTATCCTCGTAAAAAATTGTTATTGGTGCTTGCGTTCTAGTGGCACATAAATTAAAAACCTAATGAGAAGCTTCTCAGAACAGGATTACGGAGCCGGATCATTCCGGAAATTTGACTGACTAAGAAAAATAAACAAAACAACAAGAACAAATATCGTTATGTGGAAACTTCCTGGTGCAGATTTTGGAACTAATATTTTATAAAGAAATTTTGTGCTAGAAAGTAAAGGAGATTAATCATTAAGCATGTGACGTTTGATGAAGTCCTTACTGCAAACAAGCGTGCAATAGTTTTACATTAATTAACGACTAAGTAGATCGTTCCACTTGGAATGGTTCCCACATGTGTGTTCTTGCAACAGCTTCCGGGATCAGATACACCACGACAACATTGCCAGACTTCAAAAGCTGAAGATGGCAGGTTAAGAGGGAAACCTCTTAGTCTAGATCCGTGGCCTTAAAAAAAGTTTTGTAAATAAATTTTCTCTGCGCCGGAAGAGGGAAAATTTCGGCATCAGAAAGTCTTATTAAACAACTATCTACTCAGCTAGTTCCCCGGGGTATTTATTTACGGCCTTCGTTAATGCAAGTATTAAACTCAGCGAATCCTATAACTCCTAAATCGACACTAATCTCGGACTTTTATACTTTATTTTTATGTACACCCCTTCCAACACCACCCTTACCTTTTTGAGTTGAAATTAGCACTTAAAAATTCTGGTATGACACTATCAAATTAAGTGACCGCGAAAACGTTTTTTTCTACGCTAATAATGGCTGTTTGGGAATGTTTTTAAATTACACCCCCTCCACCCCACCCTTAGAGGTGGTAGGTGTGTCTTAACCCCTCAGTGTTTGTTCCTGGATAGTAAGTAACATGTGTATAAAGTTTGGTAGAAATTTCTCTATGCGTTTAAGATTGTATAAGGAAATTTGTTTACCCCCTCCCAAACCCTACTCCTAGGGGCTGAACTACAACTTAACCAGTATGAAAAAAATTTAACCCACTGACATCTATAACTATGGATTTGACACCTATCTCGGTTGTTTCGCGTTTATTTTATGTAACGCCTCTCCACTTTGCTTTAAGGGGTTGAAATTATAAAAAAAATCTTGATAAAAACTATTAATCACGTCGACCTTTTAAATAAATTAATCGACTCTAATATTGGGCGTTTTAATATCTTTTTAAATTTCACCCCTTGGAAGTTGCATAACGCTTCGAAAGACCGATATAAACCAACGCGCGGGTGCTCACAGACACAGACAGACATTCATATATATATATATATATATATATATATATATATAAAGATTATATTTTTTCTCTTGCATTTGATGGTTTATGCAATATATCTTGACTACATAACCTTTCAAGATATAGAATTAATGAAAATTTTAGGGCGTTTTTTTATATCCATATAATTTAAATCAATGTATTAATAAGCAATGTGTATTTGAACCTACAAGTTTGCGCGTCGTGCTTGTGATTGATGGTCTGGAATCAACGTGGTCGGTTGTGACGTAGTAGTTGGCCTCTAATTGGTCAGCTTCTCATTAACTCTCCTCGTATCCCCGCCCACTTAAAATAACTCGAAGTGAGCGTTACCCCTCGCATAAGAATTTAAAATTAACTTATTATTTTCACAGTATTATTCAGTTGTTACGATCTCAGAAAACTTATTCGTTTCTAAACTCGTCCGAATTCAACTTTTATTTGGAATGAGAACGGTGCGCCAGAAAATTCTAAAAGAAAATTGGAAGCAGTCTTCTAGTAATTCTTGTTCATTGTTTGTTGTGCAGGAACAGCATGGACGGCGTCGCGTTGCCCATGGGCTTCAGCCGCTCCTCGGGCGTGACGCTCTCCTGGTGCGATGTCTGCGTCTGGGTCTGGAAGAAACGACCACTCACCAACGGAGGCTTCTTCCGGAGGGCGCAGTACGACCACGTGCAGATCCTCAACAATGGCAAGTCTGCGAAAATTCTCGGTTTTTTGGTGGTGGATCTCCTCAGATCTTCGACTGCATTGGGCTGTGTTCTCTCTCTCTCTCTCTAGGCTGCTATAATAGCTCATGCATTGGACTTGCATGATTCTTCCTAGACTGCGATTATAGACTGTACGTTTAAATCGCATTATTCTTTTAAGTTCTGGCTTCTACAATGAACTGCTCATGCCAGGATGCTGTTCTCCAACCTTTCTCTCAAAGATTTGTTCAAATTCTCTTCTCCTCTATCTTCACTAACCAAATTTTCTTGCTGTGATGTGATCTTAGACTCACCATTCTGACTTTTTTCTCTGAGACGTGGTCAAATCCTCTGAGTTCGACAATTTTATTCCCCACCACAGGGGTGGAAACTGAATCACCTGATCTCGCCAATCAATTTACTGAGTTGTGAAGGGAGGTGCCCTTCGGAATATGTTTGGATTAATGTCTGCTTGGCTGAACTTTCTCAAGCGACCCTCCTAATCCCTTTGAATTGTGTCTTGGCATGTTTGCATCCTATCTTCCACAAAACCGTGGCGCCTACGTGTTATGATCAGTAATTCCAACGTCCAACTTGCTGCTGGTTTGTGCTTAAATTCCAGTGCAATAAATTATTTAATAATTACAAATTATTCTGCAATTTAATTTGGTGTGCAAAGTTTGGACTTTCATATCTGTACCTCAGCTGTTCTCTGGACAGTGAAAAGAATTTATTTTTTTGAGATCGTAAATGGCTTCTCTCAGGCAACTTGAGTTAAGAAAAACTATGCTGATGCCAGACCTGTTCCATTCTTTTTAATGAATGGTGTATATTGATATTCTCAAAGAACAAACTCTAGCCATACACTGGTTCCAACCATCTATTTTTCCTATAATATAAAACCTGTAATACATAACAGAATATAACTAATTTTAAAACTATTCCCCAAAGTTACGTCATTACTACATTAATTTCAGTGACATATGCATGAGCAAGGACTCATATATATATATATATATATATATATATATATATATATATATATATATATATATTCCAATTTAACTTAACGCAAAATTCAGAATCAAAATTAGCAGAGTTTTGAATTTTTCTTTCAATATTGCATCAGATCAAATTTAAAAAACCTGTGTAGTTGATTATCTAAATGCTCTTAACTGAAAGGGATGACATTTGTACTGTTAAAAACTTGCTTCTTATCTGTTCTTGATTTATCATTCCTGACTACCACAATTATTAATATATTATTGCCAATTTAAAATGAATATTAATAATAATTTCAAATTTTGTATTGCTGATTTATTTAAATGAAACTGTGTTAATATTTTGCCACAACCAAATCACGAGTCTCGTGTAAAAGTGAATCATACTACTTTATTTACAGAAACATTATTTATATTTCAGTCAGCGGAGTTGTCAAATCTGGATCTCTGATGGCAATTATGGGAGCAAGGTAAGTTTTCTTCTAAAAAAAACTATCCATTTTAACTGTAATTTACGTGCAATGTAATTATTTAATTTACAGTGGTGCTGGGAAAACTACCCTATTGGCAACTATCAGCCAAAGAATAAAAGGTATCTATGATTCATTTAACTAGGCACATTATTTAAAAACTTATTTCAACAATATTTCACAAATTTCCTTCCTCAGGAAATGCACAAGGAGATATTTTGGTAAACGGCAAGCCAGTGGATAGAAACTTCATGAACCACATTTCTGGATTTGTGCCCCAACAAGATCTGGCAGTTGATTCTTTAACTGTGGGGGAACATATGGAATTTATGGTAAGGAGTACATCTCAAAACCTTAGTGATCTGTAATGATGTTCATGTTAAAAAAATAATGTTTCATTTATTTTAATATATGCAATAATTATGTAAAACCAAGAAAAAACCCAAATCTTGCTGTATACACGCTAATTCTCACTAACCCTCTGATTTAACCCTTTGATTCATATATCAACTAGAATAATATTTCAGATAAAACATAAAGAGTGACATACTCAATCATTCTCTTGGTAACCAATGAAATAGTATTGAGCAGTTTACAGATAAGCATAATTTTTCTGTCATTCCTTACTGTCATTAATGTAAGATGTCAAATGTCTGGAATATTCATCCTTAGTTGCTATAAATTACTTTCTCATTTTTCTCTATCTCAACAACAAATGGAAAATATATTAGGACAAGGTACAAGTGTAGAAATAAAAATAGTTTGCTTTTCTAGGCTTGCCTGAAAATGGATTCTAGAGTAAGATCTGCACAACGTCATCGTAGGATTGCATCACTTATATCAGAGCTAGCTTTAGTGAAGTGCAGGCACACTAGACTCTCAGCTCTCTCTGGAGGAGAAAGAAAAAGGTTGTCTTTGGCAGTTCAGGTATTATATAACAAACTTTACTGCCATCACTCAATGAAATTAAGACAAAATACTTTTAAACATACCAATTTAATTCCAGCTACTCACAGACCCACTGCTGCTCTTTTGTGATGAACCCACAACTGGCCTAGATAGTTACAGTGCTGGTGTGGTGATTGAGAAACTACGACAACTTGCAGAGAGAGGAAAAGCCATTATCTGCACCATTCATCAACCTGCTTCAGGATTATTTGACATGTTTAATCAAGTCCTTTTGCTGGCGGGTGGACGAGTGGCATTCCATGGCGAAGTTGGTGCTGCTGCAATTCATTTTAATAGGTAACAACTACATGGCTGCTCAGTATTGTATTATGAATTATACATAGTTTTACTTTATATTGTTTTCAGATTTATCACAAAACAAGTGAATGTCACTGATTAATGAAGTATACTTATATATGTAGATTCCTGCTATAAATATGGTGGAAATTTTGCATTTTAATCAATAGATCAACTAAATTTTTCTTAATATTTTATAATTTTAGATTGTTTTTTTTCTGCTGTTTCTTCAAACCAGAGACTCTCACTTGCTACATTATTATCCAAATGGATATTTATCTGAAGTCAACCTTCCAATAAGACCTGCAAATGTTTATGATATTGGGAAAACTTTTATGACTAAGAACAATGCCTTTGTTGATATAGTATGAAAGTGAAAAAGAGGCTCATTGGTTAATACTTCAGTAAAAGCTAATTATTATGCTGAATTATTGTAAAATGTTGGTGTACATAAAAAGAAAGAAGAGTAGATGCACTATAGTAAGGAAGTAATGGTTTAATGACTCAAAAATATTTATGGAATAGTTCATGGTTAGTGTATTCATATTTATAGAAATATTCTTCTTCTTGGTTCTTAAAATTATGATAGGCAAATCTTGAATTTTACAATTTTATGGAATTAAAAATAGAAATAATAAAAATTAAATGTTCATATTTTCATATTCAGTAAACATATTCTCTTAGGTCAACAACCATGAGGTTGTTTGGCAGCAGCTTTACACCCTTCTTGCTTCCCCACTTTCCTTTTTAGTTCTTAATATGAAGTACAATTCATTTATTCTATTATTTGTTTAACGTACTCCAGTCCATGTACCAGTTCTTCTCTGTGTTTTGTAATCTTAATTGACTTCTTGAATTGTCCCACTCCAGAGTTCTGAGCAGAGGACTATGTTACTCCAGAAATTTTATCTGAAGAAACATTCATTATTTTAACTGCTGATACTTTGGATATCCTAATGGATCTTTAATGGAGTGGTTTCCTGTTGCCTCTCCATTCTATGCTGTTTGCCATCAGGTGGCTCATCTGCCATTAAGGGCAGTTTCCTGTGCCAAGGGCAAGAAAGCACCCTGTGCTTCTACCTGCTATTCTGCTCTCCAAGGAGATCATTGGCACTTGTAGAAGTGAACCACTTATACCAGTGGTCACTCAGTTTATGGTCACAGTTTAATGTCATACCCAGGAAACTTGTACTTATTACTTATAAGAATTCAAGAAACGGTATAAAATAGTCATGCCAAGACCTTATATTTTGCAAATTTCTGTTTGTGCTTATATATATATTTTGTTTCAGTTTGGGCCTTAAATGTCCCACAACTTTCAACAAAGCTGAATTCTATGTGTCACAGTTAGCACTAATTCCTGGAAAGGAAGCTGAGTGCCATAAAAAAATACAATGGATATGTGATGAATTTGACAATTCATCATATGGAAGGGACCTATGTGATCAAATCATTGCTGGTTGCAAATCCAAATCATTTTTTAAAAACCAAAATTCCATTGACTCAGGCTGGTCGTCTGAGTTAGGAGTTGAAGTTGAGGTATAGTACTACATACAAACAGTTTGATAGGCACAAGCATCACAACACTCATTTATAATTACACAAGTTAGGTTTCAGTTAATAAGAAAGTCACATACCTTTTTTTAAAATAATTGTAATAATTTACAAATTTTTAGTTAATTTATTAAAAATTAATTTCCCAAGATAAAACAGCTTTTGTGTAGTTTGAGGTTTTTTACTATTAAAAAAATTATCTGAACTTCTTGTGTCATAACCATGAATATCAACACTTTTTGAAGTCAAGTGTTGAGGTACTTATTAAAAATGGATGAGGCAGCATAGTATTTACACATAACATGGGAAAACAGTTTTATTTATAAATGTTTTGGCTTATAACTAGCTGATATTTATAACCAGTAGGGATGCAAAATTAGATATTTTATGTTGTAAAATTATTTTGAAATAAAATGATATTGATAAAACTTAATTATATTTAGTTTCTGCAGAATACTGCAATATAATAAACTGAATTTTGTGACTTCATTTTTTTTAGAAAGATGACAATTTCCTGAATTATTTATCTATGTAAGTATAATAATACCATTATTTTTAATTATATTTATCATTAAAAAGTAGCAAAATAAACACACAGTAATTATTTACAGACAGAAGCCAAGGCATAGCACACAACTTTACTGGCTTGCATGGAGGTCAGTAATTGACATTTTTAGGAATGCAACAGACAACTTATTGAGAGGATGTTTGTATCTGGTAACTGACAATATTTGCATCTATAAATAACAATATTATGAATATCAATAAAAGTAAATTTTACTTTTTGATTATTACAGATGATTGCTCTTTTATTGGCAACACCATACATAAACATTGAAGTAGACCAACGGGGAATACAAAACATTCAGGGTCTATTGTACTTAATAATAACAGAAACAATTTTCACATTTTCATATAGTGTGTTTCATACTTTTCCTGCAGAAATACCAGTTTTACTACGTGAAATTAGCAATGGGCTCTACAAACCTGGGCCATATTATTTGTCAAAAATGTTAATATTGGTAGGTATAATCCATTTCATTTTCAGTAGTTGTAATTATTATTATATACCATTTACTATCAAGTCTAAGGCTACTTAACATATTATTGCAGAGATTTGTAGAAAATCATGTCAGGGTTTCATAAATACAAATTTGAGGGAAGAATGATTTGAAACATGTATTGTTGTCCTCAAATCAATATTTTAGGTAAAATAATATTACTTGAATGAAGTATTCAAATTTTCTTTTTGTCTTTACAGAAAAACCACAAAATAATTACTAAAATAGTTATCAATATCTGTAAACTATGAAACATATTTCTGTTTCACGGTGATAAGAATCAGTTATTACAATTATTTCATTAATACAGAAGACAGATTGTCTCAGTAAATTTATTTGGCAAGTTGTTAATTATAAAATTTTGTGTAATTTTTATGTAAAAATGTTGTTTAAATTGTAAGAATTTAATTTGTTTAGAATAAATTTGCAAAAGTGGTATTACTGTGAGTTTGCAGTTACAAGATAAATTGTGTAAATAATTGGAAACATATCACAGCCATATATAAATGAGCACCAACTCTTAATAATAATATTAATAATAATACCTGTACTTAATGAAACCTTCTTAAAATAATAATAATTCATCTTTATTCCCAAAAACAACTATGTTAAGCAAGCATTAGATTTTAACAGAGTATGACAAGACTATATTAATGATAATAAACAATACTTAGTTCAATAATTAAAATCACCAATCATCTTGATTTAATTCAAAGAATTCTTCAACACTACATACTGGTTTACTGTCCACAGTATTTTTGAGGTAGGGAGCTTTCTAGTATTAAGAGCAACCAAATGTACAGTCTCTCTCACCCCCGCCCCTCCCCTAGCCCCAGCCTCTCAGGTCTGCAGTTGGCCTTAGTTGTTTTCAGTGTGTGGATGGAGGGATTATCCTTCTGCTGAGAAAAGAATATATTTACAAGTTATAGGGTGAAAGGTTAACAGCTCTGTTGTCTCTACTTAATAATAAGATATATATATATATATATATATATATATATATATATATATATATATATATAAATCTGATCAGTGTTTGTGGGAATTAATACAATAATACTAATTATCTACGAAAAGCTTTTGTGATGGATTCTAATTTCTTTAAACTGTTTTTTTTTTCATATTTGTAGTTACCAAGGACAATCATGGAACCTTTCTTATACACAACACTTGTGTTCTGGATTGTTGGCTTAAAAGGAGGATTGCAAGGATTCCTCCTATTTTGCATCCCAGTGGTATTTAGTGCCACAGCAGCTACAGCATATGGTAAGTAGTTTCCAGACAGATTACAATTTCAAGGTTGGAAATATAATCCATTGATAAACATGATTTTTGTTTGCTTTTGCAAGACTAGATTTACTTATAGATATTAAAGTATATATGATGGTTAAGTTAAATGAATACTAACATTGTATTTTTGTAAATGGTAATAGCAATTTTGGTCATTGTATGGGAAGAATTTTTTAGTGTAATATTCAGATTTACCATAAATGCTATTGTAGAGTGCCAAAGGACATCATGACCTTATGAAAAATGAGAATAATTAAAATACATACTTTCTGTTTTTATATTAATACATATGCTTACCACATAAATTTAATGTTCCAAAATTATTATTCTCACATCATAATAAAATATATGTTATTGCAGGATGTGTAATGTCAGCTGCTTTTGAATCTGTTTCAACTGCTTCACTAGTGTCTGTTCCAATAGATTTTGTGTCTCTTACATTTTCTGGAATTTACCTCCACTTAGGGTTTGTATATTTTAGTTTCTCATAGATTTTATCATATATCTTATATACAGGCCTATCCATGTTTTTTTTACAGAAATCTACCTATGCATTTATCTTGGATGCGTTATATTTCTCAATTCTACTATGGCACAGAAGCAGTTTCAATATTACAATGGGAAAATATAAAAAGAATTCGTAAGTCTTCAAATATATTATTAATAACATTTACTCACCTTTAACATTTATCAAATGGGACACATAAGAGCTGTGCCCCATTACAACTGTAGTATATATAACAACTAATAGAAACACTTATATTTCTACAAGAGAGTTTGTGTTATTGGTTAATCAATCAAGTTCTGTATCCCAGACAAAATCAAAGGAATACAATATTAGTAAATATTTGAAGTTATATCAATTATATTTAATTTAATTGAAGTTTTATGTTTTAAATTTTGTTTTACAATTTTCAAGTTTTCTTCAACTCACAATTTTTCTAATTTAAACCAAATCTACTTTATTTAATAAGAATGATACCCAATTCAGACAAAAAAGTGATAATATAAACACCACACAACGTTTCTGGGATCTTTGTCCCTTTTCTCAGCTGTGAAGATGAGCATACAGCGACACAACTGCATTTGTCAGTTGACAAAACTCATAAGCTGACAAATGCAGTTGTGTCACTCTAGGCTCTTCTTCCCACCTTAGGAAAGGGACAAGGATCCCAGAAACATATGGTATTTATATTATCACTTTTTTTTGTCTGAATTGGCTATCATTCTTATTCATTATTTTCAATCAGCCGTAATTTTTTTCAGTTATGTTATTAAATAATTATATATCATTTGTAAACACACATTTTGTTGCTGTATTAACTATCAATGTATTATTTTTCAGCATGCTATGACAATCCAAACCTTCCATGCATCAAATCAGGAATGGGAGTTCTAGAAAAATATGGTTATGATCCTGATAATTTCAATTTTGACCTTTTAGGTCTTTCTGTTATTTATGTTGTGTGCCACTTTATAGGATTCATTGCACTGTGGATAAGGAGCAAACAACAACCTGTTTATTAATATTAAGCTTGTATTGTTTAATTTTTTTTTGTGAATTTTGTAATTTTATAATAAATTTATGTTACCACAATTACAATTTTATTTCTTACTTACTTGTAAATTAACCCAATTTTGGTAATCATATTGCAATGTATAAATGCTTTGATTGAAACAAGTAATCAGATTACGTACTAAAAAATTAAGTACACATGATGTAAAATTTGTGATTAATATGATATTGTGAAAATGAGGTGGCCTCTTTTTTCATATAACTGAGAAGGGTAGGAAAGAGTGATAGGATAGATGGAAGGAATCACCTATGGATGTGGTTTTCATGTTAAATTGCTGTTTCTTAAAGTTTTGTAAATTAATTTTGACTCCAGTAATTATACATGGTGGTCCGTTCAAACCTCGCACTTTACAAAGCTCCAGGGAAAAACAACTACAGTAGATATGATAATGAAATTGCACCATACGCTAGAGCATCTCAAAGAAGCTATTTGATAATTAGAAGTACACTTCTACACGTGAACCATTTGTAACAAGAAGAATATCTAATCTGCTTTTAATATCAGTTTAATGCCATTTGACAAAACTCAAAACCCAATATATTTTTCATTCGATTCCAACAGCATCACCTTCTAAATATGCACCCTATTCACCAACATCTTGCCCATTTGCATGCATCCTACAGCCACAGATCCATAAAAAAAACATTCTAAAACTCCTATCCACCTTCTGTATTCCTATAAAATTTGGCCACAAACCTAAGTTCAAATATACTTATCCTCCAGACATCATCCTCTATAATGTAAAACAAAAGTACCTAGTATTACAACTCCCCATTTTCCTAACGTATTATAATCGTTGCATTCCAGACTTGTTAAAAATCAAGGCATAAATTGAAATATATCATTTGGATTTCTAAAATCCCCCCCTCCCACAAATCCCCCCAGAAAACTATAAAAAAATTCTATGCTAAAGAGGGCCTATATCCTTAATGTCAATCTAGTCTAATAAAACCCCATACAACCTGGGAAAGGTGCAACCTTAGCGGATGGGGTGGAGTGGCGTTACAAGAAAATAACGCGAATACAACCAAGATTGGAGTCTAATCCAGGGTTATGGATGTCACTTAGTTCAATTATGACATTCAACTTGCCGTTTAACTCTCCCAAGCGGGGTTGTCGGGGGTGGAAAGTTTCGAACATGTCAAACGGTCGACATTTGTGTGGAATAAATATATTTCGGGGTTATTGACGTTGATAGTATTTCTACCGATGTTGTTTGTGTTTAATTTGAACCTCTTTTGGCATGGGAGGTGAGCACATTTAGGGACAGGGGTCGAGGTGCGTTACAAAAGCAATCGAGATGAGTCAAATCGGGGGTTATGGATATATGACAGGCCGGGCAACGTCGGGCACTCAACTAGTAATGATAATAATACTAACAGGCTGTCCCGTTTACATAGTGTTAAGTTGACTGTGCGGTGACGTCATCCGTGCTACTGCGCATGTCTGATAGTTAGCAATTGCCAATTTCGTCCGCGAAAAATAAATTTTATTTTTAATTCAATTATTTCCTAAATAATTGTATTGTAATCCGCTCGCTTGTGGAAGTATATGATTTTTTTTACATAAAAAAATTCTTCCAGTTTTCCTAACGAAAAGCTATATTCTTAGCAACTGGTTAGTTGAAATAATTTATCTTTCAGCAAAATAAGTGTCCACGGTATTCCTCACATCAAAATCATCGTTAACAATTCTCGTATTTAGGTTACGCCGATAAAAATATAATAAAATTTTCTATCTCGAGGTTCGCCGTTATTATAACTGATACATTATTCCTCTTGAAATCTCTGTGGGTGCTTTTCCAAGGATATTTCCTTCCCTTCTGACCCTCACCCAGATTAAAAGAGTGTCGGCTAAATAATTCTTCTGACGATGTTTGTATCCTTCTGTTTATCGTTGAAGACTTTGTGCTCTTCTTTTACTGGTATTTGGCCAATAACACCAAGAAAGCTTTCTTACCCGCATCGACGGAAGCGACTGTTCCCTTTGTAACTGACTTTCTAATAATCTATGGACGATTACGAAACCAGTTTCGAAATTTGACACTCCAATGTGCGGACATAATTACTTGTTTGTTAAAATCGGTACCTCTTTCACACCAAGATAGGGTCAGACAAGCTGAAAGAATATAGTAAACGATTAAAATCCATAAACTGTAATCTCCTACTGGACATATCAAATTTATCTGTGACTTTATATCTATGACTACGAGCCTTTGTTTAGTATCTTTGTACTTCAATCCTCAGATCAACGTCCCACTTCAACCTGATAATACCTTTATTAATATTCAAACATTTTAATAATTTCTCAGCATGTGTTCTAAACAAGATATTGTTTATCTTTTTGGCAAGTCATTTCAGATACAATGTAATTAATAAATGTAGATATTCTAAAAAATACAATTTATTTTAAATTAAAATATTAAAATAAAATAGATTGTATGTATGTATGTACACGAGTTCCTTTCGAATCGGAATCAAACAAGACATCTAACAACTTCAGGGCATGGGTGTGAATTTTCAAACG
Organism: Zhengitettix transpicula; assembly: GCA_037074705.1. Classification (NCBI taxonomy): domain Eukaryota; kingdom Metazoa; phylum Arthropoda; class Insecta; order Orthoptera; family Tetrigidae; genus Zhengitettix; species Zhengitettix transpicula. The sequence continues at coordinate 9,813,148 of CM073596.1, read as the reverse complement.
TGGTAAACGGCCGGTATATGCGTCGCAAAATATTTTTCGGAGTCAACGAGATTGACTGTATTTTCTATCGATGTTGTTTGTGTATAATTTCAACTCATTTCGGCACCCTTAAATGATGTAGGGGCGTTACAAGACAATAACGTGAAAACAACCGAGATGGGAATCAAATCCTGTGTTATGGATGTCGCTGAGTTTAATTATGACATTCAACTTGCCACGTAACCGCCAGGGACGGGGGTTGAATTTATCAAACATGTGAGAACGGCCGATATATTCGTCAAAAGAAAAATTTTCGGGGTCAATAAGGTAGATAGAAATTCTCCTAATATTTTTGTGTTTAATTTTAACCTCTTTCGGCATGGGAGAGGAGCACCCTTAGAGGACGGGGGTTGAATTTATCAAACATGTGAGAACGGCCGATATATTCGTCGAAAGAAAAATTTTCGGGGTCAATGAGGTAGATAGAAATTCTCCTAATATTTTTGTGTATAATTTTAACCTCTTTCGGCATGGGAGAGGAGCACCCTTAGAGGTGGAGGGGCATTACATAAAAATAACGCAAAAACAACCGAGTTTCGAGTCAAATTCAGGGCTATGGGTGGCGCCGAGTTAAATTATGACAACGTCGGGCACCCAGTTAGTTTATATATAAACATATAAAATGCATCATGAGAGACTATGGAGGATATTTATTTTGAGTTTTATAGCAGAGTAACGCTGATTAAACGCAAAATACATGATTTGATCCTCTCACACGTTCACTTGTGATTTTCGCTAAACAGTCATGATAAATCCAAGGAGGTCCTCGTGATGAAACTCGCTCCGGTCGTCCACTCAGGAAAACGTCGGAAAACTTCTCAAGATAGTAATGGATGATCGCAGACTAGAAGTGCGAGCGGTAGCTGATGCCGTAGGCTTCTCAGTTGACGGAACGAGCGCATCCATGAAAAACTGACCGTGAAAAGGATTTGGGCGCGATGGATGCGCGCGAATGTTGACTTTGGACCAAAAACGGATTGAGAAAAATAATTCAACACAGAATCTAGCAATGTTAAGGCTTTTTGTGTAGATTCGTAACTGTCGGTGAAACTTGTAACCATCACTACACTTGAGAGACCAAAAAACAATTAAACGATGGACAAAAGCTGGTGAAAGTGCACCAGAAAGGCGAAGACCGTTCTGTCAGCTGGAAAGGTGATGGCCACTGTCTTTTGGGATTCTCAGGGTATAATATTCATAGATTTCTTGGAAAAGGGCACAACCATAGCTGGCCTCTATTATTCTGCTCCGTTGGATCGTCTGAAACGGGTGCTGATTAAGAAATAACGAAGAATTGCTGTTCCACCAGGACAATGCGCCGGCGCACACTGCAGAGTCTCAATGGGGAAATCGTACGAATTGGAATTGGGATTCTAATTGGTTTCTCATCCAACCTATTCACTAGACCTAGCACCACGTGACTGTTCTTGTTCCCGAACTTGAAAATTAGACTTGTTGGGAATAAATTTTCATCAAATGAAGAAGTGATCCAGGTCGTATCGGAGTACTTTGCAGAGTTTTACTAACCCTATTTTTGTGATGGGTTGAAAAAATTAAAAACTGTCTGGGCCAAGTGTAGAGCCAAGGAAGGAGACTATGTTGAAAAAATAAAGTTCTTTTAAAAAAAATTGTTACATTTATGACTTATCAAACAACTCTCGTACATGTATTAAAAGTTATGGTTTTTTTTACAAAAGACACTGTAATATATTATTTCCTGTTATGGTCACTTTGGACCTATATAATATATTACATAGTGGTATATAACTGTCTCTAGCAAAACAGTACTCCACCACGGTGTCCACCAAAAATGTTTCCAAACGCTCATCTTCGTTTGTCATGCATCTCATTTTAAAACTTCGGCCGTTTCGTGACGCATCAATTTGCCCCTTTTTTCTTCTCCAACCATTTTGAACTCCATATTTCTTCTATCAACATGACCGACCAATCGTAGCCGCCAATTTTTCGCGGTTCGGCGTTCTTAGTTCGACGTTTCTCACTGATGGCGCATGCGAGACTGGGTTCTAAACCTCAGATGCACGTGTTACGAGAAAATGGCGTCGTTTCACTACCCCTGAATCCCGTAGCCCGGACTGTCTCCACCATCGATAATTCTCATCGCTATCACAAATTGAGTACCACCTCAAGCAAAATTAAAATGGCGTAAAAATATAACTCATATATTAAAAAGACCATTGGAACCTCCAAGACGGCTTTTCAGCAATAGGGATAATTATACCGACATTTTTTTATCTCTTTTAGCGTAACTTAATATGTTGGTTGCGTATTGTTGGAGTCGGGGGAGCGGAAGGAGCGGAAGTTCCTCTGTGAGTCTTCTTCCTGTGGGCTTGTGTTACCACCGCTGGGATGGAAACCTCTCGTGGCATCCAACATCAATGTTAAACCTTTAATTATATCCACGGTTTTGTAATATCCTCTTATAGATTACTGTAAATACAAAAATAAGTTATATTTATTTCAGCACTCTGAAGTGAGCAATGAGCAGTGTCCTACTATTTCTTTTTCTGTATTTCCTATCGATGTTGTTTGTGTATAATTTCAACCCATTTCGGCACCCTTAAACGATGTAGGGGCGTTACAAGACAATAATGTGAAAACAACCAATATGGGAATCAAATCCTGGATTATGGATGTCGCTGAGTTTAATTATGACATTCAACTTGCCATATAACCACCAGGGACGGGGGTTGAAATTATCAAACATGTAAAAACGGCCGATATATTCGTCGAAAGAAAAATTTTCGTGGTCAATGAGGTACATAGAAATTTTCCTAATATTTTTGTGTATAATTTTAACCTCTTTCGGCATGGGAGAGGAGCACCCTTAGAGGTGGACGTGACGTTTCTGTTATTCTACCCGATGTTACGTGACGTTTCTGTTATTCTACCCGATGTCCACTCATCAATGGGAACGGCCGAGTGTCGGTTGGGATCCTTAAATATTATCCCGGACGTCATGGTTAACCCTTGATCACCCTTTCCATCCATTCCTATAATAACGAGGCCACAACGTGGTACCCTGTTTCTTAAAATGAATTAATATCGTTTTTTAAAATTTTCATTCATCTTAGTAAAATTTACTTCGTTCAAAGCTATATTTTGACTAATAGGAAAAAGGTTATCATCAAAATTAATATTGCAATATAATAAAATTAACTCATCTTTTGTCACCTTAAATTTTATTATATTAAACTGTAACATTATAAATTATATACATATGTAATTGTATTTAAAAAAATATATCATTTCGTAAGACTTTCTCAAATTATTTGTTTAGATACTTGAATGAAGCGTCTGTACTCCTGAAGAGAACCCAATCAGGGACGAAACGTCGTGTTTCATATATATTATGTTTTAAACTGAATGATTATTTGTTTGTTTTTCTGACTCATAGACTGCTATTTTCATTATTTAAAACTATGTGTGGCTGGCGTTGCCCGGGTATTTATTTATATAAGCCAGAAAAAATATTTAATTCTACATTAATTTATTATTCAAGAAGTAAATTAAGCTACCTGTGCAGAGAGAATGCTAATTTCATCAAAACCCATCAGTGCCTTTTAGAGAAGCATAAATACTCCCGACACCAAATATATACAAAAAAAATTATCTTAGTACCTTTACGGCGTAAAAAAAGTCCCGGTTTGTTGAGAGAGTCAAAAATATTCTTGATATATTAAGGCCATCGGGAAGGCCCGCGTTAAGAGTGTCAGAAATACTCCCGGTACCATTTATAGTAAAAAATACTCCCGGTATCTTACAAGAGTCGGAAATACTCCCAATATCTTAAGGGAGTGAAGAATAATCGCGGTACCTTAAGAGATACAAGAAACGCTCGCTCGTCTAAAATATTCACGGTAACTTTGTAATAAAATTTCGTCGAGCTTTCTCCACGTGTTAATGATTGTACGGAGAGACTCTCTTCCCACTCCTAGTGTTTGAAGTCAAACTTAAACGAAGAGTTGGATGTCATAATTAAACTCAGCGACATCCATAACCCCAGATTTGACTCAAATCTCGGTTGTTTTCGCGTTATTTTTATGTAACGGCCCTCCAACCCATCCCTCCGATGATAAAGGGCTTGAAATTATACACAAACATCATCGGGAGAAATACCATCAATCTCACTAACCCCGAAATATATTTATTCAACGCAAAATAATCCGTTTTAACTTGTTTGAAAATTTTCCACCCCCTCTATTGGCGGTTAAACTTCAAGTTGATTGTTATAATTAAACTCATCGAAATCCACAACCCCGGATTTAACCCAAATCTCGGCTGTTTTCGCGACATTTTCTTGTAACTCGCCTCCACGCCCACCCCTAAGGGTGCTGCTCCCTTCCCCATGCCTAAAGGGGTTGAAATTATACACAACGGTATAAATACCGTCCATCTCTTTGACCCCGAAAAATATTTATTTCGGCCGTTTGAGCATGTTTGAAAATTTCTACCCCAGCCCCTGGGAGCGGCAGACGTGTCTCACCCCCACAGTGTTCGTTTCCTGGTCGCAAGGAACACGTGTACAATATTTTTGGGCAAATTTCCTTTACGGGTGTAGATTTGTGTGCGGAACGTACAGACGCACGTACAGATAATTTTATTTATCAGCTTTGCTGTAAATAAAAACTACAGGATAGTATAATAAAAAACCTTATGGTCTATTTTAATGTAAGAAATTCGGATTGAGAATGAATCACAAGTCTTCGGAGTACGGTGAGCTTATTTATATACTAACTAGTCAATGATTTGTTAAATAATATATTTTAAAGTAGTTTCAGTTGACTAAAATAAATTTTTCGGTCTCGGAAGTGGCGAATTTTAACCTCATTTCTCGCCCGTTTGCTGATTTACTCCGACAGAATTTCACTTCCGCGGCGATTTGGAAACGGAAGCTCTAAACCTGTTGTCGGCGAAGACTCGTAGTGATTTGTCCGTGTACACTTTGCGCGATAGTGCGATTACAGGCACCATATAAGGAAACACACCACCAGCAGGCGAGGTCTAGTCATTTCATTTACAGGATCAAGGTAAGACTACGTACAGCTGCTAAGTTACTTTAGTCTCGACGATCACTTCACTGTTATTTCTAACGTGTAACTTTGTGTTTCTCCTCTGCTTTATAACTATTTAGGAATCCATATTTTAGCTTCAATACTCTCATTTATTGTGACGAAAATTTTGGAGACCTCAACCAAGTAATGTATTCGTCTTTCACTCGTCTGCTAACTACGTACTTATTATCATTTGATCAGTTGCATTTTCTGTTCCCGTACCCTTCTACAGTCATTTCTCCCAACATTCGTCCAGTGAACTAATTCTTCAGTCCCAGAAACACTTCCATCACTCACCATCTCACCATGTTTTTGGTGCCATCTCTCTCTTTCTTCTGTACTATCCTTTTGCTGCTTAGTATCCTTCTATTTTATCTCTCTAAATAAAATTAAATGTCTGTGTGTCTCCTATGAACTCCTAAACAATTCGTCCGATTGAGATGAGACTTTGGAGAGTGTCAGGAAACTCCCAAGGGGTTATAGGAGAGACTCGTGCAGGGTAACATAATAAAACAGCCTGTATTGGCACAAATTAATTACTTTTCGAGGTCTACGTGATTAATAGATGTTTTTAGTGTAAAATTTCGACCTCTCAAAACCTCAATAAAGGAGGGGATGGAGGGGTTTTACATAAAAATAACGCGAAACAAATAGATTAGTGTCAAATCCAGGGTTATAGAAGTTACTGAGTTTAATTCTGACATTTACGATACTGATATCGATGTAGTTCAGCCACTAGGAGTGGGGGTGGGAGGGGGTGAAACAAATTTACGTTTAGAATCTTAAATGAGTAGACCAACTTGTACCAAACATTATACACATGTTACTTACGATCGAGGAACAAACACTTAGCGGTTAAGACACACCAACCGCCACTTCCATCACTCACCATCTCACCATTTTTTGGTGCCTTCTCTCTCTTTATTCTGTACTATCCTTTTGCTGCTTAGTATCTTTCTCTTTAAATATAAAATTAATGTCTGTGTGTCTCCTATGCACTTCTAAACAATTCGTCCGGTTGCGATGAAACTTTGGTGAGTTGTGCGCACCCCCGCGATGGCTACTGTCGGGTTTTCGAATGGTCAGGAAACTCCCAAGGGGTGAACGGGGGTGAAATTTAAAAACATGATAAAACAGCCGATATTGGCACCGATTAATTACTTTTCGAGGTCTACGTGATTAATAGATGTATTTAGTGTAAAATTTCGACCCCTCAAAACCTCAATAAAGGAGGGGATGGAGGGTGTTACATAAAAATAACGCGAAACAAAGAGATTGGTGTCAAGTCCAGGGTTATAGAAGTCACTGAGTTTAATTTCTGACATTTACTATACTGATAAAGATGTAGTTCAGCCACTAGGAGTGGGGGTGGGTGGAGGTGAAACCAAATTTACGTTTAGAATCTTAAATGAGTAGACCAACTTCTACCAAACTTTATACACATGTTACTTACGATCGAGGAACAAACACTGAGGGGGTTAAGACATACCTACCACCTCTATGGGCATGGAGGGTGTAGAATTTAAAAGTATTACTAAACGGCCATTATTAGCGTCGTAAACGTTTTCGGGGTCGCTAAATTTGATAGTGTCGTTCTAGAAATTTGTAAGTGTGTAATAGCAACTCGAAAAGGCAAGGGAGGGAAGCACCCTTACCGTACGGGTGGAGGTGGGAGGGGTTTACACAGAAAGAAAAAAAACACCGATATTAGTGTCGATTCCGAGGTTATGGGAGTCGCTGAGTTTAATTCTCGCCAATTAGGTTAATAAAATTTTATGTTCGTCGTCGTGGAGTTGGAAGGGGTTGACAAAAGGTTACCCGGAGTAGTTTGGACCCTCTTAAGTTACCGGATAAATAATTTTTATTTTCGTAGGGTACCAGGAATATTTTGGTCTCTATTTAGTTATAGGTTTATTTCTTTCCCACTGTAGCGTACGGGGAATATACTTTTTTTTAGAATTTATTAAGTTAGCGACTAGTTTTTTGTTTCAATTCGTCGTGATTTTTAGACAGCTTTATTTTATGTAGTGGGAGAGTTTCTCGAATACTGTCAGTCATCGTCCTGGTTTATTTTAATTAAGCTGCGGAGGGGATGGTCGGGGAAAACTGGCGCTATTAATGTTTTTTATGTGAAACGAATTAATTCATATTTCGGGTAACGCCGGACACTCAGCTATTATGTAATAATTTTACCATAACACCGCTCAAATAAATGGGTGGATCCTCTTTTAGTTTCAAATTACCATTAAAAATCCAAATTTTGCTTATAAATAAACGATTTTAAAATAAGATGATTGCAAAACAATTGTAGCAGATATGAGGATAACTGAAATTGCGGACATGACATCATTCACTACACTGGCTGGACTTGCAAGCACAATGACGTCATCCGTGCTGCTGCCGAAAAACTTGGTTGTTAAATCACAGATAAAATATTGAAATAAATAAAGTATCCATTAGAATAAAAATATTGGATATTTAATATACAGTTAAATTAGAGAATTACATCTCCAATGAAATTAAGAAATACAACGTTCCGTCTCAACTTTTTGTTTTGTAACTTGTGAAATAGAATTTCTTGCACTTCTTTGAATCAAAATTTAATTTCAACATCACGAATAATTTTTTTTTCGTATTCCACAGATTTATATTATGCTACACCTCCTTTCTCATTCATGTATTACCTGCTGCGGTCCCAAAGTTGAGACATAATGTATTTTTTAATTTCATTGGAGATGTAATTTATTTATTTCAATATTATAGCTGTGTTTTAATGATGAAATGTTATACACATGTCTCTAGACACGCACAGTAGCACGGATGACGTCACTGGGAATGCAACTCTAGTCAGTGTAGTGTGTGATGTTAGTTTAGCCATTTTGTTTTGGCAGGCTTCTCATTTAGTTGCAAACCAAAATTTCTATATGTTCAAATAATTGATTGGAAAGAGCACAATTAATTAAAAGAATCTCTGAAATGCCCATTTTCAGAATTATACGTGGTTACATTAAAAATTAAATTTATAATATAAAAAACGAACCATATTTATATTGTTTTAAACTATAAAAGTGTTTTCTCTGTTCTGCAGATTCTACAAGATGTCGTTTCAGACGTTTGTTCTTTTTTTGGTAAGTACAGTAGTTATAACAACGTTCTCCATTATTCACGGCAAGTTTTGCATTACTGATGTAAGAGTTGGTTATATTTATTCGGGATATTGTAGGCCGAAATTTTCTACATCAATGAACAATTAACCTCTGAAACTTTGAACATAAAAAGCAACCTCAATTCAGTTAATATCAAACAGGATGCAGTTGGCCTTAACAACATCTACGAATTTCTACTTGAGAATCTCTGACGTGTGTCATTTTTATATGCTTTCTAATCTCAGTTTATATATATATATATATATATATATATATATATATATACTGCAATACTAATTAAGGAAGTCATTAATTATTTTAAAATAATTGGATTGTTAGCGGTAAAATTTATTGAAAGCAACAATCACGGCAAGCTTTGTCGGCAATCTTTGTTGGAAACCGCGCGTTCATACGGGGAGCAGTCTGGTGAAAGTTTTGAGAGAGAGTGGAGGTCTGGCGAACATTTTGGGGAGAGAGAGGAGGCTAATTGAGCGGTACGACGAACATTACGGGAGAATGAGGATGCTGATCTAAGAGTACGATCTAAGAGCGTGGTCCAGGAAGTTCTACTGCGAGACCTATAGTTTCTACAAAACACGAGTAAATAGTTCTTGACGTAGAGACTCATTTTATAAAAATCGCAAAGTGGAAGCAAAAGGTTTGCAACACACAGACCGAAATAACATTTCGCAGAAAGGCATCGAGGAGACACACGTCCGACGGTTACCCGATAGAGCGGCTGACCCAAAATTCCAGGTGGAATAAAACGAGAACAACAACCGTGTGTATTAATAATTATGTGTAGAATCAGTGAATAATGGCCTTTTTAGTGAGTTGTGCCCTCAAGCTCCAAGAATCAGATCTGGTACCAGAAAGACATTCGTGAGTACAAACACAACAAAGTCTGTAAACGATAATTAAGGTATAGTCAGATTTCGTTATCGTGTTTAGATTTAGTTTTTTCTTTATTGTGTTTAGAATTTATATTCCGTATATTTAAATTTTTGATTTGTTAATCAGTTTATTAAATTTGATTGTTCTTACTATCAAGCCCAGTAAAGACCCTGAGATGAAGAGTAAATTAGATGTAATTGTTTATAAAATAGGAAAGTTTGTATTTTCCTAGAATGCCAAAAATTATATAAATAAAATTTGGTTTGTAAATTTGATTCACTTGTGTGATTTCACACACACACACACACATATATATATATATATATAATGTAATATTCACTATTGAGAAGCCTTTAATTTGCCCCACGTTATGGAAGCCATTTTTTAATATACACTAATGATAGGCTTTTTAAATGAAAATTAATAAAATTTACAAACAATATTTTTTATTGTGGAAATAACTCAAACAATTACAAATTTATAATATTGAATTTCTCACTGTCTTCACTGGGTTTGATAATGGACGAATCAATAATATTTAAAATCTTATCAACAACAAATTACAATTAAAAGAAAAAGAAATTTACTCGTCAATTAAACTAGAACGAAATTTAATTGTGAACGAAATTAAAAGTAAAAAGATTGACTCTGATTAACAATTTCAATCAAAAAGAGAACTAAATCTGACGGCTATCTTTCAATTACGTTTACATAATTAATTGTTTTGTAAATTGTTACTCACGTCTGCCCAGCATTCCAGCATACCTTAAATTTTCGAAAACACTATTGCGGGTTTTACACTGCTTCTAAACTCACAGATTCTACACCAAATTTTAAGCGAAAATTTTATATGTCGTCAGGAACTCGGATTTTCCTCCTTTCGTCATCTATCGGTTGACCGCTCGCCTGAGGTGAATTCTGCGATTTGTCGATTGGGTAGTCTTTATTGTTCTGGACTTAAACCGAAACTTTTGCTATTTCTGGCCGGCTATGGATACAAAAACTAATTTTTCTTAGCAGGTTCCGACGTTATACTTTTATGAATGTTTTACTTTGTCCTGCCGCGCCGTTATTGGTAAACATGATCCTGCCAAAGATATTCGTAGTTATTGTTGGCAGCCTACTGTAGTGTTAGATATGTAGTCAGGCGAAGACAATGGTCATTAAAAACTTTTATTTGAAGGGCTGGACAGCTGAAAAAATCAAAGCCGAATTGGATCAAGTTCATGCGAATTCTGCACAAGCATTGAAGACCATTTACTTCTGGATTAATGAGTTTAAACGAGGTCACAGTAGCACAGAAGATGAAACTCACACCGGCCGCCCAATTGAGGTCACCACTCAGGAAAACATCGTATCACAATATCGTAATGGAAGATCGTAGACTAAAAGTGCGTGAGGTAGCTGATGCCGTAGGCTTCTCAACTGAACGACTGCATTTTACCCTCCATGAAAAATATTTGAGCGCGATGGGTGCCGCGACTGATGAAATTGGACCAAAAACGGATTGAGAAAAACATTTCAACGCAGAATGTAGCAATGTTAAGGCGTCACTCACAAGACATTTTTGCGTAGATTCGTGACCGTCGATGAAACTTGCATCCATCACTACAAGCCAGAGACCAAAACAATGGACAAACGCTGGTGAAAGTGCAAAGAAAAAGCCAAAAATATTTTTGGCAGTTGGAAAGGGATGTCTTGGGATTCTCAGGGTATAGTATTCATATATTTATTGGAAAAGGGTACAACTGTAACTGGGCTCTATTATGCTGCTCTGTTGGATCCTTTGAAACAGGGCTGATTGAGAATCGACTGCAGCAGTGTCAATGGCGAAAATGTACGTGATGGAATTCGAATTTGTTTCTCATCCACCCTATTCACCAAACCTAGCACCAAGTGTCTTCTTGTTCCCGAACCTGAAAAACGTGGCTTGGTGGGAAGAAATTCTCATCGAATGAAGATGTGACCCAGGCCGTGACGGAGTATATTGCAGAGATTTAATAAACCTTTTTTGTGATGGGTTGAAAAAAATGTAAACTCTCTGTGACAAGTGTATATCCAAGAAAGGAGACTATGTTGAGTAGTTTTCTAAAATAAAATTATTTTTTTGTCACATTTTTACCAAACTTATCAAGGTTAGTGCTTCAATTTACGGTGGAGAGTGGATGCTGAGGTTATGTACATGTTTCAGGGCGTCGTTGTGCAGGTGAGCAGAGGCGTGCCTTCTGAGGAGGTTTTAATTGACGTACAGGAAGGAAGCCTCCGTGGTATAACCAAGACCAGCATCTTGGGCCAGAAGTACTACAGCTTCCAAGGGATTCCCTACGGAGCACCGCCAGTGGACGATCTGCGCTTCACGGTCAGTTTAACAAACCATCAGCAGACTGGTTATCAATCACTTCACAATTTATGAAATAAACAATCCGTTTCAATGAAGGCAAATCAGAATCATTCCTCCTTTTCCGAAATAATAATCTATTTTTCTGACATTGAAGATGGAGTATAAAAGCACTGACGTATAACGCGGTTTTTTTTTGTACGAGTTTGTACGCAGTGTAAAATATGTGTGTTAAACAAACGTATCTTAATAAAATTTAGTTATTGATTTAAATAATGACAATAATATTTTTATTTGAACTGAGAATGAGAATAACAGGACATTACAGGATATTAAATAATAGAAAAAATGCTTAAATTCGAAGCTTACCACTAAAGACCGATTTAAAGGATCAGGATGTAAAATTCTCGACAATAATATGTTGTCCGTGTACTTATTTATATAACCTGAAAAAGTAGTTAATTCTATTTTAATATTTGGTCAAGTAGTAATTTTACCTAAATCTAAATGTACCTAGTTCCGTACATACTTTCGTCAAATATATATTGAACAGCTATAAAATTAATTGCATTTTATTACATCAATCCCAACAAACGTATCTTCGAATTCCTTCTTAAATATACTCCTTGAGTATAGCAGGATATAATTGTCCCTCAGTCTTCAGCCATTACGAAATATTAAATTGATCTAATTGTTACTATGTTCACAATGTAAACAAACGGTCGCCATATTGGAGTCACTAATATGGCACGAAAATTAACTTACATTTCCCGCAAGGATCGTAAAGTATTTCGTATTGTTTTTTTATTATCATTCTATGGAGTATTTCTTGATAAAATTATACTTTTTATTCAATGAAAATATTTCTGCTGTATTTCATTACGTAAATAGGAACTATTTCCTTTGTTCGTCGCGTAGTAACGTCTCTCTCGCGCGCGTGACGTCACGGCGCGCAGTAATTTAATACAAAATGTTCAAATTTTTTAATTATAATTCTTTCCACTTTTACGCTAGGGATTAGTCACCCCCACAGTACCGTTTTTCGTGTTTTGTAGAATATGTCTACCATTTTTTTTCAATTTGTCCACGCGTTTAAATCTGTATAGAGTTTAACGTAAATACATACATACATACAAATATACTCATTCTTTACACATTTACAATCAAACATGTGAAATTATAATGACATCCACATATAACCAAAACTTTACAAGTAACTCACTTTAAACAATTCGTCACTTTCAGAACATTAAAAATTTATTAAATTATAATAATTATCGAATATTAGGTATTTTTTACCATCATTCTATGTCTTCTCCAGTTCATTGGGAAAACTCATAGTACGTGCCATATTTAGGCCACGCCAGTCATTTAAAAGTCAAGTTATTTAAAATAAAATCAGTTTCACTGATCTTATAATGTTCGTATTATTTTTTATCATCATTAGATGGAGATTTACTGGATAAAATTATACTTTTTATTCAATTAAAATATTTCTGATTTATTTCTTTACGAAAAAAGGAACTATTTCCTTTGTTGTGCAGTATCGTCGCGTAGTACCGTCTCTCTCTTGCGTGTGCTTGACGTCATGATTCCTTGACACGCAGGAATTTAACAGAAAATGATCACATTTCTCAATTATAATTTTTTCCATCTTTATGCTAGGGGTTTCTCATCCACACACAGTACCGTTTCTTGAGTTTTGAAGAATATGTGTCCCAATTTTCTTTTTGCAATCTGTCCACGCGTTTAAATTTGTATACAAATTAACGTAAATACATACATACAAATATACATCCTTTTTTATTATATAGTTTCGTTGAACGCCTACATTTGTAGATGTGCCTGTGTCGAGACCTGGGTACCTCAGACGGTAAGAGCACCACGTGTTACGAGGTCTTGGGGTTCAATTCCCATGTCGCGTCCAGATTTTGCCATCCTGATACTTTCGTTACAGGGTACATTCAGATTGTATGTCTTTGTATATTTCGCTATTTTAGTTCCATGCCCTTATCCGACCACAGACAGAATCAGTTTCTGTCGCAACGCTTTACCACTGTTAAGCTACGCCTACTTGCAGGATCCTCAGCCCTTTGGATCGTGGAAGAGAATTTGGGACGCGACGAAGAAGGCTCCCGTGTGCTTGACCGTGGACTACGCCACCAACGTCACCCAAGGTTCCGAGGACTGCCTCTACCTCAACGTCTTCACTCCACAGGTCAGTCCCGCCACGACGAATCCAATCTCGATTGGATAGTTGATCACGATGGTGCTGCGTCCATTGTTTTCACGGTTTCGACTCCCTGGTGTTAGTGCTCGTCATGGTCAGGAAAAGTGGAGTTAATGCTGACCACGGGGACCACTCCAAAAACAATCCTGAATGTGTCATGGAAGGTGATAGTCTGACAGCGGTCCTGGTGGTCCAAGGACCTCAGTGGGTTGTAGGGTCATAGGAAGGAGCTGTCCATTGTTTGGGATTGACAGGAAGCGTCCATTTTTCCTGGGTTTTGGAATCGAGTGATTATGCTCCTTATTCCTTGAAGACGAACAGGGATATTAAAACTTTTTAAAAAGTCGGTTCCTTCCTCTCAGATAACACTCTTCTCCATCACTTTTTCTTCACTTCCTATTTATATACATTTTTCCTCTTAAAACCAGACAATGCAACACTCGGCGAACACCAGCCAAATTCTGAACTATATCATGGAAGGTGACTGTTTGACAGCCGTCCTGGTAGGCCAAGGATCTCAGTGGGTAACTATTTCTAAAGAATCACGAAACAAATAAAATTATATAGAACTTTATTTCTTAATTAGCGGCATCGTTTCATTTTTAAAGTAAAATTGTCCTTGAGGATTACTTGACGTATTATTGACCATCCGATCTCAAATAAGCATCCACTCTACATCAGACACAGAAAAAAGAAAGTGAGTGGGGTGAGGATGTGCTCATGTACGTTTTTTTTATGAGCTTCGTCTTTTCATCCAGATATTTTCACTCTGTTCTTTGCCTCTGCCATTTTTCCTTCGATCTACCTCCGTTTTCTTCCTTTATTACTCAGACTATGAAATGACCTATTAATAATTAGATTAAATAGCATTACATCACCATTGTCGACAAATTAAAAAAACTAGTTTACTTTCTATTAAAGTCTACCCTGAAAATGTAACAAGAAAATGCACCATTATCTATCTAAATCAGTTTTTTAAAATTAAATCAAGCTCAATAGTTCAACCCAAAATTGAAACTATTTGTCAGGCAATTCATATGACACTTGTTTTCCTCCGCAGAACCAAGGAAGCCTACAAGGGCTGTTCTCTCGCAGGTGAACCTTCCAAGAGAACTCTGGCGGAGATTACCTTTGTGGATGCCTCCTCCTCTCTCTGGTTTTTTGAACTAAGGTTCCCACAAGCCGAGGCACCTCGGCCTGTTTTGAGAGGTGTATGTTCCGGGGTCGCAGACCTTGGGCTATTCCTATCGGAATAGTCGGCCAGATGCCCCCTAAACTGGTCAAGGCACGGAGAAGGGAATGCTGACTCCTCACAGCAAACCCCTCTCCGGCTATCGAAAGGGCGTGGGACAAGTACCAAATGCCCGACATACTTGATGCAGGTATTTCTAGGGTTTTCCCAGCATCACTTTTAGGTGAATTTCCAGGTGGGATCCTTAAACCATAGCTTGAGGTCCTAGTTAACCCTTGGCAGCCGTCCTTTACATTTCACAATTCCCCCTTTCAGTCCCTTTCCTATGGCCACTATGTGGATTACCCTATACATAGCCTGTCTACACCTTCTTCTTCTCCGCAGAACCCCAAGGAGGCAGACTCCAAGCTGGCCGTGATGGTGTGGCTGCACGGAGGAGGCTACGACTGGGGGATGGGAGCCACCAACGAGGACTTCTACGGCCCCGACTATCTCATCCAGCATGACGTCATCGTCGTCACCATAAACTACAGGCTCCATGTCTTGGGTAGGCCTAAACGAAATATTACACAATTACATTCAATTAGACCTCGGTCCGGGAAATACGCCATTACAAATAGTTAGTAGAAACTATTTTATGTCAACCATCACCACAAAATTTTCGCCAATAATGTTGAGTCCACAGTTAATATAGTCCATATCCACCCTGATATTCTAGCCGCGGTCTTCCTCTCCAATACTAAATTAACCAACCCCTAATGTGGCTATGCCCCTTCCGTGTCCTCCAGAACGTTTCTCTCCTCAAGAATAAAATTTCAAGACTTCTTCGATCTGCCAGTCTGACTTTCAGCTTAGGTAAATAAATAGAAAAATGACTGAAATAAATTAAGTGATATAATTTTCCACTTTTGGATATTTATTTACCTAAATGCTTTACTTTTTTCACAGACGTTTTATATTTTATTATTTCAATACAGTGTAATATTTACAACCAACTAATTACATTAAGAAATATTCGAGGCATGTTCAGAAAGTAAATGTACTATAATTATATATATATATATATATATATATTGTAATAATTAAATAAAACTACAAATGGCTGTGGCTAAATAAAAAGAACTATTAAGGGAAAACAATTAAACAAATTTATTAACAATTTTAAATACACAATAATATTTGGGATCTCAGGGTCTTAAACTGGGTTTGATAAATGGGTGAATTTATACAATCAAAATTACATTAACCTTTTATGGAAGTTAATGCGTCTGAAACATAGACGAAATTTGTTGTAGAAGAAATAATACTACAGATTGAATTTAAACAGTTTTAAATTTATCAAGAATTAACGATCTCATTTTATCGATATTTAAATAATTAAAGAACGATCTGACTTTTATCTTTTTAAAAACGGTTTACAATATGATTTTAAAGTTTTTCTACTTACGGCCGCCCAGGTCTCATTTTAGGTTTTTCGTGCACAAAATTTGGGGATATCACTGATTCTAATACTCACAGATTCTAAATGTCAACAAATTCTAATTGGCGTAGTTTTGTTAGTTGGTCTAACACAACTTGGTAGATTCTCGATGCTTTGCTGCAACCTGGATTTGCAGATCTCGTGACTTTAGTTGGAAATGTACTTCCTTGGTTTGTCTATGGCCAGCAGGTTGAATTTATGCTCGGCCACCGATTACAACATTAGTTTCACTCTCTCCTTCCCGACTGAAGATTGCTTTACTTTTCAATATTTTAGAGCATGTTTGTAACTGCTATCAAACTGTTCTATTTGCGGTCCGCTGCCCGACTGCAAAACTTTTTATAATATGAATTTTCTGGTCTTAACACCTCGCTGTTCTATGCCCGACTGCACATTTCTGACTGTCCGTTCGTCTCGTAGATTTTGAGCGCGTAGAACCTCAACAATGTTTTCTTTGCCTCGCCGAATTGCTGCGGCGTCCGCTCTATATCCTCTAATAGTGAGTCCTCTACAATCCAACTTTCCAATTAGCACAATGTCTTAATTACCAATTACTACAATATATATATATATATATATTAGCAAAATTGTATATGAAATACAATTACTGGATGATGTTGACTATTTTTCCACATAACCGCCATCCCGTTCAATGCACGTGGTGAGCCTTGGCACAAGCTTCTTTATGCCCTCCTCGAAGAATTCTCCCGCCAGCTCTTTCCCCAACTTGACAACCTATTTCTGCAACTGCTCGTCAGTTGAAAATTTAATTCCATTCATGTGTGACTTCAAGGGAGGTAAAAATATGACAATCTGAAGGCGTATAGGCAGGCTGATTCAAAACGTCCCAACTGAATGGCCCAAAGAGCGCCTTGGTGACTGAGGCTGTTGTGAGGACGGGCGTTGTCGTACAACAAGCACACTTCTCTCGCCAGCATTACCCTCCTTTTGTTTTGAACGCCCCTTTTGAGTTTTTTTACGCCTCACAATATCGTTGGGCATTGACGGTCTTCCCGTAAGACATAAATTTGACCAAAATGATGCCTTTTCGGTACAAAACCGCCAATGTTGTGATATTACAAGAGATTGTGGTTTTTAATTATTTGGCAGATGGGGAATTGGTGTGACGCCACTTTGATGACTATCTTTTTAACTCAGGTCTGTAACGAGTCACCCACGTTCGTTTCATCTCCGTCTCGAGCACATTTTCCGGTATCCCAGCGTTTCTGTTAGTGTCTCGTATAAGTGACTTCCAGAGAGTTGAGGAAACATCGCGGACATCCACAATCGGCGGTCTTCACGAACAGTTTCGTCGATTTTTTGCGCCAACTCAGCAGTCAAGATGGAAGATCTTCCACTCCTCTGTTCGTCATGAATATTTGTTCTGCCTCCACCACCGTGTTACACTGCCGTGTTTCTGCGATACTCGCTATGTCAGGAAATCCCACCCTCGACCCCTCAGTGTTGCCAACCCTCAAAACACAATAAATCACAGCCCGTTATGGTCACAGTACAGATCACGACTCATAAATTAAGTACCTTAAATATCAGTCTTACCAACGCTGTGGCAAATAAACCTATACATTTCCGTCTGCGTAGTTTGCAACAGTAATTTTAGTAACATTTTTTTAAAAAAACGAAACTTAACGCGGAATCAACCTTTTCTGATTCAATCACCGCGGAAAGAAATATTTTGTGAATATTCATTATCACTGTTATGCCTGAATCTTTCTCAAGTGTCAATGCCATGCTTTAGGTTTCCTCAGCACTGGCGACGCCGTGGTTCCTGGAAATATGGGATTCAAGGACCAGGTCCTGGCTCTGCGTTGGATAAACAGGAATATAAAACACTTCGGAGGAGATCCCGGGAAAGTGACGTTGTTCGGGGAAAGATGTGGTGGCGTCTTCGTCAACATGCACCAGATGACGGCTCAGAGCAAAGGTAACGACCATTCGTCACATTTGTGTGGTCGTTAAGGGAAAGTGATGTGTGAAGGCTGCTTTGATGCTGGCAGGGTTGTTCCAACGAGCGATTGGCATGAGCGGAACAGTCCTCGCTCCTTGGGCCATAAAGGAGGACTCCAGAGATACGGCTTACCGTCTGGGAAACTACCTGGGATGCAACACCACCGACTCCGAGGAACTCGTGCGGTGCCTGAGGAAACTCCCAGCAGAAAATGTGTTGCGTGTCAACAGGAACGCGTTGGATCCTCAGGTAATCAATCACAATACTTGACCAGAAATCAGCGGAACCTGGCAGAAGCAGCGCACTAGAGATGGGCGATCTGATCCTGAAATGATTGAAAGAGTTAGTTCCCTCCACGGAGTGAGCGAACTTTGACTCGGCAGAAAAGAGCGGTAGCTTATTCTGATCCCAAGTGAATCACTCAGAGCGGACCAACCGCTCGCGTTCCCTCACCCCAAAATAGGTAGTTCTTAGAGCGGGACAACCACTGGCGCTCTTCTGATCCCAACACAATCAGAGCTAAAGAGGGGTACAACCGCTCTCTCTCTTCTCATCCAAGTCGGTCACTAAGAGCGGACCAACCGCTCGTGCATAAAAATTGCAATATAAGTGTATATATGAATATTGCTTATATAATACATATATATTTTAAATAAGTTACAAATACACGGCTAGTCGTGCTCTATGCACAAAAACTTAGTTCCTCTTTAAACGAATACCCGAATTCAATAGAAATTATTCCAAATCACTTAATTGTAAAATCAATGTCCTAATAGACATTAATTTCATTTTTATAATCAGTTCTTTACGTATTAATAAATACGAAAAATTTATATACATTTTGGTTCTAAAATTACAATGCTAAATTCACTGGAAAATCAAGTAAAAATTCAAGATTCATTTCGGTGAAGAGGTAATTTTTTTTAGAGTAAAAGGCTACATAATAATGAGCATAATCCAGGTGATAGCAACTTTCCTATAATACCATAGGAAGGGATTTTAAAGGGGGGATGCGTAAGGATAGAGGAAGGTAGCGAAGGGTTAACTAAGGCTCTCTGGCTTATAGTTTAAGGATCCTATCCGGCATTCGCCTAAAAGTGATGCAGGGCAAACCCTAGAAAACCTGCATCAGGCAGGTCGGGCATTTGGTACTTGTTCACGCCCTTCCGATGGCGGGAGAGGGGTTTTGTGTGGGGGCGCAGCATTCCCTACTCCGTGCCTCGACCAGTTTCAATGGGAACAGAGAAAGACGGTAAGTCATCACTGAGCGAATAGTTCCCATGGGATCACTAAAAGGAACGGGTTTTCCCATCTCTACGACACACGCGCGTTTCTTTCATATGGAAACCTCAGGATTTTAACTTTGTTGAGAATGTGTTATTTATTTCCATCTGTATAGTTTAAAATTAATAATTAAAATAGCCGAAAAGAGACTTTTAAAATTATAATTTAATTCATCAAGATGCATGTTTGCGAATTGTTTTTTTTTCCTGTTACAGGACAGGACCAGAATCTTCGTGTACGCTTTCCCTCCGAGCTTGGAACCAAACATAAAGGGCGCTTACTTTTACGAGGATCCTCTGAAACTTTTAAAAGAAGGTCGCTTCACGCAGGTTCCTTTCTTGACTGGATTCACGTCCAACGAGGCCAAGGCTCTGCTCAAACGTAAGACTAATTATCTTTTATCACCAACGCCCTTGATTATTTTACTTCGCCAACAACGTAGAAATTTGAGTTATTTTGCCAATGCCCCGTATTTTGTCAGCGGTTTTCTTTTTTCCAAAATATAAGCATTGAAATACGTTCATTTAAAATTCAACGGTCTTCAATTAGCAAAACTTTTGTTCAATTATTGTTAGAACAGCTCGATGTGTGAGGCCCTTTATTGATATTTTCTCTTCTAGTTTCTCGAATTTAGCTCATTCTCTCAGCGGGTAATTATTTTCCTTTTCAAATGAGGAAACGGACGCCAATCATAGTTCGTAGAGGCGATTAACGTTTTCGAGATACATAGAAAACATTATTCCAGCCACTTTATAATTTTCTTTGACAGTTTATTGTCATCAAAACTATCACCAAACACTTTACAGAATAATTGACAGATTTACCTTAAAATAGATAACCCGCACCACACTCATAACACGAACAATATTTAATCAGATTAACTACACAATTTGCTTTTAGAATCTACATTGATATTATTCTCTGTTGTCGTAAATACCAGTGTCGAGGATCTTAGGCAATGAGACGGAACGATTGTCCAACTTCCCTCAGCTCATCGCCAGGGACCTGCACGTTGGTTCACCACAGAAACAGGTCACAGCAGCCAAAAAGATTGAAAGGTTCTACTTTGGAAGGGAACTGAAAACCGTCACCAGTGATGATCTGTTGCCGTTCACATTGGTAAGCTTTTTGGATAATGTTGGGGATGACTAAGGCTGGGAAATTTAGATGAGTCGACTGCCAGATCTGACAGCATCTATGATTGCACTCACACACAAAACCATGATTAAAAAAAGGTCATAGGTGAAAGTGGCCAGTAGTGCGCTTACGGATTATACCAATATGTTTCATGAAATTATTGTATTGTTTCTTCTGAACCCTGTTTTTTTCACAGTTATATCTAAATTGTATTTGCTAATATACTTGTCAATACTTCAGATGTCAGTAAGGGACTCATAAAATCCTAAATATTTTCACTTGTTTTTTTATGTGTTTATGCTTTATATCCCCTCAAAATCCTTTTACATCTTATGGTTGTTCCACAGGCCTTCACAGATCTTTACTTCTCAGCGGGTCATGACCAGCTGGCCAGGTTGATGGCTGCAAAGTCACGTAAGCCAGTCCACATGTACCAACTGTCCTTTGAAGGCAACGTGTCCACACCGTTGGACAATTTCCGCTATGATGGAAAACAAAAGAGTGAGTTCACCTCTTAAGAACATTTTCAATGCTGTCTGTCTGGTGAAGTTACTTATGCATCTTGTTTCTTCCAGTCCCTGGTGTCCAACATGAAGACACAGTTGCTTATTTGTTTGCACGCACTGACAGCCCTCCTCAGACTGTCGACCTCATTAAGCCTGAGGATCTCGTGCGTTACTATATGAGCACCATATGGACCAACTTTGCCAAGACCGGGTGAGTTTATTAATTAGCTTTAAACATATTCCCAGTTTTTACTTTGGTATTTTTAATAATTTGAGGATATAACAATACATGTGTATTTGAAAAACAGCAGTTTTAAACATCTAAATTATGTGTAGTTTCCATTAATTGAATACTATTTGCCACATTCCAAAAATATCTGTGTATAGGCAAGATTGATTTCTCCACATTAGTTGGAAAACAATAGGTTTCGCAACATTAGAATATTTCTTACCTTCCTCCTAATGAGGTTGACACTCTGTAAATGTCTTAAAAACTTTTATATATTTCTAAATAATTTATTTATTTTCTTGACATTATAATTTGTGACCTATAGGTCAACAATAACTCAAGGCTCCCAGTAGACCTGCTCCAATTTCTGTGAAATTTCACTACACTAGTGCAAATTGTTGAACCTAAATATACATTGGTTCATAGGTTATGACCCTTAATTTGTAGGGCTATCATTTTCAGCATTTGTCAAATGAAGTTACTTAGGTATAATGTTTATTCTAGTCTGTGATGTCCAACATGAAGTCACAGTTGCTTCTTTGTTTGCACACACTGACAACTCATGCACTGTATAAAGTGCCAACTATGATTATTTGTGAATATTGTAAAAATATATTCTAGTTCATATTATTTTTTTTTCAGTGAACCAATTCCAAGGAGCGACAACTTGATTCGAGTAATTTGGCCAGCATTCACCAAATATCTACCAGTTTTCCTTGACATAGACCAAAATCTGGCGGTTGGAGTAGATGTCAACAAGTACAGATTACAGTTTTGGAGAGAATTGTATACTGCAAATCAATAGTTGTGGAACAATATTGTGACCGTACAATTCAATACAATGTCATCATTACTTGTTACAAAAAATCTTATTAAACTCAATAATAAATAATTTGTTACAAATATAATTATTTTATTTTTTCTGTATCATACAGCTCTTTGGGTAATTAAATTAAGCACAGTATATTCTGATTGAACATCTAAATAACTTGTGTGGACATCATAAGTAACTGGAATGGTAATAAAATAGTATAAAAATACATTTTTATGACTATTATAGGGCATTGACATTTATTTTTTCTACTATGAAATACTGTATTAAATTTATTAAAATAATTTCTTTTGCTAAATTATTTACAACTGACATCTTCAGTACTTTTGAATACATTGATATGCGAGTAGAGCTGTAGTTGAGATGATTATTACCATTATTAAAAACTTTCTTTCAATTCCATGCAAGGTGTAGGCTACAATTTACAAAAGCATGAATGTAACAATTGTTTCATGCATACTGACAATGCAATAAATTAAACAAACATTTGTAAAGCTGAGCATCGACAAAATTGTTTCTTCTTTGAATGAAACCATTCATTAAGACAATTCACTTTCATTATTTTCTCATAATGTTAACTCTAAATACTTCATTATCACCAGAATAAAAAGAATCACCCCATTTCTGTCCCAGCAGTCACACATTAATAAATTAAAGTATAGGGGTCTAAAATTAAGAACTATAGTTTATTATGTAAGCTAATGTGGATATTAACATAGGGAGTATTTAAAGGACACAAAATTGCCGAGATGTAATTGTTGGAAGCGGTTAATATAGAATGTATGCTTTCTTGGTTTAGAAAGAGTTATTGGGCTTCTGATTGGAACATGTGTTATATTGCAATGTTTCAATGACTTGCTCCATCACATGATTGAGTCTTGAGCCATTTGTAAGTGGCAATTGTTCCTCTTGCTATTTTATACTGGAAACTATTTTTATGCTGGTGGTGGTTTTCTGAGAAGACACCAAAAACAATGTTTTAAGAATTCATTAATGTAGAAATACTCTCGTAACAAATGTGGCTAGTGTGCTGCTACCAGAAAGGTTTTCAGCATGGACTGCTAATAAATAATTCTAGGAGTAAAACAAATAATTTGATGTATAACATGTTAGAAAAATTTTACTCAAAACTTACTCAAATGGCGAAAAATACATTAAGGAGAAAATTGACCAAGTCTACTTGACCAAACATGTTCAGCAAAGTACAATTTCCTTTCCCAAACCCAATTAGTATTAAAATTTGAAGGAAATCCTAAGTTAATCACTGATCAAATATGACAATTTACAGACTACTAATCAATTTAATTTGTTGTAAAACATTTAAAATTACTAGAAAACAGATTTTTTGTAGTATCAATTTGATAAAGTAATTTCTTTTAATGAATTCCACTAGGAGTCTTCCATAATGAAATCAAATCACAAATCTTCAACTTCTGACAACACATTTTTATAAATGCAATCCAACCAAATTCTTATCATAAAATAATTTTCACTGTGATCAAAGTTCAACAACACATTCTATTTGAGACCCAGTGGGGTTATTCACATGAAATCATTAATAGCAGTAACTTACTCTCCGTTTACTACAGTCTAATCATTAAATGAAAGTGTATACCAGAAGGCTACCTTTGGCTTTACAGGTATTAATGTTGGTCAACTAATAAACTGTACAGTTTAATTTGTTAAAATATAAATTTAAATAAAAATTTATTTAAGAAAGGTTAAATGCACTATTTACAGTTCTTGAGTAATGCATTGAGATACATATTAAAAGTTATCTTATAAATGAAAAATATATAACAAATGGCACACTTGAAGTACATTTGAAACTAACTGGACAAATGAGGGTTCCAGTCTTGTGTACATCTGAGGAGTACCTCAGGAGGATTATCAACTCCAGAAGTTTCACGAATGGCACTTCAGAAAGTCTGTACAGTCATGCCACGTCACTATATACAAATTAAAATTCACAGACACGTCTGGTCCACATAAAGTGGCACATCTGAATGTGTGATAATTGGGAGTACAAAGTCACTAAGCTGTGTGGGTCCACCTCCTCAGCTCCACCACGGAACCTCGTTCAATATAAGCATCTCTAAGTTTTAGTATCCCCAAGTTCACACACACCAGTCTAAAAACATTTATAAAAGGCACATCAGCACGAACACCTGCTTCCGCTCTTCCCATCACCAGCATTACCGTCCAGATTTATTTTCTCTGCATCCTTTGCCAGGTCGTTATGGTTGATCAGTTTATCATTCTGCAGAATCTGAAATGGAACAAGGCAATTAGTACAGAGAACAATAACTTAAGTATACATCCTAGAGCTTTGGTACATACCTTCTTCACCAAACTGCGAGCAGCTTCTTCTATATTTATGTTCTCCTTTGCAGAAGTTTCAAACCAGGCTGAAAACCCCTTCTCTTTGCAGTATTCGTCCATTTTTGTAGCATTATTCACAATGCCTTCTTTCTGCTGATCACACTGGAAAAAACAAGAGTTTTAATTAATTTATCAAAATATCAAAATTATTTTACATTTAACTATCAGCAAAAGATTTCTCAATATTATTAGTTTGTTCATACAATGATTATTTATCCACTTAACAAGTCCCATCTGAATTATGGAAATCTTAGAAGTGACGTGCTAATGAGTGATGTTTAAGAAAGACTATTTTCCAAGGCAAGACAAAAATACTGTATACCCTTGTTCCCTTCTTCAGTTGGTAAGAAAACTAAAACAAGAGCCTAGAGTGACAACTGCACAATAAAATTGAAAAAACTCAAAAGCTGCTGTGTGGTATTTATACCATCACTTCATTTGTCTGTATCTGGATATTTTCCTTATTAACTTTCAAAACAGACATTTTTCATTTTAAAGATAAAGTATTTAGTTGTGAGACTTAAGTTTACATAGCATTCCTGAGAATTGTGTGCAGCCAATGTGTCTAAATGGGAGGAAAATTCAATTGGTTAGCTAAGAAAGAAATTTAAGAATTTCAAATTAACAGCAAATTTTTTCAGAACAGTGATTATACATGTCTCCATGTCGTCTTGCAACTTGTTAAAGTGTATGTAATGGAAATGAATCAAACTATAAGCACCAATTCATTGAGATATTTTATTACAACAGACATTAAAACTAGTTGAAAATAGAATATTGAAACTTGTTCAAGTTCAGATTTTAGAAAACAAACTTGTAAAGAAAGTAACCAAGTTTGAAAGAACATTGTGTGGCATTTATTTTATCAGCTAATTGTCCGTTTATTGGCTACTTCTTTATCTATGATAATTTGATAAGTTTTAGTACAGGTCTGAAATAAATATTTATTTAACCAAGTTATTTGTTAAAAAAAACCTTTCGATTCAACTATCTAGAAAAAATTTTCAATACATCGCTGAATTGAATGGTGCATTGAAACATAGTTGCACAATTATAATGGTGTGGAAATGAAAACTAGGGAAACCATAAAGCAAGGAGAGTCTTGTAATAAAGACAGCTTACCTTGTTTGCAAGGAGAACGCAAGGGATGGGGGATCCATCAGGCAAAGTGACTTTGCTGTCCAGGTCTTGTTTCCACTTGAACACAGCATCGAAGGTCGCAGCTCGGGTCACGTCAAACACCACAAAGGCCCCCACAGCCTCTTTGTAGTACACTCTGGTCATATTGCCAAACCTTTCCTGGCCTGTAAAAAGAAATGTAAGTCAACTTTGAGTAAATCACACAAGAGGTTAGACATTTGTTTAATTTACAACAGTTAAATGAGCCTTCAGCACCATAAATTGTTGGAAAGATTTTAAAATAGTGTAGTCAATAAACTACAAATGATCACTTTCCCAAAGATTGTACTCATGATCTTTCTATGAAGACTAGCTACTGCCATTTTAACATTTCTAAAATCTCACAAAACATTGGCAAAAATCAATTTCACAAGTTGTTTCAACTGAAAGTTATTCCCAAAACTTCACTGAAAGAATATTTGGTTGCATCGATAAAGAACAAATGAGGCACTCTGAAGAATAATTTAACCCATTTGATTGGTTTGACGATTGCTGATATTTTAAATCTGCCGGTACATTTTGCTACGTTTAATTCAGATCAACAGAATCCATTTCTCCTTGCAATATAGGATTATTTAACAGTTATATATATATATATATATACTATTTATATTAATTCTGATAAGAATTATTTCAAACTTTAAAACGGCCAAAAAGCTTGCCACCGGTGGTTTTTCACTAAAGTTTGTAATGTGAGAATAGTCTTGTAACAACATGATCCAGGGTGAGAATTTTACAACAAAATTTTTATAAAGAGGGAGAAAAAGAATAATCTAAGCAAAATAAGATCTTTAAAGAAGACTATTCAGGGGCCTTAGGGTCACATTATCCAGATATGGATTTTTATTTACTTTCAGTCTGTTACTCAATCTTGTGTAAAACCAGTCCTTACATGGACGTACTCTGTTTAGTCCAATTCCAAAGTTGTCTAGTAGTTATTCTAATTTAGAATAGTTCTATTGATATAAATCAATGTAATTAATTTGATGTTTAAATTTTAAAATAATCATTTTGTTCAACTTGAGTCACCCAGTATAGTCACATTAAGAAAAAAGTGCAACAAGTTTTCATATCGCTGGTTAGACCTTGGCCTAGAATAATGTACACAATTCCTAATCAGATTGTACCTCGCGGAAAACACGCACACACCAAGAAACCCGAGTAGACCGTTATACAACACCAATAATCCAACTAGAGCACACCGATAAAATATTGGGAGACATTCTCGGTTAAATTCACCCAATATTATGCAAAGAAATGAATCATCTACGATTAAATAGATAATAATAATAATAATAATGGATAACTGTTAAAAAACTTGTACCGGAGTAGTTTTACTATGAGCACGAGTTTAAAAGCGGAATATTTAATAGCAAAGCGGAAACTGTTAAAGCTGAAGAGCGACAGCTTCGACAGGTAAATAACTACTCTCTTAAGAGTTGTTAATGTACGGACCTTCAGGAAACGAAAATTCCCACGATAAAGTCATTGAACTGTTGGCTCTCGAGTCAGACTCGAATCTTCTTTTAAAACAAAAATATATCTTCATGAGCAGCGATTTATTTATATGGTTGTGTGGAAACTGTTTATGCCCTTCTCTTATTCCATTTTTAAAAATTCAATTTTTTACGTTAAAGAAAATAATATATCCGAAATGTTTTATATTAAATATAACATCGCTGCCACTAGCAGAAACTCTGTCAATATCTCGATGCATAATGATCCTTTCTTCGGCATTAAGATCATTGCTTCTTCGTATGTCGCCGGGATTGTGCCGCGCGAGAATTTAAAAAAGCTGTAACTCCGAACACCTGAATAAGGTAACAGTTGTTCATGGCATTTATTTCTTTTGATCATCTAATTCAATTACTTAAATGTTGTACTAACTCTTAGTATATTAAGAAATCCGGACCATGGACATTTGTTCCACCATTAATGGCCAATTTAAGTCATTTTTAAAATAAGTTGATTTAATAGTTAATAAACTACAACTTTTCAGCTCATTTGCGACCTCTTCAGGCGTTACAATATTAATGTTTAAGTTTCAGGCACATGTAAGAATAATTATATGATGTAATTAAAAATATTTGAACAAAATTACTAATTAAGAGGGATAACTGACACTAAGATAAAATTGTTCAAAACACGGCCCAATTTCAGAATTAACAACAATAATGAAATTAAGTATACTGAACATAATTGAGACTATTACACAATTAAAGACTTTTAAAGTCAATTTTGCCAAACAAAAATGTACTGATAATGAAACCTTTATAAAATGAACTAAATTATACAATAAACCACCAGAATATCCAAGAAAAAATAGAAAATACTGTATTTGCACATGAACTCAATAGGCATTTGATTGGTAAATTATATGGTTTGGCAGAACTAAAGATTTTTGAAAAAGTTATGTAAATGTAAAATGTACTAATGTACTAATATTTTGATTTTTAATGAGCTTTAAAATATTCTAAAAGCATTTTGTAATATGATCTGTAAACACTAGAGAGAGAATCCCATATTGTAAAAACAATTCATGCGAAAAAATTATATAAAATATGGGTAGACTTTGAAAATGTTTAATTAATGCAAATTTTTACTGAAATTTCTAATTTTGTTCATTCAATTATACAATTCTTTCATTTTTATATATATCTAGAAGTTACCAAATTACTATTGATTAGCCTGAAGGATTTCAAAATGTCAGGATGAAACGTTGCGGTTAATTAAATATTAAATGTAACTTAATTAAATATCTTAAGGTCATAATCACTAATTTTGAAATAGTTTGATATTAATTTTAAATTTGTTCTTCCATATTTTGAAATATAGGATATGTTAGTGCGAAACATTCTGAAAACTGCAAAGTTCGCTGAGAAAAAGAAATTAAGTGATAAATTTTGTTTATATATATTTTTTATTAACAGACAGACAGACGCAGGTTTCCTTTCGTTGAGTTCCTTTATGAGGATAAACTGACCAACTTGTAAACAGTTGATTTTTTAAAATTGTTTTATTTTTTTAATGACCATTTTAAGAAGAATTAGAAACGGACGCTGATAAATTTGGTGATGCACGCAATTTTTGTGTAGGATTTACGTAATCGTGTGACGTCATCAGTTAAATCCTTCCCCCCTTTAAACAGAGGCACGAACACGCCCTTCTTGCAACTACGACTCCGATTGGAGATTTTATTGTGTCCATATTATCGAAAATTGTAGTTTCGGAGCAAAAAGAATCCTTTTCTTCCCGTAGTAAGACTTAGTACAATCATCCCGAAAACTGATGTAAAACTATAGAAGTAATGTGGAGTTTGAAAATATTTCGGTGCCGTCATTTGCCTTTTGAACTATTCCAACAAAGACGTGACTACCCTAAATGAGTAACGAGGGAAACTAATTTTCCTATTCCAGATAATTTGCAGCAAGACCGTAAATGGGCGGTTTATAAACCAGATTTCAAACAAGTTAGTTATCCCCAATTACGTGGGCCACAACGTGAGCACGCTCGTCTGTGTCTCGGCTGCCATGTTTAAATTAAACAGGCTTATTCTTCTTTCTCTCTTTCTAAAAATTACATTTGCATACACGAAGTTTCCCCCCGTCAACTGGGCGAATGCATTTCAAGCGTTGTTAATTACCGAAACGAGAGTCGAGACCACCATCAGCACAGTCACCACGATAACTGAAATTTCAAGGCAAACTTGACCGTATAACAGTGGTCCAAGGCAGTTCAAAAACAGTTACAGGACGTTTCATTTTATGTGGCAATTCAATGTGGACGGGGCGTGTGAGCGAATTAGTCTCGGTACTTCAAGACGAGGAAAAGAAAAAGGTTGAATGGCCGCAGACTCTGGTAAACAAAACGCTTCGGGAAGGCACCGTGGTGCTTTTGGTACGAATTTTATAGAAATTACTGGTTGCTGTGTGGCGCTTAGCCAAGGCAGTCAAGTGATCCGGTTTCGCCCTGAATTAATCGGTTCAGGAAAGAAAAACTGTCCAGAATGATCACTTTGATCCGAAAACAGAGCCGATGAGAATTATTCAAAGTTTCTACACACAAGGCCGACGTTCAGTAGGCAACATGAGATGCGTATTATCAGAATTATATAGTCTAATCAGACCCTGCCGAGCAAATGGGAAGATAAGCACGATGATTGCTCAAGTCAGTTCCTCTAGTTCCCAATGCGTCCGAGGAGTCTAAAGAAAATCCCTGAAACGGCGATTCTTTTGCATTTAATAGTACATTTAAAACTCTTTAAGGGAAGGGAGAAAAGCCTGAAAATATACAGAAATGCATACTGGGCATATTTGAACGCACTCTATAAATGGGGCTAAGTCAAATGAAATCTCTCAGCCTTTGGAGACTTCATCTGGTCAGGTCTGATCCGCATTTTAACTGTGGTTAACTACATAATGAAAGTATCCTCACCGGCGATGTCCCAGAGCTGCAGCCGGATGATTGTGTTGGCGTCCCAGTTGAGCACCTTGAGGGCGAAGTCGACGCCGATGGTGGCTCTGTAGTGTTGCGAGAAAAACTGGTGCACGTAGCGCTTGATGATTGAAGTCTTCCCCGTGCCCAACTCCCCGATCACCAGGATCTTGTACAGGTGTTCCCGCTTCTCGGGCACCTGCTGCGCCTGGAAAAACAAAAACAAACACGGGTCTTATCAGCAAACACGAACGGTAGAAATCCGGCAGCGAAGGTTTTTACTTTCAAGGTCCGCGTCACACGTCAATAACGCGAGCGAGACACCCACACTTAAACGAAGTCTGTAATATACATAATTTGGTTTTCCCACAGCCTTTTAATCATCTCAACTATACGTTCAATTATAGGATGAATAGAGGTCAGAACCGACCCGATGAACGTAACTCAATTAAACGAAATAAATACTAGTGAGAAGTAGTAACTCGAGAATAATGATTAAGACATGAAAATAATAAATAAAAACTTTAAAGCTTATAAAATTGCCCGTCCTATCGCACCATTGGGAGCTTAAGCACACGTATGCGAGGGGTGGTAGTGATCACGCACTGTAGAGAGCTCCCTCCGCGGCGACATCCTCGCGTATCGACAGGGCGCGTTCGAATGCGTTGGCCGATTCGCGGTTACGTAACCTCACTGCAGCAGCTGCGGTGGCGCCTTACCACGGAGGCCGCGGTCTCCAGGCTGTGCGAGAGGCGGTTCCTGGCCTCGGCGATGGCGTCTCCGATGGCACGGCTGCCGGCGTCGCCCCCTCCCCCGCCTCGTTCCGCCTCCACCAACCTCTCTGCGGTTTGGATCTCGCTCTTGAGCGACGGCAGCGCCGGGGTGGGCGCAAGGACGATGTCCTGCGGGACTTCCTCCGGCACGAGGTCCGCCATGGGATCGACGTCGTCTTCCTTCGTAGCCTCCTGTTCAGGCACCAGAATTTTCACTTCCACCTCGATGGTGCGCTCTATTTCGGCTTCCTGGACCTGCTCGGGGGTCGCGGGTTCAGGCTCCAGTTCAAGCTCTTCGGCGCTCTGCCGCTCCAGGAGCGTCTCCAGCTTCTGGCCCAGAACCTCTTCCTGCTCGGGCGTCTCCTCGGGAATGGCGTCCTCATCGCGAGCCCGTTGCGTAACGACTGTGGTGTCGGGCGGCGATTGGCTCTCCACAGCGTCGGGCCCCGATTGGTCGGCGACCGCGAATGGGGGCGGGGTTTCTTCTTCGGGCGCCGCGTTGTGTTCATCCTCGCCCTCCGGCGCCTGCCGCCCCCCCGCGTCGGAAGACACGTCAGACTTTGAGGTTTTGGGCGACTCTTCCTGGGGCGGAGTTGGCGTCTTGGACGGAGGTTGCGCCTTGCCACCGCCTCCACCGGAAACCCCGACCTTGTACTTGCCGATGCTGAGCTTGCGGACCAGAGTCGTGGCTTTGCTGGTCCTCGACGTCTTGACGGGTGGCGACTCCGAACCCTCGGTCACAGACCCTTCCGCGTCCTCTGAGCTAGCTTCCGCCTTGGCCTTGTCCTTCACCTTGCCCTTATCTTTCAGTTTCTTCAATTTCTTTTTGTCCTTGGGGGCGGCGTCCCCTTCCTGGTTCTTGCCGCGTCCCACGGTGCGGAAGCTGCTCTTGAACACGCCCAGCTTGCTTTTGCTCTTGGGCGCCGCGGCGTCTTCGCTCTCCGGCGACGAAGGCCTCTGCCGTTCCATCTTGAAGATTCTCCTGAAGACGTGCAGAGCGTGGAAGGTTCGCATCAAAAGCCGGCGTCTCTCTGGCGGCCAGGTGAGCGACTGACTCACCAGCCACGAGGCGCGCTGCTCGGGCTTCAGCTCTGGGGAGGGGAGCGAGGGGAGGGGGCGCTCGAGCTGAGGGGTGGGGAGCGTCACAGGCACGGCGGACAAACCCTTAACAATATAAATTTTGCAGAGTCCCGAATTCTTCAGCCAGACGCAAAGGTCGCGATAGCCTAGTGCGTGACTCTCTTAAGTTAGCTGGTCTCTTTTACCCTGAGAACGAATCAGCGTTCTGTACACTGTTACAGACGTTGGATTTCTCTTAATCCAATTATTAGGAGAATTGAAAAATAAAACATAAATTCTTTCGAATAAATCCCTTTTTTATATTGAATTTCCCAAACCAATCTGTTAATCAGCACTACTCAAATATATCGTATTTATAAAAAAAAACCATCCGATCGTTCTGTCAACGTGTTTAGAATTGTTTTAAAAAAATGTTTATTGTCCTGATTCTGCTTTAAGAGTTCCTGCCATAAGTTCAAAACTCGGAAATAATATTGAAAATCGTGAACGATAGGAATAAATAAACAAAACAGCTAATATGTCAGGAAAATGTGTATCCATAAATTAAAATAAGACGTTTCGTCTATAATTTTGTGACTTCCTCAAAATTATACGTAATTATACGCTATGACACTAAATTTATATTTTCAGACATCCAAAATTGTATAGTACCTGAGGATTCCCAAAATTGTGGACGAAGCGTCGTATTGTAATGATTTTCTGTTTTACTTAACAAGCACACATGTTTTGTTTATTTATTAAATGATAATTGTAAGCGACATAAATCTAATTTTCACTTGGCCAATTTCCTCAATAATATATCTAAACATAAACCTAAATAATTATAATTATTCATAAAACAACTTGCGCAAACAAGAAAATAGTTAAGCATGGAGGAATTAAACTACATCAATTAGTTAAAGAATGACGTCATCTTGAAGGTTTCCGAAGAGAAATTTGAACGTAACATTGACATGTTTTTGTTTTTCTTTCATTTTGGGATTGAGAGGGTGAAAATGAAATTATTTGTAAAATTAACTGTACGTGAGAAATAACCCTACACTGCGAAGGCAACTCCTCTCTTCTTCCACAACACGTTTACTTACAAATGGGGGAAAAGCAAACACAAATAGACCTTGAAATACCCGTGCATTTTATCTGTTTACGTTTGTGCTAAGTTTGATCAAACTGTCTTGGCTTAAAATGCTCCATTCCAGACAGTTTTTTTTTCACGCACAATTCTGGATTTTGTTTTATAAATCTGTTTTGTTTTGGATTTTGAATTTAACGACGGTTCTGCCTTGAATAATTATTAAATTAGTTTTTACATACCTTGTGTCAATTTTGACAAAAATATAAAACTGTTACAGTAATGAAGCACTGATTCATTCACATTATTACTACATTAAGAATATGTAGAATTCAAATTCACGTCGATCATTCATTCACACTATTGACAATAAATTTTATGAACTCGCCGATTTATTTTTGAACTAAGTTTACGTTACGTTTATTTACAATGCTAACTTTTTTGGGGGGGTTACTTAAATTATTATATAAGTGTTTATAATTACAGACGTTGATTTTTAGTTTTTTCTCCGTGATGACAAGCTAGTCGACTGGTTTATTCAGATTTATGTACATATTGAGATTTATTTATTGATCCTCTACTGAATTTGACATGTCAAAATTACAATTAAATTATATCAAGAATAATATTTTCACTTACTCTAGTATTTATTCTCAATCTATAAAGTCTGTATGTCACCAGACCATATCAAGCAGGATATATCTATACAGTAAGATTAATTAATTATGCAATACATAATTAACATTTTTAAAACCTATTTTAATAATGTTTTACTTATACATAACTAGAAATAGTTAAAGAAAACTGTAAATTGACATAAAGTGATTGTTATTTGCATACTAGCTGGGAGCCCGGCGTTGCCCGAGTTGTCATTTATCCATATCCCCCGATTCACTCCAATTTCTTTTCTCAGTTTGTTATAAATAGTCTCAGCGACATCCATAACCCAGTTTTGACTCAAATCTCGGTTGTATTCGCGTTATTTTCCTGTAAAGCATCTCCACCCCAAGGGTGCCCTTTTCCCAGGGTGTAGGGGATGAAAATTATATTCAGATAACATCGGTAGAAACACTAAAAATATCTTTGACCCCTAAAAATATTTGTCCGACTGAAATATCGGCTGTTTTAGCATATTTAAATATTTCCATCCCCGTCCACCACCGCTTCTGGGGGTGGTGGACGCGTCTCACCCCGACAGTGTTTGTTTCCTGGTCACAAAGTACACGTGTACGAAATTTGTCCCATCGGTGTAGATTTGTATAAGGAACATACAAATATATATATATATATATATATATATATATATATATATATACAAACAAACAAACACTCTGCTTTATTTATTACATAGATTATAAGTATTTTAATATATTAACAATTTTAATGATGTATGGGTTAATTATGTTAATTTTACTGTTTTGATATATCCTGAAGAATATGGCCGGGTGAGTAGCCGAAAGTTACAGACTTTATAGATTGAAAATAAACACTATTTTGAATGCAAAATGTTGTTCTATATTCAAGATAAATTATATTCATATTATATACGTAAACATAAAAATATATACTGAGAAAATAAACATAATAAGATGTATTCAAAAAATATATTAGACATATAAGAATCTACAAAAAAATAAAAAAAGAGAAATTATATTTAATACACAGGTTTGGTTTCGCCAAAAGGTATTTACTTTTTCTCTTATTTTTGTCCGTGGAATTGGAAACTTCTTTATCTAATTAGACTCCATGTAATGCAGGCGTTTTAATATTTTCAGTTGATTTATTTCGACCTCGATCGGAAGGGCGTGGGGAAAAGTGTCTGCGAGGGCTATTCTCTCGCAGGCAATACCTGCGAGGGATGTTCTCTCGCAGGCAGAACCTTGTAGGAGAGATACGAAGGGGCTACCTTTGGGTATGCCTTTTCCTCTCTGTTTTAGAACTAAGGTTACCACAAGCCGAGGCACCTCGGGCTGTTCTGAGAGGTGTATGTTCCGGGGTCACAGACCTTGGATATACGGGGGTTGTCCGCTATTCCCATTGGAATAGTCGGCCAGCTGCCTCCAAAACTGGTCGAGGCACGGAGAAGAGAATGCTGCGACCCCACAGCAAACTCCTCTCCCGCTATCGGAAGGGCGTGGGACAAGTACCCAATGCCCGAACTACCCGATGCTGGTTTTTCTAGGGTTTTCCCTGCATTTCTTTAGGCGAATGCCGGGTAGGATCCTTAAAATATAGCCCGGGGGCCCTAGTAACCCTTGGCTACCTTCCTCTACCCTTCCGCATCCCCCCGTTCAAATCCCTTCCTATGCTATTAAAGGGGAGTTGCCACCATGTGGATTACCCCCATGTAGCCTGTTACCCTAAAAAAAAAAGAATATCTGCTTAGAACTTGCGAGGGATGTCTCGCAGGAATAACCTATAAGAAGAGACTGAGGTGGCTTCCTTTGGGGATGCCTTCTCTTCTCTCCGTTTTTGAACTAAGGTTCCCACAAGCCGAGGCACCCCAGCCTGTTCTGAGAGGTGTATTTTCCGGGGTCATCGGCCTTGGGCATACGATAATGGTTCTTCCCATTGGAACAGTCGGCCAGCTGCCTTCTAAACTGGTCGAGGCTTGCAGAAGAGAAATCTGCGTCCCCACAGCAAACCCCTCTACCACCATCGGAAGGGCATGTGACAGGTACCGACCTTCCTGATGCAGGTTTGCCCTGCATCACTTTCATACAAATGTCGGGTAGGATCCTTAAAATATAGGGGGGGGGGTTGTTAACCCTTGACTACCTTCCTCTACCCTTCCACATCCCCTCTTTAAAATCCCTTCCTATGCTATTAATGGGAAAATGCCAGTTTGTGGATTACTCTCATGTGTTCTGTTACCCTAAAAAAATCTGATTTCGTAAATATTCGGGAAAGTTCGGGATAGCTCGGGAAGGCTTGTGTTAGCAACATGCCCTGAATTAGCAGACGCCTATGCTTTTGTAGGGTATTTGAAGCTCTCTATTCGTGGGTATCTTGTTCTTATTACATGAACATCGCTGCTCGAGTCGTATTAAAAATTCACATATTGTGAGTGTCGGGAGTCACAACCACCTGACTTCAATTATTGAATAGACCAGTTTTCCCATTGCTGCCTGTGCAAAATGGCCCCGCAATTTTTCCGTCCGTGTCACCGTGAGAAAAGTACTGCGCAGTTAATGCTTTATGGCGACGTGCATGTTTTATGGTGTTTTACGGCCGTGGTAACAGGAGCAAGGAAGCGGCTTGTATCAAGTATCGTCTCCGCTCCTCTGCACGCCATAGTTCTCGTCACGACACACGATTCACCTTCGTTCCTACCCCGGAATCTCTCACACATAATAACGATTACTACTGTTTCTCTTCGGAAAATATCAGTGGCGGCCATGACGTGTTGTGTGTCTGTGGAATACCATAGAGCTTAGCTGTTATTAACAAATAACCGATAAACAGGACGAATTAACTGATAACAGCGCTTCTGCAACCCTTGTTGCTTTCGTCAGGTGTTGAAAATATACGTACGCCGCGTTGATTGAGCCACGTGTCGCTCAGAAACTACTTTCAACACCTGATGAAAGCAACAGCGCTTGTAGAAACGTTGTGCGGTAATTACTTTAGCACTTTATTTGATGTCTTTGTGGTCTACCTCATCATCTATTTGTTAATATTAAACTAATACAGACGTTTTTTTTATATTTTATAAGTTATTATTCGCATCATTTACTTTTTATTTCCAAAACCGCAGCTTACGACGTAGTATCATGATGTCATATTCATCTCAAGGATTAAAATTCAAGAAGGGAGAGAGGAAATGGCATCCCCTAAGGTAGCACCTTCCGTCTCTCCTAAAAGCTTCTAAGCAGATATTCACAGGAAACAGATTCTTGTATTATAGATAACGTGAACGAACTTAGGGATAAATATAAATTAACGTCTATTAAAAGTAATAATACTAAATACGACCTTCGTAGAAACTTAAAGTAGAGAAACAAAAACTATGAAATTTTGAATTTAAAAGTGTCGGACGTTTGGCGAATTTTTATAGCGGCGAAGAACTTCAATAAAATTAAATAGCGTTTTTTCCTATGTAATTTATGGAAATTATTCGCCGTTATAAAAAGACGCCATTCCGCGTCGAAACGTCCGGCACTTTTAAATTAAATTTTCTTAGTTTTTTGTCTCTCTATTTTAAATTTCTACAAAGGTCGTTTTTTAGTATTATCGAGGAAGTTAAGATATATAAATTATTGTACAAAAAACACCTTAATGCAATTCGATTATCTGCTCCACAACTGTGTTTATTTTTAAAAGAAATATCGTCTGACAAATTTACACATTAATATAATGATTTATGACCAATTAAGTCAGATAAAAATTATAAAATATGTTGATTTACTATGTAATGAAGCTCACAATGTTTCACCACAACATTTGGGACGTCTTCCGTATTATAAACAATATTTTTCTTAGAAATATGAAAATAATGAGTACCTTTAGTTTTAGATTCGTGTGGAAATTTTAATAACTGTTCTGTCTTAATTTAATTTTTTATTCTTTCCTATTTAAATACATTTTCTTCTGATATTTAACTTCTGATGCTTTTGTTTTACAAAAGGATATTACAATTACTGGGTTCCGTTATCGATGTTAAAATGTTTTTTGAAACATATTTCCCCATAATTATATTTATTGTTGCGCAGGTCCGTGGGTTTGTTCCGTCAGTTTCCTCGTCCACCTTTTCTCTGATCGTAGCTTTTGTTATTCTGTCCCCTGTACTCTTTTTCTTCTTCTATATGGACCTGTAACACCTCCCACGTGTCCTTCCTTCAATTATTTATCATAAAAGCCTGTTCCCAACTGCCCTGTTATTTCTTTTTGTTTGCTATACATCTGTATCGCGATAGTTTTATAATGGGTATATACATTTTATTTAAATTTAATTAGATATTAGCAAAGTTGGCAAGTTGGAATTTGACCAGGCGCCGCCGTGGCGGATAGATAATCCGTTCGGGCTGGACGTAGGCACGTAGGATGCTGACCCTCGGAAGTTACCTGGACTGTCGCACCGTGGGAAACGTCTCTCCAAAAAATCCCAGAATTTGAATTAACACGTGAGTGCCTGAACCAATCACATTTCTTGGTTCAGAAAAGATCGATAGAAAATTGGTCGAGAACATCGATATTTCACATCCAGCGAAGGGATTGTAAAGCAAGTGTAGAGAGACTCCTCGACGAACCGTCGCCAAGGGCGGACGTACAGCCACAAACTTGCATCATCCAGAGAACTCGGAGAGATCGAGGGTGTAACATGATCACGGCCAGAGATCAACGCCAAGTGTCTCAATCCTTGACGCGCCTGGGGGGAAACCATGGTTTAACTTGGGATTAAGGGATCCGATTGTTTTGCCCGGCTAACTGAACACTCATAATTTGTATTTTATTTTTAATTTTCCATGTTCAGTTAAATGATTAATAAATTTTGGAAAATATCCCTTTACTTTATCATTTACTAACCTACCACTACACATTTCTGACTTATCTATCCTTCCTACTCATTTCCAGAGAATTTATTGTAAATATATTTTATCATTTCATCAAATATTTCCTTCATTTTTTCCCGGTTGCTTCATTGTTCTAACATTACAGGTTGCCATAATCAAATAATTATTTCGGTCCTTGTCAACGTGAGAATCACCAATCCGAGGCTAATTGTTAGACAGTTTTTACAGGATGGGGCAGTCAACTCCCAACCTGGAGGACCAGGGTATCCCTTTTTAGTCTAGTTTTTCCCTCAATACCTGGTAGTTATATCACCCCCGACATAGCTCTTGAGGTCATTAGAGCACACAAACCCCACCGTCACGATAAGGTGGAGTCTTAACAACTCTAGTCAATATAAATCTCTACCCCTCCCATTTACTCTTCTTTAAATCCAGGTCCACTTTTTTTCCAATTGTTCTCCAACTTTCTAGGTGTTTACATCTCCCTGTCTTTCTCAAATGCCCATGTTTCCGATCCGCACAAAGGACCTCCTGCACTGTACCAGCTTCTAAATTAGGTTTCCTTGTCACTAGGACCGGCTCTTTTCCTTGGACATTGCAGTGATACGTCACCATCTTTCCATCCAAGAATTCCAAGGGTTCACGAACTGATCGTCATTTTGCAATTTCTTGTTTCCCGCTGTTATGTAATAAGGGTGCTCTGGGTTCCTGGATATTTTCATCACTCGTCAAAACAACGTAAAAATCCGTATAAGGAGAAAAGGAAAGCCAGGGCAAAACGATCACCCTAAATTTTTCAGTGATTGGTCCTGATATCTCGTGGAGAATTGATTAAGTTCTCAGTTTAATTGTTATGTGTGTGTCTGTGGTTGCTGCGCCTTTGCTGTGAAAATTTATAAGAAAAAACATTACAAGCCATCGTGATCTAAGCTGAGTGGCCGATTTTTGTTGTTTGATGTCACAAACGGTAGCGATGCTCTTTTATTTAAACGTATTCAGACGTCTGAAGAACTAAATTTGCTTGTCCATGCTTTCTTCCGGTGAAACAAGATGGTATTGTGTGGCTATAACACAATCTTCGTGTCGGGAGAAAATGAAAAGGAAATGAGGCACGGCTGCTATTCTGACAAGCAGTCCAATGAAGAAGAATGACACAGACCAGAAGCAGTTGTACGGGAAACGAGGAGGAAAAATATCTGGTGCGTCAGTTACAAACAATAGGTGTAAAATGACGGAGTCTCTTGGGAAGGAAGCTTCCAGTAGTGATGACGTCATTCCAGAATGCATTTATTGGAACGATAATTTCGTTGCCTTCTGTGAGTGGTGAAGCCTGGATTACATGTCATCAAATTGTATTAAGATGATAATTGACATATAAGATGAATGTGACGTATACAAGAAGTCAACTGTTTTCTAAAATTCTAATGTAAATGTATTTTTTGAAAAAAAGTGAACTTACAAGAAAGACTGGTATTATTTTAAAGTATTTTTGAGACAATTTCTCTCAGAGGCTGGTGGGCCAAAATACGTTGAAAATATTTCTGTCTTCAGTAAATTACATACATTAATACATTTCCCTCCACATATTATTATTTTTTACTCCATGTCTTCTCTTCCGCTTGCAGACATCACTTTTAGGCGAATTGCCGGATAGGATCCTTAAACCATAGCCTGGAGGGTCCTAGTTAACTCTTGGCTACATCGCTCTACCTTTCCGCATCCACCCTTTCACTCCCTTTCCTATGATATAACTATGTGCATGACCCTATATAGCCTGTCTATACCTTCTTCTTTTTCTAGAAGCTGCGAAGGATATTCTCTCGCAGGCAGAACCTTTTAGAAGAGACGGAGGGGGCTACCTTTGGGGATGCCTTTTCCTCTCTCCGTTTTTGAAATAAGGCACCTCGGCCTGTTTTGAGAGGTGTATGTTCCGCGGTCGCATACCTTGGGCATACGGTAAGAGTTGTTCGCTTTCCAATTGGAACAGTCGGCCAGCTGCCACCTAAACTGGTCGAGGCTTGGAGAAAGGAATACTGCGTCCCTACAGAAAACCCCTCTCCCGCCATCAGAAGGGCGTGGGGCAAGTACCAAATGCCCGATCTACCTGATACAGGTTTTCTAGGATTTGTCCTGCATCACTTTCAGGCAAATGCTGGGTAGGATCCTTAAAATATAGCCTGGGGGGTTTAGTCAATTTTTGGCTATCTTTCTCTATCCTTCCGCATCCCTCATTTCAAATCCCTTCCTATGCTACTAAAGGGTAGTTGCCACCATGTGGATTACTCTCATGTAGCCTGTCTATATCTAAAAAAAAACAATCAGACCTTTCATCCGAGCCAGCACGTGGTTCATATCTCACATTCTGTTTGTGTATGTAGGGGACTTCAGTCCGAGCACTTTCGCTATTCTTTCTTTGTTGCAAAACAATATAGATACTATTTGTGAAGCTGGACTCTTTCTTCCTCTTAGAAAAAAGTAGTTCATATTAACTATACGTTTTATTCTTATTCTCAGCTACATGGGCTATTTATGCCTCGTTTACTTGGTAGGTTATTTATTGCCGCTGCTGAGGTACATAACTCTCGTGTATTTCTGAATTGTTGCTTTTCTAGTCCTGTCGTGCTTTGGGCAGTCGTAGAGGACATGCTGGATCGTAATGGGCAGCCTTGCATACGTCACATGTAGGTTTCGGTGATCTACAGGACAGAAAGGAGTGCGTGAGGTTATAATAGTGTAGGCGAGGCAAATATGGCTTAAGGATGGAGGAGCCGGTGTCAACTAGGATTGGCTTAGTGATCTGAGCAGCCTCCTAAAAAACACTCCGATATTACACCTCGTACTAAGAATAAAGGAACCTATGTTTGAAAAAAATAGCCATAAAATCGAGTAATAGGTTATATAAATAAAGAAAATACGGTTCGAGTGTTTTAGACAGACAGTACTTAAAATATATAACGATTTTAAAGTATTTTCTTTTGAGGAGGCCCAGT
Source organism: Zhengitettix transpicula (assembly GCA_037074705.1). Lineage (NCBI taxonomy): Eukaryota > Metazoa > Arthropoda > Insecta > Orthoptera > Tetrigidae > Zhengitettix > Zhengitettix transpicula. The sequence goes on along the minus strand of CM073596.1, from coordinate 9,771,383 downwards.
CCAAATCAGAGAAACGAACACCATCTATTCTTTTTAACGTTAAACCTTAGTCACTTCGTAGCTCCGCCTCTCTTGTCGTTTATAATTCATATTTCTGTCACAATCGGAATTTCCGCGGGTGTTTAATTTTAATTTATCAGAGAATAGTCGAAGGACGCACGGAGTCTGGTCGGTGTTTGTGTGTTCTTATTTGGTAGGCTCGCTTGGCGCCGCATTGATCTCTTGCCCTACATTGCCACGCGGCACGTAAATGGCCGCCCACTCCACTCTGATTCTCGTTCCTACCTTCCAATCAACGGGGTTAATAACATTTGTGAGATGGGGGGGAAGAAATAATATTGTTCTGGGATTTCCTCTTCCTTTCTAATGGTTTCGCCAAAGTCTCCGAAATGTAAATGACCTGGGAAACGGCAGAAACGGGCCAGGAAATACAGGAAGTGACGAAGGTAATGGAACAACACATATATCATCCTGTTTTTCTCGTTTTACCGTTCTTATTTACTTAAAACGACATAACCTCCGTGGGTAGATAAATAGATTAAATTAAATAAATGTGCAAATATATATATATATATGTTGGAAAGTACAATTAAAATACAAGAACTCGGGACAGACCACAGTGAAATGGTTAATAACATGACAGACCTCGAGAATTGGTAAGTCTTCGATAATGTGCTTTTTTTAACTCTGGAGGGAGGGGTGCTTTTTAGTGTGTGAATTAATATATATTGTAGAGTAACAGGCTACATGAGGGTATTCCACGTGGTGAAAACTCCCCTTTAATAGCATAGGAAGGGATTTGAAATAGGACATGCGGAAGGTTAGAGGAAGATTGCCTATTTTTAACTCTGGGGGGGGGGGCGGTTAGTGTGTGAATTAATATATATTGTAGAGTAACAGGCTACAAGAAGGTACTCCACGTGGGGTGGCAACTCCCCTTTAATAGCATAGGAAGGGATTTGAAAGAGGACATGCGGAAGGCTAGAGGAAGGTAGCCAAAGATTAACAAACCCCCCCGGGCCATGGTTTAAGGATACTACGCGGCATTCGCCTAAAAGTGATGCAGGACAAACCCAAAAAACCTGCATCAGTTAGGTTGGGCATTTGGTACTTGTCCCAAATCCTTCCGATGGCGGGAGAGGGGTTTGCTGTGGGGTCGCAGCATTCCCTTCTCCATGTCTCAACCAGTTTAGGAGGCAGTAAGCCGACTGTTCCAATGGGAACAACTAACAACTCTTACCGTATGCCCACCACACAACTTTTCTTCGATCCTTGTTGCTTTCGTCTTATGTTTGGAGACTGCAGATTGTATTTGATATTGAGCATATGTTCCTTGATACGGCTAGTAAATGATCTTTTTGTTGGACCAATGTATCAGGAATTATAGTGGTTAACTACATAATATTTCCAGTAGGTATAAAGTGGGTCATTGTGGTTTTCCTTAACAAGATAATAAGTGTATTAGTCGAACAGTAAGTGAAAGATATTCAATATTCTTTAAAAAATTTTACGAACTTGTTAAAATTTGTAATGACGGAGAATGAGAAATACTTAAGACAAAAGCAACAAGGACAGCGAAAACGTTATTCCGCATTTACATTAATACTTTTTTTTTAAAGTTTTTGGTAATGGACGCAAAAGTCTGTATTTACTAGAGTAATGGCGTTATTATTAAAAGTACTGCAATTGTCTAACCCCAATATAATAAATTGTTAAATACGTACAGTAAGAACCGCGGAAATCTTGATTTTCCCGCGCAAAATGTTAATAAAATCTAATTTGTCTCGAGGCAGCCATTCGTCGCGACGCCACCTGTTGATACAGAAAAGAACTACACGTTTGCTGCTCAGTCTGCCAAATAATCGATGATAATTTCTTCCCCGAGATGACAATAAAATTCAGTTGATATTACAACGGTGGTTGTATAAAATGTAAAAAATAGGGCCAATCACAACTAAGAAATTATGCCATGTATTTTCCTTTGAATACTGTCAATCTCAAAGATCCCGGGAACTCCCGTGGAAATATTCAAACTTCCAGATTCTGGGGGAAAGCCATATTTTGAAGGTTTCACATTGAAAAAAAATCAGCTCGGGAATGGTAATGAGAGGGGAAAAAAATCCGATTAGAGTTGGGGAACGTTGGAGTGTGTTTAAGAGAGAGAAGGCTATATATTTTTAAGATATTTACCGTCTCTTATAACAACTAATAAGAATCAAGTGACTATAATTCCATTTAAATAGATGAGGAACATTGAAATGTGACGGACCGACCACCACGTAGGTCTTTGCAAATCAGTGGAGCCTTAATGGATATTTTGTAGAACAGTGATTTCAAACCTAACTCAGCCAAGGAGGATATGAAACTGTCAAAAGTACATGGTCGTTTCTACCATGTAAGATTACCTGATTGACTCCCAGTTAGATGCGAGCTTACTCCATCCATCTAATGTATCTTCTTCTAGTCTTCTAATAAATAAAAGTGTATTTGTATGTATGTATGTATTTATGTATGTTCCTTATACAAATCTACACTCGTGGAACAAATTTCATACCCGTGTTCCTTGCGACTAGGAAGCAAACACTGTCGGGGTGAGACACGACTACCACAACCCGGAGCGGGGACGGAAATATTCAAACATGATAATAGGTTTATATTTAAGTAGGATAAATATTTTTAGAGAACAAATAGATAGTGTTTCTACCAATGTTTTTCATGTATAATTTCAACACCTTAGAGCATGGGAAAGGAGCACCCTTGGGGTGGGGGTGGAGGGATGCTACAAGAAAATAACACGAAAACAATCGAGATTCGAGTCCAATCGGGGTTATGGATTTCGCAGAGTTTATTTATGACAATATTGACAACGCGCGGTGGTTGGTTGATTTTTAGCGTCGAATAAATATATTTCGGGATCAGTGAGATTAATAACATTCCTCTACTCGTTCTCGTTTCAACCCCTTTCGGGCTTCGCAGTGGAGCACCCTGTGGGGTGGGGGTGAAGTGGCATTACGTAAAAATAACGCAAAAACAATCGATTTTGTAGTCGAATCCGGGGTCATGGTTGTCACTGAGTTTAATTATAACATTCAACTTGCCGTTTAACTCTCCGAAGTGGGGATTATATGGGGTGGAAATTTTTAAACATATCAAACGGTCGATATTTGTCTAGAAGAAATATTTGTCGGAAATGACATTGATAGTATTTCTACCGATGTTGTTTGTGTATAATTTCAATCCCTTTTGGTATGGGATGGGAGCACGCTTAGGGGTAGGGGTGGTGGGGTGTTATATAAAAATAACGCAAAAGCAACCGAGATTGGAGTAAAATCGGGGGTTAAGGATCCGGGCACCCAGATAGTTGTGTAATAAATTTAGTCCGCGAAGAATGTGATGATTTTGATTGTAGGCGAGTCTGTCCTTCAGGTCTATACAACGGATGAAGTCGACGGAGTGGAGGTCACCCGAGTTCGATTCCGCTTCCGGCAAAGATATTTCAATCCAGATCCTTTAATACATCCATTTTTGTAAAGAGGACATTTACAAATTTAATCCTATTGTTTCGGTTACATTTACCATTTCCAGCTTTCATTAATTGGAGAGGCGTGGGTGAATGCAGTCGTGAGGGGAGAAGCGCCTCGTCCTTAATTAGTGCCATTAATTGTTTTTATTTTTCCGATTAGTGTTTTATTTCTGAAGTAGACTTTTCAAGTCTCAACTAACATTGTAAATCAATCGTTTAATTTTACAACATAGTCGTTAATTCTGAAAACCGTTTCTTAATTGCCGCTGGGGCTGGAAGCTGAGTAAACACCTCGAGAACGATGTTAAAGCATTCGGCTGAGATAATTCCGCTTGTGTACAAACCGGTATTACGAGATGAGTCGTGAAGGATAGACGTTTGGACCTGAGTTTCTTTTACTGCAAAAAATGTATGGGAAAGTGCTGCGTGGATTTACTTTTATTGAAGCCATTATTTATCTGCATGCGGTTCAATAAAGGAACACTGGAGAATTCAAAGTTGTGTTGAGAAAGAAACAGAAATGAACTGAAGGAGAATTCACGTGTATACATGTGAGTTAAATAAATGTAATAGCCAAAAAGTCAGGAAAGGGTTAGCAATACGATTAATAATAATACAAAAATTTAACGCAACGTTTCGTCACCAATTTGGGACCTCATCACGTCAGTTCTTAATGATTAATAATCTAAAATTTCTTGAAATATTTCCAATGATTAGGTTAAGTAATTATTTAACATTATATAACACAGGGAAGATAAACATTTTTGCCGTCTGCCCAGGCCGACTTTTTATATAAATATTAACGTCTTAATAATAAACATTAATAGTATTTGCTTCCAGAAACAGACAAAAAACTAAATTTCAATCAATATTTTTTATTTTAGTAAGCTTTTTACTATTCAAAATAAAACGTAATTTATGGCCAACAACAGACAGTTTATTCCAAAAATTTCAGTTTTAAAGATCAACGTTTCGGCACTTGTTTGTACCATCTTCAGGTTGTGACTTTTGTGGTTTTTATAAACGTTAAATTTTTTTTCACAGCCAGACTAAGTGATGATTTTACTTCATAGCTTGTCAAGTCACAACCTGAAGAAGGTACCGAAACGTTGTTGTTTTAAATTGATTTATTTTAATAAACTTCTTATTGCCCATAAATTACATTTCATCTTTAAATAAATTTTATTCTGTAGACTGGTAAAAGAAACCCGTTATTGCGGCTGCTGTTAAGGCAAACATCTGTTGTTTATTTAAATATCACCGTCGTCAATATTTTTAATTATTATTAGTATTTATGACTCCAAATTGACGGAACACGTATTTTGTTCAGGAACTTTTTTTCAGTCAAGTAAATCATTTCTGGGCCGTCTGTCAAGGCAGCAATCTACTTTTTATTTAATTATTATTATTATTTACCGCCATAAATAGACGATATAATTTTTTAGCAAAACATATAATAAATAAATATAATGGCCAATAAGTTAGGAATATTTACTTAAATTGTTACTTTGACACTGAAATCATACAAATGGAAAAGTCGCTACGTTTCGTTCCTAATTAGCGACGTCACCAGGTAAACACAAAAATATGAGACCTTAATAATTAACTGATTCAATTATGTTGAACTTCGGTATTATTTTGATGCTATAAAGTGGCCAATTAGTAGTTACAAAACAAATATATTACAAATGATAATTTGTGGCCTGGCTTCCATGACAGCTACAACCGAAAAATTCAATTGCAATCAATATTGAATATTAAACTTTTTCTGACTTATCGTCCGATATATTTATTTGTCAGACAGTAAAAAAAATGCGTATCTTTGTACCATCTGTTAAAATATAATCTTGACTTAAATACCAGTGACTGTAATTTGCATATTATTAATATTTACATCCATATACATGCAATAAAATAGAATTGTTTATTACCTAATTAATAATTAATCGGTAAAATAAATGGATCAGCCATTAAAGTCAGGATAATTTAAAATTAATACAAACAAATTAGAGAATTACGTTTCACGATGGAACAATAAAAAGTGTACAACGTTTCAACCCAACATTGGGACCTTAATAGATACTATATAAGTAAGAATAATTAAATACATGTAATTTAATAAACCCTCTTGTTGGAGACAAATTCTAGGTGTTAAAATTAAATTATGAGGTTGAAAATATATTTAAAATTATTTTACAATGCACTGACTGTGACTCACATGCAAGTTAATACAGTACGAAACATGGTATTCCATTTTAATTGTATTTTCTCTAATTTAATTGCGTTAAAATCAAACTATATTGACTTTATTGGATGATTCATTTAGTAGTTAACGTCAGATAAATAAATAAATAAATATATATATATATATATATATATATATATATATATATATATTATTGTCAACTAGGTGAGTGACCGACGTTTCCCGGGTTGTCATAATAAAAACTCAGCGACATCAATAACCCGGGATTTGACTGTTTTTTTCTTTTTTATGTAACGCCCATGCACCCCATCCCTAAAGGTGCTCCCCTCCCATTACGAAAGGGGTTCAATTGTACACAAACAACATCGGGAGACGCATTATCAATATCATTGACCCTGGAAAATTTTTATCCGGTGCAAATATCAGGCCGTTTAAGTGTATTTGAAAATTTCCAACATGGTCCACCCATGCCTCTGGGGTAGGTAGTCGTGTCTTACCCCCACAGAGTTTGTTTCCTGTTCTAAAGCAACATGCGTACAAAATTTGGTCGAAATCGCGCGTTTATATTTGTATGCGAAACACAAACACACACACACACACAGGCAATTTTATTTATTAGAAGATTTATTATTGAAATTAATGATCAATTATTAGGAATTGTCATTGATTTTTAATGCATTATTATAATAACATTATGACAAAATCATGTTATGAATATGTAAACATTTTGACTAAATATTTTTTTTGGTCAGTTTATTGCCAAAAATACTGATACATCATCACATTGGAATTATGTTGGGTTTTATTTCGTTGTCTACATCCACCTCTATGGCAACGTGAGAATGGTTTGGTCAATCCCGCTTCTACCGTAGTTTATTCGTCTTTTTTTCCTGATTAGTAAAGAAAGGCCCAACTATGGACTGTTATGTGTGAACGCTCGTGTACGATTAATTGTAAGCCCATTACGAGTACCTGAGTGGATCCTTACACGGTCATGACTCCTGTCACGTTTGTTGTGTGACCGTACTTGACTTGCAGAGCTTCTTCTGGTCGTCAGCAGTGCTCTAGTAATTGACAGAATTCTGCTATGATACCTGCTTCAGTGAAACCACGCGAAGGTAAGCAACAGACGGTCCATTGGCCCATGAATTTTATCTTGAATTAGTTAACGGCGTTTTCACCAGAAATCAGGTTTTGACTCTGCGACGCAAAAAACCGCACACTGCTTGATTTACGAATAATATGTACGTGGGAAAACTAAGAAGAGACGAGTTAGTTTCCGCTGAGAATTGGAATACGTTGTTAAATATAATGGCTAATAACTCACAACAATTTTAATATTAAATAAAAATTAATACGACCTTAGTTTCCAGACAAATTTAGTATAAGAAACGAATACACAAAAAATAAGTGAAACAAAGCTTGACGTGACGCGTCGATGCTACTTTGCGTCATTCTCAAACATCATTTTGTCTAAAAGATTTTCTGTGTAATTGTTTCTCATATAAAATTAGTCTGGAAACTAATGACGTATTAATTGAATCAGATTTTAAATCTATACCTGTTATTTAATATTTACGGTAAAAGGAACATTTTTTAACCGTCCACAATTATTTGATTCCCCGCCTGTTGTTATCATAGGGTTTCTTTAAACTAAAACTGATATTTGAAAATAAATAGAAAACAGGTTCAATCTATATAATAAAAAAAAGGATGTATATTTGTATGTGTGTACGTATTTACGTTAATTTCTATACAGATTAAAACGCGAGGGGAAATTTCAACAAAAATTGGTACACATATTCTTTAAAACACGAGAAACGGTACTGTGGAGAGTGAGAAACATAAAGGGCGAAAGAATTATAATTGAAATACGTGATCATTTTGAGTTAAATTCCTGCGCGCCAAGAGAGAGACGTTACTACGCGACGAACAAAAGAAATAGTTCCTTTTGTCCGTAATGAAATAAAGCAGAAATATTTTCATTGAATAAAAGTATAATTTTATCCAGTAATACTCGATCGAATGATGATGAAAAATTCAACGAAATACTTTACGATCCTTGTGGACAATGTTAGTTAATTAGTTAATTAGTGACGCCAATATGGCGTCCATTTGTTTACATTGTGATTATAGCTAAGAATTTCGTCAATTTCGAAGATAAAATTCATGAAATTGTTAGCTACATTCACAATGTTAATAAATGGTCGCCATATTGGAGTCACTAATATGGCAAGAAAATTAACTTACACTTTCCGCAAGGATCGTAAATGAATTCGTTTTTTTTTAATATTATCATTCGATGGAGTATTACAAGATAAAATTATACTTTTTATTCAATAAAAATATTTCTGCTTTATTTCATTACGGAAAAAGGAACTATTTAATTTGTTCGTCACTAAGTAACGTCTGTCTTTCACGTGACGGCATGGTCTCTTGACGCGCAGTAATTTAACAGAAAATGATCACGTTCTTTAATTATAATTCTTTCCACGTGTATGATAGGGGTTTCTCACTCTCACAGTACCGTTTCTCGAATTTTGAGGAATATGTGTATCAATTTTTATTGCAATCTGTTCACGCGTTTAAATATGTATAGAGGTTAACGTTATACATACACACATACATACAAATATACATGCTTTTTTATTATATAGATAATTTTCAGATTATATTATATTTTCATATAAAAAAAATTGTCTCATTTTCATGACTTATTTGGCTATTAATAGTTATATTTTAATTGTTAATTTTTCTGAATGTGTTTGTCGAATTTTTAAAAAAAATCATGTAACGATGTAGCGATTCAAGTTTATTAACATCGGCCGTGTCTACATTCCTCTAGACATTTTTTTCTCCTTTCTCTGTGCCCTGAAATGATTCCCACGTTTTTCAGACAATGGGAAGCTCCACGCTTGTACTACTATTTAGTAATTAATATAGTGGAGGAAGGTCCTCAGAGAGGTCGCCGTACTGCTTACGTAAGGTCGACGCAGCCATTAACTCGCAGAACGTGTTTTCCATTACAGAGAAACAGTTCTCCTCTCCTGTGCTGCTACAACACGAGGGCAGCGAATTCTCCTCCTTGCCGCGCTATTTATGTAACTTGGAATCTTTATATAATGACCAGGTTTAACCTTGGATGCGTGGATTTTACGTATGGTTCACTAAAAGGCTCGCTGACGGCCATTTTTCTTACATGACTGGGGAGGGGGGAAAACATGTATCAATAACGAATTTGCGATAACCATTTTCAACACTTCTGAAGCACCTTCAAGTTAATACCATGAATTATTCATCAGTGTGTGTGTTAATAGCGACGCAGATTGTCGTCGTCGTAACCTTTCCATCGTCTCCTGAAGCTGATTTATCTGATAAACCTTCCATGTAACATGGTGATGTTACTTTCTTTGCTCAAGAATCCTTCCAGGTGCTTAACATAGCGGATTATAATTCCCCTTTAATACTTGTCGACTGTTGTAAGATAATGAATTATGATAATGATAAAAATATGTGACTTTATTATAATATATAAACAAACAAACAGAAAAACAATTATAATGATAATTACAAAAACCTGAATTAAATACACGACGTTTCGTCCTCGTCTAGAACCTTATCAGGAATGATAGTTTTTTAAGATAATTTTGTTATTAATCCTAAAGTAAATATTAGAGGCACTTTCATCCTTCATTTATCGGTTACAACAGGCCAGAACCTTGTTTCTAAAAGTTGTCCTTGGATTATATAAAAAATTATAAAAATTTTCATAACCTGATGAGGTCCTAGAAAGGGACGAAACGTCGTGTACTTAATATATATTTCTGAAATAAACTTTACCATTCATCCCATTGCGTAGAAACCTTGGCCAGTTGTTCGCACGCCCTACGAAGATTTCTGTCGGTCTTTCGAAGCGTTATGAAGCTTTCAAGGGGTGAAATGTTAAAACATGGTAAACCGGCCGATATATGCGTCGATTAATTACTTTTCGGGGTATATGTGATTCATACTTTCTAACCAGATGTTTTAGTCTATAATTTCAAAGGAAAATAGTAAAAGGGAAATAGAGGCGATACATGCAAATAACGCGAAAACCCCGAGATTGGTTTAATTCTGACATTCACTATGTCAGTTAAGTTGCAGACCAGTGGAGGAAGTGCATGAAAGGCCGTTATGTAAAAGTAAAGAGTAAACAACTGAGACTGGTGTTGAAGCTGCAGTTACGGAAGTCACTGAGTTTAATTCTGACATTTACGATAGTTGTTAAGATGTAGTTTAGTCCCTATGATTGGGGGTGGAAGGGGACGAAACAAATTAACGCGTAGAACAATTTCTACACATGTTACTTACTATCCAGGGACAAACACCGAGGAATTAAGACAGGCCTACCACCTCTAGGGGTACGTGTGGCGGTGGTAAACGGCCATTACTAGCGTCGAATAAAACATTTTCGGGGTTGTTGTAGATAGTGCCATTCTAGAATTTTTAATTGTTTAATTTCAAATCCATAAGGCAAGGGAGGGAGGCACCCTTACCGTACGGGTGGTGGTAAAAAGGGTTAGTAGCAAAATAATACAAAAAAGACCGAGATTGGTATCAATTCCTGGGTTATAGGAGTCGCTGAGTTTAATTCCCGATTATAATTAATGGTGGTTAATGAAATTTTATGTGATGGACGTGGTTGACAAGTTACAATTTTATGTAGTAGGGGAATTCCAGAGTTGTTAAAGAACCGTCAGTCATAATCCTGGTGTATTTGAAGTTAGGGTTAGGTGGAGGTGTGTGTGGGGTGGGGGGGCATATATTGGTAAATGATCCCTCTGACGCTATTAAGGAAATGTTTACTACGAAGTTAGTGTCGAATCAATTCACTTCTCCGGGCTAATTTATATACCCGGGCAACGCCTGGCACTCAGCTAGTTTACTTGTAAGTATTTATGTATAAATGGTCTAAACAGACAATATATTATATTTAACGTAGATGTCTACCTGCGTGGGCAGGGCTGAACCGAGTAGGTCGGGGACCAGCGTGCATTTGCTCCATTAAGGGACGGACAGAGGTATTTACTCTAGTCTTGAAATTTTGTTATTAGTATTAGCAGAGAGGAAGGAATGACGAAAATATTGGAGGAAGAGCAAAGCGAAACGGCGCATATAGAACAGAGAAATATCAAAGAGAAGAAGGAGAAACAAAAAGGCAGAGAGATACATGGAACAAATAAGATAAACCAGTGAAGTTGACAGCGACGAAGTAATAAATCGTCCTGAAAGTGAAGTAAAGGTAAATATAGAGTGAAAGTACACAGATTACGATTACAAAATCAATCTGTACGTCATCAGGGGAAGATAAACATTTATTGCCACAGTACGAGAGTCCCAAACACTTACCATCAGTGTCCTGGGTCTATCTTTTTTTTTAATCAAGGATATACCATTGTTACACACTTACACTATACCGCAATTTATACATCTCATCTGCTAACAATTTAAAATGTCACAAACCAAAGATGGCTTTCAGAATCTCAGTACCTTTGCCTGAAGAGCGTCCAGATGAGGACCGAAACATGTTGCAATTCAATAATCTGTACAATAAAAAAGGATGTATGTACTTACGTTAATTTCTATAAAAATTTAAATGCGTTGACAGATTACAACAGAAATTGGTACACATATTCTTTAAAACACGAGAAAACCCTAGCATAAATGTAGAAAGAATTATAATTGAGAAATGTGATCATTTTGTGTGAAATTACTGCGCGCCAAGAGACAGTGACGTCACGCGAGAGAGAGAGAAATTACTACGCGACGAACAAAGGAAATAGTTCCTTTTTCCGTAATGAAACGAAGAATAAATATTTTCATTGAATAAAAAGTATAATTTTATGCAGAAATACTCCATCGAATGACAATAAAAAAACAATACGAAATACTTTACGATCCTTGCGGAATGTGTAAGTTAATTTTCGTGCCATATTAGTGACTCCAATATGGCGACCATTTGTTAACATTGTGAATGTAGCTAACAATTTCATCAATTAAATCTTTCGTAATGGCTGAAGACTGAGGGACAATTATATCCTGGAATACTCAGGGAGTATATTTAAGTATTCTATTCGTAAATAAATTCTGAGGTATGTTTGTTGGGATTGATGCAATAAAATTCGAGAAACGGTACTGTGAGAAGTGAGAAACCCCTATCATACACGTGGAAAGAATTATAATTAAAGAACGTGATCATTTTGTGTTAAATTACTGCGCGCCAAGAGACCATGACGTCACGTGGAAGAGAGAAGTTACTACGACACGAACGAAGGAAATAGTTCCTTTTGTCCGTAATGAAATAAAACAGAAATATTTTTATTGAATAAAAAGTATAATTTTATCCAGTAACACTCCATCGAATGATAATATTAAAAAAATAATAATTTACGACCCTTGCGGAAAGTGTAAGTTAATTATCGTTCCGTATTAGTGACACCAATATGGCGATCATTACATTGTGAATCTGGCTAACAATTTTATCTTACATAATGTCTGAATCATGCAATACTCAAGGAGTATATTTAAGTATTCTTTCCGTATAGAATTTCGTAGTTATGGTTTCTGGGATTCATGCAATGAAATTCAATATATTTTATAGCTGTTAAATTAATGCACTTACGGTCAAAAGAATGTATGGAACTGGGAACAGTTAGATTTAGGTTAAATCCTTTCTTGACTAAAGATTAATATAGAACTAAATCGGGTTTATATAAATAAGTACATGGGTAACGCCGGTCACGCAGCTAGTTTTCTAATTATAATACATTTTCAATCGTCTAGAATTGGCTGTTACATTATAAAATTTAACCACTTATGGCCAATTTCTACAAGTTTGACGTGATTGATACTGAACTGTTAGTGTTGATTGAAAGAATTGGAGACGTTCCACTCTTTTGATAATAATTCCTTTCAGTCAGCAACGTCTCCAGCAGAGAGAAATTCCGCAGTTTCTGCTTGTATTTCTTGTACCCAACTGGTCTAGATTTACTCCGCGACATTAAAATATTCGCCGCCATATTTGTCAGCTCATTTGCCCGTCGCACCTTCGCCGTGAATGAATTATTTCAACTTGGCACTGCGGAATTTGGCGGGTAATTAATATGGCCGCTTTAATTAAGCACTTTGTCGAGTGTAAATACCAGCAGCACCTTGTGTTATGTAAGGACCGTGGCGTGCCTTGCTTTATTCTGCGTATCGTGTGCGTGCAGTTTCTGGAGTTACGTAACACTCACTCTGGAATGATGGAAGAAGCTGCGGGACTCTGGACAAAGAAGCCGTTACGTAAGAAGGAGACATTCACCTCTCTCACTCGTTCTGGACGTGGAACCCCTCAGGTAACTCCATAAACGTGTGGATTACCAGCAAGGTTGACTCAAAACCTCGACCTTGTCTCAATCTCTTAGATTGGTAGGATTAACACACGTACTCTGATGACCGCAAATGGTTTCTTCGTTCAGATATTAACTATGTCATCCTTTAAAATACCAAACATTAACCGTTCTGGTGTTAACCTCCATTTAAAACCCCGACAAAGTAATGAGAGGCTGGAAATTACCTAAGCTCGATAGAAATTTGTATTTGTTCTTCTAATTTAGCACACAGTCATTTTTATGCATACATTAAAAACCGTATATTACCTGAGCAGTCCCAAAATTTTGGACGAAACGTTATACTGAAATTATTATTTGTTTTAATTAATACATTTTTCTGACATATTGCTTATTTATTTACTCGACTGAAACTGTCCCCTCCGACCTCATCTCACCTCAAACAAGCCACATTATTCTCTTTCGCTGTTAGAAAAAGAGAATTCTGAACGTGTCCAATTCTTTCAGCGGTTCAAAACCACCGTCTGTCAACTCAGTATGACTAAAATACATGTTACTTTCAATCGCGTCCACTGTCAAATTTGCTTATAGAAGGAAATGATTTTATAAGGTAATGATCGGGTTTTCCATAGAAAATCCAGGAACACGCAGACGGAAAACTGTAGAGGCACGGCATAGAGAAGAAAACGGAAGCAAAAAAAGGCAGAAATAAATAAGAAATATAATCCAGACCGACAAAAACAAAGAAAACGTATTAAGAAAGAGGGATAACGTTAGAGGAACAAAAGAGAAAAAAATGGGTGCAAAGAGCAGCAAGGAAAATGAACCAAACGTATTAAAATCAAGAAAACGCAGAAGAAAGACGGAAAACGGTGCAGACACAGCGTAGACACGAAACGCAGTCAATAAGAGACAGAAAAAAAATAACCAACACGGATTAAAACCAAGAAAACGTAGGTATGAAACGAAAACGGTATAGACACATCAGCGAGAAAAAGTCTGAAGATAAAAGGCAGAAAGAAACAGTAACGATAAACCAGGAGGATTAAAACGAAGAAAATGAAGGTAGAATCAGGGAGAAAGGTAGGGACGTCGACGAAGTAATAAATCGTCCGTAAAGGAAGAATTGAGTAAGAATAAAGAGTGAAAGTGGAGATTACTCCAACGTTTCTAAAAGAAAATAAGTTCTGTTCGTCATCGGGGAAGAAAAATATTCGCAGCATGAGAGACTCAACAGTCAAGATGACCTGTACGTATTGAGAAACCTCATCCATCTGCTTTACCTTTCTTTATCACATTTATTCATTTATATATTTAGTATATTTCTTGATTCTTGTATATTTCTGCGTTTTTTCCTTGTTGATTTTCCCTCTGTGCCGTTTTTCATAGTTCATCCTCCCTTCTCTTGTTCCTTCTTCCCCTTTTTTACACTTACAACTGAATACCCGACCAATAATTATAATATTGCCTCATCATTGTCAATAAGGTACAAAACAAGAAAAAATGGGTTTCTCATCTCAGAAAATCAGAAAATTGATTTTTTGTGATGACAGATATGCCGTGTGTGATGGATCGATGAGCTTCTTGGGGCCAGGATTGGATATTATAAAATGCAGGAAAAATGGAATACAATAATTATTTTTCAAACTTGACCTTCTGAAAAGAGTTACATTAATTTGTATGCTTCCTTTGTTATCAGCCTAGTGACTGGTTTGATGCGGAGTTGGACCAATCAGGGATGTAACCGCAACAACTTTGGCCACTCGTCTTCTTACTGAGCTCACTTTATCATCAGCTTTGACTCACTTCTGTGACGATCAGATTCGGAACATCTTCTTGTCTACTTTTTAACGAGATGATACACTCAGGCATCCAGATAACTCAGTGGTGGAAAATTTCAGGGTGCGGGACAGTCGAATGACGAGATCTCAATTCCTCTGGTTGACGTCACTAATGTTTAAGTCTGATATGATACCAATTGTTGCCGCACTGCATCAGTTCAAAATTGGCTTTCTTCTAGCAAATTATTGTTCATCCTCCATGTAACACATATTATGGCTCGACTGATTGCGTGTGCCTGGACATTTCCTTAATTAAATCCCGTGAGGTCAAGGCTATAGGAGAATGTGCAGAAAGTGCATCCATCGTCGGTCGTGACCAGCCACAATCGCAGGCCTGTTACGTCTCTGCTGCTGAATGGACCTTCACGGACAGTGATGCCGACTGCAAGTCACTGTACCGTCATCCTGTCACGTGCGGTTCCTCTTCCCTTAAACACCGTTAGGAACACCAAATGTTAAGGTGGAAACGGACGATCGCTTTCCAGGCCAAGGTGAACGCAGAGATTGTCTTATGTAAATACTTATATAAACTAACTTACGCAAGCTACTAAGTCGTCTATTTCTATTCCCCTCGCACGAGGACAGCCGCTCGTCACGTCTTCCAAACCGCAGGTGACACAGTTTTGCTTCTCAGTTTTCATTTAGGACTCGAAAATTTCATTTCTCTCCACTCACATCATTGTAGAATCTCTTAAAACCCTACGTTTATTACAGATCAATCGAAAAGGGAAAAATTAATATTTAAGGATGCCTGTTCAACATTACCAGGGGGTAATAAAGACGGGAGTCCCACAAGGTACTTTGAAATATATTCCAGTGAGACGAGTAAGATTGGATGGCTACCCATTTTTTTCCAGTTTTGTAATATGTTCACAAAGATGAAGCAACAATATAAATATTGATCGAGTATTCCGTTGTCTGAGTAAAAAAATGAGAAGAAGGCCTCGTCAGGGAATTGTGAAAAAAGGTGGCAAAAACGTTACTTCATTTTTTCAATTTTAGCTTCCTTTGATTAATTGGAAATATTTTTATGTACACTTACATGGCTATTTATTTAAAAATATTTTTCGAAGTATCTTCTTAAGCTAAGAAGAATGTAATTGTAGTACTTAAAAAATTCTTAATTTTAATTTTATTCAGTTTGGACCACACAAATGTCTCGGATGATTATTGGAAGAAGTTATCTTTGGTTTACCAACTAATTAGCGAGTCGATAATTTAATTTATTGACAATATAGGTCGTGACTGTCGATTGGAGAAGCAAGCTTTTGACTGAGGGAGTCGTATATGTGTTCTTTAACGGGCTGATTTGTCTTACTAAAATATAGGGAAAAGCCACTGGATTAAAAATCTGAATTTACTGTTCTGATTTCAGTTTCGTGCCTCAGCGGTTTCGATGTCCCCGGAAGACGCCCTACCATTTCTGCGCGCGCCACCGGTGAGCGGAGTTCACGTTGTTGTCTACACCTGAACGGACGCTTCTGTGTGTCTTTGGTAATTAGCGGTTATGTTATCAACTTCCGTGATATGTTTTTGATGTTTACACAGTGACAATCATAGTTTTTGTTTTCACCGTAAGTCCCACAATATGACCCTGAGGTACGATTTGTGTTTAGTTCAGGCCATATAAAAATAAAATAGTTTTTATGTTCGTCCCATTATGGAATTCAATTCTTTTCAATACAGTAAAGTAGAATGTCGATTAAATATATAAACACACTAATTTATGTCTGTTTTTCGAGGGTATTACTTAAGATAAAAAAATGTATTTTCCCGTTGCGAATTAATCTTATGGATCTTCAAGGTTCGTTTCACAAGTCAATGCGAATGTTTTGTGACACACTTGGCGCTGTATTAGAAGTTTGAAACGTTTTCCCTAAAAGTCCTCGTCACGCACGAGTGATCTTTAGGGAGCAATGTTCTGAAAGGGAGCTGTGGGGTTGGAAAACCACAATGGGAACCCCGGAACCCTGCATGCGGGTGGAGAGAGTGGGAGACGACTATTCATGCTGACCTCAGTTTCAAACCCATCGAATAGCCCCTTTTCCCTTCCCTTCGCTGTATGTTACTCCTCCATTCATGGTATATATTGATACCGTTTCGATCGGCAACTCTCTGCTATAACCATAAATGGTACCTATTAACGTACAGCTAATTACACGTTTACTGCGAATATGCAAAATTAATGACACGTTCCCTCTCCACCATACGCACACATATCACAGAACCAGTCAAGCATCGCGTCTGACATCCATAAATTTACTCTTCGTGTTTTGACTGGAGGCATTTTCATGGAATTGTAACCCTCTACTGAGCGTTTTACACACACTGACAGAAAAAAAAATATTGATTAGGCGAATCGTGTCCAGTGCGGCTGCTATGGTTTTATGAAACATGTGCAAACAGTGGTAGAGTATTAATTAATAATTTTAACATGACAACTTATCAAGCACGGTGATAACGATCCCACACACAAATATGATAATTACTAATTAGGTGAGAACAAACTGGACAGGACCGGAAATAGAAATAGTACGCTGTTCTTTTAACAACTGTGCAACCCAAAGTCAGATGCGAAATTTCTAAACCCCTGTACAGGCCCGAAGAATAGATGCAACTACAATTTATTAAATCACATTCTTCACGACCTTGTTATGTATGTATAAGAGCACCGCGTACTAAGCGGTCTTTAGTTCGATTCCCGGTATGATTGAGATTATTCTATCTTAACCCGTTAATTTAATAAAATTCAGAGCCATTAAAAGCTGAGCTTTCGTTGAAAGCATTTCTTCTTGTGTTCCTGAAATATCATAATTTTAGCATACGAACTTATCAAATATAGCGATCGCGATGCCACCGGCCTGTCTCATCCCACAAACTGAGCTGTGTGTATCTCGGCTTTGAATCTGCACATGGCCGTCATTTCTCAAAATGGATTACTTGTACAGACATCAATCTTTATGCGCTTTAAATCGTGACGTTAACGATCCTCAGTTGAAATTTCATAACTACCCTAAGATTTCTTGTTCTTCTGTGAGATTAGCGGCGAATTCGACGGAGTTTTCAATGGAGATTTATTTAACAGCGCCCAATTTGAAAATGAAGCAAAATGTCGACTCTTTGAGTCGAGAAGTATATTTAAACTAATGTTTTCTAAACGATTGAATTAATCTAAGGGGCTGTGGAGGCTTTCAAAGTTTCAATTCCAATTTTCATGTGTTTAATGTAAAAGTAATTTAAGTCATCGTGACTTGAGATTAGTAAAAATGGTACCGAATACTTATTTAAACTATATATATCTTCCAATGTACGATAAAGCTCTGCTGTATCTTTGCATTCTTGGAGTCGTTTATTCTAAAAACTTTATCGTGTGGCTTTTGAAAAATTCGTTTAAAATAAAAATTTATCGGACGTGTACATAAAAAATCAGCAAAAAAGGTCAGAATAATTTGAATTTCATGCAATTAAATTATAACATAAAGAAGGAAATGAGTACAACGTTTCACCCCACTTTGAGACATCATCAGGTACTATAGAAATAAAATAAAAGAAGAATAAATCTAAATTAAATGCAATTTTAAAAATAGAACCTCTGCTTTAAAGCATAATAATTAGATGAATAAATAGCCAAATAACAGACGAAAATACGACGTCAATTAAATAAAATCACCTGACGAAAGCAACAAGGGTTGTAGAAACGTTGTGCGGTATTTAATTTAGCTCCTAGTTTTGGTTATTTATTTATCTAATTAAATCTATGGAATAGGACAAAAACTCTTCATCAAATTGTGAAAGCAAAATTCAATTATGAGATTCCAACGATATTAACAAATTTTGTTACTATTCTTTTAATTAATAATATATAAAAATTCGATCGGTCTGCAACAATACAGAAATAAATCACATTATTAGATATATTTTTATAATGCGTGTAATAAATATTTGTGATGACTACTTTAACGTGTTTTAAGGTATGACGGCGCAAAGTGTCGAAACGTCATAAAGAAGTAAATTATTTTTCTATATATTTAATATTATTTTAAATGGCGGAAATATAACTGTCGGTGGTTGTAAATTGGTATCTTTTTTTTAAAAAAAATTATGCTTAAGGGGGAATATCCTGGAGGGAGTGACTTTAATTTCTAAAGTTATTCTACTTTTATCTCAACAACCCTTTTATTTTAATTTTTCTCCTCCCATGACTAACATTAACAGAGGTTATTTTATTCACCTCAGACTCATTTAGAAAGTTACAGCAACTTTAAATTGGGAACGTATTTGTGGTGGTGAAAAGTTCCTTAAAATTAAAGTTTGCAATTTATTTTTATTATTTATTTAGGTACATGAATCCGTTGTATTGGATTCATCTTACATACAGCTTTAATGGGGATTTAAAGGTAAAGATTTAACAATTTCTTTTTGTAGCCGAGTTTTAAGACGAGGAGGGTGATTTATTGCGAGATAAATCTTTGGTGCATAAAACGGAAACGAGGTTAGCAGCTATTCCATCTTCCCCCGGCTGACAGTGATTTAAGATGAGCAAGATACACAAAAGGAGAAGAAAAGTGGCTGGAAATTTTCCTTTCTGTGAGAGCAAGCTTGCATTAATAAAATTAAATAAAAGGTATTGGATCTGACGGTTTCCGTTCAGCGTAAGTAAATTAATGAATCGATGGCAGTGATATTAATTTATAAATCCGTACCTGAGCCGTCTGTTGGGTGTTCGAGGAGACAAAGGAAATGGAGGGTTTTCACTCCCCCCGCCCCACACACACCCTCCAATGGTCAAGGAATGCCAAATCCAGGCTACAAACCTAACAGTTGGGAAGAAATTGCGGGTATCGATCGCTGCTCCACGTCCACCGCTCCATTTTGAGTATCATTCCTAGTTATCAAATTGCTCAGATAAGATATGATCAGTAAGATATCTCTGTTCGACACATGTACGGTCTTTGTTAAACAGTCCCATTACAGCTTCCAATGACCGATTACTCCGCCTTGGCCGGGTATTTATTCATTCAACCAGAAAATGAATTAATCTCTCCTGGTAATATTTTTTAATCAACTCCCTTGCCTTTTCGACCCAGCAGCTCACTGACTGGAAGCTGAACATGTGAGTGGAGCGTCTCTGTTCTCCCCCTCAGCAACTCAGAAAACGGTGGATTCAACACCAGTGTGGACCAATTTTTCTCGCATTCCCCGTCCCTCTGCGTCGAGGGGGCTGAACTTCAACTTAACCGTCGTAGCTAATGTCAGCGTTCAACTGAGCGTCCCCCTCCTCCCCCTCCAATAACCGTGTATTCCACACCAATCTCGCCCCCAAATCATCCAGCGACATTGACAAGAAGAGATCATCACGGAAAAGTGTCCAAAGAATGGGAAATCGTTTAGGGGTAGAATAAGGAAAATTGTATAGCAAAGTGTAATCTAGGGCAGTGTATGGCGTGTTCAAGACGGAACAGAAAAGCTTCTATTTACTTAACTGATACAGTAATTTAAATGGAGTTGAGTGAAACTAAACGGAGCTGCCAAACCCAAGTCAATTGTCTTGTAATCATATCAGCATTATAAGTTTAAATACTGGGAATTCTAGTGAAAAGGATGAGATTATTGTTATTATTAGCCATATAAGTTGTGGTGTAGGAAATCGTAATAATTATATATATGTAATGCCAATTAATTAGGCCATTAATTGTTTGGACATAGAAGTTGAATTGTTTGATAAATCCATTACAGCGGCCTGATCGAACAAAGCAACAATGGAAAAGCAAGCTCAGCCGCTTTGTTGAAAAGTCAAAATGGCGTTTGCGCGCATGAAAGTCTAGCAGTTTACGTCTATAGCCAGCCAGGAAAGGTCCGTCTTTTTTTACGTCTACAGCCAGCTGGAGGGGGGGGGATGATAGAGTTGGCGATGAAAGATTGCTGTGGACGGATGAAGTTTTTCTGGTGAGCAGCAAAGGGCGGAATAGTAAAGTTAACAGTTTAAGTCTACAGCAAGGAGCTAAAGAAAAGTTAGTTCGCTCCGAAAGAATAAACAGTTAAAATAAATCTTCAAGGAGCTACGTTGCAGTTTAAGTCCAAATCAGTAAAAGACTAATAAATCTACGAATCATAGGATTCCTGTAAGGCAAGCAGACATCAGATAGCTGACATTCAGGAGGATCATCCGAGTTCCTGGGAGCCTATCAATTTTGACTTCAATAGTGTAAAAGTCGACATTTTAGAATCAGTGTATAATTTTGCTATAGCGTACTTCCGAAACCAAAAAGAATGCTGGTACCAGCTGGACAGTATGTAAGTAACAAAACCAAAACTAATGATTAATTGTAAACGGTCATTAAAGGATAAAGTCAGATTTCGTTCTCTTTTAATTCTCAATCAGAGTAAATTTCTTTACTTTTTAATTTCTTTCATTCTATCGACATATTGTTTAGGTAAATTGTAAATCAATTTGTTGCGTTCATTATCAAACCCAGTACAGGCCCTGAGAGAAAGATCTCAAATTTTGTTGTAATTATCTTTATTGCCACAAAATAAAGTCAATTTTATGTTTTAAATTTTGTTTATTATTTCATTTAATAAACGACCTACTATTTGATTACTACATAAATGGCGTTTCAACGTGAGGCAAATTCTTTAATTTAATTAAAACTTTACTATTTGATTATTACAATATATTCTGAAGACAGCGGTAGAGAATGACCGCATCGTCAACATCGAGAAATCTGAACCTGGTGCTTAACCGTAAAAAAATTATTAATAATAATATATATATGTATGGCTTTGCCCAGTGTGAGAAATAAAGCCATCTATTTGAGTTCACGTCAAATTCGTCTCGTTAGCGCCTTATAAGATACCCATGCCATTGTGGATGATTTCAAAGAGTGTGACATTCGGATAAAAACATTCACGTTAAATTTTTTTTTCGAACATTTAGTTGTTGGGTTTCAATCCAGGTCAAAGAAAGCTTAAGCCGCTCTGTCATCTGTTTACGTTTACTTGAAAGAGTCTGCCAACGTAACGCCGTGGTTTAAGCTTTCTTTGACCCTGGTGGAAACACAAGCATTACTTATCCATCATTTACACAGGGAAAAACCTTCCATCATTAATATTGTTTTCGGTAGGAATAATTAACCAGAGATGGCTCGCGACGCTTACTAGTCCCGTGCTCCGTCGTCGTTAATCTCTTAATGACATCAGGTGTGTCAGTGTTCAATTAAATACAGATGTTCCATCAGCGTGTTGTCACGGGTTGACGTAGGTGGAATCTCAGCATCAAGCTCCACACATACGTAAGGCTCTGTTCATTGTGACAAATAAAGCCATCTATTTCGTAGGACTTACGATTATTTTAAACCCAAAGAGAAAAAGAAAATCAATAAGCGATGACGTCGAATTTTGGAATTATCTCTATGTTTTCCTTGACGGATTTGTGAAATACCCAAAGTTTCTTGACAACTCTTGATAGTAAATTCCTAGTAGTTGATCTCGGACTCACAGAACGCGGTCCATTCAATTACCTGAATCACCAATCTTGGACGATGGTGCGTTGGACTTGATCCGACCAGCGACTCTCATCCTTCTCCTTAACAAACTGAATACCGAATACTGAATACTGAAAACCGTGTGACCGTAGTTCGTAACCATCAGACAACACGTAAATCTGAAACATGATTGGTTAATGTCGACGTCATCAGACCAAAGTTACCGTGACGTTTCAGTCGGGTAGACTCAAGGACTAGAATAAGAAAGCTCCAAATCACGCGACGTACTAGGCTTTTAAATGTTTCATTCTTAATATAATTTGCTCGATTTTTTCTCTTTCGTGATGATCATTCGCTAGAAAAGGCGATGGTCTCGGATATATTTAATTATCTATCTATAATAACTTAAGCCCCTTAGTTTACGTTTTCCTTAATTAGGCACTCGTAAAATATATAAATTTAGTTGTCATAAAATCAAATAATGACCCAGTTTCCAGCACGAAGCAGGTTGAAGGGAAATGTTCTCTACGTTTCCTCTTCCTCTCAGTAGAGAACGAGAGAGACGGGGAGGGAGTTAAGCAGTAATTACGCCGCCGACGGTTTCGACCAACTAATCGATAAAGTCATCTATCTTCCATGCGAAGAAAAATCTTCCATATATGCAAGTTCGTACTAATGAAGCAAAAAAAATCATACTTCATCAGCACATAAAAATTTTCGCGTCATCTTAACTGTGCTTCACAAATTAATTGAAATGTCAATTAGACATTTCTCATAAATAACTCCTGGTATCAATTTGCAGTTTTAAGGACTATAAAAATCTAAATATAGTCTATATTTTATTAAACAAATTTTTAAATTTTACTGACATGTATGAATAATATATATATATATATATATATATATACGTATTTTTAATATATTTATATTTTAATATGTAAGTGTCGGTTTTGGTTACTATTTTTCCATTATAGTTTTATATTACCTGTAAAATTATTGGACCTTTTTGTTTCTACCGTATCCGAATCCTGCCTTGATCATAAAAGTTAGAAAAACTAAACATAATGCTTCACTGATAAGTGACGTATTTTTTTACCGAATTTCTTTAAAATCGAAAATTTTTGCGGTATACGAAAGCGACATGACATTCGGCCTGTGAGAGCTGTTCTCTCGCAGACAGAAACTTTCTGGAGAGACTATCTTTGGGGGATGCCTTCTCTTCTCTCTGGTTTTTTGAACTAAGGTTCCCACAAACCGAGGCACCTAGACCTGTTATGAGAGGTGTATGTTCCGGGGTCACAGACCTTGCGCATACGGCAAGAGTTGTCCGCTGTCCCCATTGGAATAGTCGGTCCGCTGCCACCTAAACTGGCCAAGGCACGGCGAGGGGAAAGCTGCGACCCTACAACAAACCTCACTCCCGCCATCGGAAGGACGTGGGATAAGTACCAAATGCCCGACCTATCTGATGCATGATTTTATAGGGGTTTCCCTGCATCACTTTTAAGCGAATTGCCGGGTAGGATCCTTAAACCATAGTCCGGGGACCCTAGTTTATCCTTAACAACCTTGTCCTACCTTTCCGAATCCCCCCGTACAGTCCCTTTCCTAAGCTATCAGAGGGGAGTTGCCACTATGTGGATTATCCTATAAATAGCCTGTCATATTCTTCTTCTATTCGGCGTTATCCTGTGATAGCTGTTCTATCGCAGGCAGAATCTTTCTGGAGAGACAGGGGTGGCTAACTTTGGGGAACCCTTATCCTATTTCCGTTTTTGAACTAAGGTTCCCACAAGCTGAGGTACCTCGGCCTGATTTGAGAGGTGCATGTTCCGGGGGTCAGAAACGTTGGGCATACGGTAAGAGTCTCTGTTCCCATTGGAACAGTCGGCCAGCTGCCTCCTGAACTGGTCGAGGCTTGGAGAAAGGAATCCTGTGTCCACACAACAAACACCTCTCCCGCCATCGGAAGGGCGTGGGACAAGTACCCAATGCCCAACCTACCTCATACAGGTCTTCTAGGGTTTGTCCTACATCCCTTTTAAGCGAATTCCGGGTAGGATATTTTAGCCATAGCCCGGGGCCCTAGTTAACCCTTGGCTACCTTTCTCTACCCATCCGCATCTTTCAGTTCCCTTCCTATGCTATTAAAGGGGAGTTTCCACCACCTGGAATATCCTCATGCAGCCTGTTATTATACAATATTCAGAATCCCTTCCTATTCTATTAAAGGGGAGTTACCACCACGTGGATTACCCTCATGTAGCCTGTTACTCTAAAAAAAATCAGATTCAAATAAATTGATAAAATTCCCTATGTATATCTATATTATATTTTCGGGTATTAAAACAAATAATTACAGTCTCTAAAACATAAAAAATTATCATCGTCTCTGAGTTGACACCCGGAGCTATAGACAATTTTTAAACTTTCATGGAACCACACGTGGTCCACGTGGACACCGTTTGGAAATCTCTGGTCGTCAGAAACGTCGCGGTTTAATTACTGTCGTACCTCCCCGGGTGGAAGAACGTTTTCTTGAGCAGCTACACCTGGGAATGTCTTCCATCTTAAAGCAACTAAGGTTTGAGACCTCCGTTGGATTGTTTGCACCGGTCGGAAAGACAAGTCCGCTGTGTCCGATTAGGTTCACCCACGGGTCCCTGTCCTTCTTCCTTCCTTCCTTCCTGTCCGCCTAATGGCGTCGTTTGTCTGGGCTCGTGGTGTTGCGAGTATTGGGAATTGTTGTCAACACAACCTCGTCTGCGTTATCTGGCGTAAACACTTTTACGACTTCGGAGTCGCCTTTTACTCGCAGGTCACTTGCTCCCGGCCTTGCTGGTCGTAAAGGATCCCAACCAACCGGAACCGTTAAGCGTCTTCAAGACTGACAGTTCCACGGGACACAAAAGATGATCCATTATTTGCTCTTTATCAACAATAAATTGTCCGAGAAAAGCCCATAAATGATGGGAAATATCCTATAAAACATATTTTAGACAATAATCACCAGATCAATTGGATGACAATATTTCTGTGTTTTTCTTATATAGAAAACAATTATCAATGCAAATTAAACATTAAAAATGATCCTGACACCATTACTGTAAAAATAGATTCCGATTCATTAAGTACTATTTACAACCCCCATATGTTATGCATCGTGAATTTTTAAGGAATTTTTCACATACTTAATCTAATTTCTTTTTTTTAATTCTGTATCGCTTAGTTACAATAATATCTTAGTAAAATTAACTTTACTAAAGCATCTTTGCACATTATGTCGCAATTTCATAATTGATTATATAATTTATCTACATAGACGTAAAACTTTAGATATTTACATACTCAAAAAAAACACTATGCTACGTTTCGTCAATCTGCTGGTATCTTCAGGTGAAAAGTTTTCAGTATGATTAGTAAGAGCTTTGAAATACGTTTTGAGTATAATTAAATAAATAGATACTGACATAAAAAGCAACAGCAATCGTTTCTTGTTCTTTAAAGTTCAAATATAGTAGTCGTATAAAGATTTGACATTTTATCTTTCATGGATTTTAATTGACGACATTAAATGTCCAAATTTATACTAAAAAGTAGATAAGTAAACTTTATACAATTCAAAGATTAATTAAATTTTATACTTCACTTCCAGGTTTTCTAACTAATTTTTTTTCACTGATTGGACAAGCTTTCCTTTGTCGTGACGTCACATCGTCAATTATTTAACTACCAAAATTATTTTTGCAATAAAATTTTTACATACGAATTTTTTTTTTGCGACTGTTAACCTGATTCAAATGTCGTCCATTTTTTTTCTGATTTAATTATCCCGATATTTTAACACTCACTTGAAGAAATAACATTATTTCAACGTTGAAAAGCTTTTGACGTTTTTCCTTCATCAGTTTCACGTTTCTAAACAGCTCGTATAAAATTCCCACAGCGAAAATGAACGATTTAAATTCTGCAGTCAGGAATTACTGAGAGTCTGGCGAAACCGAAAGGGTTTAATATTGATCACAGTCCGAAATACTGATCGAAATAAATATAATGACGTTTTAGGTGGCAATAAATTATCAGTTTTAATTTAATAATTATTGAACATTAGTGTTAAAATGCATACTTTTACAGTACAAAAATGTTTTTGGTATATAAAACTGTTCATGGAAAACAGCCGAAAGCTTTTCAAAATTGAAATTAACGGTTCTGAAGAAATTCACCTTGCTGTTTATTTATGAGTCTGATAATTAAACGCATGTCGGATTAAAAAATTACCAAAAATTATAAATGTTAGTAAATTAACTTAAAAAATCGTTGTTATTGGAATACTAACTAAAATATATTTTTAAAGGTGTGGTTGGGGATTTCTGTTATTAAATAAACAGTCAATTTGTTAAAATAATGTGTATTATTCAACAAAAATTTAAAAAAATCATTATAATATATTACGACGTTTCGGCCACAGTTTTGGGACTTCATCATTTGATAGACCTAAAAACAAAAGTTTATACGATAAATTATAAACTAAATTTATATTATTCAAGTCTTTTACCTGATGTGTCCCAAAATTGTGGACAAAACGTCGTAAAATAGTAGTGGTTTTCTTGTATTCGTTGAATAATTATTAATTGTTTTCTTTTGTTTCAAGAAATAAATTACGTTCATACTTGTAAAATTTTTATATTTGCACATGAAGAGGTTCCAAATAGGGAACGAAACGTCGTAGCACTATTTATTTTGGCAATATATAGCCCTACTATTTTTTTATTAAATTATTAATATGGTATAATGTGTATGTTACAATATATAATTTTTAAAATGGCCTGTCAGTGTAGAGTAATACCTTTAATTAATCCTTCACAACGTTTCTTACACGTATCGCGGACATCATCAGGTGAAACTTAACCTAAGACAAAACCGTACGACGTTAACTTAAATAACTAAGAGGACTTGGCATCATCTACTCTCTTCCTAATATCTTTGGCGTGTTTTTTAAATTGACGTCGTTGTACGGTTTAGTCTTGGGGTCCGCGTGGAAGAAACGTTGTCAAGTATTAATTCTAAGTATTATTGTAAAATGGTTCTCTTCCGCTTCAAAAACTGATTGCACCAGAAAATTGTTGTTTATAAATAAGGAACAGAAGGCACCGCCTTCCAGTTCGGAATTTAACTTCACCAGGGGAAGATTAGAAGTTCGTCGCCGAAACGTCTCGTGTTCAAATAAATGCAATCACTCCAGGGAAACAAGTTTTCTCTCGAAATTAAAATTCAAACGTGTAATATTCGTAAAATCCTAATTATCAACTCGCCCAAATAGAATGTGTGATCTGGAAACCACGTGTTCACTGACGTCATCAGGTCAGTATCTCAATTGTGTGCTTTAATAAATATTCAAGGCAAGGCGTTTCATTGAAGGATCGGGTGAACAATGAGTATTGTTCCCAAAATGAAAGCATATTGATAAGTCGACGTGGAACGGATAATCTGAAGAGCAACGCTCCGGAGAAAAAACTTCGGAACCGGGAGGAGAATGCAGACATTTCATATTAATCTATGCGAGTAATGAGAGATGTAACTGGATCCAGAAGTGAATAGATGAAGGAGCAATGTGGTCAATGGAGTCTGAATCCCCTTCCGGCCGACCTCAGTTCACCTTATTAGGTCAAATCGCTCAAGAAATACCGAAATGGAGTTATAGCTCCAGGGAGCATCCAGCTGTATTCATTGAGGATGGTCTAGAAAACCAATGATAAACCTTGATGACGAGTCCCAAAACCGGTGGCCCGTGGATGATCACAAGCACGTGACCAGTTCTGCGTTCCATTAAGTGTCATAATTGACATGGAACATGGAAACTGCGTTATAATTATTTTCAGCACGCTGACGCCAAAAACGATCAGGTAATTAGTATTCATGTAAAAAAAACTTGACTTCTTAATTGATCTGGAAAGGGGGAGACACAAATGGAAGGCCTGACGTCATCCGTAAATTTAAGAAGTTACCAGACAGGTCAAGGAGGAGCAAAAAAATCCCATCATAAAATTAAATTGGCTTTTACGGCGGAAGGTTGAGGTTCGATGACGCTCAGCTTCTGTTCTGATGATCGGTGACCAAAGAGAATTAATAAACTTTGAGACTTTGCGTAACACAACCAGTCCGGGCACAATTGTTACCTAACCAGAAAGGCAATTTACGCTCAGAACTCGATATGAGTTTGCAAAAGACTTCGGCTCCATTCACAGCTCTGGTAACAAAGCAGGCATTGGGTAATCCAGAAAGACCTGAATAGACCCGTCTGATCGCAAGAAAGGGTTATAAAGCCGGAAATGGATGCAAGAGACTCGATAGTCTTGCGTCACCACGTGCAGCAAACACACTGCACCCATTCAACTGTCTTGATTACATGACTGCACCAAGGGACAAGCGAGGATACTGATATCGATTACTATACTTCACAATCAATCAATGTTACGTGACCGGGCGAAGGCACCGAGTTGCGTCCACACTCTGATAGTTACAGTCTCCTCCATAACATCCCCTTATTAATATCTTATATATTCCTAAATGATTTATTATATTGACATAGCCAATGGGAACTGTCTACGCCTTTTAAATAAAAACGGCAATCCAGTCTCTGAAAGGCATCAAGTCCAATTCTAGTGAATTAGATTACTACGTTAATCTTTCTCGCAGATCTAATATTAAATACTTGAGTCTCTATCAAGTGGTTCCTTATTCGCTATTCCTATTGGAATAGTCGGCCAGCTACCTCCTAAACTGGCCAAGGCATGGCGAGGGGAAAGCTGCGACCCCACAGTAAACCCCTCTCCCGCCATCGGAAGGGCGTGGGACAAGTACCAAATGCCCGACCTACCTGATGCAGGTTTTTCTAGGGTTTGTCCTGCATTTGTTTTAGGCGAATGCCGGGTAGGATCCTTAAACCATAGCCCGGGGGCCCTAGTTACCCTTGGCTACCTTCCTCCACCCTTCCGCATCCCCCCTTTCAAATCCCTTTCCTATGCAATAAGAGGGGAGTTGCCACTATGTGGATTACCCTATACATAGCCTGTCTACACCCAAAAAAAAATTCTCTTTTAACTCTTAATCTTCATGCCATTGCAACGCGGGTCTGCATTTTCAGAAAACAAATACAAATATTTATTAATAAGTAGAAATTGGAAGACTGTGACGTCAGCCTTCCCGAACTTTCCCGAAGGTTCACGAAGGCACACGAACACCGATTTTGTTGAACATAAGCAATGATTAACCATCTGAAAACGATGATTATTACTTTTAAATGACAAAAGATGCATATTTAGTTACAATTTTGTTTCTGGAAATTTTCATTCTTTGCCAGTGAAATTGTAAGAGGATACTGATTGGAGAAACAGAAAGTAAAAGCTTCGAAAAAGACAGAAAACATGTTTTTATACGTAAAATAAGACCGTCTCTAGGGGAATAATAGTCTTCTTGGTCAGAACAATTATTATACACAGTTGTTTGTGATTTTCCCGCGAATGTTAGACTTGTTTCAGCATTCAATAAAATTTATACGCTGAAGATCATAAAGAACTAGAAAAAAATCGGATACATAATTTTGTCCACCAATTTGAGAGTATGCAGTTTTACGTGGTTTTCTGTCATTTTGGCTGTTTAGTTTATTTAATAAACTATAATTGTCGGGTATATTAAATATTTAACAAGAAAAAACGTATTCCAGCTCTTAATTGTTGCGCGCAAGTTTTTTGTTTGTATTCCAGATAATCCTCTTTCAAATCTAAACCATTCCTTGGTCCACAGTTGGTCCAATTATTATAATATCCTAGATAAGAAACAGCATGGATAATCTACTGTTCAATAATCGGTTCGTGAGTATTCTTGTATCTTCAGGGAAAGTACGGACTAGTTCGAACAGTGTGACGTCACAGCCATGAATATCGGTGTATTGCAAGCATAAGGAAAGCATAAATAAGCATCAGGCCGAAGGCTATGTTAACATTTATTTTATGCGTGAGGAAGAATAATAAGTTGCTGTATTTTTTTCTTTAAAGATAATAATTTAGTATGCCTGACTTTTAATTTCGTATTTTTGCAGTACTACGCCATTAGATTTTTTAACAATCTCCGTAAATACTTTTAGAACCCCAATAGTAAAATTTCATATTAATTTTTAAAGGAAGAGTTTCGGATATAAAAATAAAAATATTATATATTGTAATAATTTAAATATATAATAATGGCTGTGTTTAACAAATGAAAAAACGCAAAATCTTTACTTTTATATGGGAATCAATAATGGTGTCTAAATAAAAAGATTATTAAGGGAAAAACTACAAACAATATTTATTAACAAAGTTAAAACAATTTTAAAACAAGTATAAAATATTTGGGATCTCAGGGTCTTAAACTGGGTTTGATAAATGGCTGAATTTATACAATCAAAATTACATTTACATTTTATGGAAATTAATGCGTCTGAAGCATAGACGAAATTTGTTGTAGAAGAAATAACACTACAGATTGAATTTAAACAGTTTTAAATTTCTCAAGAATTAACGATCTCATTTTATCGATATTTAAATAATTAAAGAATGATCTGACTTTTATCTTTTAAAAGTGGTTTACAAATTATTTTAAAGTTTTCTCTACTTACGGCCGCCCAGGTCTCATTTTAGGTTTTTCGTGCACAAAATTTGGGGATATCACTGATTCTAAGTACTCACAGACTCTAAATGTCAACAAATTCTAATTGGCGTAGTTTGTTAGTTGGTTTAACACAAATTGGTAGGTTCTCGATGCTTTACTCCAACCTGGATTTGCAGATCTCGTACCTTTAGTTGAAAAGGTCCTTCATTGGTTTGTCTATGGCCAGCATGATGAATTTTCGCTCGACCACCGAATACAACATTAGTTGCACTCTCTCCTTCCCGACTGAAGATTGCTTTACTTTTCAATATTAGAGAGCATGTTTGTAACTGGACCACATTCTTTCGTTCTGACTGCCCCACTGTAAAGCTTTCGAACTGTTCGCTGTCCGCTGCCCAACTGTAAAACTTCGTCTCTTAGATTTTGAGCGCGTAAACTCTCTCAACTGCCCAACAATGTTTTCTTTGCCTCGCCGGATTGTTGCGGCGTCCGCTCTTTATCCACTAATAATGAGTCCTTTACAATCCAACTTTCCAATTAGAACAATGTCTTAATTACCAATTACTACAATATATACATATAAATGATTGGATAATTTGATATAATTTTATTATAAATATAAAGAAATTTAATGTTGATAAATTATACCATTATAGCATATGGAAAATTGTGTTTTATAAAGTTATATATATTAATAAAGTATCGGCCGAAAGCTTCTTCGTACAAAATAAATGACAAGTTTTAGTATTAAAATTCTAAAATAATTTATGGAGAGTGAATAAAAATTAATACTTTGTAAATTATTTATTTGAAATCGTCGCCCGCGGTGACTTTTTTAAATGTCCAATGAATTTAATACATTGAAATCTTTCATTTGAAGAGGTCTAACTATCTGAAATGAAGTGGACACTGCTCAGTTTATCAACATCTTTCACTTGCTTCACTTGGGACGTTGAAGGACAATTGCCAGTCTTTGTGGCGAATGTAAGCGAAAAGCCGATAAGATGCATGTTGTTTTTTCGTCATGCAAGTGGATTTAGACGAGGGAGGGTGAAAGCGCAGATATGAAGGAAGCAAGCAGTGTCAAGGCTCGCGACCACGTCCTTGCTCGGGGACCAGGCGCCATCGGAAGGACCTTGTGCCGAATAATCTGCAAAAACACACAGATACTGTCTCCTTCTTTACGCAATCAAGCCATCCAGCGTCGCGTTAAAAGTCTTCCTGCCTGTGTGACACGCCTCCAGACCACGCGGATCTGGGACTTGAGGGCAAACAACTGGGTCGACACATGTCACAGAGATAAAGGATACTGCGCATAACTCATCCGGAGGGTGTGTTGCCACGACCCACGGACCAGTGACCTCACTAATTGCCAGCACTAATTAGCCATTGTCTCTTGAGTGTGTGATCCAGGGTGGAGCGTGATAGTCTCTGGCCCACTTGCAGAACCTGGAGACGCAAAACCAGACTACCTACTAATCCTAATCATCCGTTTTTTTCAACAGAGGCATGGGAATTTTAAGTTCTCTGTAAGACATCAAGGATTTGCTACAAATATGACCTAAGTTGTTGTTGGTAATCGTGTTGAGACACGTGGTGAAGACGTTGATAACCACTGGTTAGAATCCGGGCACTGACATTGATTCCTGCGCTTTATCACATCGGATAAAGCAAAAACCAGGGATAAGCCTGTGGAGACAATCGGCGGAAGACTGGCCACACGTGCCACGCGATAAAAATATCTAGAATATGTCATGGAAGGCGGCAGTCTGTCAGTCGTCCGGAAGCAGGCCGAGGGTATCTTTCAGGAAGATTGTATGGCCAAGGAATAATGATAATGTTTTGTGTGTATACCACTGTGAACAAAAAGTAAGGTTAATTTATTTATAAAATATAAATTCTTTATTTATTCTTCCAAATCATTTCCATCCCCTTCAAAGTAATCCCCGTCCGATAAAACGCACTTTTTCCAACGCTTTTTCCAGTTCTCGGAACAGTCGGAATAGTCTTTTTCCGGTATGGCCTTCGAGACCTTCTTCGATTCGGTTTTTATCTCCTCAATCGTGTCAAAACGGCGACCCCGCATTGACCTTTTGAGTTTTCTGAATAGCCAGAAGTCGCACGGAGCCAAATCAGGCGAATACGGTGGTTGCGGAACGATATGAGTCGAGTTTTTGGCCAAAAAGGTCACGAAGAACCAACGCAGTGTGACATGGTGCATTATCGTGATGAAGGAACCAAGAGTTGTTCGCCCATAATTCAGTCGAATAGCTTCACGCAAACGACTCATAACGCTCAAATAATATTCTTTGTTTCATTTTGGCCCGGCGGAAGGAATTCATAGTGCACCACACCACGATCATCAAAAAAAACTGTCAACATCACCTTGATTTTCGGTCTTGCTTCACCTTTTGCACGATATTCGCTGGATTGGTCGCTGGTTTCAGGGTCGTATGCGTAAATCCAAGTCTCGTCTCCAGTAATGATGCATTTCAAGTGGTCCTCATAGTCAGTCAGACAGTAAACTTTTACACGCATCAACGCGACGCTTTTTTTTCCAAAAAATGGAGCGGTTTTGGCACCAATCGAGACTTGACGCGTCTGAGACACAAAACATTCTTCAAAATGGTTTGGGCTGAGCCAAATGATATTCCAACACTATCAGCGAGATCTCTAATTGTCCATCGACGATTTTAAATCTTTAGTTTTTTGGACGTGGCCCTCGTCGGTAGACGTTGATGGTCGTCCAGAGCGCGGTTCGTCTTCAACGCGTTCTCGGCCCCCTTTGAACTCGTTGTACCACTTTCACCAGAGAAAGTGCTAAATAAATACCATGCAGCGTTTCTAAAATTCTTGTTACTTTCGTCAGGTGATTCGAAAAACCGCAAGAGCCGCAATAACGACACACACACAAGCACAAACGAGGTGACGAACTCTAACGTTGAACAGAGACGAATTATATTTCAGTTACAGGATTTAATCCCAGCAGAGACATCATACACATGTATCTTACGATCGAGGGACAAACACTGTGGGTGTCTCGTAACATCCTTAGGCTTGCGATTCTTGAGTATGTTATTAATGTATTGTCACATTAAACAGAGAAATCATCCTTATCGCCCTTTTTTAGCGTTGAATAAAAAGTTTTGGTGATCGCTGCTCGACGTAGTTTAAGACTAATTTCATCCCCTAGCGAGATGGTTATGGGTTTATGTCTAAATATGGAGGCAAAACCGACGGAGCTTAGTGACACGTCCACAGTTTGGGAGGGCCGCTGAGTTCAATACTTGCCATTCACTATGTCGAGTAAGTTGACGTTCAGCCACCAACAGGAACTGCGGGTCAGGTGAGGGTAATCAGTACCGTAGAATGATTCAGAATGGTCCATATTTGTGTCAAATCCATTGTTTTTGGTGAACAGAGACGCTCACGTTGCTACCGTTAGTATTTTGATTCTGTTAAAACCTACCGGGATGGTTTTTAACGCTCTTAAGGAACCGAAAGTAATTTTCACTCTCCAAGGATTCCGTTTTATGAGTATTTTTTACTGTCTAAAGGTATGGCAAATAAGATTCGTCTAAGGTACCTGGAGTATTTTTTACTCTCAGTGCTAGTGGGAGTATTTCTGACACTCTTAAGGAACAAGAAGAAATTTAGACTCGCTTAGGGAACCGGGAGTATAATTGTCTCTTAATATAATGCGTGTATTTTCTACTGTACTAGGGTACCGATTATATTTCCAAGTCTGTTAGGATACCAAAAATATTTTTGACTTTCTAAAACTAGTGAGAGTATTTTTTGATGCTCTTAAGGTCTAAGAGTATTTTTATATTTAGTATCGGGAGTATTCATTCTTATCTAAAGGCACGACGAAATTAGCATTCCCTCTGCATAGGTACTATACAACACTTCTTGACTAATAGATAAATGTAGAATTAAATAATTTATCGGGCTTATATAAATAAAATAAATACCCGTGTAACGCCGTGCACCCAGCTACTAATAAATCAAATGGACAATACGTCAGTAACAATTTAAAAGATCAATTAAATCGTAAATTTTTTACATCATATTTATATAACAAATTGTTTTCTTTACATTTTTAGATATCCCTACGTAACATCTATTTTTTCACCTGATGAAGTTACAAAACACGGACGAAACGTCGTGTGATGTAATTCAGAATTTTTTTTGAGAAGTATTAAATTGTTTCTGATGTATAGAGGCCATTTTTATTTATTTAATAATTCAAATAATGTCAGATAAATATGAATATTATCTTCTAATAAATTTTAGGACGTGTAGAAAGCAATGAATATAAGTTAATAAAATATTAAAATTCTGGATAATAAGTTTCTAAATTGTATTCCTTTGGTGGATAGTCGCTCACCACAGAACTTGACGTTAACCTCAGCCTCTGAATGGATCAAGACTGAATCTTGAGCAATGAAAAAAAAAACGATCCGCCATTTTCTCGTCTTCGCCGTAAAAGGTCACTCTGAGAACATGAAGAAGAAGCAAGACACGTGCACAGAGGAATTGCGTTCGTCTGCAATGCAGACGTCATTACGAGGAGGAAGTAAAGAAAAAAACCGGACCGAAACCTGATGAACTTCTAATCTATTAATACTTCTCCTTGAGAGCTCACTGATGCGAGATTTTCTCTACAAAATGGTTCTCGATATTTGTTCATTTGAAGAGGAAAATACTTCGTCCATCACCCGAAGGAAAAGATAATTTGTTCCAATGACTCTGATTCTGTGATCCAGTCGTCCTGACTGATGATTTTCGAATGTAAAATAACATTTCCAGACGCCATTTTAATGCGGTAAATTATCATTACCTCGACAGTTCTTATAAGTCGCCAATATACGTTATAGGAAACGTTTGAATTAAATTTCTGTAAATTGGACGAAGAGTTCTTGAGGATTCCAACCGAGTAACGACGTTTCGGTGGCTAGCACCCTAATAACCCGCAACCAGATGTTACACGGGGAAAACGTCCGTAATTTATTTCCAACCTGATCGCAAACTGCTTCTTTCCAGAAATTTTTAACAACAAATTCCCAAAATTGCTACCAGAAACAGTAATTCATGCTCCGTAGAATCGGAAGAGTGATTGGCGAACACTTCCAAAGATGCCAGGCTACCGCAATGGATAATCGGGCAAGGAGTTCCTCAGTTGAAAGGAGTCAAGAGATGAATATGACCCGTAGGAGTTAATATTGGTATAGTCGGCCAGCTGCCTCCTAAACCGGTCAAGGCACGGAGAGGGGAAAGCTGCGACCCCACAACTAACCCCTCCTCCGCCATCGGAAGGGCGTGGGACAAGTACCCAATGCCCGACCTACCTGATGCAGGTTTTTCTAGGGTTTTCCCTGCATTATTTTTAGGCGAATGCCGGGTAGGATCCTTAAAACTATAGCCCGGGGGCCCTAGTTAACCCTTGGCTACCTTCCTCTACCCTTCCGCATCCCCCCTTTCAAATCCCTTCCTATGCTATTAAAGGGGAGTTGGCACCATGTGGATTACCCTCATGCAGCCTGTTGCCCTAAAAAAAAGATTCTATAAAACTTTATATGACGAGCGTTAAATAAATTGTTTCCAAGTGGACTCTTTGATTTTTAATTCCAACACGCAGTTAAAGAATATATTACAAACTTTTTAAAGTAGTTAAATATTTAACAATTTTTTAAAGTGACCTTTCAGTTGTTTCAGCCATATCCACAAAGACAGTCAACTTATAACATCATATATACCACTGTGATCAAAGTAAGGTGAAATTGTCATTTAAAACTCCCGGGTATTAGGAAGGCAGGTAATTTTTTTTTCCTGCGTTGGTAGGACTGTCTATAATATTTGCCAACTTGAAATGCATCATTACTGGAGACGAGACTTGGATTTACACATACGACCCTGAAAGCACCGACCAATTCAGCGAATATCGTGCAAAAGGTGAATGAAGCAAGACCGAAAATCAAGGTGATGTTGACAGTTTTCTTTGATTGATTGATGGTGTGGTGCACTATGAATACCTTCCGCCGGGCTAACTAAAACTGTCCACAAAGAATATTATTTGAGCGTTATGCGTCGTTTGTGTGAAGCTATTCGTCTGTAACGGCCGGAATCTTGGTTCCTTCATCACGATATTGCACCATGTCATACTGCATTGGTTCTTTGCTACTTTTTGGCCAAAAAATCGCCTCATATCCTTCCGCAACCACCGTAATCGCCTGATTTGGTTCCGTGCGACTTCTGGCTATTCAGCAAACTCAAAAGGTCAATGCGGGGACGCGTTTTGACACGATTGAGGAGATAAAAATCGAATCAAAGAAGGACTTGAAGGCTATACCGGAAAAAGACTATTCCGACTGTTTCGAGGACTGGAAAAGCGTTGGAAAAAGTGCGTTTTATCGGACGGGGATTACTTTGAAGGGGATGAAATTGATTTAGAAGAATAAATAAAGAATTTGTATTTTATAAATAAATTCACCTTACTTTTTGTTCACAGTGGTATAATAACGTACTGAAACGTAGTTAAAGTGTTAAATAAAATATTTTAAATTGTAAAGGTCTCAAAGTTCATTAATTTATCATTTTCTTAATTATTTAATTTTCAAAAGCTTGCGATTTCAACTATGTTTTTCGTAATCATCTGCATGGAAATGAATATAAAAAAAATTTTCACTCGGAAGACAGAGTTTGAGCGTTATGTCATTTAAAATAGGGCTTTCGGTTTCTAAGGAAGGAATCGCTTACTTAACGTGGTTCTAATTTAATATATAATGTATTCATAATTATGAAATAAGCGTTGTTGACATACGTTGAAGCAAATGGATCCCCATCCTGGGTCCTCCAGAGGGTTTCCACAGTAACTGTCCGGCAGTTATAATTTAATATTATTAAGTTGGCAAACATGCAAGTAAGCTAAGTAGCGGAGTGACAGGAACTACTTAATCCGACATCTATCACACGCGGACGGGATAATGCCATGGTATTAAGGTGACGGTTGCGCTTAATAGAGTTACTGGTACATTTTCAGCAACGATGCGGTCAAACTGGTTGTAAACCCTCGTGGGCCATTCATGATGAAAGCAGCAGCTCCTTGACCTGCAGGGTTCCTTAACACTTGAAGGCAGGCGTACGCCGGGTCTTATCACGCGGAAGGTCGTCCACGGGATAAACATAGCTCCCTTATCTCCAGCAGCACGAGAAATTCGCATGATCGAAACGCAGGCTCACTCAAAACACCACGCGTCCGCTTTTACAGTCAGAAGAATAAATACAACACGTCTCACGTTTCTACTTCGACGTGTCGAACGCCTAGTTCTATCATCTTCATGTCCTTTGGACTATCTGGATGTCATACAAGAGGTACAGGTGTCGAAAATAAGGACTGCCCTGATGGAAACGAAACAGAAACGTACACTGACTGGCCAGATAAATCAGCCATGACATCTCTGGAAGGGGACCAGACGGATATAAAAACTATGACAGTACAAATGACAGACAAAATCATAGAGTTTCGTACGTGAGTGACAGTGATCTATGATCTGTCGTTATTTCTCTGCCTTTAACAGTTATCTGGACATTAGATGAATAAAGAAACACATTAAAATTCACAAAGAAAGGAAAAAAAATTACACGACGTTTCGTTCCTCTTTTCGAGCATCATCAGGTGTACGAGCACATAGTAATTTCGTTTTGAAGAATCTGTAATGACTGTAAATAATTTCTTTTAACACTACGCCTCATCCAATAAATAAATAAAATTTGGTATGAAATTTCTAGAAGTCTGTTATAATATTTTTTTAAATTTTAATATATACTC
The DNA here is from genome assembly GCA_037074705.1 of Zhengitettix transpicula. Taxonomy (NCBI): domain Eukaryota; kingdom Metazoa; phylum Arthropoda; class Insecta; order Orthoptera; family Tetrigidae; genus Zhengitettix; species Zhengitettix transpicula. The sequence continues at coordinate 9,732,479 of CM073596.1, read as the reverse complement.
GTACAACTGATGATTTTCCAAAATCAGGGACGAAACGTCTTTCTGAACTATTATTTTTTTTCTGACCTATTGTCCATTTTATTTATTCTCTGCCATGACACTGCTTCTGTTTACGTCGCCCCGCGATAATTTCTATCAACTCTACACCTGTGGAAAGCAACAAAATGATTCAGGAAACGTTATGTAGCGTTGCATTAAGTTTCTGAGCTATATAATTATTTAATTAATTAACCAAAGCAGGTTTTTCAGTGGTAGTTGTGAGACTAAAAACTCCCTGCGTGTGATTGGTCCAAGTCCTCTTGTGTGACTCTTCATCTTTACATCTCCCTTCGCAGTCGTTCGCGTCTGAGGTTAAGTTAGTTTTACGGCTCCCTCGGCAGACATTACCTGCTTGAAATACACAACTTCAGAGGAATTAGTCTACATTCCACAGGTTTTCCTACTACGCCGTATTTTCCGCCAAAATGGGGTATAATTTTGCCTCCGGGAATAAAAAAAGAAACTGCTTATGTAAAAATTAATTGTCAATGAAGAAATACCATTATATCCCCCATTATATATCAATGTTTTTATTTATAATAATCTCTGATGGTGCCGGTTTGTCGAAGGCCATCCAGCATTTCTAATTACCTTCTAAACGTTTAATACTAATCTACAATACATAAACATACGACTAATCGTCCACGACCACCCCTGTTATTTAATTTCCTAAAATCTTTCAGACTCCGTTTACTTTTCTGCACCTTTTTTTTCTATATTTTATTTTCCGACACCTTTTTCTATACTTATTATCTTTTTATCTATATTTACTCTTCCTCCGTTAATTATTTTTCTAAAACCTTTTCCACTCCGCTTATTTTTCCTACACTAGTCGAGTTTTATTTCTTGGTTTTTATCTATATTTTTTCTCCGTTTTTTATGGGACACTCTTTTCTTCAATATTTATTATGTTTTTTTTAATTATTTCGTTTTATTATCAATATTTATTATGGTTCCTTGTTATTTATTTTCCTAAAACCTTTAACACTCCGAGGTTTTGTTGCAATCGAAATTAAACTCAATTTTTTTTGTATGATTTAGATATTAATTATATTATTATAAATGACATATGGTTCATCAATATTATTTTATCGTCATTTTATTAAATTATTTAGGTCTATTACCTGATGAAGTCCCCAAAATTGTGGACGAATCGTCGTAATATTGTAATTATTTTTTGTTTTAGTATGAATGAGACTTAGATTAGAATTGTATTGTAGATTCTTTCTCCGCTGTAGGAATAAGAACTTTTCGCAGTCTCCGATAATCTTATTTTCTGCATCCACGTGACGTTCATCTTGCAAATGTAAATCGCCTGGAGAGACAATATAAAAGTATACAGTGTGATGATGTTCTCATCAAGTTCTTTACTACTTGCATATTTAAATGTTCCTTCTGAGGTAAGAGTTGTCGGCTATTTCCATTGGAATAGTCGGCCAGCTGCCTCCTAAACTGGTCGAGGCACGGAGAAGGAAATGCTGCGTCCCCAAAGCAAACTCTTCTCCCGCTATCGGAAGGGTGTGGGACAAGTACCCAATGCCCGACCTACCTGATGCAGGTTTTTCTAGGGTTTTCCCTGCATTACTTTTAGGCGAATGCCGGGTAGGATCCTTAAACTATAGCCCGGGGGCCCTAGTTAACTCTTGGCTACTTTCCTCTACCCATCCGCATCCCCCTTTCAAATCCCTTTCCTATGCTATAAGAGGGGAGTTGCCACTATGTGGATTACCCTATACATAGCCTGTCTACACCCCAAAAAAATATATTACTGTGATCAAGGATTTTTATTCGAACCAATTACTTTATAAAGTGTTTTTATGATGAAACTTTCTAAGATATCCCAAAATGCGTGTTTTTTATTCTTTAACCGCGCATCTATTTTTCTTCTTGTCACAGTCGTAAAGTACTTTTCTATCGAATTGAGAGTAGCGAGAGAGGATCCTGGTGATCACGTGAGTATATTCTGTAGCCCTGAACCGTCGTATCTGTGTCACTGTAATTTGCCATCCACGTCCACGCGGAATAAATCATAGCAGCTGATAAAACACACACACACTCACACAAACTCAATTTTTCCGTGAACTTTCGCCGAACATTGAGTCGCAATTTAGCTGACCCGGAATCTTCTGTAATCGCACGCACTTCGACTCAGACACGAGGAGATATATAGCTACTAGCTTCAAAGAAAATAAGGCTTCATCAACTAACACCCTGTGTATTGACGAGGTATGAATAAATCAGTCCAGGCTCCCAAACTTAGGTAAAAGGAAACAAAACATAAATATTCCTTTAAGACATTCTAGTATGTAATTTCGCAAAAAAAATATATTAAAGGATATGCCACGATTTTATAAATCAGTCTAATCCATTACACCGAAGACTGATAATGTTAAATTCTGACTGTCGTCCATTTTCCACTAACTATGAAGGCCTGGAAAGTTCTTAAATAATTTTTTTTCCGACGTCAGTAAGAACAGTAACGAATGTCTAATTGAAAGTATCTTAAAAATAAATGAATAAACTGACCAACACACCAGAAACAATTTAATAACATAAAAATAAAAAATAACATGACGTTTCGTTCGTTTTGCCTTGTAACATCCTCAGGTGCACAAGTATAAAAATAACAAATTTTCGCTTGGATTCAGCAACACATTTTTTAGTAATTTGCCTCAGTAAAATGTTTACTACTTATTGAAATTACACTAAATAAAATATATTGTAATATACAACAATAAGGCGTTAATTAATTTAAAGAATTTGCCTCACGTTGAAGCGCCATTTATGTAATAATCAAATATTAAATAAAAAGATAATCAAAAATTAACAAACAAAATATTTTTATTTTGTGGCAATAAAGATAATTACAACAAAATTTGAGATCTTTCTCTCTCTCATGGCCTCTACTGGGTTTGAAAATGGACACAACAAATTGATTTAAAAATATTATTAACAAACAGTTTACAATTCACCTAAACAATATGTCGATAGAAAGAAATTAAAAGTAAAGAAATTAACTTTGATTGACAATTAAAAGAGAACAAAATCTGACCTTATCCTCTAATTAGCGTTTACAATTAATCATTAGTTTTGGTTTTGTTACTTATATCTGTCCAGCTGGTACCAGCATTCTTTTTGGTTTCGGAAGTACACTATTGAAAAATTTTACACTGACTCTAAATATCGACTCACAGAATTTACACTATTGAAGTCAAAATTTATAGGCTGACAGGAACGCGGATGATCCTCCTGAATGTCAGCTATCTGATGTATGCTCGCCTTCCTTTGCTGGCTATAGACGTAAACTCTCTTAGACTTTCCTGGCTGGCTGTATACGTAAAAATCTGCTCGCTTCCTTTCCTGGCTGGTTATAGACGTAAACTGCTTTTATTTAGCGATATTTACGAGGTAATACTTCCGTGAATGTTTTTACTTTGTCTTTAATTAACAACTTTGTTTAATAATACATTAACGACGGCTAGTCTCTGCTCTAGTATTATTTGTTCCGTCCTCTGAAATTTCCCGCCACCAACTAACAGTTATATTACTTGTTCTGCTCCTCACGATGTTTTTCCGCGAACTGAACTCCTAGTGCTCCCGAGTTTCAGCGCGCATACGCCATTGTTGACTTTTCGACAAAGCAAAGTGAGCTCGCTTCTCTCATTGTTGCTTTGTTCGATCAGACCGCTATAATGGATTTCTCAAACAATTCAAATTTTATGTCCAAACAATTAATGGCCTAATTAATTGGCATTACAATATACTCATACTTTCAAAATTGATCTATACCAATTTTTTTATTATATTATTATGCACCTGAGGAGGTTTCAACAAAAAGGAACGAAGCGTTGTGCTATATTGTTATTTTACTTTCACGATTCTGTAGCGGACTTGTTGGCCTTTTTATTTATTTATCAATAAAAAAATCTAATAACTTTTCAGGCTTTCAAAATGGTCGACAGTCAGAATATTTATTTACAAAAATAAAAAATTACATATGTCGTTTCGTCCCTTCGTTTAGGGACATATTCAGATGTAATATAAGACTATTTGAGAAATGTAATGAAAGAAAAGGCAATACAAAAATTGAATCATACATAAATAAATAAATTAAGAATATTATGGCTACGTATATTATTATAAAAAAAACCTTTTTAAATTTGTATTAAATCCTTTAATTTGAATAAACAGTTTAAGTGAATCAATTCAGACCTCCTCCATCAACAACCATGGTCCAAATGAGAGTAAACAATGTTAATCGAACGCTTCAGACAGTTGACATTGTTGAAACTGAATATTTTTACCACACAAGAAATAAAGATTCAAAAATACAAGAATGCATTATTTTAAATAACACAGAATCGTAAATGTCATTTAAATTTTCTGTATCATTTTCTACGGTAATTGAATTTGTATTATTCCTAATATGCTGCAATTCACTCATAGAAAGGGGATAATAATTTCTCTCTTAACTAAGATCTTTACTTAAATCTACGGTCAATTAAGTATATATGCTTGGTCAAAACAGATGACCGTTTTATATTAGAAAAATGCTCTTTAATTCTAATTTGAATGTTTCGTTTCGTCCGACCTCTATAACACGCACTAAAATCCTTTAATTTCAATGTGAGATATAGTTTTTAAGTTTAATTTCCAGGATTTCCTTAAATCGGTCATTTTCTAGATCGTCTGCCGAATATATATAATATTCACATATTCCTAATGTAATATTTTAAGTCAAGAAAATGTTTGTTGTGGACATTTCTGCAGTCGGAAACAATATATTTATAGTAATTTACAATGATTTCTGTAAATCGGTCAGGAAATTACGTCGACGGTGGATTTTTTGATCCCCAGTGTCAGTGTATCAACACTAAAAATAGGATCATTATAATTTTTTTCAGTTGAAGGAACAATCGAGATCGGAACGGACTTTAGTAACCAGAGACTTGTGCCGGCTGCGTCGCTCTTGAGTGTCATTATGATTTTTTTTGGGGGGTGGGGAGTGGGGGTATTATTCTGCCTTTTTCTGTGAAGCTGCTCGTCTTTTATCAACTCCATTACACAGTTTCAAACGTACTTCCTCCTTTTATGATTAGATATTTCAACCCAGAATCCCTGTTTCTAAGTTCAGCGTCCTTTTGAATGTGTTTCCAAATGTATCTACCCGAAGTTCCCGGCATTCTTCATCCGGTATTGGTCGAACTTGTCCTTTACTTGATTTTGAGTGTAGGTATTTCTTGGTTCTGCGCGACGTTGAACTGTTACGACTGCGTGAGCTTGAGGATTTCGTAACGTTTCTCAGAAATTTCGCAACTTCCGTTGCGTAAAGGAGTAGAGAGAACCTGGCTGAAAATCGAGGTATCAATCAGCCACCAGATGGCACTTCCGAAGGTTGCTTTTCCTGGGAGCCTGCTGAGAAGATTCGCGCTGATGGTCGAAGACAAAAGAAGCCAGGTGGGGCTGAAGGGCGCTGTCTCAACACAGCAACCTCGGAAAATTACGACAATTAGTAAACCAAACGAACCTGGAGCTTTGTGGAAGAGAGGACCAGAGGCTTGTGTAATCTACGATCGGATTGTAAAGGGTCGAAATTCCCAAAATTCAGAAATTGATCATTGGCTCCACAGCCGATTGAGGGCCTTGGCCTACCGAGACGACTGCAAGACTCTCATCCATGACACATTTCGGATTTATGAGTGAAAAGTACTCACTTTGTCGATTCTCCCGAGCTCAAACCATCCACGGCTGTGCCGGGATTGGGACCAGGGAGCTCAGCGATGCTGACCACTGCAGGTCTGCTCTTTAAACCATTAATCATCCAAAAATCTGGAATTTGTCGTGATAATTACGGAAAACCAACAGCGACTTCCTTCCCATCCATCATAAAGTTTTATTGGTTCCTGAAAGAAGGAGCACACGACTGGTTCTTCGAGCTTTCTTTTGGTAGGGACCGATTTTTCAACTGATAATTTTTTTTTTTTGTGGCGATAAGGTCAAGGAAAGAAAACAGGGAGTAAGTGGATTGATGTTACACTCTCAGAAGCACATCTGAAATTATTTCATTTCATTCGTTCGTTTCGCGACAGGCAGAGACAATGAGAGGTTGATAGTTCACAGTTGGTCAAAAAACTGATATCGCGTTAATAAGAGACATAGATTTGTCTACGTACGGTGGATAGGACGAAGTTATCAGGACCCGGGAAATATTCTAAGATCATTTTTGACAGTAGAGAAACTCTGGTGAGGATAATATTCCAAATGAGCCGCAACCAGTACCAAAAAAAACCTAAGAGTTTTTTTAGAGGATCCTCGAAGCCGCAGAGAAAGAAGACCGCCGACAGAATCAGCACCAATGAACAGATATACATCAAGAAAATGTCCAAGAAACCATGCTACACTTCCTAAACGGATAATTCATTGATCTCGTTTGGACCTTGCAAGTCGTCGCCGGAGAATAATCTAAAAGAGAGTCACCATGTCTGCTCGCCACTATCTCCCAAGACGTGACTATGATCCCTACACCGTGATCTCCAAACGGAGACTGAAACTTATAGACACAAAGAAAACCGACGAAAGCAAAGACAGCATGACAAAAGGCCCAACGCCGACCGATTAACATCTTACAATATATATAATATATTTGTGGGAAAGTGATAATTACAAAATTTCGATCAGTTCAAGCAACCTTGGAAGACTTGGATGGCTACTGACACGAAGGTAAAGAAGGTCCACGGGTCCCTGCAATGGCCAAGGATGAGAGCCAGCAGTTAGAACCTGATAAAGAGATCACAAACGTGGACATTAAGAAGCAGGAGGAGAAGAAATACATGGACATGTGGTTTTTGAAAAGAATGGAAACGTGTACTGATATGGTGAAAACTGAAGGTGTTCTAAGAAGAAAAAATGTGGGAGAAGACTAGAATTACTAAGAGGTAATAGAAAGAATGGCACTTGGATGGACTTCCATAGGGGAAGAAGAAGAACGGCACAACACGCAGTATTAATAATATTTAGACTAATTCGATTTAGAAGAATCCAATACAGCGATAAAATGAAAACCAACACTACAGCGTTTTTACAGCCATTGTTGCTTTCGTCAGGTGATTCATGATCGCAAATGAGACACGCAGGACACACACCAGGCGAGTGGTATTTATTTTATCAATTAATTTTGTCTGTTTATTAGCTACTTCTTTATCTAATTAGTCTTCACGCAATAGAGACGTTTTTATATTTTTAAGAATAATATTTGTTAATTTATATCTCTATCTCTCGTCGACTCTAGTAGCGTAGTCACCAATTTATCTTCCATAATTATTGCGAGCACATTTTTTTGCAATTACATTTAATTAATTTTGCTTATAAGGAATTTTGTACTAAACGAGAAAATACGTTTCATATTTTTTCCGAATTACTCAGTTTGCCGACGATGTAATAAGTAGCACTTAAACAGGTAATTACAACCCCTGGCAATGATTTTATAAAAAGTAAATCTCGTTAACTGCGGCGACAAAACTCGATCACGTCGTCCACGTGTGATTAATTTGCCACGTTAAAATGTAGAATATTACTATTCTTATTATTACCGCCGCCTTTTTACTCTGACTATGAAAAGTCACTTCCTCTTTTTTCTCCCCAGGGCGCTTCGTTTACTCTCGCTCGACACTGTTTACTTTTATTTGTCGCCTTGACACTCCCCCCCTCCCTCCCCCCGAGAGAGATATTAATTTATATCGTATCGTTTATTCCTCCTACCCCGTCGGCGGTCGCATTTTTCACTTGTTGCGAAAGACAAGCTGCGAAATTATGCCAAGGATTCAATCAGCAACGTCACAACACCACAAGTCAATCAATCACGCAAGATAGGGATATTATTTTCCTTTTTTTTTTTGAGGCGGTTATCTTCTTATTTTGCATAATTTAGATGTTGTGGGGGAGAATGAAGTGGTTTGGTTTGTCTCAACTCTCCAATACTCAATTATTCTTCCACGCGTAAACTCTCTTCCCAACTTTAAGGATTCTGTCAACTTTCCTTTTCCAATTAACAGTCTCTTAAAAATCCAAGTAATGACATTCCTTTCAGTATATTAATTTTTTATACATTTTAACACTTTTTATGTCACTTTTCTTATTTAAGTCTTTCCTGACGAAGTCACAAAAAGTCATAAAATAATAATGATTTAAAAGTTTGTTGAATAATACACCATTTTTTCTGACAAATTGGGTGTTTTTCTGTTCATATATTGAAAGATAATTGACAGACTGAATTAAATTAACGGTCATATTTGTCCAAGTATAATGTTTAAACCAGCCAAAAAAAAGTCAGAAATATCTGTCTATACATATACGAATGTCTGTCTGTCTGTCCCCTATCCGTTCCTAAATCATTCATCTGATTGCGATGAAACTTTGATGAGTTGTCGTGCGCAAGCCCATAAAGATTTCTGTCGGCCTTCCACAACGTTAGCGGTAATTGGGAGTGAATTATTAAAACATGCTAAAACGACTGTTATTAACATCTGTTAATTAATTTTAAGGGTCGATGAGATTTATAGTTTTTCTCCAGACATTTTTAGTGAATAATTTCAACCCCTTACAGTACCACTAAGGGAGGGGGTGGAGGTGCGTTACATAAAAATAACACAAAACAACCGATATTTCTGTCAAATCCAGGGTTACAGAAGTAAATTAGTTTATTTCTGACATTTACACTACTGTGAAGATGTAGTTCAACACTGGAAGGGGGTGAAGCAATTTTAGTTTTACAATCTTAATTTCGTAGACCAATTTCTACTTTACACACATGTTACTTTCAATCCAGGAACGAACACTGAGGGGTTAAGACACACCTAGCGCCTCTAGAGGTGAGGGTGGAATTTAAAATCTTTCCTAAACGGCCATTATTAGCGTCGAGTAAAACTTTTTCGGGGTCCCTGAATTTGATAATGTTATTCTAGAATTTTTAAGGGTCTAATTTCAATTATAAAAGGCAAGGGAGGTAAACACCCTTACCGTACGGGTGGTGGTGGATGGGGTTTATAAAAAAAAATAATACAGAAAAGAGCGATGTTGTCGATTCCGGGGTTATAGGAGTCGCTGAGTTTAATTCTCGCATTAATAACGGTAATTAATTAAATTTTACGTTCCTCTTCGTGGAGGTGGACGTGATTGACAAAAAGTAGTTTTTACCCTCTTAAGTTATATATTATAAGTGTATTTTTTCCCGTACGGTATCAGTTATATTTTAGTCTCTGTGAAGTTGAAGGTTTTACATTTTTACTCCTTTAATATCGGGAATATTTTTAGAGTTTATCAAGTTAGCGAGTATTTTTTCACTCTTATGTAATGTATCTTATCTAATGTAGTAGAAGAATACTGTCAAGTCATTCATCCTGGTTTATTTGAAGTTAGCTGCACTTCGCTCCCTGTCCCTACACGTGCTCACCTCCCATGTCGAAAGGGGTTGAAATTATACAAAGAGAACATCTAGAGAAATATTATGAATTTAATTGACCCCGAAAATATTATTTCGACGCCAATATCGGCCGATTAACATGTTTGAAAAATACCATCCTCACTTGGGGGAGCTGAACGGCAAGTTGAATGTAATAATTAAACTCATTAGCATACAAAACTTGGGATTCAACTCGATTCTCGGTTGTTTTTGCGTTAATTTTATGAAACGTGCCTCCACCCCCACCCTTAAGGGTCCTTCACTACCCATGCTGAAAAGGGTTGTAATTATATATAAAAACATCTGTAGAAATACAATAATTATAATTATCCCTGAAAAATATTCATTTATCGCAAATATCGACCGTGTTTAATTGTTCCAAAATTTCGACCTCCATGATCCCCCACCCCTGGGGGTTACATGCCAAGTTTAATGTCATAATTAAACTCAGTCGCATCAATAACCTCGGATTTGACCCCCGCCAACCACCGCGCGTTGTCAATATGGTCATACATAAACTCAGCGACATCCATAACCCCGATTTCACTCGAATCTCGCTTGTTTTCGCGCTATTTTCCTGTAACGCCTCTCCACCCACACCCGTTTGGGTGCTCCTATCCTATGCTGTAAGGGTTGAAATTATACAAAAGTTCTCTTTGTCACCAAAAATATTTATCCAACTCGAATATCGGCCATTTTAGCCTGTTCGAAAATTTCCACCCCATCCACCGCCGCCCCTGGGGGTGGTAGACGCGTTTCACCCCCGCAGTGTTTGATTTTCTGGTCGCAAAAAATAACGTGTACGAAATTTGGTGATATTTGCTCCACGGGTGTAGATTTGTATGCGGAACATTAACATATACATACATACACACATACATTCATTTTTATTCAATATATTAATTAATATCGGATGAACTAGTGTACTTTACAATTCTGGTAATACTCCCCTGAGTTTGAATTAAAATATCTTGAAGAACTTAATCACATTTTTTTCTAGTAACTGGTCTGTTTTTTATATATAAAAAACAATAAAATTAATTTATTTCATTTAGAGGTCTGTATGATGAAGTAGTAGAAGATCGTAACGGTTCCTGCGAAACGTTCACATTTGAAGGGAAATTCTAGTACCGTTACGTTCCTTCGTGGCGTACGCTTACGTAACACCAACCTAGGTTCGAACGGGAGTGGCACTGCATTAAAAGGGTTTTACTTCATAAATTATATTAAAAACTTTTCACTTTGCAGGAAACTAAAGAAGGAATTTTTTTTATATTTATAAGAAAATGATACGTCAGCCGGTCAGCAACTGTTTAACTTTCAAACGGAGCCTTTGAGCAGCTCCATCATCCATCTTGCGGTTTAATTGAGACGTCTCGCGAATTACGATTTAATTTATCAGCCGCCGATGCATTGGGTGTAAACACAGTGTGTGATAAGAGTGGAGAGCTTCGGGAGTAGGAGAGTTGGGAGCGAGGTCGACACGAGGGAACCTGTTGCTTATATAAGAAGACGCATTCCAGCCTCCCTGAGCAACCCCGCTCTCTTATGTAACTGCCACACCCACGACACAATCCGCCACCCAAGTAACCACAAAATAACTATAATAACACAGCTTAATCTAGAAGCAACACACCATCTGAACGGCACAGAGAACACATGGAAACCACCCCCTGGGGAGGTTACGAGTCCTCCTTGGTGAAACAAAAATATTAGACGTTCACTATAAGAAAAAAAAATTTCCAACCTACGCTCAAAAATAATCGACTGGTTGGATACTCAAAATTCATTTAAAACTTTATATTTTAGGAATATTTCCGTTATAATCTTCATCAATTGACTCACTTCGACATGTCGTTACGTAATAATGTATATATAATTTTTAACTAAGGTCATTTATGTACAACTCACGTGGTTTTGTGTGCCTTCGGAAAATCTCGGGCTAGTTCGTTAATGATGACGTCACATCCTTCCAATGTTACTGTGTAATAAACAGCTGTTTTACCACTATTTCCCTGGCCTCATCCAATTGGTATTAAAATGGTTTAGATTCAGGAAATTTACAGTTAACGTTACTCGATAAGAAAACCAAAAAAAATTCCACGTATAATAAGTTGAACGTCAAAAATACCAGCTTAATATTCAGAACTCATTTATTATCACAAACACAACGTTTCGTCCCTAATTCGGACGCCTTCAGGTGTTCTATTTCAATTAAATGCAGATATCTGCAAATATTAAGAAAAAATTCTTATACACGTGATAATTTCTTATACAGTTAATATAGGACGAAATATCGAGTATTACATTTATTAAGATTTATATCTAAATTTTAATAAATTCATTTAAATCTTTAGTATTTTAGGAACATTTCCCGTAATGGCCGAATTGCAATCTTAATCAATTGTAACAGGCTTCAATGTGTCGTTTCGTAATAATGTATATATCATTTTTAACTAAGCTCATTTATGTTCAACTCACGTGGTTTCGAGTGTCTTAGGGGTACCTTCGGAAAAGCTCGGGTTAGTTCGTAAATGATGACGTCACACCCTTACAATGTTTGTGTGTAACAAACAGCTGCTTTACCACTATTTCCCTGGCCTCACCCAAATGGTATTAAAATGGTTTAGATTCAGGAACTTTACAGTTAACGTGACTCGATAAGAAAACCAAGAAAAATTCCACGTATAATAAGTTTAACGTGAAAAATAGCACCCCAATAGTTAGAAATTATTATCAAATTTAAAACATTAAATTTGACAAACACAACGTTTCGTCCCAAATTGGGTCGTCTTCAGGTGTACAATTTCATTTAAATTAAGATATCTGCAAGTATTAAGAAAAAAATCTTATACATGTGATTATGTCTCATACAGTTAATATAGGACGAAATATCGAGTATTACATTTATTAAGATTTATATCTAAATTTTAATCAATTTATTTAAATCTTTAGTATTTTAGGAATATTTCTCGAGTTGGAATCCTAATCAATTGTAACACACTTCAGCGTGTCGTTACGTAATAATGTATATATCAGAATTTACTAAGGTCATTTATGTACAACGCACGTGGTTTCGTGTGCCTTCGGAAAAGCTCGGGTTAGTTCGTTAATGATGACGTCATAACCTTCCCATGTTACTGTGTAATTAACAGCTGTTTTGCCACTATTTCTCTGAGCTCACCCAAATTATATTTAAACGGTTTAGACTCAGAAAACCATGAAAAATACCAAGTATAATAAGTTTAATGTGAGTCAGAAATTATTATCAAATTTAAAACGTTATATTTGACAAACACAACGTTTCGACCCTAACTGGAACGTCTTAAGGTGTACAATTTCAATTAATTTCAGATATCTGCAAATTTTTTTTAAAAAAAATTCTTATACACTTTGTAATTTCTCATACAGTTAATATAGGACTAATAATTGAGTATTACATTTATTAAGATTTATATCTAAAATTTAATTAATACTCTATTAAAATTTAGATATAAATGTTTATAAATTGTAATTTATATAAAAATTTCAACAAATCGTTAATAATACTGTATGAATTATTTTTATACATGATTATATTAAAAATTATCATGCAACTAAGATTTTAATATAACTACTTGTAATTGTACAACCTGAAGATGTCCCGATTGCGGACGAAACGTTGCGTTAGTCAAATATAGTGTATTAAATATGATAATCAATTATTTCTGACTATTAGGCTGTTGGTTTTCACATTTATTTAAAAAAGGTAGTCAGATCTTACAATTGTTGTTATAATAGAAAACCATAAAAGAGTCTTTCAATCTTTTTCGTTTCATATTCAGTTCTGGCAAATGAGGTTGATTGTAAGTGATGAAATTCTCTCTCTCTCTCTCTCTCTCTCTCTATATATATATATATATATATATATATATATATATATGTGTGTATGTATATATATATGTATGTATGTATATGTGTATATATATATATATATATATATATATATATATATATATTAGGGAAACATGCATGAGGTAGTGATAAGGTTACCACATGCCGAGGCACCTTGGCCTGTTTTGAGAGGACCTTGGGCATACGGTAAGAGTTGACCACTATTCCTATTGGAATAGTCGGCCAGCTGCCTCCTAAACTGGTCAAGGCACGGAGAGGGGAAAGCTGCGACCCCACAGCTAACCCCTCTCCCGCCATCGGAAGGGCGTGGGACAAGTACCAAATGCCCGACCTACCGGATGCAGATTTTTCTAGGGTTTTCCCTGCATCACTTTTAGGCTAATTGCCGGGTAGGATCCTTAAACCATAGCCCGGGGGCCCTAGTTAACCCTTGAGTACCTTCCTCTACCTTTCATATCCCTTCCTATGCTATTAAAGGGGATTTGCCACCATGTGGATTACCCTCATGTAGCCTGTTACCATAAAAAAGTAATAATAAACTGAAGTATTTTAAAATAAAGGCGGAAAACGCCAGCCGAATAGTCAGAAATAATTTATTTATCACATTTATTATATTATATTATATTCTTATTTTATATTATTAACAGTGGTTATTTTTCTGTAAAAAAATATGTTATGCCACATTTAATAATTGGTCTAGTTTTTAATTGAGGGGTGGGGGGGTTATATAGTGTTATTTTGACAAATACGGTGTTCGATGGACGTGGCCAATCACGACGTTAAATTATACAGTGATCACTTCAATCCCAATTTAAGCTGCCATCGGGTTCCATTTATTCATTCATTCATTTTTCCCGGCAATCAGAGCCGACAATTATCGAACCTGACAACTGGTCCGAGCAGCGAAGGCTAAATTCGACCACAACGGACAATCTCGCGCAAATTAAACCGCGATGTGCTGGAAAAAACCGGAAAAGGAATGTGTTTTTTTAATGAGAATACGCGTAAAACATTCTTACATAACAACTTGACAAAGTTGCACTCCATAGCTGATAAACTGTGCTCTCTGCGTTTCCGAGAAATAAAAATTTGTCGACTCGTTCCGACAAGAAACTTGGAAGCGAACCAGGTTTCACATCCTGCGTGTGTTCGTAACAGGATCTGCCGGAATTTTCAGCTTAATCAATGTCTCCAGGAGTTTTTTTCTTTCCCCCCCCTCTGGCGGTGTCAGAGTTATCCACGCCGCGTCCTCTCTACTTTACTAAGGATTAGTCTTGCATTTACTTCCCAGGTTAAACGTGCGTCAGTTTCAATAAAGCAAGGAACACGCTCAGCCTCTTTCTGATCCTCTACATTCTCTCGCGTAATAACCGCAGATGTTCCGGAAAAGCCGGCACTTCCGGCGTGACGTCATAAATCAATCAGGTTCGCGTAATGGGTTACTTAGTCCGTCACTGCGATGCTGCTGTTGTTTCCAGCTCGGATGGGAACCCTCTGTATGTGCATACATTCAAAACTCTACATTGCCTCGAGGAACTCCCAACATTGAGGGCGAAACGTCGTATTGTAAATAATCCTTTTTGTTCTCACTGATTAATACACTTTTATTTTCTGACAAATTGACTGTTTATCTATTTATTTATTAAATAATAACTGTCACATTATATTTCAATATTAAACGTCTATAAAATATAGCAATTATCGTCATTAAGACAATAACACAAGAAATTAACGATCCTTTATAACAAACCATAACAGAAATTAATTTATCAAGTTTAAAGATTCTAGCAGTATTTGCCTAAAGTTATGCAGGACAAACTTTAGAAAACCTGCATCAGGTAGGTCGGGCAGAAGGTAGGTACTTCCGATGGCGGGAGAAGGCTTTGTTGTGGGGACGCTGCATTCTCTTTCCGTGCCTCGACCAGTTTTGGAGGCAGTTGGCCGACTGTTCCAATGGATCGAGATGTATATGAAGACAATATTTCACTTTTTTTAGGGTAGCAGGCTACATGAGGGTAAATCACATTTTGGCAACTCCCCTTTAATAACATAGGAAGGGATTTGAAAGGGGGGATGTGGAAGAGTAGAGAAAGGTAGTAAAGGGTTAACTAGGGCCCCCGGGCTATATTTTAAGGATCATACCCGGCATTCGCCTAAATAAATGCAGGGAAAACCCTAGAAAAACCTTAATCAGTTTGGTATTCTCCATATTAAGTCCAATAAATTTTCATTTAATGTTTAACAAGACACTTCTCATTTAAACAGTATTTATGATGCTTTATTTAAATCTTTGTTAATTTATATCTTGCATCAATATTCTTTCATCAATCATCAGTCTGGGTCTAGTATTGACAAAGATCACACCAGTTGATCGAAACGTCTACTCGTTTTTAAAGCATATTGTTCAATATGCTTTATATATATATATATATATATATATATATGTATATATATATATATATATTACAGTATTGACGCATCAACAATCGGATAACTTAATAATTATTAGTTAACTAAGAAAATCAATTATGTTTGATCCATATTCCGATATATACTTTTATTATGTTTAGTTATTTTACTATTTAATAAACTTTTTATTCTTATGTGTGAAATGTAAGAAAGGTTATATATAAGGACTGTGTAGCACACAAGCCGAGGCACCTCGGCCTGTTTTGAGAGGTGTATGTTCCGGGGTCGCAGACCTTGGGCATACGGTAAGAGTTGTTCTCTATTCCCATTGGAATAGTCGGCCAGCTGCCTCCTAAACTGGTCGAGGCACGGAGAAGGGAATGCTGCGTCCCCACAGCAAACTCCTCTCCCGCTATCGGAAGGGCGTGGGACAAGTACCAAATGCCCAACCTACCTGATGCAGGTTTTTCTAGGGTTTTCCCTGCATTATTTTTAGGCGAATGCCGGGTAGGATCCTTAAAACTATAGCCCGGGGGCCCTAGTTAACCCTTGGCTACCTTCCTCTACCCTTCCGCATCCCCCCTTTCAAATCCCTCCCTATGCGAATGAAGGGGAGTTGCCACCACGTGGATTAACCTCATGTAGCATGTTACTCTAAAAAAAATCAGATTCAGATGCATTAATTAAATTCCCTATGTTTAACTATATTATATTTACGGGTATTAAAACAAATAATTACAGCCTCTACAACAGAAAAAATTATCATCGTCTCTGAGTAGATACCTGGAGTAGAGCTATACACAATTTTTAAACTTCCATGGAACCACACGCGGTCCACGTGGACACCATTCCTGTGTTATTGAAGAGGAGTTGCAACCATTTGGATTACCCTCGGTCGAAAAAACTAACATTCTCTAGCAATATGACTGATAATGTTGTTCCTGGGACCTGCTCAGGCAGGTTACAGTGTCAAGGCTTGGAAGCCGCCGCCGTGCGCCAGGTAGAAGAAGATACGCCGCGCGAGTTATCGATTCGACAACGCCGGTCGTTCGGTCGGTACGCACCGAGAGGCTGACATTTCACAGCCCGGCGCCCCCGGTCAACATCCACCCACGCGGCACAACTCTGGGGCGCGTCTCTACAGTCACAGCACAAGGTACGTCAAAGTAGCCAACAAGGAAACGAGTTAAAAATCTGAGCTGAAAAGAGACAGAAAAATACCCCCCCCCCCCAAAAAAAACAATAAGGATAATCCAGACAGCTTAGGTTGATTGACATGTGTGTTACAGTTTTGAATTGATCTGGTATTCCATCAGCTGAGTAAGAAAAAAAAGAAACCAGTATAAGAAAAGAAGAACGTAGGAAAACGTTCAACACAGCGGAGAGAAAAAATCAACACGTAAGAAAAAGAAAACTGAGGACAGCATAAACCAGACGGATCACGTTTACTGAGCGAAGGTTTTCTCCCTGCATCTGTATGTCAAACACTGGTTAGAGATAAACCGAGGTCCAGAGACAAAGATACGAAAAATTAGGTGTCAGAGATACTGTGGTAATAATCCATAGATGCTGTGTTAATGCCAACTGGAATTAAGTTCGGCTTTTATGTACGACATTTTTATAAAATTGGTGGATTCATGAATTAAAATAGCTCAAAGTTCATAAATATTTACATCAGATCAAAATACGAAAAAATAGGTGTCAGAGATACTGTGGTAATAATCCATAGATGCTGTGTTAATGCCAACTGGAATTAAGTTCGGCTTTTATGTACGACATTTTTATAAAATTGGTGGATTCATGAATTAAAATAGCTCAAAGTTCATAAATATTTACATCAGATCAAAATACGAAAAAATAGGTGTCAGAGATACTGTGGTAATAATCCATAGATGCTGTGTTAATGCCAACTGGAATTAAGGTTGGCTTTTATGTGCGACATTTTTATAAAATTGGTGGTTTTATTAATTAAAATAGCTCAAAGTTCTTAAATATTTACATCAGACGTTAAAGATATAACGAAGAAAACAAAAGGAAATTTAAAATGGACGATAACCCTTGAAACTAAACGGTTACCTGGTCGACGACTAAATGATTTATCACTGTTTCCATCATGAAAGAAGTAGGAAGTCGTGAGTGTAGACATAAACAAAGTACTTTTCTATTTTGACAGTTGAAGGACAAACTTTTCGGATCGTTTCCAAGTTAATATATGCAAACGTATACGTTCAAAATATACTAATTAAACAAATAAGTAGTTAAATAACAGACAAAAATAAGTGATAAATTAAATACCGCACTACAACGTTTCTACGATCCTCGTTGCCTTCTTCATGTGGATCAAAATCGATGGAATCGCAAGAACATCGACACACGAAAGCACAAACCAGGTGACGACCTCAAAGGCAAAGATAAGAATGAGGTTAAACGCGACACACACACACACAATATAAAGGCAAAGGGATCATATTTATGGTTGTTTCACACTATCAACTGCAGTGGTGTCAAATTTAATATAAAGCATTTCTGATATAATTCTGGAATAGTTACCTGGCTGAGTGGCAACATGGTGAAAAAATATCTGATAAAAAATAATATAGCTGAAAATATATCACACATATATAATAATATAAATATACGACCTTCAGAACTTTCTATTTTGTTTTAAAAGGACTCACTTGACTTCCTGTACATAGCAGACCTTGTGAAGTTTACAAACTTTCTTGCTCTGACCGCAACTCCTGCTACATTAGGCGAACGAAACGATCACTTAATACCCCTATCGCATGCCAATATCATAAAAAAAAATCTCTACTCTACAAGCATATCATCAGGTAGAACAAATAATTTGATTGGAAAAATGCAAAGATACATAAATAGACGGCCTTGAACCAGAAAATTATAATTTTGATTACCAAAAATTAATTTCATGAGGTTTGGTCCACTTTTAGAGCCTCTTCTGGTTTGGCGGTTTAATTTAATAATTTCGTGTATAATTCACGCAAAAATTTAGAGATGTGTTGCCATCGATTCTCACTTCATCATGGTGGCGTTTCTTGTACTTTCCCCCTTTTTGTCGTACTCTTGTTTGATGGGAATAAGCAAGCAAAAAAAAAATGACTAGCAAAAGTTTCAGTTCTTTCCTTTTTTCACTATACAGGTGGAAGTACTGTCTGTGAGTTATCCTCAAGCGCTCATACCAGGAGACTTTTGAAATTTTTCACAAGCGTTAAGAAATAATTTATTAAAAAAAATTATTTGTAATTGACAATATTTTTATCATATTTTCGTTTGTTAAAAGTACTAAAAAATTTCTGTTGAAAAACTCGTTACATCTTGCTGTACCTGTTCGCACACTTTGGACAATTTTATATTTATCATAGTTACATGGGATAAATAATATGAATTTCACGTATATTATTATAAATATCGATGGATAATTTTATATTTCCATTTATGGTTAGGTCGATTCATACGACACCGTTAAATTATAACAAATACCTTACTTTTTTTGCAAAACCCTAATTGTGTATTTTTGGTACTATATCACGGGCCAGAAAGGACGGTGGGTGGCGCAGATTGGTGGTGGAGATGTCGACGTTACCAAGATGTGCGCGGAATAAACTCAGACATGACTACGATCTGACGATGTCAAACCCATAAGGGATTACTGAAGTTGATTGGCATATGCGAAGAGGCTCCCTAAATTGAGCAACCCTCATACATGATGCTTACTATAGTCTAATGAGAGAATTGATTGTAAGCTTTGACTGTTGGTGGTTAATTAAATGGTCTATATTTTAGAGAATTTAGAGAATTGTCTTATTAAAATCGGTACAACCTGAAGAGATCCTAAAACAGGACGAAACGTCGTAAAAATTTTGTAGATTAAAATTATAATTTTCTGTAATAATTGATCGTTTTGTTCGCCCAATGTAGCATGTGTGACACAGCAAGAGAGTTTGCTATATATAGGATGTCAATTGGGTCCTGTTAATTTAAAATAAAATGTTCATTAAACGATGTGGATTGGGGAAAATGCCCGTCGGACCTGGTGGCGAGCCTTTTCCGTTCATTGAACCCCCTTTTAATTTACTGGATCATTTTCTCTTCACGGAGGACTTGGATGACGACCGGATGTTGATGATGAACGTGGCCCACCAGTGAAGATCATCACTGGTGGTTTCAAGTGAGAACAAGGGAAGCTGCAGCCAGCCGTGCTCTCTTGCTTTATGACGTAGTGATCCCGCCTCTGACCTGACCACGTGCCTGACTCTTCAGTGACTCCAGCGACTGTGACTTTAATTTAACGCTAATTACTCTGCTGAGCAAACATCTCAAGCAGCCAGCTCACGATGGGGGG
This sequence comes from Zhengitettix transpicula, assembly GCA_037074705.1. Classification (NCBI taxonomy): domain Eukaryota; kingdom Metazoa; phylum Arthropoda; class Insecta; order Orthoptera; family Tetrigidae; genus Zhengitettix; species Zhengitettix transpicula. The sequence goes on along the minus strand of CM073596.1, from coordinate 9,712,317 downwards.
AACGGTAACCTTCGGCGCTGCTGGGCCAATACCAGAATGCAAATTTAGGTTCTGTTACGTTTTTTTTATTCCAACACACACACACACACACGCACACAGAACTGGAATGAGAACGTCCGTGGTATGTACAGAAATGGCTTGCCTGGACACTTCTCCACAACGTCTAAAAGAAAAGAGAAAACCTGTAACCGTGTATCAATTAAAATAATCCTCGACTTCTTTGAACTGTTTCAAAACCGGTCCATGATAATAGATACAACGCGCATTAAAGAAACGCGTGGGTTATATTTCGGAACCAACTTCGCTGACCCGTTAAAAATAAATATTACTCGTTGCCATGGTAACGCAACTGAACTCTGGTTCAGCAAGGATATTAGTTAGTTGCCCGCAAAGACTATACACGGCAAAGATTGTAACCGCAGTCTCCATTTCTAACTAATTTCAATCGATAATTTTGAGAAGACAGTTCCTTAATAATATTTTTCTTTACGTCTGCATTTCATCTCTCTCTATATAAAAATAAATGTGTCTCTCCTATGCACTCCTGAAGCATTCAACCGATTTCGATGAAACTTTTGGTGAGTTGTTGTGCGCAACCCCGCGAAGGTTTCTGTCGGGTTTTCGAAACGTTAGGAAACTTACAAGGGGTGAACGGAGGAATTTAAAAAAAAATGCTAAAACGGCAGATATTAGCGTCAATTAACTTTTCGGTGTTGTTGTGATTAATACTTTCTATGTTCAGATATATTTAGTGTATAATTTCAACCCCTTAAAGCAACAAGAAGGGAAGGGGTGGAGGGGCGTTACGTAAAAATTAAATCATGCTAAAACGGCCGATATTACCGTCAATTAATTACTTTCCGGGGTATATGTGATTAATACTTTCTATCTAGATGTTTTTAGTGCATAACTTTAACACATTAAAGTACCAATAAGGAAGGGGGTGGAGAGGAGTTGCGTATAAATAACGCGAAACAACCGTGATAGGTGTCAATACATTGTTTGAAGTTGTCAATTCGGACATTTACCATACTGTGGGTCAGCCCCTAGGAGTGGGGGTCGAAGGGGTTAAAACAATATTAAATGTGTTGACAAATTTCTACCAAATGTTACTTACGATACAGAAACAAACCCTGAAGGATTGACACACCTACCACCTCAAATTTTTATACATTCAGAAACGGCCATTATTATCGTCAAATAAAACATTTTCCGGGTCGCTTAATTTGATAGTGTCACTTTAGAAATTTTAAGTAAATATTTTCAACTCCAAAAGGCAACGAGGGAAGCACCCTTACTGCACTTGTGGTGGTGGAAGGGGTTTACGTAAAAAGTAATGCAAAAAATACCGATATTATTGTCGATTCTGGGGTTATAGGAGTCGTTGAGTTTAAATCTCGCATTAACTCACGGTGGTCCAGTGCTATAGAATTCAACGAGATTAACTTTGAAATTCACGATGTCAGTTAAGTGGTACATCAGCCCCTAGGTGAGGGGGGTGGGGGAGGAATTTTAAATATGCTAAAATGGCCGTTTTTACCGTTTTAGGGGCCGATGATAGTTTTTACTTCAGACGGTTTAGTGTATAATTTCAACGCCTTAAAGCACAGGAAGTCAGCAGCACTAAGGGAGGGGGTGGAAGGGCGTTACATAAAATAAACAACCGAGATTGGTGTCCAATTAAGGGTTATAAATGTCAATGAGTTGAATTATGACATTCACTATGTGCGGGACGATGTAGGTGAAATGTCGTTACATAAAGTAATGAGTAAACAACGGAGAGTGGTATTGAACTTGGGGCTACGGACGCCACTCAGTTTAATTCCGACATTTACCATACCGGTTAACATGAAATTTAGCCGCTAGGAGGGGGCGGGGGGGGGGAAGGTGACGAAAGAAATTCCCGTTTACAATCTTAATTGCGTAGACCACTTTCTACTAAACTTTATACACATGTTACTTACGATTCAGGAACAAACACTGGTTAAGACACACCTACCGCCTCTAGGGGTGGTGTAAAGGGGGTGAAACTAAATAAAATTCCATTTACAGCATCTAATAAAATATTTTCGGGGTCGCTTAATTTGATAGTGTCATTCTAAATTTTTTGTGTGTCTAATTACAACTCCAAAAGGCAAGGGAGGGAAGCACCCTTACCGTACTGGACGTGATGGATGGGGTTTACATAAAAAATAATGCAAAAAAGACCGATGTTATTGTCGATTCCGGGGTTATAGGAGTCGCTGAGTTTAATTTTCGCATTAATAATGGTGATTAATGATATTTTATGTTCGTGGTGGTTGACGTGGTTAGCAAAATGTTACGCGGAGTAGTTTTGACCATCTTAAGTTATTGTACGAGCTATATTTTGGCCTCGGTTTGGTTATAATTTTATTTAATTATTTATTTAAGGTATCTGGAATAGTTTTAGACTATATTATGTTATCAAGTATTTTTTACTGTTTTAAATCGTCGTGACTTTTTAGACACTTTTATTTTATGGAGTAGGAGAGTTCCTGAATACTGCCAGTCATCTCCGTTGTTTATTTGAAGTTAGATGCCGAGGGGTTAGGTCGGGGAAGAGAACGTAAATGAGTAAATGTTCCAATCGCTAGCGGCGCTGTTGATGCTGGTTAAATGCAATGTTTACCAAGAGGTTATTGTTGAATGAATTCCTACTCCGGTTTAATTTAAATAAATACCCGGACAACGCCGGGCACTCAACTAGTTAATATTATAAATTAAATATGTTAACGACCTTTAAGTATATTCTGATAATTATCATTTAATAAAAATATGTATTATTCAATTAAATCAAAAGAGGCCTTATAATATTATGAATTTTCGTCCATAATTTATGCAGTTTTGACTGATCAAATTAGAAGATTAAATATAAATCTGGACTGCGTCGTATGACGGTTAGAATAAAAAATTATGGTCGAAACGTTGTAATATTGTAATCCTTCTTTCTGCTGGTTGATTAATGAACATTTTCTCTGATAAATTGGCCGTTGTTCTGTTTATTTATACCGTTTAACGTTTTAAAAGAAAAGAATAGAAAGCAATACATGTTATTTGAAATATTGTTTGATTTTTTTCTTTACACTGTGTACAGAAAAAAAAATTGTTTCCGTAGTAAAATAGCTAGGAACCTCATGAAAGTACTAAATAGAGGTACTGAAACGCCGTCGTCGTCAGTTGTGGGAGTTGATCGAGTCACAAAAGTCCTGAGAGTAGTTGGTGGGAAAATGAGGACAATGATGGGATCGGCTGATAGGCCACACATCAAGGGCTAGTGAAATTACTATTAGAGGGAAGTGTGTGAGGTAATAATAGAATAGGGAGACCAAGGATAGTATCAGGGCTGCAATAATGTGCTAATATTACTCCAGGATAGACTAGCGGGAAGACTCGGGCTTGGGCTCACATACGCCGTCAGGATAGTCGGTAAAGAAGCTCACTTCCTCGTCCGATGTAGATACATCGCAGTCAGTCCCTGTACGAGTTCCCGTACTCGTCCACACGCGTCACAGTGACGTAGTTACCCGCCGTCCCGCGAGTCACCGACGGAACCCAAAGATAAAGTACTGAGATAAGAAAAACTCTGTCATAGTGACACGCTATGCTGCGTGCGAGCTCTCTCTCTCTCCCTCTCTCCTCTCTCTCTCTCTCTCTCTCTCTCTCTCTCTCTCTCTCTCTCTCTCTCTGTATGTGTGCCTGAAAAGTGTTGAACGCGCACTGAGGACATTTATTACCATACACAAAGCTTAATTAATTCTATCTCAACTGCACACGAAGAGACCAGGAAAATCCTATGAGTATGTTGTCTGAGAAAATTGATGGTTAGTCTTGAGAGCAATGGTTGGACACACACAGTCTGCGGCCCAGTTTAATGATATTCTCAGGTACCTTGACCTCGTTGTCGAGGTTATTCCGCGGGCACCGTGCAACGTCGGACTTGCCTCCCCCGTCGCTCAATGTGCGCCATCCGCCGTCCTTCCTGACGCTTGCTATAGTAAATGACACGCCGGGAAGAATTTTAATGACCCCAGTAAACCATCCATAATTACAGTATATTATTTCTTACAAGTTGTAAATATAGACTTACTGATGATAAATTTGTAATATTTATTATACATATTGTAATATTCATTTTGAGATATCAAGCAAAATGCCACAACGGTGGAGCCAATTTATGTAATAAATAAATTTAAAGGAAATGATATTCAATAGGATTTAGAACTGAATTTTAACAACTGTTAAAGATAAAACCTTTAATATAGATTTATATTTAGTTTGGGATCTTTACATAATTTTTTTTAAATAATTGCAACAGCTTTTAATGAAACTCTTAATTCTTCACGGCCACTTATTGGGACACTAATAGTTACAGTATTTTGCAATTATCACCAAATCAAATGAAAGTCAGAAACGTTACAAGAGAATAATAATTAAATTGACAATAACAATTGTTATAAAATAAATTCTGAAATCCAGTGAACTTTACAGAAATTTAAAGAAATATGACGGTACGAATTTTTATATAAGGTTTACAATGGAAGATTTTTACATACCAGATTATCAAAGCTGCTCTTGAACCACACTACTTATTCACTTCACTAGTTTTATTTTAAAGAAAATTTTATTTAACAGGAAATTCACTGTTCACAACCTAACTTGTTAAATTTCCCGGCCAACTGACCGTCGGACTCTTCTCCAACAATTGTTCAAGAAATTTATTTCGTCCTACATGTACCTGCCGACTTTATTTTAAAAGTTATTTAATGTCCTAGGCTGAATGCGACCAATATCAGCGTCGATTCTGCTCGCCCGCTACTTGGTCAATCCTGAGACTATGACCATCATCGGCCGGCCTCCAAAAACAGACTGGAAACATTCCAATCTCCGCATTCTTGCGCCACGCTGACTGTTACTTACAATGATATGGCCTCAATATTACACCGACAATGCAAATATTAAAGAAATTATTTTTAAAATCTTTTCATTAAACATTGGCGGGCCCTACAATATATATATATAATCTAAAATAAAAGTGATGTGATCCACCAGCAATAATTTTTAAAGAAATTAACTGAAAACGTATTAAATGTCAAATAATAGTGGAAACGTTTATGCCTGTTAATTTTTTTCAACATGACGATTACCTGGGATTGGAAAAAATCCATCACGATACGCTCTGGGCTCGAAATCCGTGGAGGGAACTTGTATTTCCGTCCAACAGATGTATTATATATCAAGGTAAGTTACCTGCTTGCTGGATCTGCGTGGCATGTGGTCCGTTGGTCTTGATACACAGACTGCTGACTGGTTGTCAGTTAATCTCCCTTTATCACCTGCACCTGACTCACTCTGCCTTCCTATCTCTGCCTCACTATCAGCCATCGCTTTCGTCACTTTCGTAAACGCGTGGCTCACGCCAAATACAAATATTCACACAGACCAGAGCAAATATCTCTGATTTGGTTTAGCAGGATTGTTAGTATGACAAGTGATTTTACTCCCGCGTGGATCGGGAAAAGCATCGTGGTCGCGGAACACCATCACGACGATCACAATCAAGGAGAAACTCGTCTTGATTGATAATAACAGAAATAATAAATTAGTAAGTCACCTCCGTGGAGGCAATAACTGACGAGGATTCATTCGGTGAAGATATTTGTATGTCGTGTAACAAATGACGCAAAAAAAACAACGAAGGAAAACCATCAAAGGTAACGAAATTCATATGTTGGAAAATGGAGACAAGTCACGTATACGAATTTGGGACTTTGAAGAAGAAAAGGAAAGTTAGTCGTAGGTTCTATTGCTGAGAAAATGTACTCAGTTTAGTCGTCATGAAATAGGGGAACCTCACCAATTATAAGTAGGGTATTTTCGCCATATTGTGACAGTGGGCTTTGTGTGCTTTTGATGATTCCAAGAGCAACTGGTAGAGACTCCTTTGTGGGACAAGTCTTGAGTAATCATATCCCTTGATGGCTGGATCTTGAGCCGACAACATATCTCGTTAAAAAACAGGCCATCTCAGAGGCAAGTAGATGACTCTCGTAAGGACAGCCATATAGAATCTGGAAGGTCCTGAAAGTTCCACGTTGTAGCGCCATGGAAGAAGAAGATTTGAACGATTATTACTAAAATGGACGCCGTGAATTATTATCAGCACTGCCGGATTGCTAATTTGGTTTTGGACAACGTCACTCGAGAAGTCCACCGGGTGGATAGTTAATTAATTTCTCCTAGGGTCTGGAGGATAATAAGTTGCTGGATATAAAAGGCGTTCGTCAAGGTATGGCAAAGATGTTTATGATCTCATAATCATAGAAAACAGAAAAAATTCAAGTTCTAACTTATCAATTCTGGTGTTCCTCGTGATGGTGTTCTGCGACCACGCTGCTTTTCCTGATCCACGCGGGAGAAAAAGCCCTTGTCCTGCTTACAAACATATATATCGCAATACTAATAACCTCAAAAATTTCCAATAACTGGAAATTAGCTACAATAATAATGATTAACAAACCCGACAAGCTAAAATCCAATCCCACCAACTATAGACCAATCAGCCTTCTCCATATACAAAGTCTTCGAAAAACTCCTCCTGCCGAGACTTAAAAAGCCAACTTTCCCATATTATACCAAACCAATAATTTGGCTTCCGGAACGATCAACTCTATCCCCAACTGATTAACATTCTGAATGAAACGATTAACAACTCCTTCGAAGAAAAAATATATGTATAGCAACATTCCTAGATTACGAGAAAGACTTCCACCTCTTCCCGCATTACTTAAACCTTCTCTCCAATTACGTCACCAATCGATCCTATTGAGTTAAAATGGACAATCACTACATCCTCTTCTCTCAGGCGTCCCACAAGGAAGTGTAATTGGTACGTTCCTCTACTCAATCTACCCCTACGATATTGTTATTATCCCTTATAACCACCACCTCAATATTCGCTGACGATATCGCTATCACGCACACCTACAACAAACCACCTTCAATCATCCTTAAACCTCATCTCAATCTGGCCCAACAACTGGCGCATAGTCATAAATCCCTCCAAATCCCAAACCGTTCCCTTCTACCTATTAAGTTACTATTAACAACTCCACTAACCCTACTAAATCTTCCCAGAAATACCTCGTCTCCAAACTAACATGGTCCTTTCACACTTCCCACTTTAAAAAGATAATACTCCACCGATTCCACAACTTAAAACCATTACTGAACCCGAAATCTCCTTTATCCCCCTCAACAGTAAAAACTCCTTTACACATCCCTAATATATCCCCTCTGGTTTTAATGCTGTTACATCTGTAAAGGAATGGCTTGCTCTTCAAATTAAAAACACACCTCTTCCAACAACAGTTATCTCCTAGTCAAATCTTTCAAACAGACATTGAAGAAAGAATAATCCAAGGTGCGCCTCATCAATTCTGGCGTTCCTCAGGGTAGCGTTCTGGGGTCCACTTCTCCTGGAATATTAAGCAGATATTCCAGAAACTCGGCGAAGAGCCTCCGCGTCCCTTCGTCAACACCCTCAAGATCCACAGTCGAAGAGTTTCACCTTCCCTTTTCTGCGACAGAGTTCGCGTCCAAAGCTCAACGTCATACCAATTTATTTTTTCTCTACAATGGACGCCAGACCAAAAACATATGCCGTTCATTCGATCAGTTCTTCCTCTCAGCTGGACTTGACGTCATCATTCTTTGCGTCTATGTCCGTCGCATTTCTCATATATTGCAAATTCTTCGTCGGCCACAGGGCACAGACTAAAATACAACTTATTTTAAGAGAAAACAGTAAAACGGAAAGTCTTATACCTTTCCAATTCTTGTCTTTCATATGTCATCCAATGCCAGGAAAAACAATTCTGTATAAATGTGAGATAAATGTAGGTTATCAAGGATGTGGAGTGCAGAGTCTGAGAGATACCTTCAGTAGTCAGTGAAGATAAAACGCTCTTTACGTCTGTCCACGTGAGTTAATCAGGGACAACGACATTCCTGAGGACGCATCGTCATCATCAGCAGGTTTCACCTTACCAACAAACGTACGAAAAAACCACTGGATGATCGTGAGAACTGGAGAGAGATTCAACGTGTTTTAGGTTAATATACGCCATTTACTACTTTTCTCTGATCTGTATTCGATGAAGATCAAACCTTGGAACGTTTTAGAATATTTTTCACGTATAATACGAATTACAGATTCCGTGATCTTTAAATTTATTCGGATTGTCGCACTTGAGAACATCTCACTACGGAGTTTCTAATGTAACATATAATCCTATCTCTGGTGTTTGCTAGTAGTTCCGTCCCCCTTTAAGGGTGATATATCTCTAGAACCCGCAAGTACACGTGCCTGGTTGTGGGCCGTTGTTTGAAGAGGACCGACGCAGTGTTGTTGTCGACATCCAGGTTATGTTTGCAGGAAGCTGTGGTGTCGCCTCGGTGTCATGTGACCTCTGACCTCCTCCAGCGATATAAAAAAATACGCAATCAAGTTTCTTTCAGAAAAGTAAACTGTCAATAAGCACGCGTGTTTGTGTGTGTCGTGATCGACGTGTTCTGTTCGTAAGAGCGTGTGGAATTACCTCCGGAGTATTTCCGACGGAATTTATTGCCGATCTTTCCTCGAAAACAGAAAGTAAAGTGCTCCGACTCACTCAAATCATAAATTGTGGAAGATGGGGAATCCATTTCTATATATATATATATATATATATATATATATATATATATATATATATATATTGCAATAATAAAAAGGTGGTCTTAATTAAAAGAATTGATTAACAAAATAATTAAGAGTTAAAATTTTATTCTTTAAAAGTATAAATGGTAATCCCTACTTTATACGCCGAATTCATCAAGTTAACAAACAAATATTTTATTTCATTTTTGCAATTCGCGGCGTTCTAGGAAAAATACAACTTCATATTTTACAATAAAATACGTCAAAATTCTCTTTATCTCAGGGTCATTACTGGGTTTGATATTCAGAACAATCCAATTTAATAAACTATCATTAATAATTCAAACTCATTGAAGCTAACTTAATACAAAATGAAAATAAACGAAATGAAAGAAACTAATTGAAAAGAAAAACGAACGAAATCTGACTTCTACCTTTAATCCTCGTTTACAGATTTCAAATAATTGTTATGTACTCACGAATGTGGTACTAGATCTGAGGACAACACTCACTTAAAAGGCCATTATTCACTGATTCTACACATTAAATTTTTAATACACACGGTCGATGTTCTCGTTCTCTGTCACCTGGAACATTGGATCAGCCGCCCCTCAGTCAGCCCTCGAACATAGGTCTCCTTGATGCCTCTATGCGAAATTTAGTCTATTCTGTGTGAAGCAAAACCTTTTGCTTCCAACTTTGCGATTATTATTTGAGTCTCTCCGTCGAAACTGTCTACTCGCGTTTTATGTAAACTGATAGATCTCGCAGTTGGACTTCTTGGACCGCGCTATTCATACTTTTAGATCAGCATCCACAGTTTACGTTTTCAGTTCCCGTTTGGACTGATCTATTCCGCTTCTCGCCGCAGACTTCCTACTCGCGCGCTTTTCCCCAGCAACATTAGCTGACAAAGAGCCGTGATTGTTACTTTCAAAACTCGTGCCGCTAACAATCCAATTATATTAAAACTATTAATGACCCCCTTATTTGGTATTACAGTATATATATATATATATATATATATATATATATATATATATATATGTATATATATATATATATATATAAAGAAAGTATACATTCTTCAGTTTTAAAGATGCAGCGGTCCTCTTTGCTCCGTGCGCTGTTTGTTCTTCAGTTGTTCCGGAATCGTCACGCTATCTGACGGCTATTAAAAGAACGAAGGAGATTTTAAACGAGATAGATTTTAAATTCGTAAAGAACTGATAATAGTAAACTTTAATTGTCGTTTCTTTACAGGTAGGCTTGTAAATAATGTAATTGTAAATAATGTAATTAATTGTTGTACATATTTAATAAAAAATTATTCTGTTCTTTCTTTACAGAGAAACATATTTTTGTTTACTGAATCAGTATTCATAACAATTGTCTTATAAAACGACAATTTTTGTTTATAATGGAAAAAAAACTGCAATTTGCATTTAAATATGTAGCATCAAAAGACAAAAAGACAAATATCATCACCATAACCTCTATTACAACAGAGGGCAATTTGAAGTATGTGCTGCCGGAAGCCGAAAAATCGGTAAGTAAACATTTTGAATTAAAAAAAACAGAGAACTATAAAAGAGTGAAAAAAAGCTTCAATCAAAGAGGCCAAGAAAGGATAATATGGATTACATGCACAGAGGAAATGGAAAAAATTTATTTCGATGAAGATGGAAATTTAATGTTTAAGGATTTGTATCTAGAACAGATAGTGGAAGGAAGTATACCAGAAGCCAGACAGAAGAAAGAAATTCAATTAAATCTGAAAAACATAGCAGAGAGGTTTATGATAGAAAAATTTGCATGTAAACACTCAAACGCAAAGCAATGGTTGGAGATATTTGAGAGAGAATGTAGAAGATTTGAAATTAGTGAAGATAATACAAAGATTGAGATATTAAGACTATTTATGGACAAATCGTGTTTAAATTGGCACTCAGCAACACTGACAACATTGACAATGGAAGCTGGATGGTCTGCATGGACAGAGAAATTTTTAGAGTCATTTGCAGACAAAGGATGGAGTTCAGGTTTCTATGCTATATCTTATAAATATAAAGAAGGTTCACTAATGGAATACACAATGAAGAAAGAGAAGCTATTGCTTGATATGGACAATGATATTGGTAGAAAGACTCTAGTGATGCTTATAGCAGCAGGACTACCTGAATTTGTTAGAAATAAAATAGATAGAGAAAATTGTGTAAATTCAAACGGACTGCTACATGAAATTAGAAAGTGTGAAAATCTAGTGAGTAAAAATACCTTCATAAAAAAGAAAGAGGAAAGACAAGACAATAAGAAGAAATTTGAAGAGAAGAAGCCATGTAAAACCTGTGAAAAATTGAACAAAGGTATTAGGTATCATCCAGAGGACACGTGCTGGTTTAGAAAGAAAAATGGGAATGAAGTTGGAGTAATTGGAAGCAATTCAGTGATAGAAGTAGATATAAATACAGAACAAAAAAACGAGTAATCACACCATTGATTAAAATAAAAATATTATTAGAGGAGAAGCTAGAAGTAAATGGAACATATGATCCAGGCTCCCAAGTCTCTCTAATAAATTCAAAATTAGTTAAGATAAAGAAAAAGACAGAAGATGTAAATAAAATATTTTTAAAAACAGTCAATGGTGTGACACAAACAAAAGGTTTAGTAACCATAAAAGTAAAAATTTTTGAGAACAATTGTCTTATATATATATATAAATGTCTGTCTGTGTGTCCTCTACGCGCTACTGAACTATTCATGCGATTGCAATGAAACCTTGGTGAGTTGTGCGAAGGTTTCTGTCAGGTTTTCGAAGCGTTAAGGATGAAATTTAAAAACACTCTAAAACGGCCGGTATTAGCCTCGTTTAATTACTTTTCGGGAATGACAAGTTTAATAGTTTCTATCCACATGTTTCTAGTGTATCAATAACCCCCTTAAAGCACCAATAAGGGAGGGGCGTTACATAAAAGGAGACTGGCCTTGAATATGGGGTTATGGAAGTTACTGACTTCAATTCCGATATTTACCATACTGGTCAATATGTTGTTCAGCCCCTATGAGTAGCGGTTGGAAGTAGGTGAAACAAATTTCTGTTTACAATCTTAAATGCGTAGACCAATTACTGCAAACTTTATACACATGTTACTTACAATCCAGAAACAAACATTGAGGGCTTAAGACATAATTACCGGCTCTAGGGGTATTTAAAACCATTCCTAAAGGGCCATTATTAGCGTCGTAAAATACGTTGTCGGTGTCGATTTATTTGATAATATCATTCTAGAAGTTTTAACTGTCTAATTTCAACTCCAAAAGGCAAGGGATGAAGCATCCTTACCGTACGGGTGGTGATTGAAGGGAGTTACATAAAAATTTATGCAAAAAATACGATATTAGTGTCAATTCCGGGGTTATAGGAGTCGCTGAGTTTAATTCTAGTATTAACCAAGGTGATTAATAAAATTTTATGTTACAATTCGTGGAGGTGGTCGAGGTTCATAAAAGGTTACCAGGAGTAGTTGTGACCCTCTTAAGTTACCTGGAAAATTTTTTATTTTATTAGGGTACCAACTATGTTTTGGTTGAACTATTTTTTAGTTGAAGGTTGTATTTCCTAACTCCTTTAACGTACTGGGAGTATTTTTAGACTTTATTAAGTTTGCAAGTCGTGATATTTTAGACACTTATATTTTATGTAGTAGGTGAATTCCGGAATACCGTCAATCAATGTCGTTGTTTATTTGAAGTTAGCTGCCGAGGGCATAGGTCGAGGAGGGGAACGTAAACAGGTAAATGTTCCAAGCACTATTGATGCTGATTAAATGAAATGTTTACCAAGACGGTAGTGTCGAATCAACTCCCACTCAGGGGTTAATTGAAATAAATACCTGGGCTACGCCGGGCACACAGCTAGCAAGTGAGTTGAGAGTTCGTGTCGGCACACCGGACAGTCGAATTTCCATTTTAAGTTCCCTTTCTCAAGAAGAGACTACGCGGCCGGACGTCACGTTCTGTTTTGAGAAGGAAGCTTAGGCCCTTGAAAATTCGACATTCTGTTTACTATCCGGCCTGACGACACCAACTCTTAATTTTAGGCAAATGGATTTTTCTCTTCCCTGGCTCTAGGCCAGAAATTTATAAATAGGTCCCCACAAAAGCACGGTAACGACTTTCATTTCCTCAGTCGTTCCTGTGGTTTGAACTGAACGAGTTTTATTACCAGTTGGTTCGTCGTTCGCGCGACTTTTACGGCCATTTTGTGTTAACGCCAGTCTTCGTCGGTCGACCAGGGAGATATTAACCGCGATGAGAAATCAAGTGTGTGTGTCAGGGCGAAGGGCGCTATTTCAGTCGCAGATCAATACAGAAAATTGCTGTGCAACGATTTGGCTTGGCCCAGGTGGGAACAACCCGAAAGCCTTAGTCTCAAGCCTCTTATACGTGTGTGCGACGTCCGAGCTCTCCCCCCCCCTCCCCTCTCTCTCTCTAAGTAGTTTTGATCATAGCGCTATATTTATTATTATTCTACTCCGGAATATGAGATGAGTGAATAAGAAGGGATCCTCTTGACTACCATATGGTGTAAAAAGAATAGATTCAAAAATCCTTACAAAAAATCCAGTAACATTATCTTGTTTTTGCTGTAGTGAGTCCACAGACTGGTTTGATGCTAATCGTTTCATCTCTGCATAATCATTACAGCCCACGTTTACCCTGATATTCTAGCCCTGGTCTTCTTATACTTCAGTGTACTCCAAGACTGCCATCGATTTACCCATTTTCTATTATTTTCTGTTCTTCACTGCTCCAATCGTCCAAGTTTCTCTCTCATACAACTTCACGGCTTCCTACATTCCTCACTCATATTACATGTAAGCCCTTGCTTTTGCTATACGACCTTGGCTTCTACCGTCAATGGTTATTCTACAGCCCAGATTATTCTTCTTCCTAACCTGCAAACCCTTTGCACCACACGTCTTCTCCTGACTACACTCCATTACTCCAGGTTTTGTGCTCCTACACTTATGTTGCCAGCGTCGAAACTGTTACTGGATACTATATTCCAATCTTGGTACCCTCGTATAAATGTTAGCATCAATTATTGGAAGTAAATTTTTTTAGAGTGAAATAATAAAAATTACACTGATAAAGTATAACACATTATAAATTTTAAATATTTGATTCAGAAAAAGAATTAGCACGAAATGTTATCTTATTATATATGATTCTTAGGTAAATCAAGTTAGTAATTAAATAGTAGAAATTGGCCAAACGACATAATTTATTTGTAAACATTAAAATTTACGATTAACTAAAATAAATATTTCTGGAGGTGGTTTACAACATTGGGAGCAACACAATTTAGTACACAAAATTCAATGTGTTGTAATTATACTAAAGTTTATAGGTCACAAAAAATTAATTTCTTTAAACCAGAATCAATTTGCTAATTTGAAACAACCTTTCGATAAACAATCTGTTACGACCAAACAATAATAATTAAATTTGATTGGATTAATATGTAAAAAATTTTGATTTAAAATACTCTTACAGTTTTAAATGTTTGACTCTTGAGTTAAAAAAAAATTCAATTAGATTGATGTGATTTGATAAATATATCGCCCGAAATGTATTGATATATTAAAAATTTTATATCGTAAATTATAACATATATAAATAGTGGCATTTAATTTTGTACTAAATTTGGTACGGTTTTAGGGTATTTATTTAATTAATTAGTATATTATTAATTAATGTTATTTATATTTTATAATTTTTATGTTAACTGACTTCTTATATAAATATAAATATAAATATAAATATAAATATAAATATAAATATAAATATAAATATAAATATAAATATAAATATAAATATAAATATAAATATAAATATAAATATAAATATAAATATAAATATAAATATAAATATAAATATAAATATAAATATAAATATAAATATAAATATAAATATAAATATAAATATAAATATAAATATAAATATAAATATAAATATAAATATAAATATAAATATAAATATAAATATAAATATAAATATAAATATAAATATAAATATAAATATAAATATAAATATAAATATAAATATAAATATAAATATAAATATAAATATAAATATAAATATAAATATAAATATAAATATAAATATAAATATAAATATAAATATAAATATAAATATAAATATAAATATAAATATAAATATAAATATAAATATAAATATAAATATAAATATAAATATAAATATAAATATAAATATAAATATAAATATAAATATAAATATAAATATAAATATAAATATAAATATAAATATAAATATAAATATAAATATAAATATAAATATAAATATAAATATAAATATAAATATAAATATAAATATAAATATAAATATAAATATAAATATAAATATAAATATAAATATAAATAAAGTCAGACACATTTATGGTTTAAAAAATCCTTTAATCTCTGTGATGTTCTTGATTGGCCTGATTTACTCTCATTTCCGCCATTTGAAATTGTTTTATTCAATTTTACAACATATTTTAATTATTTTCTTTAATAATGACAATAACCACATACTGAAAGAATGGAATTCAATCATCGATTCTTTTTTTCATTAAATTTCTTAAATTATGTTTTAGATTATCTAAAGACGTTCTTATACTAAGGGATGAAACGTTACTGTTATATTGTCGATTTAAAAGTTTATCAATAAATTCTGACTTTTGACCAATTTCCACTAATTATATCTATACAAGTCATGTAAAGTTTCAAATTTTAATGATTAATTATTTGGATATGCCTTTCTAGAGGATAAGTGGAAAATGAATTTATTCCATCCTATTCTCTGATTCCTTATTGTTAAGTTAATTCTTCTTTTGTTTTTATATTAATATCTCTGCGTTTAATTTAGTTTTCCGTTAGCTTTCCAGTTGTTCACCTGTATTATCTTCTATCTTCTTCTAATAAATAAAGCAGAGTGTTTGTTTGATTGTTGTTTATATGTTTCGCATATAAATCTACTCCGGTGGTGCAAATTTCATAAAATTTTGTACACGTGATCTTCGCGACCAGGTAACAAACACAGTCGGGGTGAGAGACGACAACAAGCCCCAGGAGCGGAGGTGGAATTATTAAAACTTGCTAAAACGGCCGATATTTCAGTCGGATACATAATTTTAGTGGTCAATGGGATTGAGAGTGTTTCTACAGATGTCATCTGTGTAAAAATTCACTCCTTATAGCTTTGTAAAGGAGCACACTTAGGGGGGGGGGTTACAAAAAAATAAGCCTGATACAACCGAGATTCGAGTCAAATCCAGGGTTATGGATGTCGCTGAGTTTAATTTTCACGTTCAACTTGTCATTTAACCCCCAGAGGCGGACAGAGGTGCAAATTTTGAAACATGTAAA
The DNA here is from genome assembly GCA_037074705.1 of Zhengitettix transpicula. Lineage (NCBI taxonomy): Eukaryota > Metazoa > Arthropoda > Insecta > Orthoptera > Tetrigidae > Zhengitettix > Zhengitettix transpicula. The sequence goes on along the minus strand of CM073596.1, from coordinate 9,696,162 downwards.
AACGAGTTGAATAAATATTTTTCAGGGTTAATTATATTTTCTTTAAATGTTCTCTGTGTCTAAAACAGAGATTAGAGTCGAAACCAGGGTTATTGGTGTCACTGAGTTGAATTATGACATTTCAACTTGCCGTTTAACTCCCTCAAGCGGTGGTGGAAATTTTGAAACATGTTAATCGGTCAATACTTGCGTGGAATAAATATATGTCAGGGTCAGTGCTGTTTATAGTATTTCTACCGATGTTGATTGTGTATAATTTCAACCCATTTCGGTCGGAATATGAGGTGAGAACATTTAGGGATAGGAAACGAGGTGGGTTACATAAAAGTAACTTTAAATTAACCGAGATTGGAGTCAAATCGGGGGTTATGGATATAAGACAACTCGGGAAACGCCGGGCACCCAGCTAGTAAAAATTACAAAGACCAGCACAGTGCTGTCAAAGGTAAGTATATTATTATTTAAATGGAAGACGTAGTCGCAAATTAATGTTTTTGAATGGAAACGGAAGTTTCTTTGGAGTTTGTTGTTACACGGTATATTGTGGGGTGTTGTTGACCGTAACCGGAAGACAGGCTGTGAGAAGTGAAGACGCTGTAATCCGCTGACGAGCCTGTAATGGGATTCCCTCGGGCTTCCAAGACTTGTATGGCCGCTGCGTCTACAACACGCTCCCCTGACTGACTCACTAACTGAGTAATGGACAAATCTACACATTGAATCAAATCCTTAACTAAAAGAAACACCCTCGACGAACACCTGCACCTTTACCAATGGTTTTCAAACATATTCAGACAGCGTTCGAATAAATCAATATGGCTGCGCTCAATTGTTCTTGTTATTTTCTGTAGGTTATTATATTGAATTATGGCGTTCGGATTAATTTTAAAGACTACATTAATTTAAATATAGTTAAAAATATTAAAGATAAACGTAACGTTATTTACAAAATTAACTGTTTTACATTGCAATGCTTGTTATATGGGGTAAACGAAACGATGTCTAAAAACTAGAATCAATAAACATAAAAAAACAATTTGAAATATAGCGTCCATAATTACTCAGTTGTGTCCGTACATTTATTTTAAAATAACAATTTCGAATGTCACAATATTTTATATGAAGAATGTAAATATTATTCCAGATTGATGAGGGAAATTTTGCATATTGGATCCAAGGTTTCGGTCGCCGTTACCGGTAAAAATAATTTTCATAAGATCTGAATTTAATTGAAATCGTACACCTGAAGAGGTCCCAATTTCGAATTAAACGTTGTTTTAAATTTTTCTGACTTATAGGCTGGTGCTTTTTTTCCACATTTTCCCCAAAATAACACACAAAGTACATTTACGCTATATAAGGATATTATTGCACTCAGTTTCTGAGTTTTAATTTCAAAACTTTTAGTCCTGAATTTAAGACTGCATAAGGTGTATATAATAATTTTTTTAACACACATTAAAAATATAATTTATTTAAATTTTACATTTATTATTCTGCAGACTCCTAAGTTGCTCGAATGTGCATCCCTCATGAGGGTCTAAATTAATGAAGAAACGTTGTTAACTTATCCGTTTTTCCTCAATTAGAGCTAGTTAATTTTTTTATTTACTGTGTAACTGACAGCGCCGAGTCGGTTATAAAAATGTGGACGCAATCAAACCCGAAACGTCATGAATAAGAATATCTAGCAAGTCATAGTTGGAGATACGCATTTTAATAAATACGATATGAATACAATTCCTCTTTTGTAATCCTTCCCGTCGATTTACAACAATTTCAGATACATTTTTTTTTTACAAATTGACCACGGGCTTTGATGGTGAAAAAAATTCGTGCAGTTGATTATGGAAACCTTACTGTAGATTTATTTTACAACGAATCTGTTCTTCGCTGTTCCCATTGGAACAGTCGGCCAGCTGCCTCCTAAACTGCTCGAGGTATGGAGAAGGGAATGCTGCGTCCCCACAGCAAACTCTTCTCCCGCTATCGGAATGACGTGGGACAAGTACCAAATTCCCGACCTACCTGATGCAGGTTTTTGTAGGGTTTTCCTTGCATTATTTTTAGGCCAATGCCGAGTAGGATCCTTAAACTATAGCCCGGGGGCCCTAGTTAACCCTTGGCTACCTTCCTCTACCCTTCCGCATCCCCCCTTTCAAATCCCTTCCTATGCTATTACAGGGGAGTTGCCACCATGTGGATTACCCTCATGTAGCCTGTAACCCTAAATGGAAACGGGCGTAAAGGGAAGTTGCTCTTGACAGACGAGAGGGATGTAAAAGTGTTGACGTAATTATGTTCACCTTAAAGAAACGTAAAAGAGAATGACGCGAGGTCACTTGGATGTTGAGGAAGCCGATACGTAGTAAATTATTACCTTTCTTTCTCACGTTTGCCGAAGGTAACCGATACATGTCTCACGGTTAACGACTATGTATTAATTAAATGGAGAAAATAGAGTAAATCACTTATGGCTCTGAATTCTGTTAAATGCCTCTGACAAATAATATATAGTGTTGGAGATTCAGTAAATACTCCTAAAGGATAAGTAATGCTCGTCTTTTCTTTGTCTAATCTAATTGCGTCGTAGTTGACACTAATTGGGGACAAATAACTGTGACTCCAATATGGCCGTCCTTGGTCTGTGGTCTCGTGGTTAACTCGCAGCCGTCATCTAAGGTCAAAGGTTTCCAAAACCTATCAGGTTACCCGCGATTAAACGGGTCAGTGGAAGGGCGATTAGTAACTTGCCTCTCAGTCGCCACGTTACGTGGATTATTTTATTATAATAGAGTGAATTTCATCTTTGACTGTAACCCGTTTGGGAATCTCCGTACACGGGCAATTTATTTAGTACAAGCTCAGAAGATGACGGAACATCTCGTCGTAACGTTGCCAGTGACCAGGATCGAATTTTTTTTATTAATTCTCTGATCCAGGAAAAAAATCTTCAGTCCGAAACGTTTCTTGCAGCGAACAACGGCACATTCGTCAGCTCATTTCGTCGCCATTAGTAAATTATTTTCATCAGGGTTAAGGATAATACAAACCGAAAATGACCAATTACAGACAATATTTGAATTAAAAATCAGTACGAATACAACCGAGATTGGAGTCGAATTAGGGGTTATGGATATAAGACTCATTCACCCAGCTAGTAATAATATTCTCTGCCACATTCGTCAGCTCATTTCGTCGCCATTAGTAATTTTTTTCATCAGGGTTAAAGATAACAGAATTTAAAAATGGCCAAATTATAGACCATATTTGAATTAAAAATATTTGAATTACGAATACAGCCGAGATTGGAGTCGAATCCGGGATTATAACATTCAACTTGCCGTTTAACTCCCCCAAGCGGTGATGGAAATTTTGAAATATGTTAATCGGTCAATATTTGCGTGGAATAAATATTTTCAGGGTCAGTGCTGTTGATAGTATTTCTACCGATGTTGTTTGTGTATAATTTCAACCCATTTCGGAATAGGGATCGAGGTGGGTTACATAAAAGTAACTCAAAAGCAACCGAGGTTGGAGTCGAATCGGGGGTTATGAATATAAGACAACTCGGTCACCCAGCTAGTAATAATTATAAAAATCATTACAGTGTTGTCAGAGGTCGGTAAATTCTTATTTAAATGGAATAGGTAGTCGCAAATTAATATTTTTGAATCCAAAGGGAAGTTTCTTTGTAGTTTGTTGTTATACTTCGTTCTGTCGTTAAAATATTCTCCACCACATTCGTCAGCTCATTTCGTCGCCATTATTAATTTTTTCATCAGGGTTAAAGATAAAAGAACTTTAAAATGGCCAATTATACACAATATTTAAATTAAAAATATTTGAATTACGAATACAACCGAGATTGGAGTCGAATCCGGGATTACGGCATTCAACTTGCCGTTTAACTCCCCCAAGTGTGTGGCTGTTGTTGACCGTAACTGGAAGACAGGCTGATAGAAATGAAGACGCTGTATCCAACATTCCAACACATCACATAACTATCGTACAAATTTTTAAAACATAACAAAGCTGAATTATATATATGGAATATACATTTTTTGTATCTGTTCTCACGTTCGAAACGAGGATATATATTGTAGTAATATTTTATTTCCGTGAGGCAGAATAATTTCTGCATAACCCAGGCTAATTTATTAAGTGAATAACAAAACTTTGATGATTTTAATAATTTATATATATATATATACATGAAACATAAATTACTGAGGCGTGGTTTTGACCTACACGACATGTGGCTTTAAAGTACCATTTCTGTACTACTGACTGTACTACACACACCGAGCGAGCACGTGTTTCGAGATTTACGCGTCTCATCGACCACCCGATGTCTGAGGAGCCGAAATACGGACTGACTTCATAAACACAAACAATACTACTCACGCTCCAGCCCCGATTGTTGGGAGACTAGCCGCCAAAGGCGAACTTAACAATATACAAAATACTCATTTATCATGTTTATATGTTACAATATTTATCCAATCAATAGTTTGAATATTAATGTATAAATGATTTGTTAAAACAGATTTGTTCATCCAAAGGTTGTTTTCAATTTGATACATGTTCTATAATTCTGGTTCGAAGCTTACGCTTCGTTTGACCCATATAGCAGGCTCTACAATTAGTAGAGACTCATTAGTCCAGTCAAAAACTATGAATATGAATGTTACCATGTTTTTTAGACCTGAATGCACGTTTCGTTTGTCCTATATATACTGAAAATTGTAGTATTTCACAAAAATGAGTCTGTACTCCTCTTGATACAAGACAAGGAATTGATGGTCGTATATTAAGTAATTCCTATGTCGCTAAAACACGAATAAATATGACTATAAAAAGGAAGAATACTGATTTATCCCTGGGTTTCACGAGTGTAGGATGAGTTTATTTATTTAACCGCTTTGTTTATGTGGAATTTTATGAAGGGAAGCGGACAGGTTGGAAAGTAAAAAGACAGACTTAGAAAATAACATGGCTCTGACTACTAACTTGTTAACAATAGTCACTTTTTGTGATCGTAGGGTGGCAAAGAGGAATATTGTAAGACACGTCCTTAAAACTTTGGTTTCATTTAAGACTAACTTTGTTGTTCGCCCGCTTTACCAGTCCCATGTTCGACGAAAGGGCGGCCGTGACGCCACCGAGTGTTCTGAGAGACCATCCTGAACCACCCAAAGTCTCAGTCTACGGTAGACTGTGAGAGATCGGTTACGACTGTCTTTTGCGCAAGGTAAAACGGGAATCGTGTAAGTGACACAGAGGATCGCGTTACAATATCGCAATCCGGGAAATCTATGGGAGAGTTGAATTACCCAGAGACTTTCAGAGCGAAGCACGGGGAAACCCAACTGTCTTCACTTCACTGAGACGGAAACGTCACGTTTCTTTCCGACGACATTTACTTGATTTTGACTGACGCGCTCCGTGTGAGTGTGTGTGTGTTGGCGATGACGATGAGGTGAGTGAGTGCAAACCTAAGTGTTCAATACTTTATAATCTCTCTATTTATACCACTGTGATCAAAAAGTAAGGTGAAATTGTCAATTAAAACTCCCGGGTATTAGGAAGACAGGTAATTTTTTTTTCCTAGGTTGGTAGGGCTGTCTATAATATTTTCCAAGCGTCTTATTGTTAAAATGTTTAATTATCTCCGAGTTACACGTGTTTTTGTAAACAACCAAAAGTGAATTTTTCGATTTTTGCAATGGGTGATTTTGTTGAGCAAAGAACTTGCACGAAATTTTGTTTGCGGAACGAATATTCTTGTGCGGACAAGTTGAAAATATTGCGGAAGGCCTTTGGTGATCAAACTATGGCACAAAACAACGTTTATAAGTGGTACAACGAGTTCAAAGAGGGTAAAGAACGCGTTGAAGACGAACCGCGCTCTGGACGACCATCAACGTCTACCGACGAGGCCCACGTCCAAAAAGTCAAAGATTTGGTGCTTGAAAATCGTCGATGGACAATTACAGATCTCGCTGATAGTGTTGTAATATCATTTGGCTCCGCCCAAAATATTTTGAAGAATGTTTTGTGTCTCGAACGCGTCAAGTCTCGATTGGTGCCAAAATCGCTCAATTCTTTGGGGAACAAAGCGTCGCGTTGATGTGTGTGAAACTTTGCTGTCTGACTATCAGGACCACTTGAAATGCATCATTACTGGAGACGAGACTTGGATTTACGCATACGATCTTGAAACCTCCAACCAATCCCGCGAATATCGTGCAAAAGGTGAAGCAAGACCGTAAATCAAGGTGATGTTGACAGTTTTCTTTGATTATCGTGGTGTGGTGCACTATGAATTCCTTCCGCCGGGCCAAACTGTCAACAAAGAATATTATTTGAGCGTTATGCGTTGTTTGCGTGAAGCTATTCGTCTGAAACGACCGGATTTATGGGCGAACAACTCTTGGTTCCTTCATCACGATAATGCACCATGTCATACTGCATTGGTTCTTCGCGACTTTTTTTGCCAAAAACTCGACTCATATCGTTCCGCAACCACCGCATTCGCCTGATTTGGCTCCGTGCGACTTCTGGCTATTCAGAAAACTCAAAAGGCTAATGCGGGGACGCCGTTTTGACACGATTGAGGAGATAAAAACTGAATCGAAGAAGGTCTTGAAGGCTATACCAGAAAAAGACTATTCCAACTGTTTCGAGGACTGGAAAAACCGTTGGAAAAAGTGCGTTTTATCGAACGGGGATTACTTTGAAGGGGATGAAATTGATTTGGAAGAATAAATAATGAATTTGTATCTTATAAATAAATTCACCTTATTTTTTGTTTACAGTGGTATATAAAAAAATTGAATGTCTGTGTCTCCCTTGTGCGCTACTAAACCATTCATCCGATTGCGATGAAACTTTGGTGAGTTGTACGCACCCCCGTGAAGATTTATGTCGGGGTTTCGAAGCGTTACGAAACTCACAAAGGGGGTGAACAGGGGTGTTATGTCAATACATGCTAAAACGGCCGATACTAGCGTCAATTAATTATTTTTTGGAGTCTATGTGATTAACACTTTTTCTATCCAGATGTATTGAGTGTATAATTTCAACCCCTTAAAGTATCAATAACGGAGGGGGTGGAGGGGAGTTACGTAAAAATAATGCGTAACAACAGAAATTGGTGTCAAATCCAGGGTTATAGATGTCAATTAGTTTAATTCTGACATTCACCATGTCAGTTAAGCTGTAGTTCAGCCCCTTGGTGTGGGGGTGGAAGGGGCGATACAACTTTCCGTTTACAATATTAAATGCGTAGACCAAACTTTATACACATGTTAATTACGATCCAGGAACAAACACTGAGGGGTTACCACAAACCTTCCGCCTCAGTGGGTGGGGATGGAATTTTAAATAATTCCTAACCTGTTATTAGTAGCATCGAATAAAAGAGATTTCGGAGTCACTTAATTTGATAGTGTCATTCTAGAATTTTGAAGTGTCTAATTTCAACTCCAAAAGTCAAGGTAGGGAAATACTTATATTAGTGGTTGAAGGATTTGACATAAAAAGTAACGCAAAAAATATCGTTATTAGTGTCAATTCCAAGGTTATAGGAGTCGCTGAGTCAATAAATGTCGTTGTTTATTTGAAGTAAGACGCCGAGGGGTTAGGTTGGGGAGGAGAGCGTAAATGAGTAAATTTTCCAAACACTGGCGTTATTGATGCTGGTTAAATGAAAAGTTTACTAAGCGGTTAGTGACGAATCTATTCCTACCCCGGGTTAATTTAAAAAAATATCCCGGCAACGCCAGCACTCGGCTAGTTTATCATATATTAAATATCATAATAATTTAACGAAATTTATGGTGATTGAACTAGATTTTCAATATACATTTTTTCTATTATCAAAATTTCTTCCTGAATTGTCAAATACAATTGTCCGCTGCATTTAATTGTAAGTAATATTAAATAAAATTTTAATTAATTGTATTATAAATTATCATGTTTGTAAAATCTTGCTTTTTGGAATTTTTAGAAAACAATTAGATCATTTAATTGACTTTACAGCACATGACGAGATCCTAATAAATTACAATGTTTTTTTCTATTATAACCTTTAAACATTTAAACTTATAATAAATTTATAACTAAAGAGGTTGATGTTTTCATCTTAATCGATCATTCCTAAGCATATTTATTTAAACAAATAATTGCTAATTGGAACAGTTTCCATATTGTAGATTGAGATAGAAAATATAAATCCAGATAAGTTTCCGAAATGTTCTACATTAAACTTGTATTACATTCAGGTAATATTAAAACGAACAGCATTGTGTAGCGCGTGAATGCAGAGACTGTAATGGTTGCTGCGGAATATTGTCGAACAGCGTACGCACACAGAACGTTGGCGGAAAACAGTCGGTGTGTTGTGGGAACCGGACGAGTGTGTTTTTGGAGGGCCCTGACCGTGGAATGTCATGGCGAGTCTGTTGTGGCGAACCGGCCGATGGTGGTTGTGTTCAGCGTACATATTAAAGGTTTTTCTACAGCAAAACTGAGTGTGACAATACGTACGACAGTAAAGTTCGTGAAACAGTAAAGGCGCCGAAATTGTTATGAAGTGAAACTATATAGCAATCAGTGATATGGCCTGTAAGTAATATATTTTTCTTTAAAATTAAAATAACCACGAGTGTACAACCAAGCACAGCTCTGAATATAAATGGTATCTAGAAACTTGATCTTGTAAACCTTTATGTAAATAATTTGCCGTGAGATTTGTCTAGTTTTTTTGTTGTCAGATCATTATTATAAAATTTTGTTATTGTCGATTAAATTCGTATTTACTTTTTTAAATTTGGTGAAAATTGCAAATCACTATTTTTATTAGAGGCCCAGTAAGCGGCCGTCAAGTTTTTGATTCTCATTAAAGCTGAGGAATTTATTACATAAAAGGTACAAAATTCAATGTAAGTCGAAATTGTAATTAAATAATCATTCGTTATTTCTTTAAAATAATTCTGGTTTAATTTCAAGGTAAAATCCGGATAACTTTCTTCCTTTGTTTCATCAATAGCTTTTTTATGCTACATAATTTGACTCTCTACCGTGATGGCATATTTAATTTAATTAAAAGTGTATATCACAATATATATTTTTTCCCCACATAAGATATGGTATTATTTTCTGGGGTAATTCTGCTACCTCGTCTGTTTTCAGGCGATTCTTCCATTACCATGTGTATTCTTGTGTCAACTAATTTTTTTACAAAAAATCCAAAACAAATCTCATAACCACTAAAGAATTGATCATAGGATCATGCAAGACGAAAGAATAATTTATTTCCAAATTCTCGAACGTCCTGCGTCAGGAAAAGTTTGTTCTATATTGCATAATAAACTTCCTAGAGATAACAAAATTATATTTAAATCCGTTCAGAGAGCACATTTTCAAGGTCACTTGTTTTACTCTGTCGAGGAATACATTCAATTCATTTAATCCAATTGAATTCATATAAATTTATTTTTATATTGAATTTAGAATCACATGTTCTTAAAAGAATACTTATAATTAATTTAATTCAATTTAATTTGAACTCACGTAAATTTGTGAGTGATATTGTTCGTTTGTGAGTGTGTCCTTGGATAACAGACAGCGTTAAGATTAGATTTAATTATTTTTCTCCTGTCAAAAAAAAATACTTTGAATGCATAACGGATCAGTGAACTACGAATAAATTTTTTTTCGTTAAAAACAGCCAGCCTTATTAGTGAGAAAAAAATTTTATTATCTAATTTAAAACATAATATTTGACAAACAAAACGTTTCATCCCCGATTGGGGCACCTTCAGTTATAATTCATAACAACTAAATTTAATTGTAATTTGTAAAATATCAGTTACAATTTATAACAATTGAAATTAAATGTAATTTACACGTTAAGAGGTCCCAATCAGGGATCTAACGTTGTGTTTGTCAAATATTATGTTTTAAATTTGATAATATTATGGCTGGTGTTTTTAACCATTTTTATGAAAATAAGTCAGACTATTATCATTAATGTAACAATTATTCAGTATTTATTTAGGCTACTTTTGCCTCTCAGTGCCGCTTTCCATCACTTTAAAATTATTTTTTTAATTTCATCACTGAAAATAAAAGAAAGAGAAAATGGAGAATTTCGTACCCACGTGCATACACATTCCGTGCTAACCGACATATATTTGTCCCAGTTAATGATATTTGGAATTTAAAAATCCTTGCCTGGTCACGCGAGACCAGCAACGATCCACAAGACTTTTCACATGGAGTCACGAGTCTTGAATGTGGATCTCATCCCGCTACGACACAGTAACAATGATTTCCAGCACAAAGATATGACGTTGACACAATTCCTGCCCAACGTCACGCACTGAAATCACCGGGAATGGACGAGAATCATGACTGGAGGCCCAGACCACGGAATGTCATGGCGAGTCAGTTGTGGCGAACCGGCCAATGGTGGTCGCATTCAGTATTAACGGCTTGTGTGACAATACGTACGACAGAACGTCAGAATTTTTAAGACTGTGTCCACTTGCAATGATTTCCCAGCACACGAGGAGTGAGGCTAATGTTGTCACTTACCCCTGACATGGCGAGGTTCTTGTGGTTGCTGAGACAGACTGCGAAGCGCTCCTTGGACATGCCGCGTCTCTGGCGTCTCTTGGTTCTTTCCCCGCGGGACCTGGGGTTGATGGTCTTGGCCACCACTTCGATCATCGTCCTCCAACACTCTGCGCTCCTCAGCCTCCTCGCAGAGCCAGATAAACACAAACGGCGTCGTGGTGTCGTCACGTCCCAGCCTCCTCGCGCGGTCCAGAGTCCGGACACTCTCTTATCTGTGGGGCTCGTCTCTCTACTCCTCCACGGACGTCAGCCTGCGCTCGCAGGTGGGGACAAATAACAACTAGGTCCACCCTCTGGCGTGGATTAATTAGTTAACAACAAATAAAAACAATTTACACAGAGTCACAAGTCTTTATCAGCTTCAACAAAAAGATTTATGGTGGAAGAATACAGGAAAAACAACGTTGAACAATCTTCCTGAACACACTTATTTATTAACAACAAATAAAAACAATTTACACAAGAGTCAAAGTCTTTATCAGCTTCAACAAAAAGGTTTAGGGTGGAAGAATACAGGAAAAACAATGTTGAACAAACTTCCTGATCACATTAAAAAATCAAGGAACACTCCAGTCAGTTCCAGCCACTCTCAGCTATGAAGTTTTGGAAAATAGTGTTCATACACAAACATGGAACCGTAATACAATGATGGAAATAGTTAACATCAACTATTAGTTGCATCTCATTACTAAACGATTTAAGAATGGAAATAATAATAATTTACTTTTAATTGTTTTTAACATATTTTTTATATTTAATATCTTAAGTAACCTCAGATTATAATGCAGATTAAGTTATTAGTAACAGCATATTATTTTAATCCCTGTTATCATTATATTTCACGTTCACCAACAGACTTTTTATTAAAATAAAATAATAGAATGTAACAGCTCAAAATTTCTGTATTTCACTGTAGTCCTAGCCTAGATCTGTCTCTTCCTTCCCTAACGCCCCCCCCCCCACACACACACTTCCCCTCCAATGCTAATTTAACCAGCCCTTCATGCGTCAAAAGGTCGCTTCTTTTCTATCTCTGGTCCTCCATAATGGTCCTCCATAATGTTCTGTCTTCACCCATTCTATTCAAGACTTCATGATTTGTGACTTGATCAAATATATATATATATATATATATATATATATATATATATATATATATATACCACTGTGAACAAAAAGTAAGGTGAATTTATTTATAAAATATAAATTCTTTATTTATTCTTTCAAATCAATATCATTCGCTTCAAAGTAATCCCCGTCCGATAAAACGCACTTTTTCTAACGCTTTTCCAGTTCTCGAAACAGTTGGAATAGTCTGTTTCCGGTATAGCCTTCAAGACCTTCTTCGATTCAGTTTTTATCTCCTCAATCGTGTCAAAACGGCGTCCGCGCATTAGCTTTTTGAGTTTTCTGAATAGCCAGATGTCGCACGGAGCCAAATCAGGTGAATACGGTGCTTGCGGAACGATATGAGTCGAGTTTTTCGCAAAAAAGTCGTGAGGAACCAATGCAGTATGACATGGTGCATCATCGTGATGAAGGAACCAAGAGTTGTTCGCCCATAATTCAGACGAATATCTTCACGCAAACGACGCATAACGCTCAAATAATATTCTCTGTTGACAGTTTGGCCCGGCGGAAGGAATTCATAGTGCACCACACCACGACAATCAAAGAAAACTGTCAACATCACCTTGATTTTCGGTCTTGCTTCACCTTTTGCACGATATTCGCTGGATTGGTCGGTGGTTTCAGGGTCGTATGCGTAAATCCAAGTCCCGTCTCCAGTAATGATGCATTTCAAGTGGTCCTGATAGTCAGACAGCAAAGTTCCACACACATCAACGCGACGCTTTTTTTCCCAAAAATTGAGCGATTTTGGCACCAATCGAGACTTAACGCGTTTGAGACACAAAACATTCTTCAAAATGGTTTGGGCTGAGCCAAATGATATTCCAACACTATCAGCGAGATCTCTAATTTTCCATCGACGATTTTCAAGCACCAAATCTTTGATCTTTTGGATGTGGCCCTGGTCGGTTGACGTTGATGGTCGTCCAGAGCGCGGTTCGTCTTCAACGCGTTCTCGGCCCCCTTTGAACTCGTTGTACCACTTATAAAGGTTTTTTGTGCCATAGTTTGATCACCCAAGGCCTTCCACAACATTTTCAACGTGTCTGCACAAGAATATTCGTTCCACAAACAAAATATGAGCAAGTTCATTGCTCAACAAAATCACCCATTGCAAAAATCGAAAAATTCACTTATGGTAGTTTACAAAAACACGTGTAACTCGGAGATAATTAAACCTTTTAACAAAAAAAACGCTTGGCAAATATTATAGACAGTCCAACCAACCTAAGGGGAAAAAATTTACCTGCCTTCCTAATACCCGGGATTTTTAAATGACAATTTCACCTTACTTTTTGATCACAGTGGTATATATATGGTATATATATATACCATATATATATATATATATATATATATATATATATATATATATATCTGTGTGTGTGTAATTAATTGCAGTGAACTTAATCGTATACCCAAACAAAGAGTACTTTTGAAATTAGATTAAAAGAAAACCAAACTGCAAACCACAATATTGTCACTATCTATTAATTAGAAATTTTAGACATGAGCAATATTTATTTTAGAGCAATGTATCAGTAATGTTTTAATTTAAACTAAAACAATTTGTAAACACAACCATACCTTAAAATGAAGAAATATTAGGAAAATATTTTTTTAAAAAAATTGATTAAATTAAATAATTGTGTAAATAAAAAATTGAACTTTATCTGGCACGTATTAAATAAAATTTTAAAAAATTAGACGAATTCAGAATTAATTTATGAACATTAATTAATAATTAGCGAATATAAAATTGTTTATTATTCAATAAACAATTAAAATATATTAAGTTAAATTGTTTTAATCATATTTACAACATATTTTAATAAAAATATTTTAATGTTAAATTATTTTATTCACGTTTACTACAAATTTTTAAGTATTTATTTAATAATAAACAAACTGAAGAAACAAAATATATTTTAGTTAATTGTAAATTTTAGTATGAAAAACTGGCAAGTGCAGCTGTGTCGCTCTAGGCTCTTCTTCGCACCTGACGAAAGGAACAAGGGTCCCAGAACCATTGTGTGCTATTTATACTACCACTTTTTTTGTTCGAATTGGCTATCTTTCTTATTCACTGTAAATTTTAATGTTTATAAATTCTGACTTTTGTCCAATTTCCACTAATTATAAAATTGTGTAAAAGTATAATTTGGAATGCGTTATTTCCCAGATCCCACTGTTCATAATTCAGTTTATGAATTTAAATATTGTACTGTTGATAGTTGTTTCTTCCATATAACATTCAGGAATTACAACTTTTTTGGAGAAAATTTAAATTATGCATTAAACTACTTTAAGAAGTTATATATATTTAGACTCACAAATTATATTTATATTTTTGCCTCCTGAAGAAGTTCAGAAAAAAGCGATCGAAACGTCGTGGCCAATTTCTATTTGATTCATATGATATAATTTTTTTATTAATATATATATACGATATATATATATATATATATATGATATATAATATATATATACACGATATAAATATATATATACGATATAAATATATATATACGATATAAATATATATATATATATTAATATATATATATTTATATATAAATATATATATATAATATATATACACGATATAAATATATATATACGATATAAATATATATATACGATATAAATACATATATATATATATATATATATATATATATATATATATATTAATATATATATATATATTTATATATAAATATATATATAAATATATATATATATACGATATAAATATATATATAATATATATATATACTTATATATATTAATATATATATATACGATATAAATATATATATATTAATATATATATATCTGACAAATTTCTTTCTTTACTTAATCCACACACTTCAATAAATCTAGTGAAAAACTCCAATCGATAAAGACACAACTTCTTTACTAAATATCTATAATTAACTGACACGTTTAAATTTTATAATAAATTGATGAACTCATCTATATGGATGAAAACAATTAATTATTGACATGAGAATTGTTGATAACATAATTTGACGTTTCGTCCTTAATTTAGGGCCTTATCAGGTGTACATTGGATCAATTTCAGACTTGGACAGTTTTTCTATATTTTTAATTAATATATCGCAGAAAATAAATATTATAAACACAAATTTTAGGCCAAAATTTATTTATTTAATATTAATTGAAGATCTAGGCATTTTATACAAAGTATTCATAATAATTCCGCTTCACCGATTAAATTTTTGTTCTAAAATAAAGTATGATTGCATGAATCTGCTTTTTTAAAAATAATTTGCAGCTGACGATGTCGCAAATTCGGGACGAAACGTCCTGATACTATACTGTCATTGTACTGATTTCTTTCGAATTTATTAAATTTATGTTTCAGGATTGACAACGGGACCGGGAATCGAACCCAGGACTTTTGAGCCCTTCACGTGGTGCTCTTACCATCTGACCTACCTTTCGCGGACTCCGTGTTAGACGTGAACTTTCTCCGTCCTGAAGGAAATACTCACCTACTTCACTGAATAATTTAGGACTTGATCACAGGTACAATTGATCTAATTCAGTAGTCTGTAGCGCTGAGCTTTGAAAGCATTTCTTCTGTACTAGAATTATTAATTATTTACGGTCAGGTTTGTGTCACCAAGCCGATAATTGTCTTGGTTGACATTTTTTAATTTCCTTTAGAGCTGCCAGCGTATCACAGGAGACCACGGTTTATTTATTCTCCTGTCGCCATAATCTGAAGTGATTCCCCTCGGTCACATAGTAACAGGCCGTGGTGGTATCGAAAGGTACCATCGGGAAGTTCAACAGGATGGGGGCGAGGAATCTCTCAGAACTTTGCTCCCGGGTCAACAATTATTACAAGTCCACAGATCACTGCTTCACACATACACACACAAGCTTCCAGGGGATAAATACTCAGAAATTGTATAAGAGAAAAAGTGCGCGCAGTAACACCAGAAGGAGAGGTTGAAGATCAGCGATCATCAAGGCTCAGGAGAAGAAGCAATTGGGGCTGCCCCATGCTGCAAATGTATTTATTAAAGATGGGGTTATATTTGACCAAAAAAAGGAATATGCTGTCAATTTTTTTCGAGACAATTATTACAGTGATTTTAGGATTCAGGTTCCAAGGGATTGTGCTTGGACAGCCAGGCTGGACTGACCACGTCATGGACAACTTTGCCCTGCTTCTACAGTGACGATTATGATTTTGTCTCCGCCTAATAGTCGCTTTATATAATTGAATACAGCAGTAGTAGTGCTGTATGATGTCATCAGCAAGCTGGTGGAAGGAATCCCTCGACGGAACCAGGTGGAAACCTGAGCAGCAGCTGTGTGGGATATCCGTGACACCACGCCCCAAGGCCACAGAGTCTATTCTACGCAGCCTGCATCATCATCACCACCACCACCGGCGCAGGGTGGCAATTCCTCCGTCTTGGTGCAGAATTCCCCTCGGTTTGCAAGAAACTGGACCACAGTCGTTGTCCACGGAACCTCTGAAAGGTCCTCAGCGGTTGTTAATACCACAACAAGAGAACCAGTTACTAACATATCTGATAAATATAATTACTGGAACCAGAATTTTCAATTTTGAATGAAAATAGAATTATTGTGATATCTATGATCCTTAAATTTTAGGCTAACTTCTTTGATTGTACAATAATATCTCCTCATCTGTTTAATAGTTACTTAATGATAGCTGAATAACAGACAAAAATCAGCGATAAAATTTATTTATTTGTACTATCACTTTCTTTCGTCTGTTACGGGATTATTTGTTTACGTAATTATTATACTTATCAACATTATTTTGTTTATTTCGCTTAATGGAGCCCCATAACTTTTTTTCCCCCTAATTTAACTTATATTTCACACGGTTTGTGTGAAACGTAACGAAGTATTGTAGTTGTATTTTTTTTTCATCCGCTTTTCTTATTGGGTATTTTATTATTTAACTAGCTGGGTGTCCTGAATTGCGCGGGTTGTCATAATTCAACACAGAGACATCCATAACCCCGGATTTCACTCGAATCTGGGTTGTTTTTGCGTTATTCTTATGTATCGCCCCCTCCACCCCACCCCTCCTATGATAAACGGCTTGAAATTATACATAAACAGCACCGTAAGAAATACTATCGATCTCACTAACCCAGAAAAATATTTATTCAACGCAGATATCGACCCCTGGGGGTCCAACGGCAAGTTAAATGTCATAATTAAACTCAGCGACATCCGTAACCCCGGATTTGACATCAATCTCTGTTGTTTTCGCGATATTATCCTCAACGTGCCACCACACCCCCACCCCTAAGAGTGCTCCCTTCCCATGCCGAAAAGGGGTTGAAATTCTATTGTCAATCACTTTGACCCCGAAAATTATTTATCCGACTCAAATGTCGGCCGTTTTAGCATGTTTGAATATTTCTACCCTGGTCCACCCCTGCTCCTGGGGGTTGTAGACGTGTCTCACCCCGACAGCGTTTGTTTATTGGTCGCAAAGGACACGTGTACGAATATTGGGTGAAATTTGTTCCATGGGTGGAGATTTATATGCGGAACATTCACACAAACAAACACTCTGTTTTATTTATTAGACTGGAAGGAGTTGATTAGATTATAAATGGTTCTGTTTAGATCTCTCTTCATTATAGTATTATTTACAAATATGGCCGTGATTTAAAGTCCGAGACGCAATATTTATTAATTTATTCAATATTATTTCACGGCGGAACATTAACCGAAGCTGTTACAAATTGGAAACTGATTTAGATGTTTTTTTTTATTTCATTAGTCTCTGTAAGGAAGAAACAGGACGAGTCGAAGCTCCACTAAATACAATCTAATAATACACAATAAATTTAACAAGTAGGAGAATGCAACAATGAGGAAGGAAGACGAGTAAATACGGGAAAAAGACATATTAAAGAAAAATCAAAATAGTATATAATAATAAAAAGAAATATATAAAAGAGACAATGGTTAAGTGAAGGGTGAAAGACGGATCCTGACAGTGAACCGTGATTGAGAACAGCAAGGCCGGACTGGCATTGACTTTGCTGGCTGGCTCCGAGGCTCCTGTTGACCTGCGACGGCTCGCTGACCCACGAGGCGACGGCCCGGCGCTGCACGCATCCGTCAGCTGCTCAACTACTCAATAAACACCAACCTAGTTGTGCATCTACAACCACAATAACAAAAGTTGGGGGAGGAAAAACACGCCAGTGAACCGTTCCCGAGATTCGGTAAAGGTGGGGGGAACAGGTTCTTCACACGCGTGAAAGACTTCCTTGGCCAAGGACGGTCAGGTCAACCACAGTTTACAGAGAAAGTGCTAGTATCCGTAGTATTTAAAATTAATTAAGGAAAGTGAACTCCGAAGGATCAATTATACCCTCTGGTTTCAGCTTTAATAATCAACGGCACACAGAGTGTGAAAGAAACCAATTATAAATAAAATATTAAAATTAATATGACTTGTATTAATACAAATATAATTAATATAGCATGGCCATATGTCAGAACTTTATTAAATAAATTAACATAAAATACAACAAAGGTTCTTCCCGTTCGTTGAAACAGGTTCAGCCAAAATTGAAAAATCTTTAATTCTGGTTGGAAGCTTCGCTTCGTTTGACCCATATAACAGGCTCTACGACACAAACACTCACTTTCTTCAATCATGGAAGAAAACGTTTTGTGAATTTATATAATAAATTTCTCGATTGATGGCCACATTACATTAATTATATTTATAAAAAACATTTAATTCCGATAACCCTTACTTTTTAAGCGAACATATTTGATTCGGTTCCAAATATGCGATAAAATTTTATTGTTGTCTTGCTAATTAGGCTAATTCGTTAACTAATTAGTACACATGTAGCGTTCTGTTGTATATGCAGCTTAATTGCGCGCCCGCGACTAGATGTTATTTAAGTTTCAGATTTGACGAAAGCAACAGAGATTACCAGAAACGTGACGTAGAGACTCCGAGTGACTTCTCCACAGAATTGAACGGTCTGTTATTTTATTATGTAACTAGCTGCGATGCCCGGTTTGTCATCATGAAACTCAGCGATATTTGACTCCAATCTCGGTTGTTGTTTTTTTGCATTATTTTTCTGTAACGCCTGTCCAACCCCACCTCTAACGGCGCTCCCCTCCTATGCTGAAAGAGGTTGAAATTATACACAAACAACATCGGGAGAAACACTATCAAGAAAAATGTTTATTTAACGCAAATATCGGCCGTGTTTGCTAGTTTGAAAATTTCCACGCTCACCCCTGGGGGGTTAAACGGCAAGTTAAATGTCATAAAGAAACTCAGTGACGTCAACAGCCCCGGATTTGACTCCAATCTCTGTCGCCATATTTTCTTGAACCTCCCCTCCACTCTTCCTGCCCATGTCGAAAGGGCTTGAAATTATACAATGAAAATATTGGTAGAAATAGTATCCATCTCTTTGACCCCGAAAAATATTTATCAGACTCAAATATCGGCCGTTGGAGCATGTTAGAAAAATGTCACCCCCGGCTCTGGTGGTTAAATCGTCAATTTATTGTCATAATTAAACTCAGCGACATCCATACCCCCGGATTTGACTCTAATCTTGTTTGTATTCACGTTATTTTCTTATAACGCCCGTCCGCCCCCACCCCTAAGGGTGCTCCTTTCCCATGCTGTAATGAGTTCAACAAGATAACATCGGTAGAAATATTATCAATCTCTTTGACCCCTAAAAATATTTATCCAACTGAAATATCGACCATTGTAGCATGGTACTTATTTATATAAACCCGAAAACGTATTTAATTCTATATTCAATAAGTGATTTAACTGAAATCTAAATGTCCCTAGTTCCGTACTTACTTTCTACCGACAGCTATAAAATACATTGAATTTTATTGCATCAATCCCAACTAACATACCCCAAATTTATTTACGAATAGAATACTTAAATGTACTCCTCGAGTATTGCAGGATGTAATTGTCCCTCAGTCATTACTTAAGATTAATTTGATGAAATCTTAGCTAAATTCACAATGTAAACGCCATATTGGATTTAACTAACTTATACCGCCCGTCCACCCCCACCCTTAAGGAATCCGCAAGATTCATAAAGTATTCGTATTGGTTTCTTTATCATCACTCGACTGAGTATTGATGGATAGAATTATACTTTTTATTCAATTAAAATATTTCTGCTTTATTTCATTACGGAAAAAGGAAATATTTAACGTCTCTCGATGTCCCGTGACGTCATGGCCTCTTGGCGCGCAGTAATTTAACACAAAATTATAAAGGTTTTCAATTATAATTCTTTCCACATATATGCTAGGGGTTTCTCACCCCCACAGTAGCGTTTCTCGTGTTCTGAAGAATATGTGTACCGAGTGTTGTTGCAATCTGTCCACGCGTTAAAATTTGTATAGAAATTAACCGAAATACATACATACAAACATACATCCTTTTTTTATTATATATATAGATTATTCGTTGCCGGTTTTGCTCTCAAATGTAATAACGGTTGTAGGTCATTATAGGGAAACAATGGGAGTATATAAGTATGGATAAACAAAGAGAATATACTCACAGAGAAAAATAAACGCAGTTAATGGGGTGGGGGGGGGGCAGATAAATAAGACAATTTGTAAACGAGAATGTAAGAATCGAATTGGAAAAAACATAAGAGAGGAAAAGAAGAAGCTTTGGCCGTCCTGGGACTGTTTCACACTGGTGTGTGGAGGAAAGATGATGGCATAGTGTAAGTGACGCAGACTGTGAATAAGGTCGCCACAAGAACCTTGTCACACTTGAGTGGGTGTGAGGACCAAACATTCACTCGCTATCAGTGAGCACAGTCTAACATTCACTCGCCAAAGTAGAGGAGACCAAGGGCGTCGCCAGTTTAATAGTAATATACACATTACACAACTTAATAATCTCCGCTGACGTCACTAGTAGTTATCGTACATATTTGACATGTTCCTTAGATGACAGTGAGTCCTTTAAGCGTTCAATCCTTGTGTCTGTTTCCTCAGCCTTGAAGATTTCCTTCTCATGTGGAAGTCACTCAATACGGAAGTACATGACCTACTTTAATAATCAAAATATTTGACTTGTGCAGTTGTGTCTCTCTAGGCACTTGCGTTTTTTACTACGTCTACAGAAACGTTGTGTGATATTCATATTATCACTTATTTTGTCTGCATTTGTCTGTCTTTCTTACTATTTATTTCCAATCAGACGTTAATTTTTTATTTTAATAAGTGATTTTGATTAATTATATTTTTAAAAGTTTAATAATAGATTGATTTATCTTACTGCAATGTAAATGTGAATATAGTTTGTCTCTTGAGTTAGTTAATCTCTATTTTCATGCCAGAACAATATTATTCCCGTATAATTTAAAGAACACATATTTAATTCTGGTATTTTACAAATTTATAAAATACAATAATATAATACGATTGTTTATAGAAAACGTTTGTTGTAAAAAAAGTTTGGCAAAGATGTCACTGCATTGTTGGTGAATCTTTGAAGAATAAGGAGAAGGTGTAGACAGGCTATGTATAGGGTAATCCACATAGTGGCAACTCCCCTCTTATACCATAGGAAAGGGACTGAAAGGGGGGATGCGGAAAGGTAGAGGAAGGTAGCCAAGGGTTAACTAGGGCCCCCGGGCTATGTTTTAACGATCCTACCCGGCAATTCGCCTAAAAGTGATGCAGGGAAAACACTAGAAAAACCTGCATCAGGTAGGTTTTCTGTGGGGTCGCAGCATTCCCTTCTCCATGTCTCGACAACTTTAGGAGCCAGCTGGCCGACTGTTCCAATCTGTGAAGCCAGAGAGTTGTTTAGAGAGAAGGTCTTTAGAAATGTACCTGCGAGTGTGTTCAGACCTTTTTTAAAAAAACGTAAATAAAGTTTAAAGTTTTATTCTGTTTGTGATTAATTTTTTTAAAAAGTAATAAAAATGCACAAAAATTAGCTTTAATTAACTCTGTGGAAGTTGACGTTTGCCACAATTTATTGAACAGAGACTTGGGACCTGATTAAAATATTCAGTTATATATATATATATATAGTCCCTTTCAAAACTGATCTTCAATGAATATCATTCTAACAATTATATTAAAATGAATTATTTTTCAAATAAATGTTGGCTATCATTTTTTATTATATATATATATATATATATTATATATGTATGTATGTAACGCACTTCGACTCATATCCCAAAATTTCGCTCACCTCCCATGTCGAAAGGGGTTGAACTCATTGACCCTGAAAAAGTTTCTTATAAAATTTTCGAAAATTTCTGCCCTCTCCTCTGGGTTAAACAAATAGTTGAATGTTATAATTTAACTCAGCGACACCCATAACCTCGATTTGACTCGAATCTCGGTTGTATTCGAGTTATTTTCTTATAATGCCCGTCCATCCCCCACCCCTAAGGGTGCTCCTTTCCCATACTGTAAGGGGTTGAAATTGTACTAATACCATACCGGTAGAAACAATACCAATCTATTTGATCCCTATAAATATTTATGCGACTCAAATATCGGCTGTTTTAGTACGGTTTGAATATTTCCACACCCGCTCCCGGGGGCGGTAGACGCGTCTCACCCCGACGGTGTTTGTTTACTTGTTTGCAAAGAACACGTGTACGAAATTTGCTTCACCGGTGTAGATTTGTATAAGGAACATACATACAAACAAACAAAGAAACAAACCGTCTGCTTTATTTATTAGATTATTAGTCTCTGTGAGAATCTGTAACAGTGATTTCCGTCCATACTGAACCCCATGTTTAGAAGTATTTACACTTTATTATTGACACGTAATGCTTGATTTGTGTTTATGGAGAAGCTGTTGAAACACAGGCAGAGATGTTTCTCATTTTCTCCTCACGTCAAAATATTGGGCCCTCAGTTTATATGGATAATGTGCCCGTAAAAGAACCTTGTGGAACTTCCCCCCCCCCCCCCACCAATCTTATAAATACATATAACGGTCTCAGCGGACTAAAATTAATAGGATCAAGAGATTCTCGAGAATGTCAGCAGATTTACGGCTAGAAAAACGGAAAGGACGTTGTTGAACAACTGACGCAAACCGAAAGCGGGAAACTGGTTCCCCAAGGTCTGCTGATGGTCCCTTTACTACAGTCTGCTGGGTCGGATGGTCAGTGATGATATAAACAGCAGCGGAAGAACGTGACCAATGCAAAATCCTTCAGTAATTCTCTCTGTTAATATTTTATTATTCTTCATTGTAAAATGATGGTCTTGTCAGTCTTGACGAGGCGCCAGGACCTGCGGGTCTTAAAAAGTTCATTTCTTACATTCACAACTATCTGGAATCTCAGAAGCGCTCCATTCTCCGCCAAGAACAGAAGATGATAATGAGCAACGTCACAGTCTCATTCATTGGAAAATGGTGTAACTACATCGCTTATGGATCTATACACTCTTTACATAAAAATGAATGGACGTCGCTGTGTTTCCGGGTTTATATAAATAAGTACCATGCTAAAATGGTCGATATTTGAGTTGGATAAAATTTTTAGGGGTCAAAGAGATTGATAAGATATCTACCGATGTTAGCTGAGTATAATTTGAACTCATTACAGCATGGGGAAGGAGCACCCTTACGGGTGGGGAGGACGAGCGTTATAAGAAAGTAACGTGAATACAGCCGAGATTAGAGTCAAATCCAGGGGTATGGATGTCGCTGAGTTTAATTATGACAATAAATTGATGATTTAACCACCAGAGCCGGGGGTGACATTTTTCAAACATGCTCAAACGGCCGTTATTTGAGTCAGATAAATATTTTTCGGGGTCAAAGAGATGGATACTATTTCTACCGATGTTTTCTTTGTATAATTTCAAGCCCTTTCGACATGGGAGAGCAGGAGGAGTGGAGGGGAGGTACAAGAAAATATGGCGACAGAGATTGGAGTAAAATCCGGGGCTATTGACGTCACTGAGTTTAATTATGACATTTAACTTGCCGTTTAACCCCCCAGGGGTGAGCGTGGAAATTTTCAAACTAGCAAACACTGCCGATATTTGCGTTAAATAAACATTTTTCTTCGTTAAAAGAGATTGATAGTATTTCTCCCGATGTTGTTTGTGTATAATTTCAACCTCTTTCAGCATAGGATGGGAGCGCCCTTAGAAGTGGGGTTGGACAGGCGTTACATAAAAATAATGTAAAAAAACAACCGAGATTGGAGTCAAATATGCGTTCCTAAACCATTAATAAAATTGCGATGAAAGTTTGGCGAGTTGTTGTGCGTGAAAGTTTCTGTCATCGGCCTTTCGCAGCGTTAGACAACTGCCAATGGGTAAAATTTAAAAATATGCTAAAACAGGCGATCTTTGCGTCGAATACTTGGTTTTCGGGGTCTATGAGATTAATAGTTTCACTCCAGATGTTTTTAGTGTTCAACCCCTTACAGCATGGGATGGCAGCTGCACTAAGGGAGGGGAGTTACACAGCAATAACGCGAAACAACCGAGATTGGTGTCAAAACCAGGGTTATAGACGTCAATGACTTTAACATTGACATTTACTATACTCGTTAAGCTGTAGTTCAGCCCCAAGGAGTTGGTGATGAAAGGGGGCAGAACAGTGTCCTGTGAACAATCTTAAACGTGGAGAGCAATTTCTACCAACTTTATACTAATACCACATGTTACTTACGATCCAGGAACAAACACCGAGGGATTAAGACACACCTACCACTTCTAGTGACCGTTATTAGCGTCTTCGGGGTCACTTAATTTGATAGTGTCATTCTAGAATTTTCCTCCAAAAGTCGAGGGAGTGAAGCACCCTTACCGTACGTGTGGTGGTGGAAGGGGTTTACATAACAAATAATTTTAAAAAAAATACCCGAGATTGGTGTCGGTTCCGGGGTTATAGGAGTCGCTGAGTTTAATTCTCGCATTAACGAGGGTGATTAACGAAATTTTATGTTCAGCGTCATGGATGTGGTTGACAAGTTACCCGGAGTAGTTTTGACCCTTTTAAAGTACCGGGGGTATTTTTGATTTTCTTAGAGTACCAGCTACTATGTAGGTAAAGGTAGTATTTCTTTTATTGCTATAAGGTACCGCGAGTGTTTTCAGACTTTAATTAAGTTAGCCAGTATTTTTCACTTTTAATTCACCATGATTTTTTTAGACTCTCTTAATTTATGTGTTAGGAGATTTTCCGAGTTGTTTAAGTATAGCTAGAGATGGTTTATGATGATTTAAGATGCGCAGTCGTCCTCGCCCCTTAGGATGTAGTGGGGGTAACGAAGAGCTCAGTTTAACACGATTCTTTGTTGCGACAACTAGGAACTGTTAATACTATTCTAAAAACATTGACGCAAAGAAATGTATTGTACTCAGTGTACGTAAATTTAATCTTTATTTATGTCATGAAAATTAATCTATTATATTCAGCTTACTTCACAGGCCTTCGCGTCTGACTTTCGAGTTTGGAACTTGTTAAATTTATAGGGTTCGGAGGTGAGAGTGACAGGCTTTGTTTACTCAGTTGCAGGGGCATTTCAAGTTTTTGTCGGAACGAATCGTAGATTTAGAAAGGTCCGAAACGTTAACACTACAGCCTTGCTGGTTGGCGTCTTTAAATTTAGTTTTAAATAAATTATGTTCGAAATTACCTATACCAAATTTATGAAAATTGAATTAATGTTTTTCTAAATTTTTCTCCATTCGAAATCAGTTTATTGGATCCGTATATAACGTAAACACTCGCCCGCCAATAATTAACTATCTACTTGGACTAATTGTTAGCTGCAGATGTGAACAATGCGACCGTCCTGTTATGGTTTCTCCTTTGTTGTTGTATTGCTCTGGGTAAAGCTAATTGTTCCAAAACGTCACAAAAATTTGTTTGGTTGTCGAAATCCAGAGAAGCAATCGCGTGGATCTGTTGCATGAAAAAAATATATTTTTCTTATCAAGGATTTAATCCGACATTAAAAGAACAGTAAAAAAATGGCGACTTAAATTCAAACACAGAATTTTTTTACTCTTACAATTTTGCAACCTACTCCTTCCATTTCGTATCTTCAATCACTTATTAACCTGCTATGCACAATATTCCTTTTCCTTATTCATTTGCTGTTTATAGAAAATGAAATACTCGACCTAATAAGTACAGGGTGGCTGTTCATCCCGTTCGTAATGACGCAATGAATGTTTTCAAAAATGGTAGTAGCGTCTCCCCAAAAACTTCCCTAAGAGAAGTTCTCCCCTCCCATCATCTCATTTCCCCTACTACGCCAGGCTAAACCTCTGCAACTATACCGTCAGTCACCTCCCTGTTTTATTTGAAGTTAGATGGCGAGGGGTTAGGTCGGGGAGGTGAACGTAAATGGGTAAATGTTGCAAACACTCGCACTATTGCTGCTGGTTAAATGAAATGTTTGCCAAGAGGTTAGAGTTGAATCACTTCCTTCTCCGGACTAATTTAAATAAATACCCGGGCAACGCCAAGCACTCGGCTTGTGTATGAATGAAATCGATTGCCCTCCGTCCCGCAAGCAATAAATGTGTTTTTTATTGCGGAATTTCTTCCTCTGTACTCTTCCAATTGAGTACCCGAAAATAACCATATATATTAACTTGTGAAACATCCAAGATGCGAGCTTTCACTCGACCTCTGCGATTCACAGCACGATCCTTTTTCTTTGACACGGATCCTGAGACTGTAGCAGCGATCACAAACTTTCGTCTCAGGCCAGAGTAAACAATACTAGTCAGTATTTTTTTTTTAGGGCAACAGGCTACATGAGGGTAATCCACTTTGGGCAACTCCCCTTTAATAGCATAGGAAGGGATTTGAAAGGGGGGATGTAGAAGGGTAGAGGAAGGTAGCCAAGGGTTAACTAGGGCCCCCGGGCTATAGTTTAAGAATCCTACCCGGCATTCGCCTAAAGAAATGCAGGGAAAACCCTAGAAAAACCTGCATCAGGTAGGTAGGGCATTGGGTACTTGTCCCACGCCCTTCCGATAGCGGGAGAGGAGTTTGCTGTGGGGACGCAGCATTCCCTTCTCCGTGCCTCGTCCAGTTTAGGAGGCAGCTGGCCGACTATTCCAATGGGAATAGCGGACATTTCTTACCGTATGCCCAAGGTCTGTGACACCGGAACATACACCTCTCAGAACAGGCCGAGGTGCCTCGGCTTGTGGGAACCTTAGTTCAAAAACGGAGAGGAAAAGACATCCCCAAAGGTAGCCTCTTCGTATCTCTCCTAAAAGGTTCGACCAGCGAGAGAATATCCCTCGCAGATCACCTGCGAGAGAATATCCCTCGCAGATTTGTTGTTTACTAGTAGTCAGTAAGGCAGAGTTCTGTTATTATTAGAACGGCCACCAGATAACGCAGCGAGCGCTATCTGCTGCCTCTATTTTACGGCACTTAACTTTTATTATTTATTTTTTGGGAAGCAAAAACACTCTTATCAGAAATAGGATATTAGCTTCTTTTCTTATTTCTTTCTGATGTTGTTGTATCGCCACTGGTAATAGGTTAGATTCTCACATTGGAAGCGGAATTAACTGGTAGAGACGCCACGATTGTGGCCTCAGCCCGATGACGGACAAGTCATTGTAAACGACACTGATTTGTATTTTATTGGGGGAAAAATAATTATATTATAATGAGATGAAGACATAAAAGGGACGTTATCTTTGATAAAGCTGAAAGTCCCTTAATTTCAACCACTTATAGCATAGGGGTGCAGGGGCATTACAAGAACAGAACGCGAATTCAACCGAGATTGGAGTCAAATCCAGGGTTATGGACGTCGCTGAGTTTTATTATGACATTCAAAATAGCCCGAGCGGGGGTGGAAATTTTCAACCTTGTATCGTGTGGCTTCAAACAATTATGATGGTCACTGTAGAAGGAAATGTGAAAAGCGGATAACAGTTGTTGAAAACCCAGGCTGCCGGAGCACGGAAGTCGCTCACCACACACACAGACACACATTCAAAGTGTGTGCACACGACTCCGTCAGTCAAAAATGGTTTCTTTACTGCTCTCCATACGACCAAAGATAGCAAATAATGTTCGCTTGTTTACCTCTAACGGCAGGACAGAGATTGGAGTGACATCCGGGGTTATGGTTGTCGCAGAATTTAATTGCGACAACCCGGCTTGTTCATAAATAAAACAAATACATGTATTTGGATGACCACGAAAAATAAATCACGGTTGAGACTGATTTGATTTCAGTTTCTCTTGGAGCGGGGAGAGTGAGAAATAGCCTTATTAATTAGTAATAATATATTCAAAGATGGTGTTTGGAACAAGTTCTGTGGACGTTGCTCTTGAGCTAGCGACGGAGGACGTGCCCGAAGAGACGCCGACGACGACAGTCTTTATCGGAACGATTAATAGACGAACGATAACTGTGACGACCTACTTAGAAACACACGAACAAAGAGCAGCGACTTCTCACTCAACATCATTGGCAGGCTACCTAAGGGTCAAAGCGTAGGAAGGGGGGAATGTGGAAAGGAGAGCAAGGGGGGGGGGTGACTACGACTTACCTGACCACCTTTGAGACTCTGGGAAAATCCTAGACAAACCAACATTAGATAGGGAATGTAAATTATGAATGAAATACTTTGGTTTTTTCAACCGTGTTTAATATTAATCGGTGTTCCCATTGTCATCAGGTGAATAGTGGTTGCGTTAATTCTGAACAATATGTAGTTTCATATTTCAATTTCTAAATATAATTAGCAATTAATTATCAATAACCACAAGTCCACAATTTTTGTTCAGGTACATTAATTTATGATACCATTTTCACATTCAGAAGCTTTCAGCCTTTACAGTCCATCTGTAAATAAACCCAAGATCTATCACCAGCGATATATGGCCTCAACATAACAAGTAACTAAACATTCTTCTACACCCACGTCGCAGGTAGTTCCAGCTAATCAGAACATACATTAATATTATACATTCTTTTAATTTTATAACTACCATGAATTTGCTTACATTATATCATTCACCAGTACAGATAAATGTTAGTTTCAATTGAAAATGGTGTACAGCACCACAGCGAGGTTCCCTTGAACTACATTCTCTATGTTTATTACACATTCACATATTTTAAATTATTTATACATTCAGGAATAATATTTCCTACTATGTACTCAGCCTTTGAATCCTTTACAAAACCTGTGTTATACAGCAATTATACATTAATCATTACAATTCTAAGTTATCAGGAACATGTCTCACAACTCACTCAAAAACAGGCATATTATATTTCTATTTTCCAATTAACCCAGAACATTAGTATATACACTTGGCAACACTCCTAATTTCACTTGTTATTCATTACTTTATAAATGTTACAAAAATGTACATATCCTCAAATACCTTATATTTAAATTAATGCTTCTTACTGTGAAGGTTACTTATATAATCATGTTTCATGTGTTGACGTGGCAATACAAGTTACAGATTGCACTTTGAGGTTAGATTTGTCATGCTATAATCTACTATCCATGCTCACACTATTATGACCAATGGATACCACATCACACTGGAACACATCATTCATGAAATCTAATATATTTCTTCTGTCCTTAATAATGTCTACATATTTTGTAATACAGATGTTCTTAATACGCAGAGGGGATCCGAAGGTTCCTTGAACGTAGGCCCACTAAAATTCGAGCAAGTTAATGAAGTCAAGTACCGCGGAACGTTAGTGAGCAACTAAAATGACAACCATGTAGAGATGAAAGAGATTGTCAAGGTGGGAAGCAGGACGTAGTATGGCTCCAAAAGTCCCATAAGGAACATATTTACTGCACCACTATCTACCCAGTGATGACTTTTGTAAGTGAGATTTGGGTTATAACCACCTGTGACTGTTGGGAAAGGGGAGTGCTGCAGAACATCTATGGTCCTGTACGAACGCAAGGTGAATAACTAACTGTGAACTGTAATGCCTTTACAACAAACCAACATTTGTTACTGAAATTAAGAAACAGGCTGCCATGGCTGGGGCACCTGGAACACATGCACACGTATATGCAGAGCGAAGGATGTTGAAGAACAGCCTGGAAAGAAGGTGACCTAAGGGAAACATGGCAGGATGATGTAGAGGACTTGAAGAACCTTGGCATCTGGAATTGGTGGAGGCACACCATGGATCACAAAGGATGGAGAGGCATTGTTGTTAAGGAAACCAAGGCGCTGCTTGGGCTGTAGCACCATGTAGTAGTAGATGTTCGTAATAAGCATGAAAGTTATATTTGTGTACTTTCTTCTGCAGCCTTTAACTACAGCTACTACATTATCAACATAATTACATGGATTATTCTTACCATATAAAGGATTTATACTTTTCATCATTCTTTTTAATATTAGTAACATTCTCCACGTTACACAAACGAACCTCAATTGGTGCTATGGCTGAATCTATATTATCATCCTGGCCAAAATAATATTCACAATTCTTTGGGTACGAATTACTGATGGCTATTTTAAACAAAGAGGGTGGTCATTATGTCCTGCTCAGATAGACTGGAGTCATCACAGATGGCTCAGTTGGTAGGGCAAGCACCAGGTAAGTGTCGATTCCCAGTTCAGTTGAGATTTTTGCTAGGGATACCCGAATTCAAAATAATTTCACGATATCTATGGCCTGCGAAAGCATTTTCCCTATTCTTAATCCGCTTTCTTTTGATATTGGTGATTTGAGCAATATCCGACTCACAATGATCAGTCACATCGAGTTCAATCCTGTGAGACATATTCGTAAACAACATCCATTCTTTGTTTGACCGAAATTGGCAATCATATTTCTAAAATTGTTACCATTCTTTACGGCATAACTGTTGTTACTCCTAAATTGATATAAAAATCTACCAAAAAACTTATATATACCATATGTTTGTTCCATCTATAATAATTCTCAAAGGCTAACCCTCTTTGTGAATTAAGAGTAGTCAACAAAAATGCAAGAAAATATCAATTTTTAACAATAAATTTCTTTCAATAGCTCACCACTTACAATTCAACTTTTCAACGTATAGCATTTTCAGAACACACTACAACTAATCTATGGACCTGTTATCACGCCAAATATCTTCCATCTAAAGATACTGGTCCTTATATATAATAACCAATATTTTAATCTTAACCGACCTAATAATGACCAAATTCTGATTACCATTTTTAAACATACCAGATCTTATATGCTAAGCGAATTATTAAGAGAACTTATTATTAATCAATACAATTACTATGGCTCCTTACACTATTTTTGTTCCCATGTGTAGTACTCAAAAAGTTGACAATTAATTCAGTAATGTACTTATTACAAATAGTCTCGTGAACTTTAATAATACTGTAATGCCGATTAATCAGTAATTTAAGTTTTGGCAAAGGTTTCAGCTAGTTGTTATGTGCAAGGAATAAGTTGTTAAAAATGAAAATAATTGGATGAATATCAATAATTTAAATCTGTGTGTTACATTAATTGAAATCTGTAATCGCAAATGGTTCACTGTAACACAAGTAACCACAATTCACCTGAAACTGATGCAAAAATGTCGATTAATGAATATTTAATGCAGTCGAAAAGCCCAAAATGTTTTATTCATCCTCTAATACCTCAGGCTCTCTCTACTTGTCTCA
This sequence comes from Zhengitettix transpicula, assembly GCA_037074705.1. NCBI lineage: Eukaryota > Metazoa > Arthropoda > Insecta > Orthoptera > Tetrigidae > Zhengitettix > Zhengitettix transpicula. The sequence goes on along the minus strand of CM073596.1, from coordinate 9,664,664 downwards.
CACTCTTCCTACGAGTAAAGTTTGGGAACATAGCACTTACAATTCTATTCCAGAGTGAGCAGCAAACAACACTTACGTGTGGCTGACATCTGTGACACTGGAACATACTTGTGTCTCATGGCTTTAAGGATCCTTGATTTATAATCCCTGTTTGAAATCATGGACAGGAAAAAACAAAGGAGGAAGATTGTTCCCCTCTAAGTATGAGGAGCTGCTCCCAAAGTACTATCACCTTTATATTTCTGGTTGCTTATTAGCAAAGCATGAATTTCCTTATAATATTCTAGAATATTAAGTCATACTACCTATTCTACACAGTTTACTTCTGCCTTATTCTACACTGGTAACAATTAAATCAAAAACAAAAAGTGTAAGACTCGTACTGTAGTGGCTTTATGCTGGAAACAGAACTTATAAATTCTGTGACTAACTTGAAAGATAATGAAGGAGACACAAAAATAAATTGAAAACAGTGTGCAATGTATTTTTAATTCACTAACATTGTTCCACTTTTGTATCATATATTTAAATGCACATTTAAATTTACAAATCATGGTACTCTGTACCAAAAATAATTTACCAAATTTAAAATATGAACACATGACTTCACTCTCACTAGTAAAGTTAAGAGTTCTTTGGTTTCATACAAGCAGAGGCGAGGGACACTCCTTTGGCCGTTAACAAGGAGTAGCATTGCACAATTTTGTTGCTGTTCCTCTACAAATTCTGCTAGTTATTTTAAGGTACAAATTAATTTAAATAATATAAAAATGGAAAAGTAATTAAACAAATGGTACTACAATAATCACTACATTTACAGTTCCACTTAAATATAGTTTTTGGCTTTAATATAAATATATTACAAGTATCACAGATTTCAGTATGCTCTATCAGCATATCTTTTCCAAACAGCTGCAAAAAAATAAATATTGTTCAGTGCACATTATCAAAAGGGTAAGTCACTTTCATACCATGACTCACACAATTCAGCGTGGTATCAATCTCTCCACTATTGCCCATCAAGTAAATAAGTTTATAAAGACAAGTTTAAAGCTATCACTTGTCAGAGTTGTATGTTAAAAACAGAAACAGACAACTATAGATGCTGACCAGATCTGCTCCTTGCCAGTTAATACCCGGACGGCGGTTTTTCGTCGGTCCGATGATGACCCTCACATTCCTTGCTGTGACAATCAGCCCAATCGTTGTACTGTAACAGAAGAAATGGATACATTTCAACCCAGTTCACAATTGAATTATTCAAAAATTCTGAACAGCTTACAAGACACAAGTTGAAGCAGCACAAGGTAAGCCAATGAAAGCCTCTAATATTTGAACAAGGAAGACCTCCTCCAAAAAAATCTCATGCCATATCCACTGCCCAATTAGTACTCTAACCAGAACTTATTTTCCCAGACTACAAAAATCCAACTCCATTACATTTTAATTATTGAAAGTATTTCACTGCAATCGAACCTACAGTGACACAACTGCACTTGTCAGTTGGCAAAACTCATTATTAGCACAACAGTAAGGGACCAACGACAATGGGAAAACAGAAGGTTTAGCTTAATAAGAAGGTGTCATAGCAATTATACCTGAGGAAAGGGACAAGGGATCCCAGAAACGTTGTGTGGTATTTTTAATATCACTTATTTGTGTGAATTGGCAATCTTTCTTATTCATTATGTTTAATCAGACCTAATTTTTTTCATTTTTTATGTGGCCACAACAAACTTAATAATTGCACAATTTTGAAACTTATCTTTTAACCAACATTGATGTATATTCTATATTTATTTATTGAGTTGTACACCAATGTCTAAGCCCACCTAAATTCATATTTTTTGCTGACATATTAATCTTAAAAATTTTATTTTAATCATTGCGTTTTGTTTGGTTTAGTAGTAAAATGACAGGTCACAAAGTTAGCAGTTAAACGACTTTCATTGCGTAGTGATCAAAGTTATGTGTGAAGAGAGATTTGATATAGGTATTAAAATAACTTTTTGATTGATGGACTGATTTGTTTTTGGAGGGAAATGTTTTTTTTTTCACTGTAGGATATTAAAAGGCTGAGACTATTTTTTTGTGGGTCAATTACGACTTTTATCTTATTGCAGGTGGCACTAAAACAAAATTCTTGGTCACACAAAAATGGTATCCACCAATAATTAATTCAAAAGTTTAAAAAATAAGGGAAAAAACGAATTCTTTTTTCTAGGAAAAAACTTTCTTAAATAATTAACAGTATTAATGACTGACAGATAATAACAAGTGGAAATAGCCAATTACAGACAGGAATTTGAATTTCCTTTGCCTCTTTGCAGACCTTCTCAAGTAAGATGATGTAAGAATTTTATTTATTTTTAATTCATATTTACAATCTGCTCTGTAGAGAAATCAGTAAATTATATGTACAAAGAAGTACACATGAGATGCTATCCCAGTGGAGGGAGGGCTCCTCCAAATTTAAATATTACCATATAGTTAATATTCTGTATACATATAGTACCGGTCTGAGTCTTATTGTGGAGTTGCTGTTGTCAAGCAGGTTCATAGCTACAGAGTTTGAATGATTTTATAATCTTCTATTTTTTCAAATGTATTTAGCACTCGTGCACTCAATTCTTCTTTCTCAGTTTTTACATGGAGATTCTGACGGATGACATTAGTTACTTCCGTTTTGAGAATATATGTTTTTGTCAAGTTAGTCTACAGTTGAGGTGCATACCAAGGTATCAGATGTATTCTGCTTGAAGAAGTTGAGTGATAGTGGTGGACACATTTCTCTTCTGAGGGTGAAGGTTACTTGAGCAGATTTGGCTTCATTTGCTTTTATGCGCCAAAGTTGGAACCTGTCTTGAACTTGGATAAGCGATGTTTGTAGGTGACTTGATGCAATGGTAGGGTATTCATAAAATACTAAAACAACAGTACCATCTGCAAATGTAGCCATCGGTGGTAGAGATATCTGTCATGTAACAGAAAGTAGAGCACTGTAGTACACCTGAGTAACAGGATGTAATTCTATTAGTTTATCATGAAAGTTTACCTGGAAGTGTGTCTCTCAGATAGGATTTTAAAAGAAGAGAATTGTGTGGTAAATTTTTCTTGATCTTTAACAGAAATCCTGTGTGCCAGACCTTATCAAACACTCGAGTTATGTGGAGCATATGTGGAGCAGTATTTCATTTCTTCGAAAGTCAGGTTGATTAAGTTTACTACTCTGTGAACTTGTTCGATAGTGGCATGGTTCTCTCTACATCAAAATTGGTGTGCTGGTATTAATTAATTTTCTTGAAGGATTGGTTTTAAGCATCTTAGTAAAAAACTTTGGATATTATTGGCAATAAGCTGATCGGTCAGTAAGATGATGGTTCTTCAGGTGGCTTTCCTGGTTTAGGTAAAAGTATTATTTGGGCAACCTTCCATTGGTCCTGATAATGGTTCAATCTTAGAATAGCATTAAATATGGCCGATATTATTATGTATCCCTTCTCTCGTAACTCCTTTAGAATTTCACCTGTAATTAGGTTATAGTCAGCAGTGTTTTTACTTTTTAGGTTGGACTTAATTAGCATTTGCTTTTTGTTCATTGTTCATAAAAACTAATATAATAGTAGTTATTACTCATAAAACCCAACAGGTTACGGGCCCAGGCATTAATAAAAGTTCGCGAAACTAGGATACGTGAGTTTTAGAAAGATCGGTTCATAACCTCTACTCAAGTTTATAATTGTGGTAAGTTTTGACCAACCATAACTCTTTCCTTCTGGCTAAAAAACAACATACAAGTGCCGAAATGTCGATGAAAGACACAGACTTATCTGCTGTGGAAACATTAGTTGATAAAAGCAGCTTCGCTATGTGCAGTTACTGGAAATAACTCTGTTGCATTCAAAACCGATGAATTAAAATGTTATGGATGTAATTCCAAATCACATTTTATTCGGAACTGTCCCAGCAATAAAGACAGAAAGATGCCTAAAAAGTACCCTACTTGCACTTACTGTAAGAAGACAAATCACCCGGAAAATAGATGTTTTTTCAAGAGGAAAAGTTTCAACAATAGAACTACGACCAGTGACAACAAAGTAAGTTACCCAAGTGTTTAGGAAACAAGTGCACTTTTGTCGTGTGAAAGTAAGGCATTTCCCGTGTAGTACGTACTTCAAAACATTACATATAGAGAAAACAAAGAACTTAACAAAGTAATGGGTCACAGATTCTGCTTAGAGCATTTGTGTCACTTTGCATCTTTATTTAGAACTTATTAATTCTGATGTTGACAGTTTCTGAGATGAAAAAATACGGGTGTGCAATCTGTGGCCGAAGAGAGTATATATTTTACAAAAAAAATTCCGATTAGTAGCATTGGGCATGTTTTGTGTGGCCCTGAACGTTCCTCCTTCCAATGTGACCCAGGGAAGCTAAAATGTTGTGACAACTATATAACCAAATTCATGTTTTATCTAAACTGTAGGTCAAATTTAATAAATTGGTCATATGTAAAATAAATCCATAAGGCAACTTATAAAAATATAATTTTACAATGTTTTACCCTTAATTAACGACAATATGAGCCATATATGGAGTGTGAATATTATCAATAAGTGGTAATCAGTTTCACGTTCTTCAGTTAATACCCGTTAAAAATGTTATAATAACAATCACCAAAATTAATTCCCTCATATAAAAAAATTATTTACAGCTACATCAGTTCCTCCTGTATGCCAAAAATAACGAACAATATGAATATTTGAAACTACATAAAATTGAATTTTGTCAAACATTTAACCTGAAAGTCACGTCAAAGGAAAGTGCAACTTTTGTTCATGAAATTTAAATGCAAAGTATCAGCTAAAAGTCTCACCTGACAAAGTACACTGCAATAGCATGTGATCCTACACCCAGAACACAACAAAACAGCTATGTTAGAACATGCTGCACATTTCACCTTTTCTGGGTAGATAGCGTAACACGGTCTGTCCTGAAAAGTACAACAATGAATGAAAATAAGTTATAGGTAGTTCTACAAGCCCTGGCGTCAATTGCATGCAAATATCAAGTTGCCATCACATAGTACAAATATTTACTTACACCAATTGATTAAACATTTTATTTATTAATGTAATTTAAAAGATTTATTAATTTGGTCAACATTTCTAAATAATTAAGAATATTATAGCACATCTAGATGGAACCCAAATCTCATAAAATATCTCAAATTCAAAGAAATTGACACATTCCCACCTCAGTCAAATACAAAGTGGGAAACATTATTTTTTTAAATAACTTTCCTTCAAGATTCCATAAAACATCATTTTTATATGCTGTTACATAAATCCAACAAAAGTGAATCATCTGAGTGATATTTAATTTTTTTACAGCATTTATATAAATTAATCATGTTTAAAATCAGGCTTCCAACAGCTTTTACAGTCTTTAAAATGAAATGTGTTATAATTATATTTAACTGTGATTAAATGTCTGAATATAAAAATACCATCAAGCTTCGAAAAACAGTAAACAAAATATGAAAGAATTTAGTGATCCGAAGTAAAACAGGTATATTAATCAATATAAGCTTTTATTTACCTGTCAAATATGTAAAATTGTCATGGTGCAATGTGTCAGCCTTTAATATCATCATAGACACAAGAGTTTTCGACTGTTAACATACATCTTCATCTGCTAAGGTCTAAACATAACAATCATCTACACAATACAATATATGTTAATACAAATGAAAAATTTACGTGATTGAAAATTAATAATAAGAAAGAAAGCCAAATACAGACAGAATTGATAACACAAGTACCACACAACACTGTATGCACTATTACTATTGTTTAGACCTTAGCAGATGAATAAGCCTGTTAAAACACAAACGCTTTTGTATCTTTGATGTATTAACGAATTTCACTTTGTTCTGTGACAATTTTAAATATTTGACAGATCAATAAAAGTTTTGTGAACTGACTAATACAGGTTGTCTTTCTCTCGACTTACTTATTTTCTGAAACTGAAGAAACGAACAAGGCTTCCTGAAATGTTGTGTGGTATTTACATTATCACTTCTGTTGTCTGTATTTGGCTATCTTTCCTATTATTATAAGTTAATACATCACAGATGCAGGAGCTTTCATCTGTTTAAGAGATGTATTCATCTCCTAAGGTATAAATGTAGTAATTGTAAATTGTGTTGTATACACAATTGCTATGTTTATAGCTTAGCAGATGAATAAGTCTTAACACACAAAAGCTCCAGTATCTTTGATGTCTTAACGGATGGACACATTGCTATCTTTTTTTTTAATATTTGACAGGTAAATAAAAGCATATTATATTAAGACAATAAGCATTATTTTCAGAATGCCCTAACTAATACAGTCCTTATATTGTGGCACACTTGTAAATATTTGAGTGACAAATTAGATTTTATTATACATATTCTGCTTCTTAAACATTTATAAAACACAAGCCTACTTTGAAAAATTTTTCCTTCTTCAATACTAAAGTTTCTAAATTAAAATATATTACAAATATAAGTACACTTATTAAAAAAGATTACGACTGATTCTTCTTATTATGGTGAGATCTCCATAAAAAACTTTTCTCCCGTGTAATTAAGAATATTGATATATTCTAATAAAATTATTTGGATTCCACTCTTACCTTATCCCCATCATTGATGTAAAACACTATTGGAGCATAGGATCTCTCACTGGATTTATGACAGAAAGCAACAGTCTCAGAATTTTCTTCGGTCTCATCGCCAGAGAGAGTACAAACACCCGACACTGTACTTGATGGCTGATCATCGTTCTTACAGGTTTCATGATAATCCTCACTAGATCCAATTGTCCCTGGTTTACTTTTGGTCAAAGAGATTGATTGGCTCACATAGGTGTCATCTTTAACAGAAGTACTATCACACACAGGGATGTCACGGTCCTCACATTTGAGGTTATTCATTTTGGTATTTCTATCTTCATTTTCACAGGAGGAACCCTCAGAACAATTAGTCGAAGGGCCATAATCAGGTGAAACAGTTTGAACTAAACTTTGCTCCTCGGGCAAAATAGGTTTATTTGAGAATACTTTGTTCACAGTACTTTCTAAATTATTCACAATATTCATATCTTCCTTGTTTAGCAGTGTAGTCAGTTCTTTTATTTCGGTACTTTCACCTATAGGGTTATTCATTTTGGTATTTCTATCTTCATTTTCACAGGAGGAACCAGCGGAACAATTAGTCAAAGGGTCATAATAAGGTGAAACAGTTTGAACTAAACTTTGCTTCTCGGGAAAAATAGGTTTATTTGAGAATACTTTGTTCACAGTACTTTCTAAATTATTCACAATATTCATATCTTCCTTGTTTAGCGGTGTAGTCAGTTCTTTTATTTCGGTACTTTCACCTATAGGGTTATTCATTTTGGTATTTCTATCTTCATTTTCACATGAGGAACCAGCGGAACAATTAGTCAAAGGGTCATAATCAGGTGAAACAGTTTGAACTAAACTTTGCTCCTCGGGAAAAATAGGTTTATTTGAGAATACTTTGTTCACAGTACTTTCCAAATTATTCACAATTTTTTCAATTTCCTCATCGTTAAGTAACCTAACCTTTCTTCTTTCTTTATTGGCCACTAACTCAAGTTCATCAAAATCATCTACTGGTAGCAAAGTAAGATCAAAGAAATCTGATTCAAAGTTCTCAAGTGCCTGAGGAGAATGTGTCTCAACATTATTATCCAGTGATGAAGAATCTTCTTCCTCATTCAAGTTCCTCTTTTTGTCATTAGACAGTTCCACAAGAATCACATTGTCAGACACTGATACTGGTGATGCACCCTTCTCTGAGGAATGATAAGTACAATACAGGAGATTCTTCAGCTTAGAAATTGAATCAATTACTCCAGAATCAATCAATGCCTTCAGCTCTGAGATCGATGTAACAGATCTTGTTGGCCCACAGAGCTGTTCTGCACAATTGGATATTGGTGACTCCTTTTCCATTGGAGTAGTGACCCGCAACTGTGTCGAAGAGACCTGTTCCTCTTGGTCAGTGCAGGTGAAGTGGTGTCAGCAGCATCCAAACACACTGAAACTAAAGATTTAGAATGCTCATTATGAATTTTAGGCGATGGAGTCTTGTTCAAAATCAGCCTCTGGGTGATGTTCCAATACTTTCTCTGGTGATTCAGACTGACAATCTGCTGATAAAGCGGTCTCCATTTCTGAACAATTCAGCGCATTCAGTTTCGATTCATTTGGTTCTCCAACTTTTTGTGAGGTTGTAACAACAGAAACTTGTCCATCAGAATCAGTTAGCATACTGCAACTTTTCGTTTTGCACACTGTCAAAACTAACAACTGTTGACAATTGTGCACTCATATCTGGCAGGCATTTTGATTGGAGCTCCAGAGATAATAAAAATTATTATCTGATAACTTATTTTCTCTTATAAAAGGATTTTCCTTGGGTGTTGAATCAGTGTCCAGCGGTACAACTGCTGGAAGTTTATCCTGTTTTGGGTATATAGTAATTGATTTTGTCTGAACTTGGGGAACAGGTGTAGGCTTTACCACTTCAAGTGAACCAATCTGATACTGAACTTGACACTTCAGCGATGGTATCTCATCCAGTATATTCAAAGATTCATAAGGCACAATATTACATTAGATGTTGCAAATGTTGAAAATTCTATGTTAATTATTTGGTTAACAACGGTCCTTAGCAGCTTATTAAAATATATTTTGTTTTTAAGTTGACACAATCCGTGACTTGTGTGGATGTGAGTGATAAGTCACTGAAGAAAGCATTTAAACAGCTTTTACAAATTGTGAAGGTCCGGATTAAACATATGACACAGACAGAAGTTATAATGTATACAAGAAAAGACAGATTGGTTGCAGGACAATCTGGCATTTCCCAATATAGCAAAAAAAATAACTATTATCTATAATATTCCAGATATGTCTGCAACAGAGGAACATACAGTAAGTCTGAACGAGAGAGTCGATTTGTACAAAGGGCACACCGTTACAACAGGTTTTTCTACGAGAGGTGTGTTGTATACCTGTGACATATACTTTCCTACTGTAATTGTAACTTCACCGATCCTGTCAGGAATCAACCTGATAGAAGGCGAATTTATGATATTATGGATTCCATGGTGGCACAATTTACACACCCCTTAACGTACCAGCGAACATTTGACTTTGCTCTACTCCTGAATGTGGCATGTAAGTTAGTGACTATCAGATTCTACTCGCCTATGTTCACCAACCGAAGAGACAGTAGATTTTGGATGCATTAGCTGATGCTGGGGTACTTGTGGCTGCACTGTGGCTGGCAAGGAGAGTGGGGGCTGCAGTGGCTGTCTATCTTTAGTAGTATATGGATCCACATTGTACTGCTCCTGCGTGGAAAAGTTTTTAATCAATTGTGACCCTTTCTGCATTACAAAACTACCTCTTTTTGCACCCGAAATGCTGAAACAGGTGCAGGTAGATGGGATTGTGTTGGGTTGCACAATGGTTCCTTGCACAAAGGTGTAAATTGAGATTGTACAGCAGGCCTGTATCCTAATGACTCGTTATTGCAATTTTGCTGCTTTATTCAAAGAGTGGTGCGATTCTCAAACCTGGTGTAGGACCAATGAATATGTTGTTGAAGTTTGCTGCCTAGGAGCAGGAGCTAATGGAAAATTCAACTGAGGCACTCTTTGCCAGTGATCCTGATTATTTGTTGATTGATTCTGCTGCATGTGGTTCTGTAATATCGTCCCTCCATTTGGTTGAAAGTTATTAGTTGAAAGCTGATTTCCTTGCATCAATGCTCGTAATAAATCACTATTCAGGGAACCTGGTACAGTACTAGATACATTTCTGTTAAATGAATTTTGTACATCCTGCCTTCTATGTTGTGGTATTTGTGAATAATTAGGATTTTGTCTACCAGCAACAAGTGAATTAACATCTTTTACACGTTTATATGGTGACTGACTAACCAAATGGCTGTTCCACCTGTCATATTCAGCACTATTATGAATATTTTGCATATTCTGAGCATTACTATCAAAGGAATATCTTCTGGGAATGACTTGTTGAGCTCCCATAGTTCTTGGTTCATCATATGTAGGAAGTTGAACACTATGCAGTGTTTTGACAGAATTTGCCATAATTTGCATTGACTAGGGACACATTTGGTGCTTCACTTTGTACAGGATTGGTTGAAATAACACCTGGCGGATTCCCAGAATAAATCCTCTGTGAGAGGTCAAAGTTAGATTTGGCTTTGTCACTTTGCGACAACATAGAAGCCTGGCAGTAATATTGACTAACATTAGCAGTCTTCAAAAAATGTAAATCTGACTGTGAAAATGGCACACCAGCACTTTGATTGGCAGTTACATTAACAGTGGAATGTCTGCTGAAATTAGAATAATTGTTTCGAACCTGCTGTCTAGGTTTGTAAGTGTTCGAGTTAGTGAGCGTCTATTTAATTAAATAATCATAAGATAGATTGGGTTAATTAAAATTTGAGATGAGGAGGGCAATTACTTCAAAATCTAAACTGCATTATAATTCAATATTATTTTGACAAAATTGGCCCTCCACATATGTCAAATATTTGGCTCCCTTTAGATATTCACAAATATCTACATTACAATTCCACCCAACAATACACCTTTTTTTTAATCTTAATGTTTGCATAGTTTGTACAGAGTTCATGTTGGCATACAGTACAAACATTGTATGCATCATAATACTTTATCTCAGCAATTGACATTTTATTAGCTTTAAGCAAGATATAACTGGATGTTCTACATTCAGATAATATAAGCCTTTATTTGCCTGCCAAACATGTAAAATTGTCAAACTGCAATGTTTCTGTCCATTAATACATTATATTTACAAGACCATTTGTCTTTCAACAGACATATTCATCTGTAAAATGTAAGAAATACTGTTAATGAACTATAAACATGGAGGAACAACTTATACCATGGTAAACTTACAGATTATAATTTCCATAACGTCAATAAATGTATCAATCATCTATTTGATGTGCTCAGTATATATATATATATGTGTGTGTGTGTGTGTACACACACACACACGCAAATTAAATAACACAATCAGATAGGTGACGCAGACTTACTTGAAATCAATAGTTGGTCTAGTAGGGCTGAGGATTGAAGAAATTACAAATTTGAGGGCTTGAGCATCCTTTGCCAGGAGAAAAAGGTCTAAACTGCATATAATATCTTCATTCCCTCAGCCCAACTGGACCAACAGTTGATTTCAGGTAAGACTGCATCGCTTTCTATGAAAGCTATCTAAATGTATTTATACATATATGGATAATGTGACACGTTCAAACTATTACAACGAACATTTTGTACAAGAGATAGGATTTTAAACATTCATAAGATTATGAATGATATAATGTTAAATAAATTATAAGGAATTTGGTTGAACGTTCAAAATTACAATTGTAAGTGAATTATTGTTACTAGATCACACAGAAAACAGATTGTTAACATATTAATATAAAATATATAATTGTGAATTTTTAATTTATTATGTGGATACAAAGTTTGTATATCAGTTCACATACAGTCTGGTAGGTGTACACTGTGTGTGTGTGTATATACACACACAGGGATGCTAAACTGTAAACATTGTATTGACAATTTCTACATTTAGAACTTAGCAGGTTTGAAAATTATGGAAACAATATTCTGAAAGGTTACTACGGTATAAATGATTCTAAGTCATTTACAGTAAACTTAATCATTTCAACAGACAAAGGCTCCTGTATGTACAATGTATTAACAGAAGGGCACATTGTTCCACAACAATTTTAAGTATTTCATAGGTTAATATGACAAGTGCAGTTGTGTCACTCTAGGCTCTTCTATGTACCTGACGATCCCAGAAACGTGTGGTATTTAAATTTAATTTTTTTTTTGTCTGAATTGGCTATCTTTCTTATTCATTAAAGGCTTATATTGAGTAATAAGTAAGTTTTACTTTGGTTCATTAATTTAGAAAATTTAAAGTTTCCTTTAGTATTTAACTGTCATTATCTGAAAATGTTCAAATTATAGGAGAAAATATCATAATTTTTCATTAAAACTTTATTTTCCAGGCTATTAATATACATTAAAAATGTCAGATATATTTTTATTATAACACAAATACAATACTTGCCTACCTGCAGCAACTGATTAATACATATTACTATTTCTTACTAATATTAATCATTCTAGTAGAACACGATTAGCCCATCTCCACAGTTGGTCAGAAGGAATTATTTGCAAATTCGTTTCCAAAGAAACAACATCATCAATTTTGTGTTACTAAGAGGATAATTGAACACACATAGATTTGACATATTTCCAAACATTTATTTTTACATGCACAGTAATTTGAAAAACCATTCCATATTAGAATCCTATAAGACTTGTTCATTCCTTCCACAGTTATGTTTTTTAAAAAGCTAACTAATTTTTTGCATGCTCCTCTATTCCAGTTTCTATCCAAAAGTATTGGTGACTTACAAAGGATATTATCAATAGGATATGAAACATTTACTTAGAGTACAATACTGATAATGTACAAGAATATCAATTCCAAAAACATGAGGAAACTAATTATATGAGAAAGGGATCATTCAATAATTGATCTGTTCCACTATTTCTGACTAAGTTGGCAACTCATTGGGACACATTGTGTTTTGTATACTTTGGTTGCCCTTTAAAGTTTTGCACTTACAACTCAATTTCAATACTGCAGGGTGTATCTTACAAAATTGGAAATGTAATGGCTCTTTGAGTATAGTAATGAATTAACTGAGGGGAAAAAAAGCATATATAGAGAAATAATGGTTCTGCTAAATGTTTGGGGATCACACAGTTGAAATTTAAGTTACCTTGAACCCATTCTATAAACGAACTAGAAAAAACACAAGCTTTGATAATTTTGTCATTAAATCTTTAAAATAGATTTGAGTAGTGTTAACTATTTTAACTAAATACACATTAATTGGGAGATTTTTATGGCAGTAGAATGTAAGGTTATTTCTCCTATGCATAGGTTCACCAGAATTCACCAAGGTATTAAACAAGTCTGTAAGATAGTTTCTATCCTGTGTTATCATTGTCGGTAGTGTCCCTGTGGGCAGAAGTGAATATCTGGATCATTTAGTATCATTGGCTCCCTCTATAAATTATGGAGAGAAGTCACACCCTCTCTCTCTGACAAGTGAGGCAGTCTTCTTCAAACCAGCAAACAAACTAGTTAGTCTCCCATATAAATTTCCAGTCTTTCCTAATATATCTTTTACTTGCAATTAAGAGTTGGTCTAATTACTTCAAATCTTACAGATGATGGTAAGCCCAACCAAACTTTTGTCTTTCTTGCATTTGTTCCTTTCCCTGGCTCACTACATGGATCCAGGCTTAACTTTGTATTTACTCTCACAAGCATTTATTTATGAAATAAATTGTCTTAAAAATAACTTTAAAAAAATCCTCATATTAGCTGCACAAACAAATATTAAGTTTTTTAACTTTTTATGGCAAATATTAAAAATAATAAACAAATAAAGTTAGAGATCTACTGATTGAGAAATCACAGACAATTATTAGCATCAGGTTCATAATTACCTTCTGGTATAGTCCAAGAGTAGTAGTAACTTCCATCAAAACAAAATAAATAGTATGAATTGCATAAAACACTAACCCTGATTCCCAACATACCACAAGAAACAAGTAACTTAGAAAGACAATTACAAACATCACAATCTTTGACACCCATTTCAAGTCACAATGTAGAGATAACTTATACCACCATGGAATTCACAATATCATAAATTCGCCTTCTACCAGGTTGATTCCCGACAGGTTCGGTGAAGCTACAGTTACAGTTAGGAAAGTATATGTCACAGGTATACAAAGCACCTCTCATAGAAAAACCTGTTGTAACGGCGTGCCCTTTGAACAAATTGACTCTCTCGTTCAGACCTACTGTATGTTCTTCTGTTGTAGACGTATCTGGAAAATTATAGATAAAAGATTTTTTTTTTGCTATGCTGAGAAATGTCAGATTTTCTGCAACCAATCTATTTTTCTTTGAAGATCTATACAATATCTATGATAAATGTAAAAATAATGGTGTGGAAAGAAATGGCCAGTTTGAACACAATACCTGATTAGTAGAGCATAGTAAAAATAAACAATTGAAATTTGTTTTAAATTCAATTACTATTGAAACCTATTTAAGTGCTTTCTTCAGTGACTTATCATCACTTACATCCACACAAGTCACAGATTGTGTCAACTGAAAAACAAAATATATTTTAATAAGCAATTAAGGACAGTTGAAACTAAATAATGAACATAGAATTTTCAACATTTGCAACGTCTAATGTAATATTGTGCCTTTTATGGTAAAAATTGAGAACAATAATTCTAAAATTTTGATGTATGACCACAGTTCATTCCTAATATTTACTACTACGTTTCTTATGGAACTTTAGTAGCATGGTGTGTGTTTATATTCATAGAACTGAAATTACAGTACGTCAGTTACAAGACCAATGGATCGTGACAATGATGTAATATTCAATAAAAATGATCATTTCATTAACTTATTCATCACATTTGTAATAATAATTATGATAAATTTGGTACTAAATAAGATATGCATTCATTTAATAGAAGAAATATAACAATTATTAACAAATTTCCTGGTAGCATTAAAAACTCTAGATGAGTTAAAAAGTGAGCTTCAGCTACTTTTCTAAATGGAGTTCTAGGGAAATAATCATATTGGTAACTTAACTTGAAACGTTAATGCTATGGTGTAAATTGTTGTCAATAATTTTCAAAATATTTTAGATGAGAAATTATTAGATTGGTTTAACAGAGTAAAAATTTAATTTTATGATACAAATAAGGTCCTTGAAAAATCTTCTCATGAAAAATAGTCTAAAACAATTCAACACACCCTTGAAGCTTTGTTGCTTGTGAGGGTTAACAGAAAATGAATTTCATGTCACTAGAATAGTGCTGTAGCAGTAAGGGTATATGCATAAAGAGCTGACAAGCAGAAGCAGCTCACACGACAAAGAACTGCAGCTGCAGTATTTCTAGTAATTTTATAATCTATATTATTATTGACATGTGTCGAGGTGGAATGCAGATCTATATATCACATAAACAAGAAATAAAAGCTATAATGATTGTTTTTAAATTGGGCATTCCAATATTGTAGATCACTGTTCACCATTAGCTACACTACTTAATTTAAAACATTTGAAATCATTGAGACATAGAATTAATTTTCCAGAAGGTTTTGCCAGTGAGTTCAGAAAAAGTTCTCGAGCTTCCGACCATCGACTAACACGGCTTGACTGTGCTTAAACTACATGGGTACCAAATATAAATTAACATGATCCCTATGTGATGTCACAGTAAGATGTGGTAACTTCGTGGACAGATCAACTTCGTCCTACATCGCCTCACGGTTATAAAAATAAACGAGATCACAGTGAATTGATACAATACAATAAAGCGAGTGTTGTGTAATTATCTGTTAAACTCATGCTGCTCTGATTATCTTTATAAATAAAATGCAAAAGTGCTGTTATGGGAATGAGGTTAACTATTGTTGAAAAAAACAATTCTGACGTACTTACGTACATAAATCCTCTGTTCACGTAGTTGACGAGTGTAAACATTTAACTTATTTTGTCATCGTAATTATGATCAGTAACAATCTTAACGAAAATAAACAAATACCCTGTATTAGTGGATCTGTAAATGATGGATATTTGGAGACTGCAGATTGTCTTTAATATTGGACATATGTTCCTTGATATGTGCATTAAGGGAACGTTTGGCTTGTCCTATGTAGCAGGAATTACAATTAGAGCAACAGATTTTGTAAACAACACAATGTTTGCTGTAAGTGTCAAATGGGACCTTGTGGTTTTTAATCAAGTATGAAAGGGGATCTGTAAATGATAGATATTTGACATTATTTGAATATTTGGACAAATTTGTGATATAGAAATTTGTAATAAGGGAATACGAGAAAACATTTTGTTTGAGGTGTTTGGGGATGATTGACAGTAGGATATTGGATTCTGTTCAGTCTGCTGTTTATGTATTTAAAAATAAAATTTAAAGGGTACACATTGGAGATTAGAATGTTTTGGACATTTTCTGTTATTCCTATTTTCTATCAGATGTAAATTATTTTCATTTTGAAGTATTATATGAATTCTTCCCAAATTACATAAATAATAGCCAAATAACAGACAAAATTAAGTCATAATATAAATGCCACACTACGTTTCTGCAATGTGTCACTTCATTTTCTCTGTTATTTGGCTATGAATATAATTTTGACACAGATTTATTAAATTTTCATTTCAAATGTTAACAAATTATAACTATGTTTGTCAAAATTATATCAAGAAAATGCTATTTTCATTAAACCTAGTTGTCTTACAAGGGCCATACATATATACACTATGAAAATCATCAATAACTATGACCCATTATCATTTACCTAACTTCTTTGACTTTGTCACTTGAGCCAAAAAGCAGCAGCTAAACTCAAGTTTACACCTGAAGAAAGCAACAGATATTGTAGAAACGTAGTGTGGTATTTATTTTTTATCACATAAATTGGACTGTTATTTTGGCTATATTTTTAAAAATATATTAAAGAGAAGGAGTTTTGATAAGGGAACATTTGGGAGCAATTAGCTAGCCTCAAGTCTCTACAGAGGATTTTTTATGTTATGATCACATACAAGTGACCTCGTCACATTTTTCCTTAAGTGTTAAATATAAATATATATATTTGCTTAGGAGGAAAAAGGGGCGGTACCGAAGATTGAATCCCGATTCTTTTGTGACGTGTAAAAAAACATTAGTTTCTGTTGATCAGTGCTGAAAACAGGTCGGGTTGATTATAAATAGGGGAAAAAATCGGAATATCTCAAAAGTTTCTCTGTGTGACGTAGTTGAGAGATGTATACAATGACGCAGCCTGATAACTATTGTTGCTGGAGAAAGGAATGGCCTAACATTGTTGCTAGCGGCACCTAAGACTTTTTTTTTAGGTGTAGACAGGCTATGTATAGGGTAATCCACATAGTGGCAACTCTCCTCGTATAGCATAGGAAAGTGATTTGAAAGGGGGGATGCGGAAGGGTGGTGGAAGGTAGCCAAGGGTAACTAGAGCCCCCGGGCTATGGATTAAGGATCCTACCCGGCATTCGCCTAAACGAAATGCAGGAGAAACCCTAGAAAAACCTGCATCAGGTAGGTCGGGCATTGGGTACTTGTCCCACGCCCTTCCGATGGCGGGAGAGGGTTTAGCTGTGGGGTCGCAGCTTTCCCCTCGCCGTGCCTTGGCCAATTTAGGAGGCAGCTGGCCGACTATTCCAATGGAAATAGAGAACAACTCTTACCGTATGTCCAAGGTCTGCGCCACCGGAACATACACCTTTCAAAACAGGCCGAGGTGTCTCGGCATATGGGAACCTGAGTTCAAAAAAAAACCAGAGAGATGTGAAGGCATCCCCAAAGGTAGCCTCCGCCAGAGATCTCTGGGAAGGTTCACCTGCGGGAAAATCCTCACGCAGGTTGCCTTGATGCGATGATGCACCTTAGACTGACATTCTGAAACTATTATTTCTGCTTAGGTATTGTTAAACATGCGAGTAATAGTTCGTTATCGTTCAGATGGAAATAAAGTAGATGTCTCCAGACTGGACTGATAGCAATGGACGCCCTTTTGGTCAGTCTGTAGTCGTAAAGGTAAAGCGCCAGAAAACGCAGCAACGCCGGACAGATAAGAATAATGAAATATTAACTTTAAGGAAAAACATGAACCGCCATACACATCATCTGCCCTCCATTCAAACAAACCTCCCCGCGAGCTCATGGTTAAATTAGATTGGAATAACTTTTTATTGAACAGATTATACATATATATATATATATATATATATAGTGGGCCAAAGGCCCTTAAAGGCCGTGGCACCTTCAAAACACGCACAAACTTGGAACACAAGGATTGAGAACTTGTGTTTGATCCGCACCTGTTTTTTTAAGGGCAACAGGCTACTTGAGGGTAAACCACGTTGGGCAACTCCCCTTTAATAGCATAGGAAGGAATTTGAAAGGGGGTATGCGGAAGGGTATAGGAAGGTGGCCAAGGGTTAGTAGGGCCCCCGGCCTATATTTTAAGGATCCTACCCGGCATTCGTCTAAATAAATGCAGGGAAAACCCTAGAAAAACCTGCATTGGGTACTTGACCCACGCCCTTCCGATAGCGGGAGAGGAGTTTGCTGTGGGGACGCAGCATTCCCTTCTCCGTGCCTCGACCAGTTTAGGAGGCAGCTGGCCGACTATTCCAATGGGAATAGCGGACAACTCTTACCGTATGCCCAAGGTCTGTGACCCCGGAACATACACCTCTCAAAACCGGCCGAGGTGCCTAGGCTTGTGGGAGCCTCAGTTCAAAAGCGGAAAGGAAAAGGCATCCCCAAAGGGGATTTACTTAAATTTAACCTGAGAAGAAATTGATGCAACACTAACCTTTTAGTAAGCATTTCATTTAACCAGGATCCATAGAGGATGGAACATTTACGTTCCCCTCCCCGACCTAAACCCTCAGCGTCTAACTTCAAATAAACCATTATGATGATTGACGAAAATTTAACAACTCGGGAAGTCTCCTAACACATAAAATAAGTATATCAAAAATCACGACTAATTAAAACAGCAATAAATACTCGATAACTTAATAAATTCTAAAGATACTCCCGGCATCTTAAAGGAGTAAAGAAATACAACCTTTAAATATTCCATTTTGCTATATTAAACCGGTAATAATCGGTGAATATTGAGGAGACGGTAGTACCTGTGATTTGTTCGAGACTCTGGTCCTGAAGTAGAGTTCTTTGGGCATCTTAACACCGACACGACTATATCCGAGGAGAACTAACACACGACTGACCACCCATTCGACTGCCCCCTTCCCCATACAGCAGGTAGCTACGGACAGGAGGTCATCATTGGCCAAGGTGGGGGCGGTGGAGGGGGAGTGAGGGGTTGCAAGGAGAAAAAAAAATCTAAGAAAATTTGAATTTAAAAGTGCCGGACGTTTCGACGCGGATTAAAAATTATCTGTAATTTTCAAATCTAAATATTCTTTTCCCGGTTTCATCAAAGGACATAAAAATCCTAATAATACGTTTCCCACTACTTATAAATATAGGTGCTCAAATTGTGAATTTTGTTATATCGGACAAACAAAAATAATTTTAATTATTTAGGTCACGTTTTTTTATGTATTTTTGTATACTAATATTTTTAAGATGAGAGATTAACATTATATTCAGAAAAAGTAGTAGAATATATTTCAGGAAGTGTTGTAAGGATGGTGGTAAAAAGCTAAAGTGTTTAGGTTGTTTAGAGGTTCTCCTTGCTCCTCGCTCTCAAAGAAAAACGGGATTGATTAAAATAAAGGACTTAGTTAATCAACCCGTCTAAAGACGTTGTGAAATTATTTACACTTGCTGAAAAAGTATTGAGGAATAACGAAACACACAAATAGGAAAGAAAAATTTGCTATTAAAATTGTGTGTGTGGAGGTATTCCGGATGTTGGGACATAAACAAATTTTATTTTGTGAATTCGACCATTTAATAGATTCGGCCGAAGTTGGTGAGGAAACTCACTACTCAATTTTAATAAAGGTTTTATTAAAACATTACTTCAATTGCAGAATTCGTTATATGTGTAAAGAAAAAGCAATGGATGAAAGAGGACGCAACATAAGGCAACTGATATAATTTAAAGGTCAATAAATTTTTCTATGCCTTAAATGTGTTATATTTACTTAAACCTTAGAGATTTAGTATTAGGTCATTTGTGCGACAGAGACGATGGGGAACGACCACCAGACAGTATAAAACATGGCTGCTGAGTTTTCAATTTGCTTCAAATATGGCGGCGACTTGTCCAGTCTATGTTGTCTTGGTGTTTATTTTCTTGGCAAACTTTGACTTTGATAGCCACATTAATATCGAAATAATATGGAATATATTCTTTTTTTTAACAGTGACAATTTGTGTTGTAAACAAGCGATATAAGGTAAAACTATGATACTACACTTTAAGTGTTGTCAAGTTTAGTACTTAAATTGTTGTTGTTATATTTGATATTATTTTAATCTGACCCTAATGTACTTATTGATAAATTTAAGGGGACATGAATTGACTTTAATTAAGTTATCTTAATATGTGATAATTTAATAGCTTTATCTACTAAACTATAAACCATTGCTTTCTTTTGGAATAGAGGTTGGTAGAACTGTACCTGTATTTTTATCTTTGAACAGATGACTGACTACGAGGTAGGTTGGAATAAATTAAAAAATTGGATACATATATTTTTTTAAAAAAACATGATACCAGATTTATATTTTGAACTCATACGTATCACATTTAAGTTCGAATCATACGTAAATACGTTGTTTTTTTAAAGTATTTTTAAATAGTTCACCTCCTCTCCCATAGAGATCGCGTCGGTTCCGCTTTCGTGGCACGACATTTTTCTTTTTCGATTGCTGTCAGGCTAAAAACATGAGCATGTTAAATCAAAAAGTGCATTATGTACGCCGTGAATCAAAAATAGATTAAGAATCCGAGATGGACTTAAATACTATTTATAACAACAAACGCAAGGAATATTCTTTATTAACGATTACGTCAACGCTTTCAGAATTGCCACCGTGAAAATATGAAAACTACTATCAAACAGTGTTTATTAAATACACGCGTAGTTTAGTGGCACGTTAAACTGTTAAATTGATTTGGTCAGCCACAAGCTACATATTACATTAGCCACAACGTTGTTTCCAAAATTACCCCTCTGTGTGCTTTTCTTTATCATCAAAATCCATGCATTATTTAGATTCCGAACAGGGTCCACACATGGATACCCTTGGAAAGTAGGGATGTTCCGCATAGGAGTTTAAAAAGAGCCTACAGTGTTCCAGGGGGGAGGGGGGTAGATGATAAATTTTCCTGATTTTTAAATTCTAAATTAAATTAAATTAATAATAATAATAAATTTAAATTACGCCGTATCACAGAGTCAACGTTTTTAGCTTCCCCACCCCCCTTGGTCGATGCAAGACTCAGTCACGTTTATAAAGAAAAACTAGAAATTATTAAATATTATAGACGCTTAATCACGTCGGGTTAAATGATGAATACTTGTGAATTTTTTTATAATCGGATGTACTGTATTTTTTCCCCTCAAAAATCTGTAAAACGAATTGTAAAGGTGCTTGTAAAACACCCAACGGAAATTCCACATTATTTGTAATAAAAAAATTTTATCGAGGAATTACGGAAGAGAAGAGCTTGGATTCGATCTTATTTAAATAATAAACTAGAAACACTTCACAATCTAAGCAACGAAGTGACACTTTCACCAGAAATTGGGGGCCCTATGATTGAGAAAAAAAGGACACGGTGATGAGAGGAGAGCAACACTCCTCGTGTCTCTCAAGAGTACCCGATCGTTCAATTTCGACAAAAAATTAGAAATCTACATTTCTTCTTATTCTCACTTTGACGCTTACGTCATACCTGCCTGTTGTTACCAACCATCTTTCTCCGTCGCCTCCATGATGACGGATTTGAGCCAACTTCATCGATAAATTCAACAGTTTTCTCGTTTAACCAAATCATAAGTGGGGATACTGAATAATTTTCCAACAGGGACCAAAGTGTGACGTTAATTGACAACGGAATTACGTTTCTGTTACTTTCGTGCTATAAACCAAACCCATTTGATGTACGTACAGCTCTCGGGTTATATATATTGTATTAACAAACTAGCTCTGCCATTGTTGTCAGTCACCAGGTAGGGACCCTGAGAACTGTACGTCATTCAATATAATTAATATTGTGTAACTCACTTGCACTATTGTATTGATTAATTATATGGTTTATATAATGGATTTTTTTTACTAACCAGGGATAAAGGAAGAAATACTGCTAGAATAACTTGCAGAGTTTGTCTAGAAGATTTCCAAACTTCAATCAACTGTTTATCTGAACCTGTTGATGTGTACGGGATTAGAATTAAATGAACCCATGTCAGGACCGCGTGTGGTTGCTAAGGAAGGCCGCGAGCCCAGCTACCTTTAGCACGAACGACTTGGCAGATTTATGAGAGAGAGAAGCCTCCGGATCGCTGCTTCAGTCTAAGTGTGTGTGTGTGGGGGGGGGGGGGGGAGATACGAGTATCTACGTCGCACGTGTACGTTATATATATTTTTGAGCCTGCGTCACGAGGGAAAGATGCGAACGAAAACTTAATACAAAAACACCTGAGGTAAGGGCGGGGAATCATCGACGAAGTCGTTTCGTCATTTATTTATTTCATAAAGCCACATGGAGGGGAACCCCTCCCCCCAGTACGAAAGGACTAAAGGTGGAGGAGACACGCTGCCGGCCATAGAGTTGGAGCGTGACTGCGGCCTGTCACGTCACGTGGCCAGCAAACAGTCTGCCGTGACAAGTAACAGCAGGGCGAGGTGCTTCGGCTTGTGGGAACCTTAGTTCAAAAACGACGAGAGGAGGAGGCATCCCCAAAGGTAGCCCCTTCACGACCTTGCGCAATAACAGGGGGGCATTAAATTAAAAACTATTCGTTTTTATGGTCCCGGCGTATACTCTCAACAAACCTGGTGAAAAGTATTACAAGCTCTGCCAGTGTCTAGTTGTGATAAGTACGAAGTTAGCACTAGGAATTGGTAAAGTTTCTGTTTTAATAGCTTCTGAGGTTCTCTTACACGTAGAAAAAAATAAAAAATAAAAGTCTATGATAACATATACGATTCAACTATTTACGACGAGTTTTGCAGGACATTCCAAAAAATTTTAATAAATTAACTGTTCGTGTGTGTGAAAATGGATGATAGTCGTTTCATGGCGTTTATGTAAATTCTTATCACTTATTACATCTTAAAATTTGAATTTATAACGATAGTATGTGTGAAAATGGATGATAGTCGTTTCATAGCGTTTATGTTAATTCTTATTACATTCTTATTACTTATTACATCTTAAAATTTGAATTTATAACGATAGTAAGTCTGTAGTTGTATATATCTTTGGGAGCTGAGTGAGGATCGTTGGCGCTTGCTTAGCGACGTCTTTGGGGGCTATTTAAATGGCATATGTTTTGAGACGTGTCTTTTTGCGTTCAGTATGGAAATAAATGTGCTCATATATTGCGTTTCATTTCAAGAATAACTTGAAAAGGTAAGTTAAACACTATAATTATTATTATTGTCAGCTGACGAGAACTCGCCATATTTCAAGTAAATCCATACTCATTGTTGGTTATATCGAAGCAAAATTACTCATTCGACTTCCATGTTGTTGTTATTTTTTTTTAATTTTTGAGAACGAACAGAGTTTATTACAACCTGAATGGAGGAATTTTTAAAACGATAGAAATCGAAAATGATTAGTGTCGAATGAAGCGCTTTCGGAGTTTTAATTTAACGTATGTTGTGAATTAATAAAACAATCGATGACCTTATACAGCGCACTTAATTTTTTATTTATATTGTGCCGACGTCTCGATACCTATTTGCATCTTATTCAGGTATTTTTTTGTGTAATTTAACATGTCTTTGTTTAATTTGTACAATTATACTATAATTTGTAAAACTTTCTCTGTGGGAAGATACAAAAAGGTATTGAAACGTCGTCATAAAAAATAGAAATAAAAGTGTCTGTATGAGGTCATCAATTGTTTTATTAATTCAAAACAGACGTTAAATTTTAATCATTACATTGACGTGTACATGATGTTATATATTATGTATGTGACTAATAAAACGATTGATGACATTATACCGACACTTTAGTTATATTTAAAACGACATCATCTTCAGGTATTTTTCCAAATTTACTTGCTAGAATTTTGTTCAGTGAATTTTTTGCTTCGAAGGCTCCTCACTGTTTGAGTTTAAGTAACTCGTTAATCGTGCTAGTTTATTATATTAAATTGGGAAAATACCTGAAGAAGATACAAATAGGAATCGAAATTTCGTCATAATAAAAAATAAAAGTGTCTGTATGAGGTCATTTTATTAATTCAATAAGAGACGTTAAATTAAAACTTTTAAACATTACATTGACATATATATATAATATCCCTTTACATGATGATATACATTATTTCTCTGACAAATAAAACAATTGATGACTTTATACCGACACTTTTTATTTTTTATTACTATTGTAACCATGTTAGCGCTAAGTGAATTTTTCTCTTTGAACCCTCTTTACTGTTAGAATTTAGTAATTTGTTAATCGTTTTGTCGTGCTAGTTTATTATATTAATTTGGAAAATAGAGATATTCTATTTAGTGGGTCTATAATACTTTTGACGATTTCACTGTAGCGTGTTTTCTAAATTACTGGGATTATTCCTCACTCACGTACTTCAAAATTCTCAAAATTACTCCTGCTACTGTGATATCGTCAAAAAGAATCCGGGTATATTAAGTGAAATACTTCCAATACTGTAATTGTGCGACGAATAATCCATGTACCTTAAGGGACACAAAATTACTCCCGCATCTGTTCAAGTTTCAATAATAATTTCCGCTGTTTGTGTTCTGCTGAATAGGACACGAATACAAAATTAGGTCAAATTTGCTCCTCAGATTGTAATGAGGATCGTGCATACACATACTTTAAAACATTTAATCTTAATTATTAAATATTTCCGTTTCAAAACATTGTTATAATCCAAAAAAGCCGGTGCCGTTACTTCTTCGTTCTCATTATAATATTCTTGCATCAATTTAAGTCTAATTTGGCATTGACAACGGAAATATTCAATGTGTGTATCTGTTTCTTTGTCCAAAGATTGCACCTGTGACTGCGCGAGCCTGAGAGCGAGTCTTTGGAGCAGCCCGCGCGTCACAAGTCATTGCCAACATGGCGCGTGGATTGAATCAAACAGACTGAAGCAGCTAACCATAGTAACTTCAAGCTGAACACACTGCTGTGACGACGTGGACTGGTAATCAGGTAAAATAATTTAATGTTATTACATTTCCACTTGGGTTTTTTTCGTAGATAAAATTGTCTGTGGATAATAAAGGGCTTAAGCATGAAGGCGGTTGAAACAAACTGTGATCGATTACAAAAAAACCGTGTTTCAGTAAAGTTTTCCTCTTAGGGTGCAATCAGCTAGCTTGGTTACTCATAATCAGCAATCTTGAGGGCCGTGTGTGGTCATTATCGTTTTTAAATATTCAGCAACGATTTTACTCTGGCGTTTTGTTTCGTTTTCCAGGAAAGGGGACTGCCAGGATGCCAGAAAAGACCTTCAGGTGCAGTCATGGCCGCTACCTCCAAATTGATGTTTTACAGAAACACTGCAAAAAATGCAGGAGGAACGTGAACGACGACGACAGGCAGTCCGAGTTCGTCGTGTACACGACGGACGACAGGTACCGGACTGTGTCAGACCACGAATTGTCCCACGTCAGGCGCTCCAGCAGCACGAGACCGCGCTTGACGGTTGGGGCCGGGCAGGAGTCACAACACTTGACCGTCGACCACGAGATGGCGTTGCTGTACACATCTGGCAAGTCCCCGTCCACGCGCAACCTCGCCTCTCGGTCGCCGTCCTCACGTTCGTTCTCCGAAAATGTAGTTAATGCCGATCAAAATACAGTACAATTTACTGATCAAGAAAAAGTAATATATGCAGAGCAAAATACAGTAAAATATGTCAAAAAGAATACAGTAGAATATGCCTCAGAAGACAAACCATTTACAGTAGAATACCCCAAGAATCCAAGAAACAGTGCAGCAGTAAGTTTTTACGATCCCTTAACCCATATTGTAGAATTTTTGTACATATTTCTTATAAATAATATTTAACGCCATGTTGTTATTGTTCGCATTAGCAGTGATTCATGATATACCAACTGTGAATTTATTTATAAAATATAAATTCTTTATTTATTCTTCCAAATCCCCCTTCAAAGTCATCCCCGACCGATAAAACGCACTTTTTCCAACGCATTTTCCAGGCCTCGAAACAGTCGGAATAGTCTTTTTTCAGGACCTTTTCAAGACCTTCTTTGAATCGGTTTTTATCTCCTCATTCGTGTCACATCGGCGCCCCCGCATTGGCCTTTTGAGGTTGCTGAACAGCCAGAAGTCGCATACGGTGGTTGCGGAACGATGTGAGTCACAATGCAGAGTGACGTGGTGCATTATTCTGATGAAGGAACCAAGATAATTCTCTTTGTTGACAGTTTGGCCCGGTGGAAGGAATTCACAGTGCACCACACCACGACTGTCAACTAGACCTTAACATTCGCTGGATTGGTCGTTGGTTTCAGGGTCTCATCTCCAGTAATTAAGCATTGCAAAGTTTCACACAAATCTACGCGACGCTTTTTTCCCCAACCAATCGACACACAAAACATTCTTCAAAATGGTTTGGGCTGAGCCAAATGATGTTCCAACACCATCAGCAAGATCTCTAAATGTCCATGGACGTGGCCCTCGTCGGTAGACGTTGATGGTCGTCCAGAGCATCTTTGAACTCGTTGTACCACTTATAAACGTTTCTTTGTGCCATAGTTTGATCACCAAAGGCCTTCAACGTGTCCGCACAAGAATATTCGTTCCGCAAACAAAAATTTGATGCAAGTTCTTTGCTCAAGAAAATCACCCATTGCTAAATTCACTTTTGGTTGTTTACAAAAACACACACGTGTGACTCTGAGATAATGAAACCTTTTAACAAACAGACGCTTGGCAAATATTATAGACAGTCCTACAAACCTAGGGAAAAAAGTTTACCTGCCTTCCTAATATTCGGAGAGTTTTAAATGGCAATTTAACCTTACTTTTTTATCAGAATGGTAAGACGTTATTATTCAGTTATATTTCAGAAACAATACCTGTGACCTGCCTAAGGATTTTAAATAATGTTCCCCCTAAGCCGAGGCACTGCAGTTTCCCACTGGGAACAGTCGGCCTACTGCCTGGTCGAGGCGCCTCACCCGGGAGGGCGTGGGACAAATACAGAGACTCCGACCCATTTAGATCTAGGCGGGTCGAACCCTCGGCTGCCTTGCCTTAGATTATGCAATAATTGTAATTGCTTTCAATTGTAGCTTCATGTATCATTGTACCGTCCGCCTTCAATCACAGATGGAGTCTGAGAGGGCGTCCGAGATCCCCACGTACACGAGTCTGGCACCGCCAATGCCCACCATCTTGGAAACTTGGTGAGTTACCACTTTTTTCATCAGATATAAAGTTAATGAGTCCTTCGGAGCGTTGCCGCCATTTAAATAACAGTTTGTAAACCGATACGGGATTAGAATTAAATGAAGCCATGTCAGGACCGCGGTAGGTTCCTTGGGAAGGAACACAGTTACCTTTATAACGAACGACTTGGCAGATTTATGTGAGAGAAGCCTCCGGATCGATGCTTCAGTCTAAGTGTGTGTGTGTGTGGGGGGGGGGGGAAGGGGGGGTAGATACGAGCATCTGCGTCGCACGTGTACGTTATATATATTTTTGAGCCTGCGTCACGAGGGAAAGATGCGAACGAAAAATTTTAATACAAAAACACCTGAGGTAAGGGCGGAGAATCATCGACGAATTCGTTTCGTCATTTATTTATTTCATAACGCCACATGGAGGGGAACCCCACCCCCCAGTACGACGGGACTAAAGGTGGAGGAGACACGCTGCCACCACGTCACGTGACGCGCCGGCCATAGAGTCTAAGCGTGACTGCGGCCTGTCACGTCACGTGGCCAGCAAACAGTCTGCTGTGACAAGAGACAGCAGGGCGAGGTGCTTCGGCTTGTGAGAACCTGGATTCAAAAACGACGAGAGGAGGAGGCATCCCCAAAAGTAGCCCCTTCCTGTCTCTCCTACAAGGTTCTGCCTACGAGACAGCATCCCTCGCAGATCCTTTAATCCGTGTAATTAGATATTTATTTGGCGTTATTAAATAGCAATAAAAAGGACCTGAATGAGAGAGTAAGGCACGTTGAGAAATTGTTTATTATAGTCAAATAATTAAATTAAATGTGACAAAGTAGGGTTGATAGATTTTAAATTCAATCAAATAATGATAACTCGTTTATTTCTATTTTCTTTCATTTAAAGTCAGGTGTATTTCCGTAAATTTTTTTTCTCTCTCTCTCTTATATTTGTCAAGACAATTAAATGCAATTTACACAGCAGTAAACCGACACAACGCTAATGAATAAATTTTCCCTTGTCTTTATATTCTACGGTCCTTTTTCACGGGTTTTGTCCGAGGGCGTTAAAAAAGCGTGGTCTTGCTTCCTAAGCCATCGACTTCAACGGGTCTTTGCCCTTCAGCGACGAAAATCCGCTGTTGCATAATTTTTCAGCCTTTAACGGGCGTTTCACCTTTCTCATTTAAGAATTTAATCATAGAACGCTGTCTAATACGTACGTCGATGTTCGGCCGTCTTGCAAGAGGGTTGAGTTTGAAAGTTGTTACAGAAGCCAGAGCCGGAACGTGGTTTGTTCTCGAAACTTCGTTCCTGCGTCTCCAAGCGTGGCTTCTTTTCGAATCTGTGTCGATCAAAGAGGCAGCCCGTCAGCGCCGACTCCAGCCAGGTGTTGCAGCCGGCCAGAGCGACCGTGGGGTCGCAACGAGGGTCGATGCCGTCTCGCAGATCGACTCAGCGCCCGCCGCCGACCATGACGCCGCTGTACCTGCAGGAGGTTTACGTGCCCGGCTACACGGAGCACCTGTACAGGGTAATCGAGATCCCGCAGACCGTGTTCAAGGTGTACAGGAACGCCGAAGCGGAGGGCGACCGAGACCTGGAGCAGGAGCAGGTGGTGCAGTTCCTCAACCAGACCTGTACCCGGTGCGGCCGCAGCACGTCCAATCGACATTAAATAAAGTTTACAGTAATCCTTGCGTTTGTTGTTATAAATATAATATTTAAGTTAACGGACATCAGGAATATTTAAGTCTTCGACTCCGTCTCGGATTCTTAATCTATTTTTGATTCACGGCGTACATAATGCACTTTTGATTTAACATGCTCATGTTATGAGCCTGATAGCAATCGAAAAATAAAAATGTCTTGCCACGAAAGCGGGATCCGACGCGATCTCTTTGGAAGAGGAGGTGAACTATTTAAAAAAAACTTTTAAAAAATATATATTTACGTATGATTTGCACTCAAATGTGATATACATCTGGTTTCATTTTTTTAAAAAAAGATATATATATCCAATTTTTTAATTTATTGCAACCTACCTACAACCTACAAAGTAAGTCTCTTTCCGCCAAAGAGATATATAAACATACTAGAGTGGCTATATCAGCGTTACAGCGCCCTGGGTGGCAGCAACAAACAACACTGGCCGCCATTTTATAGTCGGTCCACTTCACCTAAAACCCGATCTGTGTTATGCTACTGATGGTGAACATTTTGAAGGTTTTGTGTTAAAAATACATAGTTTGTTATTATAAATCATGCTAAGCGTGTTTTCAGCCTACAATTGTATTAATCGTAGTTCGAAAACACATCAAGTACCGTATTTTAAGTAAGAATCAGCATAATAATAATAAGAAGAAAGATAGCCAAGTACAGACAAAAGAAGAAATGATAATATAAATACTGAACAACGTTTCTGGGATCCTTGTCCTTTCTTCAGGTGCTAAGAAGAGCCTAGAGCGACACAACTGCACTCGTCATTTGACAAAAAAATGCTTTGGAGGTGCTGTTGTGTCGCTCTAGACTAGGAACGGTTAGAATGACGAGGCTACACATTCAGTATGAGGCACAGAAAATGAAGGTAGCATTGGCACTAAGCAATTCTGTAGCAGATGCCATGATTTTTTGTAGAGACTTGGGTAAATTGTAAAAAGTTGATGAAAATGTTAGATAAAGCATTTGATTTGTTGAATTCGTGCAATGTTATGAACAAGGGTACAAAAACTCCTGTGTTTAGGGATAATAGAGGGACAATATGCAACACAATAGAAAGATCTGTACAGTATTTTATGAATTTAAAGCTGTACTATGGGAGTTTAGTCAGGGAGGAAGATGGGTGTGTGTGTGGGATTGTTTTAGATCTTCTCAGTTTGAGGCAACTGGCAGAGAATTGTGTGTGGAACGATTCTCCAGTTCTCAAATTTATATTAAGTAGGACCATTTCTTTTCTTGCATACGAAGATGTGGGGGAAATACAGTTCAGAGCAGCATGTAGGAAATCTTTGATTACGCAGATAGAACCATCCAATAGAACGGGAGGAATTTTGGAGGCACTGGTTGTACCAATTTTAAAATAAAATAATTTTAAATCTTTTACAGATCACAATTTTGATCATGTTTACATCCCTGAATATGAGATCCGGGGTAATGAATAATGATCTGCCTTTGTGATCGCGTTCAATTGGCGATAGTCGATGCAGACACGGTGACTCCCGTCCCTTTTGGGTACCATAACTACCGGGGCGGCCCATTCGCTATCACATTCTTCAATTATACAATTGGTGAGCGTCTCCCTTATTTCTCGTTCGAGAATTTGTCGCCGGCTAGGAGAAAGCCGGTATGGCGGAGCCGCAATCGGGGCACGATCCACGGTCTCTATTCGGTGACAGGCGTAGGGAGTTGGTCCGGTTGGCGGCCAAAATGTCTTGGAAAACTCACGTAGTAATGCATCAGTGCTACCTCGCTGGAAGGCGGAGAGTTGCGTGCCCTCGTTGGGTCTCAGGGTAACAGCAATGGTGGCGAGATCAATCTGTCGTTCCAGAATGCTACTTCGTTATGGTGGTGGTAGCCTCGCGGAAATTCAGGAGTTGAATGTCGTGGCGGCGTCGGTGGAAGTGGCTGCACTGCTGGTGGTGGAGGTCCGTAGTACTCCAGCAGCTCCTGCTCGGTTTCCCCTATGGCAACGGGGTCGGCCGCGACTTCAACAGGTGTCGTGGCCAGTCTCATTGGAACCTTGTCCTTTACCGCAAAGTGGAGGAACCACTGAAGCATCACTTCCTCTTCCCAAAGTCGAGGACGAGCTGGGCGATGAAATCCATTCCCAGCAGGGTTTGGTTGTTGGTGGCGTCGGGCAGGAACACAAATGTTGTGGAAATTTCCCGGCCTTCCAACCTAACCGGCAGGCGAGCCATTTGAATGGATTGACATTTTTGTCGTCCATCAGCCAGGATGACAGAGGCGTCGGCCTTGGAGAACTTCGTTCCTCGGCCCTTCAGCAACATCTCCAGTTCGTAGTGTAATATAATAGTCTACACGTGCCATGTTATCATAACGTCTCTCCCGCATAGCGGACATAAGTGGGCGCAGCTGTAAGAACGCTGAGTCCAGTGAAGTCAGCAACTTAGGTGCCGTATGCAGCAATGCACACGGCAGCAGAAATCTTCCTCTCTGTAAGAGCTCTCATTGGAGACTTAAAATCATCAGGGAGGGGGAAAGGAGTCTTCGAATTGTTCAGAGCTTCTTGGGAACGGCAGTCGTGATCCAACCTCCAGACGGGTCAGTGGCTCCTGGTGCTATCCGCCAGTTTGTCTTCTTTTTTTTTATTTCTGACTATTAAATCTCTTTATTCTTCATCAACTCTTATTTGACTGAAGTTCAGCGACACACCAACCATTACGCCTAGGTTCAATTAGTTGAACCCGAACCCTCACGTTACCGACTTTCCTATTTCCTGTTCTTAATTCTTCCTTTATCCTCTAGATCGGTAGCCAGGTGAGCTAACGGAGGTATAGCTCAGTTAGTGAACGATCTATCTAGACTTCTCATTCCCAACTGCTGGAATGTTACATGGTGGCAGTGCTGGAATGTTACAGTAGCTACCGACGCTACTTCTAGCTCCGGTGTCTAGAAATCCAGTGCCTTCCATATCATGGATCCGGAACCTTAGAGCCGGTCTATCTCGCGCGGCCAGCTCGATGTTGGTAGCACAAAACGTAGCGTTACCGGGCGTGACCTTCGTACAGTTCGGGCAGTTCCTCCGAAGAACTCCGTGTTTGTTGCACCCGTAACAGGCGAAGGTTGGCCTTGGCTCGGTGGCATTCTTCTCTCTTGTGTGGGTGGCGTGTTCTGCAGCTTTCCTTTCCCGGCACTCATTCATAGAGTGCCATTTGTTGCTGCAATACGAGCACCGGATAAGCACGTCTGATTTAAGGTTGTGCTGTTGAGGACGTCCTTCGGGCTTCGACGTGTATTCTTCTTGTCTCCGTGAAGCCGCGATTAGGTCATTAAAGGAAGACACGTCGTCCCTACGTATCTTTGCCTTTAGCTCAAGTATCATTAGGGCGTAAACAATATCGAGCTGAGCTTCTGTCGGCAGAGGTGGCGATATTTGCGCCAGAAGAGCTCGTTTCTCGCATATAAAATGGTCCGATGCTGTGGATTTCTTCTGAAGCGTGGAGAATAATTCTAGGTAGACCTGGTCATTGGGTCTTTTCGGTCCAAAGGCGGTCCTCAGTTCCGTGATGGCGACATCCCAAGTCTGGATGCTATCCTTCACTCCTTCCCACCAATTTCCGGCGAAACCTGTCAAAAGCATGGGAATGCTTGTCAGCGCTGTTTCGTCTCTGACGTTTGCGCAGCTACGTGCTAGATGCGGCTATAAATACGGTAACGGCTTCTCCCGGGGCTCCGCTGAATCTCGCAGTGCAGTGTGTCATGTCACCCTCGCGGCGGATGCTGTGGACACCCATGAGCAACTGCTGCAGGGACTCAGGCGACATCTAAAGATTCACCGGCTCCTGGTTAGGGGTGCGCGGCGATTTCCAGCCAGTCTAGATCCGTAGGCTCGAGCACCACGTTCCGGGCGCCAGTGAAGCGTGGAGGTTGCGTTCCTCCACTAAGGAGATAAACTAGAAACTTGTCAGTTGAAACAGATTTATTCACAAAAGCACAAACACATAGATTCTCAAGTAAGTCGACAAGGAGATGGGAAAAGAGCTGTAACGGTGGGGAAATCTGCACTGCCTAGTAGCCTAGACGCGTGAGATTCGAAGGAAGGCGACCTAGCACTCTAGATGCGTCCTTTCGGGAGACAGACGACCTAGCACCCTAGATACGTCTGGGAGGTAGAGGGTTAGACGCCCTAGCACTCTAGATGCGTCTTGGGAAGGTGGTTCTAAACGTAAGCGGATCGAGAAGTCTTAGCGGCCTAGAAGCTTTCCCGACCGCTGAGCAGAGAACACCCCCTATTCGGTTTTTTTTTGTTTTAGGGTAATAGGCTACATGAGGGTAATCCACGTTTAATAGCGTATTTGCTTGGGACTTGTAAGAAAGGATCTTGTGCGAGTCGGGTGAGGCCGACGAATCCTGAGTAATCGCGGGGGCGAAATAACCTACGTCAAGGATGTCAAGTGGCGCAATTACTTGGGATGATGAGGGTCCAAAGTAATTGCGGGTCCAGGCACTTGTTGACTTAGGATCTGGAGAAATTAGTATCGCGCACTTGTGATGGGAGAGGTCCAAAGACAAATTGGCCCTGTCGCGATTGTCGGGTTTCGGACAAAAGATAGCAGCCGGCGAAAGGACTCCAACGGCAAGGACGTAAATTTCAGTAATGGGATTCTGTCACCGCGCCGTTGGACGTAATTTTGCATCAAGAGAAAAACAAGGAGGCTAGTGGTATATATAGGGGAAATAACCTATTGTGTGGACAGTTAGCGTGGGAGAGGAGTCAGAGACAGTTAGCGTGGGAGAGGAACAAGAAACAGTCAGAGAGTTAGCGTGGGAGAGGAACGAGAAGCAGTCAGGGCAGTCAGAGTGGAGCCGGCGTGCTGAATGCATCGTGATTGGAGTTTGAGACAGAAATAGTCAGCATCAGTCAGCAAAACTATAACAACTATAAACATTTTTAACATACAGAAGCTCTATCTGTATGAGTAGGAGAATTGGACCTGTCTTCGATGGCAAGCAACCTGGATACGGCAACCGACGTCAGGGAGTGTCACGACGAGCACCTGGGATATTTCACTGGATATGGAGAACCAGATATCGGCGAACCAGTGATATTGTGTTAGAGTCGGTGAGTGAATGTCCAAGCTATAAAGTGCGTGTCTAAAGAACGAGTCGAAGTAAACTTGAGAAACCGTAAGTTGGAATGTATAATATTAACAGATGTAAACGTTATTAAAGGATAACAGTCAGATGTCGTTCTCTTCTTTTGATAATAAAGTTAAAAGCAATCTATAGGTTAAGTTCATTAATAAATTTAGTAGATACTTTTGTTTAATTTAAAACATAAATGTTGGGTCTTTTTAATAGTTCGATTCTGTCCGTTGTCAAACCCAGTAGAGACCCATGAGAGCAAGAGATCTTATTATAATAGTAAAATATTAAATTCAATTGTAATTTCTGATGAAGTTTAATAAATTTGTTTGTTTAAATCAAAAGCATATATTTTTCATTTATTTAGACATTTTTTTATGTGATTATTACAATATATATATGTAAAAATAATTGAATGTCTGCCTACATGTTTTTGTCCTGGTCAGATTTTAGGGATGAAACTTAGTGTTTATATTTAATCAGTGTTATTAATATTTAATAATAAATTTGAATGATTAGGCTGATGTTTTCCTCATACTATCAGGTAAGAATAACTTATAAATTTTTAAATATTTAGAGACTACAAATTAAAACATAGATGTGATGTTTCTACTGAGTGATGAAAATTAGGCTGCTTTTATCCTTCATTAACGCACGTGTTATCATCGGGGTCAAAACGTTGAGCACCACATTATATTTTAATTTAATTAGTGTATTTAAAATATATATGTTTTTTACTTTTTGGCTTAGTAAAAAAAGAGAAAAAATTAGCCCAATGTTATGCATGAATTCGGATCCTTGGGGGATTTTCCGAAGATCTGTTAAGACAGCTGAAGGAAGCTTCCGGAGAGCGTCAGAGGACGCCATTGTCCAAATTTAGTGAATGGCCGGTGGAAGAGCAACGACACAGAATTTATGACCGTGGAAAATAGGGACAAGCTACTTGTCACACGCCACGGGCTAACTTGCTGCCACTGACTGAGTTGGAAGGGACGATGCTTTTTTTTTGTCTAATGTGGGTGACGTTTTGTCAAGGAAGGGAGTTGTTTAAGTACAGTCAGTCACCATCCTGGTTTATTTGAAGTTACATGGAGAGGGGTTAGGTCGGGGAGGTGAACGTAAATGGGTAAATGTTGCAAACACTGGCACTATTGATGCTGGTTAAATGAAATGTTTTCCAAGAGATTAGAGTTGAATCAATTCCTTCTCCGGACTAATTTAAGTGAATACCCGGGCAACGCCAGGCACTCGGCGAGCGCTATCTGCAGCCTCTATTTTACGGCACTTAACTTTTATTATTTATTTTTTGAGAAGCAAAAACACTCTTATCAGAAATAGGATATTAGCTTCTTTCCTGTGTTGTTGTATCGCCACTGGTAATAGGTTAGATTCTCACATTGGAAGCGGAATTAACTGGTAGACACACCACGATTGTGACCTCAGCCCCAGCCCGGTGATGGACAAGTCCTTGTAAACGACACTGATTTGTATTTTATTGGGGGAAAAATAATTATATAATGAGATGAAGACATAAAATGGACGTTATCTTTGATAAAGCTGAAAGTTCCTTAATTTCAACCACTTACAACATAGGGGTGCTGGGGCTTTACAAGAACATAACGTGAATTCAACCTAGATTGGAGTAAAATCCAGGGTTATGGAGGTCGCTGAGTTTTATTATGACATTCAAACTAGCCCGAGCGGGGGTGGAAATTTTCAACCTTGTATCGTGTGGCTTCAAACAATTATGATGGTCACTATAGAAGGAAATGTAAAGAGTGGTTAACAGTGATTGAAAACCCAGGCTGCAGGAGCACAGAAGTCACTCACCACACGCACACATTCAAAGTGCGTACACACGACTCCGTCAGTCAAAAATGGTTTCTTCACTTCTCTCCATACGACCAAAGATAGCAAATAATCTTTGCTTGTCTACCTCTATTGGCAGGACAGAAATTGGAGTGACCTTCGGGGTTATGGTTGTCACAGAGTTTAATTGTGACAACCCGGCTTGTTCATATATAAAACAAATACATGTATTTGAACGACCACGAAAAATAAATCACGGTTGAGACTGATTTGACTTCTCACTCAACATCATTGACAGGCTACCTAATGGTCAAAGCTTAGGAATGGGGTGACTACAACTTTCCTGACCACCTTTGAGACTCTGGTAAAATCCTAGACAAACCAACATTAGATAGCGAATGTAAATTCTGAATGAAATACTTTGATTTTTCAACAGTGTTAAATATTAATCGGTGTTCCCATCGTCATCAGGTGAATAGCAGTTGAGTTAATGTGAACAATATGTAGTTACATATTTCAATTTCTAAATATAATTAGCAATTAATTATCAATAACCACAAGTCCAAATTTTTGTTCTGGTACATTAATTTATGATACCGTTGTCACATATTCAGCCTTTACAGTCCATCTGTAATAAAACCCAAGATCTATCGCCAGAGATATATGGCCTCAACATAACACGTAACTATACATTCTTCTACACCCACATCACAGGTAGTTCCAGCTAATCAGAACATACATTAATACTACACATTCATTTAATTTTATAACTACCATGAATTTGTTTACATTATATCATTCACCAGTACAGATAAATGTTAGTTTTAATTAAAAATGGTGTACAGCACCACAGTGAGGTTCCCTTGAACTACATTCTCTATGTTTATTACACATTCACATATTTTAAATTATTTATACATTCAGGAACAATCTTTCCTGTTAAGTACACGGACTTTGTATCCTTTACAAAACCTGTGTTATACAGCAATTATACATTAATCATTACAATTCTAAGT
Source organism: Zhengitettix transpicula (assembly GCA_037074705.1). Lineage (NCBI taxonomy): Eukaryota > Metazoa > Arthropoda > Insecta > Orthoptera > Tetrigidae > Zhengitettix > Zhengitettix transpicula. Next base: position 9,627,620 of record CM073596.1, on the reverse strand, counting down.
TATCAGGAAAAGGTCTCACAACTCACTCAAAAACAGGCATATGTTGTTATACTTCTATTTTCCAATTAACCCAGAACATTAGTATATACACTTGGCAACACTCCTAATTTCACTTGTTATTCATTACTTTATTAATGTTACAAAAATGTACATATCCTCAAAAACCTTATATTTAAATTAATGCTTCTTACTGTGAAGGTTACTTATATAATCATGTTTCATGTGTGGACGTGGCAATACAAGTTGTAGATTGCACTTTGAGGTTAGATTTGTCATGCTATAATCTACTATCCATGCTCACACTATTATGACCAATGGATACCACATCACACTGGAACACATCATTCACAAAATCTTATCTATTTCTTCTGTCCTTCATAATGTCTACATATTTTGTAATACAGATGTTCTTAATACGCAGAGGGGATCCGAAGGTCCCTTGAACGTAGGCCCACTATAAATCAGGCGTGTTAATGAAGTCGAGTACCTCGGAACGTTAGTGAGCAACTAAAACGACAACCACATAGAGATGAAAGAGATTGTCAAGGTCGGAAACAGGACTTAGTATGGCTCCTAAAGTCCCATAAGGAACGTATTTACTGCACCACTATCTGCCCGGTGATGACTTTTGTAAGTGAGATATGGGTTATAACCACCTGTGACTGTTGAGAAAGGGGAGTGCTGCAGAAGATCTATGGTCCTGAAAGAACACAAGGTGAATAACTAACCATGAACTGTAATTCCTTTACAACAAACCAACATTTGTCACTGAAATTAAGAAACAGGCTGCCATGGCTGGGGCACCTGGAACACATGCACACGTATATGCAGAGTGAAGGATGTCGAAGAACAACCTGGAAGGAAGGTGACCTAAGCAAACGATGGAGAGGCATTGTTGAGGAAACCAATGCTTGGGCTGCAGCACCATACAGTAGTAGTAGATGGTATTAATAAGCATGAAAGTTATATTTGTGTACTTTCTTCTCCAGCCTTTAACTTCAACTACTACATTACCAACATAATTAAATGGATTAATCTTACTTACCTTATAAAGGCTTTAAACTTTTCATCATTCTTTTTAATATTAGTAACATTCTCCACGTTACACAAACGAACCTCAATTGGTGCTATGGCTGAATCTATATTATCATCGTGGCCCATATAATATTTACAATTCTTTGGGTACAAATTACTAATGGCTGTTTTAAACAAAGAGGGTGGACATTATGTCCTGCTCAGATAGCCTGGAGTCAACACAGATGACTCAGTTGGTAGGGCAACCACCAGGTAAGCGTCAATTCCCAGTTCAGAAGATTTTTCCTAGTGATACCTGAATTCAAAATAATTTCATGACATCTATCGCCTGTGAAAGCATTCTCCCTGATCTTAATCTGCTTTCTTGTGATATTGGTGATTTGAGCAATATCTGACTCACAATAATCAGTCACATCAAGTTCAATCCTCTGAAACGTATTCGTAAACAACATCCATTCTTTGTTTGACCGAAATTGGCAATCGTATTTCTAAATTTGTTACCATTCTTTACGTCAAAACTGTTGTTACTCCTAAATTGATATAAAAATCTACCAAAAAACTTAAGATATACCATATGTTGGTTCCACCTATAACAATTCTCTCTTTGTGAATTAAGAGTAGTCAACAAAAATGCAAGAAAAAATCAAGGCCTTAGTCTTTTTAACAATAAATTTCTTTCAATAGCTCACCACTTACAATTCAACTTTTCAACGTATAGCATTTTCAGAACACACTACAACTAATCTATGGACCTGTTATCACGCCAAATATCTTCCATCTAAAGATACTGGTCCTTATATATAATAACCAATATTTTAATCTTAACCGACCTAATAATGACCAAATTCTGATTACCATTTTTAAACATTCCAGTTCTTATATGCTAAGCGAATTATTAAGAGAACTTATTATTAATCAATACAATTATTATGGCTCCTTACACTATTTTTGTTCCCATGTGTAGTACTCAAAAAGATGACAATTAATTTAGTAATGTACTTATTACAAATAGACTCGTGAACTTTATTAATACTGTAATGCCGATTAATCAGTAATTTAAGTTTAGGCAAAGGTTTCAGCTTGTTATGTGCAAGGAATAAGTTGTTAAAAATATAAATAATTGAATGAATATCAATAATTTCATTCTGTGTGTTACATTAATTGAAATCTGTAATCGCAAATGGTTCACTGTAATACAAGTAACCACAATTCACCTTAAACTGATGCAAAAATGTCGATTAATAAATATTTAATGCAGTTGAAAAGCCCAAAATGTTTTATTCATCCTCTAATACCTCAGGCTCTCTCTACTTGTCTCACTCTCTTCCTATGAGTAAAGTTTGGGAACATAGCACTTACAATTCTATTCCAGAGTGAGCAGCAAACAACACTTACGTGTGTCTGACATCTGTGACACTGGAACATACTTGTCTCTCATGGCTTTAAGGATCCTTGATTTATAATCCCTGTTTGAAGTCATGGACAGGAAAAAACAAAGGAGGAAGATTGTTCCCCTCCAAGTATGAGGAGCAGCTCCCAAAGTACTAACGCCTTTATACTTCTGGTTTATTACCAAAGCATGAATTTCCTCATAATATGCTAGAATATTAAGTCATACCACCTATTCTACACAGTTTACTTCTTCTTACTTATTCTACACTGGTAACAATTAAATCAAAAACAAAAAGTGTAAGACTCGTACTGTAGCGGCTTTATGCTGGAAACAGAACTTATAAATTCTGTGACAAACTCGAAAGGTAATGAAGGTGACACAAAAATAAATTGAAAACAGTGTGCAATGTATTTTTAATTCACTAACATTGTTCCACTTTTGTATCTTATATTTAAATACACATTTGAATTTACAAATCATGGTTCTCTGAAACCAAAAATAATTTACCAAATTAAAAATATGAACACATGACTTCACTCTCACTAGTAAAGTTAAGAGTTCTTTGGTTTTATACAAGCAGAGGCGAGGGACACTCCTTTGGCCGTTAACAAGGAGTAGCATTGCACAATTTTGTTGTTGTTCCTCTACAACTTCTGCTAGTTATTTTAAGGTACAAATTAATTTAAATAATATAAAAATGGAAAAGTAATTAAACAAATGGCACTACAACATTTACAGTTCCACTTTTGGCTTTAATATAAATATATTACAAGTATCACAGATTTCAGTATGCTCCATCAGCATATCTTGTCCAAACAGCTGCAAAAAAATAAATATTGTTCTGTGCACATTAAAAAAGGGAAGTCACTTTCATCCCATGACTCACACAAGAAACTGTTCTTGTTTCTCAACAGACACGAGAGAGCATTCAACTTGGAAGAACTCGGCAACTTCCACACACAATCCCGAGATAAAACAAATAGTCACAAAGCTCCAAAAATTGATTAATTTTTGATAAAAAATATATTTATAATCTGAATTACAAATATTTGGTTTCAAAATCTTTGAAGGGTAAAAGTCTGGCTGTGAATTACACTGTAAGTTGTTACAAACATTGAAGAGTTCTGACATGTATGGTGGGGTCTTCAATACTACCATAAAACCCTGGACAAATTAAAATGTTTCAACATCACAATTCCCACCATACAACTCACTCACTTTTGCTCACAAACACACACAAATATGACTAACAAATACCACGACATATATATACTTGAAATTTTTCACAAAATCTAACACGAAGTATAAGAGAAAAACTAAATAAAAAATTTGACACATGAGGTCAGATTTCTCAGTTCTGGGTCGACACCAGAAATATTAAGAAATCATGACATTACAGAGAAACATAAATAATAAAAATATAAGGTGAGCCAACAAAAATTGAAAATATGGGACAGTTAATTAAACTAATTAATTTAGCAAGGTTCTTTCTTTTCTTTTTAAAGAAGGTCCACAACACGCCTCTCTCTCTCTCTCTCCTTGATACTGCACAGCCTGGTATGGCATTACATAACTTTCCTTCTTGACAACAATTAAACATTATTTTAACGGTTAAGAATGTTTCTAGTAGCATTTTCACTCGCAATTCAGCGTGGTATCAATCTCTCCACTATTGCCCATCAAGTAAATAATTTTATAAAGACAAGTTTAAAGCTGTCACTTGTCAGACTCTAATGTTAAAAACGGAAACAGGCGACTATAGATGCTGACCAGATCTGCTCCTTGCCAGTTAACACCCGGATGGCGGTTTTTCGTCGGTCCGATGATGACCCTCACATTCCTTGCTGTGACAATCAGCCCAATCGCTGTACTGTAACAGAAGAAATGGATACATTTCAATCCAGTTCACAATTGAATTCTTCAAAAATTCTGAACAGCTTACAAGACACAAGTTGAAGCAGCACAAAGTGAGCTCATGAAAGCCTCAATATTTGAACAAGCAAGACCTCCTCCACCTAACCACAACCTATTTTCCCAGACTACAAAAACCCAACTCCATTACATTTTAATTATTGAAAATATTTCACTGCAATCAAACCTATAATAGTCCCCAACTTCCTAAGGCACGTACAAATGTTGAGCAACAAGCAACTGGCAGCTAAGTGGCACCGCTCACTTTTATATCCCAACTGAATAGTGAAGTTTGGGGGTTCCACTGGCTACAACAAGCAGCAGTGGTAGGGTGTTTAAATATGGAAGAACAATTTATATTTCAAAATGAAAAAAATTATTTCAGATTGAAAATAATGAATAAAAAAGTTAGCCAATCCAGGCAAAAAAGTGATAACAAATACCACACAACGTTTCTGGGATCCTTGTCCCTTTTCTCAGGTGCGAAGAAGAGCCTACAGTGACACAACTGCACTTGTCAGTTGACAAAACTCATTATTAGAGTAACAATAAAGGACAAACGACAATGGGAAAACAGAAGGTTTAGTGTAATAATAAGGCATTATAGCAATTATCGACTTTCATAGTGTCTTTTTGTACATTTTTGTTAACTGACTAGTACAGTTGTGTTGATCTAGGTCCCTCTTCGCACCTGAGGAAAGGGATCCCAGAAACGTTGTGTGGTAATTATATTATCACTTATTTGTGTGAATTGGCTATCTTTCTTATTCATTATTTTCAATCAGACGTAATATTTTTTCATTTTTTACATGGCCATTATCTTACACAACAAACTTAATAATTGTACAATTTTGAAACTTATCTTTTAACCAACATTGGTGTATATTCTATATTTATTTATTGAGTTGTACACCAATGTCTAAGCCCACCTAAATTCATATTTTTTTCTGACAAATTATTCTTAAAAATTTTATTTTAATCTTTGTGTTTTGTAGTGTTAAATAAGTAGTAAAAAGAGAGGTCAAAACGTTAGCAATTAAACTACTTTCATGACCTAGTGATCAAAGTAATGTGTGAAGAGAGATTTGATATAGGTATTAAAAATAACTTTTTGATTGACGGGCTGATTTGTTCTTGGAGGAAAATGTTTTTTTTTTTCACTGTAAGATGTTAAAAGGCTATGATAATGTTTTGTTGGATCAATTACGGCTTTTATCATATTGCAGGTGGCACTAAAACAAAATTCTTGGTCACACATTAAAATGGTGTCCACCAATAATTAATTCAAGTTTAAAAAATAAGGGAAAAAACTAATTCTTTTTTCTAGGAAAAAACTTTCTTAAATAATTAACAGTATTAATGACTGACAGATAATAACAAGTGAAAATAGCCAATTACAGACAGGAATTTGAATTTCCTTTGCCTCTTTGCAGACCTTCTCAAGTAAGATGATGTAAGAATTTTATTTATTTTTAATTCATATTTACAATCTGCTCTGTAGAGAAATCAGTAAATTATATGTACAAAGAAGTACACATGAGATGCCATCCCAGTGGAGGGAGGGCTCCTCCAAATTTAAATATTACCATATAGTTAATATTCTGTATACATATAGTACCGGTCTGAGTCTTATTGTGGAGTTGCTGTTGTCAAGCAGGTTCATAGCTACATCGTTTGAATGATTTTATAATCTTTTATTTTTTCAAATGTATTTAGCACTCGTGCACTCAATTCTTCTTTCTCAGTTTTTGCATTGAGATTCTGATGGATGACATTAGTTACTTCCGTTTACAGAATATATGTTTTTGTCAAGTTAGGACAGTTGAGGTGCATACCAAGAAGTTGAGTGATAGTGGTGGACACATTTCTCTTCTGAGGGTGAAGGTTAATTGAGCAGATTTAGCTTCATTTGCTTTTATGCGCCAAAGTCGGAGCCTGTCATGAACTTGGATAAGCGATGTTTGTAGGTGACTTGATGCTATGGTAGGGTATTCATAAAATACTAAAATAATAGTACCATCTGCAAATGTAGCCATGAATGTATAGTCGTACAGGGATATCTGTCGTGTAACAGAAAGTAGAGCACTGCAGTACACCTGAGTAATAGGATGTAATACTATTAGTTCATCTTGAAATTTTACCTGGAAGTGTGTCTCTCAGATAGGATTTTCAAAGATGATAATTGTGTGGTAAATTTTTCTTGATTTTTAACAGAAATCCTGTGAGCCAAACCTTATCAAACACTCGAGTTATGTGGAGCAGTATCTCTTTTTTTCGAAAGTCAGGTTGATTAATTTTACTACTCTGTGAACTTGTTCGATAGTGGCATGGTTCTCTCTACATCCAAATTGGTGTGCTAGTATTAGTTAATTTTCTTGAAGAATTGGTTTTAAGCTTCTTAGTAAATGTTTTTCAAAAACTTTGGATATTATTGGCAATAAGCTGATCGGTCTGTAAGATGGTTCTTCAGGTGGCTTTCCTGGTTTAGGTATAAGTATTATTTGGGCAACCTTCTATTGGTCCTGATAATGGCTCAATCTTAGAATAGCATTAAATATGGTCGATATTAGTTCGTATACCTTCTCTGGTAACTCCTTTAGAATTTCACCTGTAATTAGGTCATCGTCAGCAACGTTTTTACGTTTTAGGTTGGACTTAAGTAGCGTTTCCACTTAGTTCATTGTCATCTGTTTTGTCGGCACACAATGCAAAAATAGTAGGAAGATAACATTACATATAGAGAAAACAAAGAACTTAACAAAGTAATGGGTCACAGATTCTGCTTAGAGCATTTGTGTCACTTTGCATCTTTATTTAGAACATTAATTCTGATGTTGACAGTTTCTGAGATGATTTTAGTTTGTAAATTAGGTTCAATGCCAAGTATTAGACATAAGTCAAATCAAAATAGTGCTCGACATTGTTACTAAGTTTTGTTAGAATTGAATGTGCGTCAACAGACAGCTTAATGTTGGATTTATGTTCCTCGATCCTAGTTTTCAGAGCATGTTTTATTTGTCCTATATAAACGAAGTTACAAACTGAACATTTAATTTGATAAATAACAAAATGGGTGTTAGTTGGTTCCAAGCAGTCTTTGTCATTCCTAATAATACTAAAATAAATCCAGTATTTTCAGGCTCCTAACCAAGTAAACAATTGTATTCGTTCTCTGCCATCATCTTCTAGAAAAAGAGAAGTGTAGGTTACTCTCACCTCGTTGCCATAGCCTAGTCACCTAATGGAGAGGTATGACAAGGAGGTGGGGGGGGGGGTAACCTATGCTCCTCTATAAATACAGGCCAGTTAAACCTGGACTAACACTTTTGCTAGAAGACAATGGCAGTAAACATCGTCGAAACATTGCAAATACTATTTTTTACTCGGTTAGAAGCCTGAGAAGACTCTTCATTCTCTACACTGAGAAATACTAAATTCTTTATTAATACTATAATACTCCAGAATCCTCTTCTCCCAAATAATGTACCAAATTAATTGCAGGCTCTGCACCACTTTCTGCATTGACCAAACAAAACAACCTCTTCCGCAACACATGACTCACCACCACAGAATTGTCAGACTGTCTAAAATACAATTAGCAATAGTTGTCACAACCAAAGCCACATAACCAACACTTCACATTATTGACCCTCCCCTGATTTATCAGATGTTAACTCAATCTTTGAGAAACTCTTTTTTTCAAACACATTCTACATTTCAGGCAATTCCTGGACTGAACATCCTCTAAATGCCTTTCCCACAAACTTACTTTACTGTTTATCTGACTCTTCTAATTCCACAAGTTTGTGTATGCAACATACATGTCTGTATGTATGTGGGTATTATTGTTATCTCTCACAAATTTACCACTGTTGTGACCTTTTCTTTTTGAGTGAGAGGGAGGGAAGAGTTATCAAATTTGTTGGGTGTTGATTGTCACTGTTCAACCTTTGTCCTGCCTGGGATTTAATTCGACAGCTTCCAGCTGTCCAGGAGGATATCCAGTCACATTCTAACCTTCAAATGTATGGCATGGGGTTTTGATAATATATTGGAAATGTGCCACAGTGAAGTAGCTATTTTGTACTAGACGAATTCACTGTATGATAAAATTCTCTGTCAATTAGTCAAGAACAAGTTGAACAAGTTACAAGTACAGCCAGATACAAGAGAGGACAGTACTGATGATGAAACATGATGCAAGTTTTATTCACATAGAAAATTGTTTATCACAATGATTCAGCTAAATCATGAAAACTTTGACTATAAACATACCCAATTATAAATAATCAGATTTTCATCTCATCCTGCATTTGGAGTCATTTCTTGCCAGCCAGAGTTCAAGGATACAAATACTTGGTTATCCACAAAGACAATTAAGAATATTCAATTCTGTTGAAAACGACACAAAAGACTAGAAAAAGCTATTCCATTACATTCTTTTCTTTAAATTGGATCTTTCTAGGTAACCTTCATATTTCAGTTAAGGTGATTATGGTGTAGCAAGGAAGCCATTAACAGATGAGATTAGAAATACATAATTCATCCAAAAAGTACATAAATGTGATTTAGTTATGGCAGATGCAGGTAAGCTTTCACACAAAACAGAATAACAACATTACCTGTCACACACATTCGGAGACTCAGGTTAAAATTCAGGGTGTGATAGTCCCTTTCCTGTTAAGAGCAATAAATAAAAGAAACCAATAAATGGCAAAAACACAAATGAGTGCACCTAAAATGAAAAACACTTACATCGGTTTACAAACTTCTTTCTAGAACTGCCTTGCATGAGCACAGAAGATAGGAATGTAACAAAAATTGTTTGAATGTCAACATTTAGAGGGCTAGTACAGACAGGAAGCTTGACTCTGCATGAGAAGGAAAACTTCTATCCAGGATGGTAAGACTTTGAAAGAAGATCAGATTAACTTAGCAATTTTAGTTCATTTAAGCAATATTTACATATTGCAGCCACCAGCCAAGCACAGCACCCTTGGGTCAAAACCTGTACAGATGACAGCCAGAATTACACATGCTCAATTAAGGCACACCGACAAAGCCTCAGAAAACACACACAGTACTCACTGGTATTTGTGCATGGTGATTTTCCAGGCAGCTGTAACCAATCCGTGTGTCTTGTAAGGCCTGTTGTTTTTGCACACTGAAATTCAAGACACAGCAAAATTGCAAAAATGACACTTTGTGAATTTAGTTCTACCTCTCACAAACTGTCAACTTTATCACTAATATAATACTATTCTGGTTTTTTAAAAAACAACAGTAATTTAATTGCAGAGTTCCCAATCAATCCATCTCAAGTGTCACTATTTCCATATTATTGCAGCACAAAGGAGCATACTGAGGAATGGAGACAATTTTTAAGACAGAATGTGAATTTAAACAGAGAAAAGCCATGTACATATGACAAAAATACGGGTGTGCAATCTGTGGCTCAAGAGAGTATATATTTTACAATTTTATTTTCTGATTAGTAGCATTGGGCATGTTTTGTGTGGCCCTGAACGCTTCTCCTTCCAATGTGACCCAGGAAAGCTAAAATGTTGGGACAACTATATAGCCAAATTCATGTTTTATCTAAACTGTGGGTCAAATTAAATAAATTGGTCTTAAGTAAAATAAATCCATAAGGCAACTTATAAAAATATAATTTTACAATGTTTTACCCTAATTAATGACTTTATGAGGCATACATGGAGTCTGAATATTATAAATAAATGGTAATCAGTTTCATGTTCTTCAGTTAATACCCGTTAAATATATTATAATACTCAAAAGTCCAATATACACTAGATGAAGTCCTAAATTAAAGTGGAAGCATTGTGTAATTCGGTCTTTAACAATTACTCTCTTAAATCTTTTGAATTTTGGCGAATTAATTTTATAAATTAATATGTCAGATACAGCCAAACACTCAGGTTACCCAAAATGTCTCCGAAAATCAAAACGCCAAAAAATAATACTGTACTGCACAGAAATAATTCAAGGGTGTGCTGGGCTAAGTCTAGTAGGGTGATAGTAGCAGTGGAAATCCACCACTAGCTGTCGACACACAAGTGCTGATCTGCGATCCAAAAGTGCATTTAAGTGATTGTTTGTTTCCATTCTGTGTATTTTTGTACTATGACAACTAAGTGGAAGCATGTTATGATTATTTTCAGCTACTATCAACGAAGTTGAAAAAGGATGTTCATTGAAAACCGTTGTGGGTAATCACGGAGTTGGTATTCAGAAGTTGTGAAGTTTGAATCTAAATTTATAGAGCAAACTGTGAAAAATCCTCATAGAAAAAACACTGACTTTAGAAAAAGTGGGTGAGCTCTTTATCTTTGGTTCGCCCAAAAATTAGGAAAGGAATGTCTTTGACTGGCCCAATAATGCAAGAAAAAGCTAAAATGTTTGGTTGTTTGGTGAGGAAGGAAAAGATTTTTGTGCAAGGGTGGTCCAATAGGTTCAAAACCAGACATGACATTTGAATGTATTTGGAGGAAAGTTATGTGCAAACCCATACATGGTTGATTTTTTGAAAACACAGTTTGAAGTCATGGCTACACTAAGAACCAAATTTACATTGCCAATGAAAAGAGTGTTAATTTCAAGATGTTGCCTACAAAACCCTTAGCTTCGTCAAAAGAAAAATCTGCCCCAGGATTCAAACTGAAAAATGACTGGATAACTGTTCTTTTAGCATCAAATGCTTCTGGCACACATGGACTGCCCCCAACATGTATCAGGAAGACAAAAAAGCCTTCTTAGGATGTTGCCCGAAATGCTCTACCAGATTTTATAGATCAGTATAAAGTTCTTGGATATATTGTGAACTCTTTGCCGAGGATCAGTTTGTACTGTAAGTAAAAAAGTTTTTAACTGAAAAAGGTTTGCCTAAAAATACCTTATTCAATTGGCAATGCACCTACGCATCCTTGTGATACATAAAGTGGCAATATTGTTGTGCATTTCCTTTCCCTGCATGTTACCAGTCTAATTCAGTCACTGGTTTAGGACATAATAAAGACATTTAAACAGCCCAATGGTAGGCTATTTTTGAGAACTATCCTGCAAAACAGAAACAGGATTGAACCAGTGAAGACGGTGAATATTAATTATGTAATTTATTGGTGTGCACAAGGCTATGATAATGTGAATGTAGAAACTCTAAAAAGTACTGGATAAAATTGTATGATGGGCTGCAGGATATGATTCGGAAAATTTTTAAAACTTGACAGAAATGGTAAAAAGAATTCCCCAGTGCAAAGACATGGGTTCGTGTGTGAAGGGGACAAATGAGAAATTGTAGAAACACTATTGCAGTCAAATGTGGGGAAGATGATGTGGGTGACAGTGTGACGGCTTATGGTTTTCGAGGTAAGCCAAAATTTGGTATCTTTCTATGACCAACTGGGTATAGTATTTACTGTAATGCCTCACATTTTTTAATGAGAAAATTAAAATTGACTGTTATACCAGCTGTAACAAACTATACTGTATATATAAACTTTTTCAAAAGCAACACAGAAATTAAACTACATGTGTTGTCATTTTAGGTTGTCCAAAATTTATTGAAATTTATTGGCTGACATCCTTCTAATGAAAAGATGGCAGGACAGGACATCACTTCTTGAAGACATTTGGAGGGATGCAAGAAGCAATAAAAAATTAGAGCTCTTTGAATGAGTAAATCAAATGCTACAAATTTAATCCAAAAAATGTAATTTTAACTTTAATAACGAACTTAAGCATACAAAGAGATTTTTTAATTAATTTGACCTTTAAAACCCTTCAAAAATATGTATTGTAATTACAATACAAAATACTGTAGCCGTAGATATTCACGGCTTAACAAAAAAAGTTATCTGAAACTGCTTCCCCCCTTTAGGTCAGTTAACCTGAGTTGTCCTGTAATTATCATATGATAAACTGGAAGGACAGTTGCCAAAAATATAATGTAATGTACAACAACACTGAATGTGAAGTAATGGCATTTGGAACCTGTGTACTGTTTAATTTTACCATGCTAAGGTAGTTTGCAATAACATTGGTCCCTCCTTTAGTTTTGCCAATTAAAAGGCTGAATAATGCCTGCACTTCATTTGGTGAATAACAGTGATCAGTCACCCAAGATCAGAATATTTGATTGTAGAAGAGGTTTTCAAGGACGGAAAGGGAAAGGTAAGCACATTATCTGGATCATTAAAATTTCTGTATGTGTATTTTTCCAGTGTTCCTGAGCAAACTGCCAATTGCAATAGCTTCGTACATCTCTCAGTTCAATGTCTATTGTAACATTTACATTGCAACGTACATTGCAGGCCAAGCATAGCTTGGAATTTCTACATAAAATTCATTAAGATAACATCAATAATTGGCTAATATTTAAAGAAGAAATTGGCAATTTATGTAAATTAATTGCTCCATTGAACACCAAAGTCCTAGATGACAACGAAATGTGTTAATTTTTTGTATTTTCGTTAATTATTTCTAATTTGGCTGTATTAATACTTTTCAATGATAATAAGCCAAGATGACCATCTGTTTTTTGTCTCTACTGAGAATTTATTGCACTAAAATCTTCAGTTAAGTTAATCAGTAATTTTTTTTTCTTCTCGTCACTTTATGTTTCTTATGTTCTCAGAAGCAAATTCCTTTGCAGTAAAATACCTCCTGCCGAAACATCTGATACTAAATATTTATTTCAATTTTGTATGAACAAGACTTTGTACTACACCTTACTTTTATGCTATCAAAAATCTGAACGGACAATTCAATGAGGAAGTATGGCTTTGTAAGGTTAGAAAAGTCGCCTAGACAACAAACAATCACCCAAATTAACTCCCTCATATAAAACATCATTTATAGCTACATCAGCATAAAAAATAACCAACAATATGAATATTTGAAACTACATATAAATGAATTTTGTCAAACATTTTACCTGAAAGTCACGTCAAAGGAAAGTGCAACTTTTGTTCATGAAATTTAAATGCAAATTATCAGCTAAAGGTCTCACCTGACAAAGTACACTGCAATAGCATGTGATCCTACACCCAGAACACAGCAAAACAGCAATGTTAGAACATGCTGCACATTTCACCTTTTCTGGGTAGACAGCGTAACACGGACCGTCCTTCTGAAAAGTACAACAATGAATGAAAATAAGTTATAGGTAGTTCTGCAAGCCCTGGCATATCAATTGCATGCAAATTTCAAGTTGCAATCACATAGTACAAATATTTACTTACACCAATTGATTAGACTTTTATTTATTAAAGTAATTTAAAACATTCATTAATTTGGTCAACATTTCTAAATAATTAAGAATATTATAGCACATCTAGATGGAACCCAAATCTCATAAAATATCTCAAATTCAAAGAAATTGGCACATTCCCACCTCAGTCAAATACAAAGTGGGAATCAATATTGTTTAAATAATTTTCCTTCAAGATTCCATAAAACATCATTTTTACATGCTGTTACATAAATCCAACAAAAGTGAATCATCTGAGTGATATTTTTTTTTACAGCATCTCTTAGTTATATGGGCATTTTTTATTATAACATTTCCTTTAGTACTGACACCCCCCCCCGCAAATATTCACCATAAATATCTATATAGGAAAAGCTATTTTAGTAAAAGTTCATATAAGTTAACCATTTTGAAAATCAGGCTTCCAACAGCTTTTACAGTCTTCAAAATGAAATGTGTTAAAATTATATGTAACTGTGATTAAATGTCTGAATATAAAAATACCATCAAGCTTCGAAAAACAGTAAACAAAATATGAAAGAATTTAGTGATCCGAAGTAACACAGGTATATAAATCAATATAAGCTTTTATTTACCTGTCAAATATGTAAAATTGTCATGGAGCAATGTGTCAGCCTTTAATATCATCATAGACACAAGAGTTTTCGACTGTTAACAGACATCTTCATCTGCTAAGGTCTAAACATAACAATCATCTACACAATACAATATATGTTAATACAAATGAAAAATTTACGTGATTGAAAATTAATAATAAGAAAGATAGCCAAATACAGACAGAAGTGATAATATAAGTACCATACAACACTGTATACACGATTACTATGTTTAGACCTTAGCAGATGAATAAGCCTGTTAACACACAAATGCTTTTGTATCTTTGATGTATTAACGAATTACACTTTGTTATGTGACAATTTTAAATATTTGACAGATCAATAAGAGTTTTGTGAACTGACTAATACCCCCCAAGGATGTCTTTCTCTCGACTCTTACTTATTTTCTGCAACTGAAGAAAGGAACAAGGCTTTCTGAAACGTTATGTGGTATTTACATTATCACTTATGTTGTCTGTATTTGGCTATCTTTCTTATTATATGTTAATACATCACTGATGCAGGAGCTTTAATCTGTTTCAGAGATGTATTCATCTCCTAAGGTATAAATGTAGTAATTGTAAATTGTGTTGTATACACAATTGCTATGTTTATAGCTTAGCAGATGAATAAGTCTTAACACACAAAAGCTCCTGTATCTTTGATGTCTGAACGGATGGACACTTTGCTCTCTGACAATTTTAAATATTTGACAGGTCAATAAAAGCTTATTATATTAAAACTATATGCAATTACTTTCAGAATGCCCTTCCTAATACAGTCCTTATATTTTGGCACACTTGTAAATGTTTGAGTGACAAGTTAGATTTTATTATACATATTCTGCTTCTTAAACATTTATAAAACACAAGCCTACTTTGAAAAATTTTTCCTTCTTCAAAACTAAAGTTTCTGAATTAAAATATATTACAAATATAAGTACACACATAAAAAAAATTAGAACTGATTCTTCTTATTATGGTGAAACCTCCATAAAAAAACTTTTCTCCCGTGTAATTAAGAATGGTTCATAGCTAAAAAAAATTATTGATATATTCTAATAAAATTATTTGGATTCTATTCTTACCTGATCTCCATTATTGACAGAAAACAGTATTGGAGCATAGGATCTCTCACTGGACTTATGACAGTCAGCAACAGACTCAGAATCTTCTTCGGTCTCATCGCCAGAAAGAGTACAGTCACCCGACACTGTACTTGATGCCTGATCATCGTTCTTACAGGTTTCATGATAATCCTCACTAGATCCAATTGTCCCTGGTTTACTTTTGGTCAAAGAGATTGATTGGCTCACATAGGTGTCATCTTCAACAGAAGTACTATCACACACAGGGGTGTCACGATCCTCACATTTGAGGTTATTCATTTTGGTAGTTATATCTTCATTTTCACAGGACGAACCTGCAGAAGAATTAGTCAAAGGGTCATAATCAGTAATAGAAAAGTCTTTAGAATCCATAGGTACAAATTCTTCTTTCTTAATGATATGCAACACTTCCACTTCCCTTGGGAAAACCTCTAAAATCTGAATGTCTGGATCACGAATGATCTGATCCAATATTGTGACTTCTTCATCGTCGTCGCTGCTGTAACAGCACACACAGTTGTGTGTCTTAGAGTGTATCCTGTCAATCATTTTCACGTCCTCTGTGTCTGAATAAAGTTGTTCTGACTTTATATCTATTTCTTCAGTGATGAACACTTCTTGCAAACTGTCACTGCCTGTGGATATTAGAGAGTAAGTTGGGCTTCTCAAATTTGGATAACTGTCCATGTGTGCAGGCTCTGCAGTGTTGAGTAATTCATTACAAACATATGCACTCTTATAACTCTTATTCCTTTCTTCTGAATTTTGTTCACTAGACCGAGTATCATTTACAATAGCACTTGCAATATTTTCCACAACCATATTCAAATCTTTCTTGTTTAGAAGTGTAGTTAATTCTTTCATTTTGGTACTTTCACCTATAGGGTTATTCATTTTGGTATTTCTATCTTCATTTTCACAGGAGGAACCAGCGGAACAATTAGTCAAAGGGTCATAATCAGGTGAAACAGTTTGAACTAAACTTTGCTCCTCGGGCAAAATAGGTTTATTTGAGAATACTTTGTTCACAGTACTTTCTAAATTATTCACAATATTCATATCTTCCTTGTTTAGCGGTGTAGTCAGTTCTTTCATTTCGGTACTTTCATCTATAGGGTTATTCATTTTGGTATTTCTATCTTCATTTTCACAGGAGGAACCAGCGGAACAATTAGTCAAAGGGTCATAATCAGGTGAAACAGTTTGAACTAAACTTTGCACCTCGGGCAAAATAGGTTTATTTGAGAATACTTTGTTCACAGTACTTTCTAAATTATTCACAATATTCATATCTTCCTTGTTTAGCGGTGTAGTCAGTTCTTTCATTTCGGTACTTTCATCTATAGGGTTATTCATTTTGGTATTTCTATCTTCATTTTCACAGGAGGAACCAGCGGAACAATTAGTCAAAGGGTCATAATCAGGTGAAACAGTTTGAACTAAACTTTGCTCCTCGGGAAAAATAGGTTTATTTGAGAATACTTTGTTCACAGTACTTTCCAAATTATTCACAATTTTTTCAATTTCCTCATCGTTAAGCAATCTAACCTTTCTTCTTCCTTTATTGGCCACTAACTCAAGTTCATCAAAATCATCTACTGGTAGCAAAGTAAGATCAATAAAATCTGATTCAAAGTTCTCAAGTGCCTGAGGAGAATGTGTCTCAACATTATTCTCCAGAGGTGAAGAATCTTCCTCTTCATTCAAGTTACTCTTTTTGTCATTAAACAGTTCCGCAAGAATCACATTGTCAGACACAGATACTGGTGACGCACCCTTCTCAACAAGCTGAAGATTTGGTTGAGGAGAATGTGTCTCAACATTATTCTCCAGCAGTGAAGAATCTTTCTCCTTATTCAAATTACTCTTCCCGTCATTAAATGGTTCAGCAAGAACCACATTGTCAGATACAGATGATTCAGCACTCTCTACAAGCTGAAGATGTTCACTTTCAAAATTCACAACACCACTCAGAAGGTTGTCATTTTGATTCAGGTTCACTTGAAGATTTGGCGAACTACCTGGCATATCAGATGCTATTAGCCTCTCAGATGAAAACAGTTTTTCAGAAGCAGAGTTTTCTGTTAAAATTGTGGATGATTTATTTTCAGATTGATTATTAGTAACAGGCTTTAGATTGACAGGGCCCTTTAATACAGTATCACGTTTTATGTTTGTTGATTGTTCCTCAAGGATCAATCTTTCAGGCACAGTTAATCCACTCTCTGAGGAATGATAAGTACAATACAGGAGATTCTTCAGCTTAGAAATTGAATCAATTACTCCAGAATCAATCAATGCCTTCAGCTCTGAGATCGATGTAACAGATCTTGTTGGCCCACAGAGCTGTTTTGCACAATTGGATATTGGTGACCCCTTTTCCATTGAAGTAGTGACCCGCAACTGCGTCGAAGAGACCTGTTCCTCTTGGTGCAGTGCAGGTGAAGTGGTGTCAGCAGCATCCAAACACACTGAAACTAAAGATTTAGAATGCTCATTATGAATTTTAGGAGATGGAGTCTGTTGTTCTAAATCAGCCTCTGGATGATGTTCTAATCCTTTCTCTGGTGATATAGACTGACAATCTGCAGATGAAGAGGTCACAATTTCTGAACAATTCTGCGCATTCAATTCCGATTCATTTGGTTCTCCAACTTTTTGTGAGGTTGTCACAACAGAATAATCTGTACAGGGTACTTGTACGTCAGAATCAGTTAGCATACAATCATTCTGCAACTTTTCGTTCTCCACACTGGCAAAACTAACAACTGTTGACAATTGTGCACTCATATCTGGCAGGCATTTTGATTGGAGTTCCAGAGATGATGTGAGATTATTATCTGACAACTTATTTTCTCTTGTAGAAGGATTTTCCTTGGGCGTTGAATCAGTGTTCAGCGGTACAACAGCTGGAAGTTTATCCTGTTTTTGGTATGTAGTAATTGATTTTGTCTGAACTTGGGGAACAGGTGTAGGCTTTTCCACTTCCAGTGAACCAATCTGACACCTAACTTGACACTCGACGGCTGGTATCTCATCCAGTATATTCACACCCTGTTCAACAAGCAAAGAGGAATTCACAGGGGTACTGGTGGTGGTACCCACTTGTTTTTTAAGAATGGTAGGACTTTCCTCTATGAGTGAAACAATCTGATACTGATCTTTGGCTCCTTCTGGACACTCGAGGACTGGCATCTCGTCCACTATATTTGCCTCAGCAAGCAAAGTTGAATTAACAGGAGTACTGATGGTGGTATCCACTTCTTTTTCAAGGATGGGTGGTAGTTGCTCTAAATCTTTATCAACAACTGTTTCAGACAATACTCGAGGCTCAGATATCTGCAATTCAGCTGTGGTTGTAGAGACGTGATCTACAGTTATCGGCAGTGAATTATTTTCCAGGATAGCTCCCTCAAAAATTTCTGAAATATTGGCAGCTGTGCCTGAAGGTTGAAAAATATCTCCTGGTGTGCTCAATGATATACCTGATTCTGAACTAATATTCGTTGAAAGTCGATCCATGTGCATCACTACATTTGGCAACTGTGGTATGAGACTGTATGAGTTGACATGATTATAAAAGCTATTGGTCATTGACACTTGCACTGCAGCGACTGACGGAGGTGTTACTTGTACTTGTACCAGAGCTGGTTGTGTAATGTTATCCTGTTGCAGGTTAATTTGGGGTGCATGTTGTAATTCATCTTGTGAAAGTGGTTGGTCAGGCAGTATTGGGGCCAATTGGACAGATTTATTACATACCATCACAAGTTGTAGTTGACTGCTAGCTGATACTGGCTGATTCGCTTTACTAGCCTGCTGTGGTAAACGATGTATTGGAAACTTCGGGGTCATTTCTTGAGTACTAACTCTAACATTTGGAAAAGGCATGACATTAGAACATGTAGTGGGTACAGGATGCGAGATTGTAGAGATTTGCAGCTGTGGTTTAGTAACTTGAATTTGCCTAGCAGTTGATATTTGTGCAAAATGTGACACTTCAAAATGCTGTTGCTCTGGCTGGAATGGTACTGACTTCTCAACTACAGATTCTGGATAAAGTGGCAGAAGGGATTGGGATATTTGTGAATTTTCTTGTGTAACAGATTGTGAGGGGCTATAATTTTGACAACTCTGTGCAGCAGACAGTTTGTTTGAAGTGGACCAATTCTGAGAAATTTGGTGATCTGCTTGATCTGATTCAGTTACTTGCTGTTCAACTCCACCAGCAGGAGCAATTGGCTGATGAGGTTGTGTTAATTGACCTCCTGTAGGTGGATTCAGCTGACTTGTTTGATGTGCCAAAGTGGCATCAAATGACACTGTTCTAGTAGGGAATTTGAAATTAAGTGCCTGTTGCTTTGCCACAGTTGTCAAAGAGACTGGAGGACATCTTTTTCTTGTCTGGAGCTTTTCTTGCAAATCGACCACAGGAGTCAAACTTGCATTAAAGTGCATTCCCTGATCCCTTTTGTACTGCTCATGTCTTGACTGTCTCTGTGGCTGTGCTGTAGGGATTGAAACAATATTTTGGAGTGTTTTATTTGTTGGTTGTATTGTCTGCTGAGATAAAGAGTTGGAATGGTTCTGCTGAGTGGTTTTATATAATTGCTGATCAAGGCCAGCAGCCGTAGGCAGGTAAGGGTAGATACCATGATGATGTATCATTGTTGGTTGGCTCAGTGAAACATTGGGATCAAGTTGTCCTTGATGGATTGGTTGTTGATGGGCTCTATAAGCTGAGGTTGCTGGTTGGAATACTTGCTGCTGTTCTCTAGAGGAATTTCTTTTGTGAGGTACTGTGTTACTATCAGTTTGGTTAGACACACCCCTTAATGAACCAGCGAACATTTGACTTTGCTCTACTCCTGAATGTGGCATGTAAGTTTGTGATGTTTCAGATTCTACTCGCCTGCGTTCACCGACTGAAGAGACAGTAGATTTTGGATGCATTAGCTGATGCTGGGGTACTTGTGGCTGCACTGTGGCTGGCAAGGAGAGTGGGGGCTGCAGTGGCTGTCTATCTTTAGTAGTATATGGATCCACATTGTACTGCTCTTGTGTTAAAAAGTTTTTAATCAATTGTGACCCTTTCTGCATTCCAAAACTACCACTTTTTTGCACCTGAAATGATGAAATAGGTGCAGGTAGATTAGATTGTGTTGGGTTGCACAATGGTTCCTTGCACAAAGGTGTAAATTGAGATTGTACAGCAGGCCTGTATCCTAATGACTCGTTATGGCAATTTTGCTGCTTTGCTGCTGTATTCAAAGATTGGTGCGATTCTCGAACCTGGTGTATGACCGATGAATATGTTGTTGAAGTTTGCTGCCCAGGAGCAGGAGCTAATGGAAAATTCGACTGAGGCACTCTTTGCCAGTGACCCTGATGATTTGTTGATTGATTCTGCTGCATGTGGTTCTGTAATATCGTCCCTCCATTTGGTTGAAAGTTATTAGTTGAAAGCTGATTTCCTTGCATCAATGCTCGTAATAAATCACTGTTCTGGGAACCTGGTACAGTACTAGATACATTTCTGTTAAATGAATTTTGTACATCCTGCCTTCTATGTTGTGGTATTTGTGAATAATTAGGATTTTGTCTACCAGCAACTACTGAATTAACATCTTTTACACGTTTATGTGGTGACTGTCTAACTGAATGGCTCTTCCACCTGTCATATCCAGCACTATTATGAATATTTTGCGCATTCTGAGCATTACTATCATAGGAATATCTTCTGGGAATGACTTGTTGAGCTCCCATAGTTCTTGGTTCACCTGAATTGATATCAGATGTAGGAAGTTGAGCACTATGCAGCGTTTTGACAGAAGAGGTAGAATTTGCCTGGTTGTTGTAACCATAGGGTGGTGGAGGCTTCATATAGGTATGCCGAGTTGAAGCCATATGAGGTAACCCAGAAGGAGCACTAATTCTTCGTTGTGGGTCAGTAGTCCTAGTCACAACCTTAGACAACTGTTCCAGGTGCATCACAGTTTCATTTTGTTGTGTGCCACAATTAATGCTGGCTGAGGGTACATTTGGCACTTGACTCTGGCCAGGGTTTGTTGGTAGCATTCCTGGGGGTTGTAGGTGTTGTTTAATGCTCTTGCCATAATTTGCATTGACTAGGGACACATTTGGTACTTCACTTTGAACAGGATTTGTTGAAATGACACCTGGCGGATGCCCAGAATAAATTCTCTGTGAGAGCTCAAAGTTAGATTTGGTTTTGTCACTTTGCGACAACATAGAAGCCTGGCAGTAATATTGACCAACATTAGCAGTCTTCGAAAAATGTAAATCTGACTGTGAAAATGGCACACCAGCATTTTGATTGGCAGTTACATTAACAGTGGAATGCCTGCTGAAATTAGAATTGTTTCGAACCAGCTGTCTAGGTTTGTCAGTGTTTGAGTTAGTGAGCATCGCACCACCAGAATACAAAAAGTGTGTATTCATCATTCTACCAACTTGAATGAATTTACTTTTCCACTGAACAGATGCAACATAATTCAGATAGGAGCTTTGACGTGGAATATTCCTTAGAATTACATGAGGATTTCCTTCTGCACAGTTCTCATTTGTGGAATGGCAGCAACGATACTTAGTAATTTTCTTCACAAAATGAAAAACTTCTCTGGAATCAGTAGTTCTGCATCCCTCCATTTCTAGAGCATATAAGACAGCCATCTGTATATGAGATTTAAAGTAATGGTATAGGATGTCAAGCATCTTGTTAATATTATGTGCCTTTGGTTCACAACAGTAGTACAAACAATGCCAAGCACAATTCAAGTCTGAAGCTTTATCAGATTCTAGCGAAGATGAAGTTAAGATTTGGTGCTTTTGAATCAAGTAATGGTATAAATCATCTCTGACAGACATTGTCACTTTACACAAATCTTGTACCTTTAATATTATATCTGGTGGAGCAGACTGGAATAGTTGGAGCATTAACTCCTTTACTTTATTAAAGTACAGTAGTCGGTTGTCCTCTGGAGCAGTGCTACGTATTCCCAAACTTTTTGGATCTTTCACTCTGATGTATGTTCGAGGTTTATGAAGTGGAGCTTCATTATTTACAGTAATATTCACCACAGTAACCGGAATCCCTTGCTGTAGGTTTTCATTCCCATCATTGACAGAACTTCCCGTCTCTGTTGATGCCAAAATATTATGGTCTAATATTTTAGAAGTAGTTAGGTCAAGTAAGTTAGAATCATTATCAGGCTTTGAAGCAGTTCGTCTAGACAGTTCAATTCCAACAATTCCATTATCAGAGTCCAACACTGAAATTTCACCACCCTGCTTTGAGTCAAGGCATTTATTTGCATCAGATGACACCAGCTTTGAGTCAAGGCATTTATTTGCATCAGATGACACCTGCTGTGAGTCAAGGCATTTATTTCCATCAGGTGACACCTGCTGTGAGTCAAGGCATTTATTTCCATCAGATGACACCTGCTGTGAGTCAATGCATTTATTTCCATCAGATGACACCTTATCTCCATTCCCACTGGGTTTCAAATTATGGCTGGTATCACTGTTTATGTTAGCAACTAAGTCAATTTCTTTAGAGGTCAAAGTGGATTCAGAAGTATTGCTGCCTTCATTAATTATTTTCTGATCAACAATCTTACTACAAGTGCTCAAAGTGACACTACCATCTGTACCATATGCAAGACTTTCAGAAGAAACATTTGACTTCTGTTTTGTCTGAACTGGAGACTCACAATTTGATTGAGTCTCTTTCAATTTACAAATATTTTCATGTACATCATATTCAAACAAGTCTCTCTCTTCTAAAGTAGTTTCTTTCTGTGCAGCACCCAATTTACTCTTGTGGCTTTCCAATTCTGGCAAACCTCCAGAATCAAAGGCTAATGAATTTTCAGCAGTTTTGTGTGCAACAAAAGCAGTATTTCTTACTTCATTATGACTAGAGATTTTTGTAATTACATTAACATTATGCTTCAGAGGCATAAGGATACTTTGATCTTCTGCAATTACATTAACATTATGCTTCAGAGGCATAAGGATACTTTGATCTTCTGCAATTACATTAGCATTATGCTTCAGAGGCATAAGGATACTTTGATCTTCCTCATTCCTCTTAAAGTTTATATTTTTGTCTTGAGTCTTTAGATGCTCCTCCTCAGCTTTATGGCAATTCTCAACAGAAACAATGACCTGGTTCTCTTGCTCAGATTGGTTACTTTCTCTTCCATTCAATGTTGGTAATACTTTATCAGTAATCAAGTTACAGTCTAATTTTTTGCTATTGCCAGCAAATGAGCTTTTTTCTTTGGAAGGAATATATTCTGTATTACGATTTCTGAGAACTTTACTTTCTAAAGAAACAGTAGTTTTGTCATTACTGCTGTGATTAGCATTTGCTGAAACATTTCTTTTCAATCGCTTAGCAATTTTCTCAATTTTTAGATCACTACTTTTCCTCCTCCTTGAAGTACTTAATCTTGGGTCTTTTACAATTTCTAATTCAATTTCTTTCAAAACCCATGGAAGTTCACGTTTTTGGGATGCAGTACTATTATCAACTGAAGGTGACACATCCTGGCTTGTACATCTGGAACTGCAACTTTTACTTGAATTCTCAGTCATTTCTTTAGGAGAATTTTTTTTGGTAATATATGAACAATTAGAATTATTTTTGCTCACTCCAACAAGTGTGGATTTTTTTAACTTTTTTTCGATTGATGCTTTAAAACTTGAAGAAGGTTCCTTTTCTTTCTTCCCGCACTGCCCAACTTGAACTGTGCCAACTTTAGAAAATATTTCATCATTACTGTCATCATCCTTTCCAAACAATTCTTCAAACAAAACGGTATATTTTTTTCTCTTTTCAGGTACTATCAGTAAATTATTTTCAGGTACTTCATAACTGGCCTTTTCTTTCACATTACTATATAACAAATTTTTCTTAGAGATGCTTTTATTAACATCCCTGGTTATATTTTTCTTGACTAGACAACCATTATAGTTTATGACATTAGAAGTCTTTCTTAAATTTATACAATTATCTAAAATGCTTGTGCACAAAACAGAACCATTTTTCTCAGCTACATTTTTCTGTGTCCCACTGTTTAATACATCAGAGGAAATAACAGAGTCAACTTTGACTGTATTGTGCGGTAAAGAGTGGCACACCTTTTGATAAGTAACTTCATTTGGAGGTTCATTTGAAGCAATCCTATTATAATCAAGACTTTCAGTAAGAGGAATCAAGACTTCAGAGGGGACACTTTTACTTTTCTTTTCAGTCATACGATTCATAGTTTCAACATTATCTAAATGATTGATAATTTTGTTTTCTAAGTGAATACCATGTTTACTGTGAAATTTGGCACCAGATTCAGTATCCTTGGTGAGAAGGTATCCCTGCTGTGCAGCGAGTATCTCACTGTCACTTTCAAGACCATTATGTGCATGGTGAGAGCCTATCCCAATGCCAACAGGGTCAACTTTATTAACCACTGGACAATTTGTTACAGAACTAGAAATTTCTAAATTTCCATCACTTTCAATAACCATTTGCTCTGTGGGTTTAACTTTGTCCTCCAAGTGATCAATGCCATCCAATTTTTTCTGCTTGACACATTCTGTATCATCAACTACATGTAAAGAGTAGGAAGACCTGTTTTGTTTACGTTCTGTATTCACAATTTCTATAGCAACAGGTTTTAAAACAGTACAGTTTGGAATAGCTTTTGGTAACTCATGGCAATCAATCACAGTCTTTGAGGAACTTTCATTTCTGCATATATCTTTCCCTTCATGTTTTGGTATTTCAGTTTTCTCATTTAACAGAAAATTCAGTTTGACCCCTATAGATGTGATTAAATCAGTTTGAGGAAATACACTGGTTGGTTCTTTCTTGTGATTTTTTTCAGATAGTTCTTTCCCTCCTGTCATCAGCTTAGAACCTTCAACAGCATTTACCTGTGAGTCACCCAAGTCAGGTTCATTTACCAATTTTTCCAGATCAGAATTATTCACAGGCATTGTCTTTATATCACATTGTTGATATAAAGGCACTTCAATTTTCCCAGAACTATCCTTCCTTTTATCATTATCATTACTGGAGCTGAAACTTTCTATCAGAAACTTTTCTGGAACGCTAGTGTCTTCAGTCATGACTTCAACTTCATCCTGCTGTGGTGGTTCACACGCACTTGTAACAACTTGTGTAACAAATTTCAAAGATGCAGCAATGCAGTTGCCATCGGTATTCTTCTTGCTGTGCAAAGTCTTTGTTGCACTGATTCCAAGTTTGTCACTAATATTGGTCTCTAGTGAAGAGGAGGAATTGTTGATCAAGCTCACTCTTTCACTGTAATCAAGTGATTGATTTGAACTCTTACATTCTTCCTTAGCTAATGAGGTTATTTTATTCTCTTTTGTATCATGACTATTGGCACTTAATAATTCTGACTCACCAGAAGTATCACTCAAGAACTTAACTGTCCTTGACCAATCATTTGGTCTCTCATAGTTATGCTTTCTGTTTTCAACAGCATTAAAATAGACTTTGACATTAGCTTCTCCCATTTGGTTTTTGGTTAACTCATTACATTCTTTAGAGTTGATAATTTGGTCAGATCTAAAAGGCTCTGGATTATTAGTTGTTTCTTTTTGAGGACCTCTCTGCCAATTAAACCTACCACGAGCACCAGCCATAAAGGAAGAACGTCCAGCAGAAAATTCTGCAGTATGAGGATTTTGTTTGTGTTGATGATCTGCAGCATTTCTCTTTTCATTGGAGTATTTATATGACCGGCCTTGGCAATACCGGCCTCCACGATAAGATATTTCTTGTGTGTTTCTTCTGTTAGGACAGTAATAATCAGTTAACCTTCCACCAGAATCTCTTTGGTAGTCCTTTCCATCTTGCTTGGTTCTTTTACACCTCAATTGTGAAGGGTCAGGAGAAGCTTCCCTCTTTCTGTAAAAACGATTTACATTTCCATTCAAGCCTCTGGCATTGTAGTTTGATTTTGAGTAAGACTTGAAGCCATTATCATTGTAGATGGTATTTTTTCTTGTTCCCTCACTTATTTGACCCTCATTCTGCATACAAGTAACATCCTCAAAAGCATTGTTCCTGAAAAATGAAAGTTTCAATTAAAATTAATTTGAAAAATGATATTAATTTAATTAGTGGTAGTAATGCTGCAATAATTGTCTACTGGCAATCCAAATATCATTATAATGGAAACATAGGAATAAGTATAATGAGGATATAACAATAATTTATCATTCACTTTTGTCCAAATATACAAAAATTTATAGGCCACTAATCAAAACAATAGATGAAAATGTGCATACCTGTATGGACTAAACACAATCAACAAAATAAATATTAATAGCCATATTAATCAGAAAATAAAGATCAAAGAAATATTGCAAGTTCTTGTGTAAGTATAGCATCATCATTGTTTGTCATTTAATATTTAAAATTTTGTGAATAATAGTAAAGATCATATTAAAATGTTACTAACCAATGTAATATACATATATAGTATGTAAAACTTGTTATATAGAATCAATGAATACTCTCATCAAAGACTGATTTTGAAATTTGAAACATCCTGCTAAAATAAATTGTTTTAACCGTCTATTTAATTAAATAATCATAAGATAGATTGGGTTAATTAAAATTTGGGATGAGGAGGGCAATTACTTCAAGATCTAAACTGCATTATGATTCAATTTTAATTTGACAAAATTGGCCCTCTACATAGGTCAAATATTTAGCTCCCTTTAGATATTCACTAATATCTATTTTACAATTCCACCCAAAAATACACCTGTTTTTTTTTTTTTAATCTTAATGTTTGCATAGTTTGTACAGAGTACATGTTGGCATACAGTACAAACATTGAATGTATCATAATACTCAGCAATTGACATTTTATTAGCTTTAAGCAAGTTATAACTGGATATTCTACATTCAGATAATATAAGACTGCCAAATATGTAAAACTGTCAAACAGCAATGTGTCCATTTATACATTATATTAACAGGACCATTCACCTTTTAACAGACATATTCATCTGTAAAATGTAAGAAATACAGTTAATGAACTATAAGCATGGAGGAACAACTTATACCATGGTAAACTTACAGATTATAATTTCCATAACGTCAATAAATGTATCAATCATCTATATGATGTGCTCAGTATATATATATATATATATATATATATATATATATATATATATATATATTGTAATAGTGAGAATGTGACATTGTCAAAAATATTGGTATGGAAAGGATAGAGAGATAGGTTGTGGCTTACCTGAAAGTGAAGTACTCCGAAAATTTGAAGAACAACCTTCAGTTCCTTATGGTGACACCGCAATTAACTTTCAGGTAAGCCACAGCCTATCTCTTTTGTTTCCATAATGTATATACACAGATAATGTGACACGTTCAAATTATTACAATGAATATTTTGTACAAGAGATAGGATTTTAAACATTCATAAGATTATGAATGATATAATGTTAAATAGATTATAAGGAATTTGGTTGAACGTACAAAATTATAACCTTACAATTGTAAGTGAATTATTCTTACTAGATCACACAGAAAACAGATTGTTAACATATTAATATAAAATATATAATTGTGAATTTTTAATTTATTATGCGGATACAAAGTTTGTATATCAGTTCACATACAGTCTGGTAGGTGTACACTGTGTGTGTGTGTGTATATATACACACACAGGGATGCTAAACTGTAAACATTGTATTGACAATTTCTACATTTAGAACTTAGCAGGTTTGAAAATTATGGAAACAATATTCTGAAAGGTTACTACGGTATAAATGATTCTAAGTCATTTACAGTAAACTTAATCATTTCAACAGACAAAGGCTCCTGTATGTACAATGTATTAACAGAAGGGCACATTGTTCCACAACAATTTTACGTATTTCATAGGTTAATATGACAAGTGCAGTTGTGTCACTCTAGGCTCTTCTATGTACCTGACGATCCCAGAAACGTGTGGTATTTAAATTTAATTTTTTTTTGGTCTGAATTGGCTATCTTTCTTATTCATTAAAGGCTTATATTGAGTAATAAGTAAGTCTACTTTGGTTCATTAATTTAGAAAATTTAAAGTTTCCTTTAGTATTTAACTGTCATTATCTGAAAATGTTCAAATTATAGGAGAAAATATCATAATTTTTCATTAAAACTTTATTTTCCAGGCTATTAATATACATTAAAAATGTCAGATATATTTTTATTATAACACAAATACAATACTTGCCTACCTGCAGCAACTGATTAATACATATTACTATTTCTTACTAATATTAATCATTCTAGTAGAACACGATTAGCCCATCTCCACAGTTGGTCAGAAGGAATTATTTGCAAATTCGTTTCCAAAGAAACAACATCATCAATTTTGTGTTACTAAGAGGATAATTGAACACACATAGATTTGACATATTTCCAAACATTTATTTTTACATGCACAGTAATTTGAAAAACCATTCCATATTAGAATCCTATAAGACTTGTTCATTCCTTCCACAGTTATGTTTTTTAAAAAGCTAACTAATTTTTTGCATGCTCCTCTATTCCAGTTTCTATCCAAAAGTATTGGTGACTTACAAAGGATATTATCAATAGGATATGAAACATTTACTTAGAGTACAATACTGATAATGTACAAGAATATCAATTCCAAAAACATGAGGAAACTAATTATATGAGAAAGGGATCATTCAATAATTGATCTGTTCCACTATTTCTGACTAAGTTGGCAACTCATTGGGACGACACATTGTGTTTTGTATACTTTGGTTGTCCTTTAAAGTTTTGCACTTACAACTCAATTTCAATACTGCAGGGTGTATCTTTCAAAATTGGAAATGTAAGGGCTCTTTGAGTATAGTAATGAATTAACTGAGGGGGAAAAAAGCATATATAGAGAAATAATGGTTCTGCTAAATGCTTGGGGATCACACAGTTGAAATTTAAGTTACCTTGAACCCATTCTATAAACGAACTAGAAAAAACACAAGCTTTGATAATTTTGTCATTAAATCTTTAAAATAGATTTGAGTAGTGTTAACTATTTTAACTAAATACACATTAATTGGGAGATTTTTATGGCAGTAGAATGTAAGGTTATTTCTCCTATGCATAGGTTCACCAGAATTCACCAAGGTATTAAACAAGTCTGTAAGATAGTTTCTATCCTGTGTTATCATTGTCGGTAGTGTCCCTGTGGGCAGAAGTGAATATCTGGATCATTTAGTATCATTGGCTCCCTCTATAAATTATGGAGAGAAGTCACACCCTCTCTCTCTGACAAGTGAGGCAGTCTTCTTCAAGCCAGCAAACAAACTAGTTAGTCTCCCATATAAATTTCCAGTCTTTCCTAATATATCTTTCACTTGCAATTAAGAGTTGGTCTAATTACTTCAAATCTTACAGATGATGGTAAGCCCAACCAAACTTTTGTCGTTCCTGCATTTGTTCATTTCCCTGGCTCACTACATGGATCCAGGCCTAACTTTGTATTTACTCTCACAAGCATTTATTTATGAAATAAATTGTCTTAAAAATAACTTTAAAAAAATCCTCATATTAGCTGCACAAACAAATATGAAGTTTTTTAACTTTTTATGGCAAATATTAAAAATAATAAACAAATAAAGTTAGAGATCTACTGATTAAGAAATCACAGACAATTATTAGTATCAGGTTCATAATTACCTTCTGGTATAGTCCAAGAGTAGTAGTAACTTCCATCAAAACAAAATAAATAATATGAATTGCATAAAACACTAACCCTGATTCCCAACATACCACAAGAAACAAGTAACTTAGAAAGACAATTACAAACATCACAATCTTTGACACCCATTTCAACAGTCACAATGTAGAGATAACTTATACCACCATGGAATTCACAATATCATAAATTCGCCTTCTACCAGGTTCATTCCCGACAGGTTCAGTGAAGCTACAGTTACAGTTAGGAAAGTATATGTCACAGGTATACAACGCACCTCTCATAGAAAAACCTGTTGTAACGGCGTGCCCTTTGTACAAATTGACTCTCTCGTTCAGACCTACTGTATGTTCCTCTGTTGTAGACGTATCTGGAAAATTATAGATAAAAGATATTTTTTTTGCTATGTTGAGAAATGTCAGATTGTCCTGCAACCAATCTATTTTTCTTTCAAGATCTATACAATATCTATGATATCTGTAAAAATAATGGTGTGCAAAGAAATGGTCACTTTGAACACCATACCTGTTTGTGGAGCATAGTCAAAATAAACAATTGTAATTTGCTTTCAATTCAACTACTATTGTATTCTACCTGATAACCACCCTCCCTCCCTTTAAACACACACACACATATATACATACACACACACACACAAACTCACCTGTCTTTTCCTGTGTACATGTCAACTTCTGCCTGTGTCATACGTTTAATCCGGACCTTCACAATTTGTGAAAGCTGTTTAAGTGCTTTCTTCAGTGACTTATCATTACTCACATCCACACAAGTCACAGATTGTGTCAACTGAAAAACAAAATATATTTTAATAAGCAGCTAAGGACAGTTGTTAACTAAACAATGAACATAGAATTTTCAACAATTGCAACATCTAATGTAAATTGGTGCCGTTTATGGTAAAAATTGAGAACAATAATTCTTAAATTTTGATGTATGACCACAGTTCATTCCTAATATTTACTATCATGTTTCTTATGGAACTTCAGCAGCATGGTGTGTGTTTATATTCATAGAACTGAAATTACAGTACACCAGTTACCAGACCAATGGATCGTGACAATGATGCAATATTCAATAACAAAAGGTCATTTTATTAACTTATTCATCACATTTGTAATAATAATTATGATAAATTTGGTACTAAATAAGATATGCATTCATTTAATATAAGAAATATAACAATTATTAACAAATTTCCTGATAGCATTAAAAACTCTAGTTGAATTCAAAACTGAGCTTCGGCTACTTTTCTAAATGGATTACTAGGGAAATAATCATATTGGTAACTTAACTTGAAACGTTAATGCTATGGTGTAAATTTTTGTCAACAACTATCAAAATATTTTAGATGAGAAATTATTAGATTGGTTTAACAGAGTAAAAATTTAATTTCATTATACAAATAAGGTCCTTAAAAAGTTTTCTTTTGCATTATTCTCATGAAAAATAGTCCAAAATAATTCAACACACCCTTGAAGCTTTGTTGCTTGTGAGGGTCTACAGAAAATGAATACAATCTATTCTACACAACAAGAAATTATTCCTCAACTACAGCAATTAATTTGAATTTCAAGTCACTAGAATAGTGCTGTAGCAGAATGGGTATATGCATAAAGAGCTGACAAGCAGAAGCAGCTCACACGACAAAGAACTGCAGCTGCAGCCTAAACATGTATTTCTAACAGTTTTATAATCTACATTATTATTAACAAAATGTGTTGAGGTGGAATGCAGATCTATATATCACATAAACAAGAAATAAAAGCTAGAATGCTTGTTTTTAAATAGGGCATTCCAATATTGTAGATCACTGTTCACCATTAGCTACACTACTTAATTTAAAACATTTGAAATCATTGAGACATAGAATTAATTTTCCAGAAGGTTTTGCCAGTGAGTTCAGAAAGAGTTCTCGAGCATCCGGCCATCGACTGACACGGTTTGACTGTACTTAAACTACATGGCTACCAAACGTAAATTAAAATGATCCCTATATGACGTCACAGAAAGATGTGGTAACTTCGCGGTCTGGTCAACTTCGTCCTACATCGCCTCACGGTTACAAAAATAAACGAGATCACAGTGAATTGATATAATACAAGAAAGCGTGTGTTGCGTAATTATCTGTTACTCATGCTGCTCTGATTATCTTTACGAATAAAATGCAAAAGATGAGGTTAACTATTGTTGAAAAAAAACAATTCTGACGTACTTACGGACATAATTCTTCCGTTCACGTAGTTGACGAGTGTAAACATTTAACTTATTTTGTCATCGCAATTATGATCAGTAACAATCTTAACGAAAATAAACAAATACCCTGAGATTTTCAAATTAAAAATGTAGTTTGCAACCTCCCCAAGTATCACATGTAACGCGAGTTTCATTATTCAGAGAATAAAAAGTTAACGGTGTAAATAAACTGTACATACGTAGACTGAAAATATTTCTTCGGCCATGAAAGCAGCACGGTAAACGTTCCAATTTAATACGTTACGAGCTCTTTGTAAACAAACAAGCGCGGAGAGAGAGAGGAAAACAAATGCAAAGTACGCGACACTCGGCTGATGCTACTGCTACAAAGAGTTTTAATTAACCTCGCGTGTTCTGTCTTCCACGACATCCTCCGGGTCACCGTCGTCGTCTTCCAGTTTCACATACAAATGACGTAATTATCTGGTCACGAGGATTAATGTCTTTCCGAGGAATCGCTTTGACTAGTTAGATTAATCTCGGTCAGTCACTTCCGTAGGCACCGATCAACGGCATACGACAGGGCTAGTGACATCCGCCACTGACTCCATTTATTACTATTATTAATAATGCTCGTCCCCTGATCGCAGTTTCTTCCCACTGCTTCCTAATCATCATTATTGAACAGTACAACAACCCTTGAACCGTATTATTTTCGTAGTCTGTTGTCTGCTGTACTGTACAGGAGGAAAGGATGTTGTTCTTTTAACCTCACCCAGTAAAGTTGCTAAATTTACTTTATGAGTCTCACTTAACCGAGTTTCCCTGATGCTGTCGCCGCGACAGTAAATATACAAGCAACTCTGTCGCCCTCCAAGTTGAAGGTGACACGCCCACCTCGTGACGTCACACGCCTGATGCCCGTTCAGTAGTGGCCTCCAAATTCATCAGAGAGCCAGCCCTACAGTCCAAGGAAATAAGATCTAAGGAGCTGGCATTTTAAGAAAGAACTACCTGAGAATTGGTAAAAATGAAAACGGACAGATACGGAGAAGTGCGTTTTTTAAGAGAAATTGGAAACTGGTTGTAAGGACACATCCTACGAATAAATATAATAAATGAACACAGCCAATATGAAGGAAAATATATTACTTAATTAACGAAGAATTCGTGGCAAGACGTTTCGATCACAATTTTGGGACTTCTTCAGGTAACGTAATTTTGAATGCACATATATACATATGTGTTCTTCTAATATATTGTAATACCCCACTTATTGATAATTACTATTATAGGAAATTAAATTAAACACGTTATTAAATTTTATTCAACAAAATTTAATTTTATTAATCTAGAATACATTTTAATAAATCAGACCCCAGGGTCTTACTGGGTTGATAAGGAAACGGAACACAAAATTTACAATTAAACAATGCAATTAAATAAATGAAAAACGAAATCTGACTCATTACCCTTATTTAACAATTTACATAATACTATTTTATTTGGGGTTTTCAGGAATGCTCTTTAATCTACAATGCTCTTCTATGCACAGACTTTTTCACACGCTTTACAGACACGTTCACTTCATCCTTTTGGTATCCCGGCTCCTGACAGCTTGCATGGACTAAAATGTTTATTTTATTTTTTGGCACGGCCACCATTCAATTTGACCGAATATTTATCACTGCCTCCAACATCCTTCCCTCTTGCGCTTTGGCGCCCGACCCCACGCCCATCTCTTTCGAGGTCTCCAGTCCAACTCCTTTTATCTGCTTTCCCCCACTCCAGAATATCCCCTTGTTTTTACAGTTTTTGAGTTTCCACGTTCGCCAAACAAGCAACAGCTGTTGGCTTTCTCACGCTCCGAGAGCCACTCAATACAATTAAAATAATCATTTCCTTTTAATATAATTGTATGCCCATAAAACTTCTGTCATTATGCCTTTAAGGGTTCCGTCCAGATGTCTGTCAAACCCATTAGCTCTAAGAGCCGCTAAACGTCCAATTATAGTCCTCCCATTCTCCAAGAGCCACTTATCAATCATTTTATCATTATCCTTTTTTATATATACAAACCACTCAAGAATCCCCAGTCTGAGTTGGTAAACAAATCTGATGAAATAAGAACAAAATTCATGTCCTTCTTAACTGGGTATTACTTTATATATATGATAGTTTTATTTAATTAATATAGTGTATTAATATTTTTTTCCTGACATAATGGCTATTTCAAAACTATTAGCTGATGAAGTCCCAAAATTGTGGACGAAACATCACAACGTTTAATTATATTTTATTTTGGTTAAACAGTACAAAATGTTAGTTATTCTATTTATTTAACCTTACGTTTATAGTTGACGACCACACACAAGTCCGAACACTCCTTAACGAAACAAACCTCGTAGATTCAGATTGTTCCCGAGTTTCGAACTTGTCGACTCTGTATTAAAATGAATCTAGTCTTTGAAAACTAACAGAGGAATAATACTGAGCGGAGTCAAGTCGCCAAGTCAACACTCAATCTATATAGAAACCGAGTTGTCTCAATCATTTCTTTCGGAGCAACGAATCTGACTATATAAAGACTGAATAACAGACATTAAAAGAGTAAACTTGCCATGTTTTCAAGCATAGCGATTACAGCTAGAAGGCTCTCGACTACTATTCCCCGCCGTAAGGGGTGTGTTGTTAAAATATCAGAAAATTTAAAATGAAGGAAGGGGAGGGGACAAACAGCGCCACCGAACAATCGCAGTTTTATTCTACTTGTTTACAATGATCCGAAGACGATATGCAGCCACGTGCAGTGAGGCATCAGCGCTTCACCCCACCAGGTGATTTCCAATTTTAAACGCACTATATAGGTCTATAATTACAAGCGAATGTAACAAGCATAACACAAGAAACTCGTGCAAGCTATATATACCACTGTGATCAAAAAGTAAGGTTAAATTATCATTTAAAACTCCCGGGTATTAGGAAGGCAGGTAATTTATTTTCCTAGGTTGGTAGGACTGTCAATAAAATTTGCCAAGCGTCTGTTTGTTAAAAGGTTTAATTATCTCAGAGTTACACGTGTTTTTGTAAACAACCAAAACTGAATTTTTCGACTATTGCAATGTGTGATTTTGTTGAGCAAAGATCTTGCATCACAATTTTGTTTTTCAAAACGAATATTCTTGTGCGGACACGTTGAAAATGTTGCGGAAGGCCTTTGGTGATCAAACTATGGCACAAAAAAACGTTTATAAGTGGTACAACGAGTTGAAAGAGGGCCGAGAACGCGTTGAAGACGAACCGCGCTCTGGACGACCATCAACGTCTACCGACGAGGGCCACGTCCAAAAGATCAAAGATTTGGTGCTTGAAAATCGTCGATGGACAATTAGAGATCTCGCTGACAGTGTTGGAATATCATTTGGGTCAGCCCAAACCATTTTGAAGAATGTTTTGTGTCTCAAACGCGTCAAGTCTCGATTGGTGCCAAAAATCGCTCAATTTTTTGGAAAAAAAGCGTCGCGTTGATGTGTGTGAAACTTTGCTTTCTGACTGTCAGGACCACTTGAAATGCATCATTACTGGAGACGAGACTTGGATTTACGCATACGACCCTGAAATCACCGACCAATCCAGCGAATATCGTGCAAAAGGTGAAGCAAGACCGACAAGGTGATGTTGACAGTTTTCTTTGATTATCGTGGTGTGGTGCACTATGAATTCCTTCCGCCGGGCCAAACTGTCAACAAACAATATTATTTGAGCGTTATGCGTCATTTGCGTGAAGCTATTCGTCTGAAACGGCCGGAATTATGGGCGAACAACTCTTGGTTCCTTCATCACGATAATGCACCATGTCATACTGCATTGGTTCTTCGCGACATTTTTTTGCCAAAAACTCGACTTATATCGTTCCGCAACCACCGTATTCGCTAGATTTGGCTCCGTGTGACTTCCGGCTATTCAGAAAACTCAAAAGGCCAATGCGGGGACTCCGTTTTGACACGATTGAGGAGATAAAAACCGAATCGAAGAAGGTCTTGAAGACTATTCCGAGGACTGGAAAAAGCGTTGAAAAAAGTGCGTTACTTTGAAGAAATTAATTTGGAAGAATAAATAAAGAATTTATATTTTATAAACAAATTCACTTTACTTTTCGTTCACAGTGGAATGTTTTGCCCCACGTTCGGGCGCCAATTTTGTATTATTTTACTTATAACTACTATTATTCAATTTAGTTTTCAAAGAAAGCCATACGTTGAAGACGCCAGTTGGTGGTAATCACAAATAAATTATTTATTTTTAAAAGTGTTTTTCCCCGCGTTGAAGGTCAATTTGTAGTAATAATCGTATTTAATTTGCCCTACTTTGGAGGTACCAATTTTTAGTAATTACTTAATTTAAAATGAAACTATGCCTTACATTACAGTACAATTGGTAGTAATTTAACTATTAAAATGATTGGGTGTTTTAGTAAGAATCGAGATTTTTAAAAATATACCAAACAAACTAATTTATTGACACACAAACAATTGAATTTTACACAAGTTATCAAATGAATTTTACAACAGTTATTAATTATTGTTTTAAATAAAATTTAGTCTTTCTCACGGTCGTTTACGGGGCCTTTAATAAAAGGAATTTGTAAAACAATTTAAATTTTATCAAACTGTCATGGGGCTTACTTCATCAATAGATTATTTACAATGCAATAAAGGAAAAACACATAAAATAAAACTTTAAATTCTAACCAAATTTGAAATCTGACGATAATTACCTTTACTTATGGGTTTACAAATATGAATTCAGTGAAATTTTAATTTACGGTCTCTTGTATTCAAGGAAATTAGACGCTTTTTATACACTGACTCTAGTAACACTTTTAGTTTGGTTCACTGTTCGTTTAGTAAGTGTTATTCTCTCGTTCCGATGATTATTAGCTGCTGGATGCAGTTGTCTGGGTTCCCAAATCGAAGACAATGGTTTTGCGTAAACGACGACTTTACTGTAGCTCAGCTCCCCACATGCTCTCACTCGAAATGTTTAATATTGAATAGACACGTATCTCTCTCATCCTTCACGAAGACTCACGACGACTTCTCACGTTTACTTATTATTTCTTTCACAGTTCAAAAGTGCATATCAATTCTTTCAATATTTTATCACTTCTACTTATTCAGCTCATTTGGACCTACATTTCGGCAACCGAACTGTCCAACGAGGACCACCACAGACTAACTCTACTGACTGACTGCTCACGAAGACTCCCACTTTATTCTCACAACTACTGTCGCACACCCTTGTATAATGCGCCACCAGCCTGTAATTATCCCCAAACATTGCGTCAGCCTTGGGTACAACCCGTGTGCCTTCTGCCGCTGACAATGCAAGTCCAAATATTTGTTTATTATTTAATGATTTCCTTTTAAGTACCACAATATATTGTAATACCAATTAAAGAGACCATTAATTGTTTTAATATAATGGATTGTTATCGGCAAAAATATATCAAATGAAACAATGTAAGATCGAGCCATTGTTAGCGAACGCACGCCGAAAGTTCCAGCCCAAACGCCAGTCACGGACATATTTGCTTCCCGTAAAGATCGCGGTTTGAAATTGAACTACATTTCGCATAGACATAAAGGAGACCGATGTCCGAGGGCTGACTGAGGGGCGGCTGATCCAAAGTTCCAGGTGGCAGAGAACGAGAACATCGACTGTCTGTATTAAAAATTTAATGTGGAGAGTCAGTGAATAATGGCCTTTTTAGTGAGTTGTGCCCTCAAGCTCCAAGAATCAGACCTGGTACCAGAAAGACATTCGTGAGTACATAACAATTATTTAAAATCTGTAAACGAGGATTAAAGGTAGAGGTCAGATTTCGTTCGTTTTTCTTTTCACTAAGTTTCTTTCATTTCGTTTATTTTCATATTGTATTAAGTTGGCTTCAATCAGTTTGACTTGTTAATGTTAGTTTATTAAATTGGATTGTTCTTACTATCAAGCCAATGATCCTGACATAAAGAGACTTTTGACGTATTTGATTGTAAAATATAAAGTTGTATTTTTCCTAGAACGCCACGAATTGCAAAATTGAAATAAAATATTTGCTTGTTAACTTGATGAAATTCGGCGTATAAAGTAGGGACTACAATTTATACTTTTAAATAATAAATTTTTAAATCTTAATAATTTTGTTAATTAATTCTTTTAATTAAGACCATTATTACAATATATATATATATGAATGTGTCTCTCTGTCTGTGTGTCACTTATATATTCGAAAAACCATTGGGCGCACACCCGCGAAGGTTTCTGTCGGCCATTCGAAGCGTTACGAAACCTCAAAAGAGTGAACGGTGCTAAAATTTTAAAACATGCAGGAACAGCCGCTTTAGGCGTCGATATAATTAGTTTTCGGAGTCAATGAGATTATTGGTTACTCTCAAGATGTCTAATGTATAATTTTAACCCCTTATAACATGGGAAGTCAGAACCAGTGAGGAAGGGGGTGGAGCGTTACATAACAATAACGCGAAACAACCTAGATTAGTGTCAAATCCAGGGTTATAGAGGTCAATGAGTTTAATTCTGACAATCTCTGTGTCAGTTAAGTTGTAGTTCAGCTACTAGGTTTTGGGTGTGGGGGAGGAAGTGGATGAAAGGAGTTTACATAAAAGTAAAGGGTAAACCACCGAGACTGGTGTTGAATCTGTGGTTATGAAAGCCATTGACTTCAATTCTGACATTTCCCATACTGGTTACGATGTAGTTCAGCCCCTAGCAGTGGGGATGGAAGGGGTGAAAAAATTCCGCAGACAATCTTAAACGCTTAGAGGAATTACTACCAAACTAAATAAATGTTACATACGATCCAGATACAAACACCGTGGAGTTTAAGACACGCCTACCACGGCGTAAACAGTCATTATTACCCTCGTGGTCATTGCAACCTTATAAGTGTTGAATTTCAATTCCAAAGGTCTAGGGAGTGAAGCACCCTTAGCGTGAGGGTGGTGATGGAAGAGGTTTACATAAAAAATAATGCAAAAACTACCGAGATTGTTGTCGATTCCGGGTGAGGTTTTTTTTTTGCATTAACCATGTCAGCGGACGTGGTTGACAAAAAGTTACCCGGCTCTATTAAGTTGGCAAATATTTTTCACAGTCTTTAGTATGTTGTAGGACAATTTCCCAAGCTTAATAAGTACCGTCAGTCATCATCCTGGTTTATTTTAAGTTAGCTACCGAGGGGTTAGGTCGGGGGACGTAAATGTTCCTTTTCCCGTAATTAAATAAAGCAGAAATATTTTCATTGAATAAAAAGTAATATTTTATCCAGTAGACTCGATCGAATAATAAAAAGAACAATACGAAATACTTTACAATAAAAAACAATACGAAATACTTTACGACTTGCGGAAAATGTAACAATTTCGTAGACTCCAATATGGCGACTATCTTTTTACATTGTGAATCTATTCATCAATTAAATCTTTGGTAATGTCTGAAGACTGAGGGACAAATTCACAAGTAAAATTCAATGTATTATATATCTATTAAATTAATGCAGTGTCGATGGAAACAATGTACGGAACTAGTAACATTTAGATTTAGGTTAAATCACTTCGTGACTTAAGATTAATATAGAATTAAATACTTTTTCAGGGTTTATACAATTAAGTACACAGGCAACGCAGGTCACCCAGCTA
The DNA here is from genome assembly GCA_037074705.1 of Zhengitettix transpicula. NCBI lineage: Eukaryota > Metazoa > Arthropoda > Insecta > Orthoptera > Tetrigidae > Zhengitettix > Zhengitettix transpicula. Next base: position 9,587,573 of record CM073596.1, on the reverse strand, counting down.
GTAATTAATAAATTACAGCCAAAAATAGATTTTAAATTTACTGTGGACTGTTTGCAACAGTCATGCAACTGTGCAGAAGAACTTAATGCTTCAGCAACACAATGTTCTTGCAAAAAGTGCATATGAAATTTAAAATCTATTTTTGGGTAACATTAATTAATTTCTAGCTGGGTGCGCGGCGTTGCCCGGATTGTCATATATCCATAACCCCCGTTTTGACTCTAATCTTGGTTGCCTTTCGGGTTGTCTTTATGTAACACACCAAAAGGGGATGTTCTACATCAGGACATAAAAATGTACTTAGTGTAAAGGTCTACAGTTGAAACAAGGCTTCTGGACAGGGTGTTTACGATTATTCAAATCCAGTTATCAAAGCTTGTTCTGTCTGTCCTATGTAGCATGCACTACAGTCCAAGCAAAGTATTACATGAATAAGAAAGATAGTCAATACGGGGGGGGGGGGGGTAATATAAATACCACACAACGTTTCTGGGATCCTTGTTCCTTCCGTCTGGTTCTAAGAAGAGCCTAGAGATACACAACTGCACAGGTCAGTTGACAACACTCAAAAGCGACGAAAACGCAACGACAATGGGAAAACAGGTTTTAGCGTAATAACAAGGGATCATAGCAATTATTGCGTTTCATAGTGTCAGTTTGTACACTAATAGCTGTAATGTTGGATTTAATGTGAAGCATCTCTGAAATGAGTACAATTGTGTCAGTGTCTAATATCTTAGCATTTTGCCAATCAAATGTATGTTTAGAATTGATTAAAAATTTGGAGACTGCAGATTGTCTTTGATATTGGACATATGTTCCTTGATACGTGCATTAAAGGAACGTTTCGTTTGCCCTATTTAGCAGGAATTACAATTAGAGCAAGAAATTTTGTAAACAACGCAATGTTTGCTGTAGGTGTCAAGTGGGCCCTTGTGGTTTTTAATCAAGTATGAAAGGGTATTACTGGATCTATGTTGTTTTTCGTTAATTTTATGAAATGCTCCTCCACCCCACCCGTAAATTTTTCCGTTACCCATGCCGAAAGGGGTTGAAATCATACATAAACAACACCAGTATAAATACAATAAATATAATGAACCCAGAAAAATATTTATTCGACGCAAATATCGATTTCTTGTCATGTTTGAAAAGTTCAACCCCCATCCACCCTCGCTTGGGGGAGTTAAACTGTAAGTTGAATGTCATAATTAAACACAGTAACAAATATAACACCAGATTTGACTCCAAACTCGAATGTGTTTGCGTTATTTTTATGTAATGTCATTCCATCCCCAACACTTAAGGGTGCTCCCCTCTCATGCCGAATGGAGTTGAAATTATACACAAACAATATCAGTAGAAATACAATCAATATAATTAACCCTGAAAAATATTTATTCAACGCAAATATCTGCCGTGTTTGCACCCCGCCCTCTGGCGGTTAAATGCCAAGTTTAATGTCATAATTAAACTCAGTGACATCGATAACATTGGATTGGACTCAAATCTCGGTTGCATTCGCGTTATTTTCCTCTAACAGACCTCCACCCCTACCGCTAAGGGTGCTTCTTTTCCATGATATTGGGGGTTAAAATTATACTAAGATAACATACGTAGAAACACTATCAATCTCTTTGACACCGAAAAATATTTATCTGGCTCTAATAACGGTCGTTTTAGCATGTATGAAAATTTCCACCCCCCGTTCACACCCGCTCCTGGGGGTTGTAGACGTGTCTCACCCCGACAGTGTTCGTCTCGTTGTCACAAAGAACACGTGTACGAAATTTGATGAGATTTGTTATGAGGAACATACACACATACATACATACACTCATTTTTATTTATAAGATTAATGGCCCTAGTAAGACAATTAGGTTTAATGAAAATACAATTTTCTGACATAATTTTGACGAATATAATTATAATTTGTTAATATTTGAAATGAAAATTTAATAAATCTGTGTCAAAATTATACTAACAGAGAAAATGAAGTGACGCATTGCAGAAACGTAGTGTGGCATTTATATTATCACTTCATTTTGTCTGTTATTTGGCTATTATTTATGTAATTAGGGAAGAATTCATATAATACTTTAAAATGAAAATAATTTACTTCTGATAGAAAATATTTATAATTTAAATATTGTCCGAAACATTTTAATCTCCAATGAGTACCCTTTAAATTTTATTATTAAACACACAAACAGCAGACTGAACAAATTCCAACATCCTACTGTCAATCGTCCCCAAACACCTCAAACCAAATGTTAGCCAATCAGGTTGTTCCACACGCAAATTAAAGCAGTCCTCTAGGGGCGCTGCTGTCAAGCGAGTTCTTGGTTTGGTTAGCTACAACCGAAAAATAAATTCAGTCACAAATCTATTGGACGGTAGCGAGGATCGAACCAGAGCCAAGAAGTCAGCAGATGCCAAAATTATTTATATGGACAGGAAAAGAGACGGGTCTGTAATTGGGGCCGGTGTCGGCATGTCGGACTGGGAGAAACATTTCAAACTTTCTCAGAAAACAGATTCCTTCTTGAGAGCCACGAGGCGCATAATTATTTCCTGAAGGGAATTTTTCCTCCTGTCGACATGGCATCATCTTCAGGTAAGCTAGTGATTTCCTCCCCCTTTCTTTTTCTTCCTTATAACATGTCTACTGCCGTCTTACCATTGTCCCCTTAAAAATATTTTTAGAGCTTTGAGTGGACGCTTCAAAGTGGTGGCTATTTTGTAATCTTATTTGGGCTTTGTGTGTGAGGGTGGTCTAACTAAAGCTGCTGTTAGTCCTTGGATACTGGATCTGAGAGAGGGGGGGCGTCCCCTCAGGTCTATTGTGTGTGCGTGTCACGGTTATTGTCAGAAAGTGTCAAAGTGTCGACCTTTTCAAAAGCATTAGTTTCGGGGTTGCGAAAGTAGGACGCGGTAGGGAAAAGGGTGGTTTGGGGAGAGGAGTATGAGGGAGTAGTTGGGGACAGTCAGATCTGATCTCTGGAGGAGAGAGGACTTCGGAAGAAAATTCCAGGCGAAAGCGACACGTGAAAGGTGAATTACTTGTACATAAACCAGACGGATCAGGTTTCATTGAGCGAAGGCGAAGAAAAGCCCAGAAGGAACTTAGCGTATCTACGTCTTTAGGGTTAGGCAATGATTGAATGTTGGTACTCTGCTGCTGTGGCTCTGAATATTAGTCATACGCTCTACGAAAACTCATCGTCAAGAATTTCTCCTCTCACTAAAAATAATAACACCATCTAGAAAAAGAAAAGGTCCTAAGGTACTGAAGATTGAATCCAGATTCTTTTGTGACGTGTAAAAAAACATTAGTTTCTGCTGATCAGAGCTGAAAACAGGTCGGGTTGATTATAAATAGGGAGAAAAAATCTGAATATCTCAAAAGTTTCACTGTGTGACGTAGTTGAGAGATGTATACAATGACGCAGCCTGATAACTATTGTTGCTGGAGAAAGAAATGACCTAACATTGTTGCTAGCGGCACCTAAGACTGACATTCTGAAACTACTATTACTGCTTAGGTATTGTTAAACATGCGAGTACTAGTTCGTTATCGTGCAGATGGAAATAACGTAGACGTCTCCAGACTGGACTGATAGCAATGGACGCCCTTTTGGTCTGGCTGTAGTCGTAAAGGTAAAGCGCCAGAAAACGAAGCAACGCCGGACAGATAAGAATAATGAAATATTAACTTTAAGGAAAAACATGAACCGCCATACACATCATCTGCCCTCCATCCAAACAAACCTCCCCGCGAGCTCATGGTTAAATTAGATTGGAATAACTTTTTATTGAACATATTATACATACATATATATATGTATATATTTTTTTATAACATGATTGTTGCGAGGTACGGTCGAGGGCCCTTGGCGGAGGGGACTGCGGTGTTGTTTTAGTCGGGGTCAGTTCGAAGCTGGACTCGACGTAGGACGGACGTCCTAGGACGAACGATACCAATTGTGGTAAACCACGCCCTGCAGTTAATTAGTGTTTCATGTTCGAGAAATAAAATTAATGAAGTATGAAAAAGTTGTTTTGTTGATTTTTTCCCAAAAATTACTTGGTGCCCAAACATTATAAATAATCAACGAGAAACGCAAGGAGGGTAGCGGAGCGGCTGCATTATGGCGAGCCAACGCGGGGCCTGAACGATAATTAGATGGAGCACGCGGGAGCAGAAGTAGAATTGGAGAACGAGATACAGGAACGTGTATTCTGAGGTTTTGGTGAGAGAGCGACTTCTGGAGGCGTCGCAGAAATCTACGTCGAGGAAACCTAGACGGAGGAAAGCGGCCAAGTGTCGAACGAGTAGCTGACTGAAGATGTTGGTGAGTGCGAGTGAAAAAGCAGAGTATAAGTGGAAAAAAAAATAGAAATAAGTTTTGAAAGAAGTGTTAGTGAAGTGTTTCAAGTATGAAGAGAACCAAAACAAACAGGTTGGTGAAAATTTTCTTGTTTGGTGTGTTGTGTTTTATTATTTTGTGTAGGATCATTTTTATTAAAAATGGCAGAACAAGAAAGGAAGTAATTGATGGGTTAGAGTCTGAAAGTAAGGTAGTCATAGATAATAGTGGGAGAAAAAACACCAAACCAGAAAAATTGGATCAGATGTTTAAGGTAATGTGTCAAACTAATCAGAAGATACAAACATGGTGTGATCATATGGTAAAAGCAGAACAGAAGGTAGAAAAGTTCACTGATAGATTACATAAGTTAGAGATAAAGCAAGATGTGAAACAGGAGAGTGATAAAATCCATGCCCTTGAAAAGTCCATTGAACAATTGCAGGATCAGCTGAGAGGGAATTTGTTTCATGTGTCAGGTGTGCATCAGGGGGTGGGAATTGAATTAAAATTGCCCAGATATGATAATGAGGGAAATCAAAACCCAAAAAGTTTTTTCAAGGATCTAGAAGAATATTTCAGAAGTGTTAGAGTACCTGAATACAAAAAAAACCTTGATATTGAGATGTGTAGGGGAAAGAACAGTTAATTGGATAGATGCTGTTGTAAGTGGACAGGAAGAGTTTGGTAAAGTTAAGGAGAAATTTTTAAAAAGATTGTGGGATCAAGATAAACAAATGTCTATCATAGAATTATTTTATAATGGAATTTATATTAAAGGAGAAAAAGGAAATAGGGAAGATTATTTTCTAGATATGGTAAACAAAAATAAATATCTGGACAGCACCTGGAGTGAGGAAGAGTTAATAAATAAAGTAAAATTCCATTTTGAAAGTGATGATACCAAATTTATTGGGGGAAACAAAAAAAACTTTAGTTGAGATGTTACAGATTTGGAAATTTTTGGATGATGTGGACAGAAAGGAAAGTCGAAAAGTGCATATGACTAAAACGAATGCACAATACAATAATGGAGAAGCAAGAAATTACAGAACAGGAGATGGTAGAGCTAAAGGATACAGAAACCAAGCTGGACCAAGGTATGGAAATCGGTATGGGTCAGATCAACAAGAAGAAAGAGGAGCGAGGAATGAAGAATGGAAAACTGAAGATTTCTTCATGGTTGGGTCCTGTCAGGGAAGAAATCAAAGAAAGGGACGGTAAAAGGAGGTCGATGCTGCCTATACTAGTAGGAGGAAAGGATTTATATAGGGAAGACTATGAAGAAGAAATATGTGGGATTATTGTGTGTAAATGTGGATATAGAAGGATTGGGTCATCAGAAGGGAATAATTGACACTGGAGCTACGTCAACATTGATTACAGAAGAATTATATGAGGAGTTAACAAACAATAATTTGATTATGGAAGTACTGCCGGTAACTGGAATGACAGTGTATGGGACACTAGGTAGAAAGAGTGAAAAAATTAATAAGCAGATTCTGGTGAGGGCTTCATTACAAGGGCAGGAAATGTGTATGGTGATAAAATCCCCGTTTATTCCCATAGTACTAGGAGTAGACTGGGTAATGAAACACAAAGTAATACTTAATTTCCAGGAAAATAAGTTCCAGGTGGAAGTGGAAAATGAAAAGAGAGGTTGTGAAAAGTTTGAGATGCCACTGAAAATAAATAGAAAGGAAAATCAAGAAAAAATTCAACTATTAGAAATCTGTCAGAAAGAAGAAATAAGAGAAGTAATTGCAGCTAAGAGAGTGGAGAAGAAGATAAAAAAGGTCAAAGAGGATATTAGTCTGGAGGAAGTTCGTGAAGAACAAGAAAAGGATCCAGAAATAAAGAAATTGAGAGAAAAATTGCATATGCTGAAGAATAAGGATGTTTAGAAGTAAACATAAATATTGTGTATGATCCATGTGTCTAACTCTTGTAAATATTGTATTGGAGGAAGACGATAATTAGGTTGTAGGTTAAGATTATGATAAACGTGTGTTCGTTTTAAAAAGTATTGATCAAACAGATGGTTAATAGAAACTTTGTAATTTTGACATTTAAACATGAAAAGAAGGTATTGTACAAGTGAAAGTGATTTGTAAAACTTGTGTAATTGTATTAATTGATTATCAGGGCGTGGTCGAGTGGTTGTTGATGTTAATATTATGTGAAAAAAAGAAAAAGTGGCTGTATTTTATGGATATCTACGGTCAGCCAATTTTTGTTCTTTGGAGGGGGGATAATGTAACATGATTGTTGCGAGGTACGGTCGTGGGCCCTTGGCGGGGGGGGGGGGGGGACTGCTGTGTTTATGCACGTGCAGGACCGCGGTGTTGTTTTAGGCGCCAGCCAAGGGGAGAAATGTAGGGGTCAGTTCGAAGCTGGACTCGACGTAGGACGGACGTCCTAGGACGAACGATACCAATTGTGGTAAACCACGCCCTGCAGTTAATTTGTGGTTCATGTTCGAGAAATAAAATTAATGAAGTATGAAAAAGTTGTTTTGGTGATTTTTTCCCAAAAATTACCTGGCGCCCAAACATTATAAGTAATCAACGAAAAAAGCAAGGAGGGTAGCGGAGCGGCTTATATATATATATATATATATATATATATATATATATATATATATGCCTACGTTCCGCGGGTATTTTCTTAAATTTAACCTGAGAAATTGATTCAACACTAACCTCTTAGTAAACATTTCATTTAACCAGCATCCATAGAGGATGGAACATTTACACATTTACGTTCCACTCCCCGACCTAACCCCTCGGCGTCTAACTTCAAATAAACCATGATGATGATTGAAGGTAATTTAACAACTCGAGAACTCTCCTAATACATCAAATAAGTGTATAAAAATCACGACTAATTAAAACAGCAATAAATACTCAATAACTTAATAAATTCTAAAGATACTCCTGGCATCTTAAAGGAGTAAAGAAATAAACGTTTAAATAAAAATATAGCTGCTACCCTAAAGCAATTTCCCGGTATCTTAATTGGGTCAAAACTACTCCGGGGTAAATTTTTCTTAACCGCGTCCCCAAATTTCGTTATCCATTAAACTCAGCGACTCCTATAGCACCGGAATCGACATCAATAACTGTTGGCTTTGTATTACTTTTTATGAAAACCCCTTCCACCTCCACTCGTACGGTAAGGTTGATTCCCTTCCTTGGCTTTTAGAGTAGAAATTAAACACTTAAAAATTCTAGAATGACAGTACCAAATTAAGCGACACCGAAATTGTCTATTCGAGGCTAATAATGACCATTTAGGAATGTATTTAAATTTCACCACGACCCCTATAGGCGGTAGGTGTCTTAACCCCTCAGTGTTTGTTCCTTGATCGTAAGTAACATGTTTATTAAGTTTGGTCTACGCATTTAAGATTATATATGTGGAAATTTGTTTCACCCCTTCCACCCCCCCTACTTGGGGATGAACTACATCTTAACCACTATATTAATGTCAGAATTAAACTCGGTGAATTCCATAACCTCAAGTTGAATACCAGTCTCCGTCGTTTACTCATTACTTTATGTAACGGCCTTTCACCCACATCCTCGCCCTGATCTATAGCTTAACTGACATAGTTAATGTCAGAATTAAACCCCGGATGAGACCCCAATCTCGATTGTTTCAAGTTATTTTTATGTAACGCTCCTCCACCCCCTCCCTTATTGGTGCTTTAAATGATACACTAAACACATCTGCATAGAAAGTATTAATCACATATTGTAATAATTGATTTTAAACATTAATACTAGTTGTCTTGGTCGTGGGAATGTTGGATATAACATTTTTCACACGGCCGGTCTTTGGGACCAAGTTTAAGGCAACAGGAAGTGGGTTTGCGAGGGAGGCCTGGTCAGGTCATTTTCTGAACGTAGTGGTGAACGTGCTAGGACAAAGGTGACCGTGGCTGGACACAGCTGTGGCGGATTAAGGAGGAGTTGGGTCCTGGACGGCAAAAGGGAAGCTGTGGGCCAGGAGACGGGAGAGTTGTTACCCAACATTCGGCTTGTCGGCAAGCAGAGCCGGCGTCTTGGACCGGAGTAGTTTTGGGGAGACGAGTCGCGTCCTGGAAGGCAGGAGAGCGGGCGTCGTCAGTTCTTGGTGAACTGTAAGGGACGAACGCGTAGGAGATTTTGCTGAGGAGGTTCTTGGAGGAGAGAACCGTGAATTGCGGAGCAAGTGTAGGCCGTCGCGCCTCTGTGTGCGAGGATTTGGTCAGCCGACCGGCCAGGCACCTGAACCTGGACATCATCAGAAGACAACGCGTCGCAGCACGGTAAGCAAACTTCCCTCCCTTTCCCTGAATCGTGTGAAGTTACTGAGAGTTGTGGGTCCAATGACCGGCTGTGTTCTTAAAGGACATATTAAATTTGATAAATTTGGCCAAAATAGTAACTTTATGGAGACTTGTTAGATTTAAGTTTATGAATAAGAGTGTATGAAAAGGCAACATTTAGCGATTGAGGAGTCCATTAAACTGAATTTAATGTTTACATTTTGTTTTCATTCAGTGAATCCTTCCTTACTTAATTGATCAAAGCCAGGACCCCTGAGATACAGTTATTGAGAGTCTCATGCTCGACTCAAGTACTCACGAGTCCTGGCAAATCGTTTATCGGCTCCCTGGTGTGGATCGCGAATGTTAATTAATGAGACGATTGTCGTTTGTATAATTAAAAATAAAACTTTTCTGCACATGCAGTGGCGCCCGGGTCGGCATTCGACCATTATAAGGATCCGAGGGAGCGGGTAGGCGATTACAATATACCCCGAACAGTAATTAATACAAGCCTACAGAAACCTTCCGGGACGTGCCCAAAAATAATTCACCAAAGTTTCATCGCAATCGGATGAATGGTTTAGGAGTGCATAGGGGAAACAGACATTCAATTTAATATATAGAGATAAATATACGGTCTTGAGACAGAAAATTTAAATGTTTTTTTTAGCAAAAATTATCTGACGGATTAATCTGTGCAACACCAAAATATAATGCCCCGGGAAACTTTTCGTCATGATGAAAAAATATCTGAAATATTGCAGCTATTATTGGGGTCATACCCCAAGATTGAAGGACAGACGACATATTTCTGGACAATATCAGTGACTTTAAGACCCCTCTACGACGAATTACTCACAATTACCGACGTACAGCGGTGACGTCACACGGCGGCACGAATCAAGTGTGTCCGAGGAATGAAATTAACATTCCATTTTGCTATATTAAAACGGTAATAATCGGTGAATACTGAGGAGATGGGATTACCTGTGATTTGTTCGACACTTTGGTCCTGAAGTAGAGTTTTTTGGGCATCTTAACACCGACACGACTATATCCGAGAACAACTAACACACGACTGACCACCCATTCGACTGCCCCCTTCCCCATACAGCAGGTAGCTACGGACAGGAGGTCCTCATTGGCCAGGGTGGGAGGGGTGGCAGAGGGGTGGGGCCTTCCTCCTCATTTCCCAGAAGGCGGAAACATGGATTTCCCCACTCGTAAACAATATCTTAAAATTTGGCTACAAATAATTTATATTTAAATACAACAGAAAAATTAACGTCTGTTAAAAATAATAATACTAAAAACGATCTTGCAACGAGAAAAAAAAATCTAAGAAAATTTAAAAGTGCCGGACGTTTTGACGCGGATTAACAATTGTCTGTAATTTTCCAATCTAAATCTTCATCAAAGGACACAAAAATCCTATTAATAATTTTCCCACTACTTAATTATAAATATAAGTGCTCAAACTGTGAATTTTCTTATGTCGGACAAAAAAAAATAATTTTAGCAATTTGGGGCACGTTTTTTATTATGTATTTTTGTATACTAATTTTTTTAAGATGTATTTTTGTGAATACAATACGGAAAAAATTATCCAAAAGAAAATATCAAACGTGACCAGTCAATTTGTTGCACATATTCAATTCGGTCTGATTCATCATTAATTCACAATTAATTGGATAATTATTTCAGTGCAAATAGAATACTCTGAGAATGACGCTTAAATTATCTTTCTTTAAAAAAAATCATAAAAAAAACCACAGAAAATAAATATTCTCAAGTTGACAGACGAGAAGAAAAATCTGTCCTGAGGGGGGTTGACTGACAAAAAGCGAAAGCCACATTTTTAACATATGCATCGATGCACAAAAATTCACATTTCCGTAACTGTTTCACGCTTCTATCACTCTACGTCACGTCACGTCACGTCACGTCACTGCGCTATCACGTGTCTGTGGTCTGAGCTCTGACGTCACGCCATGTCACATCTCTCTCTCTCTCTCTCTGTTTCTGTTTCAAACATTATCAAAGACGCTTAAGGATCCCTAGTCACTTTGTACCGACAGAACTAAGAATTACTTCACTTAATTACCATAAGTATTATTATTATAGTTAATAATCCATTAAAACCTAACCATTATATATCGTGATATCTCCACACTGTCCGCTCATACACTAATTTCTCGTAGAAGGAACGTTGTAGAGAATTAAATTCCCTTTTTCAGGAACTATTGGGTTTCAAAAAAATCATCTACAATTTACGAAAATACACCTAAATTCAAATGAAAGAAAGACAAAGAGTGCTATTTATTTGATTGAATTTGAAATCTATCAATCCAACATTTTCACATTTAATTTAATTGAATAAAAAAAAAATTTCGACCCGACTTACTAACTCAGTCACGTCCTTTTATTGTTATTTAACAACACCAAAAAAGTCGCGCGTATCTAAGTGAATGTACTTTAAACTTTATGTCATATTTAGAATCACACATGTATATAAATATACCACTGTGATCAAAAAGTAAGGTGAAATTGTCATTTAAAACTCCCGGGTATTAGGAAGGCAGGTAAATTTTTTCCCCTTAGGTTGGTAGGACTGTCTTTAATATTTGCCAAGCGTCTGTTTGTTAAAAGGTTTAATTATCTCCGAGTTACACGTGTTTTTATAAACAACCAAAAGAGAATTTTTCGATTTTTGCAATGGGTGATTTTGTTGAGCAAAGAACTTGCATCAAATTTTGTTTGCGGAACGAATATTCTTGTGCGGACACGTTGAAAATGTTGCGGAAGGCCTTTGGTGATCAAATTATGGCACAAAAAAAACGTTTATAAGTGGTACAACGAGTCAAAGAGGGCTGAGAACGCGTTGAAGACGAACCGCGCTGTGGACGACCATCAACGTCTACCGACGAGGGCCACGTTCAAAAAATCGAAGATTTGGTGCTTGAAAATCGTCGATGGACAATTAGAGATCTCGCTGATAGTGTTGGAATATTATTTGGCTCAGCCCAAACCATTTTGAAGAATGTTTTGTCAAGTCTCGATTGGTGCCAAAATAGCTAATTTTTTTCGAAAAATAAAAAACCAACGCGTTGATGTGTGTGAAACTTTGCCGTCTGACTATCAGGACCACGTGAAATGTATCATTACTGGAGACGAGACTTGGATTTATGCATACGACTCTGAAACCACCGAACAATCCAGTGAATATCGCCCAAAAGGTGAAGCAAGACCGAAAATCAAGGTGATGTTGACAGTTTTCTTTGATTATCGTGGTGTGGTGCACTTTGAATTCCTTCCGCCGGGCCAAATTGTCAACAAAGAATATTATTTGAGCGTTATGCGTCATTTGCGTGAAGCTATTCGTCTGAAACGGCCGGAATTATGGGCGAACAACTCTTGGTTCCTTCATCACGATAATGCACCATGTCATACTGCATTGGTTCTTTGCGACTTTTTTTTGCCAAAATCTCGACTCATATCGTTCCGCAACCACCGTATTCGCCTGATTTGGCTCCGTGCGACTTCTGGCTATTCAGAAAACTCAAAAGGTCAATGCGGGGACGCCGTTTTGACACGATTGAGGAGATAAAAACCGAATCGAAGAAGGTCTTGAAGGCTATACCGGAAAAAGACTATTCCGACTGTATCGAGAACTGGAAAAAGCGCGATTTATCGGACGGGGATTACTTTGAAGGGGATGAAATTGATTTGGAAGAATCAATAAAGAATTTATATTTTATAAACAAATTCACCTTACTTTTTGTTCACAGTGGTATATTATACTTCATAGTGAAATTTAATGTCATTTGTTCCAATTTCCACTAATTAAAAGATTATTTCTAATAAGTGTAAGAAAATTCATTCCAATATAAAATAGCCAAATACAGACAAATGAAGCGATATAAAAAACAAAAATACAAGGGTGACACAACCGCACACTACAATTGACAAACTCAAAATAAAGCTATAAATGTGAAGTTTTGTCGCCCTTGTATTTTTGTTTCATATATCACTTCTTTTGTCTGTATTTGGCTATTTTATGTTAGTACTAGCTGAGTGTCCGGCGTTGCCTGGGTATTAATCGCCATTGTTAATGCGAGAATTGGACTCGGCGACTCTCATCACCCCTGAATCTACACTAATCTTGGTCTTTTAAGCATTACTTTTTAATGTGAACCCCTTCCACTACCCGTACAGTAAGGGTAACTTCCGTCTCTTTCATTTTTGGAGTTGAAAATATAGTTAAAAATTAAAGATTGACACTATCAAATTCAGCGACCCCGAGAACGTTTTAGAGGCTGATAATAGGCGTTTAGGAATGTTTTTAAATTCCACCCCAGCCCGTAGAAGCGGTGTTTCTTAATTCCTCAGTGTTTGGTCCTGGATCGTAAGCAACATGTGTATAAAGTTTGATAGAAATTGGTCTACGCGTTTAAGATGGTTACACTAATTTGATTCACCCCTATCCACCCCCACTCCTAGGGGCTGAACGACATCTTAACTGACATAGTGAATGTCATAATTACTTGTATAATAACTCTGGGTTTGACAACAATCTTGGTTGTTTCGCGTTTATTTTATGGAACGTTCCTCCACCCCTTCCCTTATTGGTACTTTAAGAGGGTTGAAATTATACACTAAACACATGTGGATAGAAACTATTATTCACATAAACCCCGAAAAAAAATTAATCGACGGTAATATAGGCAGACATTCAATTATTTTTACATATATATATTGTAATACCCAGTTAAGAAGGACATGAATTTTGTTCTTATTTCATCAGATTTGTTTACTAACTCAGACTGGGGATTCTTAAGTGGTTTGTATATAAAAAAAGGATAATAATAAAATGATGGATAAGTGGCTCTTAGAGAAGGGGAGGAGTATAATTGGACGTTTAGTGGCTCTTAGACCTAATGGTTTTGACAGACATCTGGACGGAACCCTAAAAGCATAATGACAGAAGTTTTATGGACATACAATTATATTAAAAGGAAGTGTTTATTTTAATTGTATCGAGTGGCCAACAGCTGGTGTCTGTTTGGCGAACGTGGAAATTCAAAAACTGTGCAAACAAGGGAATATTCTGGAGAGGGGGAAAGCAGATAAAAGGATGTTGGAGTATCCGCAAAGGAGGAGGACGTGGAGTCAGTGATAAATATTCGGTCAAATTGAATGGTGGCCGTGCCTAAAATTAAAATTAACATTTTAGTCCATGCAAGCTGTCAGGAGTCGGGATACCAAAAGGATGAAGTGAACGTGTCTGTGCAGCGGGTGTAAAAGTCTGTACACAGAAGGGTATTGTGGAGTGAAAACCCCAATTAAAATTGTAAGTAGACATTCGGTAATAAATTTTGTAAATTGTTAAATAAGGGTAATGAGTCTGATTTCGTTTCATTTCGTTTTTCATTTATTTTAACTGTATTGTTTAATTGTAAATTTTGTGTTCCGTTTCCTTATCATCCCAGTAACGAACTTGGGGAACAGAGTCTGATATATTAAAATGTATTCTAGATCAATAAAATTGTTGTTGATAAAATTTAATAACGTGTTTAATTTAATCTCCTATAATCATAATTATCAATAAGTGGGGTATTACAATATCATTTATTTTAACTGTATTGTTTAATTGTAAATTTTGTGTTCCGTTTCCTTATCATCGCAGTAACGACCTTGGGGAACAGAGTCTGATTTATTAAAATGTATTCTAGATCAATAAAATTGTTGTTGATAAAATTTAATAACGTGTTTAATTTAATCTCCTATAATCATAATTATCAATAAGTGGGGTATTACAATATATATATATATATATATATATATATATGTAAAAATAATTGAATGTCTGCCTATAACATGTTTTGGTCCTGGTCAGATTTTAGGGATGAAACGTAGTGTTTGTGTTTAATCACATTGTTATGAATATTTAATAATAAATTTGAATGATTAGGCTGATGTTTTCCTCATACTATCAGGTAAGAACTTATAAATTTTTAAATATTTAGAGACTACAAGTTAAAACAGAGATGTGATGTTCTACTGAGCGATGAAAATGAGACTGCTTTTATCCTTCATTATAGCACGTGTTATCATCTTGGTAAAATCCCTATCTCGGGGACGAAACGTTGAGCACCACATTATTTTTTAATTTAATTAGTGTATTCAAAATATATGTTTCTTTACTTTTTGGCTTATTAAAGAAAGAGAAAAAATTAACCCAATGTTATGCATGAATTCGGATCCTTGGGGGATTTTCCGAAGATCTGTTAAGGCAGCTGAAGGAAGCTTCCGGAGAGCGTCAGAGGACGCCATTGTCCAAATTTAGTGAATGTCGGGTGTAAGAGCATTGACACAGAATTTATGACCGTGGAAAATAGGGACAAGCTACTTGTCACACGCCACGGGCTAACTTGCAGCCACTGACAGAGTTGGAAGGGACGATGCTTTTTTTTTGTCTAATGTGGGTGACCTTTTTAAAAGGAAGGGAGTCAGTCAACAGGGACGAAATGCGAAAAAATGAGCGCGAGCCGTCTTTCTGTATTGTATTCAAGTTAAATCAATTAATGTGAAAGAGGAAAAAAATACAATCGAATAGCTGATGCTGTTCCAAAAATTCTTAAAGAATTCCTTTCAGAATAATTGTTTCCTCATTGTATAATCTTTCATCTTATTTACAAAATAAAACCATTTCGTCTTCGTTCTTTTGATGAACCTTATTTCTTATGAAGAATTATACTGAATTTACCACATTATTTTACGTGGTTCCTTTATTTACTAGCGTCTCCGTTGATCGTGTCACATGGCAGTTTATTAAGATTTCACTACGCTTGATTGAAATTGGTGCTTTCTTTAAGTTTAATTTTTTTTTATCATCACCAAACTACAGCTCTACGGCTTCATCCTTATCTCGTTTCATTGCTGAAATTGCAATGATGGACTTGTAAATTTCTTGTCTTCAAAAAACTTACTTTGAAACCTATAGCTTACTATAGGTATGATGACGTCATAATTTGAATTATCCCTTCTGTATTTCATAATTATTGTTCAAAAATTAAATTCAGTTATGAATTGGAAATTGTCAACTGAACTCTTTACAAGTGTCTTATTCCGTTTTAAATTTTTATATCTAATCATCCAAGCTTTGTTATTGTCTGATATATAGCACCATATAAGTATGAATCCAAAATTGTAACACCTAATTATTATTCTATTGATTTTTTTGTCAATTTCATTAATCTCAGAATTAATTACATTTATAATAAAGAACTGTTGTCCGTCAAAAAAACTATGCTACTAACTTATGATTGCTTATCTTCAAAATATAAAATGTTACTCACAAAAAACTATATATGTCTAATTAATTATTAATTATTAAAAAAAATATTGTTTCGTACTGATGTTTATAAAATTAGTTTCAATAATTGTTCAGTTTGTTATATCGGCCAGACTAAACGAACTTTGTTGACTACAATTAAGGAACATAAAATTAATGTAAAACTTCCACCTTATAAACATTGTTCGGATCTTAATCATTCGTTCAATTTTGATACCAGTATTCTAGATATGGAAGCTTATTTTGATAAAAGGTTAATCTCAGAAATGCTCCTTATTAAGTCCAACAAATTTTATTTAAATGTAAATCAAGACACGTTACATCTTTTATTTATGTTCTTTATAATGCGCTGCTACTTTGGCTGTATCACTTCAGTCTAGTGATGGGTAATCGAATGATTTGAATAATCGAATGATCCGCTATCGAGTGATTCTAATAATCGAATGATTCATTCATCGCTCGCTCGCTTAAGCCTGCATAAATATCGTCATTCAAAATATAATCGACTTTAGTCTCAAATGTTCTTGTTTGCAAAAGAAATATTTATTAAATATCAGACCTGAGAGAAATTCAGAGTGTAACTATTAAAAATAAGGCTTACGTACGGAACAATGAATGATTCATTCATCGCTCGCTCGCTTAAGCCTTCGTAAGTCTCGTCATTCGGTGGTCGTTGTATCATAATCGACATTTCGAATGATCTGCAATAATCGAATGATCGATTATGGTCATTCGATTATGTCCATCACTCCTTCAGTCTGTCTCTAGTATTGCCAAAGATCACAAACAGCAGATCGAAACGTTTACTCACTTTTAAATTATGTACTGTTATTGCCTGTTATTAGGGTCGTTAATTAGTTGTTTCAATTGCCTTTACAGACGTTTTTGACATTTCCAACGTTGATGGAATTCGGTAACTTGTTTCCAAGTTAACAATACCACTTGTCAAAATTTAGATTTAAACACTTAAGTATACAGCAGATGTTTGTCAAGTATTTATGCTCTATATAGCAGTTGTGTTAAAAAAAAAAAGAACGAATGCCACCGAAGAACAAGTTTAAAAATAAGTAAATATAATGGCCAAGTTAGGACACGTTTAATATCAAATATTTAACCTCAAAAGTTACATGTATATAGAAATCAATAAATACACAACGTTTCGTCCCTAATTTGGGACATCATCAGGTGATCAAAATAATAGTACACAGAAGATGCGACCTAAATAATTAATTTTTAAAATTAATTTGGCCAAGAGCTTAATTAGTGGCTCCCCAGAAAATATTTAATACGACAGAAAATAATTGTGAATAAATTCGGTGGTTCGAAACGTCGTGCCATTTCTCTAATTTAATTGTATTCGCGTCAAATCATTCTGATTTAATTGTTTGATTCTTCGTTTAAAATTTGAATAGAAATTAAAATGCATGGTCTGGCTTAAATAATTTTGGAAACATTTTAATATTTAACATAATCTGACAAACATCATTCGACAAATATGCATTCCAGAAAATGTCAGACAAAAGTATTAAAAAATTATGCTGAATGTAATATGATGTTTAATAAAAGATTCTTTAAATTTACGGCATCAAATTTTAAATTTAATATATATATGTATATATACTAATGTTAACATAAGAAACTATCTTTTGAAATAAATTATTAAAATAACTCCGGATTATATATTTAAAGATTTTTTTAATTAACGATATATTAGATTAAGCACAGTCAATTTATAATTTTGTTTTGATATATTGGTTGAATGGTTTAGTTCTCTTAGAATTTTATACAGTCAAAGATGTTAAATGATTTTAATTTTATTTTGGCCATTTTCTGATAATATTGATTATTCATAAACCCCCTTTAGAACTAATTTTCGGGTCCCTACTCGTAATTACGGAGGTATAACCAATTAAAGTTTGTCTACCAGCTGACTTCGTGAACAATCAACCCACAAGACCCCAATCAGGGGGCGAAACGTCAAGTTTGTAATTTGAATCTTAAAATTTTCTTCTCACTCCTAAAGTCTTCATTTAATTTAAATATGTAGTTAGATAATGCAATAAATTAACGACCCGTACAACAGAAATTAATTTTGAACAATATAATGTTATACGAGTCGTTAATTCCATACGTTTGACGTCATAAGGGGCCTCGTGAATAAAAGAAAATGGCGGCGTATCATGCGCATCCAACCCCAATCGGCTATCAAATTCATATAAAAATTCAACATAATTGATAAAAAAAATTATCACAAAGTATTTTATACATATATTTATTTATATATATATATATATAAAATACATAAATATATTCAGACAACTTATAAACAACGGCCAATTTGAAATCAGAATAAAGATATTTATTTATGGAAAATTAAACTACGTTTCGTCGCTAACTTTGCGATCTCTTCAGATTGAATTTTAAAACCCAATTTTGACAGTCAGGTCTTTCTCCCTTTACTGACATGACCGAAAAAAAATTAATTTGTCACCTATATAATAAGGGTTGGCTACAATTTGTACAAATGACGAAATCAAATAAAATTCCTTTAATTAAGGATAATATCAACGATTCAAAGACCTCTTTAAAAAGGAATTACGCGCGGTTCTCTCTTAATTACACACTTCAATTTTTACTGTCTATGACGTCATTACAGAGGTTTTTATTCTATTTGTATTGATTTCAATGCCAATGTAGCAAATTGACAGACATTTAAAATACTTCTGAATTATTGGTCATGATATTTATTTAAAATATCAATTAAAAAATAATAGTTTATTACGGAACTTCCGCAGCTGATACAAAAGTGAAACCGATGTTGACGACAAGTAGTAGAATTTTACTAGAGTGGATAGAAAGAGAATTAATTGGCTTACCTCACAGTCCGACGTCTCATTACCGTGACGATTCATTGCTCCTGTGAAGTGAACCTCGTCTTCGGCGTATACAAACTACAAATGCCGCAACTTGTGCCGGAAACCGACCTTCGATTACTGGAGAACAATGAATCTTTAACCGTTTGTAGTCGGCGGAAGAGCAACAATACTACGCAGGCACGCACATTGTTGTTAGCTCGAAATTATGACGAAAATAAAATTGAATGAGAAAGTCCATCCGTCACGCGCTTTATGTAAAATTCGAGGTGAAAAACAATTATTTCGGGAGGACCCGGAAATACAGACAATATAAAAAAAACATCTATTGTGTCCTTACGAACGGGATAAACAGATTCCCTGTACTTATCACCTCTCTTAAATTTTACGGATGAGATTCTTGACGTACAACGTAACCTGAAAGTTGTAGAATTAAAGTTATTTGACACTGATGGAATGAAGTTTGCAAAGCTTTTATTCAAGTATTTCATGTTTCATAAAATGGAAATGAATAATGAACAAAAATGAGAAGGAATAATTTAGTTTAATGGCGGATGAAAAATCCCTTCACAGCTAAGCTCTTTTATAAGAAATATAAATTTTTTTCTACTTTGCCGTGCAACAGATCCACTCGATTGCTTCTCATGATTTCAACAAATATTTGTAATTGATTTCTTAGCTTAACCAGAGCAATACAACAACAAAGAACAAACCATAGCCGACAAATTACAATGCATTGTTCACACCTACAGCTAACAATTAGTAGAAGTGGATAGTTCATTATTGGCAGGTGAGTCATGTACGGATCCAATAAGCTTACTTCGAATTAAGTTAAATTTAGGTAAGAAGTTCATGATTATGCAGCTTTTTTTTTTAGAATGTCGAGGGTAACTGATCTCTGCGTTGAGCAGCAAAGCCCGTTACACGCACAGCGATTTTTATCGTAGCAATAATGTATCGCTGAACCGAGCAGTAGTCCATTGAAGTGAATGAGGTAAATAATTGCGGAGATAAATTTGTCGCGGAAGACACATTGAGCAGTTGCCCAGTGCCTCTAGCGTTCAGCGATAAATTTATCGCCAAATGCAAATAACGGCCCACGTAACTCAATACACGTTTTCTACCGCTGAAGGTATTTTCATTCTTGATTTGAATTTTCGTATGCAAAGATTTTTTTTTGCCATTCTATCTTTTGTGTCCTTTTCTTTCCATATTTCGAAAATGTAATAATTTAGGTGTAATCATAGATACTGAAGTACTTATTTAATTAATTGAAGAAAGAAAACCCCCGAAAATATTTCACGTCATCCTGCCTCAACTCTTCAACCAGCGTGTAGAAAGCTCCAACCTCCTCTCTTCTTTCATTAATTGGATGAACCCAAATTAGTCGATTTTTTCTTCTTATTTTCATTCGACGACGAAAAAACAGTAATACTAGTTCATTTAGAACTACACTGTTCGTAGCACTCTCAACTGAGAATCGTACGACGAAAAATTCACCTCCGCGATAATAATCGCTGAATGTGTAAGCCGTCCAATTCGTTTGAGCGGCGACGATAATTTTAACGCAAAGATAAAAATCGCCAACAGTGTAACGAGCCTAACGATTATTGAATATTAAAAATGCAATAAAAATAAACAAGACCGTTTCCCAACTCTGCGTCAACGCTCCGGTTCGTTAACTTAAATGTTTTATTTTACAGCTATTGCATAGTCGCCTGCGATTACGATTCAAAACATGAACGAATATTAAAAGCCTTTGGTGAAGCAATAAGGCACGTCGACATTTGAATTAACGAGCACAAAAACAATGTGCAACCCGGAGAAACTTCGAAATCAAAATTAGCCGACGATACATGCGAATTTATTCATAAAATCCGTGCGGTTCATTTATAACCTAATTTATTTAAAAGGAAATTTAAAGGCGCTGTAGTGTTAACGTTCAGGACCTTTGTTTCGGAATCTTGGTATTTTAACATTGCCTTGTACGTAAATTCTAGCAATTATTAAGTTTGTCTGGAGAATCCTCAATTTATATGCCCTAAACAGAGTAAATCAACAACACTAGAAATCTCTCTCAACTCCGCATAGAAAAAAGATCGCCTAAGACTTCGTTATTCCGGTATAAATCTATACAATAGTCTTCCGGAAGAAATAAAAACTAAGTATACAACTTATATATAAAGAGTTGTAAACCTCTGTTAATTAATGGAGCATATTACTCGCTGAGTTCGTAGAAAGGAAGGACAGATAAGATCCTCTTTAATAAAACAGTTTGCTGGTAACCTATCAAATTACGCCATTATTTTACGGTTATATTATTCTAGAATTAAACTGCTGACTTTTCATGTTCGACGGGAATCGATGGAAGATTTTCTACTGGAAAATCCGTCGCGTGGAAATTGTAGATCAATAAAATCACTTATCATTTCTTTAATTACTAATTACCGTCATATTAATATATTTATCGTAGTTTTAAATCATATTTCTTTTTTGTAAAGTACAATGGTTGTTTCTTAAACTTTGTATTTGTAATAATTATTCTTTTCATGTAATCTTATGTTATGACGTATCCGAGGACTAATAGAATGAATTATTGTAGGGTAGAACACAATAATAACAGAAGAGACAAAGAGTGAGCACAGGAAACGGTCCGGGTGCTGAGCATAAACCTAGCTGAATTCAAATGACGAAGTAGTGATCTGGAGCGCCTCAGGTTTCAATACGTCTGAGCTGAGGAATGTGGAGTTTGCGAATCAGCAAAGCAAGCGTCAGCGCTCTCAATTGAGACGCTACACACGCGACCACTCGCTTCTAATTCCTTGCTCACCTAATACTACTTGTAATTCCTTAATGGTACATTACGCAAATATAAGCTAAATTATTTCCCTACGTCATGGAAAACAGCTGAAGTCATTGTACTCAAAAAGAAAACCGGGAATACCATTCTCTTCCCCCAAAACTATTGTCCATGTCGACACTGTCTAAAACATTTGAGAAGATAATACTATGGCGCCTCTGACTTTCTCGAATTTTGTTCTTATACCAGAACAGTTTTACTTCAGGCATGGTGTTTTTTTTAGGGTAACAGGCTAAATGAGGGTAACAGGCTAAATGAGGGTAATCCACATAGTGGCAACTCCACTTTAATAGCATAGGAAGGGATCTGGAAGGGGGTATGCGGAAGGGTAGAAGAAGGTAGCCAGGGGTTAACTAGGGCCCTCAGGCTATGGTTTAAGGATCCTACCGGGCAATTCGCCTAAAAGTGATGCAGGGAAACCCCTAGAAAAAGCTGCATCAGGTAGGTCGGGCATTGCGTACTAGTCCCACGCCCTTCCGATGGCGGGAGAGGGGTTAGCTGTGGGGTCGCAGCTTTCCCCTCTCCGTGCCTTGACCAGTTTAGGAGGCAGCTGGCCGACTATTCCATACTCTTACCGTATGCCCAAGGTCTGCGACCCCGGAACATACACCTCTCAAAACAGGCCGTGGTGCCTCGGCATGTGGGAACCTTAGTTCAAAAAAAACCAGAGATGTGAAGGCATCCCCAAAGGTAGCCTCCGCCAGAGCTCTCTGGGAAGGTTCACCTGCGAGAGGCATGGTTTTTTTTAGGGTAACAGGCTACATGAGGGTAATCCACATAGTGGCAACTCCCCTTTAATAGCATCGGAAGGGATTTGAAGGGGGGATGCGGAACGGTAGAGGAAGGTAGCCAAGGGTTAACTAGGGCCCCCGGGCTATAGTTCAAGGATCCTACCCGGCATTTGCTTTAAAGTAATGCAGGGAAAACCCTAGAAAAACCTGCATCAGGTAGGTCGGGCATTTGGTACTTGTCCCACGCCCTTCCGACAGCGGGAGAATAGTTTGCTGTGCGGTCGCTGCTTTCCCCTCTCCGTGCCTTGACCGATTTAGGAAGCAGCTGGCCGACTGTTCCAATGGGAACAGTTAACAACTCTTACCGTATGCCCAAGGTCTGTGACCACGAAACATACACCTCTCAAAAACAGGCCGAGGTGCCTCGGCTTGATAGCACAATCCATCAAGCAGTCAGGTTGGCACATCATGCCTGCGAGAGGGTTCCCGTGACAGAACTCCTCGACCAATCACAAGCGTTCGATAGGTTTATGGCATGATGGTTTGCTCTACAAGCGAAATCAGGATTAGTTCTATAGCCAGACACACACGAGCGGATTTTTGTGGTGGGCCGAGGTCGCGGATATCCGCCGCGGACGGGAACCGCCAGTCCGGGCGCGTCTGTCGCCCTCTCACTAACAGGCTGAGCCTACGTCAAAGGGCCAAAGCAACGTACTTTTTGTCTTTTACCCATTTATCCCTCCTTCAAGTATGGCTGAATAAATGGCGGATCAAAGTCAATGAAGCGAAAAGTACTCAAGTCAACTTCAAACTAAACCGTTCAGAATGTCCATCAGTGTCCCTAAACAATATAGAAATCCCACAATCAAACGAAGTTCTCTATCTGGGTCAACATTTGGACAAGAACCAACGTGAAAAAACAAATATTAAAAAAAAAGGAAGGAATCCAACCTGCGACTGAGAAAAATGTACTGGGCACTGACGAGAAAATCGTGTTTATCGCTTGAAAACAAAATCTTACTCTACAAAGCTATAATAAAACCACATTAGACATATGGTATTGAGCTATGGGGCTGCTCTTGAAAATACAACGTCAACATCATCCAACGATTTCAATCCAAAACAGTCAGAACGCTTCTAAATGCCACCTTGGTACGTCAGCAATCGAACTTAACATACGGACCTCGGAATGCACCAACCGGAGTGCCAGCCACTTCCTGCGTCTGCAACTTCACCCACACGTACTAGCGTCCACCCTACAACAGACCCTCCCTACAGAAGACTTCAGAACAAGAAATGGCCGAATGACCTGAAAGCAGTATAAGTTCACAATCCGGATAACGTTATTGGATGGATATACGCTCACGTTATTGTATTATTGTGTCATCACATTAACTCATGGAACATGTATTATATAGTTCTGATTGTTAATTTTCTAATAATAATAATAAACCCGAGGGTCTGGCCTTTGGTGCATGTTAAAAAGGCGACGGATACAGGCCGCGGTTTCAGTGTTTTCTTCTCGTATAAAGAGAGAACTTCTCTTATGCTGCTCAGATCAACTTTAATATTATTCAATAATTGAATTTAGATATTGTAATGCCTGTTAAGTGAGGCATTGTTTCGGATGGATAGTCTTGACTGTGGGAGGGGCAATTTTTGTAACGTATTTATTTAGGAAGTGGAAACGCTGGTCTTGAGAATTCGGAACCGTGCACGTGCGTGTGGCCTTTCTCAAACTAAATCTGGGGCACAATGTAATGCTTGTTAAGTGAGGCATTGTGTCTGATTGATGGTATGGACTGTTCGAGGGGCAGTTTTGTAATGTGTTTATTTAGGAGTCCTACCCAAAGTAATTACGGGTCCTGTCTCGATTGTCGGCTTTGGACATGACGAAGTAGTTAGCAATTTGCTGACTACGGAACTGCAGTGCATAATGTAAATCTCGGGATAATGGAAGAATCTGTCAACTGGCATTTGCGACGAAGTTTTGGAACAATGGACAAAGGAAGAGACTGGTAGGATATAAGGGAGGAGATAAGCTTTTGAGGAGTTAGTCGTGCTGCGATTACCGAAGCTGGTGGACGTGATGGTTAGTTATTCTGCGACCACCGAAGATAGTGGATGTGTTCAAGAGAGGGTCCGTGAGACAGTTGTTCGGCGAGCACCGAAGCTGGAGAATATGACTAAGAGAGACATCGTTTAAAGGAGGAGAATGTGTTATAAGTTGCAGTCTGCGAGAGAAATAGCCAAATATTCATCGATAAACATTTTGTATGCTGAAGTCTAATCTATTCTGTCCTCAAATTAGACCACTGTCTTCGATTGTAGGAGACCAGGACACTGCATCCAGCGTCTAGTAATCTTCAGAACGAGTAAATGATATGTCCTTCACGAACAGAGAACCAACTTTTGTCAAACCAACAGTGTGTGTTAGAATCAGTGTTTAAAACGGCCAGTATATAAGGTGTGTGTGTACGAACGAGCCAAATTTTCCTGAGTAATCGTAAGTTGAAATTTTGTGGTATTCATAGATGTAAATCGAATTAAAAGATAAAGTCAGATATCGTTCTTTTCTTTTGTGTTGATAAAATCAACTCTTTAAATTTAAAATCAATCTTGTAGAATAAGTTCGTCGATAATTAATTTCGTCTATGTCTAGACGAATAAATATTTCTTTTTAATTTAAAGCTAAATTTTATGTTCGTTGATTATGTTTTAATGTTCTGCCGTTATCAAACCCAGTAAAGACCTTTGAGAGAATGAGATCCTTTTTATATTTGTTGAATTGTATAAGTGTTCAAAAATTTAAAATAAATTTTATTTGTTTGTTAAGATATAATCTTTTTATTTAGACACCCGTTTGAAAATTACATTTTGGCTACCACAACGTGGGGCAAATTAATAAGTATATTATATATTACAATATATTATAAAAATGGTTTCCGCTCTTATAAATCATAATAATTGAAAGTATCTGTAAAATGTGATGATATAATATATCATATTTCAATGAGTGCCGGTAGGTAAAAAATATTTTGCTTTATCACTGTAAGTGTACCACTTATTTCAGAAGCCTCCACCTTTTCCATTTCCTTTAGGTTCTGACTTCATAATTAAATTAAATAATAAAAATAGAAGCCTGTTAGTCAGAAAAAAATAAATTATTCAATTTAAAGCGTAACAAATATTAAACACGACGTTTCGTTTCTGATTGGGACTTCTTCGTGAGTTACATTATGCTATCGCAACAAATAAATTCAGAAACAAAAAACATGATAATTTAAAAATACAATTATATATTAATATAATTACAATTTATTTCAGAAATAATTTAAGTTGACAAAATTTCTCAGTCTTCGTGCCTGTTATATTGGCACAGCGCCACGAGTATTATTCAAATTGGTGAAAAACAATGGAAATACAAATTTCATATAATACAACAGATGGATCACAAAAATAAATTTTATGTGTCATTTTTAAAATTAATGACCGAAATATTAGATCTAATATGTAACACTTCACTCTTCAATCTGGCATAATCTTTGCATTCCATAATATATGGATTTTTGACACCAATTGCTTATTTTAAACTGTGACAAAAACATCCTAAAATTAAAGTTAATTATGTTTTAAATTGAAGAATTAATTTTTTATATGTTTATTATTTTATTTGCGTAATATAGTTTTTATATAATCCATAATAATTTTCGGGTATTCATCCCGAAATAAATCTACAATTTCCTGATAATTTGTATTTGCCGCGTTTTAATTTTATAGCAACCACGATTTCAATTGCATAGTGAAGGCCTTACTGTATATTGTAATAATCATACGGTTAGATATTAATTTGCCCCACGTTGTGGTGCCAAAATGTAATAAACACACGGTTACCTTTTTAATTTGCCCCACGTTGTGGTAACCAAATTGTAAGATACCCACGATGGGCTTTTAAATGAACAATTATCAACATTAAAACAAACAAATTTTATTTATCAAAAATTAGCCATTTATACAATTTAAAATTATAAAAAGGATCTCATTCTCTCATGGGTCTTTACTGGGTTTTATAACGGACAGAACATTTAACTTAATCAAAGAACCAAACATTTACATTTAATTTAAAAAGAAATATTTAATCGTCTATACATAGACGAAATTAATGATCGACGAACGTATTCTACAAGGTTGATTCTAAATTTAAAAGAGTTTATTTTATTAACACAAAAGAAAATAACGATATCTGACTGTATCTTTTAATTCGATTTACACAAATTAATACCATGAAATTTCAACGTACGATTACTCAGGAAAATTTGGCTCGTTCGTACACACACACTTTATATACTGGACGTTTTAAACACCGACTCTAACACACACTGTTGGTTTGACGAAAGCTGGTTCTCCGTTCGTGAAGGACATCTCACTTGCTCGTGGTGAAAACTACTCGACGCTGGATGCAGTGTCCTGGTCTCCTACCATCGAAGACAGTGGTCTAATTTTGATATTACAACAGATTAGACTTCAGCATACAAAAATGTTTATCGTTGAATATTTTGCTATTTCTCTCGCAGGCTGCAACTTATAAGACATTCTCCTCCCTTAAACGAAGTCTGTCTTAATCATTCTTCGGTGGTCGCCGCATAACTAACTCAATCAAAATTCTCCAATCTCGGGGCTCACAGCACCCCTCTCCCACTCTAACTCCAACTGCTGACTCCAAAACTCAACTAACTTTTTCAAAAGCCGCTCTCGCTTATATATTACAGTCCCTTCCTTTTTCCTTTGTTCCAAAACTACGTCGCAACTGCCCGATGACAGTTTCTTCCATTATCCCGAGATTCTGCAGCTGCAGTTCCTTAGTTAAGAAATATCTAGCCACTCTGTCTTAACCTAAAGCCGACAATCGAGACAGGTCTAATTTGTCTTTGCACCCTCAATTACTTTGGACTTGTCTTCTCACCCCTTCACCGCCCAAACTGCACCCTAAATCCTAAGTAAACAACATTACAACTTCCTCCGACAGTCCAGGCCATTAATCAGCAACAATGCCTGCCTTAACAGATTTATTTTGCGACAGGCCCCCCGCATGTGCATTGCTCTGAATTCTCAATACCAATCCTAAGTACACAACATTACAAACTGTCCTCCGGCAGTCCAGACCATTAATCAGAAACAAACAATGCCTCACCTTCAAGGCATTACAATATATTAATTAATTTTTATACATGTACATTTTTAGAGTATATATTCTTTTCACTCTTAACTGTAATATTACACCGGGAAAAACAGAAGAAATCACTAGTTGATAATAAAGACTTGCGACAAGATCTGTTAAAAAAATATCCGTGAGCGGGGACCGAAATATTAACTGGTAAAAATAATAAGCCACATTAAAATTGAATTCAAAATGACAAACATGCCCCCCCCCCTCTATATCCCCGGGAATTTCATAAGCTGAACCTCGACGTTGCAAAATTGAAATTATTGGTATAAATAAACTGAATTTACTGATTACAAGTATAAATGGAGGGACCTGGTATTACGATACTTGTATTGAACCCCTTCAAACGATACCGTTCGCCATGAAACTTGCGATGAGTTGTGCCCACGCACGCCAAGGTTGCTGTCGGCCTTTCGAAGCGTTAGCCAACTTCCGACGGGGAGTGATGTTTAAAAACATGCTAAAACGGCCATTTTAAAAAGCGTCGAATAATTAGTTTTCGGGGTTGATGAGATTAATAGCTTTTCAGCAGATGTTTTTAGAGAATAATTTCAACCCTTTACACCCTGGGGACGCAGCGCCAATGATGGAGGGGCGTTACATAAAACTAACGCGAAACCACAGAGTTTTGTGTCAATTCCGGGGTTTTAGCAGTAATTCTGACAGTCACTGAGTCAGTCAAGTTGTGCTTCAGTCCCTAGGAGTGTGGGTGGAAGGGGGAGAAACAAATCTCCTCGTAAACGTAAACATGTAGAAAAATTTTACCATTTATCCACATGTTAATTACGATCTAGGAACAAACAACGAGGAATTAACCTGCTACATTTTTAGAGTATATGGCTAGCTTTTGTCAACTGGGACGGACATGCCAGTCCAACCGAGAACATACAGATCACGGCAGCTGCCTTGGCCCTACTTAGTTCAATATCGTATTAGTGACGTCCCAAAGAGTTCGGAAACCGAATTAGCGTTATATGCGGATGATGCTGCTTATTTCGCCACCGGACAAAAACAAAAATGTAATTAACTCAGCTTGGCCATAAGTCAGAATTAAATTAAAATTTACTACAATAAACGAAACATTTCCTCCCTATAGTCAGGTACCTCTGCAGTTGTATCTAAAAATAAATATAATGAAAAAGGCAATAGTTGACTTCCAAATAAATCTATCTATATAATAAAAACGGATGTATTAACGTTAATCTATATACAGATTTAAACGCATGGACAGATTACAACACATTCTTCAAATCACGAGAAACGTTACTGTGTGGGGTGAGAAACCTGTAGCATACAGGTGGAAATAATTATAATTGAAAAAAATGTCGACACGGCAGATGTTAAAAAACTTGAATTGCTACATCCTTGTAGAATTATTTTTAAAATTTGACAAATAGATGCAGAAAAATAAACAGTTAAAATATAAAACTATTAATAGCCAAATAAGACTTGGAAATGAAGCTAAAGTAAACTGACAATTTCTTGATATAAAAAAATAAGATAATCTGGCAATCATCTATATAATGAAAAAGGTTGTATGTTTGTATTTATTTATGTTAGTCTGCATAAAAATTTAAACGCGTAGGCAGATTGCAACAAAAATCGGTACACTTATTCTTCAAAATTCGAGAAACGGTACTGCGAGAGTGAGAAACCCCTATCATACACGTGGAAAGAATTATAAGTAAAGAACGTGATCATTTTGTGTTAAATTACTGCGCGCCAAGCGACCGTGACGTCACGTGAAAGAGAGACGTTACTACGACACGAAGGAAATAGCTCCGTTTTTTGTAATGAAATAAAGCAGAAATATTTTTATTGAACAAAAAGTATAATATTTTAAAAAAACGAAATAATTTACGATCCTTGCGGAACGTGTAAGTTAATTTTCGTGCCATATTAATGACTCCAATATGGCGACCATTGTGAATCTAGCTAACAATTTCATCAATTAAATCATTCGTAATGGCTGAAGACTGAGGGACAATTATATCCTGCAGTACTCAGGGAGTATATTTAAGTATTCTATTCGTAAAGAAATTCTGAGGTATGTTTGTTGGGATTGATGCAATAAAATTCGAGAAACGGTACTGTGAGAGTGAGACACCCCATCATACACGTGGGAAGAATTATAATTAAAGAACGTGATCATTTTGTGTTAAATTACTGCGCGTCAAGAGACCGTGACGTCACGTGAAAGAGAGACGTTACTACGACACGAAGGAAATAGTTCCTTTTTCCGTAATGAAATAAAGCAGAAATATATTTGTTGAACAAAAAGTATAATTTTATCCAGTAATACTCCATCAACTGGTAATATTTTTTTAAAAAAAACGAAAAAATTTACGATCCTTGCGGAACGTGTAAGTTAATTTTCGTGCCATATTAATGACTCCAATATGGCGACCATTTGTTTACATTGTGAATGTAGCTAACAATTTCATCAATTAAATCTTTCGGAATGTCTGAATACTGAGGGACAATTATATCCTGCAATACTCAGGGAGTATATTTAAGTATTCTATTCGTAAAGAAATTCTGAGGTATGTTTGGTGGGACTGATGCAATCAAATTCAATGTATTTTACAGCTGTTCAATTAATGCACTATCGGTCGAAAGTATGTACGTAACTAGGGACAGTTAGATTTAGGTTAAATCACTTCTTGACTAAAAATTAATATAGAATTAAATACTTTTTCGGGTTTATATAAATAAGTGAACGACCAAGAACGGGCACCCAGCGAGTATATTATAACATGATTCCTTAGATAATTAACAAAATATTCAATTAAAAGTTTTAATTTAGCGTCTGTTTTCAATTAATAAAAACAATTTATGACCTTATACTGACACTTTTCATTTTTTTATATTATGACGACGTTTCGATATCTCCAGATGTCAAGTCAAAGCCGTTTCAAAACTGTGTAAATTTAACAACTTGTTTCGTTTAATTGTGCTAGTTCTATTGTGTTGGTAAGTTGCTTGTTATTTTGTGTGTGTGTACTTAAGTTTGCCTTTGTTTAATTTGTACAGTTACGCTATAAACCTAATCAATTGTAAATGCCGCCTCTGTAGGTCAATACCTGAAGGAGATACAAAAAGGTAGAGAAACGTTGTCGTGATATAAAAAATAAAATGTGCCTGTATAAGGTCATCAATTGTTTTTATGAAAATATTCAATTGATATAAGCAATTAAACAGAAAAAAATTCTGACTTACTGAAATTGATAAAAATAATTTCAGTTTATTTATTTTAAATTATTGATCTTTGTCAGCAAACAAACGTTTTCTTCGTCCTATACCTCCTTTTATTTCCTTGGAATGTTAAGCTCGACATGGGGAAATAAAACTAGTAAAGTGTTTTTCTAAACAGGACGGTAAAACCCTCCCCGAAAGGACACGGAAATTTGCCGGCACCCTTCCAAGTGCTCAAGGAAAATTACAGGCTTAGGTTGGTTTTTCGTAGAACCAGACATGAAAAGAAATTTGTCCAGTTAACCGTTCTTGCGTACTTCCTCATTCTTCCTCTTTCTTGTCAGATTATACCACTATTAGGAAACGGAACAGTATATCTTTTAATGATTTCAGTTAGAAAATCCTGGACAGAACCAGGAATCTTCCTTCACGAGTTTCAAGTCAGAAAAGAAAGAATTTGAATGGTAAATTGTCGCTAAATATTAAGTCTTCTTGATATATATATATAAATATTCTGACTGTTTATATGACTTATAAATAAACAACAGCCAATTTGAAGTCAAAAAGTATATAGATTTATGAAAAATTAAACTACGTTTCATTGCTAACTTTGCGACATTTTAACACTACAAAACCAAACTAAACACTTACAAATAAAATTTTAAATAAAAATTTGGCAGGAAAAAAAAACAGAATTTAGGTGGACTTCGGCATTGATGTATAACTCAAAAATAAATATATATTGTAATGCCAATTAATTAGGCCATTAATTGTTTGGACGTAAAATTTGAATTGTTTGAGAAATCCATTATAGCGGCCTGATCGAACAAAGCGAGAATGGAAAAGCGAACTCAATTGCTTTGTCGAAAAGTCAAAAATGGCGTATGCGCGTTAATACTCGGGAGAACTAGAAGTCAGTTTGCGGAAAAACATCGTGAGGAGCAGAACACGTAATATAACTGTTAGTTAGCGGAGAAAGATTGTTACGAGCTGTTGGCGGAAAGACATTATGAGGAGCAGAACAAGAAATATACTTTTAGCAGAGACTAGACATCGTCAATGTATAACTAGTTAAAGTTGTAAATTAATACGAAGAAAACATTCACGCCGCAAGTATTGCAGCGTAAATAATTGAAAAGTAAGAGCAGTTTACGTCCAAAGCGGTAAAAGACTAACAAATCTACGAATCATAGGGTTCCGGTAAGGCGAGCAGACATCAGATAGCTGACTTTCAGGAGGAACATCCGAGTTCCTGTGAGCCTATCAATTTTGGCTTTAATAGTGTAAAATCTGTGAGTCGACATTTTAGAATCAGTGTAAAAGTTTGCAATAGTGTACTTCCGACACCAAAAAGAATGCTGGTACCAGCTGGACAGATGCAAGTAACAAAACCAATCAGAGTTAATTTCTTTACTTTTAATTTCTTTCTGTCGACATATTGTTTAGGTAAATTGTTAACTGTTTGTTAATAAGATTTTAAAATCAATTTGGTGTGTCCATTATCAAACCCAGTGAAGGCCCTGAGAAATTAATATTTTAAATTGTAACTGTTTTTGAATTAGAAGCCACAAAGTGAAAATAAATAATTTTATGTATTAAATTTTATTAATTATTTTATTTAATTAAACCCAACTTGTTGATTATTACATTTTGGCTTCCACAACGTCGGGCAAAAAAATTAACGCCACCAGTTAATTATTACAATATATTGTAATAATTAAATAAAATAGTAAATTTAAAAAAATTAAATAATAACTTATCTACACGTTGTAGTCGTCAAAATATAATGAACAACTGAATATTTAATTTAAAATTAAATTATCTCCAAGCACCCAAGATGTACATCCAACAAAATAGCAGAGTTATTTTATCTTCTGCAGAATTCTCCAAACTATGGAGTCGCCCAATAATGTTTCTTTCTAAATCTGACTATGCAGATAAGACTCTTTACAATGCTTCATCCAACAATTTTTCTCCCTCAAGCTCTGGCATCCAACTTCCTCGCCAGCCTTTCACCGACCACCTCCTTCGAAAACCAGACACAAACTAAAACTCCGTCCACATCCTTCTCCCTCGCCAGACAACACTAATTCTTGGCTTTCCCACGCTCGCCATTCCCACAATCTGGCTCCATCCTTGGAGCTCCAGTGCCGCTGTCACTCCACATATTATAAGTAAACAATTCATTGTCTCCCTAATTGAATATCAACAAAAGCCGCTGTCACTCCGTCCTTTGAGATTGCTGCTGATAAACAAAACATTGTAATTTTAAACAATTCTTCGTCTCCCTACTTCAACATCAATAAGAGCCCGCAGCCGCTGTCGTTCTCTGATATCAGCACATCTAAACAAAACATTGTAATTTTAAACAATTCGTGGTCTCCCTAATTTAACTTCAATAAGAGCCAGCTGTCACTCCGTCCTTTGAGATTAACGCCGATAAACAAACATTGTAATTTAAATAATTAATGGCCTTCTTAACTAGTATTACAATATATATAAAATGAAAAAATCTACGTCTGATTGAAAATAATGAATAAGAAAGAGAGCCAATACAGACAAGAAAGGGTAATATAAACACCACACAACGTTTCTGGGATCCTTGCACCTTTCATCAGGTGCTAAGAAGAGCCTAGAAAAACACAACCGCACTGGCCAGTTGTCAACACTCAAAAGGTACAATTCCAGACTCATTTCAGAGATGCTTCACATTAAATCCAACATCACAGCTATTAATGAAACTCAATAATTGCTATGATCCCTTATTATTACGCTAAAGCTTCTGTTTTCGCATTGTCGTTGCTACCTTATTGTTAAGCCGACCTTTCGGCTCTCCCATTGTCGTTACGTTTTCGTCGCTTTATACATATACATAGTACTTATATGTTTAATAGTTATCTTTATCTGCCATGAACTGAATCAATAAATAAACTGACCAACATGTAATGAAATCGAAAATTCATCTACTTGGAACCTCCTCAGGAGCACAAGTATTACATAATATTACAAGAAACAAATAATATATATTTTTTATATTTATATTCAGATAACTGTGTTATAGTCCTAATTTTTTAATATCAGGCTTATATAAAAATGGTTTCCTTCAAAGATTATTGCATCCATACCCAATTTTATAATTTTCCAACTTAGGATATTCTAAGAAATGGAACGAAACGTTGTTTATTTTTTATGACTGTTTCTGACCTGCTGGGCGGTTAATTTATTGAAATTAAAATATTAAACGTCTGTGTTAAGAGTAAACTATTTAGATAAATAAACAGACAAAAATAAGGATTAAAAAGCACCCAACTTTCTACAAATCTTTAGGTGATTCAAAAAAGGCCATATTTTTTGTAGAAACGTTGGTTGCTATGTATTAGTCATTTTTTATCTCTTATTTGTCCAATTGGTTTATTTATTGATTCATTCCTTCATTTCTGTTTTTTTCTTATTGGGGGGGGGGAGGTTGCGGGGGGTTACTTTCTTCATTTCCTTGCTACTTTGTGGTTGTTCTTTTTTTACTATTTTTAGTTAAACCTATCGTTATTTTATTTTATTTATAAGTCTTATAAAAATATATGCCCTTGTGGCTTTGGAGTTGGGTTGATGACGTCATGGAAACTCCTCAGGAGCACAAGTATTTTATAATGTTACAAGAAACAATTTTTTTTATATTTATATTCAGATAACTGTGTTAAAGTCCTAATTTTTTAATATCAGGCTTATATAAAAATGGTTTCCTTCAAAGATGATTGTATCCATACCCAATTTTATAATTTTCCAACTGAGGATATTCCAAGAAATGGAACGAAACGTTGTTTATTTTTTATGAAGCTGTTTCTGACCTGCTGAGCGGTTTATTTATTGAAATTAAAATATTAAACGTCCGTGTTAAGAGTATACTATTTAGATAAATAAACAGACAAAAATAAGGACTAAATAACGTTCTAAAATCAATGATTCAAAAAAGGCCACATTGATTGTAGAAACGTTGTGTGCTATTTATTTATCTCTTATTTGTCTAATTGGTTTATTTATTGATTCATTCCTTCATTTCTGTGTTTTCTTATTGTGTGTGTTTGAGGGCGGTGGGGGGGGGGGGTTACTTTCTTCATTTCCTTGATCCCTTGTGGTTGATCTTTTTCTGTTTCTATTTTTTTTTATTAAACCTATCGTCATTTTATTTTTATTTTTAAGTCTTATATAAATATATGCTCGTGTGGCTTTGGAGTTGGGTTGATGACGTCACGGTGCTGTAGAATTGACCAACCAGACACACGGAAACCAGTAACTTTGTTGGTCTTCAGTCTTTTCTGAGTAGAAATCAATGTATTAAATTAATTTGAACGGTGATTTATTAACGGTTAGTAAATAAGGAAATTGTTCACCGCTAGCAGATTTAACAAGCTGTATTTTTACATGTTTCCGAAGAAAACTGTATCAGAATGGCCACGAGTCGGTCAACGCGTTCACTTGTCGGAGTGACACAAAGTGGGGTAAATTCCCAAATAATTTGCCGCGGTCTTGAGCAACTGAACGTTTAACATCTTAGAAACACACCAGGGGTAAGTTTCCTTCGATGCAAACCGACCAGGCGGAAACCGCGGCACGTGGCCACGTCACAACTGCCGTGTGTGAGGAAGGGAATATATTTCTGACTTTCTCAGCAACGAGAATAAGAACGCAGCGACTGCAAAATTGCGACACAAATACTCAAGTCAGCCACAACAGCAAAATTCCAAGACGGAAGTGAAAATGTTCGGGGCAACGTAAAGGATGGACGCGTCGCTTCAAACACAACCGCGACTAAGAAAATTGAGATACTGAGGGCAGAAGAAATGTAAATTTACCTTCCCATTTTTGCACTGGACTGATTTTAAAATAACCCCCTAATAAAAGAAACCCACCCAGTAGTTGAATACCAAGCTGTAGAATACAGGGAAGATATGGCCAAAATAACAAGCAATTAAAATCCTTTAGTTATAATTGAAGTCAGTATTACAGGTCTTTAATCCATTATCTGGACTTTCATCAGGTAGTTCAATGGCAATTAATAGATGATAAATTGAACGTTGGCAAGGATTTAAAACAAAATAACACATGCACAAACATATTATGTTTACAATAGATAAAAACAAAACGTTAAGTTTAAACAATAAACGTCAATCTTTTGTAAAAGTGATATCGTTGTATACATATTCTTTTGTTTTAAACAGTTGCCAACTTACAACCTTTAACATTAATAAACAAAAACTGACCGCAGTAATTGTACTAATATTTAAGCATTAACCTTTATATTACAAAAAGAATTGTAAATTAACGTGGTTTTTATTCCGGGTACTGCTAATTAAATTCCCCTACTATGAAATTTTGTTTAATTATTTTGTATTTATGGACTTCAGATGGAATACTGCGTTTTAGTACGTGGAGAGCTACTGTTTTGCCAGTGAAAAAATATTGTAATAAAAACCCAAGGATTTGTAACGAAATTAATTAAAAATATATTAAATATTTCTGCGTTCCTATATTTGGCCAGAGATAAATCAATTTACCTGTTCGACTCCCAAACGGTGGTAAGTTAACTGTAACTTTTGGCAACCACGATACGGTCTGAGGCTTGTTCCCTGCAAATTGAAAACTAATGAATTCCAACTAAGGGATAACAAATTACGTAGACCGACAATTAGTCGTGAACGCGACTGCAGCACATTCTCACATTTACAAAAAAAAAAAAAAACACCTCACGCCACTGTCAACAACAGCCAAAAAAATCACTGTAATATTTGCAGGACTGCAACGTTTTAGCACGTAAAATTCAACCGTATGTTCAACACAAAAGTAATATAACAAACGGAGAAAGTTCGCATCTGATGGACACGGTAGCTGATATGGTAAGAGCTCCACGTATCAACTGGAGGTCCTGTGTGCGATTCCCGGTCCGGTCGAGATTTTAACATCCTGATCCTCCAAAACGAATAACCTGAGAGACATACCGTCATTTATCACTATATTTTTCTGTATTCCCTGTTTTAGAATTGAAGAACCGACGTGTTCATGCACTGATATATTTCCAGTGAAAATCTGGAGTTGAGAAACAGTAAAGAGGCTCATGCAAAAAATAAAGCTATTGCCTTATCCTGTCATCGGAAGGGCGTGGGACAAGTATCCAATGCCCGACCTACCTGACGCAGGTTTTTCTAGGGTTTTCCCTGCATAACTTTTAGGCGAATTGGCAGGTAGGATCCTTAAACCATAGCCCGGGGACCCTAGTTAACCCTTGGCTGCCTCCTCTACCCTTCCGCATCCCCCCTTTCAAATCCCTTCCTATGCTATTAAAGGGAAGTTGCCACCTTTTGGATTACCCTCATGTAGCCTGTAACCCTAAAAAAACGGGAAAAAAAAGAAAGGGACTGACCTGGACCTTCGAAAGACAATAAATTCAAACGGTGAGGCAAGGCAGAGAAAGTCGCAGTCCACGACCAGACAATAAAAGTCAACCTTCCCACTCAAAAACGCAACGTGTCACAGATGGGCTGTAAATAATTCCACCAGAGAGTGGGAAAGCAAAAGAAGGTGGGGGGGAAGCGCAGGGAAAAAAAATCAAGGACTGATGAAATATATACACGCAGCTCAAAGCAAAGGAAGCCGAAGCGATCGATGGTTTAATATGGCATCAGAGGTCGACGACGATTCGCAAAGAGAACCCCACCTGGGATTTCTGTTCAAATATTCCCGGCGACTCAAAGTCACGAAACGATAGACGCGTCGCCAACTTGACAGGTATCGTCTCACCGCATCAGTTCAGTGTCATCCGTGTACGTACAGTTGGCCGCACTGCGCGACGCCGAGCAAGCGACAACCTCATTGCATCTTTTATAGTCACCCTGGAAATGAATTCAGTACACAGCTTCATGCTTCAATTCACCATTGACCAATAAAACGTCACAATTGATGTCTCTGATAATCCAAGAATAGCAGAAATGCTTTGAAAGCTCAGCTCAGATGGTCAACGTTCCAAATCAGGAAGTCCGTCAGTAATTTTTTTCCTTTCAAAATTCCTTCATATTTGGGTTCACATCAAAACGGTCTAAAATGCCCGTGTAATAGGATGATATTATAGAAAAGATCTTAGAAGGAAAATTAATCAGCTCAGCTTTATTCCTGCTGTGGTGTAGTGGCTAGCGTCATTGCCTCGCATCACAGAGGACCCGGGTTCGAATCCCGGCATGGGCATGGATGTTTGTGGTCGTCCTGGTCAAGAAAACTGGGGTTAATGCTGTGGGAGAATCGACACTCTGACCAGGTGTCACTCCTAATCCAGAATGTGTCATGTATGATGACAGTCTGGCAGCCGTCTCGGTAGGCCAAGGTCCTTAATGGGCTGTCGAGCCAAGGAGTTAGAGTAGTTATTCCTTGATGTTGCACTAAGCATTCGATGAAGTGTGGTATGAAGGATTAATCTCCGATTTACTACCCTTACTGACAGTTTTGCTCCATTCACTGAAGGTTTCTCTCATTGGTAAAGGCTATTTAGAGTGTGGAGGACGTAGGTGATTCCAGATCACGTTAATATGCCAAGTCTCTACAGGTTGCCGAGTCATATTAAAGTGAAAAAATTTACGTCTGACTGGAAAAAAATAATTAATAATAAAGATAGCCAATTTACAACAAAAAAGTGATGATATAAATACCCACACAACGTTTCTGCGATCCTTGTACCTTTCCTCAGGTGCGAAGAAGAGCCTATAACATTTTTGTCTGATTGGCTCTTTCTTATTAATTATCATGTCATATTGTCAAATATAAAAAGTAGCCTCTTACAGTCCTAAAACTTTCCCCCTATATATTGTAATACCAATTAAATAGGCCATTAATTGTTTTAATATAATTAAATTGTGAAGGCGTCTAAAATCTGCGTACGAGATGAAACAGTTAAAAGTCGACGGGGAGATATAATACAGTTCAGTTCACATAGAGCAACAAACAGTAAAGTCTGCAGATATAAAGTACGAATGACGAGATCCTGTATTTTTACATGAAAGCAAGCAAATATTTTACGGAGAGATTTACATAATAATTTGCACACGCTGATTGAACAATTTTCGCATAGAGGAGACCGGCATCCACTAGCCGACCAAAGGGGGCGGCTCATCCGAGGTTCCAGATAGCAGAGGACGAGTATTTCAATCGTGTGTATTAAAAATTTAAATGAAGTGTAGAGTCTGTGTAAAAATGGCCTTTTAGTGTGGTAGTTTTCAAGATACAAGAGAGAGATCGGGTACCAGACAGACATTCCGTGAGTAACAAAACTTTTATACAAATTTGTAAACGATAGTTAAAAAGGTATAGTCAGATTTCGTTCATTTTTCGTTTCATTTAGTTTTTTTCTGTTTCACTTATCCTCATATTGTTTTAGGTTAACTTTTTATATTTGAATTGTTAATTGTCAGTTTATACATTGATTTTGTTCTAATTATCAAACCCGGTAGTGACCCTGAGCCGACGTATTTGTTTGTAATGATATAAGAACTATATTTTTATAAATGCCACGAATTAATAAATAGAAAAATTAAAGCATTTGTTGTTAACTGGATGAAATTCGGCCTGCAGAATAGGTCTTACACAATGTAAATTTATCAACAATAAATTTTTAATTATAAATCAATTTTCGTTAAGTGATTGCTTAATTAACCCAATCAAGGTGTTTATTACATTTATGACGCCTTCAACGTGGGGCAAATTAATCGTCATCCTGTGGTTTATTTCAATATGTTGCGGTAACTTTTTCAGTTTCACATGAATTTTTCTAGAATCTACATTTAAATTCATCAATCCTTGACATAAATTTAATCTATTGACAGGTTTACACACAAAAAAATATATTAGTTATGAAAATTTATTACGACTTATTTTTTTGTTTTACAATTTTATATAAAAGTTTTGGGACTGATTTTATATATGTGAGACTCTAGGGTCACTTTACAGGGGCTCAAAACAGTTATAGGTACTTGCAATGGATACGCAAAATATTTTGTTTAAATTGATTTTTCCTAAATTACAAACAGTAACTAAATTGAATATGGCGGTATGAAAAATTATGTTACATACCAAATATAATGTAGGAATATTAAAGTTGTGTCGTAATCCCTTCTTTGTGGGGAATAAAAATTCCTAAATTCTCCATTTTTTTTCCTGATTGAAACACATTTGTTCTAGTTAAGTTCAAGGTTGATTACTTACAAGTTAACATATTTTTGGTCCGAACGTGATTTACAGATGGTTTTATTGAGAAGAAGATGGTTTTTATTTCAAGTTGATATCTTCATAAACAAAAAAGTTATTTACCTTATTCCTAACCCCTGAAAACGCGAAAAACGACCTACGCTCATGAACAAAATTCCCGATGACAAGCCAAAGTAGTAATAATAAAATTGTAAAAAAAATCGTTTTGCACTCCCAGGTGTATTTATAAACAGAAAATGGACCGAACCGCCTAAAACACGTTCTTGAAAAATGGATGGTCTGCGAGGGCTATTCTCTCGCAGGCAGATTCTTGTAGGAGAGACACGAAGTGGCTACCTTTGGGGGATGCCTTTTCCTCTATCCGTTTTTGAACTAAGGTTCCCACAAGCCGAGGCACCTCAGCCTGTGAGGTGTATGTTCCGGGGTCACTGACCTTGGGCATACGGTAATAGTTGAGCGCTGTTCCCATTGGAACAGTCGGCCAGCTGCCTCCTAAACTGGTCGAGGTACGGAGAAGGGAATGCTGCGTCCCCACAGCAAACTCTTCTCCCGATATCGGAAGGACGTGGGACAAGTACCCAATGCCCGACCTACCTGATGCAGGTTTTTCTAGGGTTTTTCCTGCATTACTTTTAGGCGAATGCCGGGTAGGATCCTTAAACTATAGCCCGGGAGCCCTAGTTAACCTTTGGCTACCTTCCTCCACCCTTCCGCATCCCCCCTTTCAAATCCCTTCCTATGCTATTAAAGGAGAGTTGCCACTATGTGGATTACCCTCATGTAGCCTGTTACCCTTATAAAAAAACGTTCTTGAAGAAACATGACAAGCCTAATCTGAAGAATAATAATTTTGTCTTTCCCTGAAGAACAACCCGAAAAAATTATTCCACATGACCACAGCGAGTGAAAATATCTAACCTTGTTGATGGCATGATTCTAACAGCATACATGAATCTGGTTGCAAGCTTGTGAATTTATTCCTATTTAATTTACGCTGAATTTTGAACTATTAATATCGCCAATTTTTATTGGTATGTGATCACAGTTTCACGGAGTTGTCACAAATGAACTTTTTTCTTCAAATTAATTTATAATCCACTACCTGAGAACCAGTGACCGAATGCACCATTCGTTGGTAAACGGGAGTCATAATTTTTGGTACGTAATTTATTTATTTCGGAAAAAGATGGCCCCGTGGAACGCCGTTGGTGTTGTCAAGGTAAGATGGTCTGTGGACCACAGATATTTCCGCAGGAGAAAGAGGAAAGCTGGATGGCGTTAGGCAACTTCCTCCTTAGCGTTGTTGCTTTCGTGTACATTTCGAAACATTTTTACTTAGAACTTGTTCCGTCTCCAGGAAGGAAATAAAACGGAACATCCCTTCAAGACCTGCTCCCACTCCCCAGGAATCTCACTGAGAAGTAGTGATGGGCATAATCGAATAATTTGAATAATCGAATCATCCGCTATCGAGTGATTCTAATAATCGAATGATTCATTCATCACTCGCTCGCTTAAGCCTTCATAAGTCTCGTCATTCGGTGGTCGTTGTATCATAATCGACATTTCGAATGATCTGCAATAATCGAATGATCGATTATGGTAATTCGATTATGTCCATCGCTACTGAGAAGTCAATCTCCGTGTCCAACAGCGAAGAGAAGTTCCTTCACTCACCCAGAGAGTTATCCTGTACGGATGAATGACGGTCACGTCCTGAACGGACGTATCAAGAGATTCCGCTCTCAACTTTCGGGCTCCTGTCACGTACTGCCACAAATGTTTTCCTCGTTCGCCAATTTTGCTCGCAGACGGACTCGGTCCGTGATATTTCTGCTGTGAGTTGACCTTTCTCATCCGCGCAACAACCACACATTCTTTTAAGGCGACGACATCGAACTCTTCTCCCGCTATCAGAAGGGCGTGAGTCAAGTACTCAATGCCCGACCTACCTGATGCAGGTTTTTTCTAGGGTTTTCCCTGCATTACTTTAAGGCGAATGCCGGGTAGGATCCTTAAACTATACTCCGGGGGCCCTCGTTAACCCTTGGCTACCTTCCTCTACCCTTCCGCACCCCCCTTTCAAATCCTTTCCTATGGTATTAAAGGGGAGTTGCCATCATGTGGATTACCCTCATGTAGCCTGTTACCCTAAAAAAAAAGAGAAAAAAAAGAATCCAGACTACTCGGTAAATAAATAAAAACGCAACGATTTACAAGCCCTTCAAGAGCCCACCATTGAATTTATTTATACAATACCTAATCCTAGTAATCTGGATTTTAAAAGTAATTCACAATGGACAATGTGATTTCGGGTATTGTATTCTCTAGCTTAGAGATGAGCACTGTAGAGAGATGTAATAAAAAAGCGACAGAAACTGATGACTGGTCGACCAACGTTTCCAATAAGAAAGAGTCAAGAATCACAGCTGTGGAGGACTCGCCTACTAAGTTTAGTCTGTTTCAGAGTCACGAGGCTACAGGTTAACTATGCTTATAAATAATAAATCTGAAAAAAAACTTGCGTAATAGAAATAATTAATTATCAAATTTAAAACATTATACTTGACTAACAAAACGTTTCAACACCTAATTGGAGACTTCTTCAGGTGTACAATTTAAATTAAATTACGTTATAATTAAAAAATGTGAAAAACTCTAGCGTAATAGCAATAATTTATGATCAAATTTATAACATATTAGTTAAGCAAAACGTTTCAACCCTAATTGGGGATTTCTTCAGGTATAAAATGTCATTTAGACTCAGTTATAATTTATGAAACAAAAAATTGTTAATATTCAGGTTACAATTTCAATTAAATTCAGTTATAATTTATTATATGAAATTTTATATTAATATAAATACTTATATAGTACATTATAACTGAATTTAATTGGAATTGTAGACCTGAATGTTAACATAATTTTTTATTATAATAATATGTTAATCTAAACTGTTATATAATTAATTACAACTGAATTTAATTGAAATTATACATCTGATGATTAATATAAATTTTTATATCATATTATATAATTATATAAGTTAATATAAATTTTTATATAATAATTATAAATTAACTCAATTGAACTTGTACACCTGCAATTAGGGATGAAACGTTGTGATTGTCAAATATAACGTTTTAAATTTGATAATAAATTATTTCTATTAGGCTGGTAATTTTCACATTTATTTAAAAATAAATCATATTTAAAAGTTTCTGGTTTTGAATTAATAAATCATTTATTGACTTAATTTTTCATTTATATCGTAACGACGTTTCGAAGCATTTCAATATCCGATGGATTCTTTGGTCAGATCGGAGGGGTTTAAGGATAACACCTGAAGAAGATACGAACATGTATCGAAAAGTGATTACGATTTAAATAAAATAATAAAGTGTCTGTATACGATCAATAATTGATTTATTAAGAAATCATATTATTATGAAGACAGCAGAACCTGAACCTAGTGCTCAATCGCGAAAAATTTATTAACAATTTACAGCTTACATTCATTAAATCATATTATTATAACTGTTCGTATAATTAATATTTAATAGAATGCGACCAATATCATTGAATAAATACAGAGAAAAACGAAGGGGGGGGGAGTGTAGTAATGAAGTGAAACAAAAAATTGTTACAAAATCGAGACGTTTCGTCCGCTATTTTGAGACTTTATCAGGAGTGACGGTTCTGAATTTGTGCATTTATGTATATGTTTTTAAAAAAAATCTGTTAGAACCTTCATATGAAGGAGTCCATGACATTACATTTATATTTGGAATTTATATTTATATCCATACATTCCAAACTGCCTATTACCTGATGAAGTCTCAAAGTAGCAGGCGAAACGTCGCAAATTTGTAATTATATTTTGTTCCAAACGGATGCCAGCTGCGGTCGACGATGCTGTCTGCGAGGGCTATTCTCTCGCAGGCAGAACCTAGTAGGAGAGATACGAAGGGGCTACCTTTGCGGATGCTTTTTCCTCTCCGTTTTTGAACTAAGGCTTCCACAAGTCGAGGAATCTCGGCCTGTTCTGAGAGGTGTATGTTCCGGGGTCACAGACCTTGGGCATACGGTAAGAGTTGTCCGCTCTTCCCATTGGAATAGTCGGCCAGCTGCCTCCTAAACTGGTCGAGGCACGGAGAAGGGAATGCTGTGTCCCCACAGCAAACTCCTCTCCCGCTATCGGAAGGGCGTGGGACAAGTACCCAATGCCCGACCAACCTGATGCAGGTTTTTCTAGGGTTTTCCTTGCATATCTTTAGGCGAATGCCGGGTAGGATCCTAAAATATAGCCCGGGAGCCCTAGTTAACCCTTCGCTACCTTCCTCTACCCTTCCGCATCCCCCCTATCAAATCTCTTCGTATGCTATTAAAGGGGAGTTATACACTAGATAGAAAATATTATTCACATATACCTCGAAAAGTAATTAATGGACGCTAATATCGACCGTTTTAGCATGACTTTATTGTTATGTAACGCACCACCACCCCCTCCCATTTTTATGCTTTAAGGGGTTGAAATTATACACTAAATATATCTATATAGAGAGTATTAATCACATATACCTCGAAAAGTAATTAATCGACGCCAATATCGGCCGTTTTAGCATGATTTAATTTTTATGTTACGCCCCTCCACCCCATCCCTTATTGGTGCTTTAAGGGGTTGAAATTATACAGTAAATATTTCTAGATAGGAAGTATTAATCACATATACCCCGAAAAGTAATTAATTGACGCTAATATCACCCGTTTTAGCATGATTTTAAATTTAAACCCAGCTCAGCCCTTGTGAGTTTCCTA
Source organism: Zhengitettix transpicula (assembly GCA_037074705.1). Classification (NCBI taxonomy): domain Eukaryota; kingdom Metazoa; phylum Arthropoda; class Insecta; order Orthoptera; family Tetrigidae; genus Zhengitettix; species Zhengitettix transpicula. The sequence goes on along the minus strand of CM073596.1, from coordinate 9,542,590 downwards.
ACGCTTCGAAAACCCGACAGGAACCTTCGCACAACTCACCAAAGTTTCATCGCAATCGGGATGAACGGTTTAGGAGCGGAAAGGAAAAACACACACAGACATTCATTTTTATATATAGAGAGATATAATTCCACTTTAGTTCTGCTGTGTTGTACGGTGTAAGTAATAAATGCAGTCACAGACTTAAAAAGTTGCAAAGCAGGGCGTTAAGAGTTATTTTATGTAGTAATAAGAGATTTAGTGTAACAGCAATGTTAAGAGAAATAAATTGGCCGTGTTTCAGTGATTTTGTGAAGTTTCATATAACAGTACAAATAATTTCCTACCGTCCCATTTCAATAATTACTTAGCGTATGAGTACTACAGGAACCTGTACAATGTTAATAGATACAACTAGATTTAAAACAATCGAGTATTTTTATTAAAGGAATAAATTTTTTTTAACGAATTTCTATAATTAGACAATGTGATTCTATTAATAAATTGAAGAATAGTTCAATTAAACACTTGAGTTTACTAAATTTAATTTCGTGAAAAAGTGAACAATGCAGAGTTTAGTAGAATTTGTTTGCTGAATAAATTATTATTATTACAGCACCATAATGAATCGAAATTGCTATTCTCCCTTAAGCGAAGCCGATTCTATCCTTATCAACGCCTAACCACGAACGTAAGGCGGTATAAAAAGTTCTCGAGTTACATGGCGCATTGTATGAAAAAGGTTGCGCTCCCCCCCCCCCCCGTCCCCTCCCGAAAGCTCCAACCTATTTCTTCTGCAAGCAAGAGTTAAATTACACTGACAGGTAAGTCTTCCAGCACCCTCACTGTTTGTTAGGTGGCCATCATTCTGTTTCGTTTCCGCGAAGAGAATTCCCCCCCCCCCCCCCGGCATTCACTGGAAAATCAATGTCCATTTTCCAGTCTGTTGCGAAATCTGACACGTCCACCTGCCATTATTTGTGTGTCGAAACCTGATCGGTTCGAAATCAACCAAATAAAATACAATTTAGCCATTGTTTCGTAGAAAACCAGCTTCATATCGCAATTCCCAGTAAATGTTTCAATCAATTTCTCATTTATGGCTCATTGTGAAGTCTGCCGAAGTGCACAGTACGGTCCCTTAAATGTAGGTATATTACGGATAAATGTCGCATTTAAATAGCAATTGCTAAAAGCCTCGGAAGATGATGCAGGATGTCCAAATTTTATTCTATTATATTGTTTTGTTCCAATTAACAACATTTTTAATTGTTGAAATGAAAAATTTACGTCTGATTGAAAATTAATAATAGCAAAGATAGCCAAATACAGAAAAAAAATAAGTGATATTATAACCACATAACGTTTTTGGGGTCCTTGTCCCTTTCCTCAGGTGCGAAGAAGAGCCTAGAGCGACACAACTGCACTAGTCAGTTGACAAAACTCAAAATCCTTCGTATTATTTTGAATTGTTTCCTTAATAACATACACCTGAAGAGATCCGGAAAGAATTAACTGCGGTAAAGACAACTAACGACCAGTATAATAGAAAATTAATTTTGAACAATACACAATTTTAAAACTGTTGAAGTGTTTCACAATACTAGAGCCAGACTGAAAAAAAAAATATATGGCCAAGGGCAGAGAATATAAACATCTATAAACTAACAAAGATTAGTTAATAAACCATCAGAAATACTATTTAAATGTTTTTATACACATTTAAAGAAAATTTGTTAGACTTAATATTGAGCATTTCCGAGATTAACCTGTTTTAAAAATCAACCTCCTTACATCAGTATAGTCAAAATTGAAGGAACTATTTTACATATTTCATTAAAAAACACAGTCTTAAGATTTTTGATTTCCGTAAATTTGTTTATAAAATTAAGTTTCATTTATTACTCATTTTTGTTATATCGGCCAGACGAAACGATCATTGTTAACTAGAATTAATGAACATACAGCTAATGTAAAATTCCCACCTTATAAAGATTCTTTGGATCTTAATCATTCTTTCAATTTTGACAGTACTGTTATTACAGATGAGGAAGATTATTTTTTGAAGAAGTTTAATCTAAAAAATGATCCATATTAAGTCCAACAAATTTTCTTTAAATGTAAAAAAAGACTTGTCTCATTTTATTTATGATGGTTTATTAAATAATCTCTCTATTTTATATATTGTTTGGATCTTAATCATTCTTTCCATTTTGACAGTACTGTTATTACAGATGAGGAAGATTATTTGTTTAAGAAGTTTAATCTAAAAAAATGATCCATATTAAGTCCAACAAATTTTCTTTAAATGTAAAAAAAGACTCGTCTCATTTTATTTATGAAGGTTTATTAAATAATCTCTCTATTTTATATATTGTTTGGATCTTTATCATTCTTTCCATTTTATCAGTACTGTTATTACAGATGAGGAAGATTATTTTTTGAAGAAGTTTAATCTAAAAAAATGATCCATATTAAGTCCAACAAATTTTCTTTAAATGTAAAAAAAGATTCGTCATTTTATTTATGAAGGTTTATTAAATAATCTCTCTATTTTATATATTGTTTGGATCTTTATCATTCTTTCCATTTTGACAGTACTGTTATTATAGATGAGGAAGATTATTTTTTGAAGAAATTTAATCTCAAAAATGATCCATATTAAGTCCAACAAAATTTCTTTAAATATAAAAAAAGACACGTCTCATTTTATTTATGAAGGTTTCTTAAATAATCACTATATTTTATATATTGTTTGGATCTTAATCATTCTTTCCATTTTGACAGTACTGTTATATGGATGAGGAAGATTATTTTTTAAATAAGGTTAAGCTCAAAAATGCTCCATATTAAGTCCAACAAAATTTCTATAAATGTAAAAAAAGGCACGTCTCATTTTATTTATGAAGGTTTATTAAATACTCTCTCTATTTTATATATTGTTTGCATCTTAATCATTCTTTCCATTTTATCAGTACTGTTATTATAGATGGGGAAGATTATTTTTTAAAGAAGGGATAATTTCAAAAATGCTCCATATTAAGTCCAACAAAATTTCTTTAAATGTAAAAAAAAGACGTCTCATTTTATTTATGAATGTTTATTAAATACTCTCTCTATTTTATATATTGTTTGGATCTTAATCATTCTTTCCATTTTGACAGTACTGTTATTATAGATGAGGAAGATTATTTTTTTAAAAAGGTTAATTTCAAAAATGCTCCATATTAAGTACAATAGAAGTTCTTTAAATGTAAAAAAAAGACATTTCATTTTATTTATGATGGTTTATTAAATAATCACTATATTTTATTTATGGTGTTTTAATTCTTTGGTCATATTATTACAGTCTGGCTCTATTATTGACGAAGATCACAACGGTTGATAGTAACGTCTGTACACTGTAACATTTTGTAGTGTCCAAAATTTTCATTTTTGTTATACGGGTCGTTAATTACTTTTGTTAGTTATGTAATGCTTAGTTAATTTTAACGTTTATAAATTGGTACACTGACGATCTAACCATTGAGTCATCCGCGTCAACTCCAGGCCTGGCACGAGATTTCTCTATCCCTTATTCTATCGCCAGAATCCAACTAAATCTTCGGCCAATTTCTTTAAGTTCCCCCCCCCCTCCCCCCCGAAAAAATATATTGGTGAATCATCGGCGGGTTTTTCACCGTCGTCCAATTTCCATACGTCAAAATTATTTTTTTCGTCCTCCACTTGACACAACATCCGCCACCTTGATCTCGTTTCAGTCTCCCCGCCCTCTGCATTAGCACTCGGGGAGTCTGATTTCATTTCAACCTATTACATTAACTTCCTTTAATCCCCACAACCCCGGCGCATATGAATCATGCTTGAATTATAAAGGGAATTTGAGTCCTCCCCGTGTATTAGAGTATAAAAGAAAATGTTACCTTCATGAAAATCGCAGCAATGTTAGTTTTAATACAAAGCATAGGGGGAAATAATACTAGAATGGAGCCAGCATGTTTGGTGACGACAGAACATCAATACTCAAACCTTTTCATTATGTCTACTTCCGAAATTCTTTATATTAAATCATTAGCGGGCTACACACCTGCCGTTTAACCACGCAGTTTATCACGTGTGACGTCACGTCTGAGCGATAAACTGTGTGAACTGCGCAGTTTTTTACGCAGATAAAAAGTCTGCTCGTTTGGACCTTCTTCTACAATTATAACCTGCGCAGTTCTCACAGTTTGTTGTACATTTTTGTGTAGTTACAGTCATGTTTTTGTACCTATACGATGAATGCGGTCTCAAAAAAAAACAGATTTGCTTTAGCATTTATCGACGAATATCGGCCCCTTCCTGAGCTTCGGGATACCACATGGGTATTTTATTCTAAACGTGTTAAAAATAAATTGAAACCTACGATGTTTTACATGAAAAACTGAAGCTTGTCGAGCCTGATTCAAAACGTGACAGTGTAGTGAAGAAAATAAATAACTTGAGATAACAACGTTCACGACGGTTTTTTTTTTCCTTTTTGGGTCAATCCACATGAAATCAACCAATAGGTGTTGCTGATATATTTTATTTTATATTTGATAAGACATTTCCTGTTTGTGTATGTGTCTGGGAGTACAAAGCGATTTTTTTAGTAATATTATTATCACTACTTTGGATTTTAGCTGGAATTTCGTTTATGAGGATAGGCCGTTTTTGGCGTTTCGTCAACGCTATAACTTAAATAACTTTTTTGTTTATTGAGATATCAGCTTCAAACAACAACCATCTTATTTTCAATAAAACCATGTCCAAATCATGTACAGACCTAAATTGTGTTAAGTTGTAAGGAAACAACCTACAATTTAACTAGAAAAATGGGTTTCAATTAGAAAAAAAAATGGAGAATTTAGGAATATTTTTTTTTCCAAAGCAGGGATAACAACTCAACTTTAACGTTTCTTTCCTTACAAATATATATGAGAGGACAAGTCTTAAAAAACAATTCGGCACCTTTTAAACGTCTCCTTTAGGTTTTACAGGCTTTCAAATATTTCTAATTGCCCTAAATTGCCTAGTTACAAACGGGTATATCTCATATAGGACTGAATCAAAAAATCTGATATTTTCACAAAAATGCCCTTCTAGTTCCCGGTAATAAACACAAAAAATTTCATCATTGTGTTTTGATCAGAAGTATTTTTTTCATTAAAGAAAACAGACGCCTTAAGTCTTAATACACACAGCAAAATCTGGGAAAAGAATATTAGTAAACAACTGAATACTCATTTTTTTTGACTTTATTGCTTAAAATTAATAAACTTTAAAAAATACGAAAATTTTGGGTTGTATAAACAAGAAAAATTATACAAAATACCTATCCTCATAAGAAAAATACTCGATAAAATCCAAAGTAATAATAACAAAATTGTAAAAAAAAACTCATTTTGTACTCCCAGATACATGGAAAAATTCACGTGTAAAAATAAAATATGTCGGTAACTAATTATTTTTTTATTGGTTAATTTCGTATTGATTTCACTCAGGAATTGAAGATGCTTCTGGTATGACACTTTCATCACTGATTTACTCTCATCACAGTCTAATTAATTCTTTAATAATGTCAAAATCATTGTGTTTTGATCAGAAGTATTTTTTCAAAAAGGAAAACAGACGCCATAGTGCTACAACACAAAGCAAAAACTGGGAAAAGAAGTTTACTGAACAATTGAATAGGCTCTTGTTTTTGACATTATTGTTTAGAGTTAATAAACTAACAAAAAAATAAAATAACATTTTGGGTGGATAAAACAAGACAAGGTCACATTCACGTAGCAAACTAACAATTTTGAATTTTTCTTCTTTACTACTTACGGCAAATTTTTATTTAAGTTAGTGTACTAATTTCTCTTATTCCCTCCCAGGGAGAGGGGTTCATCAGTTAATTTTTCATTAATTGATTCCTCCAGTTTTCTTGAAGATTTCTTAGCCACCAAAATAATGAAGCAAAATAAGTCCCAGCAGGTTCTCGCTGTGCAAAAAAAGAGAGAGGGAGACAGAGAGAGAGACAGGGAGAGACAGAGGGAGGGAGGGAGAGACAGAGAGAGGGAGACAGAGGGACAGAGAGAGAGAAAGAGGGAGAGAGTGACATGGGAGACAGGGAGAGGGAGACCAAGAGAGGGAGGGAGAGAGGGGGAGAGTGACAGAGAGGGAGACAGAGCGAGGGAGGGGGAGGGAGGGGGAGGGAAAGAGAGACAGTGAGAGGGAGACAGAGAGAGAGGGCGAAACATATTCTTAGGGGGTTAAAAAGAAAACTAGAGGAATCCAAATTGGTACGTAGAGTGTTATTTTTAAAATTAAGTAAAATATCCTGTAAACTCGCACAGTTTGTTGTACTGTCAAGTACATTTCATTTCGTGTTTGTATTCTGGAATAAATGGTTCATTTGAATTCTATACTTTTCATGAGGCCCGATAAAACGTCTTGAAATAAAGAGTCTCATTTAAACTTAAAAGCCGTGGAAAACTTGTGTAAAATTCTAAAAAAACGTTTCATTCGACGAAAATTTCGGCCCGTTTTAACACGATTGAAAATTTCAGCCCCTGCCCCTAGGGGTTGTAGACGCGTCTTACCCCGACAGTGTTTGTTATCCTGGTTGCAAGGAACACATGCACGAAATTTGGTGTTGATTTGTATGAGGAACATACATACATACATACAGGCAATTTTATTTATTAAGAAGATGGATTAAAATCGGATTTGATTTTAAAAAAATAAAATAAATATCAATATTAATAATTTTAAAATATTTTAAAGAATATATTTATTATTCTGTTGTAATATATTGTAACAACGCCGCTACGCTCCTCGCGTTTTTCAATTATTTCTATTTGGGCGCCAGGTATTTTTTTGGAGAAAATCACCAAAACAACTTTTTCATAATTAATTACTTTATTTGTCGAGCATGAGCAATAAATTGTCAAGGCGTGGTTTGTTAAAGTTTTTTCTGTTCAGTTCTCGGAGCTCCGCTCCGTCCTTCGTCGAGTGCAGCTTGGAACTGCGTCTTCATTGTCCCGTCTCAGCCGGCGCCTTAGCTCAACAATGCTGTCGCGCGGCCATTAGACGTCGACAATGACTAGCAACCAACAATGTAACCCAATCATGTTAAAATATATTACATCTATATATATATATATATATATATATATATATATATATAAGGTCTGCCTTTGTGGGCACTAAGAAACTTATGAGTAAGCATCAGAAACAACGCGTCTTTGTGTACACTCTGAGTAAGCATCAGAAACAGTATGTCTTTGTAGTCATTCAAGAATTTCCGAGTCAGCATAATAAACAAGACTCCACGTGTCCTGCTGAGTAAGGGGCACGTGTTGATGACGAGGCTCTGTGAAGAAGTTACCACCACCTACACAGAGCAGGAGATCTTTGAATGCGATTGTTGAACACTTGTATAAAATGACCGGGTTTCTCTGACGGAAGGAAGTCTCTGTTTTCATGTTGCCATAGCTCTAGGCTTTAGACTTCTTTCTTATTCTAATGGACTAAAGCCTCATGTTATTTCTCTAAGTCCTTTAAGCTATTATAGAGTGCGACTTAGCGCGCACTCCGGACCCCAAGTTTCAGTTTCTTCTTAAATATCTCGTGGTAGCGAGACCAGGAGAAATTCGAATATTATATGGTGGCAGCGGTGGGATCTTAACTACCGAGGCCAGAGGAAGAATTATATTATTACACTGTACTGTAGAGCTCTTGTGGCTTGTCCTACGTAACAATCACAATTGAGAGAATTGTCAAATCTACATAGTTTTTTTTAAATATATAGAGTAACAAAGAATGAACGTTGCGTGGTCAATAAAATGATACAGTCTGCATGAATAATTCACTGAAGTGTGGCCGAAGAAAACTTATTTTCCTGATATTTGCCTGAACTTTTAAGGGATATATTTTGAAACCTAATCGAAATAAATCAGTAATTTCATGGAAAACGACATGGCTGTTACATTTTAATCAATGCTATATATAAATCGTACCGAAGGTTATATTTTAGACCTGTGTCGATCCACTGTGACCCTCTACCCCTTTTATTGTGTCCCTTTCAGCTCCATTGTGTCCCATTCATCGCGCCCTTATTGTTGGTGTTTGGATACAATTACACTTCTGTCACGACCACCCTGAAACTCCTGCAGGAAGTTATGAAGAATGCCCCCGTGACGTTGACGGTCTGAGCTAATAGGCTCCATCTGAAGCAAGAACATTGACACTAACTGGTTGGACACCCGGCCATTGTAACATCACTGACAGGTTGGGAGGGAGTCATTCGCCACCAGAGAATAACGACAATAATACCCTTTTTCCGACGAATAGTATAATTTTAGCAGAGCCTTTTCGGGAAACATCGGCTGACAGTGGCAAATTATTTGGATCGCAAACACCATCACACTGCACTTTCGCTACGTCTAACAGGCTGTAGCCTTCCGACATTCTCCTTCATGGATTGATTCCCTTCCGTCGCTGTCGAAATTTGTTAATCTTATCGCTCCACATAGGAACTTCCTCCGGGCGCCACAACCATTGAAACGATAACAACTGTGCAAAAATCGACTCATATTAAAAAAATATATCCCGCAGCCAACAGACGTGCCGACATTTTGTGTCGCAGATAGACGGCCATGTTCATTTCCCTGCACGTCTATATATGGGTGTCTTGATATTTTAGCCTAGTTCCTTTCTTAATTCCAAAAACAAGAATACGTTCAAAAATTTGCAGTCATCCATTTTACATATCTATAATTAATAACTTATTATACATATGTACATAAGAATAATTAATGTGTACCCTAAGCGTTCCTAAACCATTCGAGCGACTACGATGAAAATTTGGTGAGTTGTGCACAAACCCGAGAAGGTTTCCGTCGACCTTTCGAAGCGTTGGTACTCCCCAGGGGTAAACGGGGGTGAATTTTAAAACATGCTAATACGGTCGTTTTTAATATCAGATAATTAGGTTCTGAGGACGATGAGATTAATAGTTTCTCTCCAGATTTTTTAGTGTATAATTTCAACCCTTTACCCAGCATCGGAATGCAGCACCGCTAAGGGAGGAAGTGGAGGGGGTTCCAAAAACTAACGCGAAATAACCGACATAGGTGTCAAATCCAGGGTTATACAACTCTATGAAATTAATTCTGACATTCACTAAGTCAGTTTAACTGTAATTCAATACCTAGGTGTGCGAGTGGAGGATGATGAGGGTGAAAGGCCGTTATATAAAGTAAATAAGTAAACAACTGAGACTGGGGTTATGGAAGTCACCGAGTTTAATTCTGACATTTACCATAATGGTTAAGATGTAGGTCAGCCCCTAGATGTGGGCGTGGAAAGGCTGAAAAAATTTCCGCGAACAATCTTAAACGCTTAGCGTAACTTCTATTAAACATAATAAATATGTTACCTACGATCCAGGAACAAACACAGAGGGTTTCAGAGACTTCTAGGGGATTGGTGGTGGCTGGGGGAGATGAAATGTTACATTTTTAAACTGCCATTATTACCTTCCACTAAAACGTTTTCGGGGTCACTATCAATTATAAGCCCACCCGTCACAGTGTCGAATCGATTCCTTCTCCGAGATTATATAAATACATTCCCGGGCAACGAGTTATCAAATAAATATAATTAATATAATTTCACTCTTAAATATTTCAGTAATAACTAGCAATAGTTGAGGCTAACTATTTACAGTATTGTATTAAGATTCCTAGTTAATGTATATAAAAAAATTATTTTCTAAAATCTTAATTTAAAGAGTAGAAGCTCAGTGTCTGAAACCCACCGGAGTGTTTCCTAATTCTTTCCCAAATGCCGAGGCACCTCGGTGTATGTTCCGAGGTCGCAGACCAAAGAGGGGAAAGCTGCGACCCCACAGCTAACTCTTCTCCCGTCGACCTACCTGATGCAGGTTTTTATAGGGTTTTCCCTGTATCACTTTTAGGCGAATACCGGGGTAGGATCCTTAAACTATAGCGGGGGGGCCCTAGTTAACCCTTGGCTACCTTCCTCTACCCTTTCGCATCCCCCCTTTCAATCCTTTTCCTATGCTATAAGAGAGGAGTTCCCACTATGTGGATTACCCAAAAAATAGACTGTCTACACCTACAAAAAAAAGTTGTTACTAAATGAATCCCAACTGTTGACTAAAAATATCAGCAATGAGTGAAAGAATTGATCTGAGAGAGTGAGTATACCTCAGCATCAAGATCTAGACTTTACCGCACACATACAGACTATCTCTACCCGTGTAGTTGACCCATAATATAATTCTGTAAGACATATATACTAGATTTGAAGTTTTATTGGCATGCTCTTTCCAATTAAGTTTATAACAACTGCTCCATGTGTTTCCGAATCCCTTTTTCCAACAGCTGAGGACGTTTAAGCCACTGCTTTATTGCCGTAATTCTTCCAACACCGTCCGTGACCAAGATGACGGCCAATGGATTAGACAGTCGCCACCTTGGCGCCTGGGGAAAGCCCTCCCTTAAAAAAAAAGTAGCCTTGCCCATGTCCAAAATGAAACGCGGTGAAAGTTCCACGGGCCGACCCCTGTGCAAAGCTGTATTGCATTGCATATGGAGCTTGATTCATCTTTTATATGCACTGAAAACCATCAGCCTGGACAACGACTGTGCTGATTCCATTAGCACCGAGTAAATATGAGAATTCAAACCATCACCATTATATAAACAGATAATATAACATAACACTGAACAAAGTGAATTAAATAAAAAATATCCGAAGCATCAAATATATAAAACGATTATTCAAAGCGTACATCTTTATAGGAGCATATACATTGGAAACAATAAAATTAGATAGAAATGAACTTCTCAAAAATAAATTGTAGAATTTCAAAACCAGAAAAAGATACAATGGACCCACGACAATAACAAGGCGTTAAAAGTGGTTACTGTCAAAATTATTAGGCAGAATAAATTGTCACCCGGAAACATCTGTTTCACAGACGGGCACAGCAAAATTTCAGACATCTGGAAGGCATTCGTTTAGACGGAAATACAATAGATTTAATTGGCTACCGTCTTGACTGAGGCCAAACAATGACGTCCAAACAAGTCAACGACACCACCGCTGAGCAGCGTAAGACCGTAATCAAAAGACAGCAGCCAGCACGGTATCGTGAATATTTTGTATTTTCAAGTATCGTAATGCCAGTACTTAGTTTTTTGTTTAAATTAAATTTTCCATGTTGCGGTTCACCCCACGATTTTCACAAAAACCCTGAGAGAAAGTTATAATTATTTGATGTTGATAATTTTTTTTATTAAATTGTATTTTATTTTTAGTCCATTAAACTATTATTTTAAATTAATTAAATTCTTTTTTATTTCATGTATCAAACGGAAACCCAACCCAGTAATTAAATATTACAGGAGAGATAAGAAGAAAGGGTAGATAACAAATTCACGGAAGCAATGGAGGAACGACGATTGAAGTGGTATAGGCATGTAAAAAGGATGGGATATGACCGAAGAAAATAAAGAAAGGCAACCACACAAGAAAAATAGGAAGACCACTGGAAACGACATATTATAAAACAATGAAAATATATTTATTTGTATACTTCTTCTATCAATCCAGGATTAGGCCTTAGGCCTGTTTCGGTCTCACCATCTCTTTCACGGTCTTCCCCCATTCCTTCTTCGTATTGGGATATGTTCCATTATTTGTTTGGAAATCCTTTGTGGCGGCATACGATGTACATGTTCTTTCCATTTCTCTTTTAGTTGAATCGCCTTCTCTGTTATTGGCTGTATGCCTAGTTCGTCTCTTATTGCTTCATTTCTGATTCTTTCTTCTCTAGTGTATCCTTTAACTGATCTTAGAAACTCTGATGTTTCTAGTTGTCTTAGAGCTTTCCTTCTAAGCGACCAGCTTTCCGCCCCGTATAGTTAAGTGGGAACTGCCATAACTTTATAAAATTTAATTTGCGTTTCTTCCCTTGTTTTTCCCTTCAGGGTTCTTCGTATCGTGGCACATGTATGTTGAAAAATGTTAATTTTTATCTGTATATCTTTATCGTGTTCATATGATATATCGCATATTAAGTATTGGAAATGTGATACCTGTTCAATTGGTTTATCATCTAGAATTATTTTTGATCTGACTGAATAATTGCCTAGAAATGAAATTGTTTTTGTTTTCTTTACGGACATTTTCAGGTTATAGCCTTGACTTGGTACATTTAGTCTATGTAAAGCTATATGTAGTTTGTCTTCACTGTCTTGAATTATGACTTGATCATCAGCAAAGAGCATCGTGTTGATGTATTTATTATTATACACTGAGTATAATTTTAATTAATGCAAGGGACATGATCAGCTGAGAACTCATCTGATGAAGAATTATTTTCCTAACAGCTTTCAGCAAGTGTGACGATGAGATATGCTCACTGAGAGCTGAAGTCATCCTCTCGTGATTTTTCAGCATGACACACATACTTTTCCCAATCCTTAACTGTATTTCAATAGCACCGTGCATCAATTGCTCAGCATCAGCTGTTGTTTCATTCCCATGTTGCGCAGAAATCATTTCACTTGGAATGTAATAAGCATCGGAAGGGGTAAGGTATCTTCATGGTCCATCTTCTTTCTTCTTTCTTTTATTGGCACTATAACCCAAAGTGAGTTTTGGCCTTATTAACAATTTTCTTCCATTCCACCCTCTCCTGAGTCAGTCTCCGCCATCCTCTTACTTTCATGGTTAGTATATCCTTCTCGATGTCATCTACCCATCTTGTCCGGGATCTCCCCCTTTTCCTCCTCCCAATTGGCTTCCAGTCCGTAATCCGTCTGGGTGTTCTGCTTTCATCCATCCTAAGTACGTGTCCCATCCAGGCCAACCTTCTGCTCTTTATAAACCTAACAATGTCCTCGTTATTCATGAGCTACTCTAAAGGGTCCACGTTTCACAACCGTCTTTATGGCCCATCTCTAGCGCAATTTCGTCCGTTTCATATATTTTTGAGGCGACTCGCACTTCGGATTTATTTAGAACTTCCATTTCTGTGAGAGGTACAATATTTCTCGTCACTCCTGTATCTACCATTTGAACGAGGAACTTCGTGCGTGATAGTGGAGTGATAACAGGCACTGTGGCCATCACCACCTTCTTCCAGAAATCTTTAAAAAAAATCTATAAACAGAGCCTTAAAAATAACTGACGTCATTTCAGTATGATAGTCGATTTAAGAGAAGATTTAGGTCTAAATGTTAATTTTCTTTTCTTTTCTCAACGTGGTTTGACCCGAGATGAAGAATTAATCTTCGTCCTTCGGCGACAGGTACCTTTAATCCTTCTTTATTGTAACGCGTTTATTGAGGTTTAAGTTTTTCTTTGTCTCAGAAGAGTTGTTTGCTGTGGTCTTGAGAATTCGAAACCGTGCACGTGCGTGGGGGTGGAGGAGATAAATATTTCCATCCAAGTAATTTCGTGTCCTGTCTCGATTGTTGGCCTCAACATGACAGAATAGTTAGTCATTGTTGACTACGGAACTGCAGCTGCGTGCTATAAATCTTGTGACAATGGAAGAATCAGTAAAACTGACGAAGTTTTCTAACAATGAAAAAAGTAAAAGAATGGGAGGATATAAGGGAGGAGATAAGCTTTTGAAAAGGACGGTTGTTCTGCGATCACCGAAGCTGGTGGATGTGATTAAGAGAGGCTCCGTAAAGTTGTTGTCTCTGATATAGTTCGATGCAGAATCGTCGTGAGAAAGGGGCATCAATTGGTTAGTGAAGTGTTCACAGAATAGCATCACACAATTTAGTACGACGGCTTGCCAGCATTCAATCCCGGAGGCCGACGCCTTAGCCAGTGATCAACCCCTGAGTCGACGCCAGTACGTCGGTACGAGAGCTACAGCAAGCAACACAACGCAGAATAGCAGTACGCATTTGGTACGGGCAGCAGATCTCTTCTATGTAAAAACCACAGGTGCCTGAGATAAGAGTTTTCATGTTTAACTTTAATAACTTATATAAAATTTCTTTATTGGTCAAATATTTATTTTGATTTAACGTAAAAACCCAGCCCACAAAAATAATTCTTTACATTATAGTCTCTCAGTACCTGTATTTCGTGTCGGGAGTGATCTTGATTGGTCCAGGTCTCATATCGGACGCCTTATTTCCTAATTCCTTACTTGCGCATTTTTCTAAGATAAATTCTATGAGCGCAAACAATTTCTCGTCCCTCCATTAAAAAATCTCGTACATCTTCGGTATTTAAATCCAAAACTTATAATAAAACGGAGAACACAAGTTTTCTAACCCACGTTGTTCATCGTTTCTGACATCATCTCATATATTTTATCTGATGTTGGGTTATGTCCCCGTTCATAGAAACTAAATATAATTCTTCGGACAACGTTCATATCAAAGTTATCGAGTCCTGTTTTTTTTTTAAAATGTATTTACGTAAAATTATTTAATTTTCCAAACTGAACTTGGACTTGTATCAAAGGCCTCGGCTCGAACTTTTTGTTCCTGCTGAAAATTAAGCTTTTTTCGCTCGTATAGGGTCATTCGCTAATAAAGAAAAAAAGTTATAAACATAACTGATAATCTGTTTACTTTGCTTTCCTAATGTCTTTGTCTATTCGTTTTTCCACTCCTCTTCGGAGAACATAGTCCACACTCACTATAATCACAACAACAATAGCCATTACTCATTGTTAAAATCAAAAGTACGACACACACACACGTCAGCTGCCTCCCAAAACAGGTCAAGGCACGGAGAGGGGAATGCTGCGTCCCCACAGCAAACTCCTCTCCCGCCATCGGAATGGTGTCGGACAAGTACCTACCTGATGCAGGTTTTTCTAGGGTTTGTCCTGCATCACCGGCGAATTGCCGTCTAGGATCCTTAAAACTACAGTCCGGGGGGGGGGGGCTAGTTAACCCTTGGCTATCTTCCGCATCCCCCCCTCCTATAAATAGAGAGTGGCCACTGCGTGGATGACCCTATACATAGCCTGACTACACAGTCGTCTTCTTCTACCGCAGACAGCCGATGGGGCATTGTGCATTGCGCGGAGTGGAGGAACGGCACTTGACCTTCAAATTACATTTTCGTGGCACAGAATATAATGAAATATAAAAATGAGAAAGAAACACAAAACCCGAATCACATACGAGGACAATACATAAAAATTAAATTGAAAATAATAAAGAAACAAAGACGGAAACCATACAGACAAATGAGGGGAGAAAAATCCATACGTGGGAAAGGAATAATCGAGAGATAAACGATAGAAAGTTTAAAAATAGTAACATCGATGAGACAGAAAATCTGAGAAAATTTTTAGAATGTAATACAGGTTATTACGATTGAATGTGACATATATAAAAAACATATCAATCTGAAGGAGAGTTCTGCAACCACAATAATATATGCAGCTGACCTGATACTGTTGGCAAAGAAGACAAATTGTACAGGCTAGTGGAAGGAAGTAACCAATGATTATATATATGCCTCGACCCGTATAGGAGGCAGCTGGCCGACTGTTTCAATACAAATAGAGATGTATAGAGGAATAGGCTACACGACGGCAATCCATATGGTGACATAAGGGGTTTGAAAGGGAGGATACGGAAGGGTAGAGGATGATAGCCAAGGGTTAACTACGCTAACCGGGCTATGGTAAAAGATCTGTGTACTGTGGAGCTAGCCTCCACTGCGCTAGCCGACGAACTTCTCTGCTAGCATCGCTGACGCCTCATCCGCCAGCCGTAGCGGAGAAGGGGAAAAAGAGATCGGAGCGCAGAGAACTTCTAGTCGACGCGGAGTCCAAAGGATAAACACTGCGTATTTCTCGGAAGCATTATGAACTTTCATTGTTGCGCTAAAATAAGATTCTTTTCTTATGGAGTAAAGAAACAATTTGAGTTCAGTTCGTTCTGAGCAATTGACCAGACACCATGCTTAAGAGAAATAAAATATTGAAAAAATAACTAGTCTCGTAATTTAATCGCAACCCGTGCTATCACACATCGCAAATATTATATTTTAAACTTTCTTCCCGTGTGGATGTCGCAACTAATACCACGGAGTCCGCCACAGATCCTACACGGCATTGACATGAAAGTGATCCAGGACAAACCCTGGAAAACTTGCAGCGAGTAGGTCGGGCTCTTGGTACTTGTCCCACGCACTTCCAATGACGGGAGAGGAGTTTGCTGTGGGGTCGCAGCATTCCCTTCTCCGCGCCTCGACCAGTTTAGGAGGCAGCTGACCGACTGTTCCAATGGAGGACAACTCTTACCGTATGCCCAAGATCTGCGACTCCAGAACATACACCTCTCAAAATAGACCGAGGTGCCTCGGCTTGTGAGAACCTTAGTTCAAAGTCAGAGAGAGAAGGAGGCATCCCCCGATGGTAACCCTCTGCGTCTCTTCAGAAAGGTTCTGCCTGCGAGAACTAAGAACAGGTCCCACACGTCCTATCTCCTTCCTCTTACATATATTAGGGAAACAGGCTACATGAGTGTAATCTATATGGTGGCAACTCCCCTTTAATAGCATATGAAGGGATTTGAAATGAGAGATGCGGAAGGGTAGAGGAAGGTATCCAAGGGTTAACTAGGGCCCCAGGCCTATAGTTTAAGGATCCTACCCGGCAATTCGCCTAAAAGTGATGCAGGACAAACCCTAGAAAAACCTGCATCAGGTATGTCGGGCATTTGGTACTTGTCCCATGCCCTTCCGATAGCGGGAGAGGAGTTTGCTGTGGGGACGCAGTTTAGGAGGCAGCTGGCCGACTATTCCAATGGGAATAGCGGACAACTCTTACCTTATGCCCAAGGTCTGTGACCTCGGAACATACACCACTCAGAAAAGGCCGAGGTGCCTCGGCTTGTGGGAACCGTAGTTCAAAATCAGAGAGAGAAGGAGGCATCCCCGAAGGTAGCCCTCTGCGTCTCTTCAGAAAAGTTCGGCCTGCAAGAACTAAGAACAGGTTCTACGTGCCCTATCTCCTTCCCCTTACATATATTTGTGACTAATAAACAATAACAGTCTAAGTCTTTTGACAGCAAGAATGAAATAAGGTCAATGTATCATTTCAATGTCCAAAACAATTAGCCAGCCCTAGACAGAACCAAATCTAATCTAGACCCTGGTAAAGCGCAGGACCTTTGTATGGGTCAGAAACGTAGACATTAAGAAAGAATTGGAGAGGAAATACCTGTAAATGTGGTCTTGGAGAAGAATTGAAAAGTTGGCAGATATGATGAGAATCTAAGAACTCCTACGATTCTCTTGGCACTTGCCCCACGCACTTCCGATGGCGGGAGAGGGGTTTGCTGTGGGGACGCAGCTTTCCCTTCTCCGCGCCTCGTCCAGTTTAGGAGGCAGCTGGCCGACTATTCCAATGGTAAATTCGGATAACTTACCGTATCACTCTTATATTTCATATAATGAGGGGGAAGGGAACCATCTTGACTAGAGGTTCTTCGAGAGAAAGAACAAACTGGATGTAAGGACACATCCTAAGGATAAATTGTTTTAATGCACGACACCATCGAAGGAAGGACACGTGGGTGGAGCTACAGGTCCATAGTGGAGGATGAAACTGCTAGAAAGTGAGTGTTGTAAAATAGAATCATACAAAAAAGTCGAGTACTACAATAAAAGTCACAAAATAGAGCAAAACGATAATACATATAAAAGAATCATTTACAAACAAATTGATGTAAAGAATATATCTTGTACATACGTGGGCGAGGGGAAATTAAAACAAGAGAATAGAGAAGTGAGAAGAGTATTACTACGTAAACGAGAAGAGCATTACATCACTGCACGAATATTAAAAATTCAAGTCAATAAATTTTAAAAAAAATTGAGATGGGAAATTTAAGTGTAATAAGTTCGACACCCCTTTCTGTTCTCATTAGCTGCATATTAAACACAGGTTGGTAGCAATGGTTCGTTACGGCCACCAGTATCGATTCGGTTTTTAATTGAATTTCCTCGTACATTACCCGTCACACGAGGTAATTTCAGCGTAGTCTGATCTCAGTGACACGACGCAGTCACGCACACGCCTAATTCATAAAAATCAAGTTGGTTTTATAATAATTTAGAGTCAATTAGGAGTTATTGCCCCTCCGGCAAGGAGGTATGGTGTTTTTGAACCTATTTCGAAATTTATTCTTATTATACATTAACGTTACATTGCCATTTCAGTTTATATCTAAACTTAAGGGGGAGGGGCGGGGGGGGGGGGGGAAATGATTGTCATTAGCGAAAAGTCACATCAGTGGTGTCCATTCTTGTAGACGACTGGTGAGTCGCTTGTAGACGCTGTGGCACGCGGAACCGCTTGAATTTCTTACGTTATGGTAACAGAAAGGTCTTCAAGATTATGTAAACTTTAGATTTCAGGTAGCCCCGTAAAAAAAAACCAATTACAAGGTGACCAGGGAGGTCACGCAATGAAATCACGCGTCCGGACGGGAAAATGTTACCTCAAGAAAGCCATCCTTACTGTTTAGGTCTGGCATTGATTTTACGAACTTGTAATTGCTGCGGCCATTAGTGAAAACCCCCCCAAGTTCTCCAATTTGAAAGGCTAAACAACACGAAATTTTGTATCTCTTTTCGGTTTTTCGCTAATAGCAAAAGCATGAAGCAATCATCCGTACAACATATTCCCCAACAGCCTGGAAGCACGCACATATAATAATGATCCCAATGCCAAACAAACCCAAATCCTGTCCCAATAGTTATAGACCCATCAGTCTCCTCCCCTCTTTATCCAAACTGTTCGAAAAACTCCTTCTTCCGCTCCTTAGCAAAGAAATAAACCACCTCATTCCTTCTGCTCAATACGGCTTTAGGACCAAACACTCTTGCACCCATCAACTCTACTCTTCCTACATCAACAGTTCCTTCGACACCAATAACTCGTGCATTGATGCCTTTCTAGATGCAGAGAAAGCTTTTGATAAAGAACACCACCAATCACTGCTTTCCAAAATCAAGGATCCACTTAATGATTACCTCTTCATAATCCTTACTATCTTATTAACAGCTCCTTCTCTGTTAAATTTAACAATACCCTTCCCTATTTCCTCTGGCGTCCACCAAGGCAGCATCCTAGGCCCTTTCCTCTTCAACCTCTATTTTCACGACATACCTCAAAACCTATCTACTAAAACAGTTCTTTTTGCAGATGACCTTTGTCATACTCCTCCAAACATCCTCTACATCTAGACTCGGGCTCCAGAAAACTACAAAACGCCCTCAATTTTTTTTTGTATTTATTATACAAAACTTTTATCTTACGATTATTTGTTGTTACATAAAATATTAGAGTATATCCAATTAAAATTATGTACAAAATTAACCTGGGAACTTGGCACTTAAGTTAATCCAGCAATTACCATAATTTTGCAAATTTTTCTTGTATTTTACTTTGGGTGTCTGAGGGGCATCACATTGTTGAGTTATGAGGGATCGCTGGTGTTGTTGAATATGATGGGATGGATTGAATGGGTGGGTGGGGTCTGCGGGTATGAGGATGGGGTGGGTTAGGAGGTGGCAGAGTGTTCTGGGGGAAGGATGAGGTCGATAGGGCGTTTTCTCTTGAGGCGACGTGCGTGCGGTGGTGGGGGAGGGTTGTTATGTGGTGTTTGTATGGTTGAAGGTGCTTTTGATTAGTGAGGTTACGGATTTGGTGATTATTGAGTTGACTTGGGGAAGTTTAATGTTGTGGTGGATGATGGAATTTCTGAGGTACCAGGGAGAGTTAGTGATGGTGCGAAGGATTATGTTTTGTTTGGTTTGGATTTTGGCTGAATGGGGTTTGGCTGTTGCTCCTCATATGGATGAGGCGTAGGACCAGGTGGGTTGAATTATGGAGAGATATACTAGGGCGAGTGGGGATTTTCTGTTTAGGAGAGGATATAAAGTTCTGAATTTAACGTTAATTTTAGAGAGGAGGTGTTTAATGTGGGGTTTCCAAGAGAGTTTTGAGTTGAAGAGGAGTCCTAGGTAGGTGGTTTCTGTTTTTGTGGGTATTTCGGCGTTGTTTAGATAGAGGGGGATGTGCGGAGGAGGATTTTTGGATAGTGTGAATGGGACGGTTACTGATTTGGTGGGATTTATGCTGATTCGCCATTTTTTGGACCAGTGTTCTAGGTGGCTGAGCGCTGACTGAAGAGGTTGGATATGGGAGGTGAGAGAGGAGGTTTGGTAGGAGATGGCGATGTCGTCTGCGAAAAAGATTGTGCTTGTGGCGGGATGTTGTGGAATATCATGGGAGAAGATGTTGTATAGGAAGGGGGCAATGACGCTTCCTTGGGGGACTCCTGCAGCGATGGGGTGGGGTTGAGAGATGTGGTTATTTATTTTGATGGAGAAGGTTCTGTTGGAGAGGTAGTTCAGGAGTATTCTGTAATGGGTGTCATTTAAGTAATCTTTGATTTTTGAGAGAAGGGAAGGATGATGAATTTTGTCGAACGCTTTTCCTATGTCAATAAAAGTGGTGATACAGGATTTACGTTGTTCGAAGGAGTTGTTTATGAGGTTGGAGAGGGAGTATAATTGATGGCAGCAGGAATGTTTTGGACGAAAACCGTATTGTGTGTCAGGAACTAGGAAGGAGATTTGGTTGATTAGATGAGGGAGAAGTAATTTTTCAAATAGTTTGGAGATTGTAGGAAGGAGACTTATTGGTCGGTAATTTTCAGGGTGGGATTTTGGTTTGTTGGGTTTTGGTAACATGATTATGGTAGCATGTTTCCATTTGGTTGGGTAGTAGGTGGTTCTGAGGATGGCGTTGAAGATAAAGGTGATTAGGATTATTCTTTTTTGGGGGAAATGTTTTAGATGATCGCCCTCAATGATATTGTAAGCTGAGCTAAAAAATGGAGAATCAAAATAAACCCTACCAAATCCACAATCATTCCCTTCACTCTTAAAACCAAACATTCCCTCAACCACTCCTTCTTTCTCAATGGCACCAAAATACCTATCCAACAAACTACACCATCCTCGATTCCAAATTATCATGGAAACCTCACATAGCCCTCATTACCTCCAGAATCAACAACAAAATAACACAACTCTTCTCTCTTATCAACAGAAAATCTCCCATATCCCTTAGCACCAAAGGACTTCCTCTATTTATCCTTAATCCGCCCCATGTGGTCGTACTCATGTGCCATGTGGGGATTCACTGCCTATTCCCACTCCAGAAAAATACAAACCAAACCAAACAAAATTCTCCGTTTAATATCAAATTACCCTGGTCCCCCGCAACTCAGTTATCAACAAAGACCTTGAAATTCCCCTAATTCCTGCCATAATTCATAAATCTACCAAGTCCCTAATAAATATCTCCATCAACCATCCAAATCCCACCATTGAGCTATTCTACAGTAACCCACCCCCTCCTTCACAAAATCGCAAACTAAAAACTCCCAATTGACATCATCCTCCCTTAAATCACTCCGGAATTACCTAACTCTAGCCCCTCCTACCAACTGTCACTACATACTCCTTAAATATCCGCTCTTCCCATCTTCCCCCATAACATCCTTACCGCTTCCAAGATGTAGTTTCCCCAAGGTCCAAATCGATCGCTAACATCATGCCGGTTATATATTTACATGCGGTAAACAAGTTAATCTGCTTCTCTCGTCTCTAACTTGGAATGACAAGGGTCACATCCAAGACCACAAGTTTACATGTGAAATATTTACAAATTGTATATACCTTGTTATTTGTTTAATTTTTACAATTGTAAATACTGTTATTATTATTATCACAACTGTAAAGTCTCCGGACTAAAAGTTAATTTTAATAAATAAATAAAAAATTCTATTGAAAATAATGTTCCGTGATGATTTGTACAGCATAAAATTATGCATCGAACGGTGTATTCTAGTACGAACGTCGGTCGAAGGAAGTCAAAGAAATCGTTCGTCAAATTTAGGACACTTTACGTCGTTTACGAAAAAAACGCAGTTTGTCACATTTCCAGTGTTGGTATCTCCAAAACCGTCGGCAGCACACTTATTTGTCATAGAAGTAAAGGTTTAGACAATTTCATTCTCTCCCCAACGCACGATCTGATTTTAAAAATCCATTGGGAATGGCCGAAAATAAGCCGACTTTGCTGCCTGTATACCGCTAAACTGGCGCTGAGGATGGGAGTGCCGGTTGCCTACGTCAGGGAGAAAATTATCTTTTACAGAGCATATTAAAATGTTTTAGAAATCACCAAACTGGGCCGATTCACTCAATTATTTGCTTATTGTGCACGCGAATATTACTGATAATGCGAAAAAATCAGCGGTTATTACTAACTACATCCCTTATATTATATACGAGGGTGGCCTGAAAAGTTTCCGACCTCAACATGAAGATGGCAGCACTAGTAAATGAAAGCTAGTGAATTTCGTTGTTCATCTGTTGACAGTTACTCACCAAAGTTTTAGCCAATTTGGAC
Organism: Zhengitettix transpicula; assembly: GCA_037074705.1. Taxonomy (NCBI): domain Eukaryota; kingdom Metazoa; phylum Arthropoda; class Insecta; order Orthoptera; family Tetrigidae; genus Zhengitettix; species Zhengitettix transpicula. The sequence continues at coordinate 9,520,080 of CM073596.1, read as the reverse complement.
GCGCCGTTGTTATGTAACAGTCGTTTCTGTGAGTTGATGTGAGTGTTCTTGTGAAAATGGAGAAAAATCGAGTATCGAGCTGTTATTAAATATTTGTTTTTGAAAGGCAATACGCCTACACAAATCAAAGATGACTTGAGGACACTGCACCTTCATTTACCACACTAAAAGTTTGGGCAGCTGAATTTAAACGTGGCCGTAAGAGCTTGGGAGACGATGAACGTTGGAGACGTCCAAAAACTGCAACTACCGACGAAAACATCGCCAAAGTTCACCAAATGGTGCAACACGACCGCCGAATTAAAGTGAGAGAGATAGCAGAGGTCATGAGAACGTGTTTGTCACATAGTAAATCAACACTTAGGCGTGAGAAAGCTGTCAGCGCGTTGGGTGCCGCGTTTGCTCACGTTAGACGAAAAACGTGTTCGAATGAACATTTCCAACGCTCTGTTGGCGAACTTAATTACTGTAGATAAAACTTGGATACGCCCGGAACAAAAGTACAGTCCAAACAGTGGCCTGCAAAGGGGGAACTGGTCCAAAAAAACAAAAAACTGTTTTTTCTGCTGGGAAAGTGATGGCGACTGTTTTTTGGGATAGTCATGGAGTTATTTTAATCATTTCTTGACAAGCTGAAGGCAGAAACGGCCACATTTTCAGAAAAAGAAAATCCACGAGTTACGGTTTGAACTGGTTGACCATCCGTCTTACTCACCAGATCTAGCCCCAAGCGACTTCTTCTTGTTCCCTCATCTAAAAATTGCGCTCGGAGGACAGAGATTTTCGTCAAATGAAGAGGCAATCCATAAAGACTATGTTGAAAAATAAAAATAAAATATATTCTATCATCGTTGGGTCGGAAAAATTTCAGACCACCTTCGTATAAAACAAGTTTCACTTATGCCATAAGAATATCTTATAATGAAGGAAAATAAAAAAAACGGAATTTCGAGTAGGAAATATGTAAGTAAATATGTCTATCACAAATAACAAAATATATTGTGTCAGAAAAAATTACGCGTAACATCAGTCAAAACTTCTGGTCGTCGAAAAATAAATATTTTTCTGTGACGGGAAAGAATCATTACGAGTGCTTATCAATATCATTTCTTAAACAAAAAAGATAAGACTTTTCAATAGTGTTTGACGGTTTATGCATATAAGCGTATTAAAGTTCCTGTCAAGGTATAGAAGTCGTGAAGATATGAATACGGCTCTGATATCGTTGTATATTTTAAATGAAAAAATTTACGTCGAATTGAAAAATAATAATAAGAAAGATAGCCACTTCTTCTGAATGTATTTGGCCCTTTATATTATTGTATAATTTTATTCAGACTTTTTATTGAAATCAATTTATTTTAATCCATAAAAATTAATGTAATTAAACCTTCATGTTTGCAGCTCAAATCATGACTGTGACGTAGCAGTGGTCTCCGATTGACCTGACCCTTGCCACGGTCACACAGTCTTAATGCACATGTAGGTGTAGTTTTAACCAAAAAAAGTAACCTCTACAGGCGGAAAACTGTAATCCGAAAATCCTGATCTTTTCTATTAGAATATTTAAGGAATACGGATGGAAAAATGTGGACCGGACCGGGAGTCGAACCCACGACGTTACGCTTACCCGGAGGCTGCTCATTTCACCAAGCCAATCCTAGTCGACTCCGACTCCTCCATCCTTAAGCCATATTTGCCTCGCCTACTCTATTCTAGCCTCCTTTCTATCCTCTAGATCACCGAAACCTACATGTGACGTATGCAAGGCAGCCCTGACGATCCAGAATGTCCTCTACGACTGCCAAAAGCACGACTGGACTAGAAAAGCCACAATTCAGAATTACACGAGAGTTATGTACCTCAGCACAGGCAATAAATAACCTACTAAAGTTTACCAAGGAAACGAGGCATTTAAGATCTAATCTAAATAGCCCATGAATCTGAGAATAAGAATAAAACGTATAGTTAATATGAACTATTTTTTGTAAGAGAAAGAAAGAGTCCAGCTTCACAAAGAGTATCTATATTGTTTTGCAACAAAGAAAGAATAGCGAAAGTGCTCAGACTGAAGTCCCCTACATACACAAATAGAATATGAGATATGAACCACGTGCTGGCTCGGATGAAAGGTCTGATTGTTTGTTTAGGCCACATAGTGGCAACTCCCCTCTTATAGCATAGGAAAGAGATTTAAAAGAGGAATATAGCCAAGGGTTAACTAGGGCCTCCAGGCTATAGTTTAAGGATCCTACCCGGCAATTCGCCTAAAAGTGATACAGGGAAAGCCCTAGAAAAACCAGCATCAGGTAGGTCGGGCATTTGGCACTTGTCCCACGCCCTTCCGATGGCGGGAGAAGGGTTTGCTGTGGGGTCGCATCTTTCCCTCTCCGTGCCTTGACCGGTTTAGGAGGCAGCTGGCCGACTATTCCAATAGGATTAGCGAACAACTATTACCGTATGCCCAAGGTCTACGACCCCAGAACTTACACCTCTCAAAACAGATCGAGGTGCCTCGGCATGTAGGAATGTAAGTGGTGAAATTAATTATATATATGGCAACATAAATACAAAAATAGCATGTGAGATAAGAGTCTTATTGGGCGAAGTAAAAATACGTTAAAATGGAAAAAATTACATCCGATAGAAAATAATTAATAGCCAATTCAGACAAAAATGTGATAATATAAATACAACACAACGTTTCTGAGATCCTTGTCCTTTTTTTGAGATTTGTCAACTGACGAGTCCAGTTGTGTCGCTCTAGAAAAAAAAATTCTTGTTGGTATTTATTTCACATCTTTTTTGTCTGAATTTTATTAAAAATGATATATATTGCAACATATAAATGGGAGAATCCGTTGATAGAGGCGAAATATTTGTTGTTGTTGGGTAATTTATTTGTATTGTTGAGTTATCAACAATTGGGGCGGGCACGCGAGCATTGTTGTTGCTGCCTCGAAAGGTCAGTTCCAAGTCGGGAGCGGAAGCGAGAAGATGCTATACAAAATTGTACTTAAAAGCCACGTGCTGTTGTACGTTAAAACAACAGCCGAGTAATTTGCCTCATGTTTCGATTAGTAACCTATTAAAATCATCAAAGTTTGGTTATTCACTTGATAAAATAACCTGCAAGACTCGGAAATTATTCTTCGTCACGGAAATAAATAATTTACTACGGTATATTTCCCGGATGTTATTTTATTGCATATTAGCTGCGTGCCCGCGTATTTGTTTACATAAGGTTCGAAAATAAATTTAATTTTACATTAATCTATTACTCAAGAAATGGCATTAACCCCCCCCCCCTCCCGGTTCCTGTAGAGAAGAAGAAAAATTGCAGATATAAATAAAAATCTTAGTACCTTAAGAGTGTCAAAAATACTCAGGATGCGTTGAGAGAGAAAGAGAGAGAGAATAATATTATTGGTACTTAAAAATATCCTCGGTACCCTAATTCAAATTAAAATTACAAACATTACATAAAAAAGTTAATTATATTCCCGGTGCCTTAGTGAGTCAAAATTTGTTTATGTACCTAGACTGTTAAAAAAAACGTTGACCCGGTACCTTAACAGAATCAAAATTATTTTCCATACCTTAAGAGAGCCAAAAATACTCACAAAAACCGGTAGCCTAAGAGAGTGAAAGTTACTTCCGATTTATTAAGAGAGCTAAAAGCACTCCCGGTAGGCTAACAGAATAAAAAGTTCTGTTCTTTAAGAAGGACAAAAATATCTCAATTACGTTAAGAGAGTCAAAAAAGTGCCCCGCACCCTATAGTAAAGAACACTTCCCATAACTTATAGCGCAGTCATATTAAAACATTTAAAGGGCAATCGAGAGAAATAAATCCCGGAAAATTGGCACAGTTGATGCTTGGTACGTTAGTTTAAAGAAAATGAATAGTCCTGGTAGCGGGGGGGGGGGGGGTGGCGAGCTAGAGGGATTGAGGGGTGAGGCAGGGTTAAAGACGACATGTTTTAATTGTTTTGCTCATAGCTCCGAAACTATCATTCGTAGGAAAAATTGCTTTAGATCAAAGTTGAAGCTGATAAAATTTCCTACAAAAATGTTTTGAATTATTTTTCATGTAAGACCAACGGTTTCGGAGTTATAGGGCAGAGTACGTAACAAACATTATAAAAATCGCACCCTATAGTAAAGAACACTCCCCATAATTTATAGCGCAGTAATATTAAAACATTTAAAGGGCAATCGAGAGAAATAAATCCCGGAAAATTGGGACAGGCTCCTTGTTACGTTAGTTTAAAGAAAATGAATAGTCGCGGTAGCGGGGGGTGGCGAGCTAGAGGGATTGAGGGGAGGGGGTGGGCTTATAGACGACATGTTTTAATTGTTTTGCTCATTTCTCCGAAACTATCACTCGTAGGAAAAAACTGCTTTAGATCAAAGTTGAAGCTGATAAAATTTCCTACAAAAATGTTCTGAATTATTTTTTACGTTATACCAACGGTTTCGGAGTTATAGGGCAGGGTACGTAACAAATATTTTAAAAATCGTGCTTTATTTACATATTATTGTTAAATAACATACGCTTATGAATTCTTTAAACATTAATTAGTAATGAAAAATGTGCAGTATTAAGAAACAATGATGGTGTGAGGGTAGACTGATAGTTTTGTAGCCATCAGCTTTACAGGAATCGGTATTTACCCAAGGCCAGGTGTTTCGCCCCAAGCACTCCACAATCTTCTTTTCACATTACATTCCCACTGTCATCTTCAACACAGTCAAACAACGTTCTGTTTAGTTCGTGAATTTTTATTCACAATAAGGAAACATTACATCAACACTAATAATGGGAATGTTATGTGAAAAAGGATGGTGAGTGCTTGGAAGGGGTGGGGCGGGGCAGGAGGTCTCGAAATCTACAACTGAAGCAGCTGGCCGTAGGTAAAGACCGTTTCTTGTAAAGCTAATGGCTACAAAACTAACGGTCTACTCTCACATCATCATTGTTTCTTAATACTGCATATTTTTAATTACTTTTTAATATTAAAATATTTCATAAGCATATGTTATTTAACAATAAAATGTAAATAAAGCAATTTTTTAAATTTTCTTACTTACTCGGCCCTATAACTACGAAACAATTGGTCTTATGTCAAATATGATTCAGGACATTTTTGTAGGAAATTTTATCAGCTTCAACATTTATCTAAAGCAATTTTTCCTACGAGTGATAGTTTCGGAAGCAATGAGCAAAAACATAGAACATGCCACATTTAAATCTCACCCACACACCACCACCAGGACTCTTATTTTTATTTACACTAATGTGCCAATTTTCAAAACTCCAGGATTTTTTTTCTCTTGATTTGTCTAATTTTACCGGGCTATAAGAAAGTGAAGAATAATCCCGGTACCTTAAGATACTTATAAATACTCTTGCTACTCTAAAAGTGTCAAAAGTACTCCAGGTGCCTTTAGCCAGACAAAAATCCACGTGGTATTTTACGCGAGTCAAAAATATTTACATTACATGAAGATAATCAGATACATTCCCTTTTTCCGAAGAAGGACAAAAATTACTTCTGTTACCTTGAGAGTATCAAAAGTACTCTCGTAAGAACGTGATAAATATTCCCAGAGTCTCTAATATATTGGAGTACTTAAAGAGTTAAACTAAACCATCAAGTTGAATGTCATAATTAAACTCCGCGACATCCATAACCCCGGATTCGCCACCAATCTCGGTAGTTTTCGCGTGATTTTACGTTACGCTCCTCCACCCCCACCCCCAAGAGTCCTCCACTCCCATGCCAAAAGTGATCGATACACAAATAACATCGGGAGGAAGACAACCAATCTAAGTGACCCCTTAAAAATATATCGGCCGTTATTTCAGAAAATTTCACCCTTGTCCACCACCGCCCGAAACGCGGTAGGCGTGTTTCACTCCCGGCAGGGTTTGTTTCCGGTTCGAATATTGTGCAAAATTTGGTGAAATTGCTCCATGCGTTTAATTGACACAGCCATTTATATTTATTAGAAGAAGATACACGCGTCAATGTGCCAATGAGCAGTGACGTCATCGCAAACTAGTCGTGCAGTGACTTTCCAAGCTAGTAATTCCAATCACGCAAATTAATTGATTGCCAGAAAATTATTATTTAGTTTTAAAAAAATATTATTTATTTTAAAAAAATATTATTTATTTAAAAATATATATTTTAAATTATATTCTGAAAAAAAAAATTCTACAAGAAATTGGAGGTAAACTGACTTCAGGGCAAAGAAAAACGATGAACTTATGGATATTTCGTAGGAATTCAAACGGAACTAAATAAAATCGGGCGAAACAAAAAGTCCTTGTCAAAAAGGCAGTTATTTACAGATGGTTGCATACGAGATACACAGAAACACCGCGAAAAGTAATTCTAGAGAATATTTGCGCCTGTAGTACATTTAAATATAATACGCCATTGAACTACAAAGACAACATTTAATTACATACTTGTGAGCGTGTTCTCATTCTTTCTTCATAGATGTATTTTCTTAGTTGTATTCTTCACCGTTGCATTTTATTCCATATAAATACATGTAATTGCGTTTTGAATTGCCCTAGATCCTTAGAAGACGACTAATGGAAACAATAATTCTAAATCACAATTCTTTTGGACACACCTTCAGTTATCTAACAATTGACGAATACAGACGTTTCACTTGTTTAACGATTGAAATTTACAAACATATTCAAATAAACGTAAAGGATATAATTTTTTCCAATAAACTAATAAAATGAATTTGGTTAATTTCATATTAAAAGTAAATATAATAATAATCCTCAATTAATTACAAAAAATGAGTGTAAATATATAATTCATTATTATGCCAACGAAGATACATTTCAGCTTTAAATATAACATTAGTTGATTAAATAAATTTGATATATATCTTTAGTAATGTATGAATTCAGTTTAATTTTTAAATACATATAAAACTTAAATATCTCTGTGAATATTTTCAAAAGAAACATCTTTTATAGTCGTAAAGAGTATCTTTGAGATATTCAATTGTTAAAGACTGGGAAAGATGTGTTTATTTAAACAAAGTAAATCTTTTAACGTCTGTAAAATACTAAGGAGTATTATATTAAAATAAATGTAACATATATCGGTCGTTGTTGAACATCTACAAGTAAAATCAAATATATTTGTCTCCTTAATATTTGAAACAGCAACGTCTATCATATTTACAAGGAATATCTTTGTGACCTCCAACTGTCAACGACTTCGAAACTTTTGTTCCTTTAATGTAAGTAAATATTTTAACGTCTGTAAAATATGAAGGAGTATTATTTTTTAAACCAATAATAGATTTACAAAAAAAGGAAATTGCACGTCTCTAATACAATACACGAGTGCATTCGGGAATGTTCGTGTAACCTCGGGTTAGTTCGGAAGTTTCTTCGTCACAGTCTAGTTTCTATTGACACCTGTTTTTTTAATGCACTGCGCCTATAGGAAATTAGGTTAATGTAATAATGATTCACGTCTGTATAGTTTAAATTAGTAATGTGGCCAAAAACGAACAAATTATAATTTATTTGATTTAATTTAACTTTACATGTCTCGGTCCTGATGTGGATCCTCAACAGGTTTATTAATAAATATATTAAAATGTACAAAGTTCTTAGCTGATAATCAATTATTGTACAAAATACAAACCCAAATAATGAAAATAAATTGAGGGAATTATCAGCGAAGGTTTTTTAACTTTTAGGTGATTAAGCTTCTCCATTACTCAGATTTACTTTCTGTAGCTGCAGTTTCCTCAGCCAGCTGCTAGCCCCTTCATCATGTCACATCGAGACAGGACCCGCAATTACTTTGCACCCTCAATATCCCAAGTAAATACGCCACTTGACATCTCTCCATTACTCCGAGAATTACTTCCTGCAACTGAGGTCCTTTCGCCAGCTGCTCTGTCTAGTCCGAAAACCGACAATCGAGACAGGTCTAATTTGTCTTTGCACCCTCCCCTCACATGTGCGCGATTCTAGCTTCTCCAGATCCTAAATCAACAAGTGACCGGACCCGCAATTACTTTGGACCTGTCGTCTCATCCGTCCTTTTGACCAGCGCTCTCTAGAACAAATTGCAGTTTCCTGTTCTGCTCCCAGACCCGTCATCCAAACAAATGTCTCGTCGGTCTGTCACACCGTCCTTACAAATTACGACTTCCTCTGTCGGCCAAAAGCACTAATCAGAGATAAATGTCTTGCCGCTCCGTCTTGTCACATCGTGACAGGACCTGCAATTACTTTTCACTTGCATTCTCTTTACAAAATGTGCGCTGTTTTGAAGTAATGCATTCCCTCAATGCATTACATTACAATGCATTCCCTCAATGCATTACATTATGTATGTATGCATATGTATATAATTTAAATGTCTGTTTTTGGTCTCATTACTAACATAATTACAAGAGAAAACACCTGATAGGTTCAAGCACTTGCTACTAATCTGAGAGAAATAGTAAACTAATTTATGAGAATATCATATTTCATCTTTGTTAATAAAGTAAGTTTTATTATAAATATACCAAGTTTAACCAGTGTAAATATATTTTATGATAAAACAGACAGTAACAGATTTATATATTTATATGTGCATTGTTTTTCAAATAAAGTTATGAATTTAAACCTTTATTTGCCCCATATTCAATTTTTCTAAATAATTGTGGCTGTCAATACAAAGTAAATCAACTTAAATCAATTGCTCTTTAATAAAGAGTAATAATTCATTTGGCATCTATCCAGTATCCCTCAATTCGTACTTTGATGGATGCACATTCTCCCAAAATTTTCTTTCCATTGTCCCTGTGCATCTTCAATCATATGTTTTCGATTTACATCATTTCCAATAAATGGTTTGAAATTAACTATTCCCAGTTCTTTAATCATTATAAGTTTCATTTCTAAATTCCTTAATGATTTTCTTTTAATAATTCCACCAGCTGCTCCCATTTCAATTTCTTGATACTCAAATATTTCCCTTTGCAATATCTCTACTGTTCCTTCATAGTTATTTGCCATCTCATTTGCTTTTGCCCAATTTCTATTTCTCCCAATATTTTATCTTTCTGTTTATCCACATCTGCAATGTCTAACCCTTTAGTCTCTCTATCATTTTTATCAGCTTTATGCCCCATTTCGTAAATATTTTCATTACATTTATCCTCCAATAACTTTATTTGATAATTCACATGTTCCTATTTCCATGTTTACAACATTCTTATTTAATTCTTCTATAGGATTATATTTTATCCCTACATTGCCCATTTTAATACTCTATCATTTCTCTCTTTTTCTATTTGCCCTAATAATTCCTGTTTCTGTTTTCCCATATCCTCATTAATTATCTCCTGTATATTATTTATATTCTCATCATATTTAACTTCCATTTTATTAATTTTCTCAGATAATCTGCTAGTTTCTTCTCTAGTCTGTACAATGTTTCATCAATCGTACTATTTTTAAATTCAGCTGACATTTTCTCACCATTAGTTTTACATTCTTGTCTATATTCATTCATCTCTGCTTTCAAATCTACTATATTTTTATCACTTCTCATGCTCAAATCTGCTATATTTTTATTTATATCTTCCTTTAGTTTTTCCAAATACTCAAATATCATCCTATTTCCACTATCCCCTTCATTTCTTTGAGAGTAATTAAAATCCTTATTTTCTATTTCATTTTCCAATTCCTTTACCTCTTCTCCTAATAATTCCACATTTCCACGTTTGTTCTCGCCCCCCTGTTTTTCTAATTCCATCCCAGTATTTTCAGATATGTCAAATACTTGTTCCTCCAATTCGTCACCAATCGCTTGCCCACATTGATAAATCTCTTCTTCTGAATCCATTTAATTACTCACTCTATTGTCTTCAGTTATCCTACCATTTACTTCTATTTCTATTTTATCCGGCAACTGCTTTTTATTTCTTAACAACATGAACTATCATCGAATTTGTTATTCCTAATAGATCCTCACAATTTAAATGCACAATTAATTATTATAAATAATTCTCTTAATCAAACTCTAAATTACACACGCACAAATAAAATTGCGAAATATTGCGTGCACTTATTACTATTCTACTTGCATCAATACTTCAATGCTATCGTCAGATTTCGTTTTTCTTTCAACAAAGTGTTCTATTCTTTACTTAAAGTAACGTGCCCCACGTTGGACCGCCAATTTGTAGTAAACACCCTTATTATTTAAAACAGGTTAATGTGGGCCGCAAGTTGATGACGCCAATTAATAATATTTACTTTTTATACTTAAATGTTGGGCGCCAATTTGTAATAATACTACCACTTTAAACAAAACAACTATTATTTATTAAGACACAGTTAACAATTACATAAATAATCTAAAGAAATTTTACAACAATTAATAAGTAATGTTATGTAATGAAATTTTATCTTTCTCATGCTCTACCTACTGAACTAGCCATCTGGCGCTCAATTCAGCCATCATTATCTCCTTATGTCAACTCTGCATGCCTTCTGCTGTTGACCACGCGAGTCCAAATATATGTTTGTTATAAAAGATTTCTTTTAATTATTACAATATCCCACTGTGATAAAAAAAGTAAGGTGAAATTGTAATTTAAAACTCCCGGGTATTAGGAAGGCAGGTAATTTTTCTTCCCTAGGTTGGTAGGACTGTCTATAATATTTTCCAAGCGTCTGTTTGTTAAAAGGTTTAATTATCTCCGAGTTACACGTGTTTTTATAAATAACCAAAAGTGAATTTATCGATTTTTGCAATGGGTGGTTTTGTTGAGCAAAGAACTTGTATCACAATTTTCTTTGCGGAACGAATATTCTGGTGCGGACACGTTGAAAATGTTGCGGAAGGCCTTTGGTGATCAAACTATGGCACAAAATAACGTTTATAAGTGGTAAAACGACTTCAAAGAGGGCCGAGAACGCGTTGAAGACGACCCGCGCTCTGGACGACAATCAACGTCTACCGACGAGGGCCACGTCCAAAAAATCAAAGATTTGGTGCTTGAAAATCGTCGATGGACAATTAGAGATCTCGCTGATAGTGTTGGAATATCGTTAGGCTCAGCCCAAACCATTTTGAAGAATGTTTTGTGTCTCAAACGCGTCAAGTCTCGATTGGTGCCAAAATCGCTCCATTTATTGGGAAAAAAAAGCGTCGCGTTGATGTGTGTGAAACTTTGCTGTCTGACTATCAGGACCACTTGAAATGCATCATTACTGAAGACGAGACTTGGATTTACGCATACGACACTGAAACCACCGACCAATACAGCGAATATTGTGCAAAGGTGAAGCAAGACCGAAAATCAAGGTGATGTTGACAGTTTTCTTTGATTATCGTGTTGTGGTGCACAATGAATTCCTTCCGCCGGGCCAAACTGTCAACAAAGAATATTATTTGAGCGTTAGGCGTCGTTTGCGTGAAGCTATTCGTCTGAAACGGTAGGAATTATGGGCGAACAACTCTTGGTTCCTTCATCACGATAATGCACCATGTCATACTGCGTTGGTTCTTCGTGACTTTTTTTGCCAAAAACTCGACTCATATCGTTCCGCAACCATCGTATTCGCCTGATTTCGCTCCGTGCGACTTGTGTTCAGCAAACTCAAAACGCCAATGCGTTTTGACACGATTGAGGAGATAAAAACTAAATCGAAAAAGGTCTTGAAGGCTATACCGGAAAAAGACTATTCCGACTGTTTCGAGGACTGGAAAAAGCGTGTTTTATCGGACGGGGATTACTTTGAAGAGGATGAAATTGATTTGGAAGAATAAATAAAGAATTTATATTTTATAAATAAATTCACCTTGCGTTTTGTTCACATTAATTAAATTACGACATATTTATGTCCTAAAGTGGACCCTCTTCAAGCAAAGATAACAGAGTAACAGTAAATACAGAGATATGTATTGTAATAACCAGTAAAGAAGGAGATGAATTCTGTTCTTATTTTTATCAGATTTGTTTACAAACTCAGACTGGGGATTCTTGAGTGGTTTGTAGAAGAAAAAAAAGAAAAGATAATAATAAAATGATGGATAAGTGGCTTTTAGAGAAGGGAAGGACTAATAATTGGGGCATTTTGCGGCTCTTAGGGATAAATGGTTGTGACAATATCTTGACGACGGAACCCTGAAAGGCATGATAACTGATGTATGGTGGACGATGTAATTATATTAAAAGGAGATGTTTATTTTAATTGATTGAGTGGCTCTCGGAGCGGGAGAAAGGCAACAGATGAAGTTTGTTTGGCGAACGTGGAAATGCAAAAAAAACTGTGAAAACAAGGGAATATTCTGGGGTACCGAGTCTAATTTATCAAATGTATTGAAGTTAAATAAAATTGTTTTGATTTTATAAAATTTCATTAGATTTGTGTAATTGTAAATTTGTGTCTTAATAAAAAATAATTGTTTGTTTAAATTGGTAGTTTTATTTGAGGTGTTACAGTATATTTTAAAGATATTATTGAAGGAAAAAGGAGTTTATAGTTATAAATAAGTGATACAGATTACATTTAAAGTAATTTTGCAACATGCTTGTCTTCTTTCAATTTAAACTGTCAGTCATTTCTAATTATAAATTCATTTTCCTACAATAATGTCTTATAAATATATCAAGTCTATGTGAATAAATTTGATGATAAAACAGACATTTAAAAAATATTTGATTATAATACTTAATTGAATTACAACCTGTATCAGTACTCATGTGGAGCCTCTTCAGGCAAAGATAAAAGAGTAACAGTGATATGTACATTATAAGGTATAATTGTAGTAAAAAGAATTTATAATTATAAATAAGTGATACAGAATAAATAAAAAGTAGACAAACATATTACAAAATTACTATTTATTCTATATCACTTATTTATAATTATAAATTCTTTTTAATAATAATAATTATAATTTTTTATTTTTCCTACAATAATATCTTTATAATATACAAATATCTGTATTTACTTTACCTAAAGTGGGTTTAAATGTGGACTGAAACATTTCATAATTTAATTAATTAAAGAAAATTGTGTTATTGGCAACAAATCTATATTTTATTGTTGAATTCAATACCTATTGAAATTAATTAACATTAATCATATATGTGAATGTTTCATAACTAATGCTTTACTTGTGGCTGTATAGTTTCCAGGTTTAACATTACATTTTGATCATCTTTCTGAATTGTTTTATAAAGGACAGTTTCATATATTTTTACTTTTGATATTTCATCTGATAAGCAATGCAATTAATACAAGTAGAACCGTACGTATCGCACCCGGGTTAGAACTTCATCAGGTGAGCAATAGTTAACGAACAGAAGACAAGACCTTATTGATTAATCCACTTCCAAGGTTGCCGGACCACCCATTATTAAATTTCTTCAAAATTCTTTTAATACAATATTTTAAAAAATTTGAACCTGATAGTGAGAATAATTTTGTAGGTTTATTTCTTTACAAAATTGACCACCCCCTCCTCCAAGACGGTCAGTTCTTAAGTATGTAACATTCCTTCTTCAACTCAATCATAAATTACTCTATTACTATAGAAATTGATCACTCACAAGTAAACGTGATTAATTTTGCGGAGTCTAAAAATAAAATAAAACGAATGTTAAAGAGATGATAATAAAAATAAAAGGAAAGAGTGGTAATAAAAAAAAAGAGATTAACAGTGTAATAAATTATCAGTTCCAGACGAATCAGAGAGTTAAAGGTTAATTGATAAGATAGTGCGTGACCCCAGCACTATGTAGGAACTATGGAAAGGAAACATAACATTAAAATTATAATAGTGGGGGAAGATAAGGTCGGAATATTGGCAAAGTTGTGAGAAACACACGTAAGAAAACAACTCGAATGAAAAATAAAAACAGTGTGTTGTGAGGATAATGTAGGCTTACCGGAAATGAGATGCTTCTAAAATTAGACCCACTATGACACTTGAGTTTTAAGTACCAGGAGATAACTGAAGATGGAATCCAACAAAAAGTATTCGAGGGAGTAAGACAAGAGATCACAGATAGTAGTAAAGAAATGGAGGCAACCAATAATCAGGATGAGGTTGTTATTACCTGATAAACTCTGGCTATTAAAAAGAGGGGGATAATAAATATAGTCCTATTGCAGAGAAACTATACCAGTTAAAGACAAAAAAAACATTTCATTCAATCTTTCCTTTTCTTTCTAGAGAGCCGGATTCCTGACTTTATTCCCCTTATTTCGCTTCCTTATTTATGTTTTAACAATGAATTCAGTATTCTAAATTTTAATTCCCCTGCCATTTTGACTCTAACCTCGGTTATTTTTATAAAACGACCCTCCACCCCAACCGTAAATTACACACAAAAATATAAGAAGAAACGCTAACGGATCTGTGACCCCGAAAAAGTTTACTTCGGTGATTATATCGCCCGTTTTAACATGTTTTTAAAATTTCGAACCCCGTCCCTGGGGTTAAACGGCACGTTGAATGTCAAAGTTAAACTACGCGACATCCATAACCCTGGATTCAACTACAATCTCAGTTGCTTCTGCGTTATTGTTATGTAATGCCCCTTCCTGCCCTAAGTGTGTTCCCCTCCCATGCCATAAGGGGCTGAAATCGAGAGGAACACTATAAATCACCTCCCCTAGAAGATGAAGGCAGTGCATTTGTCCGTCGAAACGTCGCGTTACAATCGCATTGTTACCCGGATGGAAACCCGAGAACTTTTTCTTCAACTATAAATCCTTTTGAAAAATATTTATCCGACGCGAATATCGACCGTTTGAGCATGTGTGAAAATTTCCAACCCTTCCCCCTGGTTTTACGCCCACAGTTTTTTGTTCTGGTTTGAAAGGACCACGTGTACGAAATTTGTATCCGGAAAATACATAACCACACAATCACACAAAGTCATTTTATTCATTAGAGTGATATTAATAATGTTTTATGATAAAACAGCCAACAATAGACATTTAAAAAATATTTTATTATGTTACTTAATTAATTTACAAATTTTATCGGTCCTCATTTGGACCCTCACCGGGAAAAGATAACAGTAAATACATTATAAGATATTATTGTACGAAAAAGAATTTATAATAATATAAAGCGATACGGAATAATAGAAAGTAGACAAACATAAAAAATACTATTTATTCTGTATCACGTATTTGTATATATATAAATTCTTGTTTTTCCTACAATAATATCTTTATAATACCTTTGTACTTATTTTCTTTTTCATTTTCTAATAAATCAAATAAAATTTTGGTGAATTTGTGTCATTCGGTGTTATATCATCAAATTTATTGACAAAGACGTTAAACTTGATATATTTATAATTTTTGCTTTACCGTTGTTAACTTGTTTTAATTTCTTCAGTGAACTAAAGTGACTAATAATTCCAGAAATTCAAACAAGTTTTTTTTTCAATGCCTCTAGAAAAGTAGATATGGTTCCAAGAAGAGCTGCTTTCGACCGTGACGAGAGATAAGGAATAAAGGAAGAGGGGAGAAGTTGTTGAGTATAAAATTACAGTCTCGAATCAGCAACGTCTTTAAGAGGACATTAAGAAAGTGGAAAAAATACCTGGAAATGTGGTGGAGAAGGAACGAATAGTAGATCGATATGGTGGCAAAAAGAAGAGTTAATGTGGGTCGAAGAGTTCCATCTTGAATAGAGTTGTGAAGGGAAATGGTAAACTGTATCTAAGGACACATCCTAATGATAAATTGTTTGCTGCATGACGTCATCCGAGGAAGGAAGGAAGCAAGGAAGATTGCAGCTGCTACACATGCTAGAAAATAAGGACCTGCACAACACTCAATAAAAATAATGAAAAATGACGCTAGTTAGAAGGCGAGTGACGTTGAACTATTAATTCTACCAATTAACGTAGCTCTCACGCTAATTAATTGACAAGAAGCAAGTACACAAGAGGCATAAATAACGTTTCCTGACGAATGATTGCCTTGCAGTATTACATGGCAAGGGCACGAGACCGACCATAAGAACGAAGGTGATATATGTGATGCTGTGTTTGTAGCACTAGTTGTAGACTTTCGCCGCCGCCGCGAGTCAACGCAACGACTCTCCTGTTAGTGGTAAATATATGCAGGTTCTTCAATTATCCTACGAGTATTGTCTTACTCAACGCCGTCTCTCAATACAACATCCTTCACTTTCAGTCAAATATATTGTTACATTGAAATACACTAACTACACAAAGAGGTAGTGTATATTGACAGACGTTGGTGAACTCAGGACCAACAGCTTCCTTGGCCACTGAAGTGTTGAGGGTTGGGAGACTTGTAACCGCCTCGCCATAATTCTCCTGTTGCTGTCAGTGGGAGATAGCCCTAACTTGGGTAACTAGATTGTGCCGACGAGTTTCAAAGACCTCCACCCTGTGGGGCGACCCTGGACACGTCAGTTCCTACGGAGCAATGCGCGCAGCCGGTCAAGGTCGTCCCTTGGAAATAAGTGAGTAAGGATAACTCTTTGTTTAGTTAACTTGGCGTCTAGCTTCCAAAAATGGTCACCTACAGCAGTTAGAAAGAAATTTTAGATAATCAAAGAGAGAAAATAGCTAAGCTTTGCAATGTTTCTTTGTCCAATGTGATACCTGCTCCTGATATGAGTCATACATACCAGTTACCGGCGTTGATAAGCAAACTTTGGAGCATTTTCATTTAAGTAAGCCAAAACCAAGCTTGACTGAATGGGATGAAATAGTGCATTCGGTGCGTCAGGACCCTGGTCCAGGCTCCCAAAAGCCGACACACGTTGGAGGCGGACTCAAGGGGTTGTGGTTTTGCGGGCACAACTTCTCTTCTGTCATCCCCAGGGTGCAAAACCCAGTCCGACGAAGTATCCCCTTTCGAAAAAAGGCCGTTGGGAAGCAAACCATGTATTCAAAGATGTACATATACGTAACAAATCAAAATGTAATAGGCTACTTGACTAATTTTGGAAAATTATCATAGATTGTTTATTGTCATTTTATGTTAACTATTTAGGCTTTTTTTCATCGAGTACTGCTATCATTACGACGGAATTGGACGACAAAGTTTAATTAAAAAATAAAGACCATCAAAACGGTCCCTTTAGAGCCCCTCTAATATAAGGCCGGGCCGTCCGCCATTTTTAATCTTACGAAACTGTCTTGATTTACTCATGGTTTAAGCAAGCACGTGTCGGTTGTCGAGCATGAAATGTTTTAAGATTGAATACCATCCAATAACATTCATCACTTTTAAATTACTTAGGCTAGATTGCATTAGAGTACATAAATGTTTTATTTTCTCAATAATTATTTTATCACCGGTTAAGATTTCATAAGTAAACTCAAAATAGTAAGTGAATTTTTTTTTAATTTTAAAGATTTAAATTAAATTAACAATCTTAAAAGATGGAATTAAAATATACACCAACCACGTATAGTAAACAAAATGGACTTTTAATTGCTTAAATAAAATTTAAAAAAAATTGATTCCAGCAGGTATAAAAATAGTCAAATCATTTTTATTTTTATTTCTGATTTTTTTACAGCAGTCTTAGTTTCAAAGGAAACAGTATCTTCTTGTTTATTGTTTTCATGCTGATCAATACTACTAAAAATATTTGATATTATTCATATATATTGTAATACTATTTAGAGGCCATTAGTGATTTTGATAATTGGATATTTATGGTGGATTGTTAGCGGTACCAATTTCAAGGCAACAATACAGGCGGGATTTTGTCGTGCTGAACCGCGGGGTTTTGCACAGTCGGGTGTTGGAAGTCGGAAGGCGAACAGCCTGGCAGGCAGATTCATCCGGAAAGGTTACAATTTAAATTGAGTATAAAGTTTTGGACAGTGAAATCTATCGTAAAGTTACAAGGAGTAACCTAATAAATCACGCCACAATAAACATATATAAGTACAGTAACCGTCATAAATTCCACAGAGAGACAATTTGTAACAATCTGTCCAACCAATAATCCGGAAGACCTTTTAATGTGAATTGTGAGGTGAGCCCGAGCAGAAGAGTTTAAGCCTGGTACCAGCAGATCTTTTGTAAGTACAAAGAAATTTGATGAAGTTTTGTAAACGATAACTAAAGATAAGTTGTCAGATTCCGATTTCACGTTTCTTTGATTGTTTAACTTCTTAGGTTGTAAAGGAATTTGATTGTTTAACGTAAATGTAAAAGTTGTTTCTTTTCTTAGAAGGCCCAGATAAATGACCCTGAGAAAAAAGTTGTAAAATCTATAAAATTGAAAACTTTAAATGTAAATAATCTCATTTAAAAATGTTATAAATTTCACCTGAATAAAAGTAAATTGTCGTGTAAAGTTTTAAAGAATGTATTTATTTTGAAATCCTTCTCTTTAAATTAGTTAAATATAATTGATTCATAAACCAACTATTGAATTCATCTAATTCAATTAATCTTTTGTGTTTATTACAATATATATATATATTATATGGGTAGAAACGTTTCTGTAATTTTATCTAGGTTATATGGACGTCAAATCTAATTAAATCCATAAAAATTATTAAAATAATTTTTTAAATGAGTTACAATATAGTTTTCTTTTATTTTAATTATTTAATTACACTAGAATGGCAAGGTACACAACATTAAAACCGAAGTTACTTTGGAATACCAGTCTAATCATAATTGCGTCCATTTCGGACAGGTTGCTACAGCTTTCAGAAAGTTACTATCAATTATACAAAAATTAGAAAATTAGTACCTTGTTAGAACCAATTTAATCACTAACAATTATAAAAATATCGTAAAGTAATAAATTAACTGGCACCGTTCCAAAAACGCTTTGAACTTCATACGTCCCCACTCAATGGTTACCGGCATGTGACGTCACTAAGCTTCCAGCCAATCACAGAATTGTTTTAGATCACGTGGCCGAGTCGAAAAATATTACATTTTAATTAATCATTTATTGCAAATAATTCACAATTGATAGGATTCACGATGAAGAATCTTGTAGGATGAAAGCAAGCTATTGTGAACTTGGAGTGAAGTAGAAGAGGATAATGCTGTAGAGTCCTGCAACTACGTACCGAAACAGTGATGGTTGGTCTGAAGGCACATAATGTGATCCACAACCTCCGGAGAAATAAGAGGAAACTTCACCAGACTTCTGGAGTCGGAGTGAGTTACACCTCCTGTCCGTTGTAGCCATAAAACCCCAGTGACACATCTGGGAAACCTGAGCCCTCGGGTTATCAAATATCGACTGGTAAAAGAAAGGAAATAATATCGCTGCACGCTCTATCCTTATCGCCTACTAATTATTGTTCCCAGACATTTCCATCTTGCCTCCACTGCGATAAGGCATCCTTCTTCAGGCCATCTGGACTTCGTTACGCTTGATCCTTTTAACGGATAACCCTTGTCGTGGGAGTTACTTCAAACGGCTTAGGCACGACCTACCTAAATGAAATAATCAAGCGTAAAAACGGCAGGAGCAGACCCAGACTATCATTCATTGACTAATTCCCAACAACGAACCTCTGAAGACAGGATGGCAAGACCTGGTAATCAACCTACGTCATCATAGTGTGCCGTTTCGCTTCCTCATGCAGACATCTTACGAGGGTTGCTCGAAAAGTCTGATAAATTTATATGAAGGAGCGGGAAATTTATCACTTTCCCGTCATCCATGGCAAACATGATCCTTTCAAAGATATTTCTAAAAAGTTTTAAACATATGCCAGCCGTAGATTGTTGTTGGCAGCCTTCTGTAGTGTTAGATGACAATGGTCATTAAACCCTTTCATTTGAAGGGGTTTGGACAGCCGCAAAAATCAAAAACCGAATTGGGTGAAGATCATGCGGACTCTGCACAAGCATTGAAGATTATTTACTTCTGGATTAATGCGTTTAAACGAGGTCGTAGAAGAACAGAAGATGAAACTCGCTCCGGCCGCCCAATTGAGGTCACCACTCAGGAAAACGTCGAAACAGTTCACAGTATCGTAATGGAATATCCCAGACTAAAAGCGCGTGAGGTAGCTGATGCCGTAGGCTTCTCAACTGAACGAGTGCATTTCATCCTCCATGAAAAAGCTTTGCGCACGATGGGTACCGCGACAGTTGACCAAAAAACCGATTCGAAAAACATTTCAACGCAGAATCTAGCAATGTTTAGGCGTAGCCCACAAGACTTATCGGAACCGTCGTTGAAACTATGAAAATCACTATACTCCAGAGACAAAAAAAACAATCAAAACATTCGACAAAAGCTGGCGAAAGTGCACCGGAAAAGGCGAAGTCTGTTTTGTCAGCTCAAAAGGTGATGGCCACTGTCTTTTGGGATTCTCAGAGTATAATATTCATATATTTCTTGGAAAAGGGCACAACCCTAACTGGACTATATTATGCTGCTCTGTTGGATCGTTTGAAACGGGTGTTCATTGAGAAAGTGTTGTTTCATAAGGACAATGCGCCAGCGCACACAGCAGTAATCTCAATGACTAAAGTGTAAGAGTTGGGATTCGAATTGATTTAACATCCACCCTATTCACCAGACCTAACACCAAGTGACTTCTTCCTGTTCCCGAACTTGAAAATTTGGCTTGGTGGGAAGAAATTTTCATCAAATGAAGATGTTATCGAGTCGACGACTGAGTATTATACAGAGTTTGACAAAAACTATTTTTGTGATGACTTGAAAAAATGGGAAACTCTGCGGGCCAAGTGTATAGCCAAGGAAGGAGACTGTGTTGAGAAATAAAGTAAGATTCCTATAAAAAAAATTTTTTTGTTACATTTAGCTGAATCATCAAACAATCCTAGTACACGAATTCGAAAGTAGAATAGCAAGGAGGGTTCTGGCATAATAGCTCCAAATTCCACCACCAGATGTCGCTTCGATCGCTAAATGTCTCTACTGTCGGGGGGGCGTGGCGTGTGACGTCACCAGATGTCGCTACTGTGGCTATGACGTCACTGAATAGTGGTTGAATTTTTGGAACTATTATGCCAGAACTCTCATAGCTATTCAGTGACGTCATAGACACAGTAGCGACATCTGGTGACGTCACACCCCACGCCCCCCCGACAGTAACATCTAGCGATCGAGGCGACATCTGGTGGAATTTGGAACTATTATGCCAGAACTCTCCTTGCTATTCTACTTTCGAAGATAACCGGCGTGGACCCTTGCCGAGTCAATCTTGTAGTAAATCACATGCTCAGCTTGAAGTGTTTAATGCTACTTATGTACATGTAATTGAAGAGTGACAATACACAACTTCCTTGTTGCGGGCATTGAAGTAAGACTCAAACGTCTTAGGAAAACGCAAAAGATGTGCCCGAAATGGATTCTAGAGACTACGCTGTGACAAGGGTCCAATTACAGATTCCTTCGAGGGTTAATTTTCGTAAATGAAGAGTGAAAGGAATAGTGTTGAGGAATATTGTCTTTCAGGACACTTTAAAAAGCAAAATATGGAGGAAAAAGCTAGAATTTCTAAGAAACCAGGGCATGTTGGAGTTGATGCAGCAAAGAAGGGCGTACAGAACCTCCAATGAGAAAGAATATAGGAGACTGAACAAAGCACTAAAATATATCAATGAAAGATTTGATAATATTATGGGAATCCAGAGAAAAGGAAGATACAATGTGTAAAAAGATAAATGAACTGGAATGGGGTAAAAATAAGAATAGAGGAATCCCAGGGGAAGCGCATTACTGATGGAAATACTGAAACAAAATGACATTGACTGTAGAGATAGAAGACTCGTTCTCAACTCGTAATTGGGCCAGAAAGTGAAGATGTGTCTAGATCAGGGAGAGACAAGAAGTATAGAAAGCCTAAGATGCTGCTAATCACCTTATTTGTTTAATATTTGTGAAGAATGGCTGGCCACGGAAGCTATGAAAGGAGTTGGAGACTTTGTGATAGAAGGAAGAGTCATCAACTTAATCAAATACGCAGATGATCTTCTGTTACTGGCAAAGAAAGAGGAACATCGAAAGAAATAATAAATCGATTGGTAGAAAGAAGAAGAAAATATATAAAGGTCAAAGGTGATGAGAATCTCAAGGAGACAAGTACCTTAGCGAATCATTGTCGGAAGACAAGAATTAAGGAACGAGGAGAGTTTGAAATACTTAAGAATGTTCACTGTACGAAGGAAATAAGATCAAGAATCGTCAGGGTCGAGAGAGGCCAAGTAAAGAAGGAACCCGGAAAATGCTACATTTGGACCACATCTCTACACAAAGCAGAGACTTGGACACTTAGGAAAATGGAAATGAAGTACCTGGAGAGTTTTCCGATGTGGTGTTGGAGACAAATGAACAAATTAAATAGGCGGAAAACGAGGAAGTTTTGCAAAGAGTGAAGAGGTCAAAGCCCTGCATACAATTCTGAGGGGGAAAGCAAACTGAATTCGACAAATTTGAAGAAGAAACTGACTTCTTCGTGATGTTATGGAAGGGAAAATAGAGATAGTTGAGAGTTGGTGGAAGAAGAATTCTGTTGCTGGATGGGTTAAAGGAGAAAAATACTGGATTCTAAAGGAAAAAGCCAATTATGGAGAAATAAATATGTAGACTTCATGCCGTTAGTCAGATAACTTAATAATTATATAATACTAATGGCATGGAACTATACCGTGGTTATTCACTTCCGCGGAGGGAAGTGAAGGTGACGATGATTGTGTTAGTCTCTTAACATCAGAAATGCGAAATCTGGGATAAAAAACAGGCGCAAAAAGTTTCTTTGACCTTCCTGTGCGTGCTTCGGCATAAATTAAACCAAACCGCCAAGTGACCCTCGAAGCACAAAATGGAGAAGGTTGCTAAAAAAAATCCAAGCGATGATTGGAGCTCCAGATATTTACCCAAGATAGATAATATAGTTTTCTGAACAATTACAGTACAGACAATATTTATTTATTGATAAAACAACGTTTCGGTACGTGTTTGTACAATATTAAATAAAATTAAGAATTAATAAATTATGGCATTTAAATTTAGTTTGAGATTATACACAATTTTTTCTGGCGAATAGGGTGGCTGAATAAAAAAATTGGGACTCGTCCTGAATAAGTTCGTTTTCGGAACCAGTTCGTTTCAATGAAGTTATGGTTATTAATGATACACATCTAAGAAGATAATTTTTTTTCCAATTCATACGTGAATTGGAGTTTATCATGGTAATTATTAATAATTTTGTTGATGTCGTTAATTTGGTTTTTACTTACTTACTATACAAAAAATGTCGACATATCTAAGGTATTTAATAGGTTTGTTTTCTAATTTTTTTAAACACTGAGTTTCTGAATCTCTCATTACAAATTCCGAAAAAATGGGTGATACCGGGACCTCATAGGAGAGCCTTCTATCTGTTGGTATCTATTTACCCAAGATGTTTCCATAGAGGCGCCATAGTTCGAGAGACGAGGCAGAAGGATCCGTCTCCAGGACATTGAAGTGTTTTCTCGGTACAGTAATCAATTCCGCGTGGAGGTACGAGAGATGAGCAATAGTCTATAGTACGATTAAAATTAGATGGCCCGTTGCTGTCATTTCCCGCCGCGAGGCGTGACAATAATCAATCCTGAAGGTCGGGGACAAGCGGCGTTGCCGAACAATCTCTGTGTGTTCAACTGTTTTCAGTGAGCTGTTTATGAAGTCCACGTGTGGCAACGCCGCCTACCTCAACGCCTTCTTATTTTAATGGCACTTTAATGCTCGAAGCGCAGAGTTGATAAAGGAAGGACAGGACAGCGTGAACCCCGCCACTATATAGGGACTGAGGAAATGAAACGTATCGTCAATTTGGTTTGCAATACTGGAGGTGTGTGTGGGGGGGGGGGGGACACCAGTGGAAAACCAAACCGAAGGAATAATGAAACATGATTGTGGAGGGAGAATAACAAAAGCTATCAGGAAGTGATTGAAAAGGCTTTCTAAAAATTGCCCAGATTCACAAATTGAAGTTTCAAGAATATTCAGAAAATAACTCGAGTTCGAAACCGAGTAATCGTGGGAGGAAGAGAAGAGAACAGGAGTGAGTAGTAAAATAATTGGAAGCAATCTTTATGGAGGTAGTTACTACTACCAGATAAACCCAGGCTATTAAAAGTCGCCCAAGTCCTTCTGCCAGGCCAAAGTAGAACAGATAGAAAAGACAACGCAGATTATTTCACTTCAGTCCTTTCTAACTTTTCTCAATTCTCTTATACCCCTTTATATTTTTCACATTTAAACTACTTTCCTAAATTTATGACTTTCACTATTTATTTAAGTACTTATACATTTTCCTATTTATGTTCATAATTTTTCTTTTACCATTTTTAAATCGTTCGTATTTATCCAGACGAGAAACTAACGTGAGTAATAAATCCCTAATATTAATAAATAATTTTTTTCAAGTCCTCAAGGTAATTCGATGACGTCACAGCGTCGAGAGGCTGACCCAGGTCCACGCTTGAGGCTGTCGTATGAGATATATGACGTCACAGGGTCGAAGGGGTTAACTAAGTCCCCCGTTTCTCTGGCTGGTAGTCTACGAGTGTTAATTGTCTGCGAGGTTTTGTTTAGAGGCGATTAATTGACTTGACCTCAATTTTAGATGAAATATACAGCTCAGAAAGCACCATAACGCTTAAAATATGAGAACACATGAAGTTGTCTCCATATTCTACTACTTTAACACAATAAATTTATAATAAAATTGTAAAGAAAAGTCATTGCGTGTCCTCAATAATTGTGCGAGGTGCTGGCAATTGAAATTGCTATCTCCACAGCAGCATTTAGATGCATGCGCAGAAGTACGAATACGGCCACTGCGCAGCCCAACAAGTCAACGTATCACGATCGAATGCAACAGGTGCCGTCACTGCGCAGCCGGCTGTATTAAGACACTAATCAGGTGAACACCTAGTAATTAACGAGCCATAACAACAAATATTAATTTTGAACAATACAAAATTTAAAAACGTTTCGATCAACTGTTGTGATCCTAGTCAATAGTAGAGACATTACAAAGACCATGAATAAAATATATCAATTAACAAAGATAATTTAATAACGCATCATAAATATTTTTTAAATGAAAAGTGTCATCTTTAACGTTTAACGAAAATTTGTTGGACTTAATATAGAGCATTTCTGAGATTAACCTTTTATTAAAATTAACGTCCTTATCTAGAATAGCAGTATTATCAAAATTGAAGGAAGTTTTAAGATACAAACAATGTTTTGTAATAGGAGAATGTTTATAAAGTGGAAATTTTACATTACATTTATGTTACTTAATTCTACTTAAGAAAGATCGTTCGGTCTGGCCGATATAACAAAATAAGAAATTAATGCAACTAATTTTATAAACAACATAATGGGAACAAAAAATTATAAGACAATAGTTATGTTGTCAAAAATAAATAAAGACAAATAATTAACACATTTGATTTTCAGAGATATTAATTTTTTTTTTAATAATCATTCTAAATTTTTGTATCAGTCAACAGAAACTGCTGTACAAGTTGTAGTAGATTTATGGAAAAGGGATATTGGAAATGATACAGTGGACCTGATTGGACTTTCTAGACTGTTTGTAGAGATAAGTTAATTGATAAATTGTTTAGGTATGGTGAGAGAGGAAGAGCTTTGAGTGGGATAAAAGATTCCTTAATTAATAGAAAACAGTATGTTAAAAGTAATGTAGCATTTTCTGCACTTAAAGAAATTGATTTTGGAGTGCCTCAAGGCAGTAAATTAGGGCCACTGGTATTCATTTTGTACATTAATGAATTACCAAAAGTAGTGAAGGAAGTAAAAATTTCATCACTTTGCTGATGACACCCTGATCTTCTTTTTGGAGTGCCTCAAGGCAGTAAATTAGGGCCACTGTTATTCATTTTGTACATTAATGAATTACCAAAAGTAGTGAAGGAAGTAAAAATGCATCACTTTGCTGATAACACCCTGATTTTCTTTTTGGAGTGCCTCAAGGCAGTAAATTAGGGCCACTGTTATTCATTTTGTACATTAATGAATTACCAAAAGTAGTGAAGGAAGTAAAAAATTCATCACTTTGCTGATGACACCCTGATCTTCTTTTTGGAGTGCCTCAAGGCAGTAAATTAGGGCCACTGTTATTCATTTTGTACATTAATGAATTACCAAAAGTAGTGAAGGAAGTAAAAAACTCATCACTTTGCTGATGACACCCTGATCTTCTTTTTGGAGTGCCTCAAGGCAGTAAATTAGGGCCACTGGTATTCATTTTGTACATTAATGAATTACCAAAAGTAGTGAAGGAAGTAAAAATGCATCACTTTGCTGATAACACCCTGATTTTCTTTTTGGAGTGCTTCAAGGCAGTAAATTAGGGCCACTGGTATTCATTTTGTACATTAATGAATTACCAAAAGTAGTGAAGGAAGTAAAAATGCATCACTTTGCTGATAACACCCTGATTTTCTTTTTGGAGTGCCTCAAGGCAGTAAATTAGGGCCACTGGTATTCATTTTGTACATTAATGAATTACCAAAAGTAGTGAAGGAAGTAAAAAATTCATCAGTTTGTTGACGACATCCTGATTTTCTTATCTGGCAAAAATTATAAAGATATTGTAAATAAAATTAATGTTAAGGTTGTAAATATTATACATTGATGTGTCAATAAATTAAGTTTGAATACTAAGAAAACCAAATGTATGTATATAGGGAATAAATTGCAAGACTGTGATATAATTATGGGAAATAGAGTGGGTTAAACATTAAATTTAATAAATATGCAGAGTTTGTTGAAAAGAAATTAGCAAAAAAAATAGTAGTAGTCTGTAGGTTAATAAATATTTTGTCCCTTAAAGCTAAATAAAAAGTATTTATGTCAATAGTAGTTCCTCATATATTGTAATACCAATTAAGAAGGCAAATTAAGAAGGCCATTATTTTGTTTAAATTTTTATAATATTTGTTTCACTGCACAGACTAGAGCTATTATTAAAATCTGTTTAATGACTCAGACTGGAGATTTTGGGGTGGCTCTTATAAAAATAATTGGAGATCTTTGGCGGATTTTTGATATAATATCTGACTGACGTCGGGACAAGTCTCCAAAGGAACGACGGACAGCTGCCTTGTTGACATTCAATTACAAGACCATGGATTGTTTATTTAACAATATTTTGAGTAACTCTCTTAGCGTGGGAAAGCCGGATGTGATCTGAGTGTGGGAAAGCAAGATCGTGGGAAATTAGAATATTCTGGTGAGGGGATTTTGATAGAATAGTCAGTCGTAAGCCAGAGAGCGATCGGGGTGGATGCGGTAATGGAAAGAGGCCGGAGGGCGGTGCTCGAAGGTGGATTCTTGATGTTGGAAGTTGGAGCTTGAGGAAAGCAGATGGTTAGTTGAGATGGAAGTATTAGTTAAATGCAAGAATTGAACTCTGTTGTGATGTATGATAAAAGATCCGGAACATTTTGTGATGTGATGTGATCTGAGTGTGGGAAAGCAAGATGGTGGGAAATGAGAATATTCTGGTGAGGGGATTTTGATAGAATAGTCAGTCGTAAGCCAGAGAGCGATCGGGGTGGATGCGGTAATGGAAAGCGGCCGGAGGGCGGTGCTCGAAGGTGGATTCTTGATGTTGGAAGTTGGAGCTTGAGGAAAGCAGATGGTTAGTTGAGATGGAAGTATTAGTTAAATGCAAGAATTGAACTCTGTTGTGATGTATGATAAAAGATCCGGAACATTTTAAATAAATTGAACGTTTGGAGTTGGCAATCTTACTGGCCAAACTGACTGGTGGCCGCAGGCGTAACACATGTACGAGGCGTTAGAAATCTACAACCTGGAATAAGGATACAAAAGGGATAAAGTGCTGTGCTGTGAAAAGTGTCAGTGAAACATCTGTGTAAGCTGTATACACGGAATTTGGCCATTTTATTTTAAAAGTGAAACATGTTCCTGAACCCAAAATGCAACTTGTAAGTAGATATTAAAAATAATTAATTTTGTATACTGAAATTAAAGGTATAGGTCAGATTTCGTTTATCGTAATTTCATTAATGGTATATTATTTCCTGTAACTTCATTGAATTTATATTTCTATATTCTGTAAAATTTATCTAAGTGTATTTATATACGCATTCTTTCTAATCAAGTCCAGTAAAGAACCTAAAGGTTTTGAGTTTCATCTTTTATAAAAATATTGTAATAGTTTTAGAAGCCATAATTTTGAAATATTAAATGTTTGTAAAATTTGAGCTAAGAGTATTGAAAGAAATGAAACAGGAATTTAAATTGTATTCTTTTAATGAATAAACTTGTCTTGTTTTGTTGAATTTAAATATTTTTGTTTAATTTAAATTCCCTGACATTAATTATATTTGTACAACTATTTTAGACTTCTAGTTGTTAAAAATACTTGGCAACAACTTGAAGCAATCATAGTATTTGTCGTTATTTATTTGTGGTTCGACAAAGTCTTTAAATTTACTCTATAAATATTTGGAAAAATTTGCATATTTTATTTTATTTAAATTCATAGTTTTTGGTTATTACAATACATTATTGTTTGGTATAAATACTAATGTCATTAATAAATTATAAAGTAAAGATTCAGGATATGTTAAATATTAGGGACCAAATTTGTATGATGTGTTAATTTTTATTTATAGAATAGGTAAGGGGCAGTAACCCGAGTATTTAAATATTTTTATTAAAATAAAATTAGATGCCCATAATGACAGAGGGAGGGAAAATTCCGCAACTGAATATGTGCTAAACATTCTATGTTTGATAGCGGGTTAATATTATATGAGTTGTCTGTAGCTGTAAAGAATGCAAATAGTTTAAATGCCTTTTTTAAAAAAAAATGGTTAGAGAAAATATAGTGATAAATAGTTGTATGTGTATGCTAAATTGTCAAAATAAATAAATAAGAAATAAAATCGTGAGAAGGTTTTTGACGGACAATTCCAAGATTAATTAATTTGACAATAAAATCTATAGGATAATTAGCAGTTAAGATTTTTTAAATACATAATTAAGGTTATCAGTGTGATTACAAGAACAAAGCTCTCGTGGAAGAGGACTCATAACCAAGGATCCTGAAGCAGGACGGGATGACGTCACACTGAAACGGAGCACAAGCGCATTTATGGAGAGGATGTTACCTTCACTAAACACTTAAAAACCTAGTCTCACGACTGCAAGAATAATCTCAAGGATTATATGCAGCAATAACCAATGTGACGTCATTGGGACCCTTCAGCCAACAAAATAGTCGTAAAAAAAATAACGACATAAGACGATAAGGAATTCTTTTTTTTTTTTAAAAAAAAGAAATACCTAAATGGACCAGTATTTTGTCTCATACTATGGTGTTCTTGGGATATCTTCTGTAGATACACTCAACCGTCATATTATTATTTTTTTTAAAAAAAATAGCCACCATGGGAGTCAGATGTTCCCTCAAGAAATGATGACGTTACCCATAGTCAAATTTCTTATATCTCGTAATTAGGCGTTTTAATTTTTTACAACGGTCATGTCAAAAATAAATTCCCTGTATATCCCAAAGACCAGCCGCCATTTCCAGATAATGAATGCAATACACCGTAAAATTGCTAGACGAGCAGTGATGTCATATTTTCAACTGTCCCTCGTATCTCACAATTATTGAGAACGCACAGTAATGTTGTGCAATCCTCTCAAGCCAAAACAAATCATGTACTCACAGGAAATAAAAACTTGACTTGTGTAACAAGGAAGTAAAGCCGTCCCCCCCCCCTCTCGAAATTAATTAATAAGACAGTTTGCTTACCATGACTTAATCCTGGTCAGCAATGTTTCACACACTTTAGAACAACAACACACGTACATACATCCACACGCGTCAAGCGACGTCTCACAACTGAAAGCCTAAGGTTACAACAATCGCAGCACAGTCTGATTGAGGCGGGAGGGGGAACAGTGGAGTGGTGGGGGAAGGCACTGGCGCAGGAGTGGGGGAGATGGAAGCGGCAATCAACCAGTTACAAAAAAAAAAAAGTCACTCATTTCCGACATTTCCCGTTGCAGCTTAATCTTTAAATACCGCGTGGTGATAACATGTTACATATATGTATACCACTGTGATAAAAAAGTAAGGGGAAATTGTCGTTTAAAACTCCTGGGTATTAGGAAGGCAGGTAAATTTTTTTTCCCTAGGTTGGTAGGACTGTCTATAACATTTGCCAAGCGTCTGTTTGTTAACAGGTTTAATTATCTCCGAGTTACACGTGTTTTTGTAAACAACCAAGAGTGAATTTTTCGATTTTTGCAGTGGGTGATTTTGTTGAGCAAAGAACTTGCATCCAATTTTGTTTGCGGAACGAATATTCTGGTGCGGACACGTTTGAAAATGTTGCGGAAGGCCTTTGCTGATCAAACTATGGCACAAAAAAACGTTTATAAGTGGTACAACGAGTTGAAAGACGGCGTTGAACGCGTTGAAGACGAACCGCGCTCTGGACGACCATCAACGTCTACCGACGAGGGCCACGTCCAAGAAATCAAAGATTTGGTGCTTGAAAAACGTCGATGGGCAATTAGAGATCTCGCTGATAGTGTTGGAATATCATTTGGCTCAGCCCAAACCATTTTGAAGAATGTTTTGTGTCTCAAACGCGTCAAGTCTCGATTGGTGCCAAAATCGCTCAATTCTTTGGGGGGAAAAAAAGCGTCGCGTTGATGTGTGTGAAACTTTGCTGTCTGACTGTCAGGTCCACTTGAAATGCATCATTACTGGAGACGAGACTTGGATTTACGCCTACGAGCCTGAAGCCACCGACCAATCCAGCGAATATCGTGCAAAAGGTGAAGCAAGACCGAAAATCAAGGTGATGTTGACAGTTTTCTTTGATTATCGTGGTGTGGTGCACTATGAATTCCTTCCGCCGGGCCAAACTGTCAACAAAGAATATTATTTAAGCGTTATGCGTCGTTTGCGTGAAGCTATTCGTTTGAAACGGCCGGAATTATGGGCGAACAACTCTTGGTTCCTTCATCACGATAATGCACCATGTCGTACTACATTGGTTCTTCGCGACTTTTTTTGCGAAAAACTCGACTCATATCGTTCCGCAACCACCATAGTCGCCTGATTTGGCTCTGTGTGACTTCTTGCTATTCAGCAAACCATGTGACATGGTGTGACGACAGAGCGCAGGTGACAGACACGTGACAGCGCGTGACAGGGCGGTGACGTGACGTACCGTGATACAAGTGTGTCTCTGGTCCATACGACAACACT
The DNA here is from genome assembly GCA_037074705.1 of Zhengitettix transpicula. Classification (NCBI taxonomy): domain Eukaryota; kingdom Metazoa; phylum Arthropoda; class Insecta; order Orthoptera; family Tetrigidae; genus Zhengitettix; species Zhengitettix transpicula. Next base: position 9,488,763 of record CM073596.1, on the reverse strand, counting down.
GGCAGGTAGTATCGCACACTTTTGGGACTTGACGTTAAATCACGTGTCTGTACGTGACGTGTTGGCAGCGTGTCTCCAACCTTAGAAACCCCTAAGGGAAGACAGCGCTACGATTCACATCTGAAGAGGCTGTGATGCTACTCAAGGACAACAGTGTTTACGTCGAGTGTGACGTTATAGAGGACGTCTTTCATAACCACACAGTAGATTCATTTGTGATACACAACGCGGGAGGTCACTTTATAGTTGAAAGATCTCCAGTCGTAACGTATCACCCTGTGATTGGACTGCGTATTGCTGACCTCACCGTTCCTTTGGCAATTCCGAGGGCGCTCGGACACCTTTCGATCCAGATACAGACGTTACTTTAACACTAACCCAGATTTTTGTATTTCGTTCACTAATTTACCATCTACTCTTAACACTTTACAGCAAATTCTTTGGTATTGATGCTGCTTGACACGAGGAGGTAACCGTCCATTGGAGAGTCTCCTGGTTTTATTCAGTGATGTCTTCCGGCTATAGTCTCTTCAATCCTCTCACTGTTTGTTGGAGGTAGAGGTTGAGGTGGTTTAGTGTTAGATGCTTGCTTTTCGTGTTGGATGGTTTCTGCAATGAATGGAATTTTGAAGTCGTGATGGAGTGTACAGTGGTGCATTGACTAGGGTACGCAATGTATTTGATTCGAAAGTTCTGCAAGATCTTGATGTTTCATGGTTTGCTGCATCACCACAATTCGATCCCGTAAGACCATATAGGCATTAGTACGGTTTTATATAGAAGCAGTGTGTTTTCAAGAGTCAGTTGTGATTTTCGTCCAAATAGCATGTTTTTAGTTTTGTAACTGGTGGGTTTATAATTGATATAAATAAAGTGATCATTTCAAGGATTTATTACTTATTGTACATTACAAAAATATTCCAAATATACGTGTTCAGATAGCCGGGCAAAACAATCATAGCCCTATTAATCTCAGGTTTAGCCATTAACTACGGTAACCCCGTCACGGATTGAGACACCTTGCGTGCATCTCTGGCCGTGGTCATGTTGCACCCTCGTACTAGCAGAGTCCTCCGGATCATGACTCGGGCACGATACAAGCGGCGAGCGGTGAGCGACTGGGAGCAGAAAGACTGAGCGGCTCCGCTCAGTTTTATGTCCCAATAGGATGTAGTGGGTTCTACAACAAGCAGCCGCCTCTCAGTGGTCGACGCTCATCGCTGATCCCAGATATTAAATTTTCTGTTACCGCCCAGCGTCAAAGCACTTCTACAATTCTTATACGTTTAAACACAGGACAAAATCATCATATCCGTCAATAATTAAAAATTTAATGTATTTATTACATTTGGTGAAAAGGAAAGGAAGCAAAGTTTGATAAATTTTTGTATTCAAAAAACAATAACTTGATACTGAGCCATCTCTGCCACGACGATTTTCGAGTCGTACTGAGTCTTGATATACGAAAACTACATTTTAACAGAATGTGTTGTCAACTGACCAGTGTAGTTGTGTTTCTCTAGGCTCTTCTTAGCACCTGACGAAAGTGACAAGGATCCCAGAAACGTTGTGTGGTATTTATATTACTCTTTTTGTTTTAATTGGTTATCTTTCTTATTCTTTATATAAACAAATCCTTCGAAAGCCGAAAATCCTGCGTGGCACATTCACTGACGTAGAAAAGGCATTCAACAAATCCCAATATCCCTTCCTCGGCCCAAAAATAAAAAATCTACTCAATGTCACGCAATACAAATTACGAAAACCGCAAGTTTACAGTCAAAATTAACTCTATCCACTCCAAACCTCACCCCATCACCGCGAGCAGTTCCAAGGAAGCATCCTTTTTCTCCGCTCCTATTCAACGTATTTATCAACCAAAACGGTATTATTTGCAGATGACATCACCATCCTAAACGAAACCTCTTCCCTGACCACAGGACTCCAACCTCTCCAAAGTGTCCTAGACAAATGGTTCAAACAACGGAGAGTCAACATCAACCCCTCCAAGTCCTCCATCCTACACTTCACCCTAAATAGAAACCCACCCGCCCAAATCCTTATCCTCAATGGAACTCATCCCCCACAAAAAGAAAAGTCACTAAACAAAGACTCCCCTGTCTCAATTCAGTATTAAACGACTGATCTACCTCTAGTTCTACGCCTGCCCTATCAGGAACTCCACCGCCAAATCTCACTCACAAAACCTCCAAATTAACCAATTCTTCGCTCAATTGCCAGTGCTCCGTGGTTTCTAAGAAACTCTACAATCCACATAGACATCAAAATCCCTACGATCAGCACAATAATCAACAAATCCATATATCCTCTAATCAAAAGTACTCTAAACCACCCAAGATCGACCATAGAACACATACATAGTCTCCGCCCTCAAACCGCCGTATGAAATGCGAACTCCCAATAGACCTCATACTTCCCCTACCAACCACAATATAAGCTCCCTGACCGATAACCCAACTATTCAATTTTCTACCCAACTCCCCAAATTTTAACAGTTATCACCAAACACCCACCTCATCTTCCACTCCCAAACCCCTCAGAACAACAAAGCATGAACTCAAAAGCTGGAAAATCACTGGACTCTCAAGTCAGCATGTCAATTATTTACCTATTATTGAAAATACTTTTAAATTATTTAAAAAACCTGTACAATCTAACGATAAAAGTTTTTAAGATTTAATTTTTTTAAAAAAGGAGTTGAAACAGAAACAGAAACCAATAAGTAAACAAAGAAAAATGGAATAAATAAGTGGAGGGATAAAAGAAGAATTAATGAATCACAATAAATTTGGAATTGTATTGAATATAGAGTAATGGGTATAAGGAAATAAATAAGGATGGAATATGAAAAAAAAATTAAAAAAGTAAAGAAGGTGAAGTGTAAAGGGAAACAGTATATATACACACAACAGGAGTGACACAAAAATCAACTAGGAAGAAAGAGAAACAAAAAACAGAGATCCAAGGAACAAGACAAATAAACCAGACGGTTTAGGCCTATTGAGCGAAGTTGACAAGGACAGAGTAATGAATCGCCCTGATGAAGAAGTGGATAACAAAGTAAATAAATAGTGAAAGTAGAGATTAGTGCGACGTTTCCAACATTGCAAAGAAATTTTGTTCGTTATCAGGCAAGTAAACGACATTCAGTGTTACATTACGTGAAACCAAACACTCGTCAAGACTAACCCAAGACGAAATGTCAGCTATCACGATATTTCTAGTACAAATACATTCATCCTCTGCCTTGTCTTGGCTCTTGTATCTCTCAACCTTCTTCTTTATACTTTTCCAATATTTTTCTATTTTATATATCTACATTTTCAAAACAAAAGGAGGGTAATTCTGACAGAGGAGTGTGCTTGTTGCACGACAACGCCCGTCCCTAGCCACCAGGGCGCTCTTGGACTCATTTGCTTGGCCCTATTCATTTGCTTGGCCCTATCGCCCTGCTTTGGAATCTTCAGATTATCATCTTTTCACCTGCCTGAAGGCACACATGGGCGGAATTAAATTTTCAACTGCCGAGCAGGTGCAGAAAGATGTTGATAATTTGGGGAAGGAGCTGGCTGGAGAGTTCTTCGAGGAGAGAAAAAAGAAGCTCGTGCCACGGCTCACTACATGCATTGAAGGGGGTGGTGATTATGTGGAAAAATAGTCAACAAAAGTATCAACAATATGATCTAATTTTTTTGATTATACTTTTTTATAAAAAATATATAAGTATCTAGTACACTTACTTGATGAACAAGAAGTACAGGCGGTCGCATTTTTTACATTTGTAGCTAACAATTGATACAAGTGGATAGTTAATTATTGACAGGTGAGTGTTTACGTCATGTACTTCGAAATTTAGATAAGAGAATGTCATGATTATGCAGAGTTTTTTTTTAGAGGTAACTGATCTCTACGTTGAGCAGCAAAGCCCGTTACACACACGGCGATTTTTAATGCGGAGATAATGTATTGCTGCCTTCGAGCAGTAGTCCATTGAAGAGAATGAGAACTTACACAGTCGATAAATAATTGCGGAGATAAAATTGTCGCGGACGATAGCTTGAGGAGTCGCCCAGTGCCTCTAGCGTTCAGCGATAAATTTATCGCCATTTGCAAATAGTGGCCTATGTAACTCAATACACGTTTTCTACCGCTGAAGTTATTTTAATTCTTGATTTGAATTTTCGTATGCAATGGTTATTTATTGCCATCCTATCTTTTGTGTCCTTTTCTTCCCATATTTCAAAAATGAATAATTTAGGTGAAATAGATACTGAAGTACTTATTTAATTAATGCTACACTGTTCGCAGCACTCTCAACTGAGAATCGTAGCGCCGCGATAATAATCGCTGATTGTGTAAACCGTCCGATTTCTTAGAGCTGCGACGATAATTTTAACGCAAACATAAAAATCGCCAACTATGTAACGGGCCAATCGATTGTTGAATATTAAAAATGCAATAAAAATAAACAAGACCGTTTCGCAACTCTGCGTCAACGCTCCGGTTCGTTAACTTAAATGTTTTATTTTACAGCTATTGCATAGTCGCCTACGATTACGATTCAAAACATGAACGAATATTAAAAGCCTTTGGTGAAGCAATAAGGCACGTCGCCATTTGAATTAACGAGCACAAAAAACAATGTGCAACCCGGAGATCGAAATCAAAATTAGCCGATGATACATGCGAATTTATTCATAAATTCCGTGCGGTTGATTTAGAACCTAATTTATTTAAAAGGAAATTTAAAGACGCTGTAGTGTTAACGTTCAGGACATTTGTATAAATCTCCGAGTCGTTCCGACAAAAACTGAATTGTCCCAGCAACCGAGGAAACAAAGCCTGCCACTGTCACCCCAGAATCCTATAAATTTAACAGCCAAACACTTCCGTCAGATTGGAATAAGCTGAGTACAATATATTTCCATGCGTCAATCTTTTCAGAATAGTTTTCACAGTACCAAGTTGCCGCAACAAAGGATCGTGTTGAACTGAGCTCCGACTTACCCCCACTACATCCTAAGCATAAAGGACCAGTGCGCGTCTTTTGTCGACACGACTTCTGAAACCTCTCGAGCTATACTACCCTTTTCTTTTTTTCCTTCATTGTCTACATACCAGGGTCCCGATGGTTGGGATATCAGAGAAACTTCGGCCATATTTATAAGGTTCCATCAGTTTTAAAAAATTGTCACGTACAACTACCAGCCCAAACGTCATCCAAAACTGTTTGGGAAAAGGAAAGCGTTCTTTTCTGGAACACCTTGCACGTATAATTATTACTAGCTGAGTGTCCGGCGTTGCGCTGGTATTTATTTACCACAACGGTCAATGCGAGAATTAAACTTAGCGACTCCTATAACCCCGGAATCGACACTCTCGTTCTTTTTACGCATTACTTTGATGTAACCTCACTTCCTCCACCACCCGTACGGTAAGGGTGCTTTCATCCCTTGTGAAATTAGACACTTAAAAAAATCTAGTATGACAATATGAAATTAAGAGACCCCGAAAACATTTATACGACGCCAACCGTTTAGGAATGTTTTTAAATTCCTCCCCCTCCACTGCACACCCCTAGAGGCGGTCGGTATATGTGCCTTAATCCCTCAGTGTTTCTTCTTGGATCATAAGTAGTAACATATTTATAAAGTTTGGTAGAAATTGCTCCACACATTTAAGATTGTATACGGAAATTTCCGCCCCCCCCCCCCGTTCCTAGGGGCCTGAACTACATTTTAACTGACAGTGAATGTCAGATTTAAACTGACTGACTTCTATAACAAAGCTCGGTTGTTTCTCGTTATTTTTATGTAACTCCCCTCCACCCTCCTACCTTATTGGTGCTTTAAGAGGTTGAAATTATACGCTAAAAACATCTGGATAGAAACTATTAATTACAAACACCACGAAAAGTAATTAATCTACGCTAATATCGACCGTTTAAGCATGTTTTAAAATTAAACCCTGTTTACCCCTTAAGTTTTCTAACGCTTCGGAAGGCCGACAGAAACCTTCGTGGGGGTGCGCACAACAACTGACATCGCAATCAGTCCAATGGTTCAGGGTGCATAGGAGACACACAGATATTCATTTTTATATATAGATATATAGGTGTATGTAGGTATATTACATCAAAATTAAGAGGAATTACCGTAATTTTATTGCCAGCATTTCTTCAGGTGGCGTTCATTCGAGTTATATAATTTTTTATTCTTCACAACTTCAAACGAAGGTTTCGACATTGAAAAACTTCTGCAGCTTTGGATGTTTGAAGTAATAATGTCCTGTTAGAAACCAATCACTGTGTGCTGGATGAACCCAATATTTCCTCAATTTTTTTTCTTTTTGCATACAACATCCATTATTACAGGTTCTACACCTCACTTGTGTTAAATTGCAAATGAACCGTGCACTAATTCGGTGGAGAATTGCGATGGAGTGGGCAAGTCACGTCAGTGGAAAGTTGTCGATTTTATCTTCACGTCACAGATTGTAGTCAAATTATTCGGTCAATTTCAACCGTGGATTCCTCAACGAGTGTTAAAAATCACTTCGGCATACTGAGTTCCTTTTCAGTTCTTATAAGAGCCATTTTGAAGCTCGAGTGTATTCCAGGATAACCAGTTAAGAGTTGATAACGATGCAGAGGCGAGAGAGCAAACATGTAGGCGAGAAACAATAAAAACTTAATTACAAAGGCGAGCAATCAGCGACGACCAAGAAATAAGTTCACGAGGGTAATAAAAATTCGGTGCACTTTTTAACAACTTGATGGCGTATTAAGGAGGAGACGATTAGAAAAAAACACAGTAGATGGATCTAATTACAGGAACCAGTAAATGTGTGGTATTAATAAAACACCTCCACGGTAATTTCCGGGACAATTAATAAATATCAAATTAACCGGTCCATAACAAGTGAAAGGGCCTAGGGAAAGAGGAGCTTTAAAATATTATTTGAACTATAGCAAAAAAAAGGAATTAAGTAACTGTGAGAGGAGGACGAAACTACTTACCATGATACCAGACGAAGAGAAAGAAACACACACACACACACAGAAAGAGAAACAGCTGAGGAGAGACAGACGTCTGTCTCGGTACTGAAGGTCAAAGGACGAACACAACACTACTACTGCAGGTGGAAGGGGAAGAAGTAGGGAAAGGAGCACACGAAGAGTGGGAGGGACTCAGGAACAGTCGCAGGGGGAGAAAAAACCTGGAAAATAATATTTAACATTGAAAAAAACCGGCCATAAATACATAAAACAAATAAAATCAGCACATATCATTGAACATAATACATTAAATTAGAGAATTAAATCTCACAAAAAAAGATAAACAACGTTTCGAACAAACTGTGGCACTTCTTCAGGTACTACATAAAAAGGAGACGTAAACTAAACCTTCATGACCGTGTGGAAGCAAAATTTTGTCTTTCAAAGAGGTGTAAAAAATTTATTATCCAGTTTCAAAACAGTAACAAAATATTTCAAATGCATAGACTCGTGTAAATTCGAACTCGATAGAGTACAATATTCCCCCCACCCCCACACCCCACCAAAAAAACGCGTCAGGATCAAATTCCAAAGATAAAATGAAAATGGATTATGAGGCTTGACAGTGGTGAGATAATGTATTTCATGGATATTCTATTGTCTGAGTAAAGAGAAGGATAAGACGATAAAAAAGGGGAAGCAGAACAAAGGGAAAGAGTAGATATAAAACGGAGAAAAAATGAACCAGAAAAAGAGGTAACATGTTTATAAATTAAAGTCAATTTATGACGTGAAATCTTTTACATATTAATTTTTTTCTTCAAATTATTTATTTTAAACGATTGATCAACATTAATATAAAATTGCCAACTACAGACGAAAGAAGTGATTATATAAATACTACACAACATCTCTGGAAACCTTGTGCCTTTATTCATGTAGGAATTTGATTTTGTAAACAATTATGCAAAGAAAATATTTAATATCACATAATTTTGGCCACAACGTGTTGGCTTGTAATTTCAATATCTTTTGAATATTACAATACTTGCCACTCGTACGTGGGGCTTGGCTTTGTTTCCTTTGTTATTTTTTATAATACAATATATATATATATATATATGTATATATTGTAATAACCAGCTAAGAAGGACAGGAATTCTGTTCTTATTTTTATCAGATTTGTTTACCAGCTCAGACTGGGGATCCTTGAGTGGTTTGTACATATAAAAGATAATGATAAAATGATGGATAAGTGGCTCTTAGCGAAGGGGAGGAATATAATTGGGGCATTTTGCGGCTCTTAGGGCTAAATGGTTGTGACCGACGGAACCCTGAAAGGCATGGTAACAGATGGACGAGGCAATTATGTTAAATGGAGATGCTTATTTTAATTGTTTGAGTGGCTCTCAGAGCGGGAGAAAGCCAACAGATGGTGTTGTTATTGGCGAACATGGAATTTCAAAACAAATGTGAAAACAAGTGAATATTCTGGAGCCGGGATATAAATAAGAGAGCAGATAAAGGCAGAGTCAGTCAGGGAGGAGTATTTCAGTTGGGGAGCAGACGGACGTGTCAGTAGGGAGAGAGCAATGGTGCAAATCCGCAGGGCGGACGCAGGGCCAAATTGAAGTGGCCGAAACAATGTTATGAACAGTTGGCAGTTTGCAAAACGGAGAGATCATCGGATAATAGGCCAAGCTAGGTGGCCGAGCGTAATCAGTTGGACATCAGTCATCAGAAGTCGGTAGGAGTTCGTCGTGGAAATCTGTCTGCCAACAGAGTTGGTTGAATTCGTCGTGAGGGTGACGTCAGCAAGAAGAGGTGAAAGCAGAGTGTGAGCGCAACCTGGTGCTTTTTAAGCCTGTATGAAGTGAGTGTGTGGACCAGACAGCTTGTAAGTTTATTTTTCTGAATTCATAATTGTAAATTGTAAATTGTTAAAATTGTTAAAATTGCCAAAAAGTCAGATTTCGTTTCAATCGTTTCAATCATTTCATTTCGTTTTTCATTTATTGTAACTGTTTTGTTTAATTGTAAAATTTGTGTTCCGTTTCCTTATCAACCCAGTAAAGACCCTGGGGTACGAGTCTAAGTTATCAAGATGAATAAAATTGTTTTGATTTTATAAAATTTCATTAGATTTGTGTACTTGTAAATTTGTGTCTTAATAAATAATAATTGTTTGTTTAAATTGGTAGTTTAATTCTAATTGGAGGTATTACAATATATATATATATATATATATATATATATATATATATATATATTGTAGAGATTACTAAGGAATGTACTTTATTTAATATTTTCTGTCTTCAGTTCGGCAATACAAGTGATGTATTTCCTTTACGCCAAATGTTTACGAACATTAAACGCTGGATCAAAATGTGTCCCGAGGTAAAGGTATAAAAACCTTGAGAAGTAAACACAATTCAGTCGAGCGTAGCGCCGTCAGGCGAGCGCCAGGTCATTCAGTTAATGAGTAGCAGAGCTTCAGCCCGAGGACAGTCTCAGGCCATTAGCTGTTGGTGGTGTTTACGTTGTGCCTGGGAAAGCTCAGTCGAGTGACGGGTTTTGAGCCGAGTAGACTGGAGTCGGACGATCGGTCCAGATGCGTCTTTGGTTTTTGGTCGGTTTTTTTTAATCCGAATGTGAAAACATACCGGTCCTAAGTAATTTCCGGCGTTGTAGTGGATACAACTTATATTTTTGAAGGACGTTGTGTTTGCATGCGGACATAGTATAACGAATCTCACTCAAGGTTCAGATAAACTTGCGAAAGGTTGGTAAAAGGCCACGGGAGATAGTAATACTGTGAAATGCAGTCTATCTATGACAGCTCTGCCAACAAAACCTATTTCCACACCTCCTAAGGTGGCACTGGGCAATACAACTTGCTGTAGCAAAGTGGAGAAGGGTGTTTAAATTATGGTTGTGAGATTGGTTCGTTTAAACTAAGCAAGTGCAGCTACATTTTGCTCGCCACCTAGACGATGCATTCAAACTGATTCAATCAATTTCCTGAACTCCGAAGTTTGTTCCGAGCATTAAAAAACTGCTAAGTCACAAGCATACGTTGAGGTGGGCAGGGTCACTTGAGAACCGCTTTTGACGTTCCAAGGTATTTGTATAGGTTGCGTTGAGCATAATAATTTTCTATTGTAAAACTTTCTATAATTTTCTGTATTCATTTTTGTAAATTCCTATATTCTATTAGAGGCCCACAGGCGTCCCTGATATATATTATTCTTAATTAAGTGAATACTACAATTTGGCACCTCTAAGTGAGGCATTCTATTTTTATGTTTTATGTAATTTTACTATATTTATTAGAGGAGTTATTTTGTTTACTACACAAATTGGCACCTCAAAGTGGGGCAATATTACTCATAAATTAGTGTTTATTACAATATATTAACACCAAAAATACTGCAGAAACTAAAAGATAGTACAATTAATATGCTAAAATCATTATGTAAAATATTTTATATTATAAGGTTCCTTAATTTAGAATCACGTTAATTTTATTCAGAGAAAGTGAGAAAACATTTGAAACGTTGTACAAGTTGATGTAGAGTTCGTTTTTTGAAAAATGTTATAATTTTATTTTACAGATTGATAATGACAATTGTCGGAGGCTCGTATTAAAATAAAACTTTTGTAGGAATAGTGAATGGTTTTTGTAATTATCATGAAATTAATATAACAGTCCAATTACATTCAAATGAATATATAATTTTATTAATTTATCAGCTGATTAATTTTCACAGTCGGGATGAAACGTGTGTTGTGGTTTATAATATACATTATACTGCATTCGTCTGACTTATTGACTATTTTCAGCCGTTTCATAACAGAGTAAGGATCACCAAATTTTTTTTATAAAGTGCTTTCATTCTTAACATTTTACACAGACAACGGAAAACTCTGTTTTTGGATAAATACTGAAGCCGCCCACTTTACACTGAGGAAAAAGATAATGTTAAATTTCATGCTGGCACCCAAACCATTCTTGTATTTTTTATTAATAATAATAATTTTTTATGCGTGTGTAGTATAAGTCGAATCATTACAATATATATATATATATATATATATATATATATATATATAGAGAGAGAGAGAGAGAGAGAGAGAGATTGTACGTAGATCCTTCCACTTATTCTTAACCGGCAAGTTAAATGTAATAATTATGATCAGCGACATCCATAACCCCGATATGACTCCATTCTTGCTTGTTTTGCGTTATATTTATTTAACACTCTCTCCTGTTCGTCTCCATGTCGAAAAGGGTTGAAATTATCCACAACCATCATCGGGAGTAACATTATCATTCTCAATTACCCCGAAAAATATTTATTCGTCGCAAATTTATTCGTCGGCCGTGTCTTAACCCCACAGCGTTTGTTTCCGTTTTGAATGGAACTCGTGTTGGTCAAACTTGCTCCACGGGTGTAGATTTGTATGCGGAACATACTCACAAATACACACACACACAAATAGCCTATTTTATTTACTAAAATATAGATTATAATATAAGACGGAAGAATACTCTGCGCTGTCCCGTACTCGTCAAGAAAAACATGGTGTTCAAGGAAATAATGCTGAAAAATAATTTAAAAGGATAATTGAGTAAGGAAAATAGGTATAGAGAAATCTAAATGATGTTGTCCTTACACAAGACTTATCAGAATATAATAGAAACAAAATTTCTAAACAGAAGAAATTAACGACAGGTGTAATAGACAATAACAGTCCCTTTATAACATGTGTTTATCCGAGAGTATGGAGATTTAAATTGTCGAGAAAATAATATTTCCAGTAAATAAGGAAATTGACCAACCACAAGAAATTAACAACCTGTATATCAGAAATTAATTTAAACATATGTAGACGTTTCGATCAACTGTTGTGATCTTTGTGAATGACTGATGTGATATTGCCAAAGTTACAACGCATTACAAAGAATATGAATACAAGATATAAATTAACAAATATTATTTAATAAACCATCTCGATTACTGTTTTAATGAGAAGTGTCTTGTTTTACGCTTAAATAAAATTCGTTTGTTTTAATTTGGAGAATTTCTGAGATTAACCTTTTATTAAAATTAGCTCCTTTATCTAGAATAATAGTTCTATCAGAATTGAAAGATTTATTAAGATCCAAGCAATGTTTATCACTTGTAGGTTTTACATTAGTTTTATGCTCATTAATACTAATTGATAAAGATCGTTTGGTCTGGCCGATATAACGAGCAATTATTGCACAAATTATGTAATCGACAAAATAAAAGTCCCTAATCTTAAGAGAATCTTTGTTTTTTAACAAAGAATTTACAGATTTGAAATTTACAGAGATATTTAGTTTTTGAAATAACATTTCAAATTTTACGAAATTAGAATCTTACTTAAAAGGTAATATGTTACATATAAAACTCAATATCTCTGTATATTTCAAATCTGTAGTCATATTTTGTTAAAACAAAAGAAAGATTGGCTTATTACTGTGGATTTTTATAAAGTTGTTTACAAAATTAGTGCAATAATTGCTCACTTTGTTATATGGACTAGACTAAACGATCTTTGTTAACTAGAATTAAGTAACATAAATAGAATGTAAAATTTCCAACTTATGATTATTCTATTACAAAACATTTTTTTTGTACTTCGGTCTTTCAATTTTGATTATTCTATTATTCTAGATAAGGAAGTTAAGTTTAATAAAAGGTTAACCTAAAAAATGCTCCATATTAAGTCCAACAAATTTTCTTTAAGGAGCTTCTCATTTAAACAGTATTGATGATGGTTTATTAAATAATAATTGTTAATTTATATATTTTATTCATGTTCTTCGGCAATATTATTTCAGTATTGACAAAGATCTAAACAGTTGATCGAAACGTCTACTCACTTGTAAATTAATTAATTTCTGTTATTGTGCGTTAAACGGGTCGTTAATTTCTTGTGCTGTTATTATGAGAATGTCCGAGGGAAAAAATAATGACCACGATCAGTGTTCAAGAAAATAAAAGACTTCATTCATTTTCTTTCGACTTATCTGCGTCATTTTCAGCCGAGTAGAGCAGATAAAACACATCATGATTGACCTGTGTAAGTATGCATTACATTGGTAATATTACGTAAATGGAGACAATTGTCAAATGATGATGTAATAAGATCGTGTTACAGCTGTAACAACAATGTAAAGCGTACATTTATAGGTCAATAGAGATAGGGTTTTTTTTGCTCTACCAGGTTGAAAATGACCAGTTAGGATGAAAACTTCCCTTTATCTTACAAAGACTCAGCGTGATTATTTTTCCCTTAAAAACTAATATCTATAATCCTTGGCATTTAAAGTAACGTTTTTGCTTATATCTTAATATCAATTTTGTTTACGTGAATTCAAATAATTACTTATTCCAAAACACTTAAGTAATTTTCATTTTCTATTCCTGACTAAGTTCCTTAGTTTTTAATTTTATTATATTATTCAAATATTAATTTTTTGTGGTCTGCATATATTTTGGCTGTTTTATTATTTAGACTTTCATTTATACTTGAAATATATTGTAGTGAATAACATCGGTAAGTGGCCGCCCTTTTTCCGCGGGCCTGAGAGGGTCTCGGCGGAATTAATTAAAGGTGCACGTGCGCCTGAGAGGCCCCAAGAATCCGAGGGTACGCGTCCCTTTTTTTGCATCGTTTGGGGGGGGGGAAGTAAGGGTATATGCTCAGCACCCGGGAAACTGACCAGTGGACTGAAAGTGGAGTGAGAGAGGCTAGATGGTGCAAAATTTGGCTAGCTATAAGGAACAAAAGTTTTAGAGTGTGGACGTCCATCGCGTGGAGGCCGAAGAGGGAGATCGTGGGGTGCTACAAGACCAGTGATCCGCTGCAAGTCGGTTGATGCTACGAGATAAAGTAAGGTTCTCCATTAATGTAAAGTGCCTTCAGACGTTAAAGACTTTTTTACACAGTACGGAACTTAAGTTCTGTTTATGAATTTCCACCGAGCCGCCCACATTACCTTGTAGAGGAGGAGGATTTCATTAACCAAGCCGGAGCTAATTATTGTTATTTTTTTCAGACCATATGTATATCTGCTGGCGCCCAAATATTTTTTTTTATGTATTTTTGTATTTGTATGTAATAAAGTTTTTTTATATATAGTAATAAAGTCTAATCTTTACAATATGTTTAGTACGGATGATTTTAATGTTTTCCACAATAATTCCGCTCAAATTGCGGAACTGAAAAAAAATGTATTCCTTTGGTTTTTGTGTGTGTGATGTTGCGAGGACAGACAAAGGCGAGAGGTAACTCTCAGAAAATTTTTATGGCCAGTTATGTTGTTTTTTCTTTTTCGTCTGAGTCTCTGAGTCAGCCATTGACTGGCTACTTGTAAGGTTCCTTGAGAGACCAACAAGTGCGACGGGACAGGTTTTGTCCCAGTACTATTAACAACTACCAAGTTTGAGGGCAGCATTTACAGCTATGAGGCCTCGTGAGTCACTGAAATGGGATACTGTCCTTTGCCCGACAGTTCATTTTCCCGAAAGGTGCGTTTTTACGAAATAATATTAATACTGTGGAACACTTAATATGATAGTTATATCCATGATTATTATTGTAAATTAAATTAGTCATTAATGCGTGGAACAGTTTCAAACAAACTTAGCACACGTATCACTTAAGATCTTTCGGCGGAAAGACAGCTCTAGGGGTGGGGTGAAAGTGGGTGATAAACAATTGCGATAACGACCAAGATTGGGGTCGAATCCGATGTTATTACAGTCGCTGGGTTCAGTTATGACATTCCACCAGCGTTTAGTTAAAGTTTAGCCCCCTATGTTTAGGGGTGGAAAGGAGTGATGATAATAATTTGACATCTCGGAGATTAGTGTGTAATCCGACGTTATGGTAGCCGCTGAGTTAAGATATTCCTGCAGGGTTAAGTTAACGTTTACCCCCAAAGGGTTGGGGTGGAAGGTGTTGCAACAGGGTTACGTTAAAGTTTAACCCTTAGGGTTGAGTTGATGATAATTTAATATCCGCTGAGAATGGTGTGGAATTCGGATTTCTGGTAGCCACTGAGTTAGGTAGGGGGTGGTTATAATGATTTGATATAGACCGAGACTATTGTCGTAACCGGTGTGACAGTAGCCGCCGTGTTTACTTATGAAATTCCAGCAGGGTTGAATTAAAGTTTACAACCTGGGGATAGGGGTGGCAGGTGATGATGATAATAATTTTATATAAACGGAAAAAGAGTTGAATACCGGTTTCGACACCAAACTTGGACGTTATCGCAATTTTTTATTACCCCATTTACAGTCCACCACTAGAAGTCTTCATGAAATGTTTCAGTGCAAACATTGAGTGACGAAATGAATCAGGGCGACCCCAAAAATTATTTGTTTGGCGTCATTAAAGGTCGTTATCGCCTATTTTGAAAAATCCACCCCCTTCAACTACCACCCATAGGGATGCAAGATTAACCAAAATTCACGAGATTTGTTCCTGGATATTCAGCGATACGTGTATCAAGTTTGGTTGAAATTGTTCTACGCATTAATAAGTAACTTAATTTATAATAATAGTTATGAATAATAAGATAACTGACATTAAGTGTTCTGCAATATTAATATTATAAAAACGCACTTGTCGGGAAAACGTCAATTTGGATATTGTTGTCGGGAACACGAGCTTCGGGTGTGTGCCGGGATTTTGTACTGTACCCCTCCGGAATTGACTAAATTTATTTAATGACTGACTAGACCTTTGTTTTTTCTTTGCCCCAGCTCAGATTCTTAGCCCAGCTTTCTTCCCCCTTCTCTAGACCAACATTTTTTTCCTTTCAGTTCTAAACATCAGACTGTTTCTCCCTTCCAGACGATGAATGGGAAAATAAATAATGACAAGTGACAGTTGTGAGCAAAGGCAACAGCGATAGAACAGAGGGTAGGGGAACTTTACGACGCCAGTAAAACAATTAGGGATGACAGAGAGAGGAAAATTTACCACTCACCCACCCCCTCGCTGCTTTTAAATGGGGAGTGGAGAAGATCCCCTCCTCATTATACACGAGGAAAGTACAGAAGCGGGGGAATAAAGGAAAAAATATAATTGTTAATGGCCGCTGAAGTCAAAAAAGTAAATATTAATAAACGGTTAAAATAAATGATAAAACACCAGCTTAATAGAAAAAAATATTAAATTTAAAACATTATTTAAGAAACAACGTTTCATCCTTGGGATCAGTTATAATTTATTATATGAAATTTTTTTAATTTAAATGTTTTAAATTTGATAATACCTTTTTCTGGTGTTTTTATCATTTATTTAAAAACTAATCAGATTATTATAATTGAAAATTGACAATGTCTCCGTATAAAAATCTATTACATAATCGACGTTTCAATTGTGATGTTCATATAATAAATTTCTGTATGAAGAAATTGTAATCCAATTTATTTTTCTGGCTTATATGACCATTAATATTTATATTATGCTTTAAAGAATTCCATGTTATTATCAATGAAATAAAGAAAAGATCCTTACCAATCTCTTTTTCGTTTTTTTTCAATACAGTTATCTTTTCCATCTTCATTATAAAACAATTTCTCAACACGTTGCAAATAAACATGTTGACTCAGCTGTGACCCTTCTCCAACAATAACGGAAAGAAGGAGAAAAACCAACTGAATTTACATATAGCGTACACCATTGCAGTCATGTTTGTCACTAGTCTTTCGAACGGATGGTCGTCCATGATTTTTTTTTACGATTTGTATCGAGTCAATAAAAAATAATTTGGTTGCAGCAAGCAAATTAATTTAAAATATGACGTTTACCTAAGAAATTTATTGTCAGAATGGGTGCACACCTTGGGGGTGGGGGTGTCACGTCACTACACTGATGACTAGAGTTGGCATGCGCAGTAGCACGGATGACGTCACTGCACATATAGTCTGAGTTACGTGGGTTTCCGATGTGACTTAAGACAGAATGGTCGTATTAAACAGCCAGTCCTTTAATTACACGTGTTTATCAGAGAGTCTGGAGATTTAAAATGTTGAGAAAATATTAATATTTCCAATAAACAAGTAAACTGAACAAACCCACAAGAAGTTAACGACCCGTATAACAGACGTTAATTTTTTAACAATGTAATTGAAAAGTGAGTAGACGTTTCGATCAACTGTTGTGGTCTTTGTCGATACTAGAGCCAGACTGAAATGATATTGCAAAAGTTACAACGCATTACAAAGAATATGAATACAAGATATAAATTAACAAATATTATTTAATAAACCATCTCTATTACTGTTTTAATAAGAAGTGTCTTGTTTTACGCTTAAATAAAATTCGTTTGTTTTAATTTGGAGAATTTCTGAGATTAACCTTTTATTAAAATTAGCTCCTTTATCTAGAATAATAGTTCTATCAAAATTGAAAGATTTATTAAGATCCAAGCAATGTTTATCACGTGTAGGTTTTACATTAGTTTTATGCTCCTTAATACTAGTTGATAAAGATCGTTTGGTCTGGCCTATGTAACAAAATGAGCAATTATTCCACTAATTATGTAAAAAACATGATATAAATCTCTAGTATTCAGAGAATCTTTATGTTTATTAGAAAAATAAGACAAAGAATTTACAGATTTGAAAATTACAGAGATATTTAGTTTTTGAAGTAACATTCAAATTTTACGAAATTAGAATCGTACTTAAAATTTAACATGTTATATATAAAACTAAATATATCAAAACTTATTTTGTAAATAATCATAAATACTGTTTAAATGACAAGTTTCTTGTGTTACATTTAAAGAAAATTTTAATATGGAGCATTTTTCAGATTAATTTTTTATGGAATATGTTATTAATAATTATCGGCTTCAGCCTGGAGAGGATCAATGCACACTTCTCAGGTATATAAGGAAAAGGAAAACAACAACACCGTGGCATCCCTTTGTGTGGATTAAAATATTATGAGTGCCTAGCGAGGAGAATCTTTGAACACACGATTATATCACGTTCGGACAAGACACTCCACCAGATTGGCACCGCCTCGACTGTGTCTTCCCACGTCCGTGAAATTTACTATGTAAACAACCTGAGAGGGTGTGGCTACTTAAAATATTTGTGGGGGGCTCAAATCTGATTCCTATAGACATTCCTGTCAGTTGAATCCAAGACCCTGTCGGCGGAATTTCGGCAAAGTGAGCCGCCACCTTCCAGGAAATACGAGGGATTGCAGAGTCCTCCGAGCTACCTGCGGAAGTTCTTACCTGTCAGATCGTATCCGGGTGGTAACGTACTCTGACGGTAATCCCCCAACAAAGTCGGTTCATTGTTGGCCCACCAACCCATGTCAGAATTTTTCTCTCTTTTCCTTTTTTTATGTATGTAGAATAACAGTGGGTATTTCACGATGATCATATATTATTAATAATTGTAATTAATTTCTCTCTGTCACACAATTCAATATTCTCAGACTTAAGTAAATAAATTTAAATGTAAAATTATACAGTAAAAATCCCCCTTATTCATATCAAACATTACAGATACCATTTTCACAAAGTTATAAAATTCAATAGTAGTGTTTTTTTTAGGGTAACAGGCTACATGAGGGTAATCCACTTGGTGGCAACTCCCCTTTAATAGCATAGGAAGGGATTTGAAAAGGGGGATGCGGAAGGGTAGAGGAAGCTAGTCAGGGTTAACTAGGGCCCCCGGGCTATGATTTAAGGATCCTACCCGGCAATTCGCCTAAAAGTTATGTAGGAAAAACCCTAGAAAAACCTGCATCAGGTAGGTCGGGCATTTGGTACTTGTCCCACGCCCTTCCGATAGCCCAAGCTCTGCGACCCAGGAACATACACCTCTCAAAACAGGCCGAGGTGCCTCGGCATGTGGGAATCGTTAGTTTTAAAAAAACAGAGAGATGTGAAGGCACCCCCAAAGGTAGCCTCCGTCAGAGCTCTCTGGGAAGGTTCACCTGCGAGAGAATTGTCTCGCTGGTTTCCTTCAATCATAGTACTGTTTTTTTTTTAATTTTTAGGGTAACAGGCTACATGAGGGTAATCCAGATGGTGGCAACTTCCCTTAATAACATAGGAAGGGATTTGAAAGGAGGGATGGGAAGGGTAGAGGAAGGTATCCAAGGGTTAATTAGAGCCCCCGGGCTAGTTTAATGATCCTACCTGGCATTCGCCTAAAAGTAATTCAGGGAAAACTCTAGAAAAGAAGCAGAGATGATATTTTGGAGGTTTAACTCTTGTAACAGCTGTAGGTTTTCACAAGCTAGAGAAGGAGAAAATAAAATATTTTGGAAGTTGAGTGTTTCGACCCGCCTGTAAGTCTTTATACCAAACACGACAATAAGACGAACTGAGGATAGAAAGCAAATATAACAAGGAAGCCTGCGAGAGAATCCTGTCGCTGGTAAACCTTCCTAGAGAGCTCTGGCGTAGGCTACCTTTGGGGATGCCTTCACAACACTCTGGTGTTTTGAACTAAGGTTCCCACATGTCGAGGCACCTCGGCCTGTTTTGAGATGTGTATGTTCCGGGGTCGAGGACCTTGGGCGTACGGTAAGAGTTGACCACTATTCCCATTGGAATAGTCGGACAGCTGTCTCCTAAACTGGTCGAGGCACGGAGAAGGGAATGCTGCGTCCCCACAGCAAACTCCTCTCCCGATATGGGAAGGGTGTGGGACAAGTACCCAATGCCCGACCTACCTGATGCAGGTTTTTTCTAGGGTTTTCCCTGCACTTCTTTAGGTGAATTCCGGGTAGGATCCTTAAAATATAGCCCGGGGACCCTAGTTAACCCTTGGCTACCTTCCTCTACCCTTCCGAATCCCGCCTTTCAAATCCCTTCCTATGCTATTAAAGGGGAGTTGCCCAACGTGGATTACCCTCATGTAGCATGTTGCCCAAAAAAATAAATATAAAAGAAATATAAGATGCAAAGAATAACGTAGATACCTGTCAGTGATTCTGTAGTAAGACATTTTTAGATCTGAGGCATCTCTAATAATTGACAAAGTGGCTCTATTAAATATTAAATTACAGACTGAAGGTCTGAAAAATATTAGCATGTAACATTTTTTTGACTTTTGATTCTGTTTTGTTTCTTTATTGTAATTCTGGTATAAAAATGTAATTCTTAAATTTCGTTAAACATAAATATGGTGGTATGGGGCGTCAAGTAATTAAATATTGACCAAATTTCGCTTAAATAACTTTTCAAGTTGAATTTTTGCGTACTGTAGGAACGTGACACTGAAATAACATTACTCTTGATACCATTAATATCAATTGTTTAACAATTAATTAGACTTCAAAATGTTAGCTAAAAAATTGTCAAATTTTGAAATTAGAGACTTACATGTATATATATATATATTGTAATAAACAACAATAGGCGTTTTAATTAAATAAAAGAAATAATAAAATTTAATACATAAAATTATTTATTTTCACTTTATGGCTTCTAACTCAAAAACAATTACAATTTAAAATATTAATTTCTCAGGGCCTTGACTGGATTTGATAATGGACACAACAAATTGATTTTAAAATCTTATTAACCAACAGTTCACATTTACGTAAACAATATGTCGTTTGAAAGAAATTAAAAAGAAAAGAAAAGAAATTATCTTTGATTGACAATTAAAAGTGAACGAAATCTGACTCAATCGTTTAATTACGTTTACAATTAATCATTAGTTTGCTTTTGTTATTTACATCTGTCCAGCATTCCTTTTGGTTTCGGAAGTACACTATTGCAAAATTATACACTGATTCTAGAAGTCAACTCACAGATTTTACACTATTGAAGTCAAAATTGATAGGCTCACAGGAACTCGGATGATCCTCTTGAATGTCAGCTATCTGATGGCTGCTCGCCTTCCCTGGCTGGCTATAAACGTAAACTGCTTTTACTTAGCGATATTTACGAGGTAATACTTCCGTGAATGTTTTTACTTTGTCTTAAATTCACAACTTTGTTTAATAATAAATTAACGACGGCTAGTCTCTGCTCTAGTATTATTTGTTCCATCCTCTGAAATGTCCCGCCACCAACTAACAGTTATTTTACTTGTTCTGCTCCTCACGATGTTTTTCCGCAAAACTGACTCCTAGTTCTCTCTCGAGTTTGAGCGCGCATACGCCATAATTAATTGGCATTACAATATTATAAAAATTGTCATTAATTTAGCTCCGGGCCATATTATAGAATTTTTTAAGTACAATATATTTCCATTAAGCACATTTCACTGTAAAATTAAAAATAACTTTAAAAATATATATAAATTCGCCTTCAACAAATTAGGTCATTTTTAATCGAATAACAAATTTTATTGAAATTAACTGGTTCAAAAATTTAAGCGAGGGACATTTTCCTGTAGAAGTCATAAATATTGTATGTTTATAAAATAATTTTTTTCTTGTTTACTAGAAATTGCAATACAAATATATTTATCATTTTTTTATAAACATTAATTTATTTCCAACTTCAGATCGAAATTTGAAAATTACAGCAGCAATACACGGACCAGAAACACGGGCAACCGATGCTTTAGAAAGTATCCTAACAATTATAGAGTCTTCATAATAGGACGTGAGTGTCTAAGTGAGCGATGAAACTTGAAACGTTCCTTTTCAAAAGCAACACACACTTGTACAAACTCGGCGTATAATACACCCGCGGATGTGCGAATAAAGCACGGTCAGTGAACCCCTAAAACCCCCGCAACAGAAAGACGCCCACAGTCGAGGTTGTTATGAAAAGACGGCGCCGTAGCGTGTTATCATCATCCAAGTCAATGACAGAAGGATATGAAGCAGGTGGCCCTGGAGGAGGGGGACAAGTACTGCCCCCCTCATCACCTGGAGTGAAGATAAACGTCAGAGCGTCTGTTGTATCCATTTCGGTTTCATCACCCGCTTTATTCCTTGGCTTTGCGGCCCTCCTTCTTCTCTTTTAAAAATCACCTTTTCTGTCCGCTTGCTTTCCCTCTTCACCTTTTCAATCCTGTATCCCGTGACACATACTCAAAAAAATAACATTTTTGGCCTTCCAGCCCGTCTTTTATTCTTTTTTCTCCCGTCTCAAAACCGTGAAACACCAGTCGGGGGCTAGATACGCCTCCAAACCTCAAGGTGCCGTAGTCTGTCCGCTCCACCACGTTTCCGAGTCTCTTAATTTAAAATCACTGTATTTTACCCAAAATTCATTTTAAAAAAATACCGAATATTAAAAAAACTAAATACAATTATGAGATAAATAGCGATATGACACACAAAAATAAGTGCAATACCACGAAACGTTTCTGTTATCCTTGTTGCTTTCGTCATGTGATTCGAAAAACGCAACAGCGGTAAGAACCAGACGAACCAGGTGACGAACTCAAAATTTTTAGAAACACCTCACGAAAGCAACAAGGACTGGCAGAATCAATGTGTGGTATTATATAATACTTTGCCAGTTATTGGGATAACTCAGTAGTATACTATTAAGACCGACGTTTCATATTTTAATTTCAAAAATCTATTTCAAGCCCTTTCTGCACGGGAGGGGAGCACTCTTAGGGGTGGGGGGTGGATGGACGTTTCGTAAAATTAACGCAAAATCAACCGATATTCGAGTCAAATCTGGGTTATGGATGTCGTTGAGTTTATTTATGACAACATGGGCAACGCGCAGGGGAGAGCGGGGGTGCGAGAATTTAGACATTTTAAAACATGTTAACCTGCCGATTTTAGCTCTCAATAAATATATTTCGGGATCAATGAGATTCGTAAAATTTATATACATGTTCTCTGTCTATAATTTCAGTTCCTTACGGGCTGCGGAGGGGAGCACCCTTAAGGGAGGGGCGTTATATAAAAATAACTAAAAAGGAACCAAGATAGGAGTCTAATCGGGGAGTTATAGATATGACAACCCGGGCAACGGCGAGCACCCAGCTAGTTCTACTAAATAAAAATAGGACTGTTTGTTTGTGTGTATGTTCCACATACAAATATACACCAGAGGAGCAAATTTGACCAAATTTCGTACACGTTTTCCTCTCAAACCGGAAACAAATCACTGTGGGGTAGGACACGTCTACCACCCCTAGCGGCGGGGGTGGAAATTTTCAAACGTACTTAAATAGCCGATATTTTTCGGGGTCAGTGAAATTGATTGTATTTTTCCCGATGTTTTTTTGCGTATAATTTCAACCCTTTTCGGCATAGGAGGGCACCCTTAGGGATCAGAGTCGAATCCGGGGTTATGGATGTAGCAGAGTTTAATTATAACAACCCAGGCAACGCCTTCACCCAGCTAGTAGGAAATCGTCGTCTGACCGGGGGAGAAAAAAAGGGGGGGTGACTATCCAGTGAATTAACCCCTTATTGGACTGGATATAAACTGGAATATTAAAAACAGTGGAGAAATAGTTTCATTAGACCCCGACAAATAGCATCCATCAACAGTAGTACCTTTTTAGCCAAGGCCATGGCCCGATTTTATGGCACAAACGAAGAAGGGATATGATGTGGAAACTGATCAAAGGTGTAATAAATTAATTTCCTATTGCAGGAAATCCTTAAGAGTCCGTGAAACTGAATTAAAGGATCAGGTTGGGAAAATTCTCTCCTGTGCGCCTCACGGACAAAATTAACATTTTGGATATACATAATTTATTTATTCCCGGTGTATTTGATTCATAAACAGTCAGAACTGTTTATGCATGAATAAAAAGTTTACGAAAGCAATTGTTTGCATTGTAAATTTTGTTATATAGGGCAAACGAAACGATCTTTGAAGACCAGAATCAAAGAACATAAATACAATATTGTACAGTCAGGTCCAAACATATATATTTTTAAAAAATCATAATTTAAATTGGAAAACGTTAAAAATTTTAAGGCGAATAATAAAAATCCTCATTATTCGGCTATAAATATTACCAATAATTTAAATAGAACGTATGATACGTTATGACTGAATTTATATTTTCATTTTAACTAATTATATTGAACTTAGATAAATATTAGTGACAAAGGTATTACATACATCTCGAGAAACAGGCGTCGGATAAAAAGAAACAAAAAACAGGCGTAAATTTTTTTTCCATAAGGTATTGAATGAAAATAAACTCGACCCAACTTAACGCTCTCTGGGTTGGGGATGGCTGGGGGCAAGTTTTAAACCTTAAAACCATAAAAAAAGAAGTCACTTACAGCAAACATTGTGTTGTTTATAAAATCTCTTGATCTAATTGTAATTCCTGCTACATAGGACGAACAAAACGTTCCCTTAATTTACGTATCAAGGAACATATGTCCAATACCAAAGACAATCTGCAGTCTCCAAACATATAAACAGTACTAAACATACATTTGATTGGCAAAATGCAAAGATAGTAGACCTTGACACCAGGTACAATTCCAGACTCATTTCAGCGCTGATTCACATTAAATCAAACATCACAGACACTATTAAACTCAATAATTGCTATGATCCCTTATTATTACGCTAAACCTTCTGCTTTACCATTGTAGTTGCTCCCTTGTTGTTACGCTAACCCTTCGGCTCTTTTATTATCGTCGCGTTTCCGTCGCTTTTGAGTGTTGTCAACTGACGAGTGCAGTTGTGTCGCACCTGACGAAAGGAACAAGGATCCCAGAAACGCTGTGCTGTATTTATATCATCACTTTTTTGTCTGAATTGGCTATCTTTCTTATTCACAACTCCCAATTGTCCTGTCCGCTAGGACTTGGCATGGAGACTGTTCGCAGCGCCGCTGTGGCAGTGCCAGGAACTACATACGAGAGACAAGATATATGAAACTTCTGGTGACGTTGGATAGCATTTGGAAAAATAACGTTGATATGATGAGGATTTATCCATTTTGAACCTTACTGTGCCTCATTTTTCTGTTTTGTCGGTTACAGCGCCATATACCGCGAAACGAAAAATAAAATCAGATTAACTACCTTATTTTTTAAACGAATCTGAATCTGCAGTAACAAATTACGGTTCCTGTTTAAGATTTAAATGTTGCACCCCCGCACAGCCCCCCGGGGGTGGGATAGTTTGTGTATACTGAATAGCTTTTACAAAAATAGTTTTCAACACGTGCTTTATTTCGTTACGTTGACCGTTTCTTGAGATATTTGGACGTTTCGGGACTTTTCCCGTACCCTGTATGTTAATATATCTTGAAACATTATCTGACTTGTATTAAATATATTTCCTTGTTTTTTTCCAAAAGTCTACTTCATTTCAAACATTTAAATTTACATAAACGTTTCTTCCCTTTCCTTAGTGATCTCTTCAGATGCATATTATTGAAGAAACAATTAAACTATGTTGTAAATATCTTATAGATCAATCGTTCCATTGGTCATCTTCATTAGGCCGTTGCTCTCCACCTCAGCCTATTAGTTTTACCTCTTCATCTCATCGTTGCTTTAGGCCTCGCTCATCCTCATTTGCCTCCCAAGGGGGTTCCCAGTCCAAGATTTCAGCAACTCTGACATTTACTGACGTCATCTTAGTGTTACCCCCCACGGGCGTTTGATTATCAATTATCATGGAGGAAATGACGCCCCCTGTACCTACACTCTCCAAAAATCTTTGCTTTAGGCCTTGCTCATCTTCATTTGCCTCTCGGGGGGCTCCCAGTCCAAGATTTCAGCAACTCTGTGACATTTACTGACGTCATCTTAGTGTTACCCCCCACGGGCGTTTGATTATCAATTATCATGGAGGAAATGACGCCCCCTGTACCTACACTCTCCAAAAATCTTTGCTTTAGGCCTTGCTCATCTTCATTTGCCTCTCGGGGGGCTCCCAGTCCAAGATTTCAGCAACTCTGTGACATTTACTGACGTCATCTTAGTGTTACCCCCCACGGGGGTTTAATGATCAATTTTTATGGAGGAAATGACCCCCCCCTGTACCTGCACTGTCCAAAAATCGTTGCTTTAGGCCTTGCTCATCTTCATTTGTCTCCCAAGGGGGGTTCCCAGTCCAAGATTTCAGCAACTCTGTGCCATTTACTGACGTCATCCAACAGTGTTACCCCCCACGGGCGTTTGATGATCAATTATCATGGAGGAAATGACGCCCCCTGTACCTGCACTCTCCGCTTATCCCAGATTTTGGTTCATAGTCAACTATCAGTAAAGTAATAAGCGAGGAAAAGCAGAAGGAAATGGGAAATGTTCCGAATTTTTAAGTATGTTTTTAACCTTCCACGTGGAGAGAAACACGAGGAAAACGTCCCGTCGCTGGAGAGAGAGAGAAACGGAAGTGATGACACCAGCAAGAAATTTAAGGAGCAAAGAAACTCAGCACCGTAGTTGTCGATAAGACTTTTCGGGGGAAAGCTGACGGAGCAGTTGAATGGAGATAGTAGGGGAATGAGGGAGAGATAGTCGACAGACAGGCTCAGGTGGCGCCACGAAACTTCCAGTAAAATATTTTTTAATATATACTCAAGAAGAAATCCCTGTAAAGTATTGAAATGTGGAGTTTTAAAAGATTTTGGGAAAAAAATAAAGAGGGCAGATATGGTGACAAATGAAGAAGAAATCCAAGTCAAAGGCAACCATAAACAATTAGATAATTTATAAAAACATTGATAAATCTGTAAACGTTTCGGTCCTTCTCTAACAGCGATTCAGATCATACACAAATTAATAATAATAAGAATATCACAACTGATTACATTGATGATGAAGATTTGATCGAGGAACTAGGTGAACCAACGTATAATGAAATATGTTATATAATTAATAACTTGAAAAATAAGAAAGCACCAGGTATTGATAATATACCAGATGAAATGATCAAAGGCGGAGGCAGAACACTGAAACAGGAAATCTACAGGCTGATAATCAAAATCTGGGAATATCATATGTTCCATATTTAAAAAAGGCGATAAGTATGAATGTAAAAACTATAGACCAATAACTTTATTAAATATAACATAAGATATTTGCCATAATATTAAACAACAGACTCATTGATATAATTGATAAAAAAACATCTGATTTCCAAGCAGGCTTCCGCCCAAACAGGTCAACTATCGATAATATCTTTATGATCAGACAGATCTATGAGAAATTCCATGAGCGTGGCATCGAACTCCATAACATGTTTATCGATTACATGAAGGTCTTTGATTCGCTGGATAGAAACCGAATTTAAGACGCTATGCAGTTCCAACAAAGTTAGTAAAATTAATACAACTAACATTGGAAAAGACGTCAGCAAGATTTAAGGTTACCAATCAGCTAAGTGAACCAATTTTTATTAAGTACGGGGTTAAACAAGGAGACCCGTTATCAGCCACTTTATTCTGTGTCATCATGGACAACATTCTGCCAGGCTTGAATATCCAAGGAAATATTACTACAAGACTAAAACAGTAGCTAGCGTGTGCAGATGATATTCTTCTGACATCAAG
Source organism: Zhengitettix transpicula (assembly GCA_037074705.1). Classification (NCBI taxonomy): domain Eukaryota; kingdom Metazoa; phylum Arthropoda; class Insecta; order Orthoptera; family Tetrigidae; genus Zhengitettix; species Zhengitettix transpicula. Next base: position 9,461,253 of record CM073596.1, on the reverse strand, counting down.
AACAGAGAAGCTCCTTAGAACAAACATCCAAGAAACTTATGGGTTGGTAATCAACCAAGATAAGAGCATCGGTCTGGCAACAGATATTACGATTGATGAAATCACATACTAAGAAGTAACCAATTCTTAATGGGAATAACAATAATAGAATAGGTTATAGAGAAAATAATAGGTGTTACATTGCTTAGAGATCAACTATAAAGGCAAAATTGAACTTGTATATTTCGGTAATAAGACCAATAGTCACCTATGCAGCCGAGACTTGGACACTCAAAGAGAAGGACATAAAACAACTGCTAATTTTTGAAAGGAAGGTCTTGCGAACGATTTATGGTCCAGTTAAACTGTGGAAACTGGAGGATACGAACAAATGATGAATTAGGTAAAATAATTCAACACAGAAATATAGTGAATCACGTGAAATCCCTCAGATTCAGTTGGTTTGGACATCTACACAGAATGAGCGATGAAAGAAATGCAAAAATAGTTTTATAACTGGATACCTCCTTCAAGTAAAATACGAGGCAGACCGAAAACCAGATGGAGAGACGAGGTACAAAGTGATATTAGGAGTCCCGGAATTAGAAAGTGGACGTCTAAGGTCCAGAAAAGAGATGAGTGGAGACACGCTGTGGATCAGGCCAAGACATCACAGAAGTTGTCTTAGGGCCTTAAAAGAAGAATGTTAAAGAAAGTCGTAGATGCTGTTGAGAGATTCAGTGTATTGATTCTATGTTAATATTATTTTGATTCAAGTCACAATGCTCCAAGGGCAAGCAGAAAAGAGCAAGCTCTGGTGACAAGGACCTGGGAAATTCAGCAGGATATTTGTATGGATCAGGGACACGAGTATGTGAAAGAGAGGGAGAAGAAATACTTGGAAAGTTGGAGAAAAAAATAAATGTAGACAGGTATGGTAAAGAATTGAAGAGGTATGAGAATGGGGAGAGGAGATCCTTGATTAAAACTGTGTAAGATAAAGGGAAAATTGGATCTAAGAAGAAATTGTTTCTTGCACGACGTCGTCCAATGAAGGAAGGACGGGCAAATGGATGGAGTTCAAGGTCAGCTGCCAAGGCGTCGACGGAATCAAAATTCACGGCTGAACGGATGCGGTCACTGAAGATGCCGCTAGTGGTTTCCCCCGTGTAGTGTTGGGAATTCCTAAGCCGTGAGAAGGGAAAAAAGGAGAGTAACACTTCGGTTCTTATTTGTGTCGTGTCAAAAGAAAAACCACCAGTGTACTTTGGTGTACTGGACTTACCTGCCAAATTGGGATATTCAAAAAGTCAGCAGACATGACCAGAAAACGATGATACTATATCTTCGTTAGGGACCGTTTATAAAATTTGTTGACAATGTAATATCATTATCTGTATTGATCAGTTATTCCAGTGTCTGAGTAAAAAGGGAAGAAGGAAGATTAACAACGAAAGAGAGATGAGCAGGTAGAACAATGAGAAAATCAACAAGCATAAAGGGAGTCTAAAAAAGCAGAAATATATAAGGAAACAAGAAGGATAAAACGAGACTGATAAGGTTTCTTGAGCAAAAGCGACAGTGATGATGAAATGAATCATCAACCCTGGGGCAAGAATAAAGTCCAACGTTTCCAATAGGAAAGAACCTCTGTTTGTCTTCTGGGCAAGGAGAAACATCCAGAGCCACAACAGACATCAAGGCCTAGTCTTCGAGAGAAACGACAGCCATCTCCTCATTTAACAACTTTTTTACTCAGTTATTCTTCTGGACGATTTCGTCACGGTCACCTTCACCCAATGTCTGGTTTATTTTTCTCGTTTTTTTTAATTGAAAAATATGGTTTCAATAATCTTCATTATTGACGACTTTCTCCTTCTCACCTGGTCTCCGCCCCCCCCCCCCCCCACACACCATGCCAATGACGGCTGAACGTCAACCGTTATGGTGAATGCAGAATTCAACTCAGCGACCTCCAAAACGACTGATTCGAGGCCAATGTCAGTCCTTATTCTTCCACAACATCCACCATCTGTATGGGTTTCTGCCTTACCGTGGCGTCAGGGGGTTGAAATTAAACTTTAACTTCATCGAGAGTGACGGAAGAAATGTTTCCAAACGAAGGACCATATTAATATGCGTTGTAGTCCTAAAATTAGGTCGTGAAGGATGAGATTTAGTAAATAGTGGGCGAGTCTGTCGTTCAGATCTACTCAATGGAATCGACTCGGATAGCTGAGATGGTAGGGTCGTGTACCTGGGTTCGATTCCCGGTCCGGTGGAGATTTTTACATTTTAACCCTTTAATTCATTTTTATTTGTTAAAAAAATTAAATTGTAGTTGAGTGCGACAACCCAAATGGGGAAAACTTCCATTGTGGTTTGAAAGAAAAAAATGTATTGATATTTTTTGGTTTAATTGTTCTGTATTGTATTAACAAAAATACGTTTTAAAAAAGTTAGTTTAAAAAATACAAAAAATCATACATTAAAGGCTTAAGATAAGAATTCCAAATGGAACTTCATGGAATGGGAAATGGGACGTGAGAAAGGAAACAGAATAAAAGGATGGGGAGCAGATTCCTTGTTCACCCTCACGTCGCTTACCTGTGTCGCTTTCCCTCCGTGCCTGGTTCGCTTCCTTGCTTCCTTTCCTTCGGCCACACAATTAATTATCATCTGCATGTTCCAGAACCAGTGCCCCCTCCCTTTTACACACGCTTATCGAGGAGAATAAACACACAATCTTTCAACTTAATCTCTGCACTTTACGAATAACAGTCGCTGCTGCTGCTGCTGCTGACCTTTGCTCCTTTCTTCCTCGTCTGTCTGCTCTCTGTGTTTGTTCGCGAGCTCGATATGTGAGCGAGGGTATAAAAGCGAGGGGCCAAATGGAAAAGGAGGCCATTAACGAGCGATAGTCTACGTGAAACAATTTGGTAAATAAGAAGGCACTGAAAACAAGGTTTTACGACTCCGACGCGGCAGCGTCAGTTAAAAAAAAAAAAGGAGAACGGAATAACTACGGTGCATAGAACACACACTCCAGTCAGAAGCATCACCGACAGATTAAACTGATACTAGGCGACTGCGTTTTGCAGAAATATATAATTATTTTTACAAAAGTTAATTAGATAAAAATGGGTAATAATATGGAATGTTCTCAAGGCTAGACGAAAAGACGTGAGTAGCTGATTACAATTACAGACCCATAAACAATTTGATATCTAAAAGAAAAGCATTGAAAAACCTGTAGAATTTTCTTCCCCCCTCGTCAAACATTGGCTGAGATCAAACTGAGACTTAAGGAGAACAAAGGTCAAATGCAAATAGATCCTGGAAAAGACATTCAATGTATTCAATGTATCAATGTAATAATATATATATATATATTGTAAAGATTAGACTTTATTACCATATATATAAAAACTATATTACATAAAAAATACATTAAAAAATTGATTGGTCGCCAGCATATATATATATATATATATATATATATATATAGTCTGCAAAAAAAATAACAATAATTATCTCCGGCTTGGTTAATGAAATCCTCCTTCTCTACAAGGTAATGTGGGTGGCTCGGTGGGAATTCATTAACAGAGTTTAGTTCCGTGCTGTGTAAAAATATCTTTAACGTCTGAAGGCACTTTACATTAATGGTGACCCTTACTTCGTCTCGTAGCATCAACCGACTTGCAGCGGATCACTGGTCTTGTAGCACCCCACGATCTCCTTCTTCGGCCTCCACGCGGTGGACGTCCTCACTCCAAAACTTTTGTTCGTTACAGCTCGCCAAATTTTGCACAATGTAGCCTCTCTCACTTCACTTTCAGTCCTCTCTGGTCAGTCTCCCGGGTGCGGAGTATATACCCTTACTCCGCTCCCCCAAACGATCAAAAAAAAAAAGGGCCGCGTACCCTCGGCTTCTTGGGGCCTCTCTGGCGCACGTGCACTTTTAATTAATTTCTTCTCAGGCTGACAGACAAAGGGCGCCCACGGACCGATGTTATTCGCTACAATATATACCAATTATAAAACTATAGTGTAGTGAAATGATAGTGTTCCGTAATGAACGTAATTTAAATGGTAACATTTCTTGTCTCCTTAGATAGTTAAATATTTTTTTTAGAGTAACGGGCTACATGAGGGTAATCCATATGGTGGAAAATCCCCTTTAATAGCATAGAAAGGAATTTGAAAAGAGGGATGCGGAAGGGCGGAGAAAGGTAGCCAAGGGTTAACTATTATAACCGGTCTATATTTTGAGGATCCTATACACATGCCTGTCAGCAGAATCCAAGACCCTGTAGACGGAATATCGGCAAAGTGAGCCGCCACCTTCCAGAAAATACAGGGGATTGTAGACTCCTCTGAGCTGCCTGCGGAACTTCTTACCTGTCAGATTGTATCCGGGTGGTAATGTACTCTGACGATAATCCCCCATCAAAGTCGGTTCATTTTTGGCCCATCAACCCATGTCTGAGTTTGTCTCTCTTATCTTTTTTTATGTATGTAGAATAACCGTGGTTATTTCAAGATAATTATATATTATTTTTATGTGTATTAGTAAACAATAAATTATTAATTATTGTAATTAATTTCACCTCTGTAATACAATTAAGTAAATACTTAAGTAAATAAATTTAAATGAACAGTAAAAATCCCTCTTCTTCATATCAAACATTACAGATTCAAATTTCAGAAAGTTATAAAATTCAATAGTACTGTTTTTTTTAGCGTAACAGGCTACATGAGGGTAATCCACATGGTGGCGACTCCCCTTTAATAGCATAGGAAGGAATTTGAAAAGAGGGATGCGGAAGGGCGGAGGAAGGTAGCCAAGGGTTAACTAGGGTCCCCGGGCTATAGTTTAAGGATCCTACCCGGCAATTCGCTTAAAAATAATGCAGTGAAAACCCTAGAAAAACCTGCATCAGGTAGGTCGGACATTGGGTACTTGCCATACGCCCTTCCGATAGCGGCAGAAGAGTTTTCTGAGGGGTTGCAGCTTTCCCCTCTCCGTGCCTTGACCAGTTTAGGAGGCAGCTGGCCGACTATTCCAATAGGAATAGCGGACAACTCTTACCGTATGCCCAAGGTCTGCGACCCCGCTACATACACCTCTCAAAGCAGGCATGTGGAAACCTTAGTTCAAAAAACCCGACCTACCTGATGCAGGTTTTCTAGGGTTTTTCCTGCATTACCTTTAGGCGAATGCCGGGTAGGATCCTTAAAGTATAGCCCGGGGGTCCTAGTTAACCCTTCACTACCTACCTCTACCATCCCTCTACCATTCGGCATCCCCTCTTTCAAATCCCTTACTATGTTATTAAGGGAGTTGGCACCATGTGGATCACCCTCTTGTAGCCTGTCAGCATAAAAAAATAGTCTGGAATAGATGTCAAAAACGAATAATATTAATGATGCAATATGTTTGTCCGATGATTATGAAAAGAGACATGTCGGGGGAATTCTTTGTTCACTTTGAGGAGTTGAGAAAATTTGAAGATATGTTTTTTTAATTATTTTAGTATGGTTATTGAAAATTTCAGCGATCTTCTTGCACGGACAGAAAGAATCCATTCAAAGCCACACACATGATTCAGGCAATGTATGACACACAACCCGTACACAAATGCTGCAAATCACAATTGGAAAAAAAAATAAAAGTTATATTTATCTGATATTTATTTATTATAATAAAATGTATTTGCAAAACGTCAGACGTAAAAGAAAACATACGATAAAAATTCAACCCCCACTATTCATTTGATCCCTACTTTAGGACTTTTCAGATGGATTCTAAAATTTTAAGAAAAATAAATATTAAGATCCGACTGGACGCTCAATGTCAATTACAGAGTTTTAATTATCGCGTCTCGAGAGCTCTAAAGTTTTTAGAATGTGTAAAAAATGGAGAATTTTGCATGGAATTATATAAACTTACATCCTGAATTGATATTGTAAAGTGTTAAATAATTTTGTTATTGAACTGGGTTTAGAAGTACAAGGACAGGTGGATGAGTATGTGGAGGAGTTGCAGAAAATAACGTAAGAAACGCGATGATGCTCCGTAAAATGGCTGTTGTCTTACATCTAATATTTGGGAAACCAAAACTGGGAAAATGTTAGATTTATAATTTTTTTTTGGAACATCCAAAATTTCCAAGCCGTTAAAATTAGTTTTAAGAAAATCAATATTGGTGTTGTATTGTAGTCTCCATATTCCGTTCATTCTTTATCATCCATATTTTCATTTTCATATCTTAATTTCTCCGCAAACTTCTTCCCAATAATTTCTATTCTGTAATCTGTATTTATGTATTTCTCTACTTTTGTCAACCAAAACGAGTCGATCATAAATGAATTTTTTTAAGGGAAACAGGCTACATGAGGGTAATTCACGTTGGGAAACTTTCCATTAATAGCATAGGAAGGGATTTGAAAGGGGGGATGCGGAAGGGTAGAGGAAGGTAGCCAAGGGTAACGGTTTAAGGATCCTACCCGGCATTCGACTAAAATTAATACAGGGAAATCCCTAGAAAAACCTGCATCAGGTAGGTCGGGCATTGGGTACTTGTCCCACGTCCTTCCGATAGCGGGAGAGGGGTTTGCTGTGGGGACGCAGCATTCCCTTCTCCGTGCCTCGACCAGTTTAAGAGGCAGACATCCTCCGTGATAATGGAAAAAAAATAGGTCAAGGAAGCCTGCGAGAGATTGCTCTCGCAGGTGAAACTTCCAAGAGAGCTCTGGCGGAGGCTACCTTTGGGGATGCCTTCACATCTCTCTGGTTTTTTGAACTAAGTTTCCCACATGCAGAGGCACCTCAGCCTGTTTTGAGAGGTGTACGTTCAGGCGTCGAAGACCTCGGGCATACGGTAAGAGTTGTCCGCTATTCCTATTGGAATATTCGGCCAGCTGCCTCCTAAACTGGTTGAGGTACGGAGAAGGGAATGCTGCGACCCCACAGAAAACCCCTCTCCCGCTATCAGAAGGGCATGGGACGAGTACCCAATGTCCGACCTACCTGATGCAGGTTTTCTAGGGTTTGTCCTGCATTACTTTTTGGCGAATGCCGGGTAGGATCCTTAAACCGTAGCCCGGGGGCCCTAGTTAACCCTTGGCTACCTTCCTCTACCCTTCCGCATCCCCCCTTTCAAATCCCTTTCTATGCTATTAAAGTGGAGTTGACACCATGTGGATTACCCTCATGTAGCCTGATACCCTTAATAAAAAATGGAAAAAATATAAGTACAAAAGTATTTTACTTAAAGAACGTATCTGATGAACCAGGAAGAATGTAGACTAGACGAATCGGGCCGGGTGGATGTGAAACGCTCAATGACTTGATCACCCTCTAGGTTGAGGCCCTTGGACGAAGGTCGGGACTCTGCTGTAGGAGGACCTGGACGACTGTCGGCTGCAGGGTGAACGACGACGACACCTAGTGTGAAACGTCTCATAAGTTTTAAACCTTTCTGGAGTCAATGTGAGACGAGCCTCACGGATACGACGATGCCTGGCGAGGATCAACCTGCAGACGCTGATGCAGCAGTGCCCGACACTCGAGAAGACTTGTCGCCAGCTGCCCACACGCACGCTCGCAACACTCACGCGCTTTCCCACCCGCCATGACAGACACGAACAAGCCGTTACCACGCACTTCATATTATATCTGTCCATCTTACACTCGGCCTCAACATTCACGATACATCAACTAATACACAATATGCTCATATAAACTGTGATATTAACAACACTGGAGCGATGTTCACATTAACTCTGCGCTCGTAGGTGACAAACCTTGATGAATGGACGGTCGGAAGTGACGCGTTGAGGCACCAACACAAACACGACCGCTTCTCACCAGCAATGTTTACACAACCACCAACAGCAATGGTAGCGATGAAGGAGTGATCGGCGAACATGCTTGCAAGCAAATTGGACTGTTGTGCAACGAGGTCCCGAATTGAGTCAACTGAAGCCTCGTAAATGATGACCATTGAGCAACTTATTGTAACCGTTGCCGGAAAGAAGCACTTTGCCATGATGATGTACATAAACGACGGTCTCTTTTCAATGTCTCTTTGTTTTGTTGCGTGTTGGTGCCTCAACGCGTCACTTCCGACCATTTTTTTTTATTAGACAAAAGTTTTATCTTAAGATTATTTGTTGTTAAATAAAGTATTGAGTATATACAATTAAAATTCTGTACATAATTAACCTGGGAACTTGTCACTTAAGTTAATCCAGCAATTAACATAATTTTGCAAAAATTTTTCATTTGATGGGATGGAATGGGTGGGTGGGGTCAGCGGGTATGAGGATGGGTGGTGGGTTCGGAGGTGCCAGAGTGTTCTGGGGGAAGGATGAGGTCAATAGGGCGTTTTCTCTTGAGGCGACGTGCGTGTGGGGGTGGGGGAGGGTTGCTATGGAATTGCTGGATCGTGGTGTTAGGGTGGTTGAAGGTGCTTTTGATTAATGATGTTACGGATTTGGTGATTATTGAGTTGACTTGGGGAAGTTTAATGTTGTGGTGGATGATGGAATTTCTGAGGTAACAGGGAGAGTTTGTGATGGTGCGAAGGATTATGTTTTGCTTGGTTTGGATTTTGGCTGAATGGGTTTTGGCTGTTGCTCCCCATATGGATGAGGCGTAGGACCAGGTTGGTTGAATTAAGGAGAGATATACTAGGCGTTTTGTGCTGAGGACGAGTGGGGATTTTCTGTTTAGGAGAGGATATAAAGTTCTGAATTTAAGGTTAATTTTAGAGAGGAGGTGTTTAATGTGGGGTTTCCAAGAGAGTTTTGAATCGAAGAGGAGTCCTAGATAGGTGGTTTCTGTTTTTGTGGGTATTTCGGCGTTGTTTAGATAGAGGGGGATGTGCGGAGGAGGATTTTTGGATAGTGTGAATGGGACGGTTATTGATTTGGTGGGATTTATGCTGATTCGCCATTTTTTGGACCAATGTTCTAGGTGGCTGAGCGCTGACTGAAGAGGTTGGATATACTTCCGATCATACATTCCTATCCCAAGAATGTATGTTTTAGTAAGCTGTACCAACCCTCAAGGTTTGTCCCATGATCGTACAATCATCCTACAAATATAAAGACCCAAGAACAGGGGTACTTTTGTAGGAAATTAAAAGAGTTTTGAAATGGAGAATATACGTCGTACTAATGACAGTGTTGGACAAGGACCAACACTGGTATTCCCGTCCCGATCATAGGGGCGATGTTGTCATCAAGCCTAGAAGTCGTAAAAGGCGCGGAAAGCTTCGCGGGAAAGGAGGGAGGGTGTGAGCAGTGCCAATTTCTTCCCCTCTCTTGGGGTTGTATTAGCTTTAACGGCGACGGGGAGGAATTTCACCCTTTTTTCTTTTGTGGACGTGTCGGAGAAATCCTTGAAAGGCTCCGTCTGCAATGGCTCTCTCAGTTTTCGTATCTGTTAAGGGCTCGGAACCGTTGAGGAATTTATGGCGCTGGAGACAGTGCACTGATGGCTGGGGGAGGGGCGGGGGCGTGAATGACATCGCCCTTGAGGCTTGCAAATGCCAACGGCAAAAATAAAAGCTTCCGAGATGTTGACACTGGAGAATCCTTCCTGCCTTTCAAGTGCACTTTGCTTCAGCGTGGGGAAAGACTGTAAAGTTGGCACTACTGTGTGACGTGTCAGCAGCAGCTGGAGCCTACAGTTTGTTTGAGGGCGGTTTCTGAATATGTCTATGTGTGTATTATTTATTAAATCTACAAATGCTCAGTTTTCCTGGTGGCAGATCCATGAAATTACAAATTAAATAAAAGAAATTAGACTAAATTAATATAACTATTTTAAATATATAAGCCACATTTAGGGACATTATTTCAACTATAAATACTTGTATATATAATTATATTAATTAAAGGTTTACTGAAAAAGTTACTGAAATAATTAATCTTGTACTGGATTGAAAGGAAGATATCTGAATATAGAGATTAACTAACTATTCAACTATCCACCAAAAAGTTCCCGTGAGAGCTGTTCTGGTCGAGGCACGGTGAATAAAATTCTGCGCCCCCACAGAAAACCCCTCTCCCGTCATAGGAAGTATGTGCCATGGGTTAACTAGGCCCCCCCGGGATGTTGTTTAAGCCTATAACTGCTTCAGGACAAACCCTGTTAACGTTGTATCATGCCATTCCGATGGCGGGAGAGGTTAATTTCCGTGGGGACGCCTCGACCAATTTAGGGGGCAGCTGGCCGACTGTATACAAACATGTTCATAGAAAAAAACGGTTGAGTGTTGTTAAAACTCAATTTTAATTGTGGGAGAAAGAATTTTCCAAATTTGTACAAATAGAGCAGAAGACTCTACTAAAGTGAAAGTTTTCCAAAAAGGGATTTTTTAGAATTTTTAATGTTTATATTTACTTTAATCTGCCCGTCGATGAGAAACTTGCAGGCAATTTCCTAGTTAGGCAGGAACAGACCCTGACAAAATACTCCACGGGTACAGGTACCAAAATCCAAGAGCCAAGAGTTTGACCTACCTGATGCAGGTTTTTCAAGGGTTTGTTCTACATCACTTTTAAGCGAATGCCGGGTAGGATCCTTTAACTACAGCCCGGGGGTCCTAGTTAACGCTTGGATACCTTCCCCTACCCTTCCGCATTCCCCCCTTTCGAATCCCTCTCTACGCTATTAAAGGGGAGTTGCCACCACGTGTATTACTCTCATGTAAAAATATTTAACTGTCTAAGGAGACAAGAAATGTTACCATTTTAATTTAGTTCATAACGGAACACTATCATTTCACTACACTATAGTTTTATAATTGGTATATATATATATATATATAGATTTTATTTTCGTGTAATTAGATATTAGCAAGGGCTTATAGCTTGGTAAGGTGGAATTTGACCAGGCGCCGCCGAGGCGGATAGATAATCCCTTCGGTCTGGACGTATGCACGTAGAGTGTTGACCCTCGGAGGCTACCTCCGTGGGAAACGTCTCTCCAAAAACCCCAGAAATTAAATTAACACGTGACTGCCTGAACCAATCACATTTCTTGTTTCAGGAAAGATCGATCCAAAATTGATCGAGACCATCGATATTTTACGTGCATCGAAGGGGCTGTGAAGAAAGTGTAGAGAAGACCCCTCGACGAACCGTCGCCAGGGACAGACGTACAGCCCCAAACGTGCATCATCCAGACGACTCGGAGAGATCGAGGGTGCCACATGATCACGGCCAGGGATCAACGCGAGGCAACTGTCAAGTGTCTGAATCCTTGACGCGCCTGAGGATTCACTACAAAGTATTCTATAATATAGTGTAGCATCGTTTACCTGCTCCTCCCACCCCGGCGTACTGTCAAAATAAATGCTTAGGTATTTATAGTTTGCCTCCTGGGCCACTGTTTCCCTTTTAATTTTATATTCCAAGCATATTGTAGCGCATTTTAGGGGGGAAAAACTGAACGCCTTACTTTCGAAATTTTTTTTTCCGTTAGCCCATGTACTTAGTATATCTAAGTCACCTGTTAACAACTTATTTCCCTGTATATTACACAGTCATCTGCAAAAAGTCTGACCCCTGATTTTATACCAATTGGTAAGTCGTTTATGAATATTAAAAAACAATAATGGGGCAATGGCCGATCCCTGTGCGAGTCCTGTTGAGTTCCGAAGTTTTTTTTCCCGATTTTTAAATTTTTGTAGACTTTTTTTTTTTAAATTAAAATTCTTGTATGCAAAGAACTTTTGTCAATAGCCATCCCACCTAAGTTTTGATAACTTTATATAAAGATCTTTTTTTTTCTATAGCAAAAGGTGCTAATATTTTTTCTTAATAACGCTGTCGTTTACAATTTTTCTTTCAAATTATAGTTAGATTTTTAACAATTTCTTATAAACGAATATTAATTTTTCATCTACATTTTAGAGTAGTAACATTTTTTTTTGGGGTAACAGGCTACATGAGGGTGATCCACATTGGGCAACTCCCCTTTAATAGCATAGGAAGGGATTTGAAAGGTGGGATGCGGAAGGGTAGAGGAAGGTAGCCAAGGGTTAACTATGGCCCCAGGGCTATATTTTAAGGATCCAACCCGGCATTCGCCTAAAGAAATGTAGGGAAAACCTTAGAAAAACCTGCATCGGGTAGGTCGGGCATTGGATACTTGTCCCACGCCCTTCCGATAGCGGGAGAGGAGTTTGCTGTGGGGACGCAGCATTCCCTTCTCCGTGCCTCGACCAGTTTAGGAGGCAGCTGGCCGACTATTCTAATGGGAATAGCGGACAACTCTTACCGTATGCCCAAGGTCTGTGACCCCGGAGCATACACCTCTCAAAACAGGCCGTGGTGCCTCGGCTTGTGGGAACCTTAGTTCAAAAACGGAGAGGAAAAGGCATACCCAAAGGTAGCCTCTTCGTATCTCTTCCAAAAGGTTCGACCTGCGAGAGAATATCCCTCGCAGATCACCTGCGAGAGAATCCTCTCAAAGGCTTTCTCCTGATCCTGAGTAGTAACATTTTTTTTAGGGCAACAGGCTACATGAGGGTAATCCACTTAGGGCAACTCCCCTTTAATAGCATAGGAAGGGATTTGAAAGGGGGGATGCGGAAGGGTAGAGGAAGGTAGCCAAGGGTTAACTAGGGCCCCCGGGCTATATTTTAAGGATCCTACCCGGCATTCACCTAAAGGAAAACCTTAGAAAAACCTGCATCGTGTAGGTCGGGCATTGGGTACTTGTCCCACGCCTTTCCGATAGCGGTAGAGGAGTTTTCTGTGGGTACGCAGCATTCCCTTCTCCGTGCCTCGACCAGTTTAGGAGGCAGCTGGCCGACTATTCTAATGGGAATAGGGGACAACTCTTACCGTATGCCCAAGGTCTGCGACCCCGGAACATACACCTCTCAAATCAGGCCGAGGTGCCTCGGCTTGTGGGAACCAAACTTGTCGCTGCAGCTTTTAAGGGCATTTAAAAGGAAACAGAATAAGTATATTTATCAAAGATCGAAGGCTTTCCCGGTGTATCTGTTGAAGAAAATTTTCTCGGGTTTTCCACCCGGGTAAAACAGCGATTGTAACGCGACGTTTCAACTTTTTCTCTAAGTATATTTACCTTCACACAGCCCAGATAATTCTACGACTGGGCAAAACCGAGCAGGTCGAAATCCACACGAGTGTAGGAACTCTCAAGCTTCTACCCTGAAGAAGAGCGTAGTTTGATTACAGTTCATCTCTTCTATTTCTCTAGTTTCGTAATTCTTTTTGCTATATCTGTGTCTTTTGCCTCTTCCTAATCCTCCTTTCCTTAAAACTAGGCAGTGGGAAATCCGACAACATCTAGTAAAGATCCTGGGATATGATCGTCAAGGTTAAGAAAAAAAGAGAAGAAATACCTGTAAATGTGGTCTTTGAGAAAATAGAAAAGTGGACATTTATGGTGACAAATGAAGAGGTTCTAAAGAGAAACTGAGGCGGAAAAAATCCATCTCGACTAGGGTTAATACGAGGAAAGAGAAACTTGTCCTAGGAGACATCATCTAAGTAAGGAAGTACATGTGGATGAAGTTCGAGGTCCATAGAAAAGTCCAGCTGGTAGATTACTACAAGCGAAGGACAGGACAAAGGGGCACAAGAAAAGTTGGAGACCAATGCCAAGTCTAAACACTTAAAATTAAATAATAATAATTTGATATCTCTTCCTTTCCTGATTCCGTAGTAATGTCTACGAGTTTCCACGGACTGGGTCGATGACGTCACTGGTATCTTCATCGCCACGCGAGGTTTTGATCCCACAGGGAGATACTAAAGTCTTGTCTTTCCTAGAAGTCTCCTTATTGTATTATTTTAAAGGGAAATAATTAAACCCTGGCAATATATTTTGACATTCCAAATTTTTTAATTAATAATTGCCTGCGATAAATATAATTATTCGCTTCAAGTCAGTGCAACACCCGACAAATTCATACCCAAAAACAAAAGATAATTTAGTTTTACTGGTATAACGAGGGCTGATATCTGTTCCTAGATATATTTTTAATTCCAAGTAATAAAATTTCTGGTAAGAAAACGTCAACAAGTTTCAGACACAGATAAAGCTATAAAATATTGAAAAGTATGAAATAATTAAATATGGCCCGAAGGAAACGGTCAGATTTAATTAATTCAGTGAATAAATTTAAAGTTGGTCAGCCAACTTCCTCCGTAACGGGTCGAGGCATCGAGAAGGAAATGCTGCGTCCTCACGGCAAACCCCTCTTCCGCCATCGGAAAAATTCCCGGTGATGCAGCTTTTCTAGGGTTTGTCCTGGATCTCTTTTCAACGAATGCCGGGTAGGATTCTTAAACTACACCCCCGGGGGCCCTAGTTAACCCTTGGCTACCTTCCTCTACCCTGCCGCATCCCCCCTTTCGAATCTCTTTCTAAGCTGTTAAAGGGGAGTTGCCACCACGTGGATTATCCTCATGTAGCCTGTTAGTCTAAAAGGGTTAATAAATGGTACTTTTCAATGAAACACGTTTCTTGCCCAATATTTGAAACATCTTCAGGTGTCCAAATTTATTACAAACATCTTACATACCAAAAGATTGGTGAATATATGTTTAAAAGTATAACATCTTGGAAGTTTTTAAAGAAAATTTCTACATTACGCATTATACGTAATGTAGTGGTAGGTTCATTAAATGATGAAGTAAAGGGATATTTTACAGAATTTAATAATCATTTAACTGAACATGATAAAAATTAAATAAAGTAAATACAAAAATTTGCTTGTTGATCTCGCCGGGTAAAACAATCCGTCCCTTAATCTCAAGTTAAACTATGGTTTACGGTAATTTCCCCAGGCGCGTCAAGGACACTTGGCAGTTACCTCGCGTTGATCTCTGGCCGTGATCATGTGGCACCCTGGATCTCTCCGAGTCCTCTGGATGATGCAAGTTTGGGGCTGTACGTCCGTCCTTGGCGACGGTTCGTCGAGGAGTCTATCTACACTTTCTTTACAGCCCCTTCGCTGGATGTGAAATATCGATGGTCTCGTTAATCTTTGGATCGATATTTCCTGAACCAATAAATGTGATTGGTTCACGTGTTAATTCAATTTCTGGAATTTTTGATGAGCCTTTTCCCACGGTGCGACAGTCCAGGTAACTTCCGAAGGTCAACACTGTACGTGCCTAAGTCCAGACCTAACGGATTATCTGTACGCCACGACGGCGCCTGGTCAAATTCCAACTTTCCAAGCCCTCAACCCTTGCTAATATCTAATTATATAAAAATTAAAAAAATATATATCAATAATAAAACTATCGCGCTACAGTAAATTCATCAAGCTATATTGATATTTAAGATTAATACCTGTTTAAATTAATTTAAACAGGTATTACAATATATAACACCTGAAGAGGTCCGAAAAATATTTGTAAACTGAAAATTAATTAGCTTTTTAATGTAACTTTTACTTACTTCTAGCGAATAAATTTATTCTCACTGGTTTTCTTCATTATTAATTGATTTCTATATAATAAGTATACAGTATAAAACATCAACGTTCAATGGTAAACATTTGCCTATAAGGCAATAGTAATTTACAGCCAGTCTCCTAGTTAACTTTAGCTACCTACCGTTCAAATCCCTTCATATGCTGTTAAAGGCAAGACCCTCGTGCTGCCTTTCACTCTCTACAACAACTCTTTGGAAGTATTAAAACTTGACATTTTAAAAACGTTTTACAGGTAACGATAACATTCCTTTATATGTTTATAGCTCCGATATTAGATCTATGAGAATCTTTGTTTCCCTCTCTTCCTCTCAGGGAAATTCGCGGTGAATGGTTCGGATGAATACTAGCATAGTTGCCAAAATGGCTACTTCACCGTGATTGCCCCAGCGGGTTCCAACGCCACGTTAATTGACTGTTTGATGTCGCCCCCTTTGATGTAGCCAACAGTAACGACCTTCAGGTCAATCCGTGGCGGGTGATCTTTTGTCCTAGGCTAGTATTGCTCTTCTCAGTCTGCCCTGGACGCGTGGATGCTTCAGGAGCTGCAAGCCTAGGCACGAATCATCGTAACAGGGGGCGTAATTACTTAATTTTAAGAGCCTTGATAATAACTGTGTTCTAACGCCACGAATTACTTACGGCGCTAATGCGCAGAAAATCTGCCCTGGATTGAGAAATACGCATGAGCAGTATTCCGTTTCACATTCCCTTCCCTGAATTCAGTTTCCGCAAACTGACTTCTTTCAGTGCTCGGACTGTAAAGAATTATTTTTGTGTGCTCGGTTTTTACGTTAAATCAAAAATTATTGACCATTAAAGAAATTTGTAATAAGTTTATTCCAGTTAAGAATGAAAAACTCTTATCTCAGGCACCTGTAGTTTTTACATAGAAGAGATCTGCTGCCCGTACCAAATACGTCCTGCTATTCTGTGTTGTGTTGCTTGCTGTAGCTCTCGTACCGACGTCTCCGTATCTCACAGCCGGCAGAACGGGTTAACTGCAGTGATGACTTTAGTCAGAACCATTGCAAGGCGTCGACTCAGGGGTTGACCACTGGCTAAGGCGTCGGCCTCCGGGATTGATTGCTGGCAAGCCGTCGTACTACATTGTGTGGCTTCGATGAACTCTTCACTAACAAATTGTGGCCCCTTTCTCACGACGATTCTGTTTTACAGCAGAACTAATGAGATTTGTAGATCGGTGACACTTAAAACGTGTACACGTAACGCAATACGGAGCCTCTCATAATCACATCCACCAGCTACGGTGAGCGCAGAACAACTGTCCCAGTTCCAGAAGCTTATCTTATTATAGCCTCCCATTCTTTTACTTTTTTCATTATTAGAAAACTTCGTCGAAATGTCAGTTTCACTGATTCTTCCATTGTTTCAAGAGTTATAGCACGCAGCTGCAGTTCCGTAGTCAACAATGGCCAACTATTCTGTCATGTAGAGGCCATCAATCGAGACAGGACACGAAAATTACTTGGGTGGAAATATTTATCTCCTCCACCCCCACGCACGTGCACGATTTCGAATTCTCCAAACAACAGCAAACAACAATTCCGAGACAAAGCAAAACTAATCCAAAATACACGCGTTACAGTGCAATAGTGCCAACTTGCGTGGATAATAATTAAAAATATGTACGAAGGGAAAATATATATCACGTTACTAAGGTGTCAATTTGATGCTAAATTATTCCGCTTTTAAAAGTTATATATGGCGGAATTAGAAATGCAGCATATTACGGGGCTATTCATTTCCCGTAGTCATTTACATATTCGTTATACTGGGGGGAAAATTGTTGTTGTTGATTTGGCATAATGTAGCACATAGCCGCGAACTGTCTAGGCGTGCATGATTCGCTCTGCCTTCCTAGACTATCACGAGTTCTCTCTCTCTCCCTCTTTATCTCTCTCTCTCTCTCTCTCTCTCTTTATCTCTCGCTCTCTATCTCTCTCGCTCTCTATCTCTCTCTCTCTCTCTCTCTCTCTCTCTGTGTATATTTATATATATCTCTATCTCTCTCTATCTCTCTCTATCTCTCTCTATCTCTCTCTATCTCTCTCTATCTCTCTATCTCTCTCTCTCTCTATCTCTCTATCTCTCTCTATCTCTCTCTCTGTATATTTATATATATCTCTATCTCTTTCTCTATCTCTCTATCTCTCTACCTCTCTCTATCTCTCTCTCTATCTCTCTCTCTCTCTCTATCTCTCTCTCTATCTCTCTCTATCTCTCTCTCTCTCTCTCTTTATCTCTCTCTATCTCTCTTTATCTCTCTCTATCTCTCTTTATCTCTCTCTATCTCTCTCTATCTCTCTCTATCTCTATCTCTCTCTATCTCTCGCTCTCTCTCTCTCCCCCCCCCCACTGTGTGTGTATATTTATATATATCTCTATCTCTCCCTATCTCTCTCTATCTCTCTCTATCTCTCTATCTCTCTATCTCTCTATCTATCTCTCTATCTCTCTACCTCTCTCTATCTCTCTCTCTATCTCTCTTTATCTCTCTTTATCTCTCTTTATCTCTCTATATCTCTCTCTCTCTTTATATATATATCCCCAGTCATTCACATAATTGTTTATAATTATCTTCGTAGTTGTACGTCACATCGTTTTCCCCTCCACTTTCCGTTCCGCCCTGTTATTTTTTTTCCTAGTAGCGAGACATGTTATTTTTCTCCAGCCCTGTTTTTCAACACCGTTCCATTGTTCCAGGATTATCCACGTCTAGACGTCGGCAAATTCTTGATCTTTTGTCGTCTCGCTGCGGTCAAGTGTCAAAAATCCTATTTGTCTTCCTTCCCCTTTTACTTAATAATGTACTTAAATCACGACAAATTCCTCAATAGGACAATAAATGACTCCAACAAATTAAGTCCTCCAATCTTAACTCTAAATATTATATTATAAAGTATAAAACGTCTGTGTTAAGAGTAAAACAATTATGTAAATAATAGCAAAATAACGGACAAAAATAAGAGTTAAATTAAATACCACACAACGTTTACGCAAACCTCGCTGCTTTCGTCAGGTGATTCAAAAAAGTCAGGAGCCGTAAGAACGACACAAAAACAGCCTCAATTCTCTCTAGTAAGTACAATAAATGCACTAGCCAGTCAGAAAACATTTATTTAATTAAAATGAAAATAATTTACGTCTGATAGAAAATAATGAATTAGAAAGATACAAATACAGACAAAATAAAAGGGTAGTTAAATACCACACAACGTTTCTGGGATCCTTGTTCCTTTCGTCAGGTGCTACGAAGAGCCTAGAGAAACACAACTGCACTGGTCAAGGCAGAAATGTTGTGTGGTATTTATATTACCCATTTTCTTGTCTGTATTGGCTATCTTTCTTATTCATTAATTTAATTAGTTGTTGCTGTACTCACCCTAAAGACTGGCTAATATTTTCACCCCTGTAAAAACCAATGCAACCCACATCGTCCCTGATTTCCCTAATTATTGTAACTCTTCTATTTTCCCCTCCACACACATACTTTTATCCAATACTAATTTATAGGGCCCTTCGTGCATCAAAATGCATCCGATTGGGTGAAACAAATCACAATGTTTCATCACTTATTTTGGGACTTCTTCAGGTGGCATAACTCACAAATAAAATGCGTCATTTAATTGATATTTTTTTACATGAATTTATTATTCGATGTGAATTTTGTATTTTAAAGAAAACTGTAAATTGACAATTGTTAAGTAAAAATTATTATCAAATCAGATTTTCAGTTTAGAACATTTTATATTTTGTGTGTTTTAAAAACCTTAAATTTTCAATGCAAGTTTAGAGATAAAAAGCATTCACAGGCTCAATCCGTAGAGGCCATGGAATTAAACTGAATTAAAGTATCGGAATGGAAAAATCAAATAATTTCATGGCCTCTATGGCTTGAGCTTGTTAAGATTTTCTCTTTAACCTTGAGTTGAAAATTCAAATACACTTGACCAATTTACATATAACATCCATTATTCATTTGAGTTCCTAATATTTAGGACAATAATAATTGTAGCAATGGCTCACCGGATCTGGAGTCGACACGGGTAGTTCAGTAGGTAGAGGTTCAGTCCGTTAAGCGGAAGGTCCCGGGTTCGATTCCTGGTCCGGTCGACATTTTCCCAACCTGATAGTTTAATTCAACTTAACAATTGTTAAATTATAATTTACAATATATTCTTAAAATTAAGAAACTACTTATGAAATTTTGTCTGCATGACTGAAAAAGGACTCAAAATAAGGGATGAAACGTTCCTTCAATTAGGAAGGATAATAAATATGCAACTAATTACATGTTTTATTTTCTCCATGTTAATGGATTTATTTTGTAATCCTTAAAATTACAGATATAATATAATATAGGTTATGAAAGAGACGGGGGAAAAAAATCACTCTCATTCACAATACGTATAGAATATATATAATTAAATGTTTCTTGCGAGAAGATTCTCAAGTAAGCCTGCGAGAGGATTTCTCGCATGTGAACCTTCCCAGAGAGCTCTGGCGGGGGCTACCTTTGGGGATGCTCTCACATCTCTCTGGTTTTTTTTGAACTAAGGTTCCCACATGCCGAGGCACCTCGGTCTGTTTTGAGAGGTTTATGTTCCGGGGTCGCAGACCTTGGGCATACGGCAAGAGTTGTCCGCTATTCCTATTGAAATAGTCGGCCAGCTGCCTCCTAAACAGGCCTAGGCATGGCGACGGGTAAGCTGCGTCCCCACAGCAAACTCCTCTCCCGTCATCGGAAGGGCGTGGGACAAGTACCAAATGCCCGACCTACCCGATGCAGGTTTTTATAGGGTTTGTCCTGCATTACTTTTAGGCGAATGCCGGGTAGGATCCTTAAAATATAGCCCGGGGGCCCTAGTAACCCTTGGCTACCTTCCTACACCCTACCGCATCCCCCCTTTCAAATCCCTTTCCTATGCTATAAGAGGGGAGTTGCCACTATGTGGATTACCCTATACATAGCCTATCTACACCCAAAGATAAAAAAAAAGAAGAAGAAGAGAAGATTCTCTCGCAGGTAACCTGCGAGGGATGTTCTCTCGCAGGCAGAACCTTTTTAGGAGAGATACGGAGCGGCTACCTTTGGGTATGCCTTTTCCTCTCCGTTTTAGCCTGTTGCCCTAAAAAAAAATATAGATAATCTCTATTTCAGGTTTTGTAGCACTGACTTCCTTTTTCAAGTAAAAATCATTTTTTTTAGAATAACAGGCTACATGAGGGTAATCCACATGGTGGCAACTCCCCTTTAATAGGATAGGAAGGGATTTAAAAGAGGGGATGCGGAAAGGTAGAGGAAGGTAGCCAAGGGTTAACGAGGGCCCCGCGCTATAGTTCAAGGATCCTACCCGGCATTCGCCTAAAAGTAATGCAGGGAAAACTTAGAAAAAACTGCATCACGTATGTCGGGCATTGGGTACTTGTCCCACGCCTTTCATATAGCGGGAGAAGAGTTTTCTGTGGCGTCGCAGCATTCCCTTCTCCGTACCTCGACCAGTTTAGGAGGCAGCTGGCCGACTGTTCCAATGGGAACAGAAAACAACTCTTACCGTATGCCCAAGGTCTGTGACCTCGGAACATACACCTCTCAGAACAGGCCGAGGTGCCTCGGCATGTGGGAACCTTAGTTCAAAAACCGGAGAGATGTGAAGGCATCCCCAAAGGTAGCCTCCTCCAGAACAAAATATTTTTTTTATGTAACAGGCTACATGTGGGTAATCCACAACTCCCGTTAAATAGCATAGGAAAGATATTTGAAAGGGGGGATGCAAAAGGGTAGAGGAAGGTAACCAAGGGTTAACTAGGGCCCCCGGGCTATGATTTAAGGATCCTACCCGGCAATTCGCCTAAAAGTGATGCATGGAAAACCCTAGAAAAACCTGCCTAAGCTCGGTGGGGCATTTGGTACTTGTCCCACGCCCTTCCGATGGCGGGAGAGGGGTTATCTGTGGGTTCGTGACCTTCCCCTCTCCGTGCCTTGACCGGTTTAGGAGGCAGCTGGCCGACTATTCCAACACCCTAAAAAATGTATTTTTCCCCACAATCCGGCTAAGAGTAATATTATTCTTTATATACTTATTTATATTTTAAATATTGTCTCCAAATCGGCTCAATTTATTTTGTGTGTCTATTGGCACTGCACACATACCAGAGAGATGCATAACAGCAGCTCAGAAACGTTTTAAGTGTACGGAACACTCAACAAGTCCCTTTTTTATTCTATGGCATCCTGCAGTCAACGATAACAAATGAAAGGCTCTTCAATTTTAAAATAAGAGTAAAAAAGCTTCATCGTGAATATTTCAAACAAAGTTAATCTGTAGACTGAAGCTGCTTCAGTGTTAAGTGTCCGGCAGTTGTTGTAAACGCACACTGGAGCAATCTCGACCTAAATATGTTTTTATTTTATTTTATGTATAAGCTGAAAAGCCTCTTTCACAACGATACGTTGCCGAGCACAGTAAAGATAGAAATATTCCAAAATAATATTTGTTACACAACTGTAACTGATTAGCGGAACCACACTTGAAATGGCTTTTCTAGAAGACAACATTGAATATATTTTGCTCACTGTTGGCTTTTATTCGTTTTAAAACTTTGTTAAAACTTTAGAAAAAAAATTAGTTATTGCGACGATCCAGTGTGAGTTTATAATTAATTATAGAAAATGTGGTATTTTGCCAGTTAATTTACGTCATTTAACTAATAATTTAAGAGTATTTCTTTCTTTAATTCGTAACTTGCATATAAATACGATAACAAAATTAAATTTTTACAGTTATGTTCTCTAAATTCAGAAATTAAAGACATACATTTATATCTTAATTAAACAACTTGTTTTTCATGAGAATGACACCTGCCAACATCTATAATGGATTTTATTTTCGCCAATCCTCCCGTTTAATCCGATACCGTGTTCTCCTAAGGGCTGCTAAAATTAAGAAGTTCGACTTCCTATTTCACAAAACCTTCCCCAATTATTCCACACAACATCAAATACAAAGACAATCGTTTCAAAAAATCTCACTAACCACACAATTCCTAAGGAAGTTATTGACGTAGTATCTCTTGGTAAAAAATCCATCAACAAATCACAATTCCTCTCATTAAACCTATCGAAAGTAATATATATTTATTCCCAACACAACAACACAAAATCACATCGCTCAGACTTTACTTGAAAACAAAGCACAAATAACCTTCTTCACAGCAATCTCATAAAAAAACCTCCAAAATTGTATTTTGAGATTTGTCAACTGATTTGTGCACCTGAAGAAAGGAACAAGGCTTCCAGAAACGTTGTGTGGTGTTTACATTATTCATTTATTTGAATTGTGCTATAATTATTATAAATTAATTTTTAATTAGACGTAAATTTTTTCATTTTACTATGGGCTAGTCCTTTAAAGACTAGTTTTAATGGTAGCCTGCGAGCGTGGGAACTGCGAGCGTGGGAACTGAAAGAGAACGCACGGAAGGGAGAGCCGCTCCAGAGAAGCGAATAGTCAGTTGTGTGTCAGATCTCAAGGGAGAAGGATGTGGATAGAGAGTTAGTTGGGTCCAGATCTCGAGGAAGAAGGATGTCTTAAAGCAGATCGCCAGATTCTGGAGGAGAAAGAGTTGGTCAGTAGAGTTAATAGGAGACGTCGACGTGCCGTTGGGCCGATGATAGACAGTAATATCTCATGATCTATCCATTATTATGAACACTGTAACACTGACTGGTTTCCCTGTTAAAACATCTTGGGTGTTTGCGGAAATAGCGACTGACTGGTGGCTGCGGGCGAAACAGCGGTTGTCGATAGGCGAGGAGTCTGGAGTTCTGAAAGGATTGTTTGTGATAGTGAGTGTGCAATTTTATGCACATAATGGCCTTTTAGTGAAGTGTGTTCCCGCGTTTTGAAATCATTAAGTCTGGTTCAAACAGGACAGTCGTTAGTATGAACTAAAATAATAAATGTTTTGTAAACAGTAAATTAAAGGTAATAGTCAGATTTCGTTTCTTTTCATTTCATATATGAGTGGGTTTCAAAATGTTTAAATTGTAAAATCTTTGATTGTAATATTGATTTGTTTCTTACTATCACAACCAGTAAAGACCCTGAGAAAAAGAGTATTTAGATTTGTTTGTAAAATATAAAATTTTTAACCTTGAAGAATAAATTTGTTTTTAATACATAATAATAATTTTTTTGTCAACTATATTTTTGTTTATTACAATATATATATATATTGTAATAATTAATCGTTTACGTATTAATTTGCCCCACGTTGTTGTGCCAAATGTAATAATTCAAACTTGACTTTATTACGGTTGCCCCACGTTGTGATAGCCAAAATGTAATAAATAAATAGTGTCCTCAATAAATGAAAGATTATTAACTTTAAAACAAACAAAATTTATTTAACGAAACTTGAAACAATGATACAAGTTAAAAAACATATATCTCAATCTCTCATGGGTCTTTACTGGGTTTCATAACAGACAGAACATTTAAATAATCAAAGAACCCAACATTTATCTTTAAATTAAAAGAAATATTTATTCGTCTTGACATAGACGAAATTAATTATTGACGAACTTATTCTACAAGATTTATTCTAATTTTAAAGAGTTTATTTTATTAACACCAAAGAAAAGAACGATATCTGACTGTATCTTTTAATTCTGTTTACACATATTAATACCATTAAATTTCAACTTACGATTACTCAGGAAAATTTGGCTCGTTCGTACACACACACACTTTATATACTGGACGTTTTAAACACTGACTCTAACACACACTGTTCGTTTGATGAAAGCTGGTTCTCTGTTCGTGAAAACTACTCGACGCTGGATGCAGTGTCCTGGTCTCCTACCATCGAAGACAGTGGTCTAATTTTGATATTACAACAGATTAGACTTCAGCATACAAAAATGTTTATCGTTGAATATTTTGCTATTTCTCTCGCAGGCTGCAACTTATAAGACATTCTCTTCCAATTCTTCAGTCTCGGGGCTCACAGCACCCCTCTCCCACTCTAACTCCAACTCCTGACTCCAAAACTCAACTAACTTTTTCAAAAGCCGCTCTCGCTTATATATTACAGTCCCTTCCTTTTTCCTTTGTTCCAAAACTACGTCGCAACTGCCCGATGACAGTTTCCTCCATTATCCCGAGATTTATATTATGCAGTTGCAGTTCCCTAGTTAGCAAGTAGCTCGCCACTCTGTCTTGTCCCAAAGCCGACCATCGATACAGGTCTAATTTGTCTTTGCACGCTCAATTAATTTGAACCTTTATTCTCACCCCGCACGCACGTGCGCTGTTCTAAATTCCCCAGACCCCCCAAACTGCCCTTCAATCCAAAGTAAACAACATTACAAATTGTTCTTTGAACTGTCCAGTCCATTAATCAGAAACAATGCCTGCCTTAACAGATTTATCTTGCGACAGGCAACCCGAAGATGCTTGCGCTGACTCCTCAATACCAATCCTAAGTACACAACATTACCACTTCCTCTGAAGGCCAATACCATTAATCTGAAGCATCAACTTGATAACTGTGTGTTTTTGTGGTATTTGTGTGGATTGTTGAACTCTAACAATTGAGGTGGGCGAGCCTGATTATCGGCGGGCTTGAAGGCACAGATCCACGTTGACAGCCGCCGGGGGCAAACGCCCTACAAAAGTGTAGGAAAGGCACGTGTTTATTTCAAACCACTCCCTATGTTAAAAAAAGGAATATTAACAAATCAAATATATATATATTATTATTAAAAGAAAAAGTTAGGCTTTTAAAGACTCTTTATATGGTCGATAAATGGGAATAGATCCCGATAAAAGTAAATATTGTACTACATTCTCTACAACGATCGTCATCTGTGACGTTTATCACTCGTCAGAATATAATATTTGATTTATAACCTTCAACGATAAAAATTAAAACAAATTTTTATTATTGTATCATTTACAGTCAATTATTAGCATATAATATAATCATAAAAGTGTGTTTCGTCCTTGTACTTTCGAGAAAGAAATTAACTACCGACACTGCCTCAGTACAAGTAACCCTTGTCAATGGCAGTTAAGAATTATTCAAAGGAATAATATATATACCACATATGTGTATAACATATATGCTTTACTTTACGTCCGTTTTTTAATTAATAAATCAATTATTGACCTTATACAGGCACTTTATTTTGTTCCTGTTCCTGAAGAACATTGTTCGAAACGTCGTTACGCTATAAATAGAAAAATTAAACTGTCGGTATAATGTCAATAATTGTTTTATATATTTTAAAGATAATTATGTACTTCTGAATTAACCTTTAGGAAAGAAAACTGAACCAATTAGCAATCAATGTCGCATCCAAAATAAAATGGCTATAACTCGTCTTAACCTCTAAATTTATTTGCCCCTCCCCCACTAAACTACATTTCAAAACATTACAAGTTTTTATCCAACATCATATTTCTCACAATTGTCGTTTGTAATCCAAGTAATCTTAACAGTATACATATATATTATCAATTAATGAAAGAACACCACCGTATAAGTGAAATGAAAAATTTTACAATGTAACGAAACAGATACGTACGTTTCATCCCGTAGTTTATTTGAGACCTCTTCAGGTGCTCTAAATTTTAATTAAATAAATAATTACCGCATTTTACTAATTTATTTTCGTCTACATTTCATGTAATTAATTATTACGAATTTATCATATAATTGAAATTTGCAACACCTGAAGAGGTGAAACTACGTGGCTGTTTTAAATTTTTCATAATTAATTTCTGACTTAATAGGGCTGATGTGTTTTTCATGTATTTAAAGAAGTCAGATAAATATAACTGTATCATAAATTATTATTCAAATGCGAAGCAACGCGTAGTTTAAGACATTTAAACAGCCGTTATCAGAAAAAGGGGAAACGGAAAAAATATAGTTCATTCTCGTAAGAATAATTTTTTTTAAAATACTAAAATACTGGATATAAGGGAATAATAAAGGAAAGTGTGGCAAGTTTAATGATTAGATATTGTCCTAGATTTTTCAAGTTTAATGTATAGATTATTTAATGCAGGTGACGACCAATTACAGATATGTAATGACGTGTAATGTCTGTAATTGGTCATCAACAGGATTATATAATTTTCGTATTAAACAGACGTAAAAATACAACCTTTAAATAATTATTGAGGAAGTAAGAACCGATTTATTATACAACACTCGCTGGCTGTCCGGCGTTGCCCGGGTTGTAATATATTGATAATCCCCTATTTAAATTCAATTCCATGTATAACCCTGGATTTGAGACCGATCTCGGTTGCTCTTTCGTTCCCTTCCATGCCAAAAGGGATTGCAATTATACATTAACAACATCGGGAGGAATACTAGGAATGTCATTAGCTCTGATAAATATTTATTCCACACAAATATCGAAAGTTTAACATGTTTGAAAATTTCCACCCCCGCTTGAAGGAGTTAATCGGAAAGTTAAATGTCATAATTAAACTCAGTGAAAACCACAACGCCGGATTCCACTTAATTCCCGATTGTTTTTACGGTAATTTTATGTAATGCCACTCCAGCCAAGACCTTGCACCCCTTCTGGCCCGAAAGGAGTTGAAATTATATAAAGAGAATTTTTTTAAATCTCGCTAATCCCGAAAAATATTTATTTAACACCCCCCCCCCACCAAAGGATTTCGAAGCGTCAGGAAACTCCTAAGGGGTGAACGAGGGTAAAAACCTGATAAAACGGCCGATATTAATTACTTTACGGGGTTGCTGTGATCCAGACGGTTGTAGTTTGTAATTTCAACCCTTTAAAGAACCAATAAGTGGAGGGGCGTTACGTAAAACAACACGAAACAACCGAGATAGGTGTCAAATCCAGGGCTATAGATGTCGATGATTTTAATTCTGACATTCACTATGTTGTAGTTCAGGGGGTGTGGGAGGAATTTTAAAACATGCTTTCGGGGTCAATAAGATTGTTTCTTCTTTTTTTAGCCTGTAACATCAACCCCTTGCCAAATTGGAAGACAGTACCACTAAGGGGGGAGGTGGAGGGGCGTTACATAAAATAAACGGAAACAACCTAAATTGGTGTAGTTCTGATATTTACCATACTGGTTAAGATGTAGTTCAGCCCCTTGGAGTGGTCGTGGAAGGGGATGGAACAAATTTATTTACAACTCTATTTAACTTTATACACACTTTACATACGATCGAGGAACAAACACTGAGGGTATAAGACACATCTACCGCATCTGAGGGTGGGGTTGGAATTCAAAAACATTCCTAAACGGCCATTATTAGCGAGGAATAAAACGTTTCCAGGGTTACTTAATTTGATACTGTCATTCTAGAATTTTTGTAGGTTAATTTAATTTCCAAAATGCAAGGGAGGGAAGCACCCTTACCGTACGAGTGGTGGAAAAGGGGTTTTGATAAAAACATTATGGAAAAACGACAGATATTGATATGGATTCTGGGGATTTAGAGTAGCAGAGTTCAAGTGTCGCATTAATCATGGCGGTTGATAAAATTTTATATTCGTTTTAGTGGAGGTGAACGTGGCTGAGAAAAAGTTAGCCCGAGTAGTTTGGATCCTCTTAAGGCAAACCGGGGAAATTTTTTTTATTTTCTTCGGACACGAGCAATATTTTGTCTCTATTAAGTTAATGCTTGTATTTCTTTACTCTTTTAAAGTACTTGGAGTAGTCTTTCGACTTTATTAAGATAGAGAGGAGTTTTAACTGTTTCAATTCGTCGTGATTTTTTAGACTCATTTCTTTAATGTAGTAGGAGGGTTCCCGAATAACGTAAGTAATCGTCGTTGTTTATTTAAAGTTAGATGCGAGAAGGCTATTCAATTTACAGATAAAGTTCGCTCAATGGGACGTGAAATCGATGAACTATAGATGGAGGTCGTCAAATGAAGAAAGATGTCTGACGAGCAATAAGAAACAAATTCAGCATCAGTTAAGTTAATAGACATTTTTTAAAATAAATATTTAACAAATAAATCGGTCTAGCCTGTATATACTTTAATAAATTCATTTAATCCTTCCATTAAATCCACGCATACTTCTGGAACGATGTGCGAAATTGAACAACCGGGTTACTCTGATTAAACACATCAAAGAGTCTTGTGTCGCCAAAAAACAAAGGAGGATCGTTATTGCTTTCCTCATCACAGTGCCCTTTCTCTCAGTCATGGGTCCAATTTTTCAGCATTTTTTTAGGTTACATGAGGGTAATCCACATGGTGGCAACTCCCCTCTAATAGCATAGGAAGGGATTTGAAAGGGGGGATGCCGAAGGGTAGAGGAAGGTAGCCAAGGGTTAACTAGTGCCATCGGGCAATAGTTTAAGGATCCTACCCGGCATTCGCCTAAACGTAATTCAGGGAAAACCCTAGAAAAAACTGCATCAGGTACTTGTCCCACGCCCTTCCCATAGCGGGAGAAGAGTTTGCTGTGGGGTCGCAGCATTCCCTTCTCAGCACCTCAACCAGTTTAGGGGGCAGCTGGCAGACTATTCCAATAGGAATAGCGGACAACTCGACCCCGGAACATACACATCTCAAAACAGGCCAAGGTGCCTCAGCATGTTGGAACCTTAGTTCACAAAACCCGAGAGATGTGAAGGCATCCCCAAAGCTAGTCTCCGCCAGAGCTCTCCGCGAAGGTTAACCTGCGAAAGAATCCTCTCTCAGGCTTTCTTCTCTATTTTTAATAATATATCTCCCGCTATCGGAAGGGCGTGGGACAAGTACCCAATGGCCGACCTACCTGATGCAGGTTTTTCTAGGGTTTTCCCTGCATTACTTTTAGGCGAATGCCGGGTAGGATCCTTAAAATATAGCCCGGGGACCCTAGGTAACCCTTGACTACCTTCCTCTACTCTACCGCATCCCCCTTTCAAATCCCTTCCTATGCAATTAAAGGGGAGTTGCCCCCATGTGGATTACCCTCATGTAGCCTGTTACCTGAATTTTTTTTTTAAAAATATCGACATTCGACATTCGACATTCAGTTGATGGACGTGTGCGAGGGCTATTCTCTCGCAGGCAATACCTGCGAGGGATGTTCTCTCGCAGGCAGAACCTTGTAGAAGAGACAGGGAGGGCTACCCGTTGGGGATGCCTTTTCCTCTCTTCGTATTTGAAGTAAGGTTCCCACAAGCCGAGGCACATTGGCCTGTTTTTGAGAGGTGTATGTTCCGGGGTCACAGACCTTGTCCGCTATTCCCATTGGAATAGTCGGCCAGCTGCCTCCTAAACTGGTCGAGGCACGGAGAAGGGAACGCTGCGTCCCCACAGCAAACTCCTCTCCCGCTATCGGAAGGGCGTGGGACAAGTACCCAATGCCCGACCTACCTGATGCAGGTTGTTGCAGGGTTGTCTCTGCATTGCTTTTAGGCGAATTGCCGGGTAGGATCCTTAAACTATAGCCCGGGGGCCGTAGTTAAGCCTTGGCTACCTTCCTTTACCCTTCCGCATTCCCCCTTTCAAATCCCTTCCTATGCTATTAAAGGGGAGTTGCCACCATGTCGATTACACTCTTGTAGCCTCTTACCTAAAAATATAATCGACATTCTGTTGAAGTTTTTAGTAATTGTCAATAATTAATTCGTTATTTAAATTGTGAAGTGTTTCTCGTCTGTTTAAATGGAATCCAGGTTCTTTTAATCTTTAATTATCTGAATTATTTTATCAAATTTAATGAGCACTTAAATTTTCGGCCATTATTGTACTACGTGTACGCGGGAAATGTTTGGTCTACATGTTGCCCGGGCATACTTGCCGGAAATGTTGCCGGGCCACTGTTTCCTACGTGCAAGTTTTGTTGCTCGTTTACGAGCCCCTTCACCAAGATGTTAGTGTGGAATCAATTCCTACTCCGGATTAATTTAAATAAATACCCGGGCAACCCCGGGCACTCAGGTAGCGTTATACAACAAAATCGGACATTTCTTTCGGAATGACAACGGTCTTAAAGTGTCACGTAAATTCGTTTCTTCTTACACGTAGGCAGAACTCGTCAGTTGCATCAAAGAATGAACGAAGTTCACACAATCCGACATTGACAACAATAAACACACGTTCAAGGAGATTAAACAGATATAAGCAAGTCACAGATATGGATTAAAGGATTGGTAAT
Organism: Zhengitettix transpicula; assembly: GCA_037074705.1. Classification (NCBI taxonomy): domain Eukaryota; kingdom Metazoa; phylum Arthropoda; class Insecta; order Orthoptera; family Tetrigidae; genus Zhengitettix; species Zhengitettix transpicula. Next base: position 9,430,583 of record CM073596.1, on the reverse strand, counting down.
TATATGATTTGATTAGAATCATTCCAGAGATGCCTGTACTCTGTCTGAAGGCTGTTGTCCCAATTAAAGGAACAGTTATTGAAGCTGACCGTGTGTTTGTATTCTGGGAGGTTTTAATTAGTACGGTGCACTTTAAGTCTGGCTTATTTTTCCCCAAGGCTCGCTTGGTTCGGCCGATGTAAATTTAAAACGCGTTAGAAAGTTGAAATACTGGACTTTGGGACGCATTTAATATTGGTTAGGAATGAACAGTGCCAATCTCTCCGCTGTTTCTATTTTCCGACGTCACACAAGGGCGTCACGCCTGCTAATTTGTAATTAAGGCTATCTTCGTAAGTATATGTTTCCGCAAAAAAATTTATTTAACAAATCGACTTGTAAATGGTCGGAAAGTGGTTTAGGATGGCTGACATTTTAATAGTTTTCATTTACGTTTGTTGGATATTAGCCACAATTTTTTAACTACGTGCGTTAACTTTTTTTAAGCTTAAAAATATCGTTGAGTTTTTCACGTTACAATGAATGAACTGAGGAGCTATTACAATATTTAACAACATGTTAAAGTTTTCTGAATGTAATTTAGGCCCGGAGAGTGAAACGGTTGTATCGACTAAATTAAAACTAATTAAAAGCTGATTAAATAAATAATTGAGAGTTCCCCGTGCGGCCAAAATTTTGATAAAATAATTTAGGATGAATGGGGGAAATGTCAGATAAGGGTGGGGCGTGTAGATTCAATGATATCGTGAGCCAGTCGTCTGTAAATAAAGCAAACAGTTTGCAGACTGCAGAGTGGACTTACCAGCAGCAGCAGCAACAGGTTGAGGAATAAGCCAGGACGATTCACAAAACAATTCACAGGCACAGCACACACACACGCACTCCCGCGTAAACTAAATCGTATCGTTGTTCACACCGGCGATGCCACTACACGACTGGCTTGTTGATAAGCTTTGACATGGGAGGGGCGGCGGAGGGGAGGGCAAAGAGGAGGAGGGGTATTACATACCGGCGCCAAAAACACACGTTAACAGTTATATTTATCTGAAATTAGTTCAATTAAATAAAGAAAGTAGCCCTCAATACCTCATAAACAATTTAGGAGTTCTCAACAAACAAATTAAATAACTACGACGATGGTACCTGCCATTAGGTGTACCACTAGGTGAAATTGTCATTTAAAACTCCCGGGTATTAGGAAGGCAGGTAAATTTTTTCCCCCTAGGTTGGTAGGATTGTCTATAATATTTACCAAGCGTCTGTTTGTTAAAAGGTTTAATTATCTACAAATTACACGTGTTTTTGTAAACAACCAAAAGTGAATTTATCGATTTCTGCAATGGGTGATTTTGTTGAGCAAAGAACTTGCATCAAGTTTTGTTTGCGGGACGAATATTCTTCTGCGAACACGTTGAAATGTTGCGGAAGGCCTTTGGTGATCAAACTATGGCACAAAAAACCGTTTATAAGTGCTACAACGAGTTCAAAGAGGGCCGAGAACGCGTTGAAGACGAACCGCTCTCTGGACGACCATCAACGTCTACCGACGAGGACCACGTCCAAAAAATCAAAGATTTGGTGCTTGAAAATCGTCGATGGACAATTAGATAGTGTCGGAATATCATTTGGCTCAGACCAAACCATTTTGAAGAATGTTTTGTGTCTCAAACGCGTCAAGTCTCGATTGGTGCCAAAATCGCTCAATTCTTTGGGAAAAAAAAGCGACGCGTTGATGTGTGTGAAACTTTGCTGTCTGACTATCAGGACCACTTGAAATGTATCATTCCTGGAGACGAGACTTGGAATTACGCATACGACCCTGGAACCACCGACCAATCCAGCGAATATCGTGCAAAAGGTGAAGCAAGACCGAAAATCAAGGTGATGTTGACAGTTTTCTTTGATTATCGTGGTGTGGTGCACTATGAATTCCTTCCGCCGGGCCAAACTGTCAACAAAGAATATTATTTGAGCGTTATGCGTCGTTTGCGTGAAGCTATTCGTCTGAAACGGTAGGAATTATGGGCGAACAACACTTGGTTCCTTCATCACGATAATGCACCATGTCATACTGCATTGGTTCTTCGTGACTTTTTTTTGCCAAAAACTCGACTCATATCGTTTCGCAACCACCGTATTCGCCTGATTTGGCTCGGTCGACTTCTGACTATTCAGCAAACTCAAAAGGCCCATGCGGGGACGCCGTTTTGTCACGATTGTGGAGATAAAAACCGAATCGAAGAAGGTCTTGAAGGCTATACCGGAAAAAGACTATTCCGAAAGTTTCGAGGACTGGAAAAATTGCGTTTTATCGGACGGAGATTACTTTGAAGGGGATGAAATTTATTTGGAAGAATAAATAAGGAATTTATATTTTATAAATAAATTAACCTTACTTTTTGTTCACAGTGGTATATAAATTAATAACAAATTTCGTATTAAATGATTCTAATGATTATAAATAAGCTCAAAATCGTCAAATCTTTCTCTATATATAAAAATTAATGTCTGTGTGTCTCCCCATGCTCACCTAAAATAAATGCCAATTTAATTCCGACATTCACTGTGCCACATAAGTTGTGGGAGTGGGGGAGAGGAAGTTTTGAAGCATGCTAAAACTATCGTTTTTATCGTCGAGTTTTTAGTTTTCTGGTCTTTGAGAATAATAGTTGCGTATTCTGATTTTTCGGTGCATAATTTCAACCTTTTGCAAAGCATTGGAAGACACGAAGAGGGTGGAGGGTCGTTACGCGAAACAACCGAGATTGGTGTCAAATACAGGGTTATGGAAGTCACTGATGTCTACCTGCTGGTTAATTTTTAGCTCATCCACTCAGAGTGGGGGTGAAAGGGGATGTAACAAATTTAAGTTTACAATCTTAAATGTCTAAACCAATTTCTACCAAACTGTATACACATGTTACTTAAGATCCGAGACAATACTGAGAGGTTAGGACAGACCTACCGCCTACAGGGATGGCGGTGGAATTTAAAAACATTTCTAAACAACTGTTATTAGCGTCGAATAAAACGTTGTGGGGGGTGTTGCTTTATTTGATAGTGTCATTCTAGAATTTCAAGTCTTTTCAACTCCAAAATGCAAGGGAGGGAAGCTCCCTTACTGTACAGGTAGTGGAGGAAGGGATTTATAATTAAAATAATTTGCAAAAAGACCGATATTATAGCCGATTCCGGGGTTATAGGAGTCGCTGAGTTTAATTCTCGCATGAACGATTAATAAAATTTTATGTTCCTCGTCGAGGAAGCGGACGTGGTTGACAATGAGTTTCCCGTAGTAAATTTGCCCTCCTTAAGTTACCGGATAAATTTTTGAGTTTCTTAGGGTACCAGCTATATTTTTGTCTCTGTTTTTTTATGTATTAGGAGAGTTCTCGAATACGGTCAGTCATCAACCTGGTTTATTTGAAGTTAGCTACCGAGGGGTTATGTCGGGAAGGGGGAACGTAAATGGATAAATGTTTCAATCACTGAGGATATTGAAGGTTGTGTAATTGAAACGTTTACCAAGAATTTATTTATACTCTGGATTAATTTAAATCAATACTTGGGCTACGCCGGGCAGTCAGCTAGTTTGTCATAAAACAATGTATTATCTAACGAAAACAAAAATTAATTACAATACACGACGTTTAAGAAAAATCTTATCAAATTTTAAAAATAATTTTGATCACAATAAGTAAAAATTTTCAAGTACTCAACATAATTTAATGAAAACAAAATTTTATATAGTTGCTACAAGAAATATTGTACATTTTTTAACCAGCATCCAATAATCTTATTATCATAAATACCTCAAGTTTAACGTGTTTGTTTGCTTGTATGTTCCTTATACTAATCTACACCCGTGGAGCAGATATCACAACATTTTGTACACCTGTTCTTTGCGACCGTGAAAGTGTGTCTGGGTAAGACGTCTACCACCCCCAGGAGCAGGGGTAGCCGGGGGTGGAAATATTCAAACATGCGAAAAGTCGGATAAATATTTTTCTGGTTCAAAGAGATTGATAGTTTCTACAGTTGCTATCTGTGGATAGTTTTAAACCGCTCACAGAATGGGAAAGGAGCACCCTTGGGGTAGGGGTGTAGGGGCGTTACAACAAAATAACGCGAATACAACCGAGATTAGAGTCAAATCCAGGGTTATGGATGTCGCTGAGTTTTATTCTGACATTCAACTTGCCGTTTAATTCCCAGGGGCGGGGTTCGTCGGGGTGGAAATTTTAAAAACGTTTAACGGCCGATATTTGCGACGAACAAATATTTTTAGGGGTCAATGAGATAGACAGCGTTTCTCAAGATATTATTCTGTATAATTTCAACCACTTTCGACGTGGGAAGGGTTCACCTTAAGGGTAGAACGTGGAGGTGAGTTTCATGAAAATATCGCAAACCGATATTTTAGTCAAATCGGGGGCAACGCCGAGCCCCCAGCTAGTTAATAAATAAATGTTTTCTGAGTTACTTGTTATTGAATTTATTTTAAAAAATTCGTAGTATTATGGAAGGGTTGCTGAAACTATTGAATCCAGTGACTGAGGTTTAGTATGCGTTGTTATTGATTTAATTATTTCATTTACATGATAAGTAATTTCCAGAATTCCACCAGGGGCAGGGAACGTTTGAGCCACGACGCTTTCAAAGGCGGATACTACTGGGCAGATGGCGGAATCCGGCACCGAAACGTCGCGGCTTCAAGTTATCTGACCCGGGTGTAAACCAAAGACTACCTTCCAATATTGATTTATTCCCACTTCGCTTTATATAATATTAATAATAATAAACACACGTTGTGTGTGTTATATAAGAGCCACTGCTCCTTGGGACGTAGGAAATGCACACGGGGGAGTTCGCTGGAGGATGCGGATGCTTCAGTCCCCTTCGCAAAGTGAACTTCCTCCTTCTACGAGGCAGGTTTGTCACCGGTAAACTTTCCCTGGTTCTTTACCTGCATTATTTTCCCCGCTTTCTGCAAACTAACCCCCACAGAATCAGGGATTAATCCTGAGGATTACACGTAAGCCCACACTCTTTACTTCCACCACCCGACAACCAATATTTTACACTTCAGAGCCTCGTCTCATTTTCCTTCAGAAAATTTTAACACTATTTACACCAAAATGCCTTTAAAAAAATCCCTGAAATATTATCTCTTGCGTAAAAAATGGACACTGTCTTTTTAAAAAGATTTTAACATGTCAGTGTTCAAAGTGTACTAATTAGATAAAGAAGTAGCCAACACGCAGACCAAAAATTAAGTGATAAAATTAACACCTCTGTGATCCTTGTAGGTTGCGTCAGGCTCCATGAGTTATTCATGTAGTAAGTAGCTGCGTGTTTTATTTTTGGGTGTAGACAGGCTATGTATAGGGTAATCCACATAGTAACAACTCCCCTCTTATAGCATAGCAAAGGGATTTGAAAGGGGGGATGCGGAAGGGTAGAAGAAGGTAGCAAAGTGTTAACCAGGGCCCCCGGGCTATAGTTTAAGGATCCTACCCGGCATTCGCCTAAAAGAAATGCAGGACAAACCCTAGAAAAACCTGCATCAGGTAGGTCGGGCATTGACTACTTGTCCCACGCCCATCCGATAGCGGGAGAGGAGTTTGCTGTGGGGACGTATCATTCCCTTCTCCGTGCATCGACCACGTTAGGAGGCAGCTGGCCGACTATTCCAATGGGAGTAGCGGACATCTCTTACCGTATGCCCAAGGTCTGTGACCCCGGAACATACACCTCTCAGAACAGGCCGAGGTGCCTCGGCTTGTGGGAACCTTAGTTCAGAAACGGAAAGGAAATGGCATCCCCAAAGGTAGCCCCTTCGTATCTCTCCTACAAGGTTCTGCCTGCGAGAGAATATCCCTCGACGGTACTGCCTGCGAGAGAATAGCCCTCGCAGACACTTCATTTCGAGGTGCCTCGGATTTTTTTTTTTTTTGGGCAACAGATTATATCCACGTAGGGCAACTCCAGTTTAATAGCATAGGAAAGGATTTGAAAGGGGGGATGCGTTAGGGTAGAGGAAGGTAGCCAAGGGTTAACTGAGGCCCCCGGGCTATATTTTAAGGATCCTACCCGGCATTCGCCTAAAAGTAATGCAGGGAAAATCCTAGAAAAACCTGCATCAGGTAGGTCGGGCATTGGGTACTTGTCCCACGCCCATCCGATAGCGGGAAAGGAGTTTGCTGTGGGGACGCAGCATTCCCTTCTCCGTGTCTCGACCAGTTAGGCCGCAGCTTGCCAACTATTCCAGTAATTAGTGTTTAATAATTATCTAACGACTTTTTTACCTTCATCGTTTATGCATAAACAATATACAATTATGCACTTGTCTATTTCATCGTTTTTAAACTGACTAGCTTATAAATATACGTATCATGGCCCATATTCGTATTTTATTTAAATTTACATTTAATTACAAATATTTACCTCCCTTATTATCAGCAGCCCCTTCAGTTGCATATAATTAATTGAACCACGCAACGGCGTAAAGTTGTAGAGTATACTCACAGTGGTTTCACACTGTATTTCTTTTTTACATTACCGTAATTAATGCAGGTAACTTTTTTTTTCAAAAAAAAGTTTCGTATCCATTCTACGTTTTTTTCCCCCAGTAATTAAAAATAACGAGATTGCAAAACAGGTATTTAGAATGCTGGCAATAATTGTGCGAGGTACGAGAGCGGGGTATTTGAAATTGCAGACATGAAATCAAGTCACTACACTGACTGGAGTCGAATGCGCAGTGACGTCATCTGTGCTACTGCGCATGGCTTAGAGGAACCCGTGGTACAAGATAGTAATAAAACAACAGTTAATGACCTTTCAGAGACACTTTATTATTTTGTTTATAGCGTTACGATTTGGATAATACCTGATGATGATACAAATGTGTATCGAAACGTCTTGAAAATGAATAATGAAGTGTCTGAAAATGGTCATTATATGATTTATAATTAAAAACAGACGTAAAATAATAAATCGTTTCTATACTTTTTAAAATATTTCATTAGATTATTTAATTCGTTTATGACGAACTTAATGTATACATAAAGTCTTTGATCAAAAAATTTAACCGTTTTTGTTGTAAACATATGATATTTCTATTGAATTTGAAATCAAGAGCTAGACAACTAATTAAACGTTTGTGATAAAAGTATAATTATTATAAATAACGGACGAAAATAAGTGATAAATCAGTACAACGTTTCTGTAACCCTTGTTGCTTCAGTCAGGTGATTCAGCTTAGGTCGTCACCTACTTTGTGTCGTTCTTCCTCTACTTTAATCACCTGCCGACAGCAACAAGTATTTGTGTGGAAAAATAATTCCGCACTCATCTTTGTCTGTTAATTTATTAATACAGTTGTTTTGTTTAATTTTTTTTAGGGCAAAAGGCTACATGATGGTAATCCACAAGGTGTTAACTCCTCTTTAATAGAATAGGAAGGGATTTGAAAGGGGGGATGCGGAAGGGTAGAGGAAGGTAGCCAAGGGTTAACTAGGGCCCCCGGGCTATATTTTAAGGATCCTACCTGGCATTCGCCTAAAAGTAATGCAGGGAAAACCCTAGAAAAACCTGCATCAGGTAGGTCAAGCATTGGGTACTTGTCCCACGCCCTTCCGATACCGGGAGAGGAGTTTTCTGTGGGGACACAGCTTTCCCTTCTCCGTGGCTCGACCAGTTTAGGAGGCAGCTGGCCGACTTTCGCTTTCATTTCGATTTTATTAAATTATTTGTCAACAGTAAATTGAAAATTAATTGTTTAAAAGGGGAATAAATGTTCTTTATATGAAAGGCCCAGTAAAGACCCTGAGATAAAGAGAAAATTTCAGTTATTTATAATAAATTGTTGTAAAGATCGGCGAGCAATTGTTTTGTAAATGTAAAGTATTTGTTTATAAATAAATTAATTGTTGGGTCAGTTGTAATAAATGTTTTATTCATGCTAGACTTTCGTCATATTAATTTCCATTTAATTGTTTTATTATTAGTGGGAGAAAAGTTTGCTGTGTGGATGCAGCCTTCCCTTCTCCATGCCTCGACCAGTTTATTAGGCAGCTGGCCGACTGTTCCAATGGGAATAGCGGACAGCTCTTACCGTATGCCCAAGGTATGTGACCCCGGAACATATCGCTGCCCATTCGTTTAGTATTTGATCAGTGTCACATCAGTCTGCAAGCGTTAAAAATACAGTCTTGTGACGATTATAATAATAAAGGGACCAGCGATATTCCACCCCGCTCCAAAAACAAAAAAAAATTGGTTGGCCAATTAAAAAAAAAGGCAATGCAGTTACGTCGAAGCACCGATGATATTCTGCGAACTTCTATTAATCCCAAAGACTATGTAAGCCACAGGAGGACCTTCGTCATTTCATAACTGAGATTGTTACACCAAAGACATATTTTATAAGCAGTCACTCGAAAGAAATTGTTCGTAAGAATGGATTTTATAATCCTAAGAGTTATATCGTTCATAAATAACGTAATAGGATATTGATAAATTATAGTTATTAATCCAAAGACCAACGATATTATTAAGCTGTCGTGTATATCTCCACATCCTTAATCATTCAAATGATTTTAGGTTTTTTTCTCGACGTAATCCTGTGACCTGACCTAGGGACCACGTCGAAGGAAATTTCTTATCTGTAGCCTATATACAGTGGTTGTTGAATCAGGTTACGTCTCCTTGCTCACCTAGTTCGGTGTGTGTCCACAATCAGGATGACCCTAGTTTGTTGCTGGTAATTTACTGTGCTACATTTCTTTACTAGATTAAGTTCTTGTATCAGTGACTCAGGGATGTTCTCGAGGAAACGGCAGTGGGTGTATCTGAATAGACACGTTCACCACCTTCGACGTCGACGTCAGCTGCCAGATAACAATTACTACAAGCTGACGTCGAAATAGTTTAAAGTTGCGTGTGGGAAAGTGAGTCACTCGCTCGCTGACGAATCACATTTTTCCCTGCTGATAACAAACAGGCACGCACTGCGTCCCCACAGCAAACTCCTCTCCCGTCATCGGAAGAGCGTGGGACAAGTACCAAATGCCCGACCTACCCGATGCAGGTTTTTCTAGGGTTTTCCCTGCATTTCTTTACGCGAATGCCGAGTAGGATCCTTAAACCATAGCCCGGGGGCCCTAGTTAACCCTTGGCTACCTTCCACTACCCTTCCGCATCCCCCCTTTCAAATCCCTTCCTATGCTATTAAAGGGGAGTTGCCCATAGTGGATTACCCTCATGTAGCCTGTTGCCCTAAAAAAAAAAAAAACAGCCTGCGAGGGCTATTCGTTCGTAGGCAATACCTGCGAGGGATGTTCTCTCGCAGGCACAACCTTTTACGAGAGATACGAAGGGGCTACCTTTGGGTATGTCTTTTCCTCTCCGTTTTTGAATTAAGGTTCCCACAAGCCGAGGCACCTCGGCCTGTTCTGAGAGGTGTATGTTCCGAGGTCACAGACCTTGGGCATACGGTAACAGTTGTCCGCTATTCCCATTGGAATAGTCGGCCAGCTGCCTCCTAAACGGGTCGAGGCACGGAGAAGGGAATGCTGCGTCCCCACAGCAAACTCCTCTCCCGCTATCGGAAGGGCGTGGGACAAGTAGCCAATGCCCGACCTACCTGATGCAGGTTTTTCTAGGGTTTTCCGTGCATTTCTTTAGGCAAATGCCAGGTAGGATCCTTAAACTATAGCCCGGGGGCCCTAGTTAACCCTTGGCTACCTTGCTCTAACTTCCCGCATCCCCCCTTTCAGATCCGTTCCTATGCTATTAAAGGGGAGTTGCCCAAAGTGGATTACCCTCATGTAGCCTGTTGCCCTAAAAAAACAAAAAAAACTCTCTGGTTTTTTGAACTAAGGTTCCCACATGCCGAGGCACCTCGGTCTGTTTTGGGAGGTGTATGTCCCTGGGTCACAGACCTTGGACATATGGTAAGGGTTGTCCGCTAGTCCTATAGGAATAGTCGGCCAGCTGCCTCCTAAAATAGCCAAGGCATGGCGAGGGGTAAGCTGCGACCCCACAGCAAACTCCTCTCCCGCCATCGGAAGGGCGTGGGACAAGTACCAAATGCCCGACATACCTGATGCAGATTTTTATAGGGTTTGTCCTGCATTTCTTTTAGGCGAATGCTGGGTAGGATCCTTAAACCATAGTCCGGAAGCCCAAGTTGCCCTTGCTTACCTTCCTTCACCCTTCCGCATCCCCCCTTTCAAATCCCTTTCCTATGCTATAAGAGGGGAGTTTCCACTATGTGTATACATAGCCTGTCTACACCCAAAAAAATTAATTCCGTATATAGTGAATGCAGTCTATCTGCGAGGGCTATTCTCTCGCAGGCAGAACCTTATAGGAGAGACAGGAAGGGGCTACCTTTGGGGATGCCTTTTCCTGCATTTCTTTAGGCGAATGCCGGGTAGGATCCTTAAAATATAGCCCGGGGGCCCTAGTTAACCCTTGGCTACCTTCCTGTACTCTTCCGCATCCCCTCTTTCAAATCCCTTCCTATGCTATTAAAGGGGAGTTGCCCAACGTGGATTACCCTCATGTAGCCTGTTTCCATAAAAAAAACCGGTTTCCACCAAGTACTGTCTGAGAGGGCTATTCTCTCGCAGGCAGTACCTGCGAGGGATGTTCTCTCACAGGCAGAACCTTGTAGGAGAGATACGAAGGGGATTCCTTTGGGGATGCCTTTTCTTCTCCGTTTTTGAACTAAGGTTCCCGCAAGCCGAGGCTCCTCGGCCTGTTCTGAGAGGTGTCCGGGGTCACAGACCTTGGGCGTACGGTAAGATTTGTGCGCTATTCCCATTGGAATAGTCGGCCAGCTGCTTCCTAAACGGGTCGAGGCACGGAGAAGGGAATGCTGCGTCCCCACAGCAAACTCCTCTCCCGCTATCGGAAGGGCGTGGGACAAGTACCTAATGCCCGACCTACCTGATGCAGGTTTTTTGGGTTTTCCCTGCATTTCTTTAGGCGAATGCCGGGTAGGATCCTTAAACTATAGCCCGGGGGCCCTAGTTATCCCTTGACTACCTTCCTCTAACTTTCCGCATCCCCCCTTTCAGATCCCTTCCTATGCTATTAAAGGGTAGTTGCCAACTTGTGGATTACCGTCATGTACTCTCTTACCCTAAAAAAACAGGCTTTCCAGAAATCTCCCTATGAATACGTGTTTTTGACATAAGAATCATGTATAATATTACTTCTATATACATTTTTCCAATTACTAAATTGATATGTACTTAATATTACTTTATAAATATATAATTGATAAACAGTCCTTATGACCAGTTTATTTAACTAAGATATTTATTATAATTTCCAGCATCTGCCTCAGGGAAATCTGCCCATTTATATACTAAATACATGCATACAATAATAATAAGATAATATATTAAGTATTTTATCTGAAAAATATACCGATAAGATGAATAAATAGCTAAATAACAGACAAAATGAAGTAACAATATACACACGACGTTTCTGGAATCATTGTCACTTTCGTCAGGTGACTAAAAACCCTCACGGTTATTATATTTTCAACCCTTTTAGTGCATGAGTTATTTTGTATTTTTTTTTAAAACTAACTTATTAAGATGTTTTTTTTGTGAATAACCAAATAATTATCAAACGGGACCAGAGTCAATTTGGCTCAATATGTTGTTGAAAATATTCTACATAAACATTATTAGATCTGATTTATCAATAATTCACATTAATTGGATAATTATTATTCTAGAGCAGTTAGAATACCCAGAGAATGACGCTTAATTTTTTTTCTTGATAAATTAAACAACTATAAAACGCAAAGCAAATAAATATTTTGAAGTTGACCTGCGGGTAGAAGAATCCGGCTTAAGGGGTTGACTCACAGAAATCTGGGGCAAGCAAATTTTAATATGTCCGCGGTGCATGTTGTTTCCTATTTGCAACATAAATTAGCTCTCATAAAAACAGACAGACTTCTCTGAGGGAGATACTAAAAGTTATGTTGCATATATGCTAGAGTATGCCCTAAAGGGTTAATTTACCTGTCACTGTTTAGTTACCCCGAGGACCGTCAAGTGTCATGACGTAAGAGATGTTCCTGCGTTTTTCGCTTCAGCTCTCTGGTAATCAGAACCACCTTGTCTACGTGCTTGTATCAAGACCTCACGGCATTCATTTAGAATTTACTTCAAGTTTGCTGTTTTACCCGTTAATATCATCATCTAAAATTATTCATTTACTATTATTAATATTACTGATTAATAAATTTGAGTGAAGAAGAAGGTGTTTGTATAGGGTAGTCCACATAGTAGTCACCCTCCCCCCTCTCTTGGCATAGGAAAGGGACTGAAATGAAGGATGCGGAAAGGTAGAGCAAGGTAGACCCAGGGCTGTAGTTTTAAGGATCCTACCCGGCAATTCGTCTAAAGGTGATGCAGGGAAAATCCTAGAAAAACCTGCATTATGCATTTGGCACTTGGCCCACGTCCTTCCGGTGACGGTAGTGGGGTTTGATTTGGTGACACAGCATTTCCTACTCCATGCCTCGACTAGTTTAGGTGGCAGCTGGCCGACTGTTCTAATGGCGGAAGGTGTGTTTATAGGGAAATCCACTTAGTAGCCACCTCTCTCTTGGCATAGAAAAGGTACTGAAATGAAGGATGCGGAAAGGTAGCCTAGGGCTGTAGTTTTAAGGATCCTACCCGGCAATTCGTCTAAAGGTGATGCAGGGAAAATCCTAGAAAAACCTGCATAACGCATTTGGCACATGGCTCACGTCCTTCCGGTGACGGTAGTGGGGTTTGATTTAGTGACGCAGCATTTCCTACTCCATGCCTTGACTACTTTAGGTGGCAGCTGGCCGACTGTTCTAATGGCGGAAGGTGTGTTTATAGGGAAATCCACTAAGTAGCCACCTCCCTCTTGGCATAGAAAAGGGACTGAAATGAAGGATGCGGAAAGGTAGAGCATGGTAGCCTAGGGCTGTAGTTTTAAGGATCCTACCCGGCAATTCGTCTAAAGGTGATGCAGGGAAAATCATAGAAAAACCTGAATAACGTAGGTCAAGCATTTGGAACTTGGCCCACGTCATTCCGGTGACGGTAGTGGGGTTTGATTTGGTGACGCAGCATTTCCTACTCCATGCCTCGACTAGTTTAGGTGGCAGCTGGCCGACTGTTCTAATGGCGGAAGGTGTGTTTATAGGGAAATCCACTTAGTAGCCACCTCCCTCTTGGCATAGAAAAGGGACTGAAATGAAGGATGCGGAAAGGTAGAGCAATGTAGCCTAGGGCACCCGGGCTGTACTTTTAAGGATCCTACCCGGCAATGCAGGGAAAATCATAGAAAAACCTGAATAACGTAGGTCAAGCATTTGGCACTTGACCCACGTCCTTCCGGTGACGGTAGTGAGGTTTGCTTTGGTGACGCAGCATTTCCTACTCCATTTTTACACAGTAAAATGATCTACTTCGATTAAACCGTTTTCTGAAAAAATACTTTCTTTAGAAAATTCGAATTCGACATTTTAATGATTACAAAAATAAAATATTTATAATTTGACAATTGGTTATTAAATTTTAATTTTTTACGGTACACATTATTAAACAATTGGAACGCTACACACGGAATCGTATTGTAATGACACTATTTTATAATTTGTATGTTAAATATTTTAAATTAACGTAAACAAATGATACTAATAATTTAAATAGAATTTATGATACCCCATTGTTCTAATCCATTTATTGTATTTAAAATAATTTTATTTCCAGTGATTCTTTAACAGAATTTTCGCGAGCAATGTGTCGGCAAATCGCATCTAAGAAATTTATGTCCACTGCATTTCATGTAATTAATTGTAAGTAATGTTCAATAAATTTTTAATTAATTGTATTATACATGATCATGTTTGTAAAATCTCGCTTTGTTGGAATTTTTAGAAACATTTAAAAATTAAATCATTTAATTGACTTTACAACACCTGAAGACGTTCTAATAAATAAGGGATGAAAATTTGGTAATGTTTTTTCCTATTACAACGTTTAAAATTGAAATTAATAATAAATTTATAACTAAACAGGTTGATGTTTTTATTTATTTAAGGACGTCTGATAAATGTAACTGTTGAAAGATTTGTATCTTAATTGATTATTTCTAAGCATATTTATTAAACGAATCACTACTAATTGGAACAGTTTCCGTATTATAAATAGAGATAGAAATTATGAATCCAGATAAGTTTCATAAATGTTATACAGTAAACTTGTATTACATTCACTTAACGTTAAAACCAAGACTGATTGTTTACGGAATAAAGATGGCTTTCCGGAAATATATACCTGGACTCTCAGCGGTCAGGACTGACCGACGGCGAGCGGGGGGTGGTGGGTGGTGGGTGGTGGGTGGGGTGTGGGGAGAGAGATTCTCCGGAAATGGCACGACACCGAGGTGATATAGTGGTGACTTGTTGTTCAGTTGAGCTCTGGAGGAGCGGATTTGGCCAGGTGTAAATAATTTCCGTAGGGGAGAGACATGATGTGGCTGAAGGTGTGTATATTGTTTGAATATCGCGGTGATGTTACCGAAGCATCACAGGTTGCGGGGAGTCGCGCGTCGCCATTGTGAGGAAGTTAACAACCACGAGTCACGCTTGATGGCCTAAAATCCTCATTAAAGTTTTATTTGCAAATCGAGAATCGTAGAATCGGGAACCCAACTAATAATTGGATGACAACTCAACGTCTGGATTGGCAGGGAAGCCAATAAATAAAAATATACACAATTCCGCAGTCTCGATTACGATCGTCCGCAATTCCGCCACGAGTTTAAGTTCGTTAACGAGGGAAACTTGACGTACAGGAAGGAGGAGGGAAAATACGGCGTCAAGGAAAACAGATCCACAGAGACATAAAATTTTTTTCAGGATTTGAAAGAAAAGCGTAGTGTCCGTAATTGATTTCAGAAGACGACATGCAAACTGCGAGGGTGAATCAACAAGTAATGCCTCCTATTTTTCTTCTCCTTTATTTATCAAGACAATTAAATGCAATTTACACAGCATAAACCCACAACATAAATGATTGAATTTTAACTTTTCAATATACTCCCGCCATTTTCCATAGTTTTTGTCTGCCTGTTAATAAAGGCATGTATTCCACTACAGTAAAAAGCGTGATCTTGGTTCCTAAGCCATCGACGCCAACGGACTTGCCCTTGAGCTTTGTTACAGCGAATAATCCGTGTTAATGTTTAAAATTTCCGCTGCCACCATTTAATGATATAATTCCGATGCCACCATATAATAATAGAATTTCTCCTGGTCTCGCTAACATGAGATATTTAAGAAGAAATTGACACTTGGGTCCGGAGTGCGCGCTAAGTCGCACTCTATAATAGCTTAAAGGCTTAGAGAAATAACATGAGGCTTTAGTCCATTAGGATAAGAAAGAAGTTTTATTAACCTTAGTCTACAGCCTAGAGCTAAGACAATAACATGATAATTGAAGACAGAGTGGCATATGTACCACGTTGAAGTAATATGCAGAGACTTGCTTACATCAGAGAAGTCTGGCCTGTTTATACAAGTGTTCACCAATAACATTCAAGTATCTCCTGCTCTGTGTAAGAGGAGGGGTACCTTCTTCATATTGTCGATACGTACCCCTTACTCAGCAGGACACGCTGGGTCTTATTTATCTCTGTTGCTGAGTCGGAAATTCTTGAATGCTTACAAAGAGATATTGTTTTCTGATGCTTGCTCAGAATTCGTGAGGGACCACAAAGACACTCTCCTTCCAATGCTCGCACAGAAATTCCAGAGCCTACAAAGGTATACCTTATATATATATATGTAATATATATTACACCGTCGCCAAACAGTGTTACATCACAATACACATTTCAGCCGTTCATGAATGCGAGTGGGCGTTTCACATCCCGCATTTAAGAATTTTATCACAGAGCGCTGTCTAATGCGAACGTAAATGTCAGCCATTTTTCAAGAGGGTGCAGTGCTGCCACCGGTTGACTAAGAATGTTTGAGGATTCGCGCCAAATTCAAACTTTTTTACTTAACTAACTCATTTAAGGATAACAAAATTAGGAACATTTTCTTATGGAGCCACAATCGTGTATCCGTAAATAATAATACCACATAAATATATAATTTTTTATTAGTTTAGTCCGCTAACTGAGTTAAATAGGACAAGTCAAAGTCCCACCATTACGTGCGTATGTAACAGTGACGAAATGGAACGACTATGAACATTCATCTGCGGGAAAGAAAGACCACACGAAAATACGAACTTAACAGAAAATACGTGTAAAGGAATATCCAAAAGTAATAAATGCTGAAATTGAGAGAATATAAAAAAAGAAAGACAAATAGAAAATCAGGAAAAATAAATGTCAAAAATTAAATACTCAAACTAATGTGTATATAAACGACAGAAAATAAGGGAAAATTTAAAACAGGAAAAAGAACTATATACAGGAAAATACAAACATAATAAATACGCAAATGAAGAAATATATGAAAGAAAGGCAAATACAAAATTAGAAAAAAATTGAAATAGGAAAAAGAACTATGTAACACGAAATACAAAACTAATAAATACAGAAATGAAGAACTATATATATATATATATATATAAACAAATAAAATAGAAAACGGGAAAAATTAAAATATGTAAAACTTATATAAAGACAATCCATAATTTTTAAGTATTCAAACGCACAAGTATATGAACGAAAGACGAATAGGAAGAGAGAGAAAAATGTAAACCAGGTAAATATATATATATAGAAATGAAAATAATAATTATGAAGTATAATCAAACGAATAAGACAAACAGAAAATGAGGGAAAAGTATAAAACAGGAAAAATAAGTATACAAAGGAAAATATATAATTATTAAATAATAAAAAGAAGAAATATATTAAACAAAGACAACGAAATTAAGGGAAAAATTAAAATAGGAAAAATAACTATATAAAGGACCATTAAAAAATATAAATCCTGAAATGAGAAAATACATAAAAGAAAGGATAAAATTTGAAATAGCAAATTGAACTGCTTTAAGTTAATACAAAAATAATAAATACATATATGAATAATGATATTAGGGAAATACAAATAGAAAATGAGGAAACATTAGGATAATATACAGGACATTAAAAAATTATAAATACTAAAACGAGGAAATATATAAAAGAAAGGTAAGTAGAATAAGAGGAAAATATTTAAAATGGGGAAAGTATTAGGGAAAGGAAAAGATATAAAATAAATACTGGAAGTATATAAAATAATGACTTATTAAAAAAGTGGGGAATAAATTAGTAAAAGGAAATTCATGTAAAGGAAAAACACAATATTAATAAAAATACTCAACTAAAGAAATATATAAAAGAAGAAATTGAAAAACGTGTGGGAGGAAAAATTAAATACGACAAAGAATTGTACGGGAATTTTATGTAATGGAAGAAGACAAAAATAATAAAAAAAATTGAATAATAATATATAAAAGATATTTCAATAAAAAATTATAATAGGAAAAAATATTGATTAGAAAGAAAGGAGATATATAATGAATTGCTACATCGGTGAGGAAGAAAAACCTAGTACATATTGCGAAATGTAAAATAGAGACGAGCTGTAAATAATATAGGTAAAGTCACTCTTAAAATAATAAGATTAAATTGTAGCTGAGACTGTAGTTGTTAAGAACAATGTGTGAAAGATGATCTCCACCAAAAAAAAAATGTGGCGATAAGAAAAGGAGTCACGCCGATGACAGACGAGACACAGAGAAAAGAAAAGGACACAAGACGTATGGAGACGTTAGGAGTGAAACTGATATACTACGTACGGCGAGTCCTCATTGGCTGGAGATAACGCTATCTCTCTCCTCTCTCCCCCCCCTCCCCTCACCTTCCCCCGCTGCGAACTTTGGAGCCAACCCGAGGGAAACAGGGAACCTTTGAACTGTTTCTCCAGGAAGCGGCGACCTTTCACCCCTTTCCATCTTCAGCAGTTTAGGACCCCCATAAAACCCAAACAACAGTCAGGTGAGTCAGTCACACCAGACGAGGACTTCTGGAGACTGGATGGACACAATTTATGCAAACGTCTGTGACTTATTTAACATCTTCTGTTGTTCCTTATTTGCATTGGACCGAGATTTTTGGTAAAAGATCCGAGTTAACACATGTCGAGAAACAACATGGCCGTCACTTATAGTTAGTCAAAGGGTGTCTGGAGGGATTGGGATTGGAAGACGAGGGAACGTCCTTTTTCTATTTTTTTTCATGTGTTTAACTCATTAATACTAATATGAAATATTGCATCACAGATAATAGCAAAGAGAAAGTATAGCGACATTATTGATGACGTCAAGGACGAGACCTGTAGCGCGGGCCATTCCCCTGGAATATATTCACTAATTAAATTAACAACAACCATTTCTGCAGTCCTATCTTGTGACTTTCATCGCCGTCCTTTCTTTACCCTGAATACGTGAATTCTTCAATCCCCCTAATTTATATATATTGTAATGATTAAAAGAAACTGTAATGGTTTGACTTTATTACCATATATAAAAAAACTTTATTACGTAAAAAATACAAAAAAATTACATTAAAAAATTGATTGATATATATAGTCTGCAAAAAATTAACAATAATTAGTTCCGGCTTGGTTAATGAAATCCTCCTTCTCTACAAGGTAATGTGGGTGACCCTTACTTTATCTCGTAGCATCAGCCGGCTTGCAGCTTGTAGCAGCCCACGATCTCCTTCTTCGGCCTCCACGCGATGGACGTCCTCACTCCAAAACTTTTGTTCGTTACACCTAGCCAAATTTTGCACCTTATCGCCTCTCTCACTTCACTTTCAGTTCTCTGGTCAGTCTCCCGGGTGCGGAGTATATACCCTTACTCCGCCCTCCCCCCCCCCAAACGATTAAAAAAAAGGGACGCGTACCCTCGGCTTCTTGGGGCCTCTCGGGCGCACGTTCACTTTTAATTAATTCCGCGGAGACCGTCGCAAGTCCGTGGACAAAGGGCGGCCACTTAACGATGTTATTCACTACAAAATATTTAATACTAAACAAATATTTGGACTCGCGTGGTAAACAACAGAAGGCACGCAGGGTAAACATAAGGAGATAATGATGGCTTAATAGAGCCACAGATGGTAAATTAAGGGACGGTCAGCTAAATGTGTTTACGACTAACCTTTAAGGGCAACCGAACTCCGGGAAAAGACCTGCTCGATGCAAAATTTGGTCGCAAATTATCAGAGCAGTTGGAACACTAATGGTAAACAAATACGAGGTAACGGATAATAATTGAAGGACAGATGGAAAATTAGGCGAGGGTGTGGGAAGAAGTGCACGTGGCTTCGTTGGAAAGTGCGCAGGAGGAGGATATATAAGGTGTCGTAAGAGGCGATCATTGAGTGAAGTTCGAGTCAGCAGACGTCAGGAGAGAAGGTCCGCAGGGCGGATGGTGGGCCAAGTTAAGATGGCCGAAATAAATAGGAGTTTAATTCAATCAAGAGGCAGTTTTAGAGTCGTCAGGAGAGATCATCGGATGGTAGGCCAATCTAGGTGGCCGAGAGTAATCAGTCAGTCATCAGTCGTCAACAGTCGTGGAAATCTGCCAGAGTTTGTTGTTTGGAGGAATTCGTCGTGAGGGTAACGTCATCGAGAAGAGGTGGCTGTGAAAGCAAAGTGTGAGCGCAACCTGGTGCTCTTTATGCCTATATAAAGCGAGTGCGTGCTGGTATGCGAGAGATCCTAACTGCATGGACCAGAGAGATTGTAAGTTTATTTTTCCTGTATTCATAGTTGTAAACTTTTAAGTAAAGATATAACCGTCAGATTTCAGAATTTAAATGTGGTTACTGTATGTATTTTTCTTTATTTCACTGTAAAAGTTGTTTAAAAAGTATCCGTTTTTTTAAAGGCCCAGTAAACGACCCTGAGAACGAGTAAATTTAATTGTATAACATAAATTATTAACTGTTGTAAAACTTCATTTGATTATTTGTGTATTTGTAAAATTGTGTCTCAATAAACAGTAATTGTTTGTTTAAACTGGTGCTATTATTTGTAGTTGCTACAAATTGGCGCCCAACAGTAAATAATAAAGGGTAAATAATTGGTGTTTACTATAAATTGGTGTCATCAACGTGTGGCTCATTATAACCTGTTTTAATTAATAGTTTTAAATATACCTGTTTATTACATAGCTGGCGTCATCAACGTGGGGCAATAAATTACTATAAATTAAAGTGTTTATTACAATATATATATATATATATATATATATATATATATATATATATCAATGCGTGCGTGAGGATTTGCAATTTAACATCTATTTCTGTGAATAGGTAGAAAAATATGGGATTCTAACCGAAATTGTTTTACATGATTTATATACAAAACTATTAAACCTGAAGAGGTCCTAAAGAGAACGAAACGCTGTTAATTTTATGTTTCGTTAAGAGAGTAATTTTTTTTTTTACATAAGGTCGTGTACGAGTTCATTCAGAGTATACAAAATTCCCTTGATGAAAAACTGAAAGTAGCCGGAATTTTTGCTGATCTCTCGAAGGCATTTGATCTTGTAGATCACAGCATACTCCTCCAAAAATTAGAATATTATGGGATCAGAGGCAACGCTTTGGCACTCTTTAAATCTTATCTCAACAATCGGAAACAGAAGGTAGCCTTAAAAAACAAAGCTGGTGAGGTTCACTTGTCAGGCATTGCTTGTGGCGTGCCTCAGGGCACCATATTAGGTCCCCTGCTTTTTCTTTTGTATATTAACGATCTTCCAGAATATATATGGACCCTATAAAATCTGTCTTATACGCAGATGACACTAATTTGTTAATTACGGACATTGATTTAAATAATCTCAATGCGAAGATTGAGACTGCATCTAGAGACCTAAATACTTGGTTCGCCGCCAATAAATTAACGCTCAATGTACAGAAAACTAAGTTAGTTCGTTTTACAACAGAAACCAACAACATCGTAACGGATAAGTTCTCAGATCATGCGACTTTCCTCGGCTTGCAAGTCGACATGAAATTAAAATGGAACTTGCACATTGATCGCCTCGTGCGCAAACTTAGTTCTGTTTGTTACTCATTGAGACTATTGACGCAACAAGTTGATACCAAAACTGCTTCACTAGTCTACTTTGCCTACTTTCATTCACATATGTGTTACGGTATTGCCAACTGGGGCAATTGTTCTCGTAGTGTGGATGTTTTCAAACTGCAAAAACGAGCCATTAGAATTATATCAGGTTCAGATGCTAGAGAAAGCTGCAGACCTCTGTTCAAAAGACTCCATTTTCTGACTCTACCTAGCGCTTACATATTAGAAATACTAAAATTTGTTAAACGCAACATGAACCTTTTTGCAAGTAACGGGGACAATCATGGAGGAACCGTTCAGTTCTCAGCCTCAGTCTCTATGAGTCTAGCGTTCATTATTCCGGTATCGCACTATTTAACGGCATCCTGAACATGTAAAGAACATCAACAACTACAACTTATTCGTCAAGGAGTGTAAAAGTTTCCTTGTCAATGGAACTTATTACTCAGTACACGAATTTTTGAATCGGTCTCACATTCGTTGAACTGCCTTGCCTACAAAATTGCCGAATATGCTATAAATATGTAAATAGTTTGTCCAGTTTTCCCCTTTTGGTTCTGTTTTCCTACCTCACAATCAGCCAATAGTTCAGAACATTATATTAATTAACTAGCTGAGTGCCCGGCGTTGCCCGGGTATTTATTTAAATTAACCCGAAGTAAGAACCTCTTGGGTAAACAGACTTTGTTAAGTAAGCGATTTTTTTTAATGTTTTGATTCGTTGTGATTTTTTATTCACTTTTATTTTATGTAGGAGGAGAATTCCTGAGTTGTTACAGTACCGTCAGCCATCATCCTGGTTTATTTGAAGTGAGATGTCGAGTGGTTAGGTCGGGGAGGGGAACGTAAATGGATAAATTTTACAAACACTGGCGCTATTGATGCTGCCTAAATGAAATGTTTACCCAAGAGGTTAGTGTCGAATCAATTCCTTCTCCGGGCTATTTCGACTAAACACTGGGGCAAGGCCGGGGCACTCAGCTAATGTATATTACAAATACGCGGGGTTCGTGTACGTTCCGAGAAACTAGGGTTAATTCGGATAATCTGACCTCACACGATCTGGAATCAGTGAAGTGAAAGTGCTCCGTTACAAACTAAAATATAATGGTAACATTACTTGTCTCCTTAGATAGTTAAATAGTTAGTTATCCATATTTTCAGTTAGCTTTCAGGCCAGTACAATATTAATTCTTTCTTTAACTTTTTCAAAATTAACCTTTAATTAATACAATTATGTATTCATAGTTCATTTATGTTAGGAGGGTCAAAAAGAGCCTCCGTACCCAAATAGAGAAAAAAATACTCCCGGTACCTTAAGAGGGTAAAAAATATCCCGGTGCATTAAAAATAAAAAATTCTCCCCCGAATTTTGAATGCTTTTAAAATGCTATCCCTTCCGCTATAGGTGACTAGAATATTTTACCGATCCAGTGTTTGTTTCATATCGTAAGTATTAACTGTTTCAGAATAAGATAGCACTTGTTTAAGATTGTACGCGGAGCATTGTTTTCCCCTTCCACCCCCACCCCCAGGGCAGACCTACAACTTAACCGGCAATTTGAATGTCATAATTAAACTGAGCGACATACCTAACCCCGGATTCGACACCAATCTCGGTTGTTTTCACGTTGTGTTTATGAAACGCCTAATGGATTTTTAAAACCAGACAGATATTTAATTGCTGTAAAATCTGTATTCGATGACAAATTAGTTTACTTCCAAAACCATTTTCGAGATATCAGCTCTAGAAATATGACAAACTGCATTTTCTTAGAAAACCTCGTAAATTTCTACCACTTTTTTGACCGAATTTCGTACTCGACGCAGAATTTTATTCTCTACAATTTATTATTCAATAGAATGATTCATTTAACTTTTTCAAAATTAACCTTCAATTCATACAATTATGTATACATTCATAGTTAGAATAATTATATTAATTTACTCTAATCTGTTTTATTGTAACTCCTTTTAGTTAGTTTCTAAATAAACTGTAATTATTTGCATCTACCACCGGTAAAGCTGGCAATTGTAGATAATACAAATAAATACATACAAGTAAATAACTAGCATTAACTATTCATTTATTTAACTTTATAATGAATAAATATATTGTTCAAACAGTCAGAAAAGTTTTATTAATCGACAATTAGAACAATTATCACTAATATTATTATATTTGCTTTTTAAAGGTTAGAAAATGAATGCAATATCCAGTTAAATCAGAAAACAAAGACCAGTGCGGGACTGCGGGATCGGGAGCGGGAATCCCGATGCAGGTACGGGACGCACGGTCCTTCACACCATTGCGGGAACGGGATTTCATTTTCTAGCAAACACAGTAGTTTCACTTAAAATAATTAAGGTTTTTGATAATTTAGAATAAAAAATTTTAATTCAAGTTAAGACTGTGTGTTCAATAATGTCTTCAGATGAAGAAAAGGCTCTAATTTTACGAGCTCTAGCCGAAAACGAAAAACGTGCTAATTGATTTATTAGAGTAATAAGAAAAATGGCAATTATTTACCCCGCTGCACCCTGTTTAGAAATTACTTGTATATCTTTAGGAAAAGAAGAATATGGATTCACGAAATTCTAAACGTGAGACATTTGGTGAATGTCACACCTTAATGCCAGAAGTACGTAGAGATGCTGCAAGATTTTATACTTATTTCAGAATGACGCCTGATAAAATTTGCAATTGAATAAGAATGATATTAAAAATCAATACACGAACAACCGTGAGCGAATATTTCCAGGACGACTTGCAATTGCTGTGATCAAAAAGTAAGATGAAATTGTGATTTAAAACTCCCGGGTATTAGGAAGAAAGGTAAATTTCTTTCCTAGGTTGGTAGGACTGTCTATAATATTTGCCAAGCGTCTGTTTGTTAAAAGGTTTAATTATCTTCGAGTTACACGTGTTTTTGTAAACAACCAAAAGTGAATTTTTCGATTTTTGCAATGGGTGATTTTGTTGAGCAAAGAACTTGCATCAAATTTTGTTTTGCGGAACGAATATTCTTGTGCGGACACGTTGAAAATGTTGCGGAAGGCCTTTGGTGATCAAACTATGGCACAAGAAAACGTTTATAAGTGGTACAACGACTTCAAAGAGGGCCGAGAACGCGTTGACGAACCGCGCTCTGGACGACCATCAACGTCTACCGACGAGGGCCACGTCCAAAATATCAAAGATTTGGTGCTTGAAAATCGTCGATAGACAATTAGACATCTCGCTGATTGTGTTGGAATATCATTTGGCTCAGCCCAAACCATTTTGAAGAATGTTTTGTGTCTCAAACGCGTCAAGTCTCGATTGGTGCCAAAAATCGCTCAATTTTTGGGGAAAAAAGCGTCGTGTTGATGTGTGGGAAACTTTGCTGTCTGACTATCAGGACCACTTGAAATGTATCATTATTTGAGACGAGACTTGGATTTACGCATACGACCCTGAAGCCACCGACCAATCCAGCGAATATCGTGCAAAAGGTGGAGCAAGTCCGAAAATCAAGGTGATGTTGACAGTTTTCTTTGATCATCGTGGTGTGGTGCACTATGAATTCCTTCCGCCGGGCCAAACTGTCAACAAAGAATATTATTTGAGCGTTATGCGTCGTTTGCGTGAAGCTATTCGTCTGAAACGGCCGGAATTATGGGCGAACAACTGTTGGTTCCTTCATCACGATACTGCACCACGTCATACTTCTTCGCGCTTTTTTTGCCAAAAACTCGACTCATATCGTTCCTCAACCACCGTATTCGCCTGATTTGGCTCCGTGTGACTTCTGGCTATTCAGCAAACTCAAAAGGTCAATGCGGGGACGCCGTTTTGACACGATTGAGGAGATAAGAACCGAATTGAAGAAAGTCTTGAAGGCTTTACCGGAAAAAGGCAATTTCAACTGTTTCGAGGACTAGAAAAAGCGTTGGAAAAAGTACGTTTTATCGGACGGGGATTAGTTTGAAGGGAATGAAATTGATTTGGAAGAATAAATAAAGAATTTATATTTATAAATAAATTCACCTTACGTTTTGTTCACAGTGGTATGTGTTATAACATATAATGAGTGTGAACGTTTTAGAATACTTAATGTATTAAGATTTTCTTTGGTATCTTGTACCATGGGCAAGCGCGCGGCAGGTACGTGCGGGACGCGGGTAATCCCGTGCAAGCTGCGAACCTTCACAGGGACGTAGCAAGCGGCGGGAAAGGTCTATTCAAATAATATTCTGACCTGCGGCGTGCCTATATCCCGCAATAATAAAAACTCGTCCCGTACCTTGCTCGCTCCCGTTCTCGCAGTCCCACACTGGTGAGAGCTGGCCTTAATTCTCCCTAGTCGATGCCCGACCTACCTGATGCAGGTTTTTCTAGGGTTTTCCTGCATTTCTTTAGGCGAATGCCGGGTAGGATCCTTAAACCATACCCGGGGGCCCTAGTTACCTTGGCTATATTCCTCCAACCTTCCGCATCCCCCCTTTCCTATGCTATAAGAGGGAAGTTGCCTATACATAGCCTGTCTACACCCAAAAAAAAACAAAAAAACAACAACTATTAACTACGTTCCGTCCGCTTATTTTGGGACTTCTTCAGTTGATCATTTTGCATCCTAACGTCATGGACACCACTCAGCGCTGAATAAGAAAAATATTATACTCAATTCTAATCAGATAAGAAAATTATTCTTTTAATTTTAAGATCTTGTTTTTCGTATGTTAATTTTAAAGTCAGGGATGAAACCTTATAATTTGTCATTGTCGAAAACAATAAAGAATTTAATAATTAAATAATTGTTCTGTGTCTTACTGGATATTGCATTCCTTTTGTAATTTCCGTAATTTATGACTGGATCAGTTGAACAAATCAATGATTGATTAATATTGGAATCTTAAATTTATTCAAATATCTTGAATATTCTGTAAAATTTGATTGCATAATTATCTCAACATTTCAAATATTACGCTTTAAAAATTATTTTATATTATGTGAATGAAATATGAATAATTATTTTAAAAACAAGAATTAGTCTCGCTTCCTTGCCTATAATGACATAATTGTTCTGATTGTATTAGTTACATTGTTCCGTAACAAACCTTCTCTGAAAGTGTGGCCATTGCGTTTCTTTAGTTAGTCAGATAAATAACAATATTAAATAGTAAAGTTTATGCTAAGGCATATTATTAGTTAAAAATCAAAACGAATGCGTGTACTGATCATAACATAAATGACTGATAGTGAAATATGTGGTAATTGTAAGTGTGAAATTATTGTTAATTATCTGACTTCTTTTTAAAATAAATGTGATAAACACCAGTGTATTAGTCAGAAAATTTATTATAAAATTCAAAACACTATGATTTAACGTTTGATACGCAAAACTGTTTACAATCATTTGATTTTGAAGTAATAATAGTTTTTATGAATTACCTGAACTGTCCCAATATAGGGATGAAAACTTGTGGTTGTTAAATTATGATGTTCTAAATTTTATAATAAGCGGAGTTTTCACATTTTTTTTGTAATTATATTATTTAATTTCCAAAAAACTATTATTCTCCTTCTTATTTATAGAATAATTTCCAATGTCAATTTTTTTTCATTTAATTACGTGTTATATATTTCTTGACTTATTGACCTATAGATTAAATTATCTGCGTTTAAAATGTCTAGGATAAGTTGAGTAATAATTAAGTACGGTATTACTTGCGAGAGATGGCAATTAAATAATGTTATGTAAGGTGAAAAATTATAAAATATAAAATGTCAGTGTTAAAAGTATAATAATTAGATAAAGAGCCAAATAACAGACCAAACTAAATGCTAAATAAAATTTTTAAAAAACATTAATTCTTAGAAAGTGGTATTTAAGTAAATAAATACCCAAATAACACACAAAAATAAGACCTACATAAAATTTAAAAATGTACATTCTGAGAACGTGGTATTGAAATAAATAAAAAGTCAAATAACAGTAAAAAATAAGTGCTAAATAATAAAAAAATACAAATTATAGAAATGGGGTATTCAAATAAATTATAAATAAATAGCCGAACATCAAACAAAAAATCGTGCTCAAACATAAAATATACATATATATATAACAGACAAAAATAATTGCAAAAAAAATAATAAAAGTAAAAACTATGTGGTTTAAGTAAATAAATACAAATATAAGTGCTAAATTCATAATAAGGAATGTAAATAATAATTAAATAAATAGCCAAATGACAGTCAAATTAAGTGCTAAATAAATGATTAAGTATATAAATAATAAACTTCCGCTATTAACATAAATAAATAGACAAATAATAAAAAAAATAAGTGCTAAATAAATAAATTAAAGTATAAAAATGTTTTATTTAAATGAATAGCCAAGCAACAGACAGAAATACGTGCTATATCATTAATACAGAATGTAAATAAATGTGATATTTAAATAAATAAATAGCCAAATACCCCAAATAAGTGCCAAATTTTTTTAAAATAATGATGTATTAAACGGATAACTAAATAAAAGACAAATAAAAATATGAATAATATAAAATGTGATTTGCATATTTAATTTAACACTTTTTTCTGTTATTTGGATATTTATTTATCGAAATTGACAAATATTGATTATTATTTTAATATTATAAATCCTTCAATTTGTAAATGACAGTATTTAGTATTTAATGTAAAAAGATAATTGTTTATGATATAAAAACCCCTGATGAAGAGCGAAAAATAAATACATTCTGTGATTGTAAAATATTATGGCCAACAAATGTATAAGATGAAGTGGTTGTTTATTTTTTAAATGAATATTACCGACACGACACTGGGGAAAATCCTAGCTCCAATATTTCTGTTATTTATCAGGAATGACAAATATTGGTTGTTATTTTAATATTACAAATCCTTTAATATGGACATAAATGTATTAAGGATGTAATGTGTATATCTCATTGTTTGATACAAAAGAAAACAACTGAGGAAGATACGCGTACTTTATGAGTGAAAACACATTCTGTGACTGTAAAATATTATTCTCAACAAATTAAGCAGTCGATGTGGTAGTTTATTTTTAAAACGAAAATCACCGACGCGTTATAGCGAGGTCTGAGGAAACTCCTAACTCCAATATTTCTGTTAAGTGTTTTTGTAACTTGCGTTAACTATCAAGTTGTTCTATTATCCGGCCCCCTCCTCCACCTACTTTGGCATCATCGTTGCTTTTTTTACCTTTAATGAGAGACTTTTCGTACGTTGAGAGGATCCTTGAGCGCGCTCGTCGTTAATAAAGAATTTAAATCTAAAAAGCGCTTCAACAACGTTACCTTGGAAACGGCGAGAATATACATATCGATCTCATAAACAGCATTCCTACCTACATCAACTTGTTGCTGCGTAGCTTGTAAATACCCCCCCCCCTGCCCCCCCCCCCCGCACTCGAACTCCAACCCCTCTGGATGGAGCGGGCGATCTAATCCTGTTGAGAGGGAGATTAAAAGGTCGCGAGAAAGCACGGAGGGGTGACGGACGAACTCAAAAATAGATCCAATCAAGGCGGACGGTAACGCGTTCCCGCCCGCGTCGTCGGAACGGAGAAATACTTCACAAATCAAAGTAGAAAAACGGACAAAATAGCTCAGGGACGAGCAGCGACTTGACCCAAAAGCATTTCTCATTTACGGAACGACGGACCCCAGCAACTAAACCGAGTGTCGAATTAATTCCTCTCATTTTCCGGGGAATTTTCAAATGAAACACGAGCGCGTGAGTTGGCTTCCGAGAAAAGGTTATTAGCATATCCACCGCGATGAGCAGAAACATCAGCTATTACCTCTGACTAACAATTACAATCGTTGCCTTTGTTGCTTTGTTTTGTCTTCTCGGCAATGTTAAATATTCCTGGAAATAAAGAACAGACCTTTCTAATGCAAATGGTGAATATGCTTCAAATATTTAAATAAGGATTTAAAATATCTATAATTTTGCAATCCTTTTTTCATTATTAGTATCCTTTCATTACAAAAATACAGTGGTTTGTGACAGTTTTTACCAAAAAAAAATATTATTAGTGCGTTACCAGAATTATTTTCGCGTTCCTTACTATCGTGAAATCTTGGAAATACGGACATGTAACCGCATTTGTCCGCAGATGTTGTTTTGTATCTTTTTTTTTTTTTTTTTTTTTAAAAAAAAGTGTATGTAGGTTTGTATGTTTGTATGTTTGTTTGTTTGTTCGTTATACAAATCTACACCGGTAGAGCAAATTTAACCAAATTTCGTACACGTGTTCTTTACGACCAGGAAACAAACACTGTCGGGGTGAGACTTGTCTACCACCCCCAGAAGCGGGGGTGGACGGGGTGGAAATATTTAAACATGCTAAAACAGTCCATATTTCAGTCGGATAAATATTTTTAGGGGTCAAAGATATTTATTTATGACAATCTGGACAACGCGCGGGTATCGGCTGGGTTGGGATGAGTTGACCGGCTGTTTTTTGCGTCAATTAAATATATTTCGGGATGAATTAGATTAATAAAATTTCCCTACATGTTCTCTGTGTATAATTTCAACCCCTTTCGGACTCGGAAGGGTGCACCCTTAAGGGTTGGCTTGGAAGTAGCATTAGATAAAAATAACCCAGAAACTATCAGGATTGTCACTGAGTTTAATTATGACATTAAACTTGACCGTTTAAGTCCCCGAAGCGGGAGTGGTCGGGGGTGAAAAATTTCAAACATGCTAAACGGTCGATATTTGCGATAAATATTTCCTGGGGTTAATTACTTTGATAGTATTTATACCGATGTTGTTTATGTATAATTTAACCCCTGTGAGGGGAGCAAGCTTAGGGGTGGGGTGGAGGTACGTTAAATAAAATCCCGCAAAAACAACAGAGATTCGAATCAATTCCGAGACTATGAATGTCGCTGAATCTAATTGTGACAACCTGGGTAACGCGACGGGTTTGGGAGGTGTTGGGCGGGGGAATAAATTTTCAGACAATGTAATCGGCCGATTTTTGCGTGGAATACATTCTTTTTCATTATCGCATATTTGTGGGGGTGGTCATCTTCTAACATGTAAAAACGGCCGATATATTTAGTCAATGACTTCATCCCCCTTCGGCATGGGAGGTGAGCACATTTAGGGATAGGGTTCGAGGATTGTTACATAAAAATAGCGCAAAATTGGAGTCTTATGGATGGTTATAGATAAATGACATCTCGGGCAACGCCGGGTACCCAGCTAGTATGCCAATAAAAAATTGATCTAGTATAAAACCCCGACTACAACATCCCGACGGATCATTCTCCCGAAAGGTGCGTTATTACGAAATAAATATTAAATACGAAATAATATTAATATTGTAGAACACTTAATTTGCTAGTTATCTTATTATAAAATTCAATTTTAAATTAAGTGAGTCGATAATGCGTGGTACCAAACGTGGTACATTTATCTTTTAAGATCCAGTTATGGATTTAAAATAACTCTAGCACCCGTGGGGAAGGGGGGGGGGTCGCATTTTCAAAATATACGATAGTGCATATATTGACAACGGATAAATAGAATCATTATGTCACTCTCGATGTTTTAATACCCTAAACGCATAACGACAGCTCTAGGGGTGGGGTGAAATGGAGCGATAAAATTGCGATAACGACCAAGATACTGTGTTATGATAGTCGCAGAATTTATTTATGGCATTGCAGCAGGGTTAAGTTAAAGTTTCGCCCCTAGCGCGGGGTGGAGGTGGAAGGAAGTAAGAATAATAATTTGAAATCGCCCGAAATTGGTGTCAAATCCGGTGTTATGGTATTCTGAACGAATCTCGGTATACATAAAAGTATTATTATAACCTCCTACCACCTCCACCCCTGGGGGTTACACTTTCACTTAACCCGTCTGGAATGTAAAAATTAAACTTAGCGACTACCTTGACACAGGATCTTGGTTGGTCATTTTCGCAGTTTTTCATCACTCCCTTTCACCCCACCCCAAGAGCTGTCCTTATGTCGTTAGGGGATATTAACATTGAGAGTGGCATTAGGAATCTGATTGACCGCGTAAAAACTATTTATTCGTCACCAATATACACCCTATTGCATATTCCAAGCACTTCCACCCTCATCCCAAGGAGGTGTTATACTTATTTTGTTATACATCAATTTTAGATTAAGTCAGTCGACAATGCGCAAACACGGGGTACACGTATCACTTAAGATCCAGGAACAAATCCCTATGGATTTAAGATAACTCTGGCACCCGTGGGGGAGGGTCGCATTTTCATATACGATAGTGCATATATTGACTGCGGATAAATAGTTTTCCGGGGTCGTTCAGAATCGTTATGTCACTCTCGATGTTTTCTTACCCTAAGGGCATAAGGACAGCTCTAGGGGTGGGGTGAAATGGAGCGATAAAAAAAATTGCGATAACGGCCAAGATCCGGTGTTATGGTAGTCGCTGAATTTATTTATGGCATTTCAGCAGGGTTAAGTTAAAGTTTCGCCCATAGTGGGGAGGGGGTGGGGGTGGGGGTGGAAGGAAGTAAGAACAGTAATTTGATATCGCCCGCAATTGGTGTCAAATCCGGTGTTATGGTTTTCTGAACGAATCTCGGTATACATTAAATTATTATTATCACGTCCTACCACTCCACCCCTGGGGGTTACACTTTAACTTAATCCTTCTGGAATACCAAAAATAAACTAAGCGACTACCTTTACAGAGGATCTTGGTCTTATTCGCAATTTTTCGTCACCACCTTTCACGCCACCCCTAGAGCTGTCCTTATGTCGTTAGGGGATATTAACATTGAGAGTGGCATTAGGAATCTGATTGACCGCGTAAAAACTATTTATTCGTCACCAATATACACCCTATTACATATTTTGAAAATTCCAAGCACTTCCACCCCCATCCCAAGGGGGTGCTATACTTATTTTGTTATACATCAATTTTAAATTAAGTCAGTCGATAATGCGTAGAACCAAACACGTGGTACACGTATCACTCAAGATCCTGGAACAAATCCCTATGGATTTAAGATAACTCTAGCACCCGTGGAGGGAGGGTGGCATTTTCAAAATATACGATAGTGCATACATTGACAACGGATAAATAATTTTCCGAGGTCGTTCAGAATCATTATGTCACTCTCGATGTCTTCTTACCCTAAAGGCATAAGGACAGCTCTAGGGGTGGGGTGAAATGGAGCGATAAAAAAATTGCTATAACGTCCAAGATCCTGTGTGTATGGTAGTCGCTGTATTTATTTATGGCATTGTAGCAGGGTTAAGTTAAAGTTTCGACCATAGCGTTGGGGCGGGGGGGTTGGAAGAAAGGAAGAATAATAATTTGATATCGTCCGAAATTGGTGTCAAAGCCGGTGTTATGGTATGAATATCGGTATACATAAAATTATTATTATCACCTATTACCACCCCCACCCCTGGGGTTTACACTTTAACTTAACCCTTCTGGAACGCCAAAAAAAACTTATCCGGATCTTGGTCTTATTCGCAATTTTTCATCACCCCCTTTCACCCCACCCCTAGAGCTGTCCTTATGTCGTTAGGGGATATTAACATTGAGAGTGGCATTATGAATGTGATTTACCGCGTAAACTATTTATTCGTCACTTATTGCATTTTTTGATAATGCCACGCTCTTCCACCCTCATCCCAAGGGGGTGCTAGAGTTATCTTAAAGCCTCGAGCTTAGTTTCAGGATCTGTAGTGGTACATGAACCAAGTTTGGTTGAAACTATTACACGCATTAATGAGTAATTAAATTTGCTATAATAATAATAATAATGCATATAACTATCAACTGAAGTGTTCTACAGTTTTAATATTATGCTTTATTTCGTAAAAACGCATATTTCGGGAAAACTACCAGCGGGGAAAACGTCAGTCAGGATAATGTACTGTCAGACAATCGCCAATCAGGGTATTGTTGTCGGGAAAACCTGCCTCGGGCAATTATTTGTCGGGCAATAGAACTGATCCCTCACCGCCACCACCACCCCCGTTCTCCCCCCCCCCCAAAAAAAACAATTGTGATCTCCGTAATTTTCGGACATGAACTTCTCCTGCAGCTTTGCTATGGAACTCCAGTTGCCGCGGAAATTGGTACGTTCATTAAAGTCACGTGCTTCGAAAGGCTAACAGGCTATAGAAATGTGTATTTTGATTGTGAACGTGTGAACTGTACACTTATTAGAATCCAAATGTCATATTGATTTTATTGTCAAAAATGCTTTTTAAAAAAATCGTCGTTTATATGAAATATGAGGTTTTTAGAATTCTAATGTAACTTCAGTTATGTCAATAATTTGAATTTAATGTACAGAAATATCAAGTATCCCCCATTATTTAATCCTTATTCTTCTTTGTAGCTTTCCGGCCATATCCATCCATTACTATTATAAATCTATGTCTTTGATATTTTAAACAAATTATAATTACTTAAATTACATTTTAGAAAAGCACAGCTGACATAATAAAAACACGATTTTAGTAATTTATCTCCAAAATTATTATTAGTATTTACCAAATTTTCAATAAATAAATTCTGTTTATACGTGTAGAAGTCATCGATACCAAATTTGTTATTTTTATACATTGTGCGCCTGAAGAGGTTCCAAGAAAACGAACGAAACGTCGCGTCATTTTCCTTTTTTAATTTTATTCAATTGTTTCTGACACGGTAATCAGGTTTTTTTTTATTGAGAACTAGCTGGGTGCCCGGCGTTGCCCGGCGTTGCCCGAGATGTCATTTATCTATAACCCCCGATATGAGTCCAATTTCGGTTGCTTTTGCGCTATTTTTGTGTAACGCTCCTCGAACCCTATCCCTAAATGTGTTCACCTCTCATGCCGAAGGGGGTTGAAGTCAGTGACCAAATATATCGGTCGTTTTTACATGTTAGAAGATGACCACCCCCACAAATGTGCAATAATCAAACAGTATTTATTCCAAGCAAAAATCGGCCGATTACATTGCCTGAAAATTTCTACCCCCCGCCCAACACCTCCGAAATCAGTCGCGTTACCCAGGTTGTCACAATTAGACTCAGCGACATTCATAGTCTCTGAATTGATTCGAATCTCGGTTGTTTTGGCGTTTTTTTAATTTAACGTACCTCCACCCCACCCCTAAGCTGGCTCCCCTCACAGGGGTTGAAATTATCCACAAACAGCATCGGTATAAATAATATCAAAGTAATTAACCCCAGGAAATATTTATCGCAAATATCGACCGTTTAACATGTTTGAAAATTTCCACCCCCGACCACTCCCGCTTCGGGGAATTATACGGCAAGTTGAATGTCGTAATTAAGCTCAATGAAAACTATAATCCCGGATTCGACTTCAATCTCAATGGTTTCTGCTTTCTTCTTATGTAATGCCACTACACGCCCAGCCTTAAGGGCCCACCCCTCCAAAGCCCGAAAGGGGTTGAAATTATACACAGAGAAAATGTAGAGAAATTTTTTGAATCTCATTGATGCCGATCGGTAGAAACACTATCAATATCTGTGACCCATAAAAATATTTATCCGACCGAAATATCGACTGTTTTAGCATGTTTAAATATTTCAACCCCCGTCCACCCCCACTACTGGGGGTGGTAGACGCGTCTCATCCCGACAGTGTTTGTTTCCTAGTCGTAAAGAACACGTGTACGAAATTGGGTGAAATTTGATCCACCGGTATAGATTTGTATTCTCCACCCCAAACGCTAAGGGTGATCCTTCCCCAGGTTGTAGAGGATGAAAATTATTGTCAGAAAACATCGATAGAAACTCTATAAATCTCTTTGAACCCTAAAACTATTTATGAGATTCAAATATCGGCTGTTTTAACATGTTTGAATATTTCCACCCCTGTCCACCCCCGCTCCTGGGGGTGGTAGGCGCGTCTCACTCCGACAGTGTTCATTTCCTGGTCGCAAAGAACACGTGTACGAAATTTTGTGAAATTTGCTCCACCGGTGTAGATTTGTATAAGGAACATACAAACAAACATACATACATACAAACAAACAGTCTGCTTTATTTATGAGAAGATAATACTGTTTTACCTTCATTCCTGTCAATGATATGAAAGTCATAAATACAATATATCCATTCGTTATAAATGTTAACAGTAGCTTTCGGCGTTATTACGACATATTCATCTATTGGAGGTCAAAGCAAATAACGACGAAAGCTGCTGTTAACATTTACAAGAGTTTTATACCACAACCAAGAATAAAGTTTCATTTTAACGTGAAATTTTCAACTGCTTTGAATTGTACATACATTATATTGTTTGACATTTATACTCTTTCAGTATTTATTCAACAAAATTTTTTAAGCATATTAACATGGATATTGGTTACCAAAGTATTTGATTTACATAATTTTTTATTTTTCTGAATTTATCTATTATCCACGGGTACATTAAATTTATTAAAATAATTAAATAGAGACACCTTATTTATATTACGGTAGCATATACCTCAAGAAGTCCCAAAAATTCATTTTGTTAAACAATTCTTTATATTCTATAGAAAAAAAGCAGCGTAATTTATTAATATAATTTTTTATTCTATATAAAAAAGGAGCATTATTTTATTTATTGTTCAAAAGACTACAAACACCGTTTACCGTATTTACATTCAGTTGTTTTTAATATTTTATAGAAAAGGAGCCTAATTTAATAAATAAAATTATATTCTCTAGTAAGAAATATATATATTTTTTATTAGGTAACAGGCTACATGAGGGTAATCCACATGGTGGCAACTCCCCTTTAATAGCATAGAAAGTGATTTGAAAGGGGGAGACGGAAGGGTAGAGGAAGGTAGCCAAGGGTTAACTAGGGCCTCCGGGCGGTATTTTAAGGATCCTATCCGGCATTCGTCTAAAGAAATGCAGGACAAACCCTAGAAAAACCTGCATCAGGTAGGTCGGGCATTGGGTACTTGTCCCACGCCTTTCCGATAGCGGGAGAGGAGTTTGCTGTGGGGACGCAGCATTCTCTTCTCCGTGCCTCGACCAGTTTAGGAGGCAGCTGGCCGACTATTCCAATGGGAATAGCGAACAACTCTTACCGTATGCCCAAGGTCTGTGACCCCGGAACATACACCTCTCAGAACAGGCCGAGGTGCATCGGCTTGTTCAAAAACTGAGAGTTGTAAGAAATAGACTAATTGAATAATTTTTTTTCGTATTCTTATAAATGAATGAGCCTAATATAATTAATCTATTTTTTATATTCTGTGGAAAAGTAGCCTAATTTAATAAATCTATGTTTTATATTCTCTAGAAAAAAATACGCTAATTTAATAAATCTATTTTCATACTATTATAAAAAGTAAATAATTTAATTAATCTATTCTTATATTCCACAGAAAATGAGTCTAATTTAACAAATATATTTTTCATTTTTTGTAAAATAAAAGTACGAACCTAATTTAATAAATCATTTTTTTATATTCTGTAAAAAAGGTGCGTAATTAATGATTGTATTTTTATATTATATAGAAAAGAAGAAGCCTTGTATAATAAATACATGTTTATATTATATATATATAATATTAAAAATCGATTTTTCAGATTCTCAAAAAATAAACTTAATACATATATTTTTCATATTTTCTAGAAAGAAATAGACAAATTTAATAAATCTATTTTTCATATTTTGTAGAAAATAACGAACCTAATTTAATACATAGATTTTTTATCTTGAGTTTAATTAACAAATCTACATTTATATTATATACAATTATTTAGTGAATATAGGACTGAGCGTGGTTTAATTAATCCATTTTTCATATTCTATGGAAAAGGAGTCTAATGTAATAAATATATTTTTTAATATTCTCTAAAAAAATGAGCAATTTAATGAATGTAATTTTATATTATATAGAATAGAAGAAGCCGTATTTAATAAATAGATTTATGTATTATAAAGAAAAATATAGAAAATCGATTTTTCAGATTCTCAAAAAAGGAACAAATAAAAAATCTATTTTTAAAAATTTAATAAATATATTTTTATAATGAATAGAAAACGTGCCTAATTCAATATTTCGATTTTTATAGTGTTTAAAAATCGGAGCCTAATTAATGAATATATATTTTTATATTTTATCCAAAAGAATAAGCCCTGCTAAATGAATATAAGAACGAGCCTGGGTTAGTTAATCTATTTTTTACATGCTATAGAGGAGTGTAATTTAATAAATATAATTTAAATATTATATAGAAAAGAAGGAGCCTAATTTTATCAGAGTTTTTATATATCCTACAGATTTATTTTCCATTAATGGGAATGCTTCAAAAGTGTTACTTTAAATGTAATTAGTAGACTTAGCAATTTATCTATTTTCTGACTTATTGGGATTTTATTTATTTTTTAAATTTATGTGTCAGATAAAATTTGTATTTGAGTTAAATAATTTATTTTTTAAAGGAAAAGCAGTTTTCTGGTGTGAAGTTCTTCAGTCTACGACAAGTCGAACGTTTAAGCGGGAGAAACAACTGTGCAAGGGAACTCGACCATAGACCCTCAGCAAAACCAAACGAGAAGACAGTGAAGGGTACTCACCATTTCGAAGTACTGGAGCATTCGCTTCGGATCCGCTGTCACTGCCGCTGCGGCTGCTGATGATGAACAACGGTCCGTCTTGCTGGGCAGGTTGACTCGTCCACACTCACCCACAGTCCGTTGCCTAGCAACCGTCTCCACCTGGAAGCGGAGGAACGCCCATGCACATGCGCATCTTTGATTCCCACAACTGCGAAAGCAGACAAGGGAAATGTGCAGAGAGGCAGAGCGGGACGGCGGTGGAAGCACTCGATCTGATTATTAAATTGGCGGCTCATCGTGCAAATACCGTGATTCCCCGGAGCTTTACCCTACAATCAACTGCAAAGAGCAGCTAACTTGAGATGAACGACATCACTCTATCTTTATAAATCCCAGATTTCATATTATAATTAATAGGTCAATGAAGGCCCCTGGGTTTGACTTGATCACAGGCAAGGTGCAGCAAGAAGTATCAAATAATGGGTTTCAAGCCATATAAACTAAACAAAAAAATATCCCGTACAGTTACGTTATTGTCCTAAAGTCTTAACTAACGTCGTCAAGGTCCATTCATCTCATATCCATTACGTCCGGAGTTCCACGAGGTAGTGTTTTAGAACCCATTCTGCATCTCCTCTACACGGCTTTTCTTTCAAAAACTGAGAATACGACAATTAAAACATACAGTAATAATCACGTTTTTTTTTTTAGAGTAACGGGCTACATGAGGGGTAATCAACATGGTGGCAACTCCCCTTTAATAGCATAGGAAGGGATTTGAAAGGGGGGATGCGGAAGGGTAGAGGAAGGTAGCCAAGGGTTAACAAGGGCCCCCGGGCTATGGTTAAAGCATCCTACTCGGCATTCGCCTAAATAAATGCAGGGAAAACCCTAGAAAAACCTACATCAGGTAGATCGGCCATTGGGTACTTGTCCCACGCCCTTCCGATAGCGGGAGAAGAGTTTGCTGTGGGGACGCAGCATTCCCTTCTCTGTGCCTCGACCAGTTTAGGAGGCACCTGCCACTATTCCAATGGGAATAGCGGACAACTCTTACCGTATGCCCAGGGTCTGTGACCCCGGAACATACACCTCTCAAAACAGGCCGAGGGTGCCTCGGCTTGTGGGAACCTTATTTCAAAAATGGAGATGATAAGGCATCCCCGAAGGTAGCCCCTTCGTATCTCTCCTACAACGTTCTTACATCCGCTATAATCATCATCACTTTTATTTTATTTTTTCTAATTTTTTTTTAGGGCAACAGGCTACATGAGGGTAATCGACGTTGGGCAACTCCCCTTTAATGGCATAGGAAGAGGAAGGGATTTGAAAGGAGGGATGCGGAAGGGTAGAGGAAGGCAGCCCAGGGTTAACTAGGGGCCCCTGCCTATATTTTAAGAATCCTACCCGGCATTCGCCTAAAGAAATGCAGGACAAACCCTAGAAAAACCTGCATCAGGTAGGTCGGGCATTGGGTACTTGTCCCACGCCCTTCCGATAGCGGGAGAGGAGTTTTCTGTGGGGACGCAGCATTCCCTTCTCCGTGCCTCGACCAGTGTAGGAGGCAGCTGGCCGACTATTCTAATGGGAATAGCGGACATCTCTTACCGTATGCCCAAGGTCTGTGACCCCGGAACATACATCTCTCAGAACAGGCCAAGGTGCCTCGGCTTGTGGGAACCTTAGTTCAAAACCGGAGAGGAAAAGGCATCCTTTTTTTTTTAGGGCAACAGGCTACATGAGCGTGATCCACATTGGGCAACTCCCCTTTAATAGCATAGGAAGGGATTTGAAAGGTGGGATGCGGAAGGGTAGAGGAAGGTAGCCAAGGGTTACTAGGGCCCCAGGGCTATACTTTAAGGATCCTCCCTGGCCTTCGGCTAAAGAAATGCAGGGAAAACCTTAGAAAAACCTGCATCGGGTAGGTCAGGCATTGGGTACTTGTCCCACGCCCTTCCGATAGCGGGAGAGGAGTTTGCTGTGGGGACGCAGCATTCCCTTCTCCGTGCCTCGACCAGTTAAGGAGGCAGCTGGCCGACTGTTGCAATGGGAACAGAGAACAACCCTTACCGTATACCCAAGGTCTGTGACCCCGGAACATACATCTCTCAGAACAGGCCGAGGTTCCTCGCCTTGTCGGAACCTCGGTTCAAAAACGGAGAGGAAAAGGCATCCCCAAAATTATCGTTCAAATTTACATATCAGGTTCAATTTCTTAGAATTGGGGGTACGTATATTATATAAATTATTATAGTTTCCTTTAATAAATCAATTTATTATACAACCACTCTTGCCATTAAAACAAAGAAACTAAAAGTTAAACAAAGATATAAACCGCCATTATTATCAATTTGAATATAATAAATTTAATACAATGCAACCGATGATACAACCGACAGCTGCTTCAAAATATAAACAATTATGAAATGAAAATTTTTCGTCTCATTTAAAAATTATTAATAATATGTATAGCCTAATACAGACAAAATAAGTTATAATATAAATACCACGCAACGTTTCTGGGACCCTTGTTCCTCCTTTCATGACAGGCTAAGAAGATCTTAGACCGACACAGCTGCACTGGGCAGTTGACAAAAACTCAAAGCTTTGTTTTGTCAACTGACCAGTGCAGTATCTTTAGATGCCAGTTACACACACGGCGATTTTTTTTAATCAAAGGTTTATAATGGTCGCGTTACAACTTGGTCATGGGCGTCCCATAAATAAATTACAAATAGTGCTTGTTTAAAGAAGTATTCTGCGATTTACAATGATTCCAATAATATACATACAATGGAACAGATTGAAAAATTAATTATACATTTCAAATGTGGGTTTCTTACATTTACATCATAATAAAAGGATAATTAATTATATTAACTTATTTGCAGATTCCACTGTACTGTGGTCATAGTCTGCTTTTATTAGGAAGAGGCGTCTGCTTCTGAATATGTATCACTCTATTGTTTCTTAACTAAATTTATGAGCCTTTTTATTCTACTTTTTACCGTTTTATCAGTTAAGTGTGGGTAAAAAGAGTCCAATATATTCATGAATGATGTAGAGGATATTTGGTAATCTCTCAAAATGGTTCTTGGGTTTTTTGAGTCAGTAGTATTTAGAACGAACAAGAGCTATATTAATGAACATAAAGAGTGAAATCATCTCCAAACCAAGCCCTAAAGACTCAATACTACTTACTAGGAACCTTAACTCCGTAAAACTCAGAATTATCGCAAGTAGACTAGAGGCCGTAAACTGGGATTTTATTTTAGATGCTAATAAAACTAAGAATGCTAATGATATGTTCGAAACTTATCTAAATTTTTTCTTATTAGTCATCAATGAGACAGCTCCACTTAAATTAAAGAATAGACCCAATACCAAAGTAAAAAATTGGATAACTAAAGGCATACTAGTTTCTCGTGAAAGGCTCTGCGAAATGAATAAATTTAAAAATATTAATTCATCGGCACAATTCTTTTTTTTTTAAGGCAACAGACTACATGAGGGTAATCCACGTTGGGCAACTCCCCTTTAATAGCATAGGAAGGGATTTGAAAGGGGGAATGCGGAAGGGTAGAGGAAGGTAGCCAAGGGTTAACTAGGGCCCCGGGATATATTTTAAGGATCCTACCTGGCAGTCACCTAAAGAAATGCAGGGAAAACCCTAGAAAAACCTGCATCAGATATGTCGGGCATTTGGTACTTGTCCCACGCCCTTTCCGATGGCGGGAGAGGAGTTTGCTGTGGGGACGCAGCATTCCCTTCTCCGTGCCTCGACGAGTTTAGGAGGCAGCTAGCCGACTGTTCCAATGGGAATAGCGAACAACTCTTACCGTATGCCCAAGGTCTGTGACCCCGGAACATACACCTATCAAAAGAGGCCCAGGTGCCTCGGCTTGTGGGAACCTTCAAAAACGGAGAGGAAAAGGCATCCTTTTTTATTTTTTTTAGGGCAATAGGCTACATGAGGGTAATCCACTTAGGGCAACTCCCCTTTAATAGCATAGGAAGGGATTTGAAAGGGGGGATGCGGAAGGGTAGAGGAAGGTAGCCAAGGGTTAACTAGGGCTCCCGGGCTATATTTTAAGGATCCTACCCGGCATTCGCCTAAAGGAATGCAGGGAAAACCTTAGAAAAACCTGCATCGGGTAGGTCGGGCATTGGGTACTTGTCCCACGCCCTTCCAATAGCGGGAGAGGAGTTTGCTGTGGAGACGCAGCTTACCCCTCGCCATGCTTTGACCTGTTTAGGAGGCAGCTGGCCGACTATTCCAATAGGAATAGCGGACAACTCTTGCCGTATGCCCAAGGTCTGCGACCCCGGAACATACACCTCTCAAAACAGACCGAGGTGCCTCGGCATGTGGGAACCTTAGTTCAAAAAAACCAGAGAGATGTGAAGGCATCCCCCAATAGTTGCCTCCGCCAGAGCTCTCTGGGAAGGTTCACCTGCGAGAGAATCCTCTCGCAGGCTTCCTTTTTGGAAAAGGCATCCCCAAAGGTAGCCCCTTCGTATCTCTCCTACAAGGTTTTGCCTGCGAGAGAATCCTCTCGAAGGAAGAATCCCGGTTCCACAGTTCTTGAATTTCTTCCTATCATATAGACGTATCTTGAAGGAAGCCTGTGAGAGGATTCTCTCGCAGGTGAACCTTCCCAGAGAGCTCTGGCGGAGGCAACTTTAGGGGGATGCCTTCACATCTCTCTGGGTTTATTTTTAATTAAGGTTCCCACATGCCGAGTAACCTCGGCCTGTTTTGAGAGGTGTATGTTCCGGGTTCGCAGACCTTGGGCATACGGTAAGAGTTGTCCGCTATTCCTATTGGAATAGTAGGCCAGCTGCCTCAAAATTGGTCAAGGCACGGAGAGGGGAAATCTGCGACCCCACAGCTAACCCCTCTCCCGCCATCGGAAAGGGCGTGGGACAAGTACCAAATGTCCGACCTACCTGATGCAGGTTTTTTTTATGGTTTTCCCTGCATTTCCTTAGGCGAATGCCAGGTAGGATCATTAAACCATAGCCCGGGGGCCCTAGTTAACCCTTGGCTACCTTCCTCTACCCTTCCGCATCCCCGCTTTCAAATCCCTTCCTATGCTATTAAAGGGAAGTTGCCCAAAGTGGATTACCCTCATGTAGCCTGTTGCCCTAAAAAAAATATATATAGACGTATCTACAGGAAAGTGCTTGTAGCTGCTTAAAAAATTACATACATCGGAGAATATAGCAAAGTCAAATAACAAAATAAATGCAACTTGGAAGGTGATTAAAAATATCTGAGGTAAAGTCAATTATAACGCGACAGATATTAAGCTTGTCGATGACGGTAAAACTTTCACCAACAGAGACGCAGCGGGTATATTTATTTCATATTTTGTTCATGTGTCGGATCAATTTTCTAACAATAAGCCATCAGAAGCTCGTGTTTTTTTATAAACTGCTACAGAACGCCGTACCGAGTGTTCAGAATTCCATTTTTCTTCAACCGGTTACCAGTATCGAAATAATAAACGTAATAAGAAAGCTAAAATGTACCCAATCTGCGGATATATCTGTGGCATCTCAAGCAAAGTCGTGAACTACTGTGCCGAAGTCATAGCTACTCCCCTTCAAATCATATTCAACGCGTGTCTTTCTACCGGCATTTTTCCCGACTGCCTTAAAGCTGCTAAAGTTATTCCGATCTTCAAAAAGGGTTCGCCCACCGACGCATCAAATTACAGACCAATTTCTCTACTTCCGATATTTCCAAAAATACTAGAAAAAATTTTACACAAAAAGTTACTTGAATTCTTGACGAAGTATAAAGTAATTACTCCTGCTCAACAACGGCTTCCTCAAACAAAAATCCACGAGCACCGCTATGTACGAGTTTATTCAGAGTATACAAAATTCCCTTGATGAAAAACTGAAAGTAGCCGGAATTTTTGCTGATCTTTCGAAGGCATTTCATCTTGTAGATCACAGCATACTCCTCCAAAAATTAGAATATTATGGGATCAGAGGCAACGCTTTGGCACTCTTTAAATCATACCTCAACAATCGGAAACAAAAGGTGGCCTTAAAACACAAAGCTGGTGAGGTTCTCTTGTCAGGCATTTCTTGTGGCGTGCCTCAGGGCTCAATATTAGCTCCACTGATTTTTCCTTAGTATATTAATGATCTTCCAGAATATATCGACCCTATAAAATCTGTCTTATACGCAGATGACACTAATTTGTTAATTACGGACACTGATTTAAATAATCTCAATGCGATGATTGAGACTGCATCTAGAAACCTAAATACTTGGTTCGCCGCCAATAAATTAACGCTCAATGTACAGAAAACTAAGTTAGTTCGTTTTACAACAGAAAGCAACAACATCGTAACGGATAAGTTCTTCATATCATGCGACTTTCCTCGACCTTGCAGGTCGACAGTAAATTAAAATGGAACTTGCGCA
This sequence comes from Zhengitettix transpicula, assembly GCA_037074705.1. Lineage (NCBI taxonomy): Eukaryota > Metazoa > Arthropoda > Insecta > Orthoptera > Tetrigidae > Zhengitettix > Zhengitettix transpicula. The sequence goes on along the minus strand of CM073596.1, from coordinate 9,386,361 downwards.
CCTTGTGCGCAAACTTGGAGACTATTGATGCAACAAGTTGATACCAAAACTGCTTCACTAGTCTATTTTGCCTACTTTCATTCACACGTGCGTCACGGTGCCATCTGGGGCAATTGTTTTCGTAGCGTGGATGTTTTCAAACTGCAAAAACGAGCCATTAGAATGATATCAGGTTCAGATGCTAGAGAAAGCTGCAGACCTCATATTCTGACTCTACCTAGCGCTTAAATTTGTTAAACGCAACATGAACGTTTTTGCAAGTAACGGGGACAATGATGGAGGATCCGTTCAGTTCTCAGTCTCTACGAGTCTAGCGTTCATTATTCCGGTATCGCAGTATTTAACAGCCTTCCTGAACACATAAAGAACATCAACAACTCATTCGTCAAGGAGTGTAAAACTTTTCTTGTAAGTGGAACTTATTACTCCGGACACGAATTTTTGAATCGCTCTCACATTCTTTGAACTGCCTTGCCTACAAAATTGCTGAATATGCTAGAAATATGTAAATAGTTTGTCCACTTTTCCCCTTTTGGTTCTGTTCTTCTGCCTCTGCTTTCTGTTTTAGTAAATATCCAAGACGACATCCCTCCGTACCTAGCGACAGGAGATGAATACCAGGAACAGATTAGTGTCGTGTGCGTGTTTCCTAAATATAGTGTGTGTGGTTGTGGTGACTAGACAAATGTGAACAGATATGATTTTTTTATGTGTGTGTGTGTGTTTAACCTATTAATATTAATTCTGTTGGTATGTAATTTATCTACTGTACATTTGTGACGAATCCTATTTCCTCTTAAGAGGTCTAATGGTAAATAAATCTATCTTATTATAATATCCGATATTTTAGAGTCTGGAATTATATTTAGCTTTTCTAGTTCTAGCACGTTCGTTAGGGATAACTGGAAATACATTTGACAAGATTACACGGCAGTATTTTTGCATTAAAGGTCTTATATTTACCATCTCACCCTTTGTTGTTATTTATTTATGAACTTTTATTAGATTTTCGACATCCTCCTTAGATGTTAGAAATGTGCATATTCTGGAATTGGCTATTTTAGAGATGTACTTTATTCTTATGGGGTCAATAATATTAGATAAACCTATTAGGTACTCATATGTATTTAAACTTGCAACAGCGTCCAGAATTATGGCATGCATTTTATCCGGTTTATGCTCCGTGGGCATCACCTTCCAATCTAGTCTCCATATTCTGTGTGGACGTCATCTTCTTTACACTTTCTGGGAGTAGTGGACTTTACTTTATATAGCTTAGATATCATGTACTTTACACGATAATAGCTAGACGGAATCCGCCCCGGCTACTGATGTAAACACACTCGGGCACTGGAAGAGTTCCAGATACTGTTTACCCTACCATGACTGGAAGCGAACTGTCGGCGATTTTTTTTTTAATTACAGTTTAATGTCGCATTAACCTTTAGGTCATTAGCGACTACATTTGTATAAGAATTAAATTACTGTATACAACTCAGTTTTCATCGTAAAGTCTATGAGGTTGTTTATTGCTGCTGGTGAGTTGCAGATCTCCATCATTGAATGGGCGGCTATGGTTGATCTTCTTATCTCGCTATATTTGGGGCAGTCAAAGGAATTGTTGAGAGCTCCTTGCATGAGCTGCATACCGGTTGCGAAGATCTGGAAATCGAGAATGAGTGAGTGAAACTGGAGTGCAATGTTCTTATTCTGGGTACAACAACCTGTTTCCTTCGAGATAGTTCTTTCGGGTGCGATATTTCTCTGATGCTGCTGACATTTCTGAGGATTCCTCTGGTTTCACAGGTCTACTCCACTTTTCCTCCAGTTCCTTGTAGAGCCCTACTCTGCAGTCTCTGCTGGTGCAGACTGGCAGGTTGCTGGATCTTCCTTGATGGTCAGCTTCCATCTTCGCTAGGAGATCTGCCCTGTCGTGTCCTACTATGTCCTTATGCCGGGCTATAGTGATCCGGTTTCCGTTTTCTTGTATTTTCAATAAATTCTCTCTAATTCGATTTATGTAACCATTTCTGTCCGCTGTTCTGGTTATTCTGTGTATTGCGTCCTTGGAGTCTGTTAAGATGATATTGTTGGCCTCCGGTGTATCCAGACACAGTTCCGTGGCCATGAAGATGGCGTATAATTCTGCTGGAATTATCGATGCATTATGGTTTATAGCGATAGGGTTTTCTTTGCCTGTCGTAACTATTGCGCACCCAACTCCATTTGAATTTTTGGACTCATCGGTAAAAATGACTCTGGAAGAATCATATCTTTGTAGTAACTGATAGACTTCAGCGTTCCAGTTTGCATTGTGTGGGTTTTTATTGGGTAAGAATTTATCGCTGTCGCCGAAGTTGTCCATTAAAAAGAATGAGAGCTTGCGCACCGGTCGGTAAATAATCGCGAAGGTTAAATTGTCGCGGACGACAGCTTGAGGAGTCGCTCGATGCCTCTATCGCTAAGCGATAAATTTATCGCCATTTGCAACTAGTAGCCTACGTAACCCAATGCATGTTTGCACACAGGGCGGTTTTCTGCTGGAGTTATTTTCATTCCTGATTTGAATTTTCGTATGGAAACGTTTTTACAATCCTATCTTTTGTGTCTTTTTTTTGCATATTTCGAATATGAATAACTTGAATGAATAACTTAATAGATGATGAAATATTTATTTAATTAATTAAAGAAAGACCTGTGTTATGGGATAAAACCCTGAACATATTTCGCGTCATCCTGCCTCAACTGTATCGTAAACACATAATAACTATTCCCGGTACCCTAAATGAATCTAAAATACTCCTGCTGCTTTGAGAATTCCCAAAATATCTCGATACTTGAATCAAAAATACTCCCCGTAATTTAGAATTTCTTCAAAACGCCACCCCCGCCTATAAGTGATAAGGGCGTTTACCGATCCAGTGTTTGTTTCGTATCGTAAGTAACATCTGTACAAAATTTGGTAGATTTCGCTCCACGTGTTTAAGATTATACGCGGAACATTGTTTTTCACCTCCACCCCTACTCCTACGGGTTGAGGTAAAACTCAACTGGCAAGTTTAATGTCATAGTTAAACTCAGCGACATCCAAAGCCGCAGATTCGACACCAATCTCGGTTTCTTTCGCGATATCTTTATGTTATCCTCCACCCCCAACCCTAACTGTGTTCCACCTTGCCGAAAGAGGTCGAGAATATACACAAAAATCATCGAGAAAAACACTATCAATCTTATTTAACCCAAAAAAATATTCGATCGACTCAAATGTCGGGTGTTTTTGCATGTTCGCAAAATTTCTAGTAGTCGTGTCTTACCCCAAAGTGTTTGCTTTCGTGTCGAACGAAACATTTGTACAAAATTAGGTCAAAATTTCTTCACGCGTTTAGATTCGTATGCGGAACTTGTATGCATACACACACACACAAACAATTTGGTATATTAGAAAAAATATGCAATAAATATTGTAACAAATTATATTCACTACGATTTTCGTGATAAAAATTTTTTTTGGAAGGAACAAAGAAATTATTATATTTATTGAAAAAAATTAAAAACACGACGTTTCAGTCTCATCTAGGACCTCATGAGGTTTATCTAAGAAGTAACTGTTTAATTTCTAAATTTCATAATTCACTGCATTTGTTACCTTTCAAAGTAACTTTATTGTTGAAGAAACTTAGCATTATTGTATTAAAGTTATTATGAATTATTTTAGCAATTGTGAATAAATTATAATTGTATTTTAAATTTAACCAGTTGTTCGAAAAATTGAACCACGTTTTGAATTACCCTATGTAACAATTATCCATAGTTACGTTTGATTGAATTTGAATCATAAATACAAACAAAATTACCTTCCCCTAAAATTTATGGTTGATTTATATACGGTAATATTAAAACTGTCCAAAATGAAGAGGTCCTGAAAGACGACGAAACGTTGTAAAATTAATTTTTATTAATGAACATTATAATTTTCTAAGGCCGTTTTTTTGGGGGGTAACAGGCTACATGAGGGTAATCCACATGGTGGCAACTCCCCTTTAATAGCATAGGAAGGGATCTGATGCGGAAGGGTAGAGGAAGGTAGCCAAGGGTTAACTAGGGCCCCCGGGCTATAGTTTAAGGAAACTACCCGGCATTCGCCTTAAAGTAATGCAGGGAAAACCCTTGAAAAACCTGCATCGGGTAGGCCGGGCATTGGGTACTTGTCCCACGCCCTTCCGATAGCGGGAGAAGAGTTTTCTGTGGGGACGCAGCATTCCCTTCTCCGTACCTCGACCAGTTTAGGAGGCAGCTGGTTGACTGTTCCAATGGGAACAGCGAACAACTCTTACCGTATGCCCAAGGGCTGTGACCCCAGAACATACACCTCTCAAAATAGGCCGAGGTGCCTCGGCTTGTGGTAACCTTAGTTCAAAAACGGAAAGAGGAAAAGGCATCCTCAAAGTTAGCCCTCCCTGTCTCTCCTACAAGGTTATGCCTGCGACAGAACATCCCTCGCAGGCGAATTCTGGGTAGAATCCTTAAACTATAGTTGCCCTAGTTAAACATACTTCCGTACCTGAGGAAGCCTGCGAGAGGATTTCTCGCAGGTGAACCTTCCCAGAGAGCTCTGGCGGGGGCTACCTTTGGGGATGCTCTCACATCTCTCTGGTTTTTTTGAACTAAGGTTCCCACATGCCGAGGCACCTCGGTCTGTTTTGAGAAGTGTATGTTCCGGGGTCGCAGACCTTGGGCATACGGCAAGAGTTGTCTGCTATTCCTATTGGAATAGTCGGCCAGCTGCCTCCTAAACAGGCCAAGGCATGGCGAGGGGTAAGCTGCGTCCCCACAGCAAACTCCTCTCCCGTCATCGGAAGGGCGTGGGACAAGTACCAAATGCCCGACCTACCCGATGCAGGTTTTTCTAGGGTTTTCCCTGCATTTCTTTAGGTGAATGCCGGGTAGGATCCTTAAACCATAGCCCGGGGGCCCTAGTTAACCCTTGGCTACCTTCCTCTACCCTTCCGCATCCCCCCTTTCTAATCCCTTCCTATGCTATTAAAGGGGAGTTGCCCAATGTGGATCACCCTCATGTAGCCTGTTGCCCTAAAAAAAAAAAATTAAACATACTTCCCTCTACGCTTCCGCATCCCCCCTTTCAAATCCCTGCCTATGCTATTAAAGGGAAGTTGCCACCATGTGGATTACCATCATGTAGCCTGTTACTCTGAAAAATAAAATAAAAAACATTTGATGTGATGCTTGTCCATTATATTTTGTTCTTACAGGGATAATGGACCTTAGACTATTTTTGTGATTTTGTCATATTTATAATTGTAATTATTACAATTAAAAAAATTCATCAAATGCAACTATGGATATTTATTACACAGTGACTTCATATATGGTTAAATTTTCCGCGTAAATTAATTAAATTTAAGTTACAATTAGAATTTCTTCTCAATTGCAGGATGAATTCAGATAAACTGAAATACTTTAAAACTAAATTTCTTCAATAATAATATTAATTTGAAAGGTAAGTTATTTATCGCCTTGTAGCGATAAAACACGGCGCTATTAAATATTACTGTTTTATTATATTTATAATCTATCGTTTGTTTTGTTCCATGCATCTATATAAATAATAATTTTAAAATTAGTAAATAATAAACATACCAACAGCGAAGGTACGTTACGTAGCTAATTACAACACAAACTATTAAATCAACCCTATCAGATTATTAGAGGAGGACGAAACGTCATGTATTTAATATTTTATTGCAATAAATGTTATAATAACTTTTCTGGCTAAGCGCCATTTATCTATAAATTTATAACATTATAATAAAGCCAGATATTTTTCATTTTTATTGTTTTTTTTTCAGGTCCAGCACTAAACTACCTCCTTTTTCCGTAATAGGATTTTATTGGCTTCGTTGTTCTCCTTGCAGTACGGGAGAAAATTTAAAAGACGGAATCACGAAAGAAAAGGGGAGGAGAAATCAAACAGAGAGAAAGAAAACCCAGAGAAAATACTTTATCGGAATTGAAATTTTCCAGTCTCGTAACCTCGCTGGATATAATCCCGTCAGAGGACAATACTGTTAATGGGATATCGGATTCACTGGCTTTCACCTGATAAGTAATTAGTTTGGAAGTAAACAGAAAAAAAACCCTATAAAGAGGTCGCTTTCCGCGTATTACAATAGAACTAAAATGAAGCAGAGTGAGGGTGGGGGGTTTGGACGCATTTGATGTAGAAGTGCAATAAAAACGGGTGGTGGGGTAAATAGAGGGAACGAGGACAAAGGTAACGTTTTCACGTGTGCCACAAGACTCAATATTAGATCCGCTGTTTACTTCCTTTTTCGTCAACCCCGTTTTTCTCCATAACTACGGCTCTGACTCTTACAGAAGCCGAGCACATAAAAGTAACCAAACATTGTATTCTTTTCAGCAGTACAAACAACTGAATTAAAAATCTCATAAATTTTATATTAAATGCGTAAAAAAAACCAGACGAATTTCAATTTAATTAATACCGCTGCATTATAATTAAAAATTGAAACTTAATCTAAGATATACTAAATATTCATAATTTATTTATAATCCATAAAATTAACGTTTAAATAAAATATATGTAATAATATAATTCTTCTCGTCTCGATGGTTAAGATCCCACCGCTGCCACCATGTAATATTCGAATTATCTCCTGGACACTCTACCATGAGATATTTGAATAAAAATTTGAATTGAAACTTGGGTCCGGAATGCGCGCTATGTCGCACTCTATAATAGCTTAAAGGAATAACGTGAGGCTTTAGTCCAGTAGAATAAGAAGTTTTATTAACTTTAGTCTACAGCCTAGAGCAAAGATAATAATATAAAAATAGAAGACAGAGTGGCATAGGTTCCACGTTGATGTAATATACAGAGACTTATCTACAACAGAAAAACCAGGACTTTTTATATGAACCTCCACCAATGGCATTCAAGAACCTCCAGCTCTGTGTAGGAGGCCGGGGTACCATCTTCACAGAGCCTCGTCATCAACACGTGCCCCTTACTCAGCAGGACACGTGGAGTCATGTTTATCTCTGATGCTCGTAGGCATATATATATATATACCTTGGGCATACGGTAAGAGTTGTTCGCCATTCCCATTGGAATAGTCGGCCAGCTGCCTCCTAAACTGGTCGAGACACGGAGAAGGGAATGCTGCGTCCCCACAGCAAACTCCTCTCCCGCTATCGGAAGGGCGTTGGACAAGTACCCAATGCCCGACCTACCTGATGCAGGTTTTTCTAGGGTTTTCCCTGCATTTCTTTAGGCGAATGCCAGGTAAGATCTTTAAAATATAGTCCGGGGGCCCTAGTTAACACTTGGCTACCTTCCTCTACCCTTCCGCATCCCCCCTTTCTAATCCCTTCCTATGCTATTAAAGAGGAGTTGCCCAAAGTGGATTACCCTCATTTTTTTAGGGCAACAGGCTACATGAGGGTAATCCACTTTGAGCAACTCCTCTTTAATAGAATAGGAAGGGATTTGAAAGGGGGGATGCGGAAGGGTAGAGGAAGGTAGCCAAGGGTTAACTAGGGCCCCCGGGCTATATTTTAAGGATCCTACCTGGCATACGCCTAAAGAAATGCAGGGAAAACCCTAGAAAAACCTGCATCAGGTAGGTCGGGCATTGGGTACTTGTCCCACGCCCTTCCGATAGCGGCAGAGGAGTTTCCTGTGGGGACGCAGCATTCCCTTCTCTGTGTCTCGACCTGTTTAGGAGGCAGCTGGCCGACTATTCCAATGGGAATAGCGAACAACTCTTACCGTATGCCCAAGGTCTGCGACCCCGGAACATACACCTCTCAAAACAGGCCGAGGTGCCTCGGCTTGTGGGAACCTTAGTTCAAAAACGGAGAGGAAAAGGCATACCCAAATGTAGCCCCTTCGTATCTCTCCTAAAAGGTTCTGCCTGCGAGAGAACATCCATCGCAGGGTCCCACAAGCCGAGGCACGTCGGCCTGTTCTGAGAGGTGTATTATCCGGGGTCACAGACCTTGGGCATACGGTAAGGGTTGTCCGCTATTCCCATTGGAATAGTCTACCATTGCCTCCTGGTTGAGGCACAGAGAATGGAATTCTGCGTCCCCACAGCAAACCCCTCTACCGCTATCGGAAGGGCGTGGGACAAGCACCCAATGCCCGACCTACCTGATGCAGGTTTTTCTATGGTTTTCCCTGCATTTCTTTAGGCTAATGCCGGGTAGGATCCTTAAAATATAGCCCGAGGGCCCTAGTTAACCCTTGGCTACCTTCCTCTGCCCTTCCGCATCCCCCCTTTCAGATTTCTTCCTATGCTATTAAAGGGGAGTTGCCCAAAGTGGATTAACCTCATGTAGCCTGTTGCCCTAAAAAAATTAAATGAAATAAATATACATCTATCTATCTATATATAAATATATATATATATATATATATATATATATATATATTACATATATAACGTTTCATCCCTTTGTTTAAAAGCCTCTTCAGATATATATTTTTAAGAAAACAAATATAATGTTTCGTCAATTTTAATAAAACAGTTTAACAGAAAAAATGAAACTCCTCCATCAGCATAATGTTTATAAATAAATTCGCGATTTTGGCGTATTATCATTCATAAATACAGCTACACGTTTATGTCTCAATGTGGACTCTAAAGAAGCTTATAAATACAATGTAATTGCAATTTAGTTAAAACGCTCTAATTCGGGACGGAAGCCGCTGTTTGACCACCTGACGGAGTCTACGTGGACCAAGACCGTTTCGGCGACAAAAGACCTTAAGCTGGTTGACAGCTCCAAGGGACGCCAAAATTAATAGGCCTGCATAAATGAGGTCAGGAAGCATCTTCAGTCAGCGGACAGGCATTGAAAATTAAAAGCATATGTCGCAACCATTCTGCACAAGCTGTAATCACAACGCACTGTATCGTTTGAATTAAACCCAAATATAGTAAAGCCAGGATCCTCCATTTATACCTTTAATCAGTAAATTCAATTTTTTTATACCAATAATTTCATTTTTTCCCTGAAATTCTGGAGAGAGAGAGAGAGAGAGGGGGGGGGGGGTGTCATTTTTAGTTCTTTTTATTTATCATTTTGTATTTCTTTAATTTTAGTGTGGCTTACTTTTATCAGTTAATTAGTATAAAATAAATTAAATCTCTTTATTTATAAAAACCGGCCCAACCTATAATCCCTGAAAGTACAAAGTTTCACAACAAAGATATTAACTCGTACAAAGATGATATTAATTGAGTTTAATTGTTAAATTTTATACATAGACTGTAATTTAATATTTATCTGACTTTAATATAATTATAAATGAAAACAGCCAATTTTGTCAAGAGAAATTAAGATAAAAATTAAAATAACGTTTCGTCCTCAATATAGGACATCATCAGGTGTACAACGGAGTTTATAATTTCACATACTGCCACATTCTTCTATTAATATCGAGCAAATAATGATGTTATGTAAATAAATTTGGGTTTAGAATTTCCAAAACATGCAATAGTCCGTTCCGAAATGTTTGAAAATGTATGGAAATTATTTACGGCACACCTGACGAAGTTCTGTATCGAGAACGAAACGTTGTGTTAATTATTATGTTACTACATTATTTCTGACACATTTGGATGTTTTAATGCAATTGACAAACCCCGATTAGTTTCCAAAAACTGTTTCACATGAAGAAACATTTACTCAGTCACTGATTTATTAAATAATATTATTAATAATAGTAATAATTCGGGGAAAAAAATTACACAACGTTCCGTCCGTAATTGAGGACATCATCAGGTGTACATTGAATTTGAAGTGTTATAAATAATTTTGTATCCAATTCTAGATGCAGAAGGTTTATTCTCAAACATTTGGGCTGATATTTATAGAAAAAACTTGGCAGTGTATACGAATTATTAATAATACTCCACATTCAAACTACAGTTCAAAATGAAGGACGAAAATTGTGTAATTATATTTTTGTCAAATAGCCGTTGTGACTTATGGCCAATTTATAACTTTTTATTACATGACACGTAATATTCCATCTTTTAAACACGTATTTCTAACGTTTATCTTTATTTACGATTTTATTATAATTTTTAATTATCAGTTAATACCTTTGTACTATTACATCTATAAGTTTTTTTGGTTTACATGCCTTACGAGGGTCCACATGTAGCTGTACTAATTAAACTGCAATTTAATTTACTTCCTTGTAACTGGCATTGAATATAAATAACTCATAATGGCCAAATAGTCAGTTAAAAATAAATTATAAACAAAGATTACTTGCATGTATGTCTCAGGTCCCGCTGTAAATAAAGTAGAACAAAGATATATTCATGACTAGACCACAGAGGTTATTTGAGAATAAAGTCATAAATGTTGCTGAACATACTTGTGTCGGTTTTACCAGTAATGGATTGACAGTTGTATTTAATATAATCTGACGGTTTTCTTCCAATAAATAAAATTGACTGTTTGCATGTGTTTATGTTCCGCATACAATTCTACACCCGTGGAGCAAATTGGACATTTTGTTACACGGGGTCCTTTCGAACGGGAAACAAACACCTAGGGGCGGAAGTGGACGTTTGCGCCAATTGTCCGAACTGCTAAAACGGCTGATATTTGCGACTATTAAAAATTGTTCTTGACCAATGATATTGATAGTGTTTTCCCGGTGTTGATTGTGTATAATTTCAACCTCTTTCGGCATAGGAAAGGGAACATCTTTAGGGGTGGGGGTGGTGGGACGTTACATTAAAATAAAGCAAAGAGATTCGAGTCGAATCCGAGGTTATGAAAGTCGCTGCGTTAAATTTCAACATTCAAGTTGCCGGTTAAGTTGTATTTCAACCCGTTTCAATTTGGGGGGGGGGGTGGAATCGGAAAACAGAGTTTCGCGTATTATAATAAACACCCGGAGCAATTCCGACAAAATTTTGTACACATGTTTATTTCAACCGGGAACAATCACTGGGGGACGAGTAAAACCCTACGAGACGGGGGCAAAAGGTGGTGGAAATTTTAAAACTTGCAAAAAAAACAGACATTTGTTACTACTCATTATTTTAGGTGTAAATGATATTGACAGTGTTCTTCAAAGTTGTTTGTGTAAAATTTTAACCTTTTTCGGCATGGGAGGGGACGATTATTAAGGGTGGGGGTGGTGGGGCGTACAGTAAAAATACACATGAAAACGGCCGTGATTGGTGTCGAATCCGGGGTTATGGAATTCGATGAGTTTAATTATGACGTTCTAAATGACAGTTAAGTTGTAGTTCAACCCCTAGGAGTGGGGGTGGAAGGGGAAATCAATGTTCCGCGTGCAATCTTAAACACGTGCAGTTAATTCTTTCTAATTGTGAACAGATGTTACTTATTCGAAAATTTTACCAGAACTTGGAGTTACAATTTCAGAAATTTTACAATTGCAAATATGGCAAAATCACAAAAAAAGTCTAAAGACCATTATCTGGGAAAGAGCAAAATATAATGGCTGCGACAATTCAGTACAAGCCTCAAATCAAAATAATGATATCTAACACTCATAATTAATTGATAAATATACGGCCTTGAGTTAGAAAATTATATTGTTTATTAACTATAGCACGTTAAGTCGTCTTTCAGGACCTCTTCAGTTAGGACAGTTTTAATAATATCGTATATAAATGAAACATAAAATTTAGAGGAAGCTAATTGTATTTGTATTTCTGACATAAAATTTCATCAAATATAACTACGAAAATTATCACATAGGTAATTCAAAACGTTGTTCAATTTTTCGAACGAATTAGTTAAATCTAAGATACAATTATAATTTCTCATAAAGAAACTCAGCGACTTCCATAACACAGATATGACTCAAATCTCGGTTGATTTTGCGATATTTATATGTAGTTCCACTCCACCCCCACCAATAAAGGTTCCCCTTCAATGCCGAAAGGGGTTGAAATTATACACGGACATGTGGAGAAATATTATGAATATGTTTTACACCGAAAAATATTTAATTTATTTGATCTAAAAGTATTTATCCAACGCAAATTTAGTCCGTTTGATATATTTCAAAATTGAGACTCCCGTCAATTCCCGTTAAATGGCAAGTTAAATGTCATAATTAATCTCAGCGACATCCATAATACTGGATTTGACACCAATCTCGGTTGTATTCGCGTTATTTTAGTGTAACGCTCCTCCATCAACACTCCTAACGATGCTCTACTCCTAAGCCCGAATGGGGTTGAAATTATACACCGAGAACATGTAGAGAAATTTAATGAATTTCATTGATCCTGAAATATATTTATCCGACTCAAAAATCAGCCGTTTTAGCATGTTTGATCATTTACAGCCCCGTCCACCCCCGCTCCCGGGGGGCGGTAGACGTGTCTCACCCCGACAGTGTTCGTTTCCCTCTCGCAAAGAACACTTGTACGTAATTATGTGAAATTTTCTCCACAAGTGTGTATTTGTAGTGCTAGACTGTGACGTATGCCTTCCGAGTTTTTCCGAAGATACCCGAAGGGGCACAAACCGCCATTTACAAAAACAAAAACAGCATCGAAGAAGTAATTATAATTCTTGTCTCATTGTAACACAGTTCGAGTTTGAACGAAACACCTATTTATTATAAACAAGTATTACTAGACTGTGACGTATGCTTTTCCGAGCTATTCCGAAGATACCCGAAGTGGACACATCGCGTATATCATTCTATAGAAGAGTCCAGATTTTTTGTTGTAAAATATCCTCTTTTGACTGCGTAGAGTCGTATTGATCGCCGTCCCATCAGATACAACCAGGGAAACCTTTGTTTGGTCATTGGAAAGGTCGGAGGTGTAAACGACTAATTGTTTCAGAGACTTAGACAGGGACTACGAAGGTGGTGGGAGCTTGTTTTAAATCTGGCGGAACAATGGGCCGAGTCAGAGACAATAGGTTTGGCCCGAGCCATGGCGAAGAGGCACATGGTGATATCAGCTCTCGAGGACCTTCGCAGGAAATTCAGGAAGAAACGCAAATGTATACGAGGACATGTGCGTCAGGAGTGCGAGAGAATCATGACGCTATACTACGGACAGGTAAACTGAATTATATTACCGATCAATAAATAAGAAAGATAAAATAAGTGATAATATAAAAACCATATATTTTGTCTGAATTGCCTATCTTTCGTATTTATTATTTTCAATCAGACGTAATGTTTTCTTTTATATTACCGATCGTTGTGGCGCCGTCGTAATTTATACTGCATTCTTTGAAACTCGTTAAAAACATTCACACACCTTTAATCTTTACGACACTCAATAAATCCGGATCATTAAAGAACAACGGAATCTCAGATATAAAAATATCCCTGAACATATCATTCAAATTCTTTGCTGATAAATAACAAACGATAACCTCTGACCAGTGATTCGTTCTACTGGAATTGTTAATGACCCATATCGCAGTTATGGGTTATAAAATTAACAATCAATGTCTGTTAATAAAACAATATGATATTTACTACGAGTTACGCTATAAATTCTGGGAATTTTTTTTATAATTGACGAATGCGGAGACATGGAAAAGAATTATCCTAATATATGTATATATATATATTTTTATAATTGTGTTTTTACAATATATAACACCTGAAAATGTGCAAAATACGTATTTCAATAAACAAATACGAAAATTAAATAGATGTATTCAATGTAGATGAAAATATGTTCTTTGTGTGGCTTAAGACGAGTTTAGTAGCACCCATGACGTCATATCCGCTCCCCTCTCCGACCAAATTGTAAATTAACTTCAAGAATATATCCCTTCATTTTTACGAATTTATTTTTGCAAATATTTATAATTTAGCATTGGATGTTTCATCATTTCAGCCACACGTTTAAAAATAATTAAGAAAAACAAAGTACTGCATATTTCGTCTTGTTACCTTTGTTTATCTTATTTACACTGAAATGTGCGGTTGAAAAGGAAGAAATGTAATTGTAAATGCTATTATTAGTGGCTTGGTTGGGGGATAACGCTATTAAACTCGTCTTTTATTGTATACTTCAATTTATTAACTTTCAATTAATTCAATGAATACATTTAGGTTAATATGACAAAAAATAATTATCAATTTCCAGCTATTATATTATACACGTATAAGAAAATTTTTCAATGCCTAAAACGTTTTTTTATATATAAAAAAGGGGGGGGGGACTAGACCCTAAGCTTATTTTGACTGTATTAACTTACTTGATACTTTATAAAGTACCTGTTATTGTTGAACCTCATATATTTTTAGTTTATGAGTTTTTGAATGGCGTTGCTTCTTAACTTTGATAAGTATCGAGATTAACATTCAAGAATTTATAGAACTGAATGGTACATACATTGATATACTAATATCGATATAAGTAAATTATGCCGGGGGAATAAATTTAATTTTTGGACACAGACTAAATATAGTTTTTCTATTTTAATTATACTTATTTGCTTATTTTTTACTAACAAACTTTATAATTGTAATCGATAAATTGTTATACTATTTTAATAGTCGTATTTAACTGATAAAAAGAGCCAACTTTGTAAGAAATAATTAAATCATTTCTTGACAATTTCAATCACTTATTCCATTTTAACTTCATATTTATATTAATAATATGATGTCATATTTTTAGATCCTCTTTGGAAGCTACAAGGTTGTCAGGGTGTAATTTTTTTGTTCCAAAAATTGTGTGGTCAATGAAGTAAGAATCAATTTTATTAAATGACTTTATTGAATATTACATTTAATAATATAATTTTAGATATTGAAGGGATTAAGATGGCCAAAATTATTCTTAGCACATTGAATGGATCTAATTATGAAAATTAGATTTGAAACTGTTTTATTTAAACATTATTGATTTTTAGATCATCTGAGGACATCTGAACAAGATTAAACATGGTACATTTGTTCATTGTAAATTTTATAATATTAAATGTAGTATTCAATACATTCATCCAATAAATTTGTTTCTGACTTCATTTTATTATTATGGCAGATCATACTTAATTTTTTTTTTTATTTCAGTGAAATATATACTACATCAGTGCTACATTGTACTTTTTTCTTGTTATTAACAGCACATATCAACTATTTACAATATTTTCATCTTGAACTAATAATTTGCTATACCATAAACTTGGTTGAATAGCTCATGCTGGATGTTTACCTTATAACTTAAAAACTTAAATACATCGATTATTTTACATTTACTTTCTTCCATAAATTCTTTTACTGAAGTGGTTGTCTAAAAGTGAAGTTTGCTCATATTTAACAATACTTGGGTTATTAGTATTGATTTGCTTCTTTGAAACAGTTTGTCGAGGATAGTAATGTCTGAATAATTGACACCATTCAGCCATGTAATAAAAAATTATTTACATTTTTTGTACAGATCATGTTTGTTTCTTAGTATTGAAGTCATGCATATCAGAGTTAATAAATAAGTGCCTATTTCTTATAATGGATAAGATTAATGAGTGAATTTTTTGGCACCACAGAGTGATATAACCAGTTTTCTTCTTCTCGATGTTTGTGATGTGACATGACAACACAATTTTCAGCAACAAAATCCATGTCTTTGCCCTTTGAACTCCTGCAGAATATAAATCCATATGAAAAAAAATCTAATTAAAATATTGCAAAGTAAACTAATTTTCCTGTTTTTAAGTAGTTGAAGTTGGACATCATTCTTATTACCAATATGGCTGAGCTGAGGTGGTTTCTAATTGATTACTATGATCAATCCAATTTTATGTATTCAGTAGGAGCCCTAAGAATATGGAACATGAAGTTTCATTAACAATATTGTCATTGCCTCTCTAAGTTAATCATTTTAAAATTGTGTTTGGTGGTGTCTAATTGTACAAAATATGTTTTGTCACAATTATTAAGTCATATACAGAAAACCAACTTAATAGGTGATGTAAATTATAGTTAGTTGCATCTTATAATATGTCTGCACTACTTTTATACTAATATACTAGTGTTATCTCTAAAAAGTCTTCCTATGGAAAACAAGTTAACAGTTTTCAATAGATAATTTATATATATATAAGGAAATGCAGAGGCTCTAATATTGAACCCTGTGGTCCTCCAATCTTAATAATCCCCCAATTTTATTCACATATTTTACACCAACTACTACTTTATGTTTTGTAGGTAAGATTTAGTGTAAAAGAAGTAAGTTCCATTAATTACAGTATATTTTATATTTTCTAACATAATGTTATGTTCTACGTTGTCAGATCCCCTACTGAAGTCAAAAAATATATATATAATATTTTTATTTTATTGTTCTAAGATTTCATCAGAAAGGGGTATATATTGCTTTTCCAGGATTACCCTCATGTAGCATGATGCCCTAAAAAAAATTACCTATTCCAAAGATAGCCTCCTCCAGAGCTCTCTGGGAAGGTTCACTGCTTTTCCAGTATCAACTGTGAGTCAGTGAGTAAATTATTTTTGTTGAGATGCATTATCACACTCTTGAAAGTACTGGAAACAGAGATATCTGACAATAATTTGCAATATCTTCTTTATTCCCCCTTTTGAAAGGTGATGTGTAAATTGCCTGATCTAATAAATATATATAAAAATTCCTCATTAAAAGTGTAGAAATGCAATTAAAAATTTCTCAGTCAATCACATTTCACATGATAAATGACATTTTAAAAATATTTAATAATTGCACGGGCCATTCTCCTTGCAAGTTAAAGCTTTACCTTGTATATGTGTCATTTTATGAGGTTCTAAAGTGGGCTCGAAACGTTGTGTGTCTATTTTGTATTCATCCGTTCAATGAAAATGTAATTGAAATGAAAAATTTACTTCTGATTACAAGTTATTAATAAGAAAGATGGCCAAATGCAACAAAAGAAGTAATAATATAATTACCTCACAACGTTTCTGGAAGCCTTGTTCCTTGCTTCAGGTGTAGAAAATATGTATGAGTACCTGAAGAAAGGAACAGTACTTCTAGAACCGTTGTGTGGTATTTATATTATTACTTTTTTGTCTGTATTTGGATATCTTTCTTATTAATTGAAAATGTAATTATTTGAACTAATTAAATCTCCATTTGGTGAATTATTGATTAATATATTTATTTGCTGTATCATTTTATTATTTATTCCTTCGTGCCCTTTTACGGCGATCCATTGTGTATCGTAGATTCTGACCAAGTGCATTACGATGCAGATTTTTGGAACTGAAATAGTCCCAATGACCTCATGGAACCAGTTAAAAGTGGACATGACACACTGCGAAAATTGGGGCTCGCGGGACCATAAAAGACGAAGAGGACGGTGGTTTGAATAATTCGAGAGAAATTAATGTATTTCAAGAAGACTGTGCGATTAGAATTCTGCATTGAGAAGGTAATTGTGTGTACTTCCACGACCACAATTAGTGGTATAGAGGGAGAGAGAGAGAGAGAGGGTGTGTTTGTATTGAACTGGTATCCGTTGTTTGAGCTGTGATTGGTCCAGAGTTGACAATCGTCGTCCGTCTAATGAAACGACGACCGTCGTGGTTCTATATAAAGTCCTCCTCCGTCCCCAGGAATCAACCACTCTCTCCCCGGCGCCGCTCATCGACTACGGTAAGTCTCTCTACCCGCAACACGACGTACATCTCTTTAACCTTCTTCTCAAAATGTCTGTCCTTGCTCCTCCATAAACAAGGGACTCAGAGAGAAACCTTACATTTCTTCAACCCAATTGGAACGAATATTGAGTGATTGTTTTTCTGTACCTTTCACCGTTTATTCTTTGTCTTCCCTTACGTCCCCTTAAAAAGAGTAAACAGAAAGAAAAGAGAACTCTTTCACTTATTCAGGAAGTAATTTTCTGTGACTGTTCGTTTTTTCAGTATTTTTCTCCGTTTATGGTTACGTTAAATCCGTCTAGTACTCATCCACGTCTTATTCGCATTCTTCTATACTTAATTTCTTTCTTTTTCTCTTTCTGTCATCACTTCTCTGTTTCTTTGATTATTTCGCTGCTTCATCCATTGTTTCTCTCTTACTTTAATTATTTCTTTAATTAATCATCTCTTTCGTTCATAATTTCTTTTTCTCTTCCTTCTTTTATTTTCTTTGTTTCATTCTTAATTTTTTTGTGAAACTCCATTATTTCTGTACCACGACATAGTTTCTTTATCTTCTGACATTTTGCCCGTCTATCATTACTTTTTTCAAATTATCTCCTTCCTTCCTTATCCATAAAAACGGAAAAGAAACCATTCTTGATCTGGTTGTTCATACCGTATCAGTTGACTGGTTGTTTTTCTGTACCTTTCACCATTTATTCTTTGTGCCTTCCCTTACTCCCCCTTAAAAAGAATATACAGAAAGAAAGTAAACTCTTTCACTTATTCAGGAAGTAATTTTAATTTTCTGTGATTGTTCGTTTTTTTCAGTATTTTTCTCCGTTTGTGGTTAAGTTCAATCCGCCTAGAACTCATCCATGTCTTATTCGCATTCTTCTGTACTTAATTTCTTTCTTTTTCTCTTTCATTATTTATCTCTCTTTCTGTCTGCACTTCTCTGTTTCTTTGATTATTTCTCTTCTTCTTCCATTATTTCTCTCTTACTTTCATTATTTCTTTCTTTAATTAATCATCTCTTTCGTTCATAATTTCTTTTTATCTCTTCCTTCTTTTCTTTTATTTGTTTCCTTCTTAATTTTTTCGTTAAACTACATTAACTCTGCACCTCACAAAGTTTCTTTATCATCTGACATTTTGCCCGTCTTTCATTTCTTATTTCAAATTATCTCCTTCCTTCCTTATCCATAAAAACGGAAAAGAAACAATTCTTTTTCTGTTTTTTCATAGCGTATCATTTGAGTGATTGTTTTTCTACACCTTTTACCTTTTATTCTTTGTGTCTTTCCTTACTGCCCCTTAAAAAGCATACACAGAAAGAAAGAGAACCCTTTTACTTATTCAGGAACTAATTTTAATTTTTTGTGACTGTTCGTTTTTTCAGTATTTTTCTCCGTTTATGGTTACGTTAAATCCGTCTATAACTCATCCACGTCTTATTCGCATTCTTCTATACTTAATTTCTTTCTTTTTCTCTTTCTGTCATCACTTCTCAGATTCTTTGATTATTTTTCTGCTTCTTCCATTATTTCTCTCTCTTACTTTCATTACTTCTATCTATCTTTAATCATCTATTTTGTTCATAATTTCTTTCTCTCTCTTCATTCCTTTTTTCTTTGTTTCATTCTTAATTTTTTCGTTAAACTCCATTAACTCTGCACCACGATATAGTTTCTTTATCTTGTGACATTTTTCCCGCTTTTCATTTCTTTTTTCAAATTATCCCCTTCCTTCCTTATCCATAAAAACGGAAAAGAAACAATTCTTTATCTGGTTGTTCATACCGTATCAGTTGAGTGATTGCTTTTCTGTACCTTTCACCGTTTATTCTTTGTGTCTTCCCTTACTTCCCCTTCAAAAGAATATACAGAAAGAAAGAGAACTCTTTCACTTATTCAGGAAGTAATTTTAATTTTCTGTCATTGTTCGTTTTTTCAGTATTTTTCTCCGTTTATGGTTACGTTCAATCCGTCTAGTACTTGTCCACGTCTTATTCGCATTCTTCTATACTTAATTTATTTCTTTTTTTCTTTCTATGATCACTTCCCTGTTTCTTTGATTATTTCTCTGCTTCTTCCATTTTTTCTCTCTGAGTTTCATGATTTCTAGAATTATGTCTTTCTTTAATTAATCATCTCTTTCGTTCTTAATTTCTTTCTTTCTCTTCCTTCATTTCTTTTCTTTGTTTCATTCGTATTTTTTTCGTTAATCTCCATTAACTCTGCACCACGACATAACTTCTTTATCTTCTGACATTTTGCCCGTTTTTCATTACTTATTTCAAATTATTTCCTTCCTTCCTCATTCATATAAACGGAATAGAAACAATTCTTGATCTGGTTGTTCATACCGTATCAGTTGACTGATTGTTTTTCTGTACCTTTCACCATTTATTCTTTGTGCCTTCCCTTACTCCCCCTTAAAAAGAATATACAGAAAGAAAGTAAACTCTTTCACTTATTCAGGAAGTAATTTTAATTTTCTGTGATTGTACGTTTTTTTCAGTATTTTTCTCCGTTTATGGTTAAGTTCAATCCGTCTAGAACTCATCCATGTCTTATTCGCATTCTTCTGTACTTAATTTCTTTCTTTTTCTCTTTCATTATTTATCTCTCTTTCTGTCTGCACTTCTCTGTTTCTTTGATTATTTCTCTTCTTCTTCCATTATTTCTCTCTTACTTTCATTATTTCTTTCTTTAATTAATCATCTCTTTCGTTCATAATTTCTTTTTATCTCTTCCTTCTTTTCTTTTATTTGTTTCCTTCTTAATTTTTTCGTTAAACTACATTAACTCTGCACCTCACAAAGTTTCTTTATCATCTGACATTTTGCCCGTCTTTCATTTCTTATTTCAAATTATCTCCTTCCTTCCTTATCCATAAAAACGGAAAAGAAACAATTCTTTTTCTGTTTTTTCATAGCGTATCATTTGAGTGATTGTTTTTCTACACCTTTTACCTTTTATTCTTTGTGTCTTTCCTTACTGCCCCTTAAAAAGCATACACAGAAAGAAAGAGAACCCTTTTACTTATTCAGGAACTAATTTTAATTTTTTGTGACTGTTCGTTTTTTCAGTATTTTTCTCCGTTTATGGTTACGTTAAATCCGTCTATAACTCATCCACGTCTTATTCGCATTCTTCTATACTTAATTTCTTTCTTTTTCTCTTTCTGTCATCACTTCTCAGATTCTTTGATTATTTTTCTGCTTCTTCCATTATTTCTCTCTCTTACTTTCATTACTTCTATCTATCTTTAATCATCTATTTTGTTCATAATTTCTTTCTCTCTCTTCATTCCTTTTTTCTTTGTTTCATTCTTAATTTTTTCGTTAAACTCCATTAACTCTGCACCACGATATAGTTTCTTTATCTTGTGACATTTTTCCCGCTTTTCATTTCTTTTTTCAAATTATCCCCTTCCTTCCTTATCCATAAAAACGGAAAAGAAACAATTCTTTATCTGGTTGTTCATACCGTATCAGTTGAGTGATTGCTTTTCTGTACCTTTCACCGTTTATTCTTTGTGTCTTCCCTTACTTCCCCTTCAAAAGAATATACAGAAAGAAAGAGAACTCTTTCACTTATTCAGGAAGTAATTTTAATTTTCTGTCATTGTTCGTTTTTTCAGTATTTTTCTCCGTTTATGGTTACGTTCAATCCGTCTAGTACTTGTCCACGTCTTATTCGCATTCTTCTATACTTAATTTATTTCTTTTTTTCTTTCTATGATCACTTCCCTGTTTCTTTGATTATTTCTCTGCTTCTTCCATTTTTTCTCTCTGAGTTTCATGATTTCTAGAATTATGTCTTTCTTTAATTAATCATCTCTTTCGTTCTTAATTTCTTTCTTTCTCTTCCTTCATTTCTTTTCTTTGTTTCATTCGTATTTTTTTCGTTAATCTCCATTAACTCTGCACCACGACATAACTTCTTTATCTTCTGACATTTTGCCCGTTTTTCATTACTTATTTCAAATTATTTCCTTCCTTCCTCATTCATATAAACGGAATAGAAACAATTCTTGATCTGGTTGTTCATACCGTATCAGTTGACTGATTGTTTTTCTGTACCTTTCACCATTTATTCTTTGTGCCTTCCCTTACTCCCCCTTAAAAAGAATATACAGAAAGAAAGTAAACTCTTTCACTTATTCAGGAAGTAATTTTAATTTTCTGTGATTGTACGTTTTTTTCAGTATTTTTCTCCGTTTATGGTTAAGTTCAATCCGTCTAGAACTCATCCATGTCTTATTCGCATTCTTCTGTACTTAATTTCTTTCTTTTTCTCTTTCATTATTTATCTCTCTTTCTGTCTGCACTTCTCTGTTTCTTTGATTATTTCTCTTCTTCTTCCATTATTTCTCTCTTACTTTCATTATTTCTTTCTTTAATTAATCATCTCTTTCGTTCATAATTTCTTTTTATCTCTTCCTTCTTTTCTTTTATTTGTTTCTTTCTTAATTTTTTCGTTAAACTCCATTAACTCTGCACCTCACAAAGTTTCTTTATCATCTGACATTTTGCCTGTCTTTCATTTCTTATTTCAAATAATCTCCTTCCTTCCTTATCCATAAAAACGGAAAAGAAACAATTCTTTATCTGTTTTTTCATGCCGTATCATTTGAGTGATTGTTTTTCTGCACCTTTTACCTTTTATTCTTTGTGTCTTTCCTTACTGACCCTTAAAAAGACTACACAGAAAGAAAGAGAACTCTTTCACTTATTCAGAAACTAATTTTAATTTTTTGTGACTGTTCGTTTTTTCAGTATTTTTCTCCGTTTATGGTTACGTTCAATCCGTCTAGTACTTGTCCACGTCTTATTCGCATTCTTCTATACTTAGTTTCTTTCTTTTTTTCTTTCTGTGATCACTTCCCTGTTTCTTTGATTATTTCTCTGCTTCTTCCATTTTTTCTCTCTGAGTTTCATGATTTCTAGAATTATGTCTTTCTTTAATTAATCATCTCTTTCGTTCTTAATTTCTTTCTTTCTCTTCCATCATTTCTTTTCTTTGTTTCATTCGTAATTTTTTCGTTAATCTCCATTAACTCTGCACCACGACATAACATCTTTATCTTCTGACATTTTGCCCGTTTTTCATTACTTATTTCAAATTATTTCCTTCCTTCCTCATCCATATAAACGGAATAGAAACAATTCTTGATCTGGTTGTTCATACCGTATCAGTTGACTGATTGTTTTTCTGTACCTTTCACCATTTATTCTTTGTGTGTTCCCTTACTCCCCCTTAAAAAGAATATACAGAAAGAAAGTAAACTCTTTCACTTATTCAGGAACTAATTTTAATTTTCTGTGATTGTTCGTTTTTTCCAGTATTTTTTCTCCGTTTATGGTTACGTTAAATGCGCCTAGTACTCATCCACGTCTTATTCGCATTCGTCTATACTTAATTTCTTTCTTTTTCTCTTTCTGTCATCACTTCTCAGATTCTTTGATTATTTTTCTGCTTCTTCCATTATTTCTCTCTCTTACTTTCATTACTTCTATCTATCTTTAATCATCTATTTTGTTCATAATTTCTTTCTCTCTCTTCATTCTTTTTTTTTCTTTGTTTCATTCTTAATTTTTTCGTTAAACTCCATTAACTCTGCACCACGATATAGTTTCTTTATCTTCTGACATTTTTCCCGCTTTTCATTTCTTTTTTCAAATTATCCCCTTCCTTCCTTATCCATAAAAACGGAAAAGAAACAATTCTTTATCTGGTTGTTCATACCGTATCAGTTGAGTGATTGCTTTTCTGTACCTTTCACCGTTTATTCTTTGTGTCTTCCCTTACTTCCCCTTCAAAAGAATATACAGAAAGAAAGAGAACTCTTTCACTTATTCAGGAAGTAATTTTAATTTTCTGTCATTGTTCGTTTTTTCAGTATTTTTCTCCGTTTATGGTTACGTTCAATCCGTCTAGTACTTGTCCACGTCTTATTCGCATTCTTCTATACTTAATTTCTTTCTTTTTTTCTTTCTGTGATCACTTCCCTGTTTCTTTAATTATTTCTCTGCTTCTTCCATTTTTTCTCTCTGAGTTTCATGATTTCTAGAATTATGTCTTTCTTTAATTAATCATCTCTTTCGTTCTTAATTTCTTTCTTTCTCTTCCTTCATTTCTTTTCTTTGTTTCATTCGTATTTTTTTCGTTAATCTCCATTAACTCTGCACCACGACATAACTTCTTTATCTTGTGACATTTTGCCCGTTTTTCATTACTTATTTCAAATTATTTCCTTCCTTCCTCATCCATATAAACGGAAAAGAAACCATTCTTGATCTGGTTGTTCATACCGTATCAGTTGACTGATTGTTTTTCTGTACCTTTCACCATTTATTCTTTGTGTGTTCCCTTACTCCCCCTTAAAAAGAATATACAGAAAGAAAGTAAACTCTTTCACTTATTCAGGAACTAATTTTAATTTTCTGTGATTTTTCGTTTTTTCCAGTATTTTTCTCCGTTTATGTTTACGTTAAATGCGCCCTAGTACTCATCCACGTCTTATTCGCATTCGTCTATACTTAATTTCTTTCTTTTTCTCTTTCATTATTTATCTCTTTCTGACATCACTTCTCTGTTTCTTTAATTATTTCTCTGCTTCTTCCATTATTTCTCTCTTACTTTCATTATTTCTTTCTTTAATTAATCATCTCTTTCGTTCTTAATTTCTTTCTTTCTCTTCCACCATTTCTTTTCCTTGTTTCATTCGTAATTTTTTCGTGAATCTCCATTAACTCTGCACCACGACATAACATCTTTATCTTCTGACATTTTGCCCGTTTTTCATTACTTATTTCAAATTACCTCCTTCCTTCCTCATCCATAAAAACGGAAAAGAAACAATTCTTTATCTGGTTGTTCATACCGTATCCGTTGAGTGATTGATTTCTGTACCTTTCGAATATCTTGAGAGGGGAGTTGCCACTATGGGGATTAAACCTATACATAGTCTGTCTACATCTTCTTCTTCCTCCTTAGCCTGTCAGAGAATTCTCTCGCAGGTGAACCTTTCCAGAGAGCTCAGGTGTAGGCTATCTTTGGGGATGCCTTATCGTCTCTCTGCGTTTTTGAACTAAGGTTCTTACAAGCCGAGGCATCTCGGCCTGTTTCTAGAGGTGTATGTTCCGGGGTCACAGACCTTGGGCATACGGTAAGACTTGTCCGCTATTCCTGTTGGAACAGTCGGCTAGCTGCCTCCCAGTTTGGTCAAGGCATGGAGAGGGAAATTCTGCGTCCCCACAGAAAACCCCTCTCCCGCCATCACAAGGGCGTGGGACAAGTACCAAAAGCCCGACCCACCTGATGCATGTTTTTCTAGGGTTTTCCCTGCTTCACTTTTAGGCGAATTGCCGGGTAGGAACCCTCAACCCTAGTTAACCCTTTTACAATGCCGCATCCCCCCTTTCAGTCCCTTTCCTAGAGGGGAGTTGCAACTATGTGGATTCCCCAAATACATAGCCTGTCAGACTTTCTTCTAAGCAATTGGCAGATAAGGGGAGACAGCTAGAAATGCTGCTTCGTCAAGTGGAGAAACCTCATGCAGGAGTTTCCCTGTACCATATTAAGGCCCCCTTTTCTGTCCCTTCCTCTGCTGTTATAGAGAAGTAAACGGAGATGTCTTGAGCCTTCATTTTATTATCATATCGTAATTATATGATGACAACGTGCACGGAAGCGCATTATATATGTTTGTGTTAGCGGATTAGACTCTCCCCGTGAAACGTTACCCAATACAGTACATTAGCAGAGCCAGATGTTGGTGGGTGAAACGTATTTAATCTGGTCCCATTATAGCTGCCAGGTTGTCGCTGCCTTTATGTTGAAAGCTTTTGGTAAATCCTATTTTCCACGTAACGAGGATTACTCAGCATTCAAATCCCACCCCACCACCCCATTCTCTCTCCCTCTTTCTGTGTGGCACCCTCTTTCATCGCATCCACCCTTGCGTCGACCATATGCTGACACCAGTTCCTTAGGCAACGCTCTACATTTATCTCTTGGAAGCTTAATTTCTTTACATAGTTTTCTTATTTTAACGGTTACCGACACTAAATTTGAAAATTTAAATAATTACTGTTCGCTTGCCTGGCTGAGATTGTGTATGATTTCTCTCATAGTCAGTTATTGGCTGCTCAGAAAATATTGCGAGAGGATTCTCTCGCAGATAACCTGCGAGGGATTTTCTCTCGCAGGCAGAACCATTTAGGAGAGATACGAAGGGGCTACCTTTGGGGATGCCTTTTCCTCTCCGTTTTTGAACTAAGGTTCCCACAAGCCGAGGTACCTCGGCCTGTTCTGAGAGGTGTATGTTCCGGGGTCACAGACCTTGGGCATACGGTGAGAGTTGTCCCGTATTCCCATTGGAATAGTCGGCCAGCTGCCTCCTAAACTGGTCGAGGCACGGAGAAGGGAATGCTGCGTCCCCACAGAAAACTCCTCTCCCGCTAACGGAAGGGCGTGGGATAAGTATCCAATGCCCGACCTACCTGATACTGGTTTTTATAGGGTTTTCCCTGCATTTCTTTAGGCGAATGCCGGGTGGGATCCTTAAAATATAGGCCAGGGCCCCTAGTTACCGTTGGTTATCTTCCTCCACCCTTCCGCATCCCCCTATCGAATCCCTTTCCTATGCTATAAGAAGGGAGTTGCCTCTATGTGGATTACCCTATACATAGCGTGTCTACACCCCCTCCCCCTACGTACCCAATGCCCGACTTACATGATGCAGGTTTTTCTAGGGTTTTCCGTGCCTTTCTTTAGGCGAATGCCGGGTAGGGTCCTTAAATATTTGGTCCGGGGGCCCTAGTTAACCCTTCGCTACCTTCCTGCACCCTTCCGCATCCCCCCTTTCAAATCCCTTTCCTATGCTATCAAAGGGGAGTTGCCCAACGTGGATTACCCTCACGTGGCCTGTTGCGCTAAAAAAAAATCCGTACATAGACTAAAAGCCTGCAAGAGGATTGTCTCGCAGGTAACCTGCGAGGGATGTTCTCTCGCAGGCATAACCTTGTAGGAGAGATACGAAGGGGCTACCTTTGGGGATGCCTTTTCCTCTCCGCTTTTGAAGTAAGGTTCCCACCAGCCTCGGCCTGTTCTGAGAGGTGTATGTTCCGGGTTCACAGGCCTTGGGCATACGGTGAGAGCTGTCCGCTGTTCCCATTGGAACAGGCGGGCAGCTGCCTCTTAAACTGGTCGAGGCACGAAGAAGAGTATGCTGCGTCCCCACAGTAAACTCTTCTTCCGCTATCGGAAGGGCGTGGGACAAGTACCCAATGCCCGACCTACCTGATGCAGGTTTTTCTAGGGTTTTCCCTGCATTACTTTTAGGCCAATTCCCGTGTAGGATCCTTAAACCATAGCCCGGGGGCCCTAGTTAACCCTTGGGTACCTTCCTCTACTCTTCCGCATTACCCCTTTCAAATCCCTTCCTATGGTATTAAAGGGGATTTGCCCAACGTGGATTACCCTGATGTAACGTGTTGCCCTAAAAAAATCCGTATATAGTTTTATTCTTCAGTTCGTATCAGTTTCATGCTGATGTGAATATTTCCGTTCCTGTCTGAACAGTCTTCGGTTGCCTCTCCAACGATCCGCTATTCCCCCGTGGGCCCCGTCATTTCTGACCGGCGCCATCGATTCGGCAGCAGCTGCCTTTTAATAGACATTTGCGTTTCCACAGAGAATGTCGAGGACACAAGTGGCATTCCTGCTGATCCTGGCCGTCGTCTTGACGACGGGCGGCCTGGCCGTGGGCAACGATGACCTCCCTCAGGACTACTACAACAGGTACAATCACAGCTAACAAAAACAACCAAACAGTTAACGTTTATTTTATTTTATCCGAACGTCATTGAAAAATAAAGCTGCAATCACGTCAATTGGCAACTGTCCTTAAAGGTGCTTCAGTATACAACAACCAAAGCTTTATGAGAAGCTTTGTTATCTTACAAAAAAATAATTGACACTGTTTCATGAAACAAATTATGATATTATTATAATAACCACCTTTTCCACTTCTGAAGCTTTTATATTTATACCGGCGTTGCCCGTGTATTTATTTATATAAGCTCGAAAAATATTTAATTCTAGTTACCAATGGGGGTGTTTTAGAAAAGCTTCAATACTCCAGATATCAAATTATTTAAAAAAACTCTTAGTAGCTTAAGAGCGTCAGAAACACTCGCGATGCGTTAGAAGAGCCAATAATATTCTTGGTACCCTAAGAGAATTAAAAATATACTCGGTACCGTAAACAGGTCAAAAATACTCGGACTACCTTAAGAGAGTTAATTATACGAGGGTGGTCAGAAAAGTTTCCGACCCAACAATGATAGAAGATATTTGAACATAGTCTCCTTGTAACTCTCCACACTTCTCCCAGCTATGCTCCCATCTCTGTAACCCGTCCAAAAAGCACTCGGTGTTTTTCTCTGCAAAATAAGTGTTCACGAAGGTGATTGCTTCTTCATTTCACGAAAATCTCTGTCCTCCGAGCGCAATTTTTAGATGAGGGAACAAGAAGAAGTCGCTTGGGGCTAGATCTGGTGAGTAAGGCGGATGGTCAACCAGTTCAAACCGTAATTCGTGGATTTCTGCCTTCAGCTCGTCAAGTAATGATTAAAATAACTCCATGACTATCCCAAAAAAATCAGTCGCCATCACTTTCCCAGCCGATAAAACAGTTTTTGCTTTCTTTGGAGCCGGTTCCCCCTTTTGCAGTCCACTGTTTGGACTGTATTTTTGTTTCGGGCGTATAATGATGTATCCAAGTTTCATCTACAGTAATTAACTTCGCCAACAGAGCGTTGGAAATGGTCATTCGAACACGTTTTTGGTCTAACGTGAGCGAACGCGGCACCCAACGCGCCGACAGCTTTCTCATGCCTAAATGTTGATTTAATATGTGACAAACACGTTCTCATGAACTCTGCTATCTCTCTCACTTTAATTCGGCGGTCGTGTTGCACCATTTGGTGAACTTTGGCGATGTTTTCGTCGGTAGTTGCAGTTTTTGACGTTCATCGTCTCCCAAGCTCTTACGGCCACGTTTAAATTCAGCTGCCCAAAATGTCACCGTGGTAAATGATGGTGCAGTGTCCCCGTACACAGAATCCAACTCATCTTCGATTTGTGTAGGCGTATTGCCTTTCAGAAACAAATATTTAATAACGATTTTCGCCATTTTCACAAAAACACCCACATCAACTGACTCAAACGACTGTGACATAACAACGGCGCGTCCAAAATAGCTGAAACTTTGGTGAGTAACTGTCAACAGATGAACAACGAAATTCACTAGCTTTTATTTACTAGTACTGCCATCTTCACGTTGAGGTAGGAAATGTTTCAGACCACCCTCGTATGTGATATGTGCTATTAAGTAGTGTTACATTAATTTACAGATGATTATAGCTGAATGGCTTCCTTTTTCACTTTTTTACCGTGACTATATTTCTGATAGAAATGTAAAAGCTTGAGGACTGGCTGTTTGTATTTTTCCTTAATTGGAAACAACTTATTTTTTTATTATCGGATTGAACCATCCAAGTTTATATACTTTTAATATGACTTGAGAAGGAAAAGAAAAGGAAGTAAAATAAGAAAAGGAAGTAAAATAAGAAAAACGAAAATGTAAGCAAAAGAGGATAATTGAGAAAATAATATGTCATAAAGGGGAAAAAAGGGAAGGAGATTGGGAACGAATGTAGAAAAAGGTACAAAAAATAAGGAAAGGAAAAAACGAAAAAATGCAGGAATAAGGAAAAGGAAAACGAAAGGAAATTAATAAAAGAGGAGAATAAGAAAAGTGGAAAGTTAAAATAAGTTATTGGAACAAGAAAACAAAGAAGTAAAATGCAAAAGTAAGCAAAAGAGGGCAATTGAGAAAAAAAATTTCGGAAAGGAAATAAAGGGAAGAAGATTGGGAGCGAATGTAGAAAAAGGTACAAATAATAAGGAAAGGAAAAAACGAAAAAATGTAGAAATAAGGAAAAGGAAAACGAAAGGAAATTAAGAAAAGAGGAGAATAAGAAAAGTGGAAAGTTAAAATAAGTTATTGGAACAAGAAAACAAAGAAGTAAAATGCGAAAGTAAGCAAAAGAGAACAATTGAGAAAAAAAATGTCGGAAAGGAAAAAAAGGGAAGAAGATTGGGAGCGAATGTAGAAAAAGGTACAAAAAATAAGGAAATGAAAAAACGAAAAAATGCAGAAATAAGGAAAAGGAAAACGAAAGGAAATTAAGAAAAGAGGAGAATAATAAAAGTGGAAAGTGAAAATAAGTTATTGGAACAAGAAAACAACAAAAAAAAAGGGGAAGGTAAGCAAAGGAGGACAATTGAGAAAAAAAATGTCGGAAAGGAAAAAAAAGGGAAGGGAACGAATGTAGAAAAAGGTACAAAAAATAAGGAAAGGACAATACGTAAAAAATGCAGAAATAAGGAAAAGGAAAACGAAAGGAAATTAAGAAATGAGGAGAATAAGAAAATTAGATAGTGAAAATAAGTTATTGGAACAAGAAAACAGATGAAAAATGCGAAAGTAAGCAAAAGAAGAAAGGATGAAATAAATTGTGAATAAATGGATAACAAAAATGGTCCAGTTGCCATGAAGTGGAAAGGATTAGATAAGGCGTCGTCTTGATGTAAGAAGGAACAACAGTGGATAATAAATATTTATATGGCTTGGAGGAAGGTGATAAAGAGGCGATCTGCTATTGAATATTTCACTAGAATTTATGAGAATCTCAAGTAGTGAGTGTAAAATATTTCTCTATGAATTTCAGTTTCCTCTCTCTGTTGCGTTTCTTTAGGTTATGTTACGTGCACATTACAGAGAAAGTTAGCCTTTTAATTATGAAGAATTTTATTACTTTTGTATTGCTGCCTGCATCGCTGACTCTATTTTAAACAACCCAACACTGACTGAATAAAAAAAATTACAACAAAACAAAGAACAACAAAGCCACAATGTTATTACCAAATCTCCACTCTTTAGTAATATTTATTTCTAACATCCTTGTAACTGACGAGAGATGCATCGTTATTCTCCATGGTCGATAAAAAAAGATATTTGCTTTTGACAGTTGATTTTAGCAAGTTGTTGCCAACACTGTAGTAACGAATGTTGCTAATATTGTTTATTATGATAAAATGCCAATGTAATTCACAAAACCCTTTGCAACTCAGTTTCTGTCCATTTATTTTTCAATCACATTTAATTATTTTTTTAATTCATTATTTTTTTGTTAATATTTCCAGAAAAATGTAAATATTTCCACACTCCATTAACTTACTGTTTCGGAATTTACCCGCCTTTTTAACCCTGACATAACTGAAATATTATTAGAGTTTTGTGGTGAAAACTGATATGACATTTCAGAAGTGTAATATAATAATTAATTGCCAGAAAATATTTAGCTGGATGTTCGAAAGGAACATAATAATAATAATGCCCGTAATTTAATATTTAGTATCAAGGTTTTAGAATCATTGTCCTGAAGAATCCCGAATGTAACAAACGAAACGTCAGAATTTATAAATAACATTTTATGATGAAATTGTACTTATTCCTCAGTTATTAAGCCATTATATATATATATATATATATATATATATATATATATATATATTGTAATGCCAATTAATTAGGCCATTAATTGTTTTTAATAAAATTTAATTGTAGCGGCAGGAGCTTCCAAAGCGACAATGGCGCCTGTTGATTTGTTGAAAGCCGAAATGGGAACTGCGCGTGCGAAAGGAATTCAGTCTTTACGGAGCCTGGGTCGAGAGAGCATCAAACAAAAAGTCTAAAATCTGCATACGAAAGGAATTCAATCTGGAATCGGCAATGATATGCGAAGGAGTCTAAAATATGAGTACGAGAGATATAATACAGTTCAGGTCTCTTAGAGCATCAAACATTAAAGTCTGCAATTATAAATTGCAAATCGCGAGTTCCTGTATGAAAGCAACCAAATAGTTGTACGGAGATATTTTCATAACAATTTGCAAACGGGGAAGCAAAAGGTTGCTTCACGATGATGGAGCAAATTTCGCATTGAGGGACCGACAACCTCTAGCAGACCAGAGAGGGCGGTTCATCCGAGGTTCCAGATAGCTGAGGACGAGAAATTCTAGCATGTGTATGGTTGTTTGAATCAAATCAGTTAATTTAAATTGGCATTATTTGTGTATTACATAAAATGGCTTCACCAACGTGGGGCAAATATATTTAATTTA
The DNA here is from genome assembly GCA_037074705.1 of Zhengitettix transpicula. Lineage (NCBI taxonomy): Eukaryota > Metazoa > Arthropoda > Insecta > Orthoptera > Tetrigidae > Zhengitettix > Zhengitettix transpicula. The sequence continues at coordinate 9,354,429 of CM073596.1, read as the reverse complement.
ATTTGATATTTTATTGTTTATTACAATATATATATATATATATTATGATTGTTTGATGACGATTTTTTTTAACGGATTAAAATAAGTCTGATTTTTTTTTGTGGTACAGCCGCCTCGTCAATTCCATGGGGAATCGAAGAATTGGTCGTTTGTTTCAGAGATTCTTGGAGGACTCAGAAACCTCCATGGAAAGACCAGAGTAAGTGTTTACCAACAGGAAACTTATAGTCTCTGGTTCTGTCTGTCCCTCCTCCAATTTCTAAGCCCAGCTGAAGACATTATCCTCACTCCTCTGCTTAAACACAATGCTTACCACATTTTCTGTAACAATCTATTAATAATATTTCGTTATTCATCCGACACAAATTTGCAGGAATAACGTTCTTCCGACGACCATATCCTGATTAATGTTTCCCTGAAATGTCATTTATCTGAATGGTGCGTTTTTACGAAGTAAAACATAATATTAATACTGTGAAAGAATAAGTGTCTCTACCAGCAACACGACGTGGTTCCCTTTTCGTACCATATCTCTTTAATTTTTTTCTCAAAATCTGTCCTTGCTACCCCCATAAAAAGACGCACAGAGCTTACACTTCTTCATCCTAATCGGAACGTATTTTCAGTGATTGTTTTTTGTTTGTACCTTTCACCATTTATTCATTCTCTTTTCCCTTACTCTCCCTTAAAAAGAGTATGCAGAAAGAAAGATAACTCTTTAACTTATTGAGGAACTATTTTAATGTTCTGTTATAGTTCGTTTTTTCGGTATCTTTCTCCGTTTATGGTTACGTTAAATCCGTGGAGTGTTCATCCACGTTTTACTCGAATACTTCTATCCTTAATTTCTGTCTTTATCTCTTTCTTTCATCGGTACTATCTTTCTTTAATCGCTTCTGTTTATTTAATCGTTTCTACCTTTCTTTCATAATTTTTGTCTTTCTATTATCAATTCTGTCTTTTTTTCATCTTTTTTGTCTTTCTTTAATCGTTTGTCTTTCTTTAATCTTTTGTCTTCGTTTAATCATTTCTGTCTTTCTTTCATCGTTTATGTCTTTATTTAATTATTTTATGTCTTTTTTTCATCTTTTCTGTCTTTCTTTCATCATTTCTGTTTTTCTTTTATCATTTCTTTCTTTATTTAATCATTTTGGTCTTTCTTTCATAATTTATGTCTTTCTTTAATCGTTTATGGCTTTCTTTAATCCTTTCTTTCATCTTTTCTGTCTTTCTTTACTCATTTCTGTTTTTCTTTTATTATTTCTTTATTTATTTAATCACTTCAGCCTTTCTTTCATCATTTTTGTCTTTCTTTCATCATTTATGTATTTCTTTAATCGTTTTTGTCTTTCTTTAATCGTTTCTGTCTTTCTTTAATCTTTTCTGTCTTTCTTTAATCATTTCTGTTTTTCTTTTATCATTTCTGTCTTTATTTAATCATTTCTGTCTTTTCTCATCATTTATTTTTACTCGTTGCTGCCTTTGTTTCATCATTTCTCTGTTTCTTTAATTATTTCGCTATTTATTTCATCATTTATCTCTTTCTGTTATTACTTTTATTATTCTTTTATTATTTCTCTGCTTGTTTCATTATTTCTCTTTCTTTATTTATTTGATTCATAATCTCTTTCGTTCATAATTTTCCTTCCTGTTTTCCTCTTTCCTTGTCATATATGTAAGTGTTTTTATCGGTCTGGTCTGTTCCTTCTTTCTTGTGTTGGCCTGGGAAGGTACTGTGGAAGGATCTTATCTTACTTGAGACCTGGACAGGCCGTTGCGATGCTGGGCTCAGCACTTCCTCCTCGTGGAATGACTTGAATGAGATGAGGTGGCCATCTTGGCTCTCTGTAGCCTTGTTTATTTAAGCATATATCAGATTGGCCAAGCTTCGTCCACCGCTTTGCTAGTTCAGTTCTGATGTAGCAGTGCCTGCGGAGACATCTTCCCTCATGGACTCCTAGAACAACCTGACATCTACCTTTCAATAAACGTAGTCTGATAGACTTTGTCGTTATTTCTCTTATTATCAAACCGTCCGATAGCAGATTCTTGTCCGTCACTCAGGTACGACGAACACCCGCGTTACCGCTTTTCTATTCACCTTTACTTAAACTCTTCCTCGTGCCTATTTCATCGACCACCTTCGTTGATATCAGACTTGGATTCATTCTTTTTTTTAGTTCTCTGCACCTCGACATAGTTCCTTTATCCTTTGACATTTTTCCCGTCGTTCATATCTTATTTCAAATTATTTCCTTCCTTCCTCATCCATTAATAGAGAAAAGAAACAATTCTTTAACGGGTTGTTCATAACCGTATCCGTTGAGTCATTTACTGTCTGTACCGTGTCACACTTCTTGGACACATTCTCAGGTATTTCCTTCTTTTCTCAATTTTATTTCTAGGAAACGCAAACCGTGCATTCTCTCCGGTGTGACTGGACCACTCTGCGACTACGCAGAATTCAACGCCGCCCGTAAGGAACACGACTGGCTGGTAGACAAATCTCCTGGAAAGAGACTCGTCGTCTAAAGCGAAGGAGAACTCGTCTACAAACTTTCAATGTAACGATTCAACTATGTCTTATTATTACAAAAAAATAAAAAAACCTGTTTTTGTCTCTGAGTGACCAAACGGAAATTGTTTGAATTATAAACCTGTTCCAAGTGCTCTTCTAAACATTCGTCTACTAACAAGCACCAATACGTCAACCTCCATTTTATGTTACATAGTTTGAATCGTTATTACGCCTCGTGTGATTTTTGAATCATCCGATGAAAGCAACAAGGATTGCAGGAACGTTGAAGTGTAGTATTCATTTAGTACTTTTACTTATACTGTTATTTTCCCATTTATTTACCTTATAAATATACTTTTAACACATTGTATTATAATTTTGACCTAAATTTGTATTTAAACATTATACTTTTAAATCAACATTAAATATATTTTAATACTAATTAAGGAGGCCATAATTGGTTTGTTTAGCGGCACAAATTCTTAAAAGACAACAATGACGGCAGGCTCTTTGCCGGTCGGTCTTTCTTGTGAGCTGGGACTGGCTGAAGGCAGTCTGGCGGATATTGTGGTCGAGAGAGGGAGCAGAATTTAAGAATACGAACAGCTTATAAAAACTACAAAGCTAAAACAAATTGTTTAGCGCCACGTTCATATACATACGCGTACCGAAATAACATTTTTCCGCATAAAGGCAATGAGAAATAAAACGTCCGACTGTTGACCAGATCCCGGAGGAATAATACAAGAACTACAACCGAGTGTTTTGACCATGACTTGCAGAATCAGTGATTAATGGCCTTTTTGGTGAATTGTGACCCCAAGCTGCGGAAACTAAGTATGGTACCAGCAGGACATTTGTAAGTACAAACCAAACTAATTAAATTCAGTAAACGGTAATTAAGGGTATTAGTCAGATTTCGTTCTTTTTATTTTGAGTTACATTTCGTATTCCGTTCGTTTCAATTTGGTTGAATTGTTAATTATTTAATTTATAATTTTTGATTGTTCTTACTTATCAAACCCAGTTAAAGACCCTGAGAAGAAGAGTTATTAAATTTGATTTTTTGTGAAATATAAAAGATTGTATTTTACATTGAACGACACAAATTAAAATAAAAAATATTTGTTTGTTAATTTTGAAATTATTGAATTCAGTGTGCCAACCTAGGGCAAATAATTTGTAAACAAAACTAAATGAACACCTGTTAAATTAATCTTTGGCAAATTAATCATAATCATTTTGTTAAGTAACTCCTTTAATTAACTTTTATTTTTGCTCTTTACATTTTTGGTTCCTCAACGTGGGGCAATTTAATATATTATTTCTTTTAATCATAACAATATATTGCAATATTTGTAGTTGCAGTTGAAAAGACAAGAGTCTTTTCTGTAAAAAAATTATTGTCAGTCCGTTAGTCCCGTATGCGTTCCAAAATCATTCACCCCGAAATAAAAGGGAAAAATACTCGCTACCTTAATAAAGTCTAAAACTACTCTAGGTACAAAGGAGTAATTAAATACAACCGTTAACTAAATAGAGACCTACACATAAGAAAAAAAAAATACACCCGGTACCTTAAGAAGGTCAAAGGTCAAAACTTTTGGTCATCGTCCACCTCTACGACGAGGAACATAAAATTTAACCATGTTGTTTAATGCGAGAATTAAACTCAGCGACTACTATAACCCCGGAATCACACCAACTCTTTTTTGCATATATTTTTTATGTTAACGCTTCCACAACCACCCGTACGGTAAGGGTGCTTCCCTGCCTTGAGTTTTGGAGCTGAAAAATTAGAGACTCAAAAATTCTAGAACTACGCTATCAAATTAAGCGGCACCGGAAACATTATTTTGTCGCTAATAACGGCTGTTTAGGTATTTTTTTAAATGACACCCCCTCCACCTCAACCCTAGATGTAGCAGATGTGTTTATATCCTCGTTGTTTGTTCCTAGATTGTAAGTAACATGTGAATAAATGGTAGGAATTTTTCTACACGTTTAAGAGTTTACGCGAAGATTTGTTTCTCCCCCTTCCACGCAGACACAACTTGACTGACTCAGTGAATGTCAGAATTACTTCTAAAACCCTTGATTTGACACAAATCTCGGTGGTTTTGCGTTAGTTTTATGTAACGACCCTCCATTATTAGCGCTGTTTCCCCAGGGTGTAAAGGCTTGAAATTATTCACGAAAAACATTAGAAGCTATTAATCTCTTAGATCCCGAAAACTAATTATTTTTCGCTTAAAATGGTCGTTTCAGCATGTTTTTAAACATCACTCCACGTTGGAAGTTGGCTAACGCTCCGAAAGGCCGACAGCAACCTTGGCGGGTTTGCGCACAACTCACTAAAGTTTCATGACGTACGGTATCGTTTGAAGGGTTGCAATTCAAGTATAGTAATACCAGGTCCCTCCATTTATACTTAATAATTTCAATTTTGACATGTCGATATTCAGCCCATGAAATTCCCCGGGGAGATAGAGGGGGCCATGTCTAGTTATTTTAATTGTCATTTTGTATGGATTCAATTTTAATGTGGCTTATTTTTATCAGTAAATATTTTTGTCCCCGCTCACGGATATTCTTTAACAGATCTTGCCGCATGTCTTTATTATGAACTAGAGATTTCTTTTGTTTTCCGCGGTGTAATATCACACTTAAGAGTGCAAAGAATATATACTCTTAAAATGTAAATGTATAAAAATTAATTAATATATTGTAGTGAAAAACATTGATAAGTGGCCGCCCTTTGTGAGAAGGAATTAATTAAAAGTGCACGTGCGCCGGAGATGCCCCAAGAAGCCCTTTTTTTTACATCTTTTGGGAGGGGGGAGTAAGGGTATATACTCCGCACCCGGGAGACTGACCAGAGGACTGCAAGTAAAGTGAGAGAGGCGAGAGGGTGCAAAATTTGGCTAGCTGTAACGAACAAAAGTTTTCGAGTGTGAACGTCCATCGCGTGGAGGCCGAAGAGGGAGATCGTGGGGTGCTACAAGACCAGTGATCAGCTAGAAGTCGTCTGATGCTAACAGATAAAGTAAGGGTCACCATTAATGTAAAAAGCTTTCAGACGTTAAAGAATTTTTTACACAGTACGGAACATAAGCTCTGTCTATGAATTTCCACCGAGCCGCCCACATTACCTTGTAGAGAAGGAGGATTTCATTAACCAAGCCGCAGCTTGAGGAATCCTTAGTTCAAAAGCGGAGAGACCCAAAGGGGTCTGTTTTTTTAGGGAAACAGGCTATATGAGGGTAATCCACGTTGGGCAACTCCCCTTTAATAGCATAGGAAGGGATTTGAAAGGGTTTTTTAGGGCAACAGGCTACATGAGGGTAATCAACTTTGGGCAACTCCCTTTAATAGAATAGGAAGGGATTTGAAAGGGGGGATGCGGAAGGGTAGAGGAAGGTAGCCAAGGGTTATTTAGGGCCCCCGCGCTATATTTTAAGGATCCTACCTGGCATACGCCTAAAGAAATGCAGGGAAAACCCTAGAAAAACCTGCATCAGGTAGTTCGGGCATTGGGTACTTGTCCCACGCCCTTCCGATAGCGGGAGAGAAGTTTTCTGTGGGGACGCAGAATTCCCTTCTCTGTGCCTCGACCAGTTTAGGAGGCAGCTGGCCGACTATTCCAATGGGAATAGCGAACAACTCTTACCGTATGCCCAAGGTCTGTGGCCCCGGAACATACACCTCTCAAAATCGGCCGAGGTGCCTCGGGATATGGGAACCTTAGTTCAAAAAGAAAACCAGAGAGGTGTCCCCTATTCCCATTGGAATAGTCGGCCAGCTGCCTACTAAATTGGTCGAGGCATGGAGAAGGGAATGTTGCTTCCCCACAGCAAACTCCTCTCCCGCTATCGGAAGGGCGTAGGACAAGTACCCAATGCCAGACCTACCTAATGCAGGTTTTCCTAGGGTTTGTCCTGCATTTCTTTTAGGCGAATGCCAGGTAGGATCCTTAAACCATAGCCCGGGGGCCCTAGTTACCCTTGGCTACCTTCCTTCACTCTTCCGCATCCCCACCTTTCAAATCCCTTTGCTATGCTATAAGAGGGGAGTTGCCACTATGTGGATTGCCCTATACAGAGCTTGTCTACACCCAAAAAAAATTACTTTAACAATCAAATTTCTTTAGAAACTTAGAAGTTAAACATTCATACAAAAATGAGAAAGTGAAATCTGACGACTTTACTTTTAATTATCGTTTACAAAACTTGATTAAATTTGTTTAAACTTACAACACTTTGGCTGGTACCAGGCTTAACTCTGTTGGGCTCGGGTTCTCCTCACAATTCACACTAAAAGACCACGAAATCACTGAATTTACACTTGATTAAAAAAAAACACAGTCGTAACTTTCGAGTCTCTCCTCTGGAACTTGAAACCACTGCTCCTTCCGGATTATTAGTCGGACAGATTGTTACAAAATTGTCTCTCGGGGAAATTGACGACGGTCACGGTACTTATAGAAATTTTATTGTGGCGTTATTTATTAGGTTACTCCTTGCAGTGTCCAAAACATTGTACTCAAATTAACGTTTTTTGCCACGCTGTTCGTTGTACGCCTCTCAATTTCCGACTTCCACACCCGACCGACCAAACCGACTTGTTTTAGAAAAACGCTCGCGGCCGAGCAAAGCTCGCCTATCCATTGTTGCCTTTGAAAATTGGTACCGCTAACAATCCACCATAACTATCCAATTATTAAAATCATTAATGGCCTCTAATTAGTATTACAAAATCTAAATTAAATTATTTAATAATATTAAAGTTGAAGTGATCAGGTTCTCTCTTTATACGAGAAGCAACACTCAAAACCGTGGCCTGTACCCATCGCCTTTAGAACATGATCAAAAGGCCAGAACAGCGCTGGTAAATGACAAAAAATCTGTTGCTTTGGCCCGCTGACGTAGGCGCGGCCTGTTTAGTGAGAGAGCGACTGACGGGCCCAGACTGGCGGTTCTTGTCCGTCCTCTCTTTATACGAGAAGACAACACTGAAAACCGTGGATTGTATCCGTCGCCTTTAGATTATGCTCAAAAGGCCAGACCCGCGGGAAAATAACAAAAATCCGTTGTATTGGCCCGCTCACGTAGGTACGGCCTGTTAGTGAGAGGGCGACTGACGGGCCCGGACTGGCGGTTCTTGTCCGTTCTCTCTTTTTACGAGAAGACAACACTGAAAACCGTGGCTTGTATCCGTCGCCTTTAGATTATGCTCAAAAGTCTAGACCCGCGGGTAAATGACAAAAAATCCGTTGTATTGGCCCGCTGACGTAGGTCCGGCCTGTTAGTGAGTGGGCGACAGACGGTCCCGGAATGGCGGTTCCCGTCCGCGGCGGATATCCGCGACCTCGGCCCGTCACGCTCGTGTAGAGAGTAAATTTACTTTGAACGACTGAACAAAACGAATTTATCTGCCCAACGCTATTCTAGATAGATCCAAGATTCCCAATTTACCACTATTTTATTTACCCTCTTGAAATCAACCATGTAGTAAAATCTGAATCCACAACCCCGCGTTCCTTCGATATTCTTGTTCTTGCTGTAAGCTGCTGCAGTCGATTACAAATTTGTTTTGAGAACTTGATCAGATTTACCATTCTCTGAAAATTGGACGAGCGTCAAAGTGCATCTAGATTTCGTAAAAGAGGTGATAAAAGACCAAAAAAAATACCACGTGTTGATTGGTAGATTTGTGAACTTCACCTGGGTTCTGCCCTGCTGTCAATCTTCACCACCTGAAGAAAGGTCCGAGGTTTGGAAAAAAACATCGTAGCGTGATCCTTAAATTATAAAATAAATTTTTGTCTGGATTTATTGTGAACACACTAATTGTTAATCAGTTCGGGAAGAGAAAGCAACGTGGCTGTTGGAAGATAGGAGAAGGAAGGGGAAACTAACGAGATCACGGGGAGGAGAGTCAACATTTACACACTGGCGGTTGGAGTTCAGCAGATACCATCAGCAGAGCTGGACCATGGTCTTCGAGGGAAGCGACAAGCCTCGGGTAAGCTCCCACAAAATATATTCATTTGCATGTTACGTCCTTAATGCTGACGTTACTGACGATATAAAAGGAATATCGAGTTCCAAACGCGCTCCCTCAAATAAGAAATAAATATCTTTGCCCCTGTAAAGGAAAAAAACTGTCTAAAGTTAAAAATAATGCATTATTTTATAATAGTGATTTAAGATTAATTACATAAAAAAGACGCCAATTAACAAACAATAATCCTTGTTGCTGTCATCAGGGCGCAATGTGTGGTATTTATTATACGACTTTATTTTGTCTGTTAAATGGCTGCTTCTTTATGAAATTATTCTTCATCTAATCCAATCGTATTTATCTTTTTAATACTCATTGAAATTAATTTACAGAAACTTAATAGTAAGATAAAAGTTATATTTAGTATAAATTTACTACAAGTAGATTAGGAGAATTACATCTCATTAAAGAGGAGTACAACGTTTCGACCCAATTTAAGGACCTCATCAGTTAAAAAACCTCAGAGTCGGTTCATGTATTCTAAAATTTGTTAGTATATTTGGAACCTGATTATTGATATTTTACACGTCTTAGAATTCAAATTTGTATTCTAAGGTCGTGAAGAGTCTACTCGCAATCCATATATTTAATTTAGGAGCCGTTTTTATTATTTTAGTACCTGATGATGTCTTAAAGTTGAGTCGAAACGTACTATATTGTAGTAATTAGTAATTACTACATTATTATAATTGCAAAGTAAAGAACTCATTATTAGACTATATAAAGCATACACCGCGACACAGGGCGGCGAGACAAAAGAACCATTGTTGAGACGTACGCAGTCGAAAATCTACGAGACGAACAGACAGTCTGCGAGGAGGAGCGAAACGAAAAGGTTCCAAGTTAAAATTGAACAAAAAGTTTTTCAGTCTGTAATTCATCGAATAAGGTTACAGGAAAGTTTCTCAATAAGTAAAGCCACAAGCAGTAACCTAATAATTTCCTGCCGCAGTAAAAAAAACTCAATAAGTAAAAAGAGACCGTCACCGATGTCATCGAGAGGAAGTTGTTAACAATCCATCTAATCATTAATCCGGAAGGAGTTGCAGTTTCCAGTTTCCAGAAGAGAGACCCAAAAGTTTCGACAAGTGTTTTGTAACCAATTTAAATTCAGTGATATCCCCAAAAACGTGTGCACAGAAAACCCCAAAATTGAGACCTGGTCGGCCGTAAGTAAAAGAACTCTAAATTTATTTGTAAACCATTTCATTAGGATACGTCAGATCGTTCTTCAATTAATTTCTTTTCTTTAATTATTTCTTTTCTTCAATTGTTTTGTTAGATAATTTAAATTCAATTCACCCATTTATCAAACCCAGTAAAGACCCTGAGATTTTAAATATTAATGTGTAATTATTTTATATTATATTATTTGTTAATAAATTTTGTTTAATTCTTCACATAGTTATTTTTATTCAGCCACAGCCATTTAGTTTATTTTAAATTATTACAATATATAAAATACTGATAGCCAGCCCATGTATTCTAAAATTTATTACTATATTTCGAACCCGTTTATTGCGATTTTACACGTCGTGAAGAGTTAACTGGCATTCCATAGATTTAATTTACGAGCCGTTTTTATGAATTTAGTACCTTATGTTTGTCTTAAAGTTGAGTTTAAATGTACTATATATATACCTATCTATCTATCTATCTCTCGCTCTCTCTCTCTCTCTCTCTCTCTCTCTCTCTATATATATATATATATATATATATATATATATATATAATTATACTATATTAATAAAATATCTGGCACTCAATCCACGTTTTCTTAAATTTGTTACTACATTTGGAACCAGATTATTTAATTTAGGAGCCGTTTTTATGAATTTTGTACCTGATGATGTCTTAAAGTTGAGTCGAAACGTACTATATATTTATATATATATATACTATATACTATATTAATAAAAATATCTGGCACTCAATCCATTTTTTCTTAAATTTGTTACTATATTTTGAATCCGATTATTGAGATTTTACACGTCCTTGAATTCAAATTTGTAATCTAAGGTCGTGAAGAGTCTACTTGCATTCCATAGATTTAATTAAGGAGACATTTTTATTAATTTAGTACCTGATGATGTCCTAAAGATGAGTCGAAACGTGCTATATTATATATATATATATATATATATATATAATTATACTGTATTAATAAAAATATCTGGCACTCAATCCACGTTTTCTTAAATTTGTTACTATATTTTGAATCCGATTATTGAGATTTTACACGTCCTTGAATTCAAATTTGGATTCTAAGATCGTGAAGAGTCTACTCGCATTCCATAGATATAATTTATGAGCCGTTTTTATTAACTTAGTACCTTACGATATCTTTATGTTGAGTAGAAACGTACTATATTATATATATATATATATATATATATATATATATATATATATATATATACTTGCTGGGTGCCCGGCGTTGCGCGAGTTGTCATTTATGAATAACCCCCGATTGTTCGGTATTTTTATGTAAAGCAACTCGACCCCTATCCCGAAATCTGTTATCGGGTGGTAACATTGATTGAGAATTTTTACCCAGTTTATTACAATGAAACTCAGCGACATCCGTAACCCCAGTCAGTCTATTCGCGTTATTTTCATGTAACGCTCCACCAAACGCCACCACTAAGAGTGATCCCTTCCAATGCCGATAGATGTTGAAATTTTACGAACAAAATCGGTAAAAATAGTACCAACGTCTTCGACACGCGACAAATATTTATTCCAGGCAAATATCGACCATGTTTGAAAAATTCCACCCCTGTCAACCCCCGGCCGTGGGGGTTAAACGGCCAATTGAATGTCATAATTAAACCCAGCCACATCCATAAACTTGGATTTGACTCTAATCTCACTTGTATTCACGTTATTTTCTTGTAACGCCCGTCCACCCCCATCGTTTTCCCAGGGTGTAGGGAATGAAAATTTTATTCAGATAACATCGGTTGAAACACTATCAATAACTTGGACCCTTAAAAACATTTATCTGACTCAAATATTGGCTGTTTTAGCATGTTTAAATATTTCCACCCCCTTCCACCCTCGCTCCTGGGGGACGGTAGACGCGCTCACATCGACAGTGTTTTTTTTGTGGTCGTAAATAACACGTGTACGAAATTTGGTGAATTCTGCTCCACCGGTGTAGATTTGTATAAGGAACATACAAATATACATACATACAAACAAACACTCTGCTTTATTTATTATATATATATAAATTTATATAAGGAACATACAAATATACATACATACAAACAAACACTCTGCTTTATTTATTATATATATATATAAATTTATATATATAATATTAATAAATGAATAAAAAACTGAGAACCAGTCCATGTTTTCTAAAATTTCTTACTATATTTGGAATCCGATTATTGAGATTTGACACGTCTTTGAATTCAAATTTGTATTCTAAGGTCGTGAAGAGTTTACTTGCATTGCATAGATTTAATTTAGGAGCCACTTTCATTAATTCAGTACCTGAAGATGTCTTAAAGTTGAGTCGAAACGTCGTACTCGTCTTTCGTTGTACGTTCATGAGATGTAATTATCCTAATTTCATTAGAGTAAATTAAAATTATTCTTACGTAAACAGTGATTCTTTTATTATATTTATAAGAAATAGAATCTTTGACTTGCTTCGAAACATTTATTGACTTCCGTTGGTGGTTTTTTATAATCACTAAATGCCAAGAACTGTTTGGTCACGCCCGCTTGTGTTAATTTCTCAAGAGCAGCCTCGTAAAAATATTTAATTTATTGGCATTATTAAATATATATTACGGTGTGATTATATAAAATTCCAGAAGAATAACGTACCGAAACTTTGTTTCTTTTTGGAATTAATTAAATGACAGGTGTGTAACTGGTCGAACCCTACATTATATATATATATTAATATTGTATATTATAGTAGGTGATACTTTCTAATAGCGAGTCTCACAATTGAAATACTTGTTAGTTTTTGAAGCAAGTAGAGTCAAATCTTTCTTCTGGTGACATGTTCAGTCTTCTTATTGTTATTCTTATTTATTTACAACTAGATGTGTTGCCCGGATTGTAATAATTAAACTGAACGACATCCATAACCGCGGATTTGACTCTAATGACGGTTGTTTTTGCGTTATTTTTATGGAACGTCCTTCTATCCCCACCCCTAAGGGTTCTCCCGCCGGGCAATTAAAATTATACAGAAAAAAAACTTAAGGAGCAATACTATAAATCTCATTGACCTCTAAAAAAAATATGGATTCTACTCAAATATCGGCCGTTTTAGCATGTTTGAAAATTTCCAACCCTGTGGTAGACGTATCTGACCACGGCAGTGTTTGTTTCCTGGTCGCAAGGAACACGGGTGTCGATTTGTATGCGGAACATACACACATACATACAGGTAATTTTATTTATTAGAAGACTAGTTGGGCGCTGGCGTTGCCATTTTTATTATTTAAATACACACGGAAAAGTATTTAATTCTGTATTAATCTTTAGTCAAGAATTGATTTAATTTAAATCCATATGTTCTTTGTTACGAACATATTTTCGACCGATAGTGCATTAATTGAACAGTTATAAAATACATTGAATTTTATTGCATCAGTCCTAACAAACATACCTTCGAATTTCTTTTTAAATATACTCCTTGAGTATTGCAGGATGTAATTGTCCCTCAGTCTTCAGACATTACGAACGAGTAAATTGTTAGCTATATTCACAATGTAAACAAATGGTCGCCATATTGGAGTCACTAATATGGCACGAAAATTAACTTACATTTTCCGCAACGATCGTAAAGTATTTCGTATTTATTTTAATTATAATTCTATGGAGTATTCCTGGATAAAATTATACTTTTAATTCAATGATAATATTTATGCTTTATTTCCTTACGGATATATGAACTATTTCCCTTGTTCGTCGCGTAGTAACGTTTCTCTCCTCGCGTGACGTCATTGTCTCTTGGCGCGCAGTAATTTAACATTTAATGATCACGTTTTTATTTTATTATAATTCTATCCACATTTATGCTAAGGGTTTCTCGCCGTTTCTCGTTTTTTGAAGAATATGTGTACCAATTTTTTCTGCAATCTGTCCACGCGTTTCAATTAGTATAGAAATTAACGTAAATACATACATACAAATATACATCCTTTCATTATAGACAGATATTTTCGTAATACTTCATCATCCTGAGCGCATTCTCGCCCATTAATCGTGTACAAACAAGGGAACGTGACGTCCTTATTTATTCCAAGACAACAGCAGCAAACAGAAACAGTACAAAGTCTTCCTGGAAGGATGGAACGGGCTTGTGTCATACATATATGGATGCTGGGCAGGGGGTCCTATAAATTTAATAAACAATTCTATGGGTTTACGAACCGGTTCAATTATTCATTAAAACACATCAACGTTTGTACAAAAATCATCTTTGCCGTCATCAGGTGATACCGGGAAAACTAACGTCATCTGATAAAGATTTATGGTCAAGGGGATAAATAACAAGAAACCTCCACACGCCAACTTAAGTACAACATTCAAGAAAATCTGTAAATGTCTCAAAAATATCTTACATTTATGAAAATGATATTAACATTGGCCTAAAGCTTTGAGTGAGAAAATTATCATTTTTATTGACAAAAATTAATTTTACGACGTTCCATCCTCATCAGGTTCGAAAGTTTTTAATCTACAAATTAGAAATTAATATCATAAGTATTTACGAAGTTAAGAATAATTACAAATTTTTAAAATATTTCTTTCCATAATTCCGCGCGTTGCCCAGGCTGTCATAAATAAACTCAGCGACATCCATAACCCAGATTTGACTCGAATCTCGGTTGTTTTACCGTTATTTTTATGTAATGCCACTCCACCTCCACCCTTACGGGTGCTCCACTTCCATGACGAAACGGGTTGAAATTATACAGAAACAACATCGACAGAAATACTATCAGTCTAATTACTCCTGAAAAATATTTATTCAAGACAAATATTGGCCGTATTTGCATGTTTAAAAATTTTCAACGCCGCCTCTTGGGGTTAAATGGAAAGTTGAATGTCACAATTAAACTCAGCGACATCCATAACACTGGATTTGACCCTAATATCGTGTGTATTGGCGTTATTTTCTTGTAACGCAGTCCACGCCCACCCCTAAGCGTGCTTCCATCCCATGCCGAAACGGGTTGAAACAGATAACGTCTGTAAACACTCTATCAATCCGTTTGACCTCTAAAAAATATTTATCCGTCTCAAATATCGGCCATTTTAGCATGTTTGATATTTCCACCCCCGCTCCTGGGAGTGGAAGATGTGTCTCACCCTGACAGTATTTGTTTCCTGGTCGCAAGGGACACGTGTACGGAATATGCTGAAATTTTCTCCACGGGTGTAGATTTGTATGCGGAACATACACATATACATACAAACAAACAAACACTTTTATTTCATAGAAAATTATTTTATATAATATTTAAGTACTTTTTATCTTGACTATTAATTAGTTTTCTTATTCTTGAATTAATTATTAATTTTTTGGATATTAATTCTCTTTGGGTAAGAATTATTATTTAAGATATTTTAAAAAATTTAAAATGGTCATTGTGGTATACAAAATTTAATAATAGTAATGTTTTTTCAATCTGATTAAATATCATAGCTTTTTTCTGAAGATGTCACAAAATTGTTACCGTACTGACATAACTTTATTGAAAGCTGATGAAAGTACTAAACCGTACCGAAACGCCGTTAAATAGGTCGTTAATTTATTCAATTTATAATATTAATAAATCAGACGAAAATAGAAATATTAATCCTATAAATACTTATCTGTATGATGTATATGGGAAGTAAAGTGGGGTATTACTGTGTCGCGTCACGATAGTACATTCACTACCACCCCACTCCAGATGCTGAGAACACTACAGCTGTCCCCGGGCAAGTCGCCGCTAGTAACTAATGTTTCTTCTCTGTTTGTGTGTGACAGACCGGCTCCAACATGAACGGTGTCGATGAGAAGAAGAGGCTGCTGTTGGAAACCGAAGGAAACGAGAAGTACGGTTCTGTTCCCCTGAACAACATCTACGCCGTGCCCAGTACGTCCTACGAAGCTGTCAGGTAACTAGGAGTAGGTCGTGAGGTAAAACAAGTCGTGTCAGATGCGCAGTAGGAGTAACACTGTCGATTCCTTGCGGAGAAGCTGGAACTACGCCACTACCAAAAAAAAAAAAAAATTACTTATATTCTTAGGATCTCAACACAGCATATTACCATGTTTTCAATATAGTTTCTACACTTCTAAGTCGCCGTGAGAAAGGTTCGTGTTATGCTGGGCTCCCGCCTACAACCCCAGGTCAGTGGACCACTGCGCATCTTAACTCGACACGACTTGCTTCATCTCGCGACCTATACTTCCGTTATTTACAATTTCCTTGTAACTCATCCTACCAAGCAGATCATCTTCTCGTAAAAAATTTTCTCCATAATTATTATTGTTCCTTAAAAAGAAGATTTGAAGTCATCATGTAAATTATTAATTGTCTAAATAACTAAAAAGAAAATTTTTAAATAAAACTTACAATTTTCATATATATTATATAAACTACGTTCCGTCTTAAAATTATTCCTTCTTCAGATAATTAAATAGCTTGCATATAAAATAAATTTGTAAATGAAGAAATTGTAATTTTTCTTCAAACTTTATTTTTATGAGTTATTTGGCCATTATTATTATATTTAAATATTGTTTTTCTGTTAAATTTCTTTATTCAAATTTACAACATATTTCATTCTTGAATAATATACATCCTAACTATAGGAAAGAAACGTTTAGTTATTTGTAACTTAAATGTTTGTAAATAAATTCTGCATTGTGGTCAATTTCAAATAATTATATAACTTCTTCTTCTAATAAATAAAACGGAGCGTTTGTTTGTTTGTATGTATGTATGTTCCTTATATAATCATCACCTGTGAAGCAAATTTCAACAAATTTTGCATGACACATCTTCCCCCTCCCCCCCCCCAGAAGCGGGAGTGAAAATACATGGTAAAACTGCTGATATTTGAGTCAGATAATTATTTTCCCTGTTCAAAGACATTGAAAGTGTTTCTACCGGTGTTTTAAAGATACTTCCTCCCTTACCATTTGGAGTTCAAATTAGACACTCAAAAATTCCAGACTTTCACTATCAAACGACCCCGGAAACATTTTATTCGACACTTTAATGGCCGTTTAGTAATGTTCCCCCGCCCCGTGGTAAGTGTGTCTAAACCCCTTAGTGTTTGTTCCTGGATCGTAAATAACGTGTGTACAATGTGGTAAATGTCCGAATTAAACTCAGTGACTTCCATCACCCCAGGTTCAATAACAGTCTCCGTTGTTCACTTTAAGTAAAAACCTTTCAATCTAGGCTGTTCCACGTTATTTTTATGTAACCCCCCTCCACCCCTACCCTTAGTGGTGCTTCAAGGGGCTGAAATTATACACTAAAATCATCTGGATAGAGATAATTAATCACATCGACCACGAAAAGTAATTTATCGACCCTAATATCGGCAGTTTTAGCATGTTTTTAAATTTCACTCCACTTTACCTTTTGGGAGATTCCAAACACTTTAAATACCCGACAGAAATCTTCACGCAGGTGCGCACAACTCACCAAAGTTTGACTACGCAATCGGATGAATGGTTTAGGAGTGAATAGGGGACACACAGTCATATATATACATCTATCTATATATATATTGTAATAATCAAATAAAAAATAGGCTTTTAAATGAATGAATGATTATAAAGTTTAACAAACAATAGATTTATTTTCAAAACTTTAAAACAATTACACAATTTAAAAATATATCTCAGGCTCTCTACTGGGTTTGATAATGGCGAATCATTTTATTTCTCAACTTAAACACAAATTCCAATTTAAAAAAGAAAAGATTTACCCATCAATTAATTAGGACGAAATTTACTTGTCAGCGAAGTTAAATTAAAAAGATGGATTCCAATTAACAAATTTTAATCAAAAGAAGAAAACGAAATCTGACGGCTATCTTTTAATCAGGTTTACATACTTTAGTCGTATTTTTATACTGTTACTCACGGCTGCCCAGCATTCCAGGATACCTTTAATTGTCAAAGCACTATGACGGGTTTTTGCGCACCTTCAAAAACGCAAAGATTCTAAATTAATATTATTAGATCAAAACTCAGGAACCAGGATGATGCTCCTTTCGTCTCTCTCTCGGTTGACTTCTGCTAATTCTGCCCGGCTATGTTCACAAGACTGTTTGTGCTTAGCAGGTTTCGTAGTTGTGCTCGAGTGAATATTTCGTCTTGAGCAAAATGTTCAGGGACCAATCAACACTGTTGGTAATTCTCGATATCTCTCTGCAACTTCACTTTAAATATTTGAAATTATTTTGTCTATTTCAACACGACCAATTTCTGTCGTGTCTGACTGCCAACTCAAGCTTCTCAATATCTTCCTGCGACCTGAATCTGACCAAGCTTTCCTGCTAACTAACTTCCCATCTCGCAATTTTGAGCGCGCATACGTCTTCCGACAAAGGAACAGTGCTTGGCTTTTCTATTGTTGCTCTGTTCTGTACCGCCGTCAAGAATAGATTTCTCAAACAATTTAGATTTTTAAATTCACAATTAATGTCTTAATTATATTATATATATATATATATATATTGTAATAACGACTAATAAATTTTTGATTAATGAAATTTGCCCCAGGTTGTGATAGCCATTTTATGTATCAAATAAAAAAAACTACCAATTTAAACAATAATTATCTTTTATTACACAATTTACAATTACACAAATCTGATGAAATTTTATAAATCAAAACAATTTTATTTACTTAGAATACATTTTAAATAATTGGACTCGGTACCCTCAAGGTCTTTACTGAGTTGATAAGGAAACGTTACAAAATGTTACAATTAAACAAATAAAGCTACAATAAATGAAAAACGAAATGATTGAAACGAAAAGAAACGAATGAAACGAAATCTTTGAGACGAAATGAGACGAAATCTGACACTTTACCTTTTTTTAACAATTTACAATTATTAATTCAGAAAAATAAATTTGCACGCTCTCTGGTCCACACACTCACTTCATACAGACTTAAAAGGCACCAGGCTGCGCTTACACTCTGCTGGCAGACAGACCTCTACGATGAATCTCCACCGACTGTTGACGACTGCTGACTGATGATTCCTCTCGGCCACCTAGCTTGGCCTAGCATCCGATGATCTCTCCTTTTTGCAAACTCCCAACTGTTCATAACAATTGTTTTCGGCCACATTAACTCGGCCCCGCGTCCGTCCCTGCGAACTTGCACCACCGCTCTCCCCGCTGACACGTCCGTCTCCCGTCCACACGAAATGATAATCCAACTCTCACTGTCCAACTGCCCTCCTATTTATATCCGGGCTCCCGAATCATCCCTTGTTTTCACAGTTTTTTGCATTCGCACATTCGCCAAACAAACACCATCTGTTGCCGTTCTCCCGCTCCGAGAGCCACTCAATCAATTAAATTAAACGTTTCCTTTTAATATAATTACATCGTCCAACAACCTTCTGTAATTATGCCATTAGGATCCCGTCGTCCATTGGTCACAACAAATTAGCCCTAAGAGCTGCCACAATTATTAGTTCTTCCCCCCTCTAAAGGTCACTTATCCATTATTTTTTAATATGTACCAACCACTCAAGGATCCCCAGTCTGAGTTCGTAAACAAATCTGACAAAAATAAGACCATAATTCCTGTCCTTCTGAGCTGATTATTACAATATATATATATATATATATATTCTTAATAGTAGTTTACTGAAGGTTTGTCTTCGTCAAGCAGCAGCAGCAGCAGCAGCAATCCGAGGCGACTATCCAAGACGAGGCAGAGGGAGATCGTGTTCGTCATCGCGCTGTGCTGCTTCGTGTCCATTATGCTCGGTCTCATCTTCGGCCTGCCACCCTTCCTGCCCTACAAGGTCCAGTTCCGCTACAAGAGGGGCGTCGCCGTCGCAGACTCGCCGTACTGCTCCACCATCGGAAGGTAACTACATACGAAATCTGAAGTGTTTTCTAACTCTCGAGTCAGAAGTGCGAGGGCTTCGAGAGGAAAGAGCCTAACTACATTGCTGTTGACAACAAAATAATAACTACACAACGTTTCGTCGTTAATTTAGAAAATCTTCAGGTCTACATTGTTTCTTAAAGCACATTTTTAAGCTTATACATCATTTATGTCACAACAGGCAAAGTGTGCAGCTAAATTTCTACTCTATATATAGTGTAATAATCACTATTAAAATAAAGTCACCACGTTGGGAGACAAATTATGTGGTGAGCACTTTTAATTGAATAAACAATGAAGGAAAATTAAATTAATGCATAATTTTTAAAAGATTATTTTTTTATTTTTATTATTTGAAAAATTTGATTTTGGTTGAATTAACATTTTTATATTTTTAAGGAAATGCCTATGCTTAAAAGTTATCTAAATTTCAGGGCCGCTTGTAGGGCCTCTAATAAAGACAGTAATTTACAATATTTACCAGGTTACAAAAGCAAAAAATTATTTTAAATTTACAATAACAAATTTTATACCAACAACAAAACCTATAGAAATCTGAAAAGTTATGTAAATCTGGCGGGTAAACGATATTTATGTAAAGGGTTTCAGAAGAAATTTCGATATTTTTACATACCATTTATTTGGAACTGATCTAGTTTTGTGCACACGCCATTATTTAAATTTTTATAGAACACTATTTTCATTGACTGGCCATAGCACTGAATCTATTATCGTCTCACATTCCATCACTTAAGACGTCTTTCTACTTTTACTACGTAGTATCACATTCAGTTTTGCTGTAGAAAATCTTTAATAAAAAACATAATGATATTCAGAGCATACTTTGCTGAATTCGACCACCACAGGCTCTCGCCGTGGACCCAGAACACACACACTGCTCTCTGACTATCTAAATTCTCCGCTAAAGTTCTGAGCGTCTTATATACCTTTTCGACAATACACCGGAACAACAATTATAGGTCTCAGCATTCTCGCGCCAAACAATGCTGCTCTTTACAATGCTCTGGTCTCAAAGTTACATCGCCAATAATTAAAAAAATAATTTAAATGAAGCATTTCATTACACATTTGTAATCTCTACAATATATATATACATATTGTAATAAATTAACAGATTTTAATTATTAAAAAATGTATTGCCTCACGTTGAGGACGCCAATTTTTAATTAATTGAATATTAACAAAATTTAAGCAATTGATTAATTGATTAAATTTATTTTTATAAAAATTTAAACTAATAAGATTCTAAGTAATCTACCAAATTATAACTTCACAAAAAAATTAATTTATTCCAAGTAAAAATAACAACATTTCTTGACGTGATTATTTACATTTGTGTTCTTGCAAATTTACAAATTTTATAGGTTCTCATCTTAGGGTCGTTTATTTGGGCCTTCTAAATAAAGAACCAACCTTTTTACATTTAAATTAAACAATCAAATTTCTTGCAACATCAAAGTTAAACAATAAAATAAACGTGAAACCGAAATCTTACGATTTACTTTTTATTTAACGTTTACAAACTTTTATTAAATTTCTTTCTACTTACAGTCTCTGCTGGTACCAGGCTTTCTTTTTGGGTTCGGATGCACTATATACATTTCCCATTAAACAGGCCATAATTTCACAGAATTTAAATTGATTACAAAACACTGTCAAAACTTCAGTATCTCTCAACTGGAACGACTACTCCGTTCAGCTCCTGTGATCCTACGCATTAAATCTCTTTCTCGCAGGCAAATATAGGATTTCTCGTTCTAACTATTGGTCAGCCAGATTGTTATCAACGGGAGAAAGGGCCTGAGAGGGCTATTCTCTCGCAGGCAGTACCTTTTACTCTCCGTTTTTGAACTAAGGTTCCCACAAGCCGAGGCACCTCGGTCTGTTTTGAGAGGTGTTAGTTCCGGGGTCTCAGACCTTGGGCATACGGTAAGAGTTGTTCTCTGTTCCCATTGGAATAGTCGGCCAGCTGCCTCCTAAACTGGTCGGACACCGAGAAGAGAATGCTGCGTCCCCACAGCGAACTCCTCTCCCGCTATCGGAATGGCGTGGGACAAGTACCCAATGCCCGACCTACGTGATGCAGGTTTTTCTAGGGTTTGTCTTGCATTTCTTTTAGGTGAATGCCGGGTAGGATCCTTATACCATAGCCCGGGGGCCCTAGTTAACCCTTGGCTACCTTCCTCTACCCTTCACGTAGCCTGTTACCTAAAAAAAAAGTCCACCACAAATTTCCAATTATCAAACCACTAATGGGCTCTAATTAGTATTACAATACATATAGTGTAACGAACCGCTAAAACGAAATACTAATTGATTATTAAAAGAAGATAAAAATTTATATAAATTTCAAAGCAATATATATTTGTTCTTTATTCCACTTATCATAAAATATATTGTTATTACGGACAACTGTCCATTTTAGATTAATAAAATAATCACACAAAATTAAAGATCTAAAAACAAAACTACATTTATAATATTTAGTAAAATATTTTAATATAATAACTTGTAGATAAAAATATTATCTTTAAGCAATAATGATAATTCAGAAAATTTTAAATATATAAAATCTATATCCAAAGCATTAACGTAATTTGACATTATGGGATTGTTTAAAGTAAAATTTTCTCTATGACGTTTTACTGAAAACGCAAAATTTAAAGCTAATGGACGGTAAGAGTTGTTTGCTGTTCCCATTAGAACAGTCGACCAGTAACCTCTTAAACTGGATCGAGGCACGGAGAAGGGAATGCTGCGTCCTCACAGCAAACCCCTCTCCCGCCATCGGAATGGCGTGGGAGAAGTACCCAATGCCCGACATACCTGATGCAGGTTTTCTATGGTTTGTCCTGCATCACTTTTAGGCGAATGCCCGGGGGCCCTAGTTAACCCTTGGTTAACTTACTCTGCCTTTTAGAATCCCCCCTTTCAAATCCCTTCCTATGATATTAAAAGGGAGTTGCCACCATGTGGATTAAATTCATGTAGCCTTTTACCCTAAAAAAGAAGAAACTCTATTTTAATTATATTGTAATAAACAAAAATGAATAATTTATTTTTATTAATTTTTTAAGAATTCGAGCCCCACGTCGTGGTAGCAAAAATGTAATAATCAAATAATAGATCGTTTAATTTATTTTTAATTTAAAGAATTTTAATGAATCTGCCTCAGGTTGAAGCGCCATTTATGTAATAATTAAATGGAAGGCTTTTTATTAAATGAAAAGATCGAAATTGACAAACAACATATTTATTTATTTTGTGGCAACAAAAGATGATTAAAAACACAAAATTTGAGATCTTCTCTCTCTCAGGGCCTTGACTGGGTTTGATAATGGACACAACAAATTGATTTTAAAATCTTATTAACAAACAGTTCACATTTTACCTAACAATATGTCGATAGAAAGAAATTAAAAAGAAAAGAAATTAACTTTGATTGACAATTAAAGGAGAATGAAATCTGACTATATCCTTTAATTACGTTTTCAATTAATAATTAGTTTGGTTTTGTTGCTTACATCTGTCCAGCTGGTACCCGCATTCCTTTTGGTTTCGGAAGTACACTATTGCAAAATTATACACTGATTCTTGAAGTTAACTCACAGATTTTACACTATTGAAGTCAAAATTGATAGGCTACCAGGAACTCGGATGATGCTCTTGAATGTCAGCTATCTGATGTCAGCTTGCCTTCCTTGGCTGGCTATAGACGTAAACTCTCTTAGACTTTCCTGGCTGGCTATAGACGTAAACTGCTTTTTCTTAGCGATATTTACGATGTAATACTTCCGTGAATGTTTTCACTTCGTCTTAAATTCACTACTTTGTTTAATAATACATTAACGACGTCTAGTCTCTGCTCTAGTATTATTTGTTCCGTCCTCCGAAATGTCCCGCCACCAACTAACAGTTATATTACTTGTTCTGCTCCTCACGATATTTTTCCGCGAACTGAACTCCTAGTGTTCCGAGTTTGAGCGCGCATACGCCATTTTGACTTTTCAACAAAGCAAAGTGAGCTCGCTTTTCCATTGTCGCTTTGTTCGATCAGACCGCTATAATGGATTTTTCAAACAATTCAAATTTTATGTTCAAACAATTAATAGCCTATTTAATTGGCATTACAATATATAAAGTGAATATATGCAAATAGATATATTTTATTTTTGCATATTGGGCATTATATTTGCTTGAATCTGATGGAAGAGGGAGTATTGCGTTAGGGACTCAGGGGCGGAGGCTCGAAAAAATTATCTCCTGTGACATCATCCATCCCAACATCAGAGGACTCAAGGTGGTCATTCCGTGCCGTGTCTGTGACGTGTGGCACCGTCATGTTGCACGGGACACGTGGTCACGACGGAAGTGATGTCAGACGGAGCCTTTATCGTGATGACTTGTTTCCAGAGGCATGCTGCAGAGGAACGGGTCTGCGATGGACGCGGCCGTGACGATGGTTCTGTGCCAGGGCTTGGTGAGTCCTCACCTGAGCGGCCTCGGCGGCGGCATGTACATGCTCCACTACCACCAGAACCACTTCAACGCGTCCGTGCTGAACGCTCTAGAAGGACTCCCTTACCAAGTGGTCCATCAGCCGGATGTCCTGCAAGGCAGCTTGGTCTCGCCGAGGTGGCAGACTTCAGACAAGAGGCCAGTGCTAGCTCGAGGGCCATATTCCGTGGCGGTGCCGTCACAGTTGAGGGGCCTGTGGAACGCTCACAGTACCTACGGGAAGCTCAGCTGGAGGGAAGTCGTGGAGCCCGTCATCGATCTCTGCAACAAGGGCATCCTGATGTACCGGGAGCTCGCAGACAGTCTCCGCCAGTACAAGGAGCTCGTGCTCAAAGACGTTCTCATGAAGTAAGTGAAGGTCACTCTACTCCAACACTCAACTCAGTCAGTCTCACCTTCTCCGTGAATGAGGTTCTCAATTCATACATAAACTTGGAATCTTACTGGTTGTAATCAACCAATTCTAGTCTTTCATTAGTAAAAATAATAATTATATCATTTATTACAGTTAAAATACTTTATTATTATCTTATTAAACATGATTCATATTTAAATTCAGTAATTAACCACAGGTCCTTGAAGCCTTGGTTCTCATGGGGACCCAGGAAAAATTCTATTGTTCATATGCTGGTAATGCCAGTAACATTGCAAAATGTGACTAATTACTTGAAAGGCAAACGAGGAAATTAACGGATTTTCTTATCCTCAATAGTTCTACAACTCGAAAGAAACTGGTTCAGTCACAGGACGAAAACGTCATAATCCGTGAAAAAAGCACTTGTGGATTTGATGAGTGGCATTTAAAAATTTTAGAAATACCGATATTAGTGTAGAAATAATACTTCACTGGGTCTCTGGAATAAATAGTCTCAATCTCGGTGGAAGGTAAGATTAAGGAACAATCTCAATGGATGGGGGAGGAATGGGGCGACGAAAAACGAGTTCAACACAGATGACGGTCACGTATTTTCCACGGGGTTATGAAATGACCAGGAGGTTATTGTTGAATTAATTTATTTTCCAGGCAAAAACTAGTAAGGGTCTATTCACATAGTTATATTGGACAAACTAAACGTGTTGAACAACCCTAATATTAAATATTACAACGCAATGGATACCGCAGACGTTGATCTTGGTCCGTATCTTTTAGGCAAAGAACAAGACCAGTGTTGTACCACACGAAAATCCTTCCAATTTTCTTATATATAGTATACTAGCTGAGAAGCTGGCGTTGCCCGGGTATTTATTTACTACAATGGTTAATGCGAGAATTAAACTCAGCGACTCATATAACTCCGGAATAGACACTAATCTCGGTCTTTTTTCGTATTACTTTTTATGTAAACCTTTTCCAACGTACATCAGGGTGCTTCCTTCCCTTGCCTTTAGGAGCTGAAATTAGACACTTAAAAAATCTAGAGCTACACTACCAAATTAAGCGTCCCTGAAAACGTTTTATTAAACGCTTATAATGGCCGTTTAGGAATATTTTTAAATTCCACCCCATCCCTAGGAGCGGTAGATGTGTCTTAATCTCTCCGTGTTTGCCTCTGGATCGTAAGTAACATGTGTTTTAAGTTTGGTAGAAATTGGTCTATGCGTTTAAAATTGTAAACGGGATTGTGTTTCGTCCGTCTGCCACTCCCAGTCCTAGGGAGCTGAACTAAATCTTAACCAGTATGATAAATTTCAAAATTAAACTCAGTGGCTTCCATAACCCTAAATTTGAAACCTACTTCGGTTGTTCCGCGTTATTTTTATGTAACTCCCCTTCATCCCCTCCCTTAGTGGTGCTTTAAGGGGATGAAATTAGACACTGAAAACATCTGGATAGAAAATAATTAATAACATCAACCAAGAAAAGTGATTGGTCGACGCTAATATCGACCGTTCACCCCTTGCGAGTTGCCTTCGAAAACGCGACACGAACGTTTTGAGTGTGTGCGCACAACTCGCCAAAGTTTTCATCCCTATCGGATTAATATATCTATATATTGTAATAATTAGAAATGGATGAATGAAATTAGCCCCACGTTTAGGAAGCCAATTTATGTAATAATTAACAGGTGGTCTTAATTAAAAGAATTAACACAATTAATCAGATTTAAAAATTTATTTGAAAGTACAAATTGTAATACCAACCTTTTACGCCGAATTTCATCAAGTTAACGAACAATATTTTATTTAAATTTTGCAATTCGTGGCGTTCTAGAAAAAATACAACTTTATAATTTACAATCAATTACGTCCAAATTCTCTTTATCTCAGGGTCATTACTGGGTTTGATAGAACAATCCAATTTAATAAACTAACAATAATAATTCAAACTCATTGAAGCTAACTTAATACAATATGAAAATAAACGAAATGAAATAAACTAAATGAAAAGAAAAACAAACGGAATCTGACTTCTACCTTTAATCCTCGTTCACAGATTTTAAATAATTGTTTTATACTCACGAATGTCTTTCTGGTACCAGATCTGATTCTTGGAGCTTGAGGACAACACTCACTAAAAAGGCCATTATTCACACATTAAATTTTTAATACACACGGTCGATGTTCTCTGCCACCTGGAGCTTTGGATCAACCGCCCCTCAGTCAGCCCTCGGACATAGGTCTCCTTGATGCCTCAGTCTGTGTGAAGCAAAACCTTTTGCTTACAACTTTGCGATTATTATTTGAGTTTCTCCGTCGAAACTGTTTACTCGCGTTTTATGTAAACTAATAGATTTCGCAGTTGGACGTCTTGGACCGCGCTATTCATACTTTTAGATCAGCATCCCCTTTCAAATCCCTTCCTATGCTATAAAAGGGGAGTTGCCCAATGTGGATCACCCTCATGTAGCCTGTTGCCCTAAAAAAAATCCACATTTCACGTTTTCAGTTCCCCGGACTGATCTGCTTCGCGTCTCGCCGCAGACTGACTAACTCTCGTACAGAACGCAGTTCACAACAAAGGCTCCGCCGACACAGAGTTACCGTCCATTGTCGTTCTTTGGCAACTCGGACCGCTAACAATCCAATTATATTAAAAAAATTAATGGCCTCTTTAATTGGTATTACAATATATTATCTATATAATAAAAAAGGATGTATATTTGTATGTATGTATGTATTTACGTTGTTCTTTATACAAATTTTATCGCGTGGACAGAATGCAACAAAAATTGGTATACGTATTCTGCCAAAATCGAGAACCGGTACTGTGGGGGTGACAAACCAATAGCATAAAGGTGGAAAGAATTGTAGTTGATTTATTTTAACGAATTTTCCCATAAGAGTTAATGTTATAATTTAGTGTAAAATTAATGCGCGCCAAGAGACCGTGACATCACATTTATCCGTTGGCGCGTGATACAAACGAGACTTTCACGCGAGACATTCACGCGCCATAAAAGTATATAGTACTGTGGGTGTGAGAACCGACTAGCATTAAGGCGGAAATAATTATAATTAAAAAATTTGAACATTTTGTGTTAAATTACTACGCGGCAAGATACCGTGACGTCACTGCAAACGCGAGATAGAGTCGTTTCTACGCGACGGTACTGCACAACAACAAAATAGTAGTGAAATGAAGCAGAAATATTTTGATTGAATAAAAAGTATAACTATATGTGGCAATACTTCATCTAATGATAATAAAGAAACAATTTGAAATACTTTACGATCCTTGAGGAAATGTAAGTTAATTTTCCTGCCATATTAGTGTCTCGAACATTTGTTTACATTAGGAATGTAGTTAACAATTTCATAAATTTAATATTTACTAATGTCTGAAGACTGTGGGACAATTATATTCTGCAATACTCAAATTTTTTTGGGGGGATTGATGCAATAAAATTCAAAGTATTTTATAGCTGTTCAATTAATGCACTGTCGGTCGAAAGAATGTACGGAACTAGGAACAATTAGATTTAGGTTGTCACTTCATGACTAAAGATTAATTTAATACTTTTCGGGTTTATATAAATAAGTACACGGGCAACGCCGGGCACCCAGCTAGTTGTTAATAATAACAGTCTGATGACTGCGTTAAAACGAATGGCACACAGGATTCACAAAATAAATATGATTTTGTTTAATAATAAACCAAAATTTCTTCTAATTTAATTAATACATGGCTATAAGTCAGAAATTTATTATACAATTTTACATCTAATGCACAGGTAGAATATTAATTTTTATTCGAATCACCCCATATATTTAATTCAGTTGTCAAGGCTATTAAATTATCTCACCACAAATTCCACAAGAATAATTTTGAACAAATTTTAACATTATAATTTTTAATTCATAATCTCTCTCCCTCAGTTTCGTTAATAAGGTTAAATTACTTCCAATTTCCGGCGCAATTGCTGCGGACTCCCGCAGACGCTGTCCTCGTTGTACCAGTAATTAATAAAACTACGTATTAAAAGCTCCTACGTTGGGTCACAGACAAATCTTCACGAACCCGACGACCGGTCGTCTCCTGCAGGCGGGAGAAGTGTTCCACAACGGGAGGTTGTGCCGAGCACTGCGACTCATAGTTTCCGAGGGACCTGAGGAGAGCCTTCGAGGATGGTTTGCCATGGACTTGGGAGCAGATTTAAACGAAGCCAACGCCTTGGTGACTGCCACAGACATCGCAGCACTCGGGTAATGTACACTACATCCATCCTTAACACTTGTTACTCCATTTTTCTTCAGTTTCTTAGTGACGACAGGATGATAAAAACTAGAAGATGTAGCCAATGGTGCAATGAATCATCAACTACACTAGTTTTCAGCTAACGTATTATCAATTAACCGTGAAATTATTTTTAATACTACTTCAAACAAAAACTGTATGACTTTATATAAATAGGATAACAAAATCATAAAATTTGGAATAGTTAAAAATTCTTAGGATTATCTGATGATAGTAAAACTTGCAACCAATTTCAGTACCTTCCGTTTTGTACTTTCATCAGGTTCTTTGCTATCTCTCAACTGTAACAAATTTATTTGTGACTAGCTGAGTGCCCAGCATTGCCAGAATATTTTTTTAAATTAATCCGGAGTACGAATTGACAATAACTTCTTTGTAAACATATATAACCAGCACCGATATCGTCAGTGTTAGGAACATTTACGCATTTACGTTCCCCTCCCCGACCTAACCCCTCGGCATCTAACTTCAAATAAACCACGACGATGACTGACGTTATTTGGAAATTCTCCTACTATATAAAATAAAAATCGCAATGAATTAAAACAGTAAAAAAATACTCGATAACTTAAAGTCTAAAACTGCTCCCAGGACCTTGAAGCAGTAAAGAAATAAACCTTTAACTATACAGAGGCCAAACTATAGCTCGTACCCTAATAAAATCAAAAAATTCCCCGTCTTTGCTCCTGAGGTTACCCCCGGTAACTTTTCTCAATCGTGACCACCTCTACAAAGAGGAACATAAAATATCAATCAATCTCCAAGATTAATACGAGATATGAAATCAGCGACTCCTATAACCACGGAATCAACTCTAATATCGGTATTTTTTGCTTAAAAATTTATGTAAACCTCTTCTACGACCACCTGTACGGTAAGGGTGCTACCTCTCCCTTGCCCTTTGGAGTTGAAAATAGACACATAAAATTCTAGAATGACACTATCAAATTAAGCGACCCCGGAAACATTTTATTCGACTGTAATAATGGCCGTTTAGGGATGTTTTTAATTCCCACCGCCACCCATTAAGGCAGTAGACGTGACTTAACTCCTCATTGTTTGTTACTAGATCGTAAGTAACGTGTGTATGAAGTTTGATAGAAATTGATCTACGAATTTAAGATTGGAAACGGAAATTTGTTTCAGCCCCTTACACCACCCACTCCTAGGGGCTGAACTTTAACTTACCTGACATTGCGAATATCAGAATGAAACTCATAGACTTTCATAACCCTGGATTTGACACCAATCTCGGTTGTTTCGCTTTATTTTTATGAAGCGCCCCTCCACCCCTTCCCTCATTCGTGCTTTAAGGGGGTGAAATTAAACACTAAAAACATCTGGATATAAAGTATTCATCACATCAACCCAGAAAAGTAATTAAACGGTGCTAATATCGGCCGTTTTACCATGTTTTTAAATCTCACCCTTGTTCGCCCATTGGGAGTTTCCTAACGCTTCGAAAGGCCGACATAAAACTTCGCGGGGGTACGCACAACAACTCACCAATATATATTTCAAATCACAAATGTACTTAATATTATTTCATCTTTTTCTTCCCTCTTACAATGTCAAACAATGTAATATTTAAAATAATTTTTCAACACACTTGCAATTTAATAATATAGATGAATAATAAGATAGACGAATAAAAATAAATAAACGTGTGAATTTTCTGTTTGAAATATTGATTAATCTTTTCACAGTTCACGACAAAAATTTGTTACCGTAGAAACCAAATAACCTGATAAAATATTGCAAAACAAGTAAAACAGGTAGTTAATTTATTTAGTTTATATTATTAATAAAAACCAACGTTATAGTAAAATATTATTCAATTATTAAAGTAAAAAATTACCTTTTACATATTACAATGATATAAAAAATTTAATAGTGATTAAAAACCAAATAAATTGGTTAACATATTTACTTTATAGTATTAATAAAAACACAGGTAATAGTAAAATATTGTTAATTTTAATTAAGGTAACCAATTACCAGTCTACGTACTACAATGATATAAAATTTAATTGTAATTTAAAACCATATTAATTGGTTTTAATGTCAATTAATGTTTTGTGTAATCGGTTTTTAATAACAATTAACTTTTATATACACTCGGTTAATTGGGTTTAATGAAAATTAAATTTTTTAATAAATGATTAACTAGTTTTAATGACAATCGAAATTTTTGTACAATGTGGACTTTTAATTGGTTACATAAATAAAATTAATTACGTATGTATCCAGTCTTTTGATTCATCACAGAAGATATTTTCAAGTAAAATATTTTTTGTGCATTTAAATTGATAGTTTTTCCTTTTTACATATATAGTAATAATGTTAAAACGACCTTTTATACTAGACAAAATTAAAATAAAAAGGAACTTACACTAAATAAATTTGAATTTACAACTGCCGGACGTTTCGAGACGGATTAGCGTATTTTTTTCTGACGGCGAGTAACTACAGACTGTAGTAGAACAAAAAAATAAAATCAAAGATATATACTAAGGGCCAAAGAACTTAAAACACAACATCATATAACTTGTTGAGACTTTCTGTTCTTTATATTACGTTTAATTTAATAGTATTTGTATTATTTTTAATGTACAGCATTTTGGAAATTAATCTTTAACAATAATGTGGTTCTCTGTCTAAAATGGAGGTGTTCAAAATTGAAACCATGATTGGACCGTGTTTACAAGATTTATGTTCTTCAATACTAATATTTAAAATTATTTTTTGTTTGGCCCATATAACACAAGTCACAATTTGAACACTTAATCTTATAAAAAATCATTTGTGGTGGAAAACGTATTAATAGGATCTTTGTGGCCTTCAACGAAACCAGAAAATGAACATATATTTTTAAACAATTGTAAAAATAACACCACAGAAAACACATAAAATTAATCGTACATATTTTTCCTTCTAAAATTTCTATGAAAATAGAAATTAATTTAAATATATAGATTGTAAAATTTGATATGATAGACGTAGAAAAAATGTTTATAATTACAATACAAGTGTTTGAAAATAATTTCCTTTATTGTTGTACATTTAAGAATATTAAAATTACACATTAAATCGAATTCATTACATTACACACACACACACACACACATATATATATATATATATATATATGTATATATATATATATATATATATATATATATATATATTGTAATAAACAAGGAATGATTAAATGAATTAAATTTGCCCCACGTTGTTGGACCAAATATGTAATAAACTGTCTGCTAGTTAATTATTTAAAATTGCTAGTTAGCCACACATTGAAGACACCAATATGTAATGATCAACTAGAAGGCTGTAATTAAAACAATTAATTAATTAGAAATAAAACAAATTTTATTCTTCAAAGATACAAATTATCAGCCTCACTTTGCACATTTAATTTCCTCAAATTTACAAACCAAATTTTATATTATTATTTCTATTTGTGGCTTTCTAGGAAAATACAGCTTTATAATTTTACAACAATTACATCTATACACTCTTTCTCTCAGGGTCTTTTCTGGGCTTGATAGTAAGAACAGTCAAATTTAATAAACTAATTAACAAATCAAAATTGAAATGAACGGAATATAAATTCTAAACACAATAAAGAAAACAAAAACTAAACAAGATAACGAAATCTGACTTTTCCCTTAATCTTCGTTTACAGACTTTAAATAATTGTTTTTGTACTCACGAATGTCTTTCTGGTACCAGATCTGATTCTTGGAGCTTGAGTACACAACTCACTAAAAAGGCCGTTATTCACTCATTCTACAATCATTTTTAATACACACGGTCGTAGTTCTCGTTGTTATTCCACCTGGAATTTTGGGATCAGCCACTCCCTCGGTCAACCCTCGGACTTATGTCTCCTCGTTGCCATTATGCGAAATGTTATTTTGGTCTGTGTGGTGCAAACCTTTTGCTTCCTACTTTGCGATTTTATATCATGAGTCTTTCCGTCAAGAACTATTTACTTGTGGTTTATAGAGTTTAATAGATCTAGCAGTTGAACTTCCTGGACCACGCTATTCATACTTTTTAGGTCAGTCTCCTCTCTGTCTCGAAACGTTCGCCGGACTTTCCTCTCTCTCTCTCAAAACTTTTGCCAGACTGACTTCCGTACGTGCGCGCGGTTTCCAACAAATATTCCGACAAAGAGCCGTGATTGTTGCTTTCAAGAAATGTACCGCTAACAATCCAATTAATATGTATATATATATATATATATATATATATTGAAGTGAATTCTATTTAATTATTGGTTTTGTATATAGTAATATTTATCCTATATTTCAGCTATGAAGGTCGGTAATAATTTTTAATTATGAATTAATATCGGAAAAATATTACACCCTGGTGGGAACTGAACCACGGTCAACACCTTTGTAGGCATAAAAAGTGGGGAAAGAAGTTTCGTACTGAGCCGTTAATTAGATTCGACTTCGTAGCACAGTGGTTTGAGCTACCGCGTACAAAAATTTCATAATTGACTAGACAAGAAACGAGGTGAGTGTAGACTGGTGACTGTGACTTGCAGCGCCGATTGGAAGGAGCCCGTGACGTCCAGCTTCAGCGTGCGAGGACGCGCCTTCCTTGTGCACACGACGCCGCCGCCGTCGGACGGCCTCAAGACGGCGCTGTCCCTGGGCGTCCTTGACGGCTTCCACCTGCACAAAGAGACTCTGTACGAGCCGCAGCGGCGCATCGCCATCTTGCACCGCCTCGTCGAGACCTTCAAGCACGCCTTCGGTCTCGCCTCGGCCGTCGAGGACTCACCACGCCATCTTCATATGCAGGTAGCTCTCTGTTTACAATCTCCGCTTCTCATTTGGAAATGGCGTCCATTGCAACACGCGATATCAAGTAAATAACAGCATCTGGAAGCAAATAATCTCCTTGAGCCACCAGTTTCCTATACTTTGGCTTGTAATGTATAATACCGCATGGGACGTTAATATCTACGGTAGACTCCATGCGAGCTGCTCATAAATTATCCTAGAGCCTTTATAGGGCTACTATCCCCCTTCGGCTATCTAGTCCTTTTATTCTTATTCTACTAATAAATAAAACAGTGTGTTTATATGCATGTATGTATGTATGTATCCATGTATGTTCGCATAAAAATTTATACCCTCGGAGAATACTTCACCAAATTTCGTACACGTGTTCTTTGAGACCAGGAAACAAACTCTGTCGGGATGAGACACGTCTAACGGCCGCAGGAGCGGGGGTGCAAATCTTGAAACATGGAAACACTGACGATATATGCGTTGAATAAATATTTTTCAGGGTGAATTAGATTGATAGTATTTCTACCGACGTTGTTTGTGTAGAATTTCAACCACTTTTGGCATTGGAGGGGAGCACGCTTAGGGGTGGGGGTGGAGGGGCGTTACAAGAATATAACGCGAATACGACCAAAATTGGAACCAAATCGGGATTTTTAATGTCGCTGAGTTTATTTATGACAACCAGGTCAAGGCGCGCGGAGGTGGGAAGTAAGAATTTCACCTACTACTGTAAAGAGAGAAATTGGTCGATAAGATGATGGGTCTGCTGGCTGTTTACTTTTTTTTTTTGGAATCATTACGATTTTACACGTTTTCCAGATGGAAGGGACGTGGGCTAAGGTTAGGAAAGCGTTTAAAATAATTGAAAGCCAGGAAAAAAATTGAGGGTGGGGAGTACCTATTAATTTCGCGATTAATCTCGTCGGCCCCCGGGGCAGAGTTACGCCGCACCCCTGTTTCACGGCAGCCTGTTTTACTTCGTTTAGAGTGATGGCTTCATTCCAGTTGCTTCGATTACATATTTATGTGAGTAAATTAATAATGTCCACACGCAAACCCCAGGGAGTGTACCTAAATAATTATTAATCTCCCTTTAAACCCAGTCGTTGGATTTTAAAATACGGAAAAGTATCAGAAATTGTCCAGTTTTTTCATAAAATAACGTATAAATAGTCAAAAAGACAATATATTACTTAACTTAACCTCTCTATGTAAGGAGAAATCATCAGGTACGTAAAATAATCACAAATCATCATTGAAAACATGTTCAAGAGAGATAGAACCAGGTCAGAGATGTGTTTTAAAGCTCATTACTATTAGCAGGTTTCCCGCCGTTGCCCGGGTTGTTATATATCAATAAACTCCGATTTGCCTCCAATCTCGGTTCGTTTTACGTTATTTTTATGTAACCTCCACCCCAACCCCTAATCGTGCTGCCATCTCATGACGAAAGGTGTTGAAATTCTTGTGAGTTACGCTTCAGCATTGCTAGATTCTGCTTTGAAATGTTTTCGATAATCGGTTTTTGGTTCGATGTCAATAGTCGTGGCACCCATCGCGCCCAAAGCCTTTTCATGGAGGATGAAATGCAATCGTTCGGTTGAGAAGCGTACGGCATCAACTACCTCACGCGCTTTTAGCCTGCGACCTTCCATTACGATATTGTAAACTTTTTCGATGTTTTCCTGAGTGGTGACCGGGGCGAGTTTCATCTTCTGTTCTTCTACAACCTCGTTTAAATTCATTAATCCAGAGGTAAATAATATTCAAAGCTGGTACGAGTCCGCAAGAGCTTCATCCAATTCGTTTTTGATTTGTGCAGCTGTAGTGGTAGGTTTTTTTTTTAAATGATGAAGTAAAGGGATATTTTACAGAATTTAATAATCATTTCACTGAACATGAGAAAAATAAAATAAAATAAATACAAATTATGTGTGTTTAGTTAGCCGGGCAAAACAACCGGATCCCTTAATCCCAAGTTAAACCATGGTTTACGGTAATTCCCCCAGGCGCGTCAAGGATTGAGACACTTTGGCAGTTACCTCGCGTTGATCCCTGGCCGTGATCATGTGGCATCCTCGATCTCTCCGAGTCCTCTGGATGATGCAAGTTTGGAGCTGTACGTCCGTCCCTGGCGACGGTTCGTCGAGGAGTCTCCCTACACTTTCTTTACAGCCCCTTCGCTGGATGTGAAATATCGATGTTCTCGACCAATTTTGGATCGATCTTTCCTGAACCAAGAAATGTGATTGGTTCATGCAGTCACGTGTTAATTAAATTTCTGGGAATTTTGGAGAGACGTTTCCCACGGTGCAACAGTTCAGGTAACTTCCGAGGGTCAACACCGTACGTGCCTAAGACCAGACCTTAGGGATTATCTCTCCGTCAAGGCGGCGCCTGGTCAAATTCCAACTTGCCAAGCTCTCAACCCTTGCTAATATGTAATTAAATTAAAATAAAATCTATATGTATACCAATAATAAACGTATCGCGCTACAAACCCTTTAAAATGAAATTGTTGAATGACAGCCTACACATTTTACACTGCAGAAGGCTAACAGCAATAAACTACGACTGGCATATGCTTAAAACGTTTAGAAATATCTTTGAAAGGATCACGTTTTCCAACAATGACATGAATTTCCTGTCTTTTATAAAAAATTATCAGACTTATCAAACAACCCTCGTATTCTTGTATTGAAAATATTTATATTACCTTGTAGCGCGATAGTTTTATTATTGATATATATATATATATATATATTTCATTTTAGTTATTAGCAAGGGTTGAGAGCTTAGCAAGTTGGAATTTGACCAGGCGCCGCCGTGCCGGATAGATAATCCCTGCGGGCTGGAATTAGGCACGTAGGTTGTTGACCCTCGGAAGGAAGTTACCTGGACTGTCGCACCGTGGGAAACGTCTCTCCAAAAATCGCAGAATTTTAATTAACACGTGAGTGCCTGAACCAATCACATTTCTTGGTTCAGAAAAGATCGATCGAAAATTGGTCGTCAGCATCGATATTTCACATCCGGCGAAGGGGCTGTAAAGAAACTATAGAGAGACTCCTCGACGAACCGTCGCCAGGGACGGACGTACAACCCCAAACTTGCATCATCCAGAGGACTCGGAAAGATCGAGGGTGCCACATGATCACGGCCAGAGATCAACGCGAGGTAACTGCAAAGTGTCTCAATCCTTGACGCGCTTGAGGATTATCACTACAACCTGGGCTGTTAAATTTTTAATTTTTATTTTACAAAACATTTGATTTTGTTTTTTTAATATTATACATCTGAAGAGGACGCTAAAGAATAGGATAAAACGTTTATGTACAATAGTTATTTTTAAAGTTTAATGCTTATAATTAAATTCTGACTTTGGCTAACTGTATATGGATTTTGTTTACGTTTATGTTAAAGTTAGAACTATTTTAAAAGTGTCAAGCAGTTCTAATGTCTGACTTTCCTAAAGAACCCTCCTCGGTATTTTTCTTGACTTATTTGCGACTGTTGATTCTTCGCTGTAGATGGTAGTGACGTCACACGACTGGGCCTCCCGAGAGCGCCTAATGGGAAGTCGCCACGTCAGTTACGGATATAACACAGAAACCAGATTTTCCCAGGGAATGATGAAGCCTCGAGGGTTCACTATCATTTTTCTTTCGGGAGTTGTAAAACCTTTTTTTAAAAAAAATAACAGTCCAGGTAATATAATTATTTTAGTACAATTATACGATAGATGTTTGATAGGTCTGGTAAATAATTATGAAAGAGCGGGGAAATTAACTTTCTGAGTAAAAGCGCGTGCAGAGCGTCGCAAATGGAGGGGTCGTCACATTCAGATCGATATCATCCCGGCGTTTCTATGGTGATTCAAAATCAAATCATCCCACTAACACGATTTTGTCCGTCCACAGTCACGGCAGCAGCAAATGGCTTGATTGAAGGGTCGCTAGAAGGGGGTGCCATTTGGCACGTCACCTCAATTAGAAGGGGGGGGGGGTGCTATCACACACGAGGAGTAGCACGGGGGCCTAAGACAAACGGCTGTTAAATCAATGATTCACTGTTCAGCAAACCGGGTCAGAGCACAACGTTTACGACACGACTGTCATCACCTCCGTCATCTGGTCGTGCCGACTGTTCTAAATAGTACTTTATCCCAGATATTTCTCTATGCTGTTTTAGTGGGATTGTCAGTCAGTACTATTTGCTCGACAAAAAAAAATTCATTCAATAAAAAAGGTAAACCATAAAGTCCTCTTAAATCATCTCTCCGTAGTAGTCATTATAATAATAATAAGGTCCGTTACACATTCAGCGATTATTATCGTGACAATAATTTATCGCTTACGCCGTAATAGCAGTAGTCCAGTAGCTTGCGCACTGGTCAGTAAATAATCGGGGCGGTAAAATTGTCGCGGGCGACAGCTTGAGGAGTCGCTCAATACCTCTAGCGCGCAGCGATAAATTTATCGCCAATTTCAACTAGTAGCTAAAGTAACTCATTGCATGTTTAATGCATCTAGCGCGCAGCGATAAATTTATCGCCAATTTAAACTAGTGGCCTAAGTAACTCAATGCATTTTTACAGACAGGGCGGTTTTCTACTGATAGAGTTATTTGAATTTTCGTATGGGAAGGTTGTTCTTTGCAATCCTATCTTTCGTGTCCTTTTCTTTTTGCCTATTTCGAATATTAATAATTTGGGTGACGTCATAGATAATGACATCATAGATAGATGGAAAGAAAGACCTGTGTTATGGCATTAAAACCTGAACATATTTCGCGCCATCCTTCCTCAACTCTTCAAACAGCGTGTAGAAATCTCCAACCTCCTCTCTTCTTTCATTAATTGAACCCAAATTAGTTGAATTTTTTCTTCTCATTTTCATTCGACGACGAAATAACAGTAATGCTAGAATCTTGTGTCTGTTCATTTCGAACTACACTGTTCACAGCACTCTCAACTGAGAATCGTACAACGGGAAATTTACTGCCGCGATAATAATCGCTGAGTGTGTGATATTCCCAATTTTTGAAACTTAGACGATAATTTTACCATAACGATAAAAATCGTCGAATGTGTAGCGGGCTGAACATTAACTATTCATTCTTTAAAATATCTGCTTTAAAAAATCTGTACAACACATTTCTTAGCCAGTCCGGTTATACTAATTAAATCATAAACACATCACTTTCGTTCTATTAATATATATATATATATTAAACGTAGTATTTTATTAAATGTTATTTTCGTTTGTATTATTTAAAATAAACTTTTTCTATTTCTTATTTTACTTTTACATTCTGAACAATATCTACGTTTCTAAACCATTCATCAGATTGCAATGAAACTCTGGCGAGGTTTTCTTAAGGTTTCTGTCAGCCTTTGGAAGCCTTAGGAAACTCCCAAGCGGTGAACGAGGGAGGAATTGAAAACATAAAAAAAAAAACATGCTAGAACGGCCCATATTATAAGCAAATAATTAGTTTTCGTGGTTTATGAGATTAATTGTTCGTATCCGGAATTTTTAAGTGTATAATTTCAACGCCTTAAAGCACCAATAAGGGAGGGGGTGGAGGGACGTTTCATAAAAATAATGCGAAATAACTCGGATTGGTGTCAAATATAGGGTTATATAACTCACTGAGTTTAATTCGGACATTTAGAATACTGCTTAGGATGTAGTTCATCCTCCAGGAGTGGGGGTTGAACCGCGTGAAACAAATTTTCGTTTACAATCTTTAATTAGTAGACCAATTTCTACTAAACTTTATACACATGTTACTTATCATCCAGGAACAAACACTGAGGGGTTAATTATCCCTTCCGATGGCGGGAGAGGGGTTTGCTGTGGGGTCGCGGCTTTCCCCTCTCCGTGCCTTGACCAGTTTAGGAGGCAGCTGGCCGACTATTCCAATAGAAATAGCGGACAACTCTTACCGTATGCCCAGCTTGTCATATAGCTGTTATTTCGGTGGCCACCACACACTAGTGAGAAATTTCTTTTACCGCGAGCTATAAAGGATGTTTGGGGATTGTTACCAGACTCCACGTTAGCAAAACCACGGTGGGTTCATCTCACTTTGCTAGCGCAGTCGAAACTCTGAACTGGTTTTAGAGGGACACCTTTACAGTTCATGTGAACAGATCTAGAATAGGCAAATCCTCTAGGGATTTGGGTTGGAGCGAGAGAAATTTAAAAAAATTCGTAAACAGGCCATTATTAGCTTCGAATAAAATGTTTCCAGGGTCGCTTAATTACCTAGTGAAATTCTAGATTTTTTAAGTGCCTAATTTTAAAAGTCAAGGGAGGAAATCACTACTGTGGTGCGGTTGGTTGTGGAAGGCGTTTACATAAAAATGCAAAACAGACCGAGATTGCTGTCGATTCATAGGTTATAGGAGTCGCTGAGTTTAATTCTCGCATTAACCAGGATGGTTAATAAAATTTTATGTTCCTCGTTGTGGAGGTGGAAGTGGTTAAGAAAAGTTACCCGGAGTAGTTTTGACCCTTGTAGGGTACCGGGTGTATTTTTCATTCTCATAGGATACGGATATTTTGGTCCCTCTGTAGGTAAATGTATTTTTTTTACCCCTTTAAGGTAACGGGAATGTTTTTAGATTTTATTAAGTTATCCAGTAGTTTACACTTTTAATTCGGCGTGATTTTTAGACAACCGTAATTTATGTATAGGACAATTTACGAGTTGTCAAAGTACCGACAGTCATCGTCGTGTTTTATTAGAAGTTAGCTGCCGAGGGCTTAGGTCGGGGTGGGGAACGTAAATAGGTAAATGTTCCAAACACTGGCGTTATTGATGCTGGTTAAATGAAATGTTTACCAAGAGGTTAGTGTCGAATCAATTCCCTACTCCGGGATAATTTAAATAAATACCCAGGCAACGCCGTGCACTCAGAAAGTAATTAATAATTTTTACTGTTTTTGGTAAATGAATAACCAAGCCGAATTTGCCTGAAATTTATTATAATAAAATTAAAAAATTCGTACCTATTAAAAAATAAAATTTGGCCACAGTCTGGAAGCTGGAAACCGTTTTTCTAAACATCTAAAATTGATTAATATGACCATATTTTATATATACATGATATCATGTTTTTTGTTCGCAAATATGAAACTTATACTGACATTTGACACTGCAGCCTTCTATGTGTGTAATTTTAAGTTTTTTTATCTGGTCCACCAATACAGAGATATTGCGAAAATTAAATTTTTTAAAAGGGAGTTATTGGAAAAGGGTAAATGTGCTACTATTGATAGTTTATGTAAAGTATCTGCCGTACCAAGAATACTTTTGAGTCTCCAAAAATATTGAGGCTCGCAATCTGTTTCTCTTTCGGGAAATTATCCCTCGAATATTAAATTTCCTTCATTTTGCAACCGATAAGTTTGCGTTACACAGAATACATGAAAATAAATACTGTAAGATGTGGAAATAGGTCTGAATGCACTGAACACGATGCAGTTTATAAGGAAAGGATAGGACAACCCAGTGATGGGTAATTTAGAAATTTGTAGAAATTATTGCAGAGGCGGAAAACAGCATGTCGTGAATAGGAAAATACAATCCACTATTTTTAAAACGGGACACAGTAAAAATTAAAAACAAAATTAATTTTGAGCTACCGAAACATAAGGAGAATGTACCGACAAAATATTAATTATTTAAAGAGACGCTGCGACAATCGATATTTGTAATATAACTAGCTGGGTGCGCAGAATTACCCGACGATTAGCCAAGAAGCTACTTAACCTCCCTCTGCAGAGGGGATGATAATTTCATCAGTGGCCTTATAGAAGCATTTACACTCCAGATGTTCGCTTTCTGTATTTGTTTACGTGAGGGGCGCAAGTTGTGGGGGTTTCAGGGTTCACTGGAGTTTATTGACTTTGATAGGTTGGATGGAACTGGGGTGTGAGGCCTGAGGGTGTGATGATGGGGTGTCAGAGTGTTATGGGGGGAGGGGATGAGTAACATGGAACGTTTTCTTTTGAGACGACGTGAGTGTAGTGGAGGGGGGGCGTTTCTGTCGAATTTCTGGATCTTGGTGTCAGGATGGTTCAAGGTATCTTTACGGAATTGGTGATTAAAGAGTTGATATTGGGAAATTTAATATCGTGGTGGATGATGGAATTTCAGAGGCACCAGGGAGAGTTGGTAATGGTGCGCAGGAATACGTTTTGTTTTGATTTTGGCTTGTCATATAGAAAGAAGGAA
Source organism: Zhengitettix transpicula (assembly GCA_037074705.1). Classification (NCBI taxonomy): domain Eukaryota; kingdom Metazoa; phylum Arthropoda; class Insecta; order Orthoptera; family Tetrigidae; genus Zhengitettix; species Zhengitettix transpicula. The sequence continues at coordinate 9,312,426 of CM073596.1, read as the reverse complement.
AGAAGAAGGTGTAGACAGGGTAATCCACATAGTGACAACTCCCCTCTTATAGCATAGGAAAAGGAGTGCTGAAAGGTAGAGGAAGGTAGCTGAGGGTTTACTACGGCCCCCCAGCTATAGTTTAAGCATCCTACCCGGCAATTCGCCTAAAAGTGATGCAAGGAAAACCGTAGATAAACCGGCATAAGGTAGGTCGGGAATTTGGTACTTGTCCCACGCCCTTCCAATGGCGGAACAGGGGTTTGCTGTGGGTTCGCAGCTTTCCCCTCTCCGTGCCTTGACCAGTTTAGGAGGCAGCTGGCCGACTATTCCAATAGGAATAGCGGACAACTCTTACCGTATGCCAAGCTTGTCATCTAGCTGTTATTTTGGTGCTCACCACACACCTGTAAAAAATTTCTTTCACCACGAGCTTTAAAGGATGTGTGGATTTTGTTACCAGACTCCACGTTAGCAAAACCTCGGTGGGTTCGTCTCACTTTGCTAGCGCTGTCGAAACTCTGAACTGGTTTTAGAGGGACACCATTTACAGTTCACGTGATCTGATCTAGAACTTTTGATTGGTTCCTCGCTTTCTTTAAATGGGTCTTCACTTGGGAGAGGGTTTTTCTCTCCAACTTCAGGGTCACTTTCAGTTTTCCGTTCAGCTACGACCAGCTTGCAATTAGGTAGGTAACACTCAGTCTTTTTCTTTTTTCTTTAACTCCATAGCACTACTCTCTCTTTTGTCTTCATGTCTCTAGAAGGCACTGTCATAAATCCCACGTTATCGACTTTCCTATTTTCTTATCCTTTCGACACCGAAGAAGATACGGCGCTGGATTTTCCGCCGACCTGTTCCTCCACACATTTCCATGACTTAACTAAAAATAATATTCCTTTACGTCCTTCTTATTTCGATCTGTAAGTTTTAGCAGGTACGAAATATTACAAGCTGCCTGTGTTTTCACTGTTACTCCCAATATTGATGAAGCGTAGGACCAGGTGGGCGTTTCGTGCTGATGGTGAGTGGGACTTTTCTGTTTATGAGCGGACATAGGGTTCTGAATTTAACGTGGATTTTGGACAGAAGGTGCGGTTTCCATGAGAGATTTGAATCAAAGATAGTTGATTTCTATTTTTGTGAGTTGTTTAGATAGACGGGGATTTTGGGAGGAGGGTTTTTGGTGGGGTTGATGCTGATTCGCCATTTTTTGGACAAATGCTGTATGTTTGTGAGCTCTGATGGATATTGGAGGTTGATAGGAGACGGCAATGGCGTCTGCAAAGATGATTCTGCTAATGTCGGGGTGTTGTGGGATATCGTGGGAGATGTTTTATAGGAAGGGGGAAATAACGCTTCCTTGGAAGATGCCTGCAGCGATATGGAGAGATGATTATATCTTTTCACGGAGAATGTTCTGTTGGAGAGGTAATTGACGAGTATTCTGTAGTGGGTTTACGATAACAGAACTGGGATGTAGTTGTAGATTTATTAAATGATGAAGAAAAGGGATATTTAACAGAATTTAATAATCATTTAACTGAACATGAGAAAAATAAAATAAAATACATACAAATCATGCGTGTTCAGTTAGCCGGGCAAAACAATCGGATCTTTTAATCCCAAGTTAAACTACGGTTTACGGTAATTCCTCCAGGTGCGTCAAGGATCGAGCCACTTGGCAGTTACCTCGTATAGATCTCAGGCCGTGATCATGTGGCACCCTCGATCTCTCCGAGTCCTCTGGAAAACTGCAAGTTTGGGGCTGTACGTCCGTCCATGGCGACGGTTCGTTGAGGAGTCTATCTACACTTTCTTTACAGCCCCTTCGCTGGATGTGAAATATCGATGGTCTCGTTAATCTTTTGATCGATCTTTCCTGAACCAAGAAATGTGATTGGTTCACGTGTTAATTCAATTTCTGGAATTTTTGATGAGCCTTTTCCCACGGTGCGACAGTCCAGGTAACTTCCGAAGGTCAACACCGTACGTGCCTAAGTCCAGACTTTAGGGATTATCTCTCCGTCACGCCGGCGCCTGGTCTAATTCCAACTTGCCAAGCTCTCAACCCTTGCTAATATCTAATTATATTAAAATGAAATATATATATATACATATATATATATACATATATATATATATACACACATATATATCAATAATAAAACTATCGCGCTACAGAACAAATCAGGAGCTTAGAGACCTGTGATAAAAACTGCTCGAGTGCGTTGGCTGGGACACGTACATCGGATGGAGAATACAAGAGAACCAAATAAAGTTCTGGAGGGGCATCCAGGTGGCAGAAGATACAGAGGTAGACCAAGAAAGCGTTGGTTTGAAGAAGTGGAGAATGACCTACGCGCTATGGGAATCACGAGATGGAGAACCAAGGAAATGGAAAGAGAGCTTTGGAAGAAGATAGTTGCGGAGACCAAGGTTCTACAATATACTCGCATCAAAGGGTCAGTCAGTCTGTAGTGGGTGTCGTTTACGTGGTCTTTATTTCGGATAGAAGGGAAGGGTGATGGATTTTTGACAATGTCTATAATAGTGGTGATGCAAAATTTGCGTTTTCGAAGGAGTTGCTTATGAGGTTGGGAGAGGGAGTATAATTAATGGGAGCAAGAATGTTTTGGGCGAAAACAGAATCGAATCATACACTTGGAAAAATATACTCGTTCCCCTAATACAGCCAAAAATACACGCTCAGTTCCCATCTGGCCGGGACGGGAATTTCCGTCTTAAGGAAGGCGTCACCGTGGTAGTTAAATCAGGGAAACAGACTGCCACCATTTCGCCCGCACCACTATTCGCATCCAGGAAACCACCGTCACCGCTCACGATCCGGTGCGTCAGGAAACCTTCCTGTTGCGGTGCGGAATGGGGTTTGGCTTTGGGAAACCCCACGCAGTCTCCCACTGGGGAGGGGTTGTTAACGGCCGCCACTGACTAGCGCGTCCAACCCGATACCTTGCCGAGTGGATTAAAACGCCCCTTGCTCTCAAGAGACGTCAAGCATCCCTCCACCCCCAATAATAACACATGATAACGGTGGTACACCGGGAAAACCTAAGTTCCTTATAGCCCATTTTTTATATAAAAAAAGAACATTACAATTTATTTATTGAAATATCAATATATAATTGTGTAATGGTATTTTATCCACACTAATTTAGTTTTAAATCGATTTGTGGGAATAAGCGGGGAAAAATAGGCTCAGCCGGTGTGAAGTTATGGAGGTCCCTTCCTTGCCATATTTAACCTCTATAGGAAAGTTTATTCTCTTCACCTCGAGTTTCGGTGACTGTGGTGCTGTTTTCTTTGCACAGACGATCAAGAAGTTGCTCTCTCCGAAGAGCTTGGCGAAGATCAGGTCGTCCATGGGCGACAACACCTTCCTAGGCAACAGCTCCATGTACCTGGGCGACCGTCCTCTACAGTTACCACCGCAGGACTCTGAAGGCAACAGCGTCGTCGTGCTCGCGGACAACGGCGACATTGTCATCGCCACCAGCTCCCTCAACTCCAAGTAATATTAACACGACAGTTACAACTATAAATAATCTATATTTATATGCATACATTCGACACTGAAGGAGTCCCAAAAAATGTGGACGAAACATTGTACTGAAATATTCTTTATTTTAATCATTTAATATTTTTTGACATATTGGCTGTGTTATTTATTTAATACTGAAAAGTAACTAATTAAATCTCTCTCTCTCTCTCTCTCTCTCTCTCTCTCTATATATATATATATATATATATATATATATATATATATATTGTAATGATTTGCCTTTTATTACTTAATTAAAAAAATAAACTTTATTACAAGAAACTACAAAAAATACAAAAATACATTAAAAAATATTGTTGGGCGCCAGCATATATACATTGGTCTGCATAAAATTAAAATTAGCTCCGGCTTGATAAAAAAAAGTTCTCCTTCTCAACAGGGTAATGTGGGCGGTTCGATGGCTATTCAAGAACAGAGTCCATTTCCGCACTGTGTAAAAATTCTACTTTTGAAGGCACTTTACATAAATTGTGATGCTTACTTTACTTGTGGCGTCAGCCGATTTGCAGTGGTCTCGTAGTAAGAAACTAAAGGCAAGCACACGTGCACGCCTAATGTATTCCTACTCTGGCCTCCTCTGCCCCGCGGCCACTTAAGGTTGTTGTTCACTACAATATATATATATATATATATATATATATATATATATATATATATATATATGAATGTCTGTCTGTGTGTCCCCTATGCACTTCTAAACCATTCATCCGATTGCAATGAAACTTTTGTAAGTTGTGCGCTCCCCCGCCAAAGTTTGTCGGGTTTTCGAAGCGTTAAGGACATCCCAAGAGGTGAACGGGGTTGACATTTAAAAAAATGCTAAAACGGCAGATATTAGCGTCGATGCGATTAATAATTTCCATCCAGGTGCTTTTAATGTATAATAAAAATAACGCGAAACAATGCAGATTAGTTTCAAATCCAAGGTTATAGACGTCTATGACTTATATTCTGACATTAACTTTGTGATGTATGTTATAGTTAAAACTCTAGGTGTAGGGGTGGGGGAGGATGTGGGTGAAAGGACGTTACATAAATTAATGATTAAACAAGGAAGACTTGGGTTATGAAAGTTACTATACTGGTTAAGATGTAGTTAGGACCCCAGGTGTGGGGGTGGAAAGGGGTTAAACAAATTTCCATTTACTATCTTAAATGCATAGACCAATTTCTTCCAAACTTTATACATGTGTTACTTACAATCTAGGAATACACGCCTACCACTTCTACGGGTGGGGTGGACGGGGTGTAATTTTAAAACATTCCTAAACAGCCATTAGTAGCCTTGAATAAAACGTTTCCAGGGTCACTTCATTTGATAGTGTCATTCTAGTATTTTTAAGGGCATAATTTGAAGTACAAAAGGCCAGAAGTGAAGCAGTACTATGGTGCAGGTCATGGTGCAAACAAGACCGATGTTAGTGTTGATTCCGGGGTTATAGGAGTCGCTGAGTTTAAATCTTGCATTAATCTTGGTGATTGATGATATTTTATGTTCCACTTCATAGAGGTGGTATCAATTGAGAAAAGGTACTAGGGAAATTTTTGATTTTCTTAGGGTATGAGCTATATTTTTGTCTCTATGTTGTTAGATGTTGTATTTCTTTGCTCCTTTTATGTACGGGAGCAGAGTTAGCCTTTATTAAGTTATTGAGTATTTTTTACTGTTTTAATTCATCGTGGATTTTATACACTTTATTTTATGTAGTAGGATAGTTTCTGAATAATTTCAGTCATTGTCGTGGTTTATTTCAAGTTGCCGAGTGATTAGGTCTGGGAGGGGAACATAAATGGGTAAATGTTCCTAGCACTGATGCTATTGGTTAAATGAAATGTCTACCAAGAAGTTAGTGTTGAATCAATTCATACTCCAGATTAATTTAAATAAATATTCAGGCAACGGCTAGCACTCGGCCAGTATTTAATATATAGTAAATATTTATTGATTTACTACCATTTTAATACTTAACAAGAGATCACGATACTTTATTTTTGGGGCATCTTCAGGTGATTAAGATTGAACAAATGCAAAATAAAACATCTCAATTGGTTAATTTGAAGAAGTATTTCTCTCTTATGATAACTTTTTTATTAATGAGTTTAATTTCAGTAATGCACTCCAGTCAGTGGTGACCATTAAAATATTTATTTGTTTCTCACTTTGCAGATTCTCATTGTAAGTTAAGATTATTTTATAATTTTTACATTAAAAATATTAAGTTTATATAACAGATGCTAAATTACAATTTCTGTACCATATGTAGAGTCAAAAATTCTGAACAAACAAGGAGTTTTATTCTTAAAATTAACAATTTGACATATTTTTGTATTTTATACCTTGTATCAAATTGAAGAAGGACCAAAATCAGGGTTGAAACTGTGTTTTTTTCAAATATGTAAATGAGACTAATTATATTAATGTTTTCTGACTTTCTGATGTTATTTACATTTAATTTAGTTCACAGTTACGTTAATAAAAATAAAACAGCCAATTAAGTCATAGAAAGTAATGGACATTTAACATACTATAATTAAAAATTTGAATTTTATCTGACTTGTATGAAATATAATTAGTGAACATTTGTCATAAGTCAGAATTTGTTCAAAGAACATTAGAATTTTCAATAAGCTTAATTATATAATGTTTCGTCCTTTAGTTTAAGGAATCATTCAGATGTATACTATAAAACAATTAAAATATCTTGCAAATTTGGATAAAAGGATGTAACAGAAAAAAAAATTATACATACTCAATCAACTGCAAAATTTAGCTTATTTTAATGTTATATAAATAATTTCTGACTTAGACCAATTTTCACTAATTACATTTAATATACTGAGAATTCCAATTAAACACAATGTGTTTCATCCCAACTTTTGGAACATCTACAGGTATTACATTAATAAGAAAAGAATTAAATTAATATTAATCAGTGAAAAAACACACAAAAAAGCAATTGTTTTGATGTTAACTGTAAATAGATTATAAACTTATAGTAGTTTGAATAATTGAATTATTGTTACAATAAATTGCATATAATAATAAAATATAAAGCAATTGTGATTTAAGGAAGTACAAGAAAATCAGTTTATTACTTTCCCTTTCCTTATTAAAGTATAGACCAATGATTTTTCTCAAAGTTGGGATGAAACATACTTTTCCTCAACATCAATATAATTCTCAAATTTAACAGCATCCAAATTTTCAGTTTTCATTGACAAGTTTATTTATTTTGTTTGTACTTAATAACTTCTAATGCTCTCTCCTCAATCATCGTATCACCTGCAATTATTGCAAGAAACATTATTTTGGAATAAAGTTATTTTTAATTAATTTATAAAGTATCTGTATTAAATGTATAGTAATTATATAAATAAATAGACAAATAACTGAATAAATAATACCAATCCTTGTGGCCATGCTTCAAAAATTTAAGAGTCACATATAAAGCACAAATCACCTGAAGAAGGTAAAAAGGATAGCAGAAAAGTTTAAGTATATGGTACTTCCTTCATCACTTAATTTTGTCTACTATCTAGATATTTATATATAAAATTTAACATTTTTTCTTGCAAAACAAATTTGGATTTTATATTAATAAATAATGTATGTTTTTCCAACTCATAACAAAGAAATTACATGGCCAATTTAAGACAGTTCAATTTAAAACACACACAAAACCTACACAAATTGATGGACATTTTCAAGTGCAGCAAAATAAAGATACTGAGAAATGTTAACCTGGGGTCCCATGTATTCAAACCAACCAAATATAATGACAAAGAGACAGGACTTGCAAAATATGCATTTTACGAAGTTCTTCAGTGTCACTCCGGACATTAATATAATTGTTCTTCTTAATTCTAATGTTGATAATTTCCGATATCAGTCTGCAAAAATATTTAGTTTCAATGTCAAGAATCCTGACATCCATCCAGTTGAGGTTATGATTATTTAAATAAATAATTTAAAATAACCTAATGCTTACCAGAGGGAAATATTTAATTTCTTTATTCTTGTCTTCGTTTTACCTATATACACACAAATGCAATCCTTGCATTCAATTTTGAAAACAACAAAATGAATAAGTTGGAACTTTTGTAGATAATGCCAATAACATATTGGTGGAGTAGTTTTGTTATGTCATTATGTAGATCATTATAATATGGAAATACTATCTTGATTCTGGGGGCATTGAGGTGCTGGTGAATCATACTGGAATAATGTAATAATTTATTGAGTAAGTTGATGATACTAATGATTATAAAAGAAAGAGGATAATAATTACTTAATATAATGTTAGCAATGTATAGATTTTTGGAGTGAAGAATGGGATCTGAGAGAAGTATGGCCCTGACAATGACATTAAGAATCATAGTATTTTTTTGGATGATGGCGTGATTAGAAAAGTAATATAGGACAAATACAGAAAAGGTTGGTTTTCCATACCAATTAATCAATAATTTTAAATTTTTAACTGAAAGAGTAATGTGTTGACACCATTTTCAACTGTAAATTTGGAGTCGTGAATCATACCTAACTTACTCAGTATATTTATTTTGCTTCACTTCAAAAGGTCGACCAATTAGTGGAGAAAAATTGTGTTTTTGTGTTAAATTTAAAAAATTTGTAATTTTTGAAAGATTATGAATCCAGCTAAAATTGGTCTGTGAAGTGTACCTTTCATCCTCCAGATTTGGGTCTGGGATAATGTCCGACGCCGTGGGCTGCATCTTCAACAACCAGCTGGACAAGTACCGAGAACTGGAAGACATCGAGTCCATCGCTCAGCCACCTCTGATGAATGTGAGCTTCCTCCTGCAGGATTCAGATAGAAGGATTCCTAACTCAGCTGCGCCATTGCTGCTGGAGGACAAGGACGCCCGCTACGGGGTCTTCATGGTCGCAGGCTCCGGAGGGACGCACGTCTCCACCTCCATTGTCCAGGTCAAGTTTAAGTGTATTCAAATAGCATGGGGGTTACTTCTAGTTAAGAACATGAACCATTCATCTTATTACAAGAAATACTGTTAAGAATGTTTTGCTCAGCCTCATAAATTAGACAAGTATTACTATAACATTTTTTCACTTGTCCAAAACATACAATGCAGCCCCATCCATTACCCTGTTTTGCCTGGCTAGGCTTGTAGAAAGCTATTTTCATTTGGTTACTTATGAGTGTGTAATATGAAAACAAGAAACATATTTTATAATTAGTTTATCATTACTATGTTTATAAAATAGAACATTTTTTAAAAATACTTATTTTCTTTTGGTATAATTTCCATTACTGATTCTTTTTATTTAGAGTTGTTATTGTAGTTTTTCCTTGTCTTTTAAAAGGCTCTCTTCTGTAGAATTTTAGAATGGAAACATTTAGTAGTTGTCCCGTTACTGACATGTGACCTGAATGATCGACAAACTTTGGCTACAAAACATTCTTTTTTATTATTTGTCATTCATCAGGAGCTTCCACATGACTCCCTTCACTCAGGAATGGTAATCAAAGACTATATTTGAGAATTTTGCCTGTATGCTAGTTCTTGTCTCCAACAGGCATCTTTATAGATAAGTTTCTTCAATGGTTTGCCCCAACACTGACTTCATCTGCACGATTTAGTCCAACAGCTATTTTATAGCCTGGATTCCTCATGCAATGGGGGCTACAGACTTTTTCTTCTCATCATCCTTTCATCTATTCTAATAAGAGCCATGGGTTAAATCTTATTCTATAACCCAAAAAAAGTTCTTTTAGAAAATTTGTTACCAACAACATAATAGCCTGTGACAAATAGTTGGCAGCTTTGCAGTTAACCAACTGATGCTTCTGGCCAACTTTTTCCATCAGATTGTCTTGGTAATGATAATGTTGATGTTACAGTCCGTGGCCAACCACCTCCTGTTTGAGGAAAAGCTGTCAACGGCCGTGGATCTTCCGCGGATTCACCAGCAACTACATCCAGATGTTGTGCTGTACGAGGAAGGATCAGACATGGTGAGGGAAGCTCATACAAATGCATTTAATATTTAGTAAATACCTTCATTGTAGTCAAATCATAGTGGTGCATTTTATAGTACTTTATTACATGTACACGTAATCTATCTTCTAATAAATAAAACTGTTTGTTTGTTGGTCCACATGTTCATTTTGAACAGGACGTGTCTCACCCCAACAGGGTTTGATTCCTGGTCACACAGAACACTTGTGTAAAATTTGGTGGAATTTTCTCCATGGGTGTATATTTGCATGTGGAACATATACTGTGTTATTTGGTTAAATTGTACTCCTCGGAGTGGGACTGGAAGGGGAAAAAAATGTTCCACTTAAAATCTTAAACATGTGCAGCGAATTAGACCAAATTTTGTACTAATGTTACTTATGATACACCATAAACACTAGATTGGTAAAATGCCCAGGCATTTTGAATTGCAGGTTTCTTTAGTCTATCAGCCATTACGGTGACTCTTTTTGGCTCTCTTTGGAAGTATTTTTGCCTGACTTAATGTACCATGAGTATTTTTGATTCTGTTAACCTACCAGGAGTGTTTCTAACTCTTTTAGGGAGAAACATAAAATTAATTTTTGTTAATAAACATTGTCATTTTCTGTCTCAAGGCCGTGTATTTATTGATTTAATTGTCGATTGTGGTTGCAGAACCTCGTGGATGGTCTGAAGGAACGCGGTCACATGGTGCAGAAGATTTACAAGCTGAACGCCATCTTGTCCGCTGTGAGGAAGATGAGGGACGGATCTGTCATTGCCACCTACGACCGTCGAGGAAGCGGCTACGCTGACGGCTTCTGACCAATATGGTTCCCACTCTGACCGTCAAGTCCTGTCAAGTTACTGTGAAAATAAACAACCAGGAACTAAGAACCACAGCTTTCGATTACTTACTCACTGGCTCCTCTGCTTTCCCCTCTGGTAGGTATTCCATTGTCAGACAAGAAGAAGAACCAGAAAAAGAGAGATTAATAAGAAAGTAGAGACACAGCAGAGAGGAAAACTGAGTAATGGAGGTCAATGTAAAAACGACAAAGGAAGAAAAGTCAAGAAAGTTGTCCTTACTCTCCATGGCTAGGTCTTGATGAGTTGCTGTTGGAAACGTCAGAGTATTTTGTACAATATCCTTATTTGCGAGACTTCCTCCCTGTCAGCTTCACTCAATAAACATAATCAGTCTGCCTTATCTTTCTTGCATCTTACTGCCTTATACTTGTTTCTTACCATTCCTCCTTTGTTCTTCTTCACTTTCCATGGTTCTCCTTACGTATCTTTTAGCCCAGATAATGTAGAATTGTACCTCATCCAGGCTAATATCAATAAATACCCTGGGTGAAAAGAAAGAAAGCTAAGTCAATAGGTTAATTTTACCTTACATGTAGTGAGAGGTTTACTTTAGTGCAGTCACACTACATTACACACTTGAACAAGGTAAGTTACAGGTGTTGGGTTTCTGGTAAGTGAATCAGCGTTCAAGCGTTCACTAATCTTGCCATCAAATAGTGATTTTCAGGTACCATTACACAAACAGCACTGAATTTTTAGCACCTTATTTTTAACCCTTATGGTACCTGTGTGCCATAAGAATAAATGATTTATTGTAATTAGAATTATTAATTTATTTATCAAGACCTGTTTTTAGAAGTTTTTTGATCCATAACTCTTGTCCTTGAAAACAGATATTGATAAATAAATTAATGAATGAAGTCTTCTTCTTGGGCTTCTAACCGAGTAAACAATGGTATTCATGACGTTTTGATGTTGTTCACTGCCATCATATTCTAGCAAACTTTGCTCAGTTAGAATCCAGAGAAGACTTTACTCATTCTCTACACTGAGAAAGGCTATTTTCTTTATTAAATAAGGTAATAATTAAATTTATAATTTCAATAAATAATTTATTCTGCTTCCATACACATCCAATAAGGTTGTGAATAAGCTGTGAAAATTTCAGTGCTGTATATATAATTGTTTCTGAGAAAAAGGTACCTAAAATCACTATTTTAATATTGGCGAGATAGAGAGGGCCTTCTAGGGTTGTAAACACTTGACAATCTGAACTCGATGGGGTTTGTAATGGAAAACCAGAATGAGTGGTCATCACTCACAGCTCCTGGGTTTGAGCTCAGCCTGTTCGAAACATTTGTTTTTCAAGTGTGGCCTTTATTCAAACCATCCAGGGAAGAAACGGGCCTACTCGAGGGTAGAGGAGCCTGTCACAAGGATATCAATGCCCCCAGTATCAATATAGTATTTCCATATTATAATGATCTACATAATGACAACAAAATTGCTGCTCCAATATAATATTGGCATTATTTACAAATTTCCAACTTGTTGGCACGTTATGTGAAGAATGATTAGGACCCCTTCATTCCTGAGGATACACATTTTGTAGTGTACAAAATTGAATGCAGTGGTGTGTATTTCTCATTTACTTATTTCAATTCATTTACGTATATTTCTATCCACGTATGTCCTTTGTAGAGGGGACTGATGGAAATTAAAAAATCTAAATCATATTTGAATAATAACTTCAATACCATTTATTTCTCTCCTAAATTTCTAGAGTCACAATTTTAACACACACTTATTGGATTTTATATTTCAGAATTAACTGCTTACTTTGTTAAATAAAATAAATAATTTCTGTTTGATACTTACTGCCTGTACATAAATTAAGATTATAAATTATTTAACAATCCAAATTTGTTAGAAATATATTTAAAAATAATTAAGAAGACTAGAACATTTCAAGAAATAAATAATATTAAAAGTTTTACACATAATTTGCATTGTAAATATCATGTTTATAAAGCAATGTTCTCTCTGAATGAACTAAGATACCGAGTTTGTAAATTTTTTATTGTTCTAGTTTTTTATTTTATTTAATACTAGCAGTGTGTCCGGCGTTGCCCGAGATGTCATTTATTCATAATCCCAGATATGACACCAATTTCTGTTGCTTTTGCGATATTTTTATGTAACGCTCCTCGAACACTATCCCTAAATGTGCTCGCCTCCCATTCTAAATGTAGATGACGTCATTGACCAAATACATCGGTCGTTTAAGATACAGTTAAATATGCCGTTCAAGATTCAGTAAAATATAACAAACCAAATAAAGTAGAATATGTCGTTTAAGATACAGTTGAATATGCCGCTCAAGATTCAGTAAAATATGCCAAACCAAATACAGTAGAATATGTCGTTGAAGATACAGTTGAATATGCTGTTCAAGATTCAGTAAAATATGCTAAACCAAATACAGTAGAATATGTCGTTGAAGATACAGCTGAATATGCCGTTAAAGATTCAGTAAAATATGCCAAACCAAATATTTTTATAGGAGAGACTCGTGCAGGGCTAGGATTCCCGGAGCTGGGAGCAATAAGCCTGGTCTCCTAAACTAAGAGTTTATTCCACCACGTGGTGCGACTCTGGCCGTTGTCCGGAAGCACAGGTAAGTGTCGCGCGAGAGCCGGGAACAGAATGGGCTCTCTCCGCGTGCACGCTGTAGGTGCTCGGTAGGGTCCCGTTACTTGGTGGGGAGCATTGTTTGCATCCCCTAACGGGACCCTCTTGCTTGCATGGGGACACGGAATATTCGTCCCCACACCAGCCACCCGTTAAGAGACGGAGTCAGGATATACGTTTTGTGCCAGAGTCGCATTACAATACAATAATAAATTTTTGTTCATAATTTTTACAAAACAATATACAGAATATTTACAAAAAAAAAATAATAATAATGTGCGAAATGTTCTACGGCGTGGGCGAGTAGCGGTCCGGGGCACGGGCCCGGCGACCCGAGCGAGTTGGCGGCGCTGCTAGGCGATGCGGGCGAGGCCAGTCTCTTTGCGCTGGCGTGGAGAGAGCGTCGCCTGTGGTGCCACCGGGCTGTCGTTCGTGGCTGCCGGCGCTATGCTGGGGGGCCCAACTGCTTCCTCAGGGCGCAACATGAAGGCCGGTTTTACCCTGTCCAGTGAAACTCGTGTTTCTCTGCGACTTGTATGCAACACGCAGGTTTTCTCGTCCCTGCTGACGATGCGGTAGGGTCCCGTGTAAGGCGTACAAAGGGAGGCCTTTATACCGTCGTCACGGAGAAAAGCATGGGTGCAAGTCGCCAACTCCTTGAACACGAAGCTTCCTGGTCGGGAGCGTCGCCAAGCCGGTGTGGGCCGTATGTTTGTTGTTGCCTGGCGGACCCGCTCGATGAGTGACGTCGGGTCGCCCAGCTCGGGTTCTGCGGTGAAGAATTCGCCGGGCAGACGTAGCGGTTCTCCAAACACCAGTTCGGCGGCTGATGTCTGCAGGTCCTCCTTGAAGGCGGTACGAATCCCGAGCATAACGACCGGGAGGGCGTCGAGCCAGGAGTCGCCTTCATGGCACATTATCGCTGCCTTCAGCTGCCTGTGGAGCCGTTCTACTAGCCCGTTAGCCTGTGGGTGGTACGGCGTCGTGCGGGACCTCTGCCAGCCCGTGTACTTCCCCAGTGCCTGAAAAAGATCGGACTCGAACTGCCGTCCTTGGTCCGTAGTAACACGCTCTGGGCAGCCATAGCGCGAGATCCAGCCGTGGAGCAGGGCGTTGGCCACATCTTCTGCGGTGATTCGCTCCAGTGGATAAGCTTCTGGCCAACGCGATACACGGTCGATCGCCGTCAGGAGGTATCGGCAAGAGCCTGCTGGCGGCAGTGGACCCACGATGTCAATGTGTATGTGACGGAAACGAGCTGATGGCGTCGTGAAGTCTCCCAGTAAATATTATTGTGTGTTGAGCCTCCAACGCGTGACGAAAATGCCGGACCGCCAAAAAGATGGCGAGTAGCTCCCGATAATATGCCGGCCACTGTATTTGCTGCGGCGTCAGCTTCCGGGAGAAGAAACCCAACGGTTGTCACGCTCCTCCCACTTGCTGCTGCAAGCTGGCGCCGACTGCATTCTGCGACGCGTCGGTGAAAAGCCCGAGCTGTGCCGTCGGGTCCGGGTGAGCCAGCATCGTTGCGTTGGCGAGCGAGGCCTTGCATTTCTCGAAGGCTGCTGTACTGAGTGAGTTCCAGGCCACAGGGTGGGTGCCGCGGAGACATGAGAGAGCCTCCTGGAGCTCTGCTTGATGCGCCGCTGCCTTGGGAAGGAAACGACGATAGAAATTTATCATTCCCAAGAAGCGACGGAGCCCTCTGGCGTTGGATGGGCGCTGGAAATCGCGCAGTGCGGCGACACGTTCTGGTACGGCGTTTACGCCTTCCGAGGAAACGTGGTAGCCGAGGAAGGTTACGGCCTGCTGGCCCAGCACGCTCTTTTCCACGTTGACGATTATGCCGTGCTGCGACAATCGGCGGAAAACGGTTCGCAGGTGTTCCCGGTGTTGCTCTGGAGACGCGCTGTAGATTAGAATGTCGTCGATGTACGGGAAGCAGAAGTCCAGCCCTTGTAACACTTCGTCCATAAACCTCTGGAACGTTTGTCCAGCATTTCTTAGTCCAAAGGTCATGAACGGGAATTCGAACATCCCGAACGGCGTGGTTATGGCCGTTTTCGGGATGTCCGTCGTGTGCACCGGAATCTGTGTGTATGCCTTAACGAGGTCGAGGACAGAATATATTTTGCTTCCTCGAAGGCTCATAGCAAAGTCCTGTACGTGCCGAACGGGATACCTGTCTGGGACGGTTCGCGCGTTCAGCGCGCGATAATCACCGCATGGGCGCCATTCTCCGTCCTTCTTCTTAGGCACGAGATGCAGCGGCGATGCCCACGGGCTCTTCGATCGTCGCGCGGTCCCGTCGGCGAGCATGGCCTCGAATTCTGCCCGTGCGATGTGGAGCCGCTCCGGTGCCAGGCGTCGTGGTCTACAGGAAACTGGGGGCCCTGGCGTCGTCCGGATGTGGTGAATCGTGGTGTGACGAACAACGCGGGGCGCGCCGGCCGGGCGCGTGAGATCCGGGAATCGGCTCAGGAGGTCCTGGTATGGCGAGCACGTCGTCAGCACCCTGACGCTGGGTTGCGGCGATCGGTCCTTATTCGCGCTTACGACGCGGCCCGTCGTCCCGTCGAGCAGGCGCCCGCTTCGACAGTCCGGTAGAAGTCCAAAGTGTGCCAGGAAATCAGCGCCGATTATTGGCAACGCGACGTCCGCGATGACGAAACGCCATACGAACACCCGGTGCAGCCCCAGGTCGATTCGCATTGGTAGGCAATCGTACTGCTGTTCGCGGCGCTGAGCTTGTAGTTGGTGGCCGCGCGCTGGCCCTTGAGTAGGTTGCGCGGGAAACAACATAAGTCGGAACCGGTGTCGACTAGGAACCCATGTCCGCTGGTGTGGTCCCTAACGACGAGACGGCGTCCACTGGATGGGCAGCCGGCAGCTGCAATAGCCGGCCGCCTTACTCGTTTTCCTGGGTGTAGCTGCACGGGGGTTCGCAGCGTTGAGCCCGGCTACCGAACCGTCTGTGGTACCAGCATTTCCCGGTGCTGGCGTTGTCGCGGCGGCCACGCTGTTGTTCGGGCGGCTGGCGGCCTTCGTTCGCCTCGTAGGACTGCGACTTCCGCGGTGAGCGCCTCCAGGTGCTGCTCGAGGCTAGGGGCTGATGGGCCGTGGAGTTCATCTGCCTGATTGGTGGACTGTGAGCTCGTGCTGGCAGCGTGGACGTGCGGTGGAAGACCGGGTGTTGGAATCTCCATAAGCCTGTCAGCGATTTGGGCGGCCGTGGCGAGCGGTGCGATATATGACTTTGGACCGCGACTTGTACGTAGGCCGGCAGGCGCTGCATCCACAACGTCCGCAGGAAATCGTCCGACACTAGAGTAGGCCGTACTAGGCTGCGGAGGTACCGCAGGAACTGCGACGGCGATCTGTCGACAAGTTCGGCTTCGCTGAGTAGCAGCCGAGTTCTTCGCTCTTGTGAGGGCGAAAGTCTCTGTATCAGCGCTTTCTTAAAACACTCGTACTTGCCTGTTTCTGGCGGGTTGACGAGGATGTCCTGGACTTCCGCAGCCCATCTTTGTTCGAGGTGAGCTGCGACGTGGATGAACTTGATGGCGTCCTGCGTGATGCCGGCGATGGCAAATTGGCTATCCGCCTGGGCGAACCAGATGTCCGTATTGTCCGCCCAGAAAGCCGGCAGCTTCGGTGTGATCCTACAGACATGTGCTGCGTCATGGTGTTGGCCACGTGGATCCTCCTTCAGCCTTGCGATCTCCTGCTTTAGCTCGGCGATTTTGTTGTTCAAAATGTCCATCGTAGGGGTCACCAATATAGGAGAGACTCGTGCAGGGCTAGGATTCCCGGAGCCGGGAGCAATAAGCCTGGTCTCCTAAACTACGACTTTATTCCACCACGTGGTGCGACTCTGGCCGTTGTCCGGAAGCACAGGTAAGTGTCGCGCGAGAGCCGGGAACAGAATGGGCACTCGCCGCGTGTACGCTGTAGGTGCTCGGTAGGGTCCCAATACTTGGTGGGGAGCATTGTTTGCATCCCCTAACGGGACGCGTAACGGGACCCTCTTACTCGCATGGGGACACGGAATATTCGTCCCCACATAATGGAATATGTCGATTAAGGTACAGTTGAATATGCCGTTCAAAATTCAGTAAAATATGCCAAATCGAATACAGTAGAATATGTCGTTGAAGATACAGTTGAATATGCTGTTCAAGATTCAGAAAAATATGACAAACCAAATACAGTAGAATATGTCGTTTAAGATACATTTAAATATGCCGTTGACGATTCAGTAAAATATGCCAAACCAAATACAGTAGAATATGTCGTTTAAGATACATTTAAGTATGCCGTTGACGATTCAGTAAAATATGCCAAACCAAATACAGTTGAATATGTCGTTGAAGATACAGTTGAATATGCCGTTCACGATTCAGTAAAATATCCCAAACCGAATACAGTAGAATATGTCGTTGAAGATACAGTTGAATATGCTGTTCAAGATTCAGAAAAATATGCCAAACCAAATACAGTAGAATATGTCGTTTAAGATACATTTAAATATGCCGTTGACGATTCAGTAAAATATGCCAAACCAAATACAGTAGAATATGTCGTTTAAGATAAGTTGATTATGCCGTTCAAGATTCAGTAAAATTTGCAAAACCGACGACAGTAGAATATGTCGTTGAAGATACAGTTGAATATGCTGTTCAAGAATCAGTAAAATATGCCAAACCAAATACAGTAGAATATGTCGTTTCAGATACATTTGAATATGCCGTTCAAGATTCAGTAAAATATGCCATACCAAATACAGTAGAATATGTCGTTGAAGATAAGTTGAATATGCCGTTGAAGATTCAGTAAAATATGCCAACTAAAATACAGTAGAATATGTCGTTGAAGATACAGTTGAATATGCTGTTCAAGATTCAGTAAAATATGCCAAACCAAACACAGTAGAATATGTCGTTTAAGATACAGTTGAATATGACGTTCAAGATTCGGTAAAATATGCCAAACCAAATACAGTATAATATGTCGTTGAAGATACAGCTGAATATGCCGTTCACGATTCAGTAAAATATCCCAAACCGAATACAGTAGAATATGTCGTTGAAGATACAGTTGAATATGCTGTTCAAGATTCAGAAAAATATGCCAAACCAAATACAGTAGAATATGTCGTTTAAGATACATTTAAATATGCCGTTGACGATTCAGTAAAATATGCCAAACCAAATACAGTAGAATATGTCGTTTAAGATACATTTAAGTAAGCCGTTGACGATTCAGTAAAATATGCCAAACCAAATACAGTTGAATATGTCGTTGAAGATACAGTTGAATATGCCGTTCACGATTCAGTAAAATATCCCAAACCGAATACAGTAGAATATGTCGTTGAAGATAAAGTTGAATATGCTGTTCAAGATTCAGAAAAATATGCCAATCTAAATACAGTAGAATATGTCGTTTAAGATACATTTAAATATGCCGTTGACGATTAAGTAAAATATGCCAAACCAAATACAGTAGAATATGTCGTTTAAGATAAGTTGATTATGCCGTTCAAGATTCAGTAAAATTTGCAAAACCGAATACAGTAGAATATGTCGTTGAAGATACAGTTGAATATGCTGTTCAAGAATCAGTAAAATATGCCAAACCAAATACAGTAGAATATGTCGTTTCAGATACATTTGAATATGCCGTTCAAGATTCAGTAAAATATGCCATACCAAATACAGTAGAATATGTCGTTGAAGATAAGTTGAATATGCCGTTGAAGATTCAGTAAAATATGCCAACTAAAATACAGTAGAATATGTCGTTGAAGATACAGTTGAATATGCTGTTCAAGATTCAGTAAAATATGCCAAACCAAATACAGTAGAATATGTCGTTTAAGATACATTTAAGTATGCCGTTGACGATTCAGTAAAATATGCCAAACCAAATACAGTTGAATATGTCGTTGAAGATACAGTTGAATATGCCGTTCACGATTCAGTAAAATATCCCAAACCGAATACAGTAGAATATGTCGTTGAAGATACAGTTGAATATGCTGTTCAAGATTCAGAAAAATATGCCAAACCAAATACAGTAGAAAATGTCGTTTAAGATACATTTAAATATGACGTTGACGATTCAGTAAAATATGCCAAACCAAATACAGTAGAATATGTCGTTTAAGATAAGTTGATTATGCCGTTCAAGATTCAGTAAAATTTGCAAAACCGAATACAGTAGAATATGTCGTTGAAGATACAGTTGAATATGCTGTTCAAGAATCAGTAAAATATGCCAAACCAAATACAGTAGAATATGTCGTTTAAGATACATTTGAATATGCCGTTCAAGATTCAGTAAAATATGCCATACCAAATACAGTAGAATATGTCGTTGAAGATAAGTTGAATATGCCGTTGAAGATTCAGTAAAATATGCCAACTAAAATACAGTAGAATATGCCGTTGAAGATAAAGTACAATATGCCGTTCAAGACTCAGTAAAATATGCCAAACCAAATACAGTAGAATATGTCGTTGAAGATACAGCTGAATATGCCGTTAAAGATTCAGTTAAATATGCCAAACCGAATACAGTAGAATATGTCGTTTAAGATACATTTGAATATGCCGTTCAAGATTCAGTAAAATATGCCAAACCAAATAAAGTAGAATATGTCGTTGAAGATACAGCTGAATATGCCGTTAAAGATTCAGTTAAATATGCCAAACCGAATACAGTAGAATATGTCGTTGAAGATACAGTTGAATATGCTGTTCAAGATTCAGTCAAATATGCCAAACCAAATACCGTAGAATATGGCGTTGAAGATACAGTTGAATATGCCGTTGAAGATTCAGTTGAATATGCCGTTGAAGATTGTTGAATATGCCGTTCAAGATTCAGTAAAGTATGCTAAACCAAATACAGTAGAATATGTCGTTTAAGATACATTTAAATATGCCGTTGACGATTCAGTAAAATTTGCAAAACCAAATACAGTAGAATATGTTGTTTAAGATACATTTGAATATGCCGTTGACGATTCAGTAAAATATGCCATACCAAATACAGTAGAATATGTCGTTGAAGATTAGTTGAATATGCCGTTGAAGATTCAGTAAAATATGCCAACTAAAATACAGTAGAATATGCCGTTGAAGATAAAGTACAATATGCCGTTCAAGACTCAGTAAAATATGCCAATCCAAATACAGTAGAATATGTCGTTTAAGATACATTTGAATATGCCGTTGACGATTCAGTAAAATATGCCAAACCAAATAGAGTTGAATATGTCGTTTAAGATACAGTTGAATATGCCGTTCAAGATTCAGTAAAATATACCAAACCGAATACAGTAGAATATGTCGTTGAAGATACAGTTGAATATGCCGTTGAAGATTCAGTTAAATATGCCAAACCGAATACAGTAGAATATGTCGTTGAAGATACAGTTGTATATGCTGTTCAAGATTCAGTCAAATATGCCAAACCAAATACAGTAGAATGTGTCGTTGAAGATACAGTTGAATATGCCGTTGAAGATTCAGTAAAATATGCCAAACCAAATACAGTAGAATATGCCGTTGAAGATTCAGTTGAATATGCCGTTGAAGATTGTTGAATATGCCGTTCAAGATTCAGTTAAGTATGCTGAACCAAATACAGTAGAATATGTCGTTTAAGATTCAGTTGAAGATGCTGATATAGTATACGCAGATAACGGTCGATATTTGCGTTGAATAAATATTTTTAAGTGTTTTATTAGATTGATAGAGTTTCTCACAATGGTTTTTTTAGTAGAGTTTGAACCGCATGGGAGAGGATCAACAACCTTCAAGTTTTCACCTAAATCATATTTCGTACCTGACAGCTGATGACCATTTCGGAGGTATTCAGTTTGTAAAACTTTTGTGCTATTAAATACACGGGCTTAATAATCCTAACGGATCATGAATTCGAGCAATTGTTGATAAAACAGAACGCTTTGAATAAGCTAGCATCATTAATTAAACTATTGTTTGTGCTGGACCAATATAATCCTAATGTTTTAACACACTCGTTTTCTCCAAGTTTTATGACATGATGTGTTAAGGATTCCTCTTCAGTTTTCGTGTTGTTTAATATTTCAGGTTCAGTAGATATCCACTTCCGAAGTTGAAATCCGCCAGAAGCTAGAATGCAAGAAACCTCTTTGCGAATTTGAATTGCCTTTTCTATTGTATTTGCCCCATACAACAGATCATCGACATACATGCAGTTGCGAATAATTTCTGCAGCACGAGGATATGACCTCTCGTTTTCTTTGCTAAGTTGAAACAAACTTCTTATGGCTAAAAATGAACTAGAATCTAGGCAGTATGTGACTGTGTTCAGCTCGTATATTTGAAGAGGTTCCGTTGGAATTTATCTCGATAAAATACGCTGTAATGCCCTTTGTTCAGGAACAAGGAAAACTTGACGATACATCATAGATATGTCTGCACCCACCACAAAAGGATGTACGCGAAAACGTAAGATTATAGTTAAAAGATCCCTTTGTATTGTAGGTCCTACCATGTGCAAATCATTAACAGGAACTCCTGTCGTTGATAGTGCTGAGCCATCAAACACGACCCTCATGTGACCCAGTTGTTCATATTTCTGCATGAATTCTATGTATTTGGTTTTAAACGTTTCATTACGTTGTAGTTTACGTTCTAAAACAAAAAATCTGTTTTCAGCCTGCTCCTTAGATTCTCCCAATGAGATCAGTGATCCTTTCAAGGGGATAGAAACAACAAAACGACCCTCTGCATTTCGTTTGGTGGTTTGTGTGAAATTTAATTCACAGGCTTTTTCTTCCGCTGATAACATTTCTTGCTTTGGAGACTCTTCTAGCTCCCAAAAATGTTTTAATTGTTGTGACAGATCATAATTTATTGTCATAAGATTACATGCTGTAGGCCTGGTCAGTTGTCCTGCACACGGAATTCCTTCCTGATACAACGTAGTCCAATTTGTTTTTATGCAGATAAGGAAGCTGTGAAGACTCTGGACATAAAATATCCCAGAACAAATCAACACCTATCAACATATCGATGCTTTTAGGTCTGTGAAAATCGGGATCCGCAAGCACAATATTTTCGGGAATGTGCAATTTGTCTAAGTCTAATGGCTCGCTGCGAAGATTCGACGTGATTTTTCTAACCAACAAAAAGGATAATGTAACTTCAAAATTGTTGGCGTTTGATTTAATAGTGGCAATTGTTGTCTCCGATATATTTGACTACCTGGGTGCCCGGCGTTGCCCGAGATGTCCCGATACACTCCAATTTCGGTTGCTTTTGCGCTATTTTTATGTAACGCTCCTCGAGGATGTAGATTTGTAAGCGGAACATACCCATATGCATACCCACATGTATACACACATACATACCCGTATAAGACAATCTTATATAATATATATAGATAGATAGATATACATACACTATTTAAAACAATTATTAAATTTGTAGACATATAATTTTTCCATCTGAAATTAAACTATTTGGTGGTTTTAGCAATCTGCAGTTGGTAGCATTGTATAAAATTAATGCAAAACATTACGAAATACGCTGTCTTCAATAGAAAAATATCAATTTTGAACATTTAAGTATTGTTTTTATCATAATTCTATGTATCTTCCAGTGCGTATTGCAAGATATAATTGGGAAACATATTGGTCCCTGATCCCGTGAAATATTCCACGTCAAAAGTCAAGTTATTTAAAAGAAAATTAATTAAATGGATTGTATAACCTTACATAATAAATTATATTTATCACTGGTAGTGGTAGATTTAATTATACTTATTATTCAATCAAAATATTTTTGCTCAGCTTCATTTCTCAGAAATTGAACATCTACAACGTCGTTCCCAAAAATGAAAAACAAATACTGCTATCCTAACCTCAAATTTTTGTTTCACGACACAAATTGCACGCAATAATTTGTTTACATTTATACAAATTTATAGAAATACGTTGCGTAAAGTATAATTAATTGCACTTTTAATTCAATATAAATGTTCCTATTTCTGTACATACCTTTGACTGAGAGTGCATTAATTGAATAACGACCATAAAAACTTTCGGAGTTCCGTACGTCATTTTCAATACTTTTATAGTTACAAACATATAATTCAGCAGTCGTACCGTAGACAAATCTTATTATCTTCTGAAATATTATACAAGATGCAATAGTACGTTATATTATGAAATTTTATAAATCTCGACCGACACACATTTGAATGTATTATAAGGCGCCATATTGGCTTTATCAAAGATAGCGGGATAATTAACTATTCCAAATTAACTTTGCGCAAGGATGGTAAAGTGTTTCGTATTGTTTTTTTATTACTACTCGATGGAGTAATACTGGAAAAAATTTTACTTTTTATTCAATCAAAATATTTCTGCTTTATTTCATTACGAAATACAGAACTATATTTAGGATGCGTCAATGTCTTGAAAACTTATGACGTCATTGTCTCGCGCAGTAATTTAACACTAATTCGTAACTTATTTCAATTATAATTATTTCCACGTTTATTCTAGGGGTTTCTCACCCCCACAGTACCGGTTCTCGATTTTGGCAGAATACGTATACCAATTTTTGTTGCATTTTGTCCACGCGATAAAATTTGTATAAAGAACAACGTAAATACATACATACATACAAATATGCATCCCGTTTATTCTAGGGGTTTCTCACCCCCACAGTACCGGTTCTCGATTTTGGCAGAATATGTATACCAATTTTTGTTAAATTCTGTCCACGCGATAAAATTTGTATAAAGAACAACGTAAATACAAACAAATATACACGCTATTTTATTATATAGATTGAGATTGGTTAACTCCCACTACATTAGGACTTATTTTGCTCGACTTTAAACCTAATATTCTAGATAAATCTGTGGAGATGAAGTTCGACTGAGATCCAGAATCGAGCAATGCTACACAGTCGTGAGCACTTCCATTCGGATCAATAATTTTAACCCTTGCTGTTGGCAATACATGAGATGTGTTCGATGAATGTCGTGAGTGACTGTTTACCGTTGTCGGAATTGAATAATTAACTGTCTCCGTTGCCTTGACGTTTTCAATTTTGTCATCAACTTTACTGCCTGTGGACACCTCCATGTGTAATAATGTGTTATGCAGTTTTCGACATTTGCTGCATTTTTGAGATCGACATTGAGATGATGTGTCCCGGTCGAAAGCAATTTATACATCTACATAGTCGTTTCACTTCGTTAATTCTTGATGAAACTGGCAACTCTAAAAACATTTTGCATGAAAAAAGTGCATGTTGCTCATTGCACATGGGACAAACTGGTTGCTTTGTTGCTACGTGTGACAAACTAGTTCTTTGCAACCGTTTTCCAAGATTTGTACATGGACGTTGTTCCAATTCCTTTGTTTCTTTGATAATCTTTTGAAGGAATTGACATTGTTTTTCTAAAAAATCTATCAAAGATGAGACTTCTGGCATTTCGAAATTTCCAGCTTGCTGCTTTTCCCATTCCCTTTTTGTATTCGAATCAAGTTTATCTGCAATTAGATACATTAGCAGATTATTCCAACTTCCAACTTGTTGTCCTAATGCTTCTAATGCTCGTATGTGTCCTTGTATTGCATTTAAAAAATCACGTAATAAGGATAAACTTTGTCTTGTAAGCTTTGGATATTCCACAATACCTTTTATGTGATTGTGAATCATGAGTGGTTTGGTTTGATAGCGTCTTTCTAGTAATTGCCACGCCGCGTTGTAATTTATTTCAGAAATTTGCAATCCTTTAATGACTTCTGCTGCTTCACCAACCAATGAACTGCTTAAATAGTGAAATTTCTGAACTGCGGATTTGCTATCGTTTGAATGTATTACAGATTTGAAAGTATCATAAAAAGCTAACCATTTTTCATATGATCCGTCAAATTCCGGCAGTTTTAAAACTGGAAGTTTCACGTTTTCAGCATTGCGTTGAGAACCGGGATTTGATTCACTGGTTGAAGATGCATGCAAATAATTCGCATCATCTGTCTTTAGGATTTTAAATTTTTCTATTATTTGTCGTGCCCTTGCAGAGATTTTAAAATATAATTCCTCAAACTCAGCTCTATAATTCTCAACATCCTCAACATCGTCTTCTTCTACGACTTCCAAAATGTTACCATGACAAATGTCAAATTCTGACAATAGTTCATCAACCCGCTTGAGACGCTGTTCAAATTCTAATAATTCTATTTCAGATAATTGTTGTTGATCTTGGAAAGATTCTACAAGACTACGGAATGACGAAAGTCGAGCTTTAATTGAACCTCGTTTCCGTTTCAGAGACTTCAATGCTGAGTTTTCCATGATTACAATAATATATCGTTGCTATATTTAAAAATCACAGTGAACAAAATGTTCCGCAAACCTCTTGAATACTCGCTTCCGCTACAGACGATGCTATCTGGAAATGTGCTGTCTGTTATGACGTCGACTGTGACGTAGTTGATGCGAGTTGCAACGCGCTGTTATTAACGTTGACGCTGTGCGATGCGTAGTCGTCGTACGGTGTGATGGGGATAAATTAATATAAATTTTAATACGTCACCTTCCAATACACCTTTGCCGCTGATGTTATGCGATGCCTGCCCGTTGTTGGCGTGTGGTGCTACGTACAATATGGCTGGATGCTGGAACGTGGCCCGTGAATGGCTGCGACAACGTGGTTCCGTGCTGCGATATATTTGAATGAATGTTCTCTCCCAAAGACATATATAAACAACATAGACTGGACAAGTCGCCGCCATGTTTGAAGCTAATTGAAAACTCAGCCGCCATGTTTTAAACTGTCAGGTGGGCGTTCCCCATCGTCTGCTTGCCTTGAACTCTGTCGCACAAATGACCTAAAACTAAATCTCTAAGAACAATATATTTTTAAGGATTAAGAAAATATAACACATTTAAGGCATAGAAAAATTTATTGGCTTTTAAATAATATCAGTTTTGTATACAATTGCCTTATGTTGCGTCCTCTTTCATCCATTGCGTTTTCTTTACACATAACGAATTCTGCAATTGAAGTAATGTTTTAATAAATCCTTTATTAAAATTGAGTAGTGATTTTCCTCACCAAATTTGGCCGAAACTATTAAATAGTCGAATTCACAAAATAAATGTCCCAACAACCGGAATACCCCCCCCCCCCCCACAATTTTAATAGCAAATTCTTCTTTCCTATTTGTGTTTCGTTATTCCTCAATACTTTTTCAGCAAGTGTAAATAATTCCACAACGTCTTTAGACGGGTTCATTAACTTGTCTTTAAAGTCATTTATCTTAATCAATCCAGTTTTTCTTTGAGAGTGAGGAGCAAGGAGAACCTCTAAACAACCTAAACACTATAGTTTTTTTACCACTATCCTTACAACACTTCCTAAAATATATTCTACCACTTTTTCTGAATATAATGTTAATCTCTCATATTCAGGGATGTAATCATGATCAAAATTGTGATCTGTACAAGATTTAAAATTATTTTTTTCAAATGGTACAACCAATGTCTCCAAAATTCCTCCCGTACTATTGGCACTTTTGGATGGTTCTATTTGCGTAATGCATTTGGATAATTTCGATTTCTCCCACATCTTCGTATGCAAGAAAAGAAGGGTTCTGAATGATCCTAGCTCATTCTCCTACTTAATATAAATTTGAGAACTGGAGAATCGTTCCACACATACTTCTCTGTCAGTTGCATCGAACTGAGAAGATCTAAAACAATCCCATACACACCCAACTTCCTCCCTGACAAATTAATAAACTCCCATCGTACAGCTTTAAATTCATAAAATACTATATAGATCTTTCTATTGTCACTCTATTACCTCTAAACACAGGAGTTTTTGTACCCTTGTTCATAACATTGCACGAATTCAACAAATCAAATGCATTCTCTACCATTTTTATGAACTTTACCTTGCCCTCACAACTTACAAATTCAGACAAACCCAAGTCTCTACAAAAAAATATGCTACAGAATTGCTTAGTGCCAATGCTACCTTCATTTTCTGTGCCTCATACTGAATGTGTAGCCTCGTCATTCTGACCGTTCCTAGTCTAGAGCGACACAACAGCACCTCCAAAGCTTTTTTTTGTCAAATGACGAGTGCAGTTGTGTCGCTCTAGGCTCTTCTTAGCACCTGAAGAAAGGACAAGGATCCCTGAAACGTTGTGTGGTATTTATGTTATCACTTATTTTGCCTGCATTTGGCTATCTTTCGTCTTATTATTATTATGCTGATACTTACTTAAAATACGATACTTCATGTGTTTTCAAACTACGATTATTACAATTGTAGGCTTGGCGTGATTTATAATAACAAACAATTTATTTTTTTTAAAAAACTTCAAAACGTTCACCATCAGTAGCATAACACAAATCGGGTTTTAGGTGAAGTGGACCAACTAAAAAATGGCGGCCAGTGTTGTTAGTTGCTGCCACCCAGGGCGCTGTAACGCTGATATAGCCACTCTATTATGTTTATATATCTCTTTGGTTGTACCACTTATAAACGTTTCTTTGTGCCATAGTTTGATCACCAAAGGCCTTCAACGTGTCCGCACAAGAATATTCGTTCCGCAAACAAAAATTTGATGCAAAATCACCCATTGCAAAATTCACTTTTGGTTGTTTACATAAAACACACACGTGTGACTCTGAGATAATGAAACCTTTTAACAAACAGACGCTTGGAAAATATTATAGACAGTCCTACAAACATAGGGAAAAGATTTACATGCATTCCTAATACCCGGGGAGTTTTAAATGACAATTTCACCTTACTTTTTGTTCACAGTGGTAAGACGTTATTATTCAGTTATGTTTCGGAAACAATACCTGTAACCCCCCAAAGGTTTTTAATTAATGTTCCCCCTAAGCCGAGCCCACTGCCTTCTAATCCCGGTCGAGGCGCTTCACCCGGGTGGGCGTGGGACATGTACAGAGAGTCCGACCAACCAGATCTAGGCGGGTCGAACCCTCGGCTGCCTTGCCTTGGCCGCACGGCGTCGCTCAACTAGGATAGCAGTATTTGTTTTCCATTTTTGGGAACGACGTTATAGATGTTCAATTTCTGAGAAATGAAGCTGAGCAAAAATATTTTGATTGAATAATAAGTATAATTAAATCTACCACTACCAGTGATAAATATAATTTATTATGAAAGGTTATACAATCCATTGCATTAAATTTCTTTTAAATAACTTGGCTTTTGACGTGGAATATTTCACGGGATCAGGGACCAATATGTTGCCAAATAATATCTTGCAATACGCACTGGAAGATACATAGAATTATGATAAAAACAATACTTAAATGTTCAAAATTGATATTTTTCTATTGAAGACAGCGTATTTCGTAACGTTTTGCATTAATTTTATACAATGCTACCAACTGCAGATTGCTAAAACAACCAAGTAGTTTATTTTCAGATGAAAAAATTATATTTCTACAATTTAATAATTGTTATAAATAGTGTATGTATATCTATATATATGTAGATATAGCTTCTATTATATAAAATTACCTTATACGGGTATGCATGTGTGTATACATGTTGGTATGTATATGGGTATGTTCCGCTTACAAATCTACACCCTCGAAGTAATTTCACCAAAGTTCATGCACGTGTTCTTTGCGACAGGGAAACAAACACTGTGCGGCTGTAACACACCTGCCACCCCCAGGAGCATGGGTGGACGGTGGTGGAAACATTCAAACATGCTAAAATGTCCGATATTTGCGTTGCATAAATATTTTTCAGGGTTAATTCGATTTATAGTGTTTCTACCCATGTGATTTTTATTAATTTTAACCCCTTGTGGCACTTGGGTTGAGCACATTAAGGGGTGGCGTTGCAGGGGGGTTACAAGTAAATAACGCTAAAAATACCGAGATTCGAGTCAAATCAAAGGTAATGGATGTCGCTGAGTTCATTTATGACAATATGGGCTACGTGCAGTTGTAAGACGGCGTAGGAGGGGTTGGGCGGAGGGTAAAATAAGTTAACCGGCCGAATTTTGCATCGAATAAATATATTTCTGGAACATAAAATTTCCCTACATGTTCTCCGCGTATAATTTCAACCCATTTCGGGCTTGGGAGGGATGCGCCCTTAAGGTTAAGGGTGAACGGGCGTTACAAGAAAATAACGCGAATACAGCCGAGATTAGAGTCAAATCAAAGGATTATGGATATCAATGAGTTTAATTATGACATTCGACTTACCGTTTAACATTCCCAACGAGGGGTTGGCGGGGTTGTAAATTTTCAAACATGTTAACCGGTTGATGATCGTGTGGAATTAATCTTCGGGAGGCTTTAATGGCAATGATAGTATTGTTACTGGTGATGTTTGTGTATAATTTCTACTCCTTTCAGTATGAGAGGGGAGGACGCTTAGGGGTGGGGGTAGAGGGGAGTTACAATAAAACAATTAAAAAACAAACGAGATTGAAGTAAAATCCAAGGAAATGCATCTCTCTGTGTTTATTTATGACAACCTGAGCAACGTGTGGGATAGGGCGGAAGTGGGAGGGTCTAGCCGTTGTGGGCGAGGGTAGAAATTTTCAAACGTTTTAACCGGCCGACTTTTGGGGTGAATAAACATATTTCGGGAACAGTGTGATTTGTAAAATTTCTCTACATATTCTCCGTGTATAATTTCAAACCCTTTTGGGCTTGGGAGGGGAGCACCCTTAAGGATGGGGTGGACGGGCGTTACAAGAAAATAATTCGAATACAACCAAGATTAGAGTCAATTCGAGGATTATTGATGTCGCTGAGTTTAACTAAGACAATCAATTGGTGTTTTAACCCCCAGGAGCATTGGTGGACGGGGGTTGAAATTTTCAAACATAATAAGCAGTCGATATTTGCGTCGATAAATATTTTCGTGGTTCATTGAGATTTATAAAATGTCTCTACATGTTCCATATATGTATTATTAACCTCTTTCGGGGTTTGGGAGGAGCACCCTTAAGAGTAGGGGTGGAGTGGATTTATAAAAAAAAAGAGCGCAAACACAATCGAGATTGGACTCAAATCCAGGATTATGGTTGTCAGTGAGTTTAATTATGATATTCAAGTTGTTGTTTAGTGCCTCAAGCGGGGGTGAATGGGGTGGATATCTTCAAACATGCTAACACGGACGATAATTGAGTCGGATATATATTAACGGGGTAAAAGCGATTAATAGTGTTTGTACCAATGTATGTCAGTATAATTTCAACCTGTACGGAATAGGAAAGGAGGGTTGGGGGTGGAGAGGTATTACAAGAAAATAACGCGAATACAACCGAGATTGGAGTCAAACCAAAGGTTATGGATGTCGCCGTGTTCAATTATGACATTCAATTAGCCATTTAACCCCAAGGGTTGGGGTGGACGGGAGTAGAGTATTTCTAACATGTTAAACGGTCGATATTTGCATTAAATAATTAATTGTCGTGGTCAATGACATTGACAATATACCTACCGATGTTGTTTGTAAAATTTTTTTTTTCGGCATTAGAGGGAAGCACACTTAGGAGAGGAGCTGGAAACATTCAAACGTGCTAAAACAGCAGATATTTAGGCAGATAAACATTTTTGGGATCGAAGAGAAAGATAGTGTTTTAACAGATGTTATCTGAGTATAGTTTCACCCCCTTACAGCGTGGAAAAGGAGCACTCGTAGGAGTGAGGGTGGACGGGCTTTACAAATAAATAACGCGAATAAAACCAAAATTACAGTCAACCCTAGGTTTCTGGATGTCGAAAAGTATAATTATGATATTCAATTGCCCACTTAACCCCCATGGGCGGAAGAGGATGGGGTTGGAAAATTTCAAACATGTTAAAAGGTCTATATTAACGGAAAATAATTTTTTTGCAGGGTTAATTAATTTATAGTATTTATACCCATTTTATGTTTGTACAATTTCAACCTCTTGCGACATGAGGGTGAAGAACGCTTAGGGAACGGAGTGGACGTGTGTTACAAGGAAATAACTCGAAAACAACCAACATTCGAATAAGTCGAACGTAATTAATGTCACTGAGTTCATTTATGATAATTTGGGCAACGCGCAGGTTTGGGCTGGACTGGGGGGGAGGGGTTGGGTGGAGGTAAATGTGGAATATTAATTATAAAGTAAGTTAAGCGTCTGAATTTTGCGACGATTACATATATTTATTTGCTCCACCGGTGTAGATTTGTATATCGAACATACAAATATATATATACAAACATACATACATACACTCATTTTTATTTATAAGGAGAAGATAAGATAAGATTTATGTGAATTACAATACAACTGATATTTGCAATCAATATTATTTTGCCTCGTCCAATTTTTCCTATTAATCTAATGTAATGGTTAATTTAACGTCTGTTTTGAATTAATAAAACCGTTGATGACCTCATACGGACACCTTTTTCATTTATATTGGAAATACCTCCTCTGTAGGAAAATACCTGGAGAAGACAAAAAATTGGTATCGAAACGTCATCGTCATGATACAAATAAAAAAATAAATAAAAATTGACTATAACGTCATTACTGGTGAAATGGTGACGCACATCCAGTGAGGAGCAGAGGCAATTACAATTTTGTCAGTCGGCGCATCGTTTCGCAAGAGAAGTTAAAGGTCGACGTACTTATTCGTTTACGATTTCTCCCCCTTTGTGTGTGTGTGTGTGTTCATTCGGGTCGACTTTTTTCCACAGGTAACCGTATCGCATCAAACTGCCAAGATAATATTATTTTGACATTAAATACGTTTCAACTCGTGTCCTCTTCGACTTTGAGCTGAAGTAACAGAGAAGAAGGTGAAGTTAGTTACGGGGACTGAAGCAGCTAACAACAAACAGTAACCATAGTTACTTCAAGCTGAACTCGCTGCTGTGACGACGTGGACTGGTAATCAGTTAAAATAATTTAATATTATTACATTTCCACTTGGGTTTTTTCGTAGATAAAATTGTCTGTGGATAATAAAGGGCTTAAGCATGAAGGCGGTTGAAAAAAACTGTGATCGCTACTTGCAATATCAGGAGCGGGGGTGGAAATATTCAAACGTGCTGAAACGGCCGATATTCACGTCGGGTAAATAGTTATAGAAGCCAAAGAAATTGATAGTGTTTCTATTATTGCTATCTGTGTATAATTTCAACCTCTTACAGCATGGGAAAGAAAATAACGCGAATACAACCGAGATTGGAGTCAAATCCAAGGTTATGGATTCGCCGAGTTTAATTGTGACATTGAAATTCACATTTGACCCCCAGAGGCGGAGGGTTGAAATTTTGAAACATACAAACATGGTCGTTGAATAAATATTATTAAGGGTTTTATTAGATTGATAGAGTTTCTCACAATGGTTTTTTTTAGTATAGTTTCAACCGCATGGGAGAGGATCAACAACCTTCAAGGTTTCACCTAAATCATATTTCGAACATGAGGTATTCAGTTTGTAAAACTTTTGAGCTATTTTTCTCCCCCCCGCAGCTTGATCAATTCGTGATGGACAGAGGAAAACAGCTTTACGTTTACGTTCCTTCGTTGGCTTCCCGCGACTTCGCTACGCAAACCTGGTAAGAAAACATCGACGGGTCCTGCCCGGTTTCGAAAGTGACTCACACCTTAAAGTCTGTTCTTCTCGTTTCCAGCGACGCTTCCTTATCAGAAGCCAGAGCCGAAAAGTGGATTTTTCAGCAAACTACGTTCCTGCGGCTCCAAGAAGCAATCTGTGAGCGCGCGGAGCAGCTCCGGGGACACGACGCCGACGAAAACAAGCGTCTCGGAGATCCACACGTACACGAGTCTGGCACCGCCAATGCCCATCATCTCGGAAAATTGGAGAGTTACCACTTTTTTCATCAGATATAAACTTAATGAGTCATTCGGAGCGTTGACGCGATTTTAATATCAGCTTGTAAACCGATACGGGATTAGAATTAAATGAAGCCATGTCAGGACCGCGGTAGGTTCCTTGGGAAGGAACACAGTTACCTTTAGAACGAACGACTTGGCAGATTTATGTGAGAGAAGCCTCTGGATCGCTCAAATTCATCCCTGCTTCAGTCTAAGTGTGTGTGTGTGAGAGAAGGGGGGGGGTAGATACGAGCATCTGCGTCGCACGTGTACGTTATATATATTTTTGAGCCTGCGTCACGAGGGAAAGGTGGAGGTGACACGCTGCCACCAGGTTACGTGACGCTCCGGCCATAGAGTTGAAGCGTGACTGCGGCCTGTCACGTCACGTGCCCAGCAAACAGTTTGCTGTGACAAGTGACAGCAGGGCGAGGTGCTTCGGCTTGTGGGAACCTTAGTTCAAAAACAACGAGAGGAGGAGGCATCCCCAAAGGTAGCCCCTTCCTGTCTCTCCTACAAGGTTCTGCCTACGAGACAGCATCCCTCGCAGATCCTTTAATCCGTGTACTTAGATATTTATTTGTCGTTATTAAATAGCAATAAAAAGGACATGAATGAGAGAGTAAGGCACGTTGAGAAATTTTTTATTATAGTCAAATAATTAAATTAAATGTGACAAAGTAGGGTTGATAGATTTCAAAATTCAATCAAATAATGATAACTCGTATATTTTTATTTTCTTTAATTTAAAGTCAGGTGTATTTTCGTAAATTTTTTATGATTATTTTGGAATCCCGGAAAGTGCGTTAAAAAGAGAATTCTCTAAAAGTTTTCCTTCTACGAGAAATTAGTGAACGGGCGGGGGGCCATTGTGAAGATATTACGAGTTACACCCTTCATAATTGTGAGGTTTTAGTGGATTGTCAATAATAAATAATAAAAGTTGAGGTAATTAAGTTAAATAATTCTTTGTTCGATTGGAATTAAGTGACTAGGGGGTGGTCATAAAACGCGTTTCTTTGACGTTTAAACCAGAAGACGGATTGAAAAGCGTGACGTCACAGAGTTCAGGTCACAGCTTATACGTGAGAGGAGAGCGCCTCTGGTTCCCGTAAGACAACAACATAGGCAGTAGCACAGCATCGTTAAATCACGTGACAGTGCGTGACGTGATGGCAGCGTGCATCCTTCTCGAAAGCCTTTTATTAAGTTGAACAATACATATATATATATATATATATATATATATATATATATATAATTTAAAGCAACGTTAAATATACTGATATAACAGTAATTAAAGAAGAGTTGAATCGATGGACAGATCCAAAACTATAGCATTTGTAGACTGTAGTTAAATGTCTGATCTGAGATTTCTTACTGGTTTTAGCGACCCCTGTTCCTCGTGTGACTCAATTTGTGTCCAAAATGCCAAAGAAGATGAGCCTTTAATTCCCGAAAAGGTATATTATTTTTATTTTCCTAATAGCGTTTTAAGTTGCTAGAGACTTTTGGGTGTCTCAAGTATAGATGTTGAAATAGCTTATTAATCCACGATAAGAGGGTGAATCAATAAGCAATGCCGGCATATTTTCTCTCTCTCTCTTATATTTGTGAAGAAAATTAAATGCAATTTTCCCACCAGTAAACCGACACAACGCTAATGAATAAATTTTCCCTTGTCATTATATTCTACGGTCCTTTTTCACGGGTTTTGTCCGAGGGCGTTAAAAAAGCGTGGACTTGCTTCCTAAGTCATCGACTTCAACGGGTGTTTGCCCTTCAGCGACGAAAATCCGCTGTTGCATCATTTTTCAGCCTTTAACGGGCGTTTCACCTTTCTCATTTAAGAATTTAATCACAGAACGCTGTCTAATACGTACGTAAATGTTCGGCCGTATGCAAGAGGGTTGAGTTTGAAAGTTGTTACAGAAGCCAGAGCCGAAACGTGGTTTTTTCTCGAAACTTCGTTCCTGCGTCTCCAAGCGTGGCTTATTTTCGAAACTGCGTCAATCAAAGAGGCAGCCCGTCAGCGCCGACTCCAGAGCGACCGTGGAGGCGCAACGAGGGTGTCGCAGATCGACACAGCGCCCGCCGCCGACCATGACGCCGATCTACCTTCAGGAGGTTTACGTGCCCGGCTACACGGAGCACCTGTACAGGGTGATTAAGATCCCGGAGACCGTGTTCAAGGTGTACAGGAACGCCGAAGCGGAGGGCGACCGAGACCTGCGGCAGGAGCAGACCTGTACCCGGTGCGGCCGCAGCATGCAATCGTGAATAAAGTTTATACTATTCCTTGCGTTTGTTGTTATATATATTATATTTAAGTTAACGGACATCAGGAATATTTAATGTCTTCGACTCCATCTCGGATTCTTAATCTATTTTTGATTCACCGCGTACATAATGCACTTTTTGATTTAACATGCTCATGTTTTTAGCCTGACAGCAATCAAAAAAGAAAAATGTCGTGCCACGAAAGCGGGATCCGACGCGATCTCTATGGAAGAGGAAGTGAACTATTTAAAAAAACTTTTTAAAAAAAAAATTATGCGTGATTTGAACTCAAATGTGATATTCATCTGTGTTCATTTTTTTTTAAAAAGATATATATCCAACTTTTTAATTTATTGCAACCTACCTACAACCTGCAAAGTAAGTCTCTTTTCGCCAAAGAGATATATAAACATACTAGAGTGGCTATATCAGCCTTACATGTGTGTTCTTGCTCCTCGCTCTCAAAGACAAGTTAATCAACCCGTCTAAAGACGTTGCTGGAAAAGTATTGAGGAATAATGAACCACACGTACGAAAGAAGAATCAGCTATTAAAACTGTGTGTGTAATCAAGGTTTTATTATAAACATTACTTTCATTGCAGAACTCGTCATATTAATGAAATATTGTTGATGAGACTTTCAGTCGTCAAAATTGTAGAATTGAAGGAAGAAATTGTGGAGAAGTGCTGAAATAAAACGAGCATGGGAGAAAATAAATGTTTCAAATAGTAATACAAAAAGTAAAACAGAAAAGTAGATAAAGGAAAATAAAGAAAGAACAAAACATTTTGAACAGTAAAAAAAACTATATATATATATATATATTATAGCATCAAAGGTGTCCATAAGTCATAGACACATTTGACTAATTGATTCAGTTCTATCCTTAACTGACAGAAATCCCAGCTATTACTATAGCATGAACAGATAAACTTTATTACTGGGTTATATATGGAAAATTCTATGAAAAGTAAATTAATTGTGAGAAGAAACAGAAGTTGGCAATTAGACTAGTTTGGGAGACACACTGAGAGATTTTTTGGTAAGTTGTTTCCTTATGTTTCTGCTTTATCCAGTGTAAAGTGTTGGAAAGTTGTAGAAGTAATAATCCACACTCGTTGCACTGAAATGTACAATTCTGAAGGAGTTTTTATTCAGGAAGAACTTCTTCTATGTCGTTTTCTATTTTGTACTTCTCAAGTTAACATTGACTACCCTTTCTCAGTTTATGATCCAATAAACTAAAAATTTTCTCCACAAATTTCTCCTTCCAATTCTACAAGGAAAAACAATGGAAAATCTAAGTAATAAAATCATAACGATATCAGCACTATTGGCATCAAAGTTCGAATCTAGGATATTAATTTTTTCTCATATAATTATCATAAATATATTGTTTAAACTAATAACATGCAAAGAGCATCTAGTATCATTCCTTTTTATTTAAATAAATATACAATTATTTATTGACCATTTTTAATTTTTCTCATTCCCTATAAAATTCGAACATCAAGCAGGAGATACCAGCCACCATCTCAAGTTTTACGAATTGTTCCCCTTGGCACCCGCTTGCCATGGTCCAATCCACAACATCCACCTGGCAGCAGATTCAGTAGCGATAATAGTAGACCGTCAGATCCAATATCACCTACAGACTCAGGATTCAAACCAATAGCAGATCCAAATATACGGCACACAGATGTCAGAAACTTTAGGTCTCCAGATATCTCAATAGGGACACACACACTACCAAATCAATTCACCAACCAGCCCTTCAGGTTAGCTGAAAATTTTAGGCCATCTCATACAGTGAGACCTCTAGCAATTGGATCAAATATAGAAACTACCTCTGCACAAAAAGGTTCAGCTGTTCAAAATAATCCCACAAATTCACCAATCTGCAAAAGACTGCCATCAGTCAACCTTACACACACAATGTTGCAGACACACTGCCTGGAATAATTTATTATAAACCCTTGCCATCTGATAAAAGCTACTCATTTTTCAACTTGGGAGATATACACCAACAGAATAATCCATTCAGATTTCATGTTGCGAATTTTCAAAACAACGTCAGCAACGTAGAGCAAGCATCACCAGTTGAAAGAAAACCATCCAACAACAAACCCATGAAGGGGTTTAAATTCTATGCATGACGTTACATATAATAAAGATGGAACTTGACTGTATCAGGTAACTACAACTCAAGTTCTTGAGAAACCTTTCAAACAACAAAAGATCTTTGTGCTTCCCTCGGAATCTGGACTAAATACATTTCCCAGCTACACTAACCCTTGGTTCAGTCTGGATACTGGAAGCGGGACAGACAATCATGATAAGGAACAAAGGTTTAGGAATATCTACAAAGAAGATCCTTATTTTCACAGAATACCAAGACCAGAGACAATAAATGACACACACGAGAAGTGTGCATTCAAACAAGGAATCTGTGGCTGATTCGTTCAAAGACACCTCTCAAACTCAGACTCAAATCAGCAAACAAGCCTTCAACAAAATTGACGCAAGGTGATTAAAGATACTGGCAGAGCCCAATTATAAAAACCCTCGACTCACATATTCTCCGAATGACAACTTCAATACCAAACATTGACAACAATGAAAAAAAACATACCAACGAAATTACTGTATGCCGAAAATGTAGTTAATGCCGATCAAAATACAGTACAATTTACTGATCAAAACAAAGTAATATATGCAGACCGAAATACAGTGAAATATGTCAGAAACAATACAGTGGAATATGAACTTAATAATACAGACGATGCAGTAGAATATGACACACCATTTACAGTAGAATACCCCAAGACTCCAAGAAACAGTGCAGCAGTAAGTTTTTACGATCCCTTAACCCATATTATTGTAGAATTTTTGTACATATTTCTTATAATTAATATTTAACGCCATGTTATTGTTCGCATTAGCAGTGATTCATGATATACCAACTGTGAATTTATTTATAAAATATAAATTCTCTATTTATTCTTCCAAATCAGTTTCACCCCCTTCAAAGTAATCCCCGTCCGATAAAACGCACTTTTTCCAACGCATTTTCCAGGCCTCGAAACAGTCGGAATAGTCCTTTTTCAGGACCTTTTCAAGACCTTTTCAAGACCTTCTTTGATTCGGTTTTTATCTCCTCATTCGTGTCACATCGGCGCCCCCGCATTGGCCTTTTGAGGTTGCTGAACAGCCAGAAGTCGCATACGGTGGTTGCGGAACGATGTGAGTCACAATGCAGTGTGACGTGGTGCATTATCCTGATGAAGGAACCAAGATAATTCTCTTTGTCGACAGTTTGGCCCGGCGGAAGGAATTCACAGTGCACCACACCACGACTGTCAACTAGACCTTAACATTCGCTGGATTGCTCGTTGGTTTCAGGGTCTCATCTCCAGTAATGACGCATTGCAAAGTTTCACACACATCAACGCGACGCTTTTTTCCCCCACCAATCGAGAAACAAAACATTCTTCAAAATGGTTTGGGCTGAGCCAAATGATGTTCCAACACCACCAGCGAGATCTCTAAATGTCCATGGACGTGGCCCTCGTCGGTAGACGTTGATTGTCGTCCAGAGCATCTTTGAACTCGTTGTACCACTTATAAACGTTTCTTTGTGCCATAGTTTGATCACCAAAGGCCTTCAACGTGTCCGCACAAGAATATTCGTTCCACAAACAAAAATTTGATGCAAGTTCTTTGCTCAACAAAATCACCCATTGCAAAATTCACTTTTGGTTTTTTACAAAAACACACACGTGTGTCTCTGAGATAATGAAACCTTTTAACAAACAGACGCTTGGCAAATATTATACAGTCCTACAAACCTAGGGAAAAAAGGATTGATGTCACGACGGGTCAAATGAAAATTACTGGAGTCTGGTTGAGTTCTAGGTTGTGAGTAGATGAAATATTAGTCTCTTGGAAGTGTCCCTTTATTATTCCTTGATTCGCTGCTGTTTGTGGTATATACGTCAAGTGTAAAATTCGACAGAACATTGACGCACATATTAGACAGCGTCTGTGATTAAATTCTTAAATGCGGAAGGTGAAA
The DNA here is from genome assembly GCA_037074705.1 of Zhengitettix transpicula. Lineage (NCBI taxonomy): Eukaryota > Metazoa > Arthropoda > Insecta > Orthoptera > Tetrigidae > Zhengitettix > Zhengitettix transpicula. The sequence goes on along the minus strand of CM073596.1, from coordinate 9,273,106 downwards.
CGCCCGTTAAAGGCTGCAAAATGACGCAACAGCGGATTTCCGTCGCTGTAACGACGCTGAAGGGCCAACACCCGTTGACGTCGATAGCTAAGGAAGCAAGACCACGCTTTTTTAACGCAGCGGGGAATACACGCCCTCGGACAAAACCCGTGAAAAAGGACCGTAGAATATATTGACAAGGGAAAATTTATTCATTAACGTTGCGTTGGTTTACTGCTGTGTAAATTGCATTTAATTGTCTTGACAAATAAAAGAGAGAGAGAAAAAAATGGCTACATTGTTTATTGACTCACCCTCTGATCGTGGATTAATCAGCTATTTCTACATCTATACTTGAGACACCCAAAAGTCTCTAGCAACTTAAAACGCTATTAGGAAAATAAAAATACTATTCTTTTTCGGGAACCCAAGGCTCATCTTTGGCATCTTGGGCACAAATTGCGTCACACGAAGAACAGGGGTGGCTGAAACCAGTAAGAGTTCTCAGATGAGACATTTTACTACAGTCTACAAATGCTATAGTTTTGGATCTGTCCATCGATTCAACTCTTCTTTAATTACTGTTATATCAATATATTTAACGTTGCTTTAAATTATATATATATATATATATATATATATATGTATTGTTAAACTTAATAAAAGGCTTTTGAGAAGGATGCACGCTGCCATCACGTCACGTCACGCACTGTCACGTGATTTAACGTGAAGTCCCCCAAGAGTGTGCGATGCTGTGCTACTGCCTATGTTGTCGTCTTACGGGAACAAGAGACGCTCTCCTCTCACGTATAAGCTGTAATCTGCGCTCTGTGACGTCACGCCACAATTCTATTTTACGGGTCCGAATCCTTGTGATTCTATTTCAGACTGTTGTTCCAATTTCTATTGTCTTTGCGTCCTCTTTTTTGTTTTTATTTTTCCTCCAGAAATTATCAAGGTGTATTTTTGATGGGTAGTGTTTGGGGGAATTTGGGGTATTAGGACTGATGTGTATGGAGTTAGGTTAGGGTGGGAGATTCTTTTCATTTACTGCAACCTCTTAGCCTCGTCAGAGCGAGTTGTCCGTCCCTGCCACGTGGAGGCAGGTTGCCCTATCTAGCGATCCACTTGCTTTTAATTTTCAGAAAAGGGGTTGATTTGGTAGGATTGTAGGGGGAATGGAAAGGAAGTGTTAATTCCTTGAGGAGTGATAGAGGTTTGGTGGCTGTTCCTGGGTTTCTTATGGAATTTAGTCAAGTTTAGTCGTTTGACAGCAGCATCGGGATTATATTGTCAGGTGTGTGGTAGAGCGAATTGCTGATTGGAATCGTTCTCCCAGCAGTTAACTTCTTGTAGTGCATGGAGGCGCAGGAGGAGAACCATCACTCAGTCAATTCTCCTGGTCTTTCTAGGGAATGAAAGGCAGGAGAAGCAGATCATATATTACTTATACTCCACTTCCTGCGTCTCCACTACACTACTGTGTTTCACTTTCCAGCTTCGGAGTTCCGATTTCCCTCATCTTCCGGCCTCCGGGAGATAGGTGTTTAGCTGGACTTCTGTCTGTTTCTTTGTTCTTCCCCTGTTACTGTCTTTTGTGATTTTAATTTTATCAGTTCCTTTTTTTAATTTTACATCTCGGGTTTTCTCTCTCCGGTTCCTAATGACGGTCCAGAAGAGAGCGTGCCTTTAATGTTGATCGTTTTGGAAATTGACAGTTTTTGGATCAACCACTAAGTTTTAGCTAAACTTTTCTACAGGTTATTTATTTTTGCTCCTTGTGTTATGGCTAACCGTTTTGCCTTTGATGATCCGGTAATGTGCACGGTAAATTTTTGTCATAGTTTCATAAGGTCCTTTTGTTTAAAAAAGTTTGCAGTTCCAGTTGAGATATCTGGTTTGTGATTTTCACTAGGATCTGTGTCAGTTCGGGGTCCCTAATTACGTCTTTGGTCTTGAGGCTCCTTATCCTTTGTCTATCTTCTTGTTCGATGTTATAACTGGGACATTCCAGCACCACATGCTCTGGTGTCGATGAGCCTTCACATATACACATTGTGTCCTGTTCCCTCAAGATTTTATTCAAGTATGTACCATACGGCCCATGTCCCCACCTAGTAGGTTGGAGGTGCTTCATAGAGTCTTTCCCTGACATTTGGGAGGAGTTCGTACACTCTTCTGCCGGTACTTGACTCATTCCATCTGCATTTCCAGGTGTCTAGAATGATATCAAGGATTTCCCTTTTACACCTGACCCCTTTGCCTAAGATTTTCATAATATTTTCTGTGTTATTTGTATTGGGGACCTCTTTTTCTCACCTCGAGGTCCAGGGGGACTATTCCCAGTAGAACAGTTAGTGCGTCTGTTGGTGTGGTGCTGTATGCCCCAGAGATTCTAATCAGGGTTTTCCTTTGGACTTGAAGGATTTTCTTGGACGGAACGACCATTTTTAGTCTATGAGTCCATGTGCTCGCGGCATATCCTGTTATTGCGGCCAAGATCGTATCATGGTATAAGCTAAATACGTTTAGTGGTAGTTGGAGGTAGCTATTCTTGTAATATTATTCATAATACTGCTACTTTTCCTCTTGACTTTCTCTATGTGTTTACTAAAGCTACCTCCCCCTCATCCAACCACACACCAAGGTACTTCAGGGATTCCGTTCTGCTAATGGTTTCATTTTTTATTTTGACCACAGGGTTCCTGTTAAGTGAGCCCTTCAAAACCAGATATCTCGAATTATGTTTAGAAATGTTTAGGTTGCTTTTAATGCACCATTCAGTGACCCTCCTCAGCCCTGTCGAGATTGATTCAATTTCTGCTCTCGAGTTGCCCTCAACTATAATCAGCACGTCATCAGCATATGCCACCACATCTAGCACCTCTGGAAGCATTGTTAACTCTATTAGGAGATCCTCTATGTATATGTCCCAGAAGATGGGGCCACAAACCGATCCCTGCGGGCATCCTTTTGTTATCGCCTTGACACTTCATAACTACCCGCCTATCTCTACAATAGCTTTTGACTATACTGATTAACATGTTGGGGCAACTCAAGTCCTTTAGCCTTGATACAAGGGCGGGCCACCACATATTATCGAAAGCGCCAGCTATATTTATTGATACGGCCATTACATATTTGCTTTTGGAGCATTCCGCTGCTCTACACACACTATTCAACGCATCCTCTGTTGATCTACCTTTCCGAAAGCCATACTGACTGTCGCATAATCCTTTGATTTCCCTATGTGCTTTTATCCGGTTACAAATTAACCGTTCTGCAATTTTGCCTATAGAATTGATTAGGCATATAGGGCGGTATGACTTTGGATCAGTTCTATCCTTATCTTCATCCTTCAGCAGCACTATGAGCTTGGACTCCTTCCACACTCTAGGGAATCTGCCCTGAGCCATACAGGCTTTCACTAGTCCACACAAGTATGGAACTAGTTTGTCTGTTAGGGCTTGAATCATCACATTTAGTATGCCATCCGGGCCAGGCGCTTTCCCAGGTTTTAGTTCCCTTATTGTTTCCCATTTTTTAGAGATTCTGAAGGGTTCAATGGTGGTGTTGTTTTCTCCCTCTATTGTACTGAGCGCTCTGACCCGTTTTTGTTCTAGATTCTACATGATCGAATCATCATCTGGAAGGAGTCTCCGCAACAGTAGTGCGGCTGAAGAACGCCAGTGCGTAGTCATTCTACCATTTTCATCACGCATCGTTGACAGACTGCTTGCGTTTCAAATCTTCTTTGCGACAATCTTGTATGGCTTTCCCCACGGGTCCATTACTAGTGTATCACGCACATACCGCTCCCATTTCTCCTTTTTCAATTGTCTTATGCGGTCTTTACATGTTATAAGAAAGACTATTGACACTGAAACGTTCGTTTAGAGAAATAGTAAAATTTGTTCTTAAAACATCTCTGGTTGTGACGGTACACGGCATCCGAGGGTCGTCGTCCCGTTCAGTCTGACATCTGTTTGCATCGAAGAAATATGTGGCGCCAGTTGTGAAGGAAGGTGTGTTCCTAGAATTACGAGGGCGGAGAGGAGGAGTGGGCGACTCTGGACCTCTTTGTCCCATCCAGAAGCGGCCTAGTACGGGACAGGCTCAAAAGAAATGCCGTTCACGTTGGCAACACGCATTGATGGATTCTGATATTCCGCGATATCTCAACAGAGTCCACAACTATGAGTTTATGGTCGGAGACGTGTTAACTCTTGGACGATACATTTGAATCAGTTCTCAAATACATTTCGTTGACAATGTCATGGTCTTAAGGGAAACAGTTACGTGTGACTGCTTCAGTGTTTCGTTAAGGCCCGGCGGCTCCATGAGCAGCCTCTGGACCTGCCTGCACACCCACAGACACGAGTCAGTGTTTCTTTGGCAGCCACAACTTGGCAACGGTCTGCTAGGTGAGGTAGTCACGCGGCGCTTACGGAATGCCATGTGAAGGATTCCTACTCAGATACTCATGCGAATATGGATCTGTTGCTATCTCATATCATGGTCGCCGTCCCAAAGAGATAGAATGTACAAGAAGAGTACCGGCCAACGCAAAATCGTCCCTCATTGGCACACGTTGAGGTTTTAGTGTGGACTTCAGTGGCGCCACTTGCTACAGCACATGAATTCATTTCATTTAGGAAGAAATCATTTTTCTTAATTCTAAGAACCTTCATAATAATTGTGCTTTAAAACTGTTTCGATATCGAAGTCTTTAAACTCCCCGCCTTCGCCCTTGCTGAAAAGCAGACAGCGCTATTCCAACTACAGCACCGGATCGGGCGATTTAGACACAACTGCGCATGCGCACTTTACCTTTCCAACCCCTCCCCCCTGCGTCACCCGTGAAGATCCACAAACTGTGCTACGACGCCGAGAGGACAAGAAAACGGAAGACCATCGTACTGTGACCCAGAGCATCAGGCGACATAACCAACGAAATAGAAATCAAATTTCAACTAGTCACTAATTATAAATCTTATTTTATAATAGTTTATATTTTTAAAACGAAATTAATAACAGTTCATTTTTGGAAAAGTAAAACAAATTCAGAACCTAAATACAAAACTGCTCAATAGCTTGTCCCGAAAAAAACTCACACTCTTAATTGGGAAGAGAGAAACTCGCTCGCACCTATAAGCTGGTTAGCAGCAATGAAGAAGACTGTTCGCTCAGGAAGGAAGCTTTGCAGTGGACGCTCAACGTGGTCTTCCTAAAATCAAAACTCGTGGAGGCGCAACAGAAGAAATTCCACATGACACGCTAAGCAAAAACGCGTCCGGGTCCGTTCATCCCTCAATGGAAGACGACTTACTCGATTCAGTCGCTTCAGAATGAACGGCTACCGGTAACGGAATCGTCTGGATTCCAAACATGAAAATCTACGCTGGCTGCTGGAGAAAACGAAGCTCCAATCAATATGGACACAAGTTTCTCAGAAGAGGATGGATGCACAGAATACACGGGAAGAAGCGGGTTCACTCTACCAGAGGACGCAACTGACACTATTACAAGGGAAAACAAAGTCTCCCATGGCACAGCCCCGTGAACGTGTACCTAGTATTCAAGTTTGTCTGAAACGTCGTTCCATTTAATCTTTTGTTAATAAGTTATTTTCTATCTCAAGGCCCTTTATTTATATTATTATAAAAGTCAGATATTTTTTCTACTCTTTATCCTGACTTGTGTTGAGTTAAATTTTTTTTCTATTCTATAAAAACCTTTGAAAATATTTTTTTATTTCAGAGCTTTAAGAGAAATTAAATCTGAAATTTAGGTAACCTACTATTAGAAGGGAAGACTCAAATTAGAGTAAATTGTATTGGAGAATAATAGAAAATTGTAAAAAAAAAAAGAGGGGCTCAAATTAGAAAATGGCTCCTCCTGCAGATGAGGCGAAATTCAGGACTAAACATGCGGGGGAGGGGGGGGGGGAAGAACAACCACCATCAATTCGGGAACGGCGCAATAAAATCATGGACACCTGCTGGTGTGGACGAAAACTAGTTTCAGAGCAATCACAGCAAACAACTCTTCCAGGAGACTAATTCCACGAGTGCTTCGAATATACACTCTTGTTGGTTTGACACCTTTATGGACATCCTGTATACGAATGCCTATATATATATATATATATATATGAAAACTAAAGATATGAGATTCTGCGTGAAGATTAACTTTCCAAAAAACGTCAGACTTCGAAGGAAAAAAATACTCAAGACTGGGATGGACAGCTGACTTCAGCGACGAGCAGCTAGCGAAAATTACACGGCGATGGCCTCCATATTGGGAAACACGTCCGTAGTAGTCATTACCATAGCGCCAGAGTCAGTGACTCTCGGACGTTATTCCTGACATCCAGACCACACGGACAAAAGCCTTCATTCTCTTGTTTATGTTTCACAAACATAAGGCCTAAACAGTCGAGCAAATTAAATTAACTACATGCGACTTTAGATCTGTGCCCATCAACGACGACGTTTATGCACTTGCACGCAACATTAAAGACTAGTCCGTGCTTGAGACGCCACTCCTGGCATTTTGGACCGCTGAAGATCCAATACCACCGTGACATCTTTGTCATAATTGCGTCGATGGAATCAAGGTTTCTTGCAATGCGGCTCCCGCAGGCGTGCAACATCCTGCCTGGATCTCTCATGAATGTTATCGTCTGCCTTATTGCGAATTGAGGTTAAAATGTAATTATTTCCTACATCTTCGTTATTTCATCTGGAAATTTACAGGCACAATAAAAAGTTTTTATCACTTTTATTGTAAAATATCCAATTAAAAATTTTTCTTCATAATATTTTGTAAACTTGTAAATTTATGTCATCAATAGCAAATGATATTGTCTCTCAAACAACGAACGCGTTGGCTTCGCCGTTGTGAATGTATTGACGCCATTATAAAAAGTTAGTCTAGTAACATAAAAGGTCTTGAGAGAAATCGCAACGCAAATATCACGCCGAGAAACGTGTAATTACATAACACAGTTGCTTATAGCCTTTTTTTTTTAATTATACGGTTGAGATTAATGGAAACGATATTTTTTCAAGTTCTTCACTTTCAACTCCAAACAATAATAGCATTGATTTTGTGGTATGTTTGATGACCACGGCGCTCACATACTGGAAACGTGCGATAGCGCCAGGAAAAACTCAAGTGTGTTCCACTAATTATGTATTATTTATAGACTGAGGGAGAATCGACTCCGACCACGTGTCACTCATAAATCCAGAATGTGTCATGCAAGACGACAGGCTGGCAAACATCCGGTAGGTCCTCAATGGGCTGTCGAGCCATCAAGTAATAATGATGAATGATCAAATGGTTCACATCCAGATTTTATTTCGGTAATGGACACAATTGTTCAATAGTCAGTTCCGAGATTAAGTATTGTTTTCTTACAAAGTTTACAAATAAATTTCTTATTCCACTCCTGTTGTATTCTAAGGCACGTCGGCCAGTTTTCTGGTCATTGGCTCCCCAGTCGCTCTTCTCCAAACTTCTTTTGCTTCCAATTCTAGATCTTAGTCCATTTTCCTTTGCTCAGTTCGTCTCATTCCGACGCTTTGCTTTGCTTGGTACTTTGCAACAACTTGTTTCATTGTTAGCCTTGTTCCAACCCCCAGCAATCCTGGAGGACCGATGTTTTTCTGTTAGGGTTGTCTCCCTTAGCTGATAGGCCCCATTTTAAAGCGTAGGGAACTCGCTTTTCGCCCTTGCATGACTTAGCCGTTAAACGTTGCCCAGGGGCCATGACGTGGACATGCATGCATAGGACTTGGTAGGAATACATGGCATTTCCTGTGTTTTAGTAGCGTTTTTCCACCAGCAGAAAAAAACACCCACAGGACCACATACTACCCCTTTGACCCCCTCATGTTCTATTACAAATACTAATCCATGAAATTGATGAAAATATTACTTTAAGAATTATGTCGGGAAATCACCACCACCTTTTCATGTCTGAATATATAAACTACTAAGTTCACTGACAATTTCATGTTCTTTCTACAGCTTGTATTGCATTTGACTTTTGTGTGACATGATGTTCTTTTCTTGTTAGATATCTCTGTGACCCAAAGGAGGGGTAGTCGCCTGGCTGCCGGGACAGGAGCCACCCCAGCCGTAGACTTCGACTGTCCTGAGGAGTTTGGTTATTACCCACATCCCACTGACTGCACTCAGTACTACATCTGTGTATTTGGAGGAGCTGTGCTCGAGTCTTGCACCGGAGGTCTTATGTACAGGTGAGAATCTCTACTCATGTCACTGAAACAATAATAAATTGTGTTTAAGCTTTTGATTCTCAAAATATATAGTACCATATCCATTCTCTGGGATTACAACATGTTCTAGCACTTTGTGAACTTTATACAGACAGTGCTGTGAACCTATACTAAAAATTACACCATTGTAACAATAAATAATTAGTTGGAAGGCAAACTAAATTCAGTTCGTCAATACAGGATAAAAGGTAAAATATCAGGTACGTGTTCAGACGCAAATATGGACCATAAAAATGTTTCCAACAGTTCATGAATATCACAAACAGAATGTTTCTTTTACTTGAGAAATTGTAGAAATCCTTTATGGTCACATAGAGACAGTTCACTCAGGTAGTGCAAGACTCTTACTCGATAAAACTACAAACCCTTTTCCATCAACTTACACCCACCTTAACTTTCAGTGTAGGTTGGGTTCTGCTTAGCCCTCAAGGATCCTATTTGCTTTTGTGTGGTTTGCGTCATCTGCCTGGTCACAGTACAAGCAGGTCAGACTGTGAACCTTCCCTATGACAGGCAAGTACTTGAAAAAATACCTGTGGTCCGTAAGGAACTGGGCGAGTGTTGTCAGGTCGACCACTCCACTAGTTGTGGGATCAGCCTTGTACTACAATTTGTATCAGTGGTTTTCGTTATAACAAAAATTATCAAAAGAAAACTGCAGAAATGTTCCCAGGCTCTTACATGAATATTTTTTAAACAGAATATCTTCTTTAAAATTTCCCTCTTGATTTATTTTAAATATAAAAAAATTGGAATGGACTCCTTCAAATTTTAACATTAGAAATATAGCCAAATACAGTCAAAAGAAGTAATGATATTAATACTACATAACATTTATGGAAGCCTTGATCCTATCTTCAGGTGCTAAGAAAACTAAAAAATAGAATAGCTTAGAGCAACACAACTAACTAACTTGTGTCACTCAAGGCTCTTCTATTTTTTTAGTTTTCTTATCACCTGAAGTAAGAAATGTTGAGTGGTATTTATATCATCACTTCTTTTATCTTTATTTGGCTATTTTTCTTAATAATAATTTTCAAAACAGGCATAAATATTTTTCACTTTCTAAATTATATACATCTTTCCTCAATATCCAATTGTCTAATGTGACTTTGTTACTTAATTAATATTCTTCACATTTGTATATGTCTTATATATGTATGTTTATTGTTTAGCCATGAACTTCAGACATGTGATTGGCCTCGAAATGTTGGATGTGGAGCAGGAGGGAGTGCGACAATCAGCACCATGAAAGTTACAGACCATTGCACTCGGCAAACAACAGCTACAATTCAGGCATCATCCAGGTAATCAACAGCAGATTTACATCTTTCTAAATTGACAAAAAAATAAAACATGGGAACAGTTATAAAAAATTCACAATTCTTAATGTAATATATATATAGTGAAATTTGTTTGACTTGATATATATTCAATCAATGAAAGAAATAATGATAAATGTAGAAAATCCTTCTTTCCTTACATATTAAATGACAAAACACAGCACATTAGAAATTTGTTAAAAATTGGATAGCTTGAAATATTTTAATATTTAATAAAAATATATTTATGATGTAAGGAATGTTTCTGTATACAAACTAATGTTTTAGCACCAGTTATATGCCGATGATGTTGGTCCAGCTGAGGAAATAGAAAGTAACCACCAACAAAGAATAAATCGTGGGCAACCGTCAACATTGGGACAAGTTCAGAGAGACAGAGATGGTCTCCGACATCAAGCAGTTAACAATGTCATTCCAGTATGTGCCTAAAATTAAATCATTTTAAATGTGTACTTACTGATTTATTTTAAACACAAAAAATTATATAAATATATAAAGCAGCCAATTGAAGTAACCCTCCAACTGTCTCAAGTAAAAATCACCTTGCTTACAGGCATCTACTGGGAGAGTAGCATCAGGAGAAAAATTGGAGTTATTTCTTTTGGAACACAACAACAACCAGCCCAAAGCTCACAGTATAGGTTAGTTATAGGTTTAAATAAAGTTAAAAATTCTTACACACAAAAAAAAGCATTTACATTGTTTCTTAAATATAAATATCTTCAAGCACAAGTAGAAAATTATGCCAAATAATGTCTCAATTATTGGTGGTTTTCGACCAATCGGTATTGACCCGATGACTGTGAACAACTACCTGACCATTGAGACAGCCCGAAGGAGGGAGAAGCGTCAGGTGCACTACAGGTAATATTATCATCTCAACAAGACTTGACTATCTTAGTAGGAAGCGGCTTCTACTTTTCTCTAAATACCTCCTCAATTTCTCCTATTTATGTGGCTATATTACTTTCAGAATGTGTAGGTGAAAGAAACTTATGACTGGAGGCACTTCATGCAAAGGTTTCTGGTAGCCCTTTATGTAAAAAGGATGAATTTGGGACTCCATATCAGAAGAATTAATTTATATACAGTTATCAAAATATCTTTCACAATCACATTACAGAACATTATTTTGGTTTTGGTCTCTTACATCAGCATAAAATTTTATTCATTTGCAAGTAACACAAAACTCAACTTCCAATAAATAAATAAATAATATACAAGAAAAATTCTAAAACTAAAATATATTTTCAATTTAAAACTGGCATGCAAAGATTTGTAAATATACTATAAACATAACAATAATAGGAACAAATAATACACACTGCTGAGTGAAATTCATATTTCAACAAAAGATGTTTCTATACAAAACACTCATCTCCAGTAGTTCATTTGTGTAAATAATGTACATAAAAATGGTGGGATTTCTATTCTAAAAATTACCCACATGTAAGGAAAATTTAAAAGTATGTTCCTTTTTAATGAAATATTGTTGATGAGATTTTCAGTCGTCAAAATTGTAGAATTAAAAGAAGAAATTGTGGAGAAGTGCTGAAATAAAATGAGCATGGGAGAAAATAAATGTTTCAAATAGTAATACAAAAAGTAAAACAGAAAAGTAGATAAAGGAAACGAAAGAAAGAACAAAACATTTTGAACAGAAAAAAAAACTATATCTAACCTTAAGAGTCCAGTGTTTATAGCATCAAAGGTGTCCATAAAGTCATAGACACATTTGACTAATTGATTCAGATCTGTCCTTAACTGACAGAAATCCCAGCTATTACTATAGCATGAACAGATAAACTTTATTACTGGGTTATATAAGGAAATTTCTATGAGAAGTAAATTAATTGTGAGAAGAAACAGAAGTTGGCAATTAGATTAGTTTGGGAGACACACTGAGAGATTTTTTGGTAAGTTGTTTCCTTATGTTTTTGCTTGATCCAGTGTAAAGTGTTGGAAAATTGTAGAAGTAATAATCCACTCTCGTTGCACTGAAATGTACAATTCTGAAGGAGTTTTTATTCAGGAAGAACTTCTTCTATGTCGTTTTCTATTTTGTACTTCTCAAGTTAACATTGACTACCCTTTCTCAGTTTATGATCCAATAAACTACAAAACTTCTCCACAAATTTCTCCTTCCAATTCTACAAGGAAAAACAATGGAAAATCTAAGCAATAAAATCATAACGATATCAGCACTATTGGCATCAAAGTTCGAATCTAGGATATTAATTTTTTCACAAATAATTATCATAAATATATTTTTTAAACTAATAACATGCAAAGAGCATCTAGTATCATTCCTTTTTATTTAAATAAATATACAATTATTTATTGACCATTTTTATTTTTTCTTATTCCCTATAAAATTCGAACATCAAGCAGGAGATACCAGCCATCATCTCAAGTTTTACGAATTGTTCCCCTGGGCACCCGCTTGCCATGGTCCAATCCACAGAATCCACCTGGCAGCAGATTCAGTAGCGATAATAGTAGACAGTCAGATCCAATATCACCTACAGACTCAGGATTCAAACCAATAGCTGATCCAAATATACGGCACACTGATGTCAGAAACTTTAGGTCTCCAGATATCTCAATAGGGACACACACACTACCAAATCAATTCACCAAACAGCCCTTCAGGTTAGCTGAAAATTTTATCCACCTCATACAGTGAGACCTCTAGCATTTGGATCAAATATAGAAACTACCTCTGCACAAAAAGGTGCATCTGTTCAAAATAATCCCACAAATTCACCAATCTGCAAAAGACTGCCATCAGTCAACCTTACACACACAATGTTGCAGACACACTGCCTGGAATAATTTATTATAAACCCTTGCCATCTGATGAAAGCTACTCATTTTTCAATTTGGGAGATATACATCAACAGAATAATCCATTCAGATTTCTTGTTGCGAATTTTCAAAACAATGTCAGCAACGTAAAGCAAGCATCACCAGTTGAAAGTAAACCATCCAACAACAAACCCATGAAGGGGTTAAATTCTATGCATGACGTTACATATAATAAAGATGGAACTTGACTGTATCAGGTAACTATAACTCAAGTTCTTGAGAAACCTTTCAAACAACAAAAGAACTTTGTGCTTCCCTCGTAATCTGGACTAAATACATTTCCCAGCTACACTAACCCTTGGTTCAGTCTGGATACTGGAAGCGGAACAGACAATCATGATAAGGAACAAAGGTTTAGGAATATCTACAAAGAAGATCCTTATTTTCACAGAAGACCAAGACCAGGGACAATAAATGACACACACGAAAAGTGTGCATTCAAACAAGGAATCAGTGACTGCTTCGTTCATAGACACCTCTCAAACTCAGACTCATATCAGCAAACAAGAACCAAGCCTTACAAACAATTCATCAACCAGTCATTCAAATATCAGAAACGAAGCAATATAATGGTCATAATCCTACTAAACAACAAATTAAAACACATATTGGACACACTACACCACACAGTAACCACAAAACTGATGCATATGACACAACAGGATCAGATTATTATGAAGATGAAGAAGATGATGATCATACCCTCTTGCACCAGATTCATTCTATGATAATGTAAATAAATACAGACACACAGAAAATCCATTTGTGTCAATTAATTTTGACTTTGACAAATACTTAGACAAGCTGAGAGGAGGTACCAATACAGTATCCACTACAACAGCCATTCCAGTCAGGAATTATAATTATAGAAATATTACAGATGCAAATAATGATAGCTATGAATACTATGAAGATGATTATGAAGAAGACAGTGACGATAAGAGGCCCAGTCATATTCAGAGTGACAAATCAGCTTCTCATTCCAAAGCAAAGCAAACACCACAAGATCACAGAGAACATACACAAATAAGAGATCACACTACTTGCCAAACAACAACCAATTATGAGTCCCTACAAGTAATTCGCAGTTAACACAAACACCTTCGGAAGAAAACAAAACGGGGACCAATAATTCTCCACACTTCAAAAATAGGAGGAATCCAGCTTTGAGAGATTCATCTTCTGAAGCTCAAGCGACCAATTTGAACAAAAACGTAGGGCACTTAAGAACTCTCCACCCAGAAAACACCACTCAAAGTTCAATAATTCCTCAGTTAGAAGAAACTCCTGCTCTTAAGCACATTACACATTCAACAAAAGCTTCCTTGAATAATGATGAGTTAACACCAACCACAGCAGCAATAACAAAGGCAATTAGTAAAGATAAATTGTAAGAATTTGTAGATAAACGACAAAGATACGAAGGAACAACTGAAGATTATGCAGACTATCAAGAACAATATATCACCCAGAAAAATACCTTCAACAAAATTGACGCAAGGTGATTACAGATACCAGCAGAGCCTAATTATAAAAACCCTCGACTCATATATTCTTCCAATGACAAATTCAATACCAAACATTGACAACAATGAAAAAAAAATACCGACAGCATTAATAAGTATGCAACATTTCCAGCTTGCCTATTACGCGGAAAAAATTTAAATAAACTAATAAAGCATAGTGTAAGGAAATATCTAGAAGATACACATTTATATCGTATTTCCATTTCAAGAATTATGAAATACACAAGATACAGCACTGAAAGAAATCAGTAGTTTGTTAGCGCCATAACCGTGACATAAGATTATTTCACGATGACTTGCAACATTTACGGCCTGCATATTACGTTTATAAAAAAGTCTCCACATACCTTCAACTGCCCCCGTGTGTACTGGAAGACTCTGCATACATTTCTGCATCGGCTGCTACACGTCATTGCACTCGAATAAACGTTTGGAACGACCGCTGCACAACTATTTGTTGCGAGAGAATTCGCACCTGTTTGATTCAAAGCACGCGCCATGTTGACTTGTGACGCGCGGGCTGCTCCAAAGACTCGCTCTCAGGCTCGCGCAGTCACAGGTGCAATCTTTGGACAAAGAAACAGATACACACCTAAGTGCATTGAATATTTCCGTTGTCAATGCCAAATTAGACTTAAATTGATGCAAGAATATTATAATGAGAACGAAGAAGTAACGGCACCGGCTTTTTTGGATTATAACAATATTTTGAAACGGAAATATTTAATAATTAAGATTAAATGTTTTAAAGTATGTGTATGCATGTTCCTCATTAAAATCTGAGGAGCAAATTTAACCAAATTTTGTATTCGTGTCCTATTCAGCAGAACACAAACAGCGGAAATTGTTATTGAAACTTGAACAGTAGCGGGAGTAATTTTGTGTCCCTTAAGGTACATGGATTATTCGTCGCACAATTACAGTATTGGAAGTATTTCACTTAATATACCCGGATTCTTTTTGACGATATCACAGTAGCAGGAGTAATTTTGAGAATTTTGAAGTACGTGAGTGAGGAATAATCCCAGTAATTTAGAAAACACGCTACAGTGAAATCGTCAAAAGTATTATTGACCCACTAAATAGAATATCTCTATTTTCCAAATTAATATAATAAACTAGCACGACAAAACGATTAACAAGTTACTAAATTCTAACAGTAAAGAGGGTTCAAAGAGAAAAATTCACTTAGTGCTAACATGGTTACAATAGTAATAAAAAATAAAAAGTGTCGGTATAAAGTCATCAATTGTTTTATTTGTCAGAGAAATAATGTATATCATCATGTAAAGGGATATTATATATATATATATGTCAATGTAATGTTTAAAAGTTTTAATTTATTGACCTCATACAGACCTCATACAGACCTCATACAGACACTTTTATTTTTTATTATGGCGACGTTTCGATTCCTATTTGTATCTTCTTCAGGTATTTTCCCAATTTAATATAATAAACTAGCACGATTAACGAGTTACTTAAACTCAAACAGTGAGAAGCCTTCGAAGCAAAAAATTCACTTAACAAGATTCTAGCAAGTAAATTTGAAAAAATACCTGAAGATGATGCAAATAGGAATCGAAACGTCGTTTTAAATATAACTAAAGTGTCGGTATAATGTCATCAATCGTTTTATTAGTCACATACATAATATATAACATCATGTAAATGTCAATGTAATGATTAAAATTTAACGTGTTTTGAATTAATAAAACAATTGATGACCTCATACAGACACTTTTATTTCTATTTTTTATGACTTTTCAATACCTTTTTGTATCTTCCCACAGAGAAAGTTTTACAAATTATAGTATAATTGTACAAATTAAACAAAGACATGTTAAAGTACACAAAAAAATACCTGAATAAGATGCAAATAGGTATCAAGACGTCGGCACAATATAAATAAAAAATTAAGTGCGCTGTATAAGGTCATCGATTGTTTTATTAATTCACAACATACGTTAAATTAAAACTCCGAAAGCGCTTCATTCGACACTAATCATTTTCGATTTCTATCGTTTTAAAAATTCCTCCATTCAGGTTGTAATAAACTGTTCGTTCTCAAAAATTAAAAAAAATAACAACAACATGGAAGTCGAATGAGTAATTTTTCTTCGATATAACCAACAATCTCAGTATGGATTTACTTGAAATATGGCGAGTTCTCGTCAGCTGATAATAATAATAATTATTGTGTTTAACTTACCTTTTCAGGTTATTCTTGAAATGAAACGCAATATATGAGCACATTTATTTACATACTGAACGCAAAAAGACACGTCTCAAAACATATGCCATTTAAATCGCCCCCAAAGACGTCGCTAAGCAAGCGCCAAAGATCCTCACTCAGCTCCCAAATTTTAAGTTGTAATAAGTAATAAGAATGTAATAAGAATTAACAAAAACGCTATGAAACGACTATCACCAATTTTCACACACACGAACAGTTAATTAATTACAATTTTTTGGAATGTCCTGCAAAACTCGTCGTAAATAGTTGAATCGTATATGTTATCATAGACTTTTATTTTTTATTTTTTTCTACGTGTAAGAGAACCTCAGAAGCTATTAAAACAGAAACTTTACCAATTCCTAGTGCTAACTTCGTACTTATCACAACTAGACACTGGCAGAGCTTGTAATACTTTTCACCGGGTTTGTTGAGAGTATACGCCGGGACCATAAAAACGAATAGTTTTTAATTTAATGCCCCCCTGTTATTGCGCAAGGTCGTGAAGGGGCTACCTTTGGGGATGCCTCCTCCTCTCGTCGTTTTTGAACTAAGGTTCCCACAAGCCGAAGCACCTCGCCCTGCTGTTACTTGTCACAGCAGACTGTTTGCTGGCCACGTGACGTGACAGGCCGCAGTCACGCTCCAACTCTATGGCCGGCAGCGTGTCTCCTCCACCTTTAGTCGTTTCCTACTGGGGGGGGGGGGTTCATCTCCATGTAGCGTTATGAAATAAATAAATGACGAAACGACTTCGTCGATGATTCTCCGCCCTTACCTCAGGTGTTTTTGTATTAAATTTTTTCGTTCGCATCTTTCCCTCGTGACGCATGCTCAAAAATATATATAGCGTACACGTGCGACGCAGATGCTCGTATCTACCCCCCCCCCCCCCTCGCACACACACACACTTAGACTGAAGCACCGATCCAGAGGCTTCTCTCACATAAATCTGCCAAGTCGTTCTTTCTGAAGGTAACTGTGTTCCTTCCCAAGGAACCTACCGCCATCCTGACATGGCTTCATTTAATTCTAATCCCGTATCGGTTTACAAACTGTTATTTAAATGGCGGCAACGCTCCGAAGGACTGATTAACTTTATATCTGATGAAAAAAGTGATAACTCGCAAAGTTTCCAAGATGATGGGCATTGGCGGTGCCAGACTCGTGCACGTGGGGATCTCGGATGCCCTCTCAGACTCCATCTGTGACTGAAGCCGGACGGTACAATGATACATTATGCTACAATTGAAAGCAATTACAATTATTGCATAATCTAAGGCAAGGCAGCTGAGGGTTCGACCCGCCTAGATCTAAATGGGTCGGACTCTCTGTACTTGTCCCACGCCCTCCCGGGTGAGGAGCCTCGACCAGGCAGTGGGCCGACTCTTCCCAGTGGGAAACTGCAGTGCCTCGGCTTAGGGGGAACATTATTTAAAATCCTTAGGCAGGTCACAGGTATTGTTTCCGAAACATAACTGAATAATAACGTTTTACCATTCTGATAAAAAAGTAAGGTTAAATTGTTATTTACAACTCTCCAATATTAGGAACGCAGGTAAACTTTTTTCCCTAGGTTTGTAGGACTGTCTATAATATTTGCCAAGCGTCTGTTTGTTAAAAGGTTTCATTATCTCAGCGTCACACGTGTGTGTTTTTGTAAACAACCAAACGTGAATTTTGCAATGTGTGATTTTGTTGAGCAAAGACCTTGCATCAATTTTTTGTTTGCGGAACGAATATTCTTGTGCGGACACGTTGAAGGCCTTTGGTGATCAAACTATGGCACAAAGAAACGTTTATAAATGGTACAACGAGTTCAAAGATGCTCTGGACGACCATCAACGTCTACCGACGAGGGCCACGTCCATGGACATTTAGAAATCTCGCTGATGATGTTGGAACATCATTTGGCTCAGTCCAAACCACTTTGGAGAATGTTTCGTGTCTCAAACGCGTCAAGTCTCGATTGGTGGGGAAAAAAAGCGTCGCGTTGATGTGTGTGAAACTTTGCAATGCGTCATTACTGGAGATGAGACCCTGAAACCACCGACCAATCCAGCGAATATCAAGGTCATGATGAAAGTCGTGGTGTGGTGCACTGTGAATTCCTTCCGCCGGGCCAAACTGTCAACAAAGAATATTATCTTGGTTCCTTCATCAGGATAATGCACCACGTCACACTGCATTGTGACTCACATCGTTCCGCAACCACCGTATGCGACTTCTGGCTGTTCAGAAACCTCAAAAGGCCAATGCGGGGACGCCGTTGTGACACGAAAGAGGGGATAAAAACAGAATCAAAGAAGGTCATGAAAAGGTCCTGAAAAAAGACTATTCCGACTGTTTCGAGGACTGGAAAAAGCGTTAGAAAAAGTGCGTTTTATCGGACGGGTATGACTTTGAAGGGGGATTTGGAAGAATAAATAAAGAATTTATATTTTATAAATAAATTCACAGTTGGTATATTATGAATCACTGCTAATGCGAACAATAACAACATGGTGTTAAATATTATTTATAAGAAATATGTACAAAAATTCTACCATAATATGGGTTAAGGGATCGTAAAAACATACTGCTGCACTGTTTCTTGGAGTCTTAGGGTATTCGCAATAGATTCCAGAAGTACCAGGCTGTACAGAACTGCTCTTAGTAGTACGATTCTTCACGACGCTGTTTTTAATACATCTAGTCTCCGCGCGCTCACAGATTGCTTCTTCGAGCCGCAGGAACATAGTTTGGAGAAAAATCCACGTTTCGACTCTGGCTTCTGATAACGAAAAAAAAAAGTGGCGTATAAGGAGTTAATTTTGAATAAAACCGAGTTATCGAGGATCCCTTCACAACTTACCTCTTCCTCTGCTGCTACGCTTTCCGATTTTTGAGCGCCGATGACGGCACAGGAAGCGTCGCTGGAAACGAGAAGAACAGACTTTAAGGTGTGAGTCATTTTCGAAACCGGACAGGACACGTCGATGTTTTCTTGCCAGGTTTGCGTACGTTTATATATCTCTTTGCACTCTATTATGTTTATACATCTCTTTGGCCATATTCATCTGTTCAAATATAAAAATACAGGTACAGTTCTACCAACCTCTATTCCAAAAGAAAGCAATAGTTTAGTAGATAAAGCTATTAAATTATCACATATTAAGATAACTTAATTAAAGTCAATTCATATCCCCTTAAATTTATCAATAAGTACGTTAGGGTCAGACTAAAATAATATCAAATATTAATAAAATTGACAACAAAAAAGGTTTTACCGTATATCGCTTGTTTACAACACAAATTAACTGTCACTGTTAAATATATATATATATATATATATATATATATATATATATATATATATTCCGTATTATTTCGATATTAATGTGGCTATCAAAAAAAGTCAAAGTTTGACAAGATAATAAACACCTACCGATTTAGTCGCAAAGTTATTAACAGAAGACTATAAGTAACAATGTCTGTTCGTTCAACTACCATCTTTGCTAGTATGTAAATAATAATGACTGTTAAATTTTCGTTGTGGACACCCAAGATGTTGCGGCACCGGGTTACGTAGTTCAGTGAAACTTTAAAATTTAAAGTGCATCGAGCATTACCTGGTCAAAAGAAATGCCTTCTGTACATGTAAGTAATAGTTAAATGGTTTCGTTAACAATATATCAAATAACACTGAAGAAATATTTGTTTTTTTTAAAAAAAGAAAAAAGCGGCAGTAACATTTCTGTACTAAATTTTGTCGGTAATGTGTGAAGTAACTATGGTGTATTATACACATGCAAAATTGTTACAGTCAAGGTAAAAAAAACGTTATTAGTGTGTCACACGTTACGTTTCTCCTTCGTTGTAGCTAACATCCAGATTCGATTCAACACAGTTTAAAATCTTTAAAACTTATGGGTCAGAATAGTGAATATTAACCGTTTAACGAAGTATCTCTTCTCTAAAATAATATTTTGGTGTCTTCAGTAAACTGACAACACTTTATATTTTGGTGATTATTGTTGGGTTTGCAGCTGAATAACTATGAAAAAAGAACTTTTTATGGTTCAGTAGAATTCTTCTCTAGACTGTTATTTTTCTCTATATTATTCTCTAATATTTTCTCCAGAAAAAAATAAAGACAGTAGCCAGGTAACACATTTACAGTAAGGCATAACTGTGCGACCCATTTGAAGTTCCATAATATCCAACCCATTAAAGAAGAAGGCTTATTTATGTTTGATCGTTCATTTACTTTTTTTTTTTTAGGGCAACAGGCTACATGAGGGTGATCCACATTGGGCAACTCCCCTTTAATAGCATAGGAAGGGATTAGAAAGGGGGGATGCGGAAGGGTAGAGGAAGGTAGCCAAGGGTTAACTAGGGCCCCCGGGCTATATTTTAAGGATCCTACCCGGCATCCGCCTAAAGGAATGCAGGGAAAACCTTAGAAAAACCTGCATCGGGTAGGTCGGGCATTGGGTACTTGTCCCACGCCCTTCCGATAGCGGGAGAGGAGTTTGCTGTAGGGACGCAGCTTACCCCTCGCCATGCCTTGGCCTGTTTAGGAGGCAGCTGGCCGACTATTCCAATAGGAATAGCGGACAACTCTTGCCGTATGCCCAAGGTCTGCGACCCCGGAACATACACCTCTCAAAACAGACCGAGGTGCCTCGGCATGTGGGAACCTTAGTTCAAAAAAACCAGAGAGATGTGAGAGCATACCCAAAGGTAGCCCCCGCCAGAGCTCTCTGGGAAGGTTCACCTGCGAGAAATCCTCTCGCAGACTTACTTTGTTGCTGTTTACTTTTTTTTTTTTTTTTTTTTTAGGGCAACAGGCTACTTGAGGGTAATCCACTTTGGGCAACTCCCCTTTAATAGCATAGGAAGGGATTTGAAAGGGGGGATGCGGAAGGGTGGAGGAAGGTAGCCAAGGGTTAACTAGGGCCCCCGGGCTATGGTTTAAGGATCCTACCCGGCATTCGCCTAAAGAAATGCAGGGAAAACCCTAGGAAAACCTGCATCAGGTAGGTCGGGCATTTGGTACTTGTCCCACGCCCTTCCGATGACGGGAGAGGAGTTTGCTGTGGGGACGCAGCTTACCCCTCGCCATGCCTTGGCCTGTTTAGGAGGCAGCTGGCCGACTATTCCAATAGGAGTAGCGGACAACTCTTGCCGTATGCCCAAGGTCTGCGACCCCGGAACATACACCTCTCAAAACAGACCGAGGTGCCTCGGCATGTGGGAACCTTAGTTCAAAAAACCAGAGAGATGTGAGAGCATCCCCAAAGGTAGCCCCCGCCAGAGCTCTCTGGGAAGGTTTTTAACCAGAATCAATAGCGTCACTCTAGGACGGAACATTTAATATTTACGTTGCCCTCCCCCGACCTAACCCCCTCGGTAGCTAACTACCACGATGGTGACTGACGGTACTTAAACTACTCGGAAATGCTCCTACTACATAGACTGAAAAATACTCGCCAACGTAATAAAGTCAACTCCTGGTACCCATAAATGAGTAAAGAAATACAGCCTTTAACTAACTAGAGACCAAAAATATACCTGGCACCTTAAAGAAATAAATGGGATAAAACTCCCTTATTAATAAGTACAAAAATACACCCGGTAACCTAAGAGGATCAAAAATACCTGGTGTAAAGTTTAATCAATCACGTCCACCAACATATCGAAGACCATAAAATTGGCTTAAGCACCATGGTTAATGCGAGAATCCTATTACATGGGATCCGACACCACTCTCGGTCTTTTTTGCATTATTTTTAATGCCACCACCGCGCCTATACGGGTGATTCCCTCCCTTGCCCTTCGGCAATTAAAACTCTAGATGGAAAAAAAAAGTTTTCTAGATACGGAAAAGCCTATCAAATTCATAGACTCCGCTTACGTTTTATTCGACGATGCTGATAGCAGTCTTCCTCTCCTCCAATTCGTAGGTGTGTCAACCCCTCGGTGTTTGTTCCTGGATCGTAAGTATCGTGTGTGTGTAATGTTTCCTAGAAATTGCCCTAGGCAAGTACGGTAACTATCGTTGACTTCCATAAACTTTGCACAAATCTCGGTTGATTCGCGTTATTTTTGTGTGTCACCCTTGGTGGAGCTGCCTTCCCATGCTGTAAAGGGTTGAAATAATACACTAAAAACATCAGAGAGACACTCTATTAATCTCATCGACGCCGGAAGTTAATTATTCGACGCTAATATCGGCCGTTTTTCGCATATTTTAAAAATCCATCCCCGTTCACCCCTGGGGAATTGCCTAACCAATTGTGAGGACGGCAGAAACCTTCGCGGGCGTGAGCACAACTCACTTTAAATAACACAATTAACGTTGGTAATGAACTGGTAGAAAAAAATGGGATAAAACTCCCTTATTAATAAGTACAAAAAAAAAATAATGGAACAACATTATGTGGTATTTATATCATCAATTCTGTCTGTATTTGGCTATCTTCCTTATTATTCATTTCACTGTCCTAAATTGCTGAGACTCCACAATGGCTTCAGTATAAGTCGTACAGTCATTAATGAACTGGTAATTGCATAATTGCACAGTATTTTCTTTGTTAATGTTTGATATACCTTCTAGAAAGTTTCTGAATGTTCTCTAAATGTTCCATTTTGTTTTTATTTGCTCACAAGGGATCTACTTCGAATCTTTCAGGCTTCAACAGTTGTTCCATATGGTTCACTTTATGTTATACATTCAACATTTTATATAATAAAATTGTACTATTAGTAAATGTAGACAAAGAGAGAATTTCTTCTTCTTCTTCTTCTATGGTTCCACAGCCCAATATTGAGCCTCGACCTCCAGTCCAGTAGTAGTTTCCTCCAAACTTCTCTGTCTAAAGCTATTCTCCTCCAGTTCCTCAAATCCATATGTTTTTTCATATCCATTATTCTGTCTCCCAGCCATAACTTTTATATTGTATTTATTTATTTGTTGTAGCAACAATTTTGTTACTCCTGGTTTATTAAGTGTTTGTGTGTTCCACGTGCCAAGGTATATGTCTGTGTTTCTTTGCTTTAGTCATCTTCGTTTTACTGTCCTTTCCAAGGCTCTGCTCCTGGTTTTGAAATGATAGCTTTTTTACAAGATATGGTTGTCAGCTATATGCTTAACCCCCAACCTGAAGGACCAGTGTGCTGTTCTTAGTCTGGCTCCTCTCCATTGACCTGTCTGGCTTGGGTGGCCCTGCCAGGAGCTTACGCTCCCGCCAGCATAGCTCTCTGGGTCATTGGAGCACGCAAACCTCCCTGCCACGTTAAGGTGACAGTCCTTGGGGAAGCAGAGAGAATTTAGCTTTTCTTAACTAAAAAGTGAGGTTACACCTTGCACAAAAACCACCTCGACATGTTGCCAGTCTCTACAAAATCAGTTCTTTTTTTTTTAATGGGCCAAAGGTCCCCTTGAAAGCACGCACAGCTGAGCAAGGAGGTCTACCACTTTCTACACCTCCTCTGCAAGTGCTGTTAGTAAACTAACTTGGAACACAAGGATTGGGAACTTCTGTTTGATTCGCACCTGAGGGCATAATACCCTTTACTACGGTCATTCACAGAGATAGCTTGTGAGAGAGACAGAATGAAGAAACTAGGGCTGAGGGAAAAAAGTGCCTATAGTTCCTTACTGGGAAAGAAACCTCAGTGATAGTTTGGTGGATTGAAGGCCACAATGAGCTAGAATACTGCTCTCGTGCGACAGCAACATGCATATGGTTTGGTTGGAAGGATTAAGTTAAGTTGGTTGTCGATCCTCTTCTCATCGTAGATCCCGGATCTCCGTACACGTCCTGAAAAAGCCGTAAAGAAGTGTGGTCAGATATATTGTTTTGAGCCAATCGTGTGGGGTCAGGGTGGAGGAGGAGGTGTTTGGGGCGTTAGTGTTTTGTGATGCAGGTGTGGTCATAATTGCCCAGTCACCTTATGATAGTGTTGTGTGAGAATTGTCTTGCTGTACAAGGGTACAGCATGTTTGCTGATTCAAAGTCAGTGTTACCACATACATTTAAGAATATCACAGCACTCATTATTTTTGAATTATGTATACCATTTAAAAGATTGTTTCTTTTTATAGCTGGTGTGCAATCAAAGGTTCCTGTAACTACAAGGTTTTATATCATGTGTCGCAGCCAACTTGTAATTTCAAATGATAAAATTGTTTGTTCAGACTACTGTCACTTGATGAAAACTTGTAATGGAGAGGTGTGAAAATTATTTAATTATTATATTGTAGTGAGTTAAATCATCCTTAATAAATACAGTTATTTTCTGTTATTACCTTTAGAGTGAAATTAATTGTGCAATATATGAAATATGTTAATTAATTTTAATTTATAAGGCAAATTATTTATTAAGTACCATTAAAACGTGTTTGTGTGACCTTATTTTAAAAATAAAAAATAGTTGATATTTTTCAAAACAGAATTGATTTGTGATTGATAAATAATTTAATGTATATTCCTACAGGTTCAGCTGTTTTTCCCTTATTTAATACACATAATTAGCAATAGCAAAAAATAATGATTAAATGCAATGAATCATAATGTCAGACTACATATCAGTTAATACAATTAAATTCAAGTTTTTTAAAGTGGTACAGATGTATTGAGAATGTGATACAATAACCCTAATCAAATCAATCATTTCAAATATGTATAATCAGTTAAGTAGTGATTGTATCAGTGGAATAATATAAGACAATTATAACTAGCATATGGAGTTTTTTTTAAAAAAAAATGTTTAAACTATGTTTCAGTACTGAAAGCCATTCGACATATTCATTTATTGCTGAGAAACTGCCTGAGTCAGTAATTAGTGGCAGTGTTATGTCATGTATTTTTGAGACGAGCCCAGTGCAGAATTGTCCACATAGTTGCAAGAATGAAGAGCTAAATGATAATGCAGAAACTGAACTAAGCAATCCCAAGACCACAGCTGAGTGCCCAATTTCCCATCTCGTCAGCCTGGCAACCAGAAACTCAGCATGTTCTTCCTACTCTTCTAGTGAGGGGATTTCCTTTGGCGAGCAACAAGAGGTTCATTTATAATACCATTAGAATACGTTAGTGCTTGAGAAGGACTACCAATTGGTAGAAGAAACATTGTACAAATTTTCTGTTTAGTTGTCTGTTTGTGGCCAATTACACACAAATATTTCATGTTAAAAATGTTAATTATTATTAGCATTCATTATAATACTGCATATTATCCCAACATATTCAGTTCTTTTAGATATTCAGAAAGATTTTTATCATAAAAATTTCTGGTCCAAATGATATTTTGAATATCTGTGTAAGTTTGTTTTAGTAATAATTAATGGTGTGTCTTAGATATTTAATGCCTTGAAATGAAATTAATTATAATGAATAAGAAAGATAGCCAATTCAGACAAGAAGGTAATATAAATACCACCCAACATGTGTGGAATCCTTGCCCTTTCGTCAGGTATTAAGAGCTTAAAAGCTTTTGAGTGTTGTCAACTGACAAGTGCAGTTGTGTTTCTCTAGGTTCTTCTTAGCACCTGACGAAAGGGACAAAGATCCCAGAAATGTTACCTTTCTTATTCATTATTTTCAATCAGATGTAATTTTTTTTCATTTTGAAATTAATTATAAGCTGGATATATTTTAATTCCGTGTGACTTCCTTTCACTTAGATAAGAATATAAGAAAAAAACTTCTGAACAGATTCTTGAGGTTTTCAGAGGTTATGACTCTTACCACCTCTGTAATAATGATTTTTTACCAACCTCAAGTGTGGCTATTTAATCCTTGTCCTTTCAAGCCCATTTTGTGCCCTTTCATGTATCAGGACAGTAGGTTCCAACTTAGCAAGACTAGTATCTAATCCTTGCTGCTATAAAAACTGAAAAGTTTAAGGAGCCAGCCAGTAATAGCCCAGTGGGTCTACAACAAATCTCAGTTGTGGATAACGCACAAGATGATTTAAATCTGATTTGACAATATTCCGGCATCAGTCACTTAATTCTAATGGTGGAACTGTTTGTCAAAATACAGTATTCTACACAGGTTGAAACCCAAGAACTGTAGCCATCAGATTCATTCTTCATACTCTTCGTTCTTCTCCCTTTTATCTTTTACACCCACAATTCCTGTTTTGTCATACAATTATCTTATGATTAACCATAAGATTAATAACATTAAGATCATTAACTGATATTCAGTGGGTGTGTTCATTTCTTTTCCAGAATAGAATCAAATTTCATAGTTGCTATGAACAGAAGCTAATTCTTCCTGATGAAGAGGTTATAGCCAAGTTGGATATTGACCTAGGCACTGTTCCAGATCCAGAAGTTGACGACTCTGAGCCACGACAATCTCAAAGTGAGCCCTGTGCGGAGTTGACTGACACAGCTGTGAAACAGCAGATGTCAGATAACAATTCGCAGAAAAAATCTGATCCAGTACTCAAGGGGAGCATGAATACAGAGTCCTCAAACTCTCCAACTGAAATGAGAAATGAAGAAAATGGGGTAGAAGACTCAGAAAGTGATCGATTCCCTCTAATTAGGCCAAGTCGCAAGGGGATGAAGCTAAATGAAGAATCTGAGTTTGATGCTGTCCCTCCTACGGTGAGAGAGAGTTTTCTTATTTTCCCTCCTACTATCTATCCAGATATCAGGATATCACTATAAAACTATGACAAGCAATCTGTCTGTGCAACAATAGTTATAATCCTTCTTAATAGTACTGTCTAGAAGAACTTGGAAAAATAATGTAGAATCAATGAACTAATACATTATTATTTGTTTGGATTTGTGGAATGTTATTTAATCCAAATCACTACAAAATGTGATGCATAAAAGTCAATAGATAATTGGACATTGGTTCAACAAACAAAGTTTTCTCTTAAAACATCCACCTAAGTGGAACATAAATTTGCAAGTCAAGTTGCAAGTAAAAATTGAGATTTAATGTAGGTAGATCTTGCTAACTTTGTACCTTTTTAAACACTCATATATACATAACATTTGAAACTAGACTAAAGTAATTCCTTTTGTATATGGCACAAGTATATAGTAATTAAGCAAATAAATGATGTTTCAATAATTTTTATAAATTGTACTTTTGGCACTGGCATCATATGATGTACTTTTTAATTGCAATAATACTTTGAGTTAAATTTTGGTGAGTACTGTACCAACATGCATCCACACTGAAGTTGGATGAGGAAAGGAACATCATTCAGAAAGTGTCTTCATTCTTTGACAAATACATTCAACTTTTGAAATTAGATTTGCAATTTTTCATAAGATTCACACCCTTTACAGATAATCTTCCATCTAAATCAGGGTCGTGGATGATAATAATAATAATAATAATAATATTGCCATTAAAATTATGTCCTTTTCTCATCACAAAATTCTCATGCAAATTAATTAAAAGTTGTGAAATGTTCAAGAGGATGATGTAAAACGTTTTTTTTTTTGTCACAGCTTGCATTATACTATCCTTCATTATAAGCTGGTAAATGTGTGTTTGTTTGTAGGCATGGGAGAACTTATTATGTGAGTCTCTGTTGAAGTCCCATAGCTGTTCTTTAGGACTGCCACTGCACCGTTCTAGCAGCGATTTTCAATAGAAGGTCTCAAAGTGTGTACTTTAATACATATATGTTGTATCAGCACAAAAGCCTTCTACCTCACAAGAAACTACATCTAAAAAGTCATTTTAACTAACATCAATAATTAAATTCTGTCTGAAATAAAAAATAATAAGATAAATCATAGCTCGGGTGTCTATAATCACAGTGTGTGAAAGACTCTTGTGAGGAAATGGTTGCAGAATTTAAAATTAAACCGACACGAATTGTCATCCATTAAAGTCATGTCAATAGATCATTTACAGTTACCCTACTGTTGTATCACTAATATAAATCTTGGAAGATGGAAATCAAAATTAAAAAACAAAGTTCTTTACTATACGTGACCTCAATAAATTTAATTTCAAATGAAAAGGCTATGTTTGTTAGGGACAGATCCTCAATAAATTTAATTTAATCTAAGATATGCCTACAAAAATTAGCAGTTCATCTTCCATATTATTTGCTACCTGCTTAATAATAATCAGATATTTATCAAGTGCAAAAACAAAGAAATTGAGCAGATAAAGGTTGACAACTAGTCCACACACAACTAAAATATGAAAAGAAATTTACATATACAAATTAAAATACAGTAAGTATGATTTGGTATTAAATTTTAATATACTAGCTGTGTGCTCTTCCTTCATACAAAAATGCCAAAGCAGTTAAAAAAAGATTTTTGAATGTTTGCCACTTAAACTCAATTTGTTGGATGTCAGTTAGACTTTACTAAAAATCAATGAAAAAATATACATCTGATTGAAAATAATGAATAAGAAAGGTAGCCAATTCAGACAAAAAGGGTAATATAAATACCACACCACGTTACTGGGACCCTTGTGCCTTTCGTCAGGTGATAAGAAGAGCCTAGAGAAAAACAACTGCAAAAGGCTGACAAGGGCAGTTGTGTTTCTCTAGGCTTTTCTTAGCACCTGACAAAGGGCACAAGGATCCCAGCAACGTTGTGTGGTATTTTTATTACCCTTTTTATCTGAATTGGCTGTCTTTCTTATTCATTCTTTACTAAAAATCTTCTCACAGTTCCATATAACAATGATATAAGGTTCAATAAATAGTTCTCGGAATTCACATGTGTTTTGCATTATTATATTTAGATGCAACATTTTGACAACTGAAAGCACTGTCATCTTCGACAGTGCTTTCAGTCGTTGAAACGTTTCATCTAATTACAAATATGCAAAACCCGTGTGAATTCTGAGAACTATTTATTGAACAACTTCACTGGGAAAGACTTCAATCTTTGATAATGATATAAGGTTTCATAAAAATAAGTCTGAACTTTTTCTTGTAGAAAGAGAAAAAAATCAAGAAGTTCTGGAACGTATGACATTTTCTTTAAAGATTGACGACTTGTTAATCAACCCTGTAAGATTTCATAAAAATTGATCTAACTTTTTCTTGTGAAAAGCAAACAATGTTAGCGTGATGGACAGAGAAAAATTTACGTGACATCATTTTTGGATTTCCTGATACATAAAACATAGGCAAATGTACTATTGCATTTATATAGATTAAAAAATATATAAATGTATAGGATACAGAAATAACATAATATGATAAAAATTAAGCATTGTACTTAATCATTGCAGCACTCTGCCATATTGGGGCAGCAAACTTCATAAAAAGTAAGTTTGAATTCACCATTGAAGCTGGTTACATACAGAACCAGTTCTCGTAAGAATCGCCAAGTACCCAGAATTACCCTGGTTTTCATTTGTATTAGATCAGAAAAGGAATTAATTTGACACTAACCTCATGTTCATTTAGAAAATTGTACAATTAACCCCATGTGAATTTCCAACTATCGCCCAGTTCACGCACTGTGTCTACTTTTGAAACGATGTAAACCCCAAGCCACTCCTCAAACCCCTTTCTGTTTGTTATTTTCCACCAATCAGAGTTTGGCTTTTCCACACTAACTCGACACAACAGGGTAAACTTGATTAAATTCAGGCCATTTTTCATCTCCTAGCTGTTAGCTGCATTGGCAAACATGTATTGTCAAGTCACTACCATGTCAATCCAGAACCTTTCGGCATTGGAACAAATAAACTCATAAAGTCCTCATAGTATGTCTGCAAATAATGACAAAATAGAAATCTGTATAACTGAGTATATG
Source organism: Zhengitettix transpicula (assembly GCA_037074705.1). Taxonomy (NCBI): domain Eukaryota; kingdom Metazoa; phylum Arthropoda; class Insecta; order Orthoptera; family Tetrigidae; genus Zhengitettix; species Zhengitettix transpicula. The sequence goes on along the minus strand of CM073596.1, from coordinate 9,243,083 downwards.
TATATAATATAAGCACCACTTTGGAAATAATATATGGCCAATTTAATAATTAAATATTTCCTGATTTTTGTTATATTGGTATTAATTGGATTTTTTTTACCCCTGCCGCCTGAGAACATTGAAAATATTATTTTAAAAAAAGCCTCGTGACGTCCAAAATGTATTTTATATCTAAAATATAAGGCGAATTTAAATCTAAAAAATTATGTACAACAAAAAAAACGTGTATGTGGGTGGGTGGGAGTGTGTGGGTGTGGGTGGGTGTGTGCGTGCGTGCGTGTGTGGGGTCCCATGTATTCAAACCAACCAAATATAATGACAAAGAGACAGGACTTGCAAAATATGCATTTTACTAAGTTCTTCAGTGTCACTCTGGACTTTAATATAATTGTTCTTCTTAATTCTAATGTTGATAATTTCCAATATCAGTCTGCAAAAATATTTAGTTTCAATGTCAAGGATCCTGACATCCATCCAGTTGAGGTTATGATTATTTAAATATATGTTTTAAAATAACCTAATGCTTATCGGTGGGAAATTTTTATTTTCTTTATTCTTGTCTTCGTTTGACCAATATATACACACAAATGCAATCCATGCATTCAATTTTGAAAGAATGGGATCTGAGAGAAGTATGGCCCTGACAATGACATTAAGAATCATAGTCTTTTTTTTGGATGATTGTGTGATTAGAAAAGGAATATAGGACAAATCCAGAAAAGGTTGGTTTTCCATACCAATTAATGAATAATTTTTAATTGAAACAGTAATGAGTTAACACCATTTTCAACTGTAAATTTGGAGTCTTGAATCATACCTAGCTTACTCAGTATATTTATTTTGCTTCACTTCAAAAGGTCCACCAATTGGTGGAGAAAAATTGTGTTTTTGTGTTAAATTAAAAAAATTTAGATTTTTACAAAGATTATATATCCAGCTAAAAATGGTCTGTGAAGTGTACCTTTCATCCTCCAGATTTGGGTCTGGGATAATGTCTGACGCCGTGGGCTGCATCTTCAACAACCATCTGGACAAGTATCGAGAACTGGAAGACACCGAGTCCATCGCTCAGCCGCCTCTGATGAATGTGAGCTTCCTCCTGCAGGATTCAGATAGCAGGATCCCTAACTCAGCTGCGCCATTGCTGCTGGAGGACAAGGACGCCCGCTACGGGGTCTTCATGGTTGCAGGCTCCGGAGGGACGCACGTCTCCAACGCCATTGTCCAGGTCAAGTTTAAGTGTATTCAAATAACATGGGGGTTACTTCTAGTTAAGAACATGAACCATTCATATTATTACAAGGAATACTGTTGAGAATATATTGCTCAGCCTCATAAATTAGACAAGTATTACTATAACATTTTTTCACTTGTCCAAAACAGACAATGCAGCCCCATCCCTTATCCTGTTTTACCTGGCTAGGCTTGTAAAAAGGTATTTTCATTTGGTTACTTCTGAGACTGTAATATAAAAACAAGAAATATCTTTTACAATCAAACAGTTTATCATTACTATGTTTATAAAATAGAACTTTTTTTAAAATATACTTATTTCATTTTGGTCTAATTTCCATTACTGATTCTTTTTATTTAGAGTTGTTATTGTGGTTTTTCCTTGACTTCTGAAAGGCTCTCTTCTGTAGAATTTTGGAATGGGAACATTTAGTAGTCATCCCTTTAATGTCGTGTGACCTGATGGATCGACAAACTTTGGCTACAAAACATTCTTTTTTATTATTTGTCATTCCTCAGGAGCTTCCATGTGACTCCCTTCACTCAGGAATGGCAATCCAAGACTATATTTGAGAATTTTGCCTGTATGCTAGTTCTTGTCTCCAACAGGCATCTTTATAGATAAGTTTCTTCCAAGTTTTGCCCCAACACTGACTTCATCTGCACGATTTAGTCCAACAGCTTTTTTATAGCCTGGACTCCTCATACAATGAGGGCTACAGACTTTTTCTTCTCATCATCCTTTCATCTATTCTAATAAGAGCCATGGGTTAAATGTTATTCTGTAACCCAAAAAAAGTTCTTTTAGAAAATTTGTTACCAACAACATAATAACCTGTGACAAACAGTTGGCAGCTTTGCAGTTAACCAACTGATGCTTCTGACCAACTTTTTCCATCAGATTGTCTTGGTAACGATAATGTTGATGTTGCAGTCGGTGGCCAACCACCTCCTGTTTGAGGAAAAGCTGTCGACGGCCGTGGATCTTCCGCGGATCCACCAACAACTAACATCCAGATGTTGTGCTCTACGAGGAAGGATCAGACATGGTGAGGGACGCTCATACAAATGCATTTAATATTTAGTAAATACCTTCATTGTAGTCAAATCATAGTGGTGTGTTTTATAGTACTTTATTACATGTAAGGGTAATCTTTCTTCTAATAAATAAAACTGTTTGTTTGGTGGTTCACATGTTCATTTTGAACAGGATGTGTCTCACCCCAACAGGGTTTGATTCCTGGTTGCAAAGAACACTTGTGCAAAATTTAGTGGATTATGCTCCACGGGTGTATATTTGCATGCGGAACGTAGACTGTATGATTTAATTGATTCAACTTGACGGTTAAATTGTACTCCTCGGAGTGGGACTGGAAGGGGAAAAAAATGTTCCACATAAAACCTTAAACGTGAGCAGCAAATATTACCAAATTTTGTACTAATGATATGATACACAACAAACACTAGATTGGTAAAACGCCCAGGTATTTTGAATTGCAGGGTTTTTTAGTCTATCGGCCATTACAGTGACTCTTTTTGGCTCTCTTTGGAAGTATTTTTTCCTGACTTAATGTACCATGAGTATATTTGATTCTGTTAACCTACCAGGAGTGTTTTTAACTCTTTTAAGGAACCAAAAGTAATTTTGGGCTTTATGAGTATTTTTGACACACTTAAGGTATCACAAATAATTTTGATTCTCTAAAGATACTAGGAATATTTTTTACTCTCAATGATACTGGGAATATTTCTGACCCCCTTAAGTTAAGGTAGACAAAAACTTGCCTCTACATTTTCTGCATGAATTGTAGACAGACAACTGTCTAACCTGAACGGATCTTAAAACAGGACGAAACGTCGTAAAATTAATTTTTGTTAATAAACATTGTCATTTTCTGTCTCAAGGCCGTGTATTTATTGATTTAATTGTCGATTGTGGTTGCAGAATCTTGTGGATGGTCTGAAGGAATGCGGTCACACGGTGCAGAAGGTTTACAAGCTGAACGCTATCTTGTCCGCTGTGAGGAAGATGAGGGACAAATCCGTCATCGCCACCTACGACCATCAAGGAAGCAGCTACGCTGACGGCTTCGGACCAATATGGTTCCCACTCTGACCGTCAAGTCCTGTCAAGTTACTGTGAAAATAAACTACCAGGAACTAAGAACCACAGCTTTCGATTACTTACTCACTGGCTCCTCTGCTTTCCCCTCTGGTAGCTATTCCATTGTCAGACAAGAAGAAGAACCAGAAAAAGAGAGATTAATAAGAAGGTAGAGACACAGCAGAGAGGAAAACTGAGTAATGGAGGTGAATGTAAAAACGACAAAGGAAGAAAAGTCAAGAAAGTTGTCCTTACTCTCCATGGCTAGGTCTTGATGAGTTGCTGTTGGAAACGTCAGAGTATTTTGTACAATATCCTTATTTGCGAGACTTCCTCCCTGTCAGCTTCACTCAAAAAACATAATCAGTCTGCCTTATCTTTCTTGCATCTTACTGCCTTATACTTGGGTCTTACGGTTCCTCCTTTGTTCTTCTTCACTTTCCATGGTTCTACTTACGTATCTTTTAACCCAGATAATGTGGAATTGTACCTTATCTGGGCTAATATCAATAAATACCCTGGGTGAAAAGCTAAATCAATAGGTTAATTTTACCTTACATGTAGCGAGTAGTTGACTTTAGTACAGTCACACTACATTACACACTTGAACAAGATAAGTTACAGGTGTTGGGTCCCTGTTAAGTAAATCAGCGTTCAAGCGTTCACTAATCTTGCCATCAAATAGAGATTTTCAGGTACCATTACATATACAGCACTGAATTTTTTGCATCTTAATTTTAACCCTTATGGTACCTGTGTGCCAGCAGAATAAATGATTTATTGTAATTAGAATTATTAATTTATTTATCAAGATCTGTTTTTAGAAGTCTTTTGATCCATAACTCTTGTCCTTGAAAGCAGATATTGATAAATAAATTAATGAATGAAGTCTTCTTGGGCTTCTAACCGAGTAAACAATGGTATTCATGATGTTTTGATGTTGTTCACTGCCATCATATTCTAGTAAACTTTGCTCAGTTAGAATCCAGAGAAGAATTAATTCATTCTCTACACTGAGAAAGGCTATTTTCTTTATTAAATAATTTAATAATTAAATTTATAATTTAAATAAATAATTTATTCTGCTTCCATACACATCCAATAAGGTTTGAATAAGCTGTGAAAATTTCAGTGCTGTATATATAATTGTTTCTGAGAAAAAGGTACCTAAAAATCACTATTTTAATATTGGATAGATAGAGAGGGCCTTCGAGGGTTGAAAACACTTGAAAGTCTGGACTCGATGGGGTTTGTAATGGAAAACAACCACCTGAATGAGTGGTCATCAACAACTCACAGTTCCTGGGTTTGAGCTCAGCCTGTTCCAAACGTTTGTTTTTCAATTATGGCCTTTATTCAAACCATCCAGGGAAGAAACGGGCCTACTCGAGGGTAGAGGAGCCTGTCACCAGGATCTCAATGCCCCCAGAATCAATATAGTATTTCCATATTATAATGGTCTACATAATGACAATAAAATTGCTGCTCCAATATAATATTGGCATTATTTACAAAACTTCCAACTTGTTGGCATGTTATGTGAAGAATGATTAGGACCCCTTCATTCCTGAGGATACAAATTTGTACAAAATTGAATGCAGTGGTGTGTATATTGGTCAAACTAAAAGTGCTTTAAAGACGAGAATAAAAGAATTATTAATTATCAACCAATAAGCACTCGGTTAATTCCAAACATTATTTATGTAAATAATTATAACTTCAAGTGGACGGATGTCAGAATCCTTGGCAATGAGACGAACTATTTTTCCAGACTGATATCTGAATTCATCAATATAAGAATTAATAAGAAGAATTATATTAACGTCCAGTGTGGCACTGAAGTCTTTGTAAAATTTATGATCTTTAATGAATTTGGTCAAAGATGAAGATACAATAAGAGAATTTTCTATAAAGCAAAGGATTTGATATCATAGAAGCTAGCGAGACACAAAATACACTCATACAAATGAAACGTTTTGAAGATACAATAAGAAACACACCGTGGGAAAAGTTAAAAAATGACCTTAATTAGTTACAAGATTTTAACTTTTTCCAAATGTGCAGTTTTAAGGAATTAAATTGCTCATATATTGTCATATACACTTAAACACAATATTGGTTTAATTTAAGAAATAAAATTTATTGAGGTTATAGGCACTGTAGTGAGATAAAAATTAGAAGGCACATGTATAGGAAGACGCTGTTACTTACATGTCAGACTTCATATAGTCTAAGAGACTCACTGACAAGCAGTAGATTGTGATTGATCAAAAACGGTGTTTTGTCCCCCCTTTTATTTATAAGCTTTCTGATGAGTTGGATTAAGGTCACAGCAACCCCCCCCCCCCCCACACACACACTTTGTGGAAGGAATTGACAGCAAACAGCCTTCTTATTTTAATGTGAACTATATTTCACTCATTAATAAGAAAGATAGCCAATTCAGACAAAAAAGTGATAATATTGAATTCGCTATCTTTCTTATTAATTATTTTCAACCAGAAATAAATTACTCAAGGATGTACTCCTCTGTAGTTAGATGTTGAAATGTTGTAAATAAGGAAACAGCTTGTAGTTCATTTTAAATATATTTAGAAATAAAACAATTTTGGTACAAACAAAGCAATATATTCTTTAAAATGAAAAATTTACGTGTCTAGAAAATTAATAAGGAAAGTAGCCAAATACAGACGAAATAAGTGATAATAAAAATACCACACACAACATTTCCAGAAACCTTGTTCCTTTCTGCCCAAGGCTAAGAAAACTAAAGAACACAAGAGCCTAGAGCAACACAACTTCACAATTCAGTTGGCAAAAGTCAAAAGCTTTTGTGACCTGATTGATGATTAAAATGCTTTTGAGTTTTGTCAAGTGTATTGAGCAGTTGTGTTGCTCTAGGCTCTTGTGTTCTTTAGTTTTCTTAGCACCTGTATAAAGGAACAAAGTGCCGAGAAACGTTGTGTGTATCATCATTTCTTTCGTATGTATTTGGCTATTTTTCTTATTATAATAAATATATATTTTTATTTGTTGTGTGATGTTTTAAATGAAATGATTAGAAATGTTTTTGTTTTGTTTGTTCTGTGTAAACATAAACCTGGTATTTGTAAGGAAAGAGAACAACAGTTTGTACATTTACAATACAGTAACAATGTTATGAGAGACGTGGCTTGAGCACATTCTCGTCCTCCAGATGGTGGGCTCACATGACGAAGACAGCGACCATCTGGACGGTCACCAGCGTCGCCAGCAGAGGCACCACGGAGAAGCCTGCGTTGTGGTGAGTGATGGTGCCGTTACCGTTACCCTTGACATAGACATTCTTGTCAGGCACGATCTGGGTCGTCGTCGTCACGGCCACCGCTGGATTCAGCTTGCAGAGTTGTTCTTCAGCGCACGTGGCGCCGTCGTCGTTCTGCAGGTGATGAAGCAGCATCACGTGGTTCACGTGCCTCGGACACCTCCTGCTGGAGCAGAAGTTTTTCTCCAGCATCGGCGCGAAGCCATTGTCGATCAGCTTCATCAAGTTCTCAGTCAGGTGCTTGTCGCACTCGCATACGAAGCTGAAACAGTAGCGTCAACGATTGGTTCTGCGTGTCTCTCGACCATCCGCCCGTCGTTGTATCTCTCTGTAATCCTCTGTCGGGACACATTCCCTTTCGTCTTCAAGATAGAACCTCCGTCGTAATAACAATTAGGATTCCCTCACTACCCACAATTCCACAAAACCCTCATGGAGAACATCGACACACTTGCATCATCAGAGATATATAACAACTGCCATTGTAAAAATACGTCAACGACGCCCAGAAACTCGTTAATGTAGTAAATCAAAAAAGCAGGATCTGATTTACAACCTTGAGGAACACGAGGCTAAAATTATAATTAAATTACGTAGGTTTATCCCCGGTCTATTGATTTAATAATATATTCTCGGTTTTATCAACCGAATAAATGCTTTAATAAAACTAACGTTTCTGCGAAATTTATATCCACCGTCGTCAGGTGACTCGTGTGCCGAGAAGTTGCCAATTAAATAATGACAATTTGCTTCAAACGAGAAGATGAAACACTTCGTGACAACGTGGTCATCACGCTGTTGAAGTAGTTTCACTGCGACGTTATCGACCACCTTCCTACAGCCCAGGCGTCGCTCCAAGCGACTTTCACCTTTTTCCTCACTTGAAGGAGCACCTAGGAGGCCAACAATTTGCTTCAGACTTTTCGAAAACGTGGCTAAATTCGCTAAGAAAGTATATTTAGCAGGAAGGAATAATAAAATTCATCCCAAGAGTCAACAAGTGCCTAAACTCATATGGAGGCTTTGTCGAAAAATAATCTACTATATGTACTATCTGATGGTTGTATAAAATAAAATGTACACGTTTCACTACAGGCTTTGTAAACTTATTTTTTTTATCACTGCTTGTATTCCTTTAAGATGTCGGGACAGTGGCGTTCTTCCAAAATTTTCAAATAAATTGATTGAAATTTTCTCGGTACCTGAGCTGTATTTTTCTGAAACGTTACGATTTAATAAATAATTCATTGGGTTGATTAAGTCGAGAATCGCGTTATAATAGACTTTCTGATGATAACTGACTTTGCGGACCGTTATATCACTCCTGAAATAATCACGAGACCATCATCTACAATTTAATAAAAATTAAATGTTAAAATCACCAGGAATATTATTCAGAATTAAAACATTATAGTAAACACAAAGTTTCATACCTTATTGGAACCTCTTCAGAAATACAAAATAAAAACAAAAAACAAATGAACGTTGTGCTTCTTAAATATTATGTTTTAAATTTTATAATAATTTTCAGGTTAATAGATCTGGTGTGTTTTTTAATTTTTTTAAAGTCAGATTATTATAATTCTTAATAAAGATTCACAATAAGAGGTCAAATATGTTGCATTGTGGGACACAAAGTTCCCTTCGTACGAAGAAAGAACTTTTACCCTATAATATCCACAATTAAGAGCCAGAATTTTGGAAACGTTTTCGCAATCAGCTTCGAGAATTTCTCTCTCACTTGATCCTTTCTTCATAAACATCGCGTTAGTTCAAAGAACGACGATTCATTCGTAACCCAGAATTCGACAATAATTTCGTAAATCACCCTCGCCGTACTTTTTTTTTCTCTTCGCGGTAAATCTCTGTTTATATCTCCTTTCACCATCAACATCGTATTTCGTAAAATAGGGAACGAAATCGCAACCGCACATGAAAGCTGAAGACTGGAATTCTGTATTAAGTCTAATTGGGAATAAGCTTCAGGTAATTAATATACGGAATTCAACACTTGAACCACCAAAACATAAAAAATTAATAAGTGAGGAAAAATTATCAAAATTTTGAAAATAATACATTAAACATATTAAAAAATCCAATAAATTTCTATTACTTTTGAAACGACTAAAATATATTTTCTGATCGTCCTTAAATCTGTTTTTGTGAGACATTTGTCACCCACCAACGGATAAAGGAATATTTTTTACCGAGATTGTCACCATTCTTTATGTGTGACGCTATCTTTGGACGACTGACCTGTTCCCGACGTACTGGACGATTCCTCCGTCGGCCTCGTCAACCTTCCCCACGGCGATGTCGGGCACGTCGAGCAGGCGTTGCTGCACGGTGTTGCCAGCGAACAAGAGGCGTTGTCCAGGCTTCAGGCGGCGACTGTTCTTATCCAACAAGCCGTCGGGAACGGACTCGAAGATGTTCCCGGTGATGTTCACCTCGGCGGCGGTCATGCACACTCCGTGGCTGGTGAGGTCGGAGCCGAAGGTACTCTGGTCAATCACTACCCGTTCGCTGGCCGTGACGTTGAAGCCGTTCTCATTCAACGCTTTGAAAAACGTGCGGATCACGCTGAACGTGTCTACCGACGTCACCAACAGGCCTGCGGACTCCACGGTGCCGAACTGGAAAACGGGAAAGAATTGATTGTCACCAAGCTTGTTGCCAGAAAATTACCAGACTAGAGTACTAGCAGTGTGCTTTAGTTGCATCGCCAGAGAGTAACGTTGAACTGATACGCTTTAAACTAGTCAACGTGACTAGCCTTGACTTTCAACAGTTCGTACGTCGATTTTTCGCCGTCATCATCACACCGACTGGGATGCTTCTAATCCCATGGACGTGGGAAACAGACTCATTGTTTCCAGTACCTATGAGTGGGAGATGTATGCGTGAGCTGCATCGATCTGTGACTATTCATAGTGGAGGGAAGAGTCGCTCCAAAATTGGTGCTCTACAGAGGACTCCCGATGGTGCGACATGAAGGGAAGCATGAATGAACGGTGGGACAACAGTCATTTGAGGTGTCGCCTCCATGAGCTGGTCATGGTTGGTAGTATACTAGACGAGAACCAGGGAAGACCACACGGCGTTCACCCCTTAAACTGATTGCATTGTTTCCAAACTCACGTATGTTGGAAACGGTCTCCTCGCTTTCAGATCTCGTGTGGGAGAGGCTGCGATAGCACCCTCTGTGACTTTTCTCAGTAGTAGGAGGAATACTGCTGAAAATAGAACTTTAGTTAAGAGGCTTACCCGTGGTTGCGGCACGTGGTAAGGTGAGGAAGAAAGGAGGTCGGGTGGTTCTCTTTGAAGTCTTGCTACCATCCTGTTCTGCCAGGAGGTGGTGGAGATTGACTCAAGGTGGTCGTCTAGTCTTCTGGGGTGTGGAAGGTGTTGGTGACCCCAGCAACAACCGCACTCCGGGAGCCTAAAGTGTCAAGTGGTGGGGCCTTGCCTACACCACTTAGTAATCTGACGACGAAACCGCAAAAGGCCATTATTCTCCTGCTAGCAATAGTCCGTTGCTTTATGAGGGAGAAAACCCTAACTGGAGAGTCATTCTGTGCCGACAAGTTTCAATGGCCTTTAGGCAAGTGCCTCTCCACCCTGCGAGGCGACCCTGAGCACTCGTGCTAACGTAGCTATGTGTGCGGCCGACCAAACGCGTGCTTCGGGCAATTTTGTACCTCGGGATGCGTTCCTGGTCTATCCTCCAGTGTCCCTGTAGCTTACCTGGGTTTTGACTCACCACGTCCCAGCCCGACGCACGTTGGTGTCGGATTCAAGGGTTATGTAGTTTCGTAGGCAAACCTTTCTTCTGTCGTCCTCTGGGTGCAGGACCCAGCCCACCGGGATTTAGATATAAAGGTATCCCCGTTCCCTTTTCGGAGGGTTCGAAAAAAGGCCGCTAGGAAGCACTTACATACGTCATCTTCATACTCTGTCCGCTATTATGAAGGTCTACAGGCAACTCTAATTCCAGATAGTGTTCTTGAACGTGTTAAATCTAGTCCGGCACTTGACGAGCTGTGTTCCACTTGACCCACGATCGTTAATTTTTTTAAAATTTGTAAGTTATGGTCAGTTGATTCTTCGTCGAATTGACGGAATATACCATAAGTCAACTACTGCCCAAAAATTAATTTTAAATCAAGTCCACCATTTTTTCTTGACCAATAGTTTCCTCAAGGTAGGAAATTAGACCCTCCTATTGCCTATTTATTACATTAATAGTTTATTGGAGGTAATTTAAATAGTGTAAAATTAAGATGAAGCTTCAGCGCGTATTTTTGCTGCAGAAAGAGTTATCTCATATTTACACACGGGTAAAACATTGATTAAACCGCGACGTTTCCAGGCGGAAGTTGACGACAGAGCTTGCGGTCGACGAAACGTTACGGTATAATCTCTTTTGTGTCTGTGTGAAAAATAGAGAGAATTCGCTCTACTGAAAAATTAATTATTTTCACCGCAGCAATATGTTATACTTTTTTCGATGTTTAATTTATTATCGAATTTATATATAAAGATTTATTGGTCGTCTCGTTACTGTATGATAATTTGTAAGATCCGCTTCGACACAAAAATAATATATTATTCAGTTTCTAATATTTATGCTGAAAGTAGATTCTACGGGGAAATTTAAGTAAAGTAGAAACAAATCAAAACCCGCGTTTTTCAACTATTCTACAGTTACAGTATCAACAAACTGGTCTTTTGAGACAAAATGAGAACCTTCATTTCTAATTAGCACGGATTTTGTTCAGAAAAAAATTAAGAAAACGTGTGAAAGGTGGTTCTTTTGCCCATCCTGTATGAACTGGTAAATAAACATTGAGACTCTCTTAAAATGTCCACTCACCATTTTGAAAATTTTAAGTAGTTTCAAGTCTGCCCCATTTATTTATTTTATTACTGCGGGGCATTTTATTATTATGCCCGAAATTGTGGACGAAACGACGTATGAACTGATTTGTTTGTGTGCTTAATTAGCTAATATTTTTTTCTGATGATTTTTTAATGATAATTGTCTGGTTATATTAAATGTGAAATGAGAAATACGTTGCCATGGGGAAAAGTTACAAATAATTTTTTACTTGTTTTAGTTTTCAACTTGGAAAAGGAGAAGAATGATGGAGGACACAACAAGCCTTACATTTACTTTATTACCGCGGTACTAAAAAAAACTACCTGGATAATAACGATGATGCTTTCGTACTAGACTTTAATTACTCGTTCTGATATGACGTTAATGTGTTCGTTCCACCTTTAATTAGGGACAGACAAGCGCTTCGTGATGGAAAGGGGGGGCGAAGTATAAACGATGGGAGTAAATGATAATAACCACGGGGGGTGGAGGGTATGGGTGGAATAATATCTCGCAACAATCAATTTCAATCTTGACTACCGCGGTAGAGGGTTTCAAATACAAGACTGGTTCCTGTAAATGTGTATGGTTCATCAAGACTGTAATTGAAAATAGGTGACATATCGGAGAGGAGAAAGGTTTAGAGGAAAAGGTTTGGAGGTACGAGTGCTTGTGCTGGTGGTGACCTCTTTGGTCATACTGCCTTAGAAAAAAAATTTAGACTCTCGGGAAGTTCTTCTTAGTGAACCTGACTGAGAAAATAATTATTATAACACAAGAAGTCTCATTCATGAAACGGAAAGGAAAATTATTTGACCCTCAATAGAGATCTTCTTGGTTAATCTGAGTGAAACCAAGAATGTATTTGTTTGTTGAACCTGAACGAAAGGGAAAATAATTCTTGTTTAGAAATCTTCTTTGGTGAAACTGACGAAGTAAAGGCTCACAGAAGTTTTGTTGGCGATCTAAGAAACGAAAAAATGATCCGTCGCTCTCCATTTGACCGAAAACGTGTGATGGGTCGTGCTCGTCGAAGTCTTTCCGAACGAAAGTGTTATTTCAGGTAAAAAAATTATATATATATATATATATATATACACATACAGGATTGTAGATTTATCGGTGTGAATGTGGTCCGTGAGATCTTGGAAGAGAAGAAACTGAGGTGTTCATCATCGTCATGGTGGAATCGGGTCCAGTTCGTGAGACGGTTGCATTTCGTCATACAGGTGAACGCTGATGATTTCAAGATGGCTCCCTTTCTTTTTCACTTTCGTCACTGAGAATCGCCGCTAAGGCTCGAACGAGAAATATCGGCTCCCTCCTTCACAACATAAGAAAACAATTCAAGTCGGTTGAATAAATTAATGAGCACGGAGAATTTTCCTTTTCTTTCCGTAAATAAGGTTAATACTCACGAAAAATAAACTTGTTTGCTATTCGTTGACTCTTACAGCTTCTCCCGAACTTGGAACGGAGTACCAAACGACCAGCGTTTCTAAGGGTTACTCGTGAATCTTCAGCTCTACGAAGGATGATCAGTGTGATACTGGTGAGGAATTTTGGTTGGTCCTTTTTTCTTGACCGTGATCTGATACCAAGGGGCGAGGAATGTCTTTATCTTTGCCAGAAAGAGTAAAAAAAATTGCGGAAACGCGGGAATAATCCTGAAGGTTTCCTGTTATATTCCCGTGCGTTTTGCAGATCGTGGACTCTGATGGAAGTGTCTGACCTTCACGGTGCCCTGCGGCCCCTCTTTGCCGTCTCGATCCTGTTCGGCGTGTGGCCCCGCCACCACAAAGCCTCCAGATTGGTGAAGCTGCTGGCCAACGCCTCTGTCTGCGGCGTCTTCGTCGTGGAACCTCTGCTGGTGTATGTAAAATACAGCTCGTCCTGGACGTCTACTTACACAACATACAACGTCATCAGGATCGCTCTCGACTCGGCGTTATTCCTGGCAGCTGCTGTCAATTCCGCGGCCCACGTGTTGAGAAAGGACGCAACCTTTGCCGCCGTCGTGAAGCAAGTTGCGATTATAGATTCTTTGTTGGGTGTGGACAGAACCAAATTGTACACAAAGATCAAGAAGTGGGTTTCCGTGGCGATGGCTGCCGTCCTCGGCTGGTTCGCTTTTAACGTGGTCGCACGGAAGAAAACTTTCCTTTCAAGCCTGTACCTGTACTTGATTACGAACCTGCTTGTGACGACATCACAGTTCCTGACGGTCATCTTGATACTGCGTCATCGGTTCCAGATTCTGAACGAGAATCTCGCGATCACCTTTAGAAGCGACGCGGGGAAAATGACGACGGTGCTTCACGGAGGTGTTTCAGTCACAAACCTGAGGAGGGTCCACTTCACGTTAACGCAACTGGGACGGAGGGTGAACCGCTTCTACGGTCTACTAAACTTGACAAACATGGCCTACCATTTTGTCATAACCGTGTCCGCCATCTTCCGGCTTGTAGGTATTGCCGCATCAAGCAAAAATGAGACGGTGAAGACCGTTAATTATGTGCCTATCCACAATCTTATGGTCACGATGATGACTGTCGTGGTGCTGGCCGTGTCGTGCCACAAGACCGAGACGGCCGCGGCCTCGACGGAGATGGTCACGTCCAGACTCCAGCTGCGGTGCTGCCGTGAGCTGGAGACCACGGACGAGACTTTGGAGGCCTTCGCCAGGCAAGTGGGAAACACGCGCCTCAAGTTCGACGCCTGGTCGGTCTTCGCCATCAACAGATCGTTGTTGCGCACTGCCCTGTCCACGTTCTTCACGTACGGCGCCATCATGCTGCAATTCCGCTTAATCGAGGATGAGAATTAGTCCAAGCAACACGACGACGAGTCATGAGAAATTTTAGTGTGTCTCCATTATTAACTTATTAATAAAGAATCACATTACAGTAACTAACACACAGCCACGAATTCGTGGCTTAAGCACCCTTCCAGTTTGATTAATCGTTTCTCATGAATGCGTATCCCTATTAATTTTTTTAACTTACAAATTGTCTACTTAATATTTTTCTTCATTTGTTTATTTATTATTTCATATATTTATGTAATGTTCTCATTTGTTTTTTGGTCTTTCTCATTTACTTATTTCACTTCATTTATGAATATTTCTATCCACGTAAGTCCTTTGTCGAGGGGACTGATGGAAATCAAAAAATCTGAATCATATTTGAATAATAACTTGGTCACCAGTTTTCTCTCTCCTGAATTGTACATTTCTAGAGTCACATTTTTAACACGCACTAATTGGATTTTATATTCCAGAATTAACTTCTTACTTTGTTAAATAAAATAAATAATTTGTATTTGATACTGCCTGTACATAAATTAAGATTATAAATGATTTAACAATCCAAATTTGTTCGAAATATATTTAAAAATAATTAAGAAAACTAGAACATATAGCACACACACAGAAATTTCTTCACAAAATCTTCATTATATTTAAAGAAATAAGTTATAAGTAATATTAAAAAAATTTCACATAATTTGCATTGTAAATATCATGTTTATAAAGCATTGTTCTATCTGAATGTACTGAGATACTGTGTCTTCTAAATTTTTTATTGTTCTAGTTTTTTATTTTATTGAAATATATTTCTCACTAATTTGACTGATTAATCCATTTATAATTCACTGAACTCACATAAATATAACTATTAATTAAGATTATAATAATATGGCAAGAAGAGTAATTTAGAATGATTACAAAAAATTCTACCTGTTCGCAACTACAGTTGCCTGCGCAGTGCCAGTGACGACGTCACTACGCTGCCCCTGTCTAATGCCTCATATAAGGATTCTAAAACTCACATGTGAATTTTGGATGATGAACTCTGACTTCCTCCCCATGGCCAGACGGATCGCGTTTGGCTCCATCTGACTGACGTTGACGTTCATCAGCATCAGCGACTGCAGACCTTTGATGTCGACCATTGCCAGACTCTCAAGCTTCCTTATACCCACGCGGTCCAGGTGCATCAGCCGGATCGTGGTCCCCTGCAGAGCCTTGATCTCCAGCTCCAGACTGTCCACGTCCTCCACCACCAGACTGTCCACGCGGTCCACTGACCCAGATTCGATCTTGAGACTCGAGGCACTGACGACCTTCAGTCCTGTCAGTTGGAAAAGCTCGCTGACAGAGTTCTTCCTCAAGACAACCTGACGACAGTTGGTAACCGTCACATTGACGATGATGTTCCTGTTTTGTTCCTTTTCGATGAGTTGCGGAGTAAAGTCCAGCTTCTGGAAAAGAAAAATCCACCGTCATGGCATGTAACATTATTGCGGAAACAAACACAGAAAAGTTCAATTCTGCAAGAGTGACGGGATACCATGGAAACTTTGAAAGGGACAGAAATAAGTGATGGAAAGAGAGATGGAGGAAGTTGTGGCTGAATCGAAATCAAAGTCAGAAGAAAAAGGGAAGTAACCGAATATGGAGTTAAAAATAGAGAAAAAGAAAGAAATTTGGAAATGAATACAAACAAATATAAATAAAGAAAATATGAAGACATGAAATAGAAAAAAATAATTCGGAAGAAAGGAAGTTGGAAAGAAGTAATTAGGGCAGAACAAGAATATAAATGGAAAAGAAAAATGAATCCAAATAAATTAAGTGAACAGAATTAAATGAGATGTGAAATCTAGATAAAAAATCAATTAGGAAGTAAAAAATAGCGATAACATTAAAAAATAAATAGTAAGAAAAAGCAAAAAGTTATGAATTAATTGGGAAGAAAGGAAGTAGGAAAGACGGAATTAGAGAAATAATATAAACGAAAAGTAAATAGAATAAAATTGAGGTCTGAAATAGACGGAATAAAGAAATTAGTAAGTAAAAAGTAGCGACATAGAAATTAGAAGCTAATGGGAAGAAGAAAAACCAAAAAGCAAAGAAAGTATGAAGTAAGAAATGTGATGCGGAAGAAATTAGGAAGAAACAGAGGACGTAATTACGGCGGAAGAAACATATAAACGGAGAAGAAAAATAATCGGAATGTATGAAGTAAATACAAACTGATAATCAAAGCTATAATGAAAATAGGAATCAGAAAAGCATATGGACAGTAGGTGAAAAGAAATCAAATTGAAGTAAATAAGGACGGATGATTTGGAAATAGAAAAAAATGTGGAAATATAAAAACAATTAAAGTTAGTAGAAGAATGTTTAAAATATAAGAAAATTAAATGGAACAAAAGAAGTGAAAGAAAACTGATGAAAATAGTATGAAATGTGGAAAATAAAAATAATTTTAATAGAAATAAAGGATAAATAGTGAACGATGTAGAAAAAATAGCTTTATTGGATAAAATGGAAAGAAAGGAAATATTAAACAGAGTTGCATTGATAGAATTGGAATAAATTACCAAGGAAAGGAAAGAAATAAACAGAAACGGAGAGACAATAAACAAATATATTGGCAAAAAATAAGGAAAGGTTTACTTATTGTGTTGTTATAGCCGACAAAATATGAATCTGAGAATATGTAAATACCTTTACAATATTTTGTAGACAATGAAATAACGTTTTTATATAGATGAGACAAATTATCAGTTCAGGAAAAGGAATTACGCATCCTCCAGGAAACTTCCTCGAGGAAGTGTCTTTTTTTCTTCGCAAGGAACTTGATAAAAACACAATATTACCTCACGGCTGTAAGAAAAAGTAATCTTGTAAGACGGGGGAAATAAAATTCTCGTGAAGTTACGTGACAACGCGAGAACTTACGTCACGGTCTCGAAATACCTGCTATTATTGTGGCGGGAAGAAACTTGAAAATTTACTAGGAATATTACAACATAGTTCCAGTTTTTTGCATATCAATATTATAGAATATATGATGAGAAATACATAAAAATGGCGGATCGAGTGAGAATGGCAGTAAATGGTATCACAAAACCATTTTAGAAATTGAAGAAGGGCCTGCAACGAATATAAATACTAAGGAATGAATATTGGCAAGGCGGGTAGCGAGTAAACGAGAAATAACAAAGAATATACCAAGCAAAACAATGTCATCAACAAATGAAACAGCAGCATATTACAGTCTAAAAATATCCGAAGGAAAAGGAAGCATCAAATATATCACACGACAATTAAAAGTAGACTTCTTTAGGGTAACAGACACATGGGAAAGAACAAAATTAGATGGTCAGAACCAGGGAGCTGTTGAAATGAACTTCTTAAGAAGTAAGGAATGAAGAAATAAGAAGGGAAATGAATGGGGAGAGTAAAGTCACGGAAGTAATGCAGCAACCACGACTGGACTTAGAAAAAGGATGGGAGGTGGCCGAAGAAAATAACAGAGTGGCAACCACACACACAAACAAAAAGAGGAAGACCATTGGAAAATAGGATGAAACAAGTACAAATTAATATAGAAGAATGGAGATTGGACAATTAAAAATGGGAAGAAGAGGTGTATTACCAAATTGTACGGTTTATCTTAACTTAATTCTTTGGACCAAAAATGAAACTTATTAAATAAATAATGAAATTTTTATTGAGTCCCTTAATAGTTCCTTTCTGACTTAATTGGCCATAAATAATTATGTTCTATAAACTGTCCGACAATGCTTAATTCTACTATTTCATAAATGTATTTTCATACTTAATAATTTTGTTGTCATCTTCAAATTGTCTTTTATATACCACTGTGATCAAAAAGTAAGGTGAAATTGTCATTTAAAACTCCCGGGTATTAGGAAGTAGATAATTTTTTTTTCATAGGCTGGTAGGACTGTATAATATTTGCCAAGTGCCTGTTTGTTAAAAGGTTTAATTATCTCCGAGTTTCTGTAAACAACCAAAAGTGAATTTTTCGATTTTAGCAGGGTGATTTTGTTGAGCAAAGTACTTGCATCAAATTTTGTTTGCGGAACGAATATTCTTGTGCGGACACGTTGGAAATGTTGCGGAAGGTCTTTGGTGATCAAACTATGGCACAAAAAAACGTTTATAAGTGGTGCAACGAGTTCAAAGAGGGCCGAGAACGCGTTGAAGACGAACCGCGCTCTGGACGACCATCAACGTCTACCGACGAGGGTCACGTCCAAAAAATCAAAGATTTGGTGCTTGAAAATCGTCGATGGACAATTAAAGATCTCGCTTATAGTGTTGGAATATCATTTGGCTCAGCCCAAACCATTTGGTGTCTCAAAAGCGTCGCGTTGATGTGTGTGAAACTTTGCTGTCTGACTATCAGGACCACTTGAAATGCAGACTTGGATTTACGCATCGACCCTGAAACCACCAACCAATCCAGCGAATATCCTGCAAAAGGTGAAGCAAGACCGAAAAGACCACGGCAAAGTCGATCGAAAATCAAGGTGATGTTGATAGTTTTCTTTGATTATCGTGGTGTGGTGCACTATGAATTCCTTCCGTTAAGCCAAATTGTCAACAAAGAATATTATTTGAGCGGTATGCGTCGTTTGCGTGAAGCTATTCGTCTGAATTATGGGCGAACAACTCTTGATTCCTTCTTCACGATAATGCACCATGTCATACTGCATTAGTTCTTCGCGACGTTTTTGCCAAAAACTGGACTCATATCGTTTCGCAACCACCGTATTCGCCTGCTTTGGCTCCGTGCGACTTCTGGCTATTCAGCAAACTCAAAAGGCAAATGCGGGGACGCCGTTTTGACACGACTGAGGAGATAAAAACCGAATCGAAGGTCTTGAAGACTATACCGGAAAAAGACTATTCCGACTGTTTCGAGGAATGGAAAAAGCGTCGGAAAAAGTGCGTTTTATCGGACGGGGATTACTTTGAACGGGACGAAATTGATTTGGAAGAATAATTAAAGAATTTATATTTTATAAATAAATTCACCTTACTTTTTGTTCACAGGGGTATGTATGTTTTAATTTTTGTATTTATCCCGTTGTGATTTCTTTTATATACATTTAGAATATTTTTATTCCTAGTCTGAATTGAGTGTGTTTCTACTGTCTTTCTTCCTCATGTTTGTATTTCTCATAGCTGTGTGTACTTCAGTGTACTATTTTGTTGTATGCACGTATATAATTTTCTGTGAATGTGATAGATCCCCTGGTGGTAGTTTGAGACACACAAAAAATTGTGTAAAGATATAACTAATACTATTTAGAAATACAAAGAAGTTTTATATGTTCTATAAATTGACCTTAAATTTGTCCACACTTCTAAACACTTATACAAAGTAATGGAATAATAATAAAAAACACTTATTTATTTTAAGAGGAAAATCAAATTATTCACTTCATTTCACGAATATATTTAGGCTATTTTGAAACTTTCATACTAATAATAATTATCTGACATGTTTCAATTTTACAATAAATCCATCTGCAACAAGTCAGAAAAATATATAATAAAGCAATTAATTTAGGACTTATGTGTAAAATGGATTTGTAGTATTATAGAGCTTAAATTCAATTAAAAATATATTTAAACAATAGTTGACAAAACATTTTAGTATAAAATTTATTGAACTTACAATTTTTACACTTAACACCAATTTTTTTTATTAATATCAGTTGAAAACTGATGTTATGTAAATCAAATTTAAGTGAATTCTGTCTGCACTGACTGTTGTAACTTAAATGTTTTATTAAAGATAGAAAAATTTATAAATTAAAAATTGTAAGTTAAAATAAATTTAATATAATTTTATACAAAAACTTTTTCTTTCAACGGTTGTTTCAATATAGTCATTTCAAATTTTAGATATTTTGATATATTCCAAACCAATTCTACACATAATGAATACATAAATCAAGAACGAAACGTCGTGTACTTGTATTTTTGTGTCAATTACTATATTAAATATTTTCTTACTTTTGGTGGATTTATTTATTGTAATTAAAAAAATTCTAACATATCAGATAATTAAAATTGCTTAAATAATATTATTATTTTACGTCTATTTGTAATAGCAAGATATATTTAACGACAATTAATATACATTTTTTATATATAAAAAAATTGGTAAGCATAAAAATTTAATTTAACAGCACAAAAAACGTTTCAGTACATGTTGTATCGCCTTCAGACCTGTTGTCCGAAAAAGGTATGTCTGGATGTAAACGTTTGCTCACTCTGCCCATGAAGATTAGTATAAATGCTGTGCTGTCAAATTTAAACATTTTTTCGGACTATAAAAAATGTCTATTAATGGTCGATACTTATATTTATAATTAAAAATGGTTTCACATCCAATAAGCGCAGTGAAATAACGCAGTTAAGCCTCGGACATGCGCAGCGACGTCAATATATAGTGACGTCATCATAAGTTCTAATCAGACAGTGACTTGAAGGTAGCAAATAAAATTGACCGAAACTCCGAAAATAATGAATGTTCAGAAAAAAGTTATTCCTTTTATTTTAAATTGCAGTTATTGAAAAACGCTGAAAATTAATTTTTATTCCTGAGAATTGAAGTCAATACAGGTAAGTTAAAAGTTATATTTATTTCTGATCGACTGAATCGATAAATAAATTAACCGGCCATTTTTCTTGTAACATCCTCCGATGCGAAGTATAATATAAAAAATTTGTTATAGATGAATTCTAAAAGTATGAATATCCAAAAATTTAAAGTAAACAATTTTAATATAAACATATCCAAAAAATTATAATATAATTAAGTGAATATAAATAAAATTATTACTTAGATTTGTCATCTATTTGTTGTACTTGTGAACCCTGAACAAGTTCCAATAAAAGGGAACAAAATGTGCTACATATACTTTTATGAAATTTTTTCCGGCATGTTGACCAGTTTATGCATTTATAGATACACAGATTGTTAATCATAGTCTCTATAAAATATGGCAAAAAAAATTGCTCATTCATGTTATTTAAAGAATAAACTTTCTAAATCATTAAACAATTGGAACTATTTAACGTGTTATAATATAATAATTAATGAGATTTTATCTGGCATATTAAGATTTTGTCCAATAAGTCAGAAAAATCGAAACACACTACGTTTCGAGATTTAATCAAGTAAACATAAAAAGTGTTGATAACATTATTACTTTTTGTAATAAAATTTCCTCAATGATGTTGCCATGAAAGCAAGAAATTTTATTCAAATTTCATTTCCACAATATTAAATATTCTTTTTGGAACTTACTCATTGAAGATCTTGGCAACCTTATACAATAAAACAAATACATAGAATATTAAGAAATTAATTATAAACGTCAAATCTTAACCTGATGTAATACCAAAGAGGAAGGAAACGTATTATTTTTTTTTACATTTTATATTAAGATTGTTATGAGTAATCAACTCATAATCGGCCATTATATTTATTTATAAGTGAAAAACTATTGGTACCTGTTACGTCTCGACGTCATTGTAGTTCTTCATCAAACAATGGAACTTTAAAAACTAAATAACACACGTAGACAACTGTGAAACGAAAGACAATGAATACAAAGACGAACCATGTCATAGCTTATACGAATGTAAGTCACAGATATATTCGTAGGCATTACGATTGCTGTTTAATTGTGATGAATTTCGGAAAAGAATTTAGTTTCTTTCTTTTTCCGCAGTTGGGGTCCATGTTTTAAAACTTACATATTTTTATGTTTTAAGATTAAGCAAACTATAGATTGGTAACCGGGACCTGTGTTCATAAAAAAAATTGGCTGATTTATCTTGTTTAACTCTGGCGATCAGAGACCCCGATAAATACTTCCCTAGATGTTCGTCGAGACGCACAGCAGAGTTTTCTGACGGGAACTCGTTGAGTTACAATTTCACTCCAGAAGAAAATAATAAAAAATCATACTCATTAATAGTTATATTTATCTGACAATCAGTAAATGAACTGGCAAGCATGTCAGAAACAATTTAATAAAGTACAGTAGCCCAACGTTTACTTACTTTTTCTTGGAACCTTCTCAGAGTGCACAAGCACAAAAATAGATTAAACTTGTGATTTTAAAAATTTCATGTTCACATAATTGTATTATAAATATTTTCATACCATTTTTATATAGAAATTTTTCTTTTTCACATTTTTATATATTCATACTTGTAAATTTTATCTATACTATATTTCTTATTTTATACTTTTGCATCTGAGGATGTTCCAAGAAAAATGGAACAAAACTTTGTCCTATTTTGTATTTTATTATATTGTTTGTGACATGTTGACTGTTTTATTCATTTATTTATTTAATAGTAATAAATAACATAGAAATTATACACACTACAAAAGAAACATCACAGGACTTAAAAACCAACAATAAAAATAAATTCTTTAACAGTAAGGGGTCTGTTTTATTTTTTGAATATATATATATATGAGAAAGTGAAGTGGGAAGTATCCATGAAACTTTATCCATTACTGAACAGTTTTAAATTAATAGTAAAGTTTTAAAACAATTGTTAATATTTTCCTGACCACAGTGTTCTATGTGTTGACCCCAAATATCCAGTTTTGTCCACATCTTACTATTAGAAGATTCTTTATCTTAAAAGGTTCAGCTGTGAAATGGGTGAGTTGTCATAAATCCACAGAATAAGTGAACAATAAGGTAAAACTTAAAAGAGTAACAAGACAGGCAAAAATAAAAATAAATACAACATTCATAAGACCTGTAACATTGTATGTATGTGAGAGTTGGACACTGAATAAGAAAGATGAATGAACAATATGTGAAGGATGATGCCGAGGAAGATTATGTTAATGGTATATGGGGGATAAAATTCAATTATGAGTTATGTAAACTGTATAGGAAGCCTAAAAGTAAGTAGGTTAAAATGGCTAGGACACATAAGGAGAATGAAAGATTGTAACTTTCTCACAGCCAGGGATGATCCAATCTAAAACGACTGGATGGAACTTTGAAGAACTTACAAACAATGAAAATAAAAGCACAACTCCATATAAATTAACCACAGAATAAGTTAAGGCAACATACATTATTATAGCGTAAAAAAAGTAATAAGACAGACTAATATATGTATATATATATATATATATATATATATATATATAGTAGAACATTAATAAGACCTAGATGTGAGAGTTGGACACCCACTATGAATGATGAATAATTCAGAATATTTAATGTAATCTGACAATTATAAATAAACAATCCAGCCAATAACAGAAAAATTTATTAATTAATTAAAACAAATTTATTTTGCTCTAAATTTATATTTCTTCTTATTTAGCAGATAATGTATATACATGGTCAATTCATGCCTGGCTGGCATGCACTTCAGACCGTCCTTCCTGACGAAGAGGGCTCAGGCCCTCAAATATTTTGAACATTTCAGGCAGACTGGACCAACTATTGATTTCAGATAAGTCGGCATCACTGTCTTTCCTATCAAAATATGATATATATTTGTGCTTGTCAAATGTTACTTAACTGTTAGTTAATAAACTTTAAAGAAATAAGCCAAGAATTATTCTAAATACATTTATTATCAAATGTTGTACTTTTCAGCTGTTGCCATTATCAACTACCAGAATATTTCCAATACACTGATCAATTTTCAAGAAGAAAATTAACAAAATAATACATTAAATGTTTCATAGTCATTATGGGACATACCTGTATTTTCTTCTTCAGAATTGATACATTGTATTGGAGATATTATATTGGATTGTTGTTTCTTACAGTTGATAATGGCAAAATCCAACAGCTATGACATTTTAGAATAAATGTAATGGGAAAGATTCTCAACTTTTTATTTCTTTAATCTAGATCAGTGTTCCCCAATCTGGGGTGCATGCCCCACAGGGGGGGGGGGGCAATTTGACAGTGAGCTTGTCTAAAATTTAAAATCCGCAAGCTATGATTTAGCTTATAAAAAAGGAAAAAAGGTTGGTATGTCAATTTGAAATACGCATTTAGTAAGTTTGATACTTTCTATATAACCACACTTGAAAATTGGTGTAATATAAACTATGATGTACTCAGATAGTATTGTTTACTATACCTAGTGAAGGAAAGGTATGTACGGTAATGTTGTGGCTGCACTAAGTGTCCCCAGACTGTAGTCTGAGGCCAACTCCTTGTTTTAAATGAAATAAGAACTTAATTTCTTACAAAATCTTGAATGGGCGATAGGTTTAGTGGTCTCAGATTAAAATAAATTAACTTTGTTTATCTACAGAATTATTACTATAGAATAACAGTGATACACAAGTTGAAATAAGGTTTCTTTGGGAAATAATTCAATTTTTTAATACAAAAATATGTATATGTTACATAGGGTGCATTAGAAAGACTTAGGTAGTAGAACAAAATAAAGACCCAAGTCAAGATGGCTAGATGCAGCCTTGTAGGACACTAAAAATGAAAGAATGGTGGATTAGAGCCTCAAGATGGGAATACTGGAAGGAGGCTAAGGGCTGTAACGCCGGTTAAGAAGAAGAAATTAATGTTGAGTGTACCTGTGAGTTGCCCCCGCACTGGCAGACGACGGAGATCATCCCGTTGTCGTTGAAGCACTTGCAGGTGTCGCACAAGCCGGCCATAGTGCCGGAGACGAGACTCAGAGCCACCAGAACGAGAACTACCATCTTGCTGCTGCCGTTCATGGCTGCGGTCTCGCCGAGAAAGAACGCTTCACTTTGCTTAGCTTGCAGGAAGCCACAGAGCTCGAGGAAGTCCAGACTCGTGAGTCAGCCACCCTCAGTGACGCGGTCGTCGCCTAGGGAAACAGATCACGTACGGGGGTTCCCCCGTCATTAGGTCAACCACAATAAAAAAATAATCTCTCACTTTATAAATTGACGTGTGTGTTTTTTTCCATACTTTGAGGAATTTCAAGGAGGAAACACAACGCATGATGTGGTAATACCGACGCGGTTTAAGTCTAACAACGGCCACGACAGGCTGATCTTTGGGTGCGTGAGAAATGACGAAACCGTTCTTTTTAGAGGGCGCTGACTGGAACGACGGCATTCCCTTTTCCTTTCTTTTCAATAACCCTCTAACTTTCACACGCGTAAAATTCATTTCCAACAATGCACATCCTATCCAACAAATTACTTGCTCGCACCAATACCGGGGTTAGTCAGATTTCGTCCTTTAATTATGATTCTGCCCTATTATAAAAAATCGTGCACCACGTTGCTGCGCCATTTTGTAATATACAAAATAAATATTTTATTTAATTTAAAGTATTTATTATTTAGTCGTGCACCACATTGTCGAAGCTATTTTGTAATAATTAAAAATGTGCTCAATAAATGAAAGATTAAATTTACAAACAAATAAATTTATTTATCAAAAGAAGAACAATTTATACAATTTAATTAAAAAATCTCAGATTCTCAAGGGTCTTAACTGGGTTTGATAATGGCAATAAATCCAAAATAATTAAAGAACACAAAAATTAGGTTTAAAAATAAATATTTACACTCGTCTAAACATAGACGAAAAATGCTTAACGACGAACTTAAACTAAAAGATTGATTCTACTTTAAACAAATTATTATCAGTAAGAAAAAGAACGATATCTGACTTTATCTTTTAATTCGGTTTACATATATTAATACCATGAAATTTTAACTTACGACTGCCCAGAATACTTTTAATTTTCGAAGCACAGTGACGGGATTTTTTTTCACACTGATTCTATTGCACTCACAGATTTGAATTTAAAAGTATCTATTTCCAAAATCATGAACCGGGAACCCCTGCTTCGTCTCTCCCTCGCTCGGTTGAGTCACTCACAGATTCTAGTTCTGCTTGCGTAGATGTAAATGTTTTTGGTCTCGTCTACTTCCAGCTGACTCTATTACTCTGTACTCCAACAAAATTTCACTCCTGCATATATCCATGTTTCGTGACTACTGCATTCGACAAGATTATGTGGCCGACTTAATGCGAACTGCAATTTAACTTTACTTTTTAATATTTGATATCATCTTTCTAACACGACCACATTCTATCGTTTCTGACCGCCGACTAAAAATTGCTCAACCGTCTCTTAATTTTGAGCGCGCATTTTTCCGCTTCCAACAAAGAAACAAAAACTCTCTTTCATTGTTGCTGTTATGGGTTCGCTATCCCGCTGTCAAATAATGTTTCTCCAACAATTCAGATTATCAATCACCATTAATTACTTAAAAAATACATTACAATATATACACTTGAACATAAAACATGAAAAATAATGAATATATATATATATATATATATATATATATTTATTGTAATGCCTTGAAGGAAAGGCATTGTTTCAGATTAATGGTCTTGGCCGTCAGAGGAAGTTGTAATGTTGTGTACTTAGGATTGGTATTGAGGAGTCAGAGCAAGGCACATGCAGGTGGCCTGTCGCAAGATAAATCTGTTAAGGCAGGCATTGTTTCTGATTAATGGCCTGGACAGTTCAAAGAACAGTTTGTAATGTTGTTTAGTTAGGATTGAGGATGCAGTTTGGGCGGGGGTGAGAAGACAAGTCCAAAGTAATTGAGGGTGCAAAGACAAATTAGACCTGTCTCGATTGTCGGCTTTGGGACAAGACACAGTGGCTAGAAATTTGCTAACTAAGGAAATGCATCTGCAGAATGTAAATCTCGGGATAATGGAGGAAACTGTCATCGGGCAGTTGCGACGTAGTTTCGGAACAAAGGAAAAAGGAAGGGACTGTGATATATTAGCGAGAGCGGCTTTTGAAAAAGTTAGTTGAGTGTTGGAGTTAGAGTTGTGGAGGCGTACGGCGAGCACCGAGAATGGAGAAATTTTGCAGCCTGCGAGAGAAATAGCAAAATATTCAACGATAAAAAGTTTTGTATGCTGAAGGTTAATCTGTTGTAATATCAAAATAAGACCATTGTTTTCGATGATAGGAGACCAGGACACTGCATCCAGCGTCGAGGAGTTTTCACCACGAGCAAGTGGGATGTCCTTCACTGAGTATGGAGAATCAGCCATCGTCGAACCAATAATATGTGTTAGAGTCAGTGTGTAAACGTCCAGTCTATAAAGTGTGTGTGTAATGAACGAGCCAAATGTTTCTGAGTAATCGTAAGTTGAAATTTCATGGTATTAATATGTGTAAACGGAATTAAAAGATACAGTCAGATATCGTTCTTTTCTTTTGTGTTAATGAAATAAACTCTTTTAAATTTAAAATTAATATGGTAGAATAAGTTTGTCAATAATTTTCGTCTATGTCTAGACAAATAAATATTTCTTTTTAATTTAAAGATAAATGTTGGGTTCTTTGATTAAGTTAAGTGTTCTGTCCGTTATCAAACCCAGTAAAGACCCATGAGAGAAAGAGATCCTTTTTATAATTTTAAATTGTATAGATTGCTAAGTTTTGATAAATAAAATTTATATATATACACGCATTATTTGTTTACAGTCATATTTAAGCACTTATACATGAAATTAACATATTTGTAATTTTTCCAGTTCTCAATATTATATTTTTATGTATTTAATTGATGTGTCCAACTTTCTCCTTACAGGACTATGGAAACCAATAAATCATTTTATATATATATATATATATATTGTAATGATCAAATAGATTTAATTAAATTATACGAATAATTAACAACAGTGATTGAGCTTAAAAGGAATTTATTACTGTTGATAAATTTTACAATTTACAAGACCTATTTTCATGCCGAATTTCATCCATTTAAAACAAATACTTTAATTTTCATTTATTAATTAGCGGCATTTTTGAACATACAATTCTTATATCATTACAATCAAATTCGTCGAATCTCTATATCTCAGGGTCATTGCTGGGTTTGATAATTAGAACAAAATCAATGTATAATCTGTCAATTAACAATTCAAATATAAAAGTTAACCTAAAACAATATGAAAATAAATGAAAAGAAAACAGAACTAAATGAAAACTGAACGTAATCTGACTCTACCCTTTTAATTATCGTTTACAAATTTATATCAAAGTTTTGGTTACTCACGGACCGTCTGTCTGGTACCAAATCTCTCTCTTGTATCTTGAACACTGCCACACTAAAAAGATATTTTTTTACACTGACTCTACTTCATTGCAATTTTAAATCACACGCTTGAATTTCTCGTCCTCAGCTATCTGGAACCTCGGATGAGCCGCCCCTTTCTGGTCAGCTAGCGGATGCCGGATTCCTCTATGCGAAAATTGTTCAATCAGCGTGAAACAACCTTTAGCTTCCCCGTTTGCAAATTGTTATGAAAATCTCTACGTACAACTATTTGCTTGCTTCCACACAAGAACTCGCGATTTGCAATTTATATTTTCTAACTTTACTGTTCGCGTTGCTCTAAGAAAACTGAACCGTATTATATCTCCCGTACTCAGATTTTAGCCTCCTTCTCATATCATCACCGATTCCAGACTGAATTCCTTACGCGCGCGCATTTCACATTTCGGCTTTCAACAAAAAAACAGAGCTCGGCGTCATTGTCGCTTTGGAAGCTCCTGCCGCTACAATTCAATTTATATTAAAACAATTACTGGCCTGTTAAATTATTACCACAATATATATATATGGGGATGTGTGTTTTTGTAATTAGGTTTTATTGCAAATTTATAAGAGAAATTTCTTGACATTTAACTCAAAAATTATTTATATAACCTAAATTTTTGGGAGATATTAATGGAAGGACTTCTGGCAATGCACACAAATTATTTATGATACTTCAAGTCCTAAATGACTCTATCGTACACGTGGTAAAGTCCTAAATTAAGGACGAATCGTTCTGAAATTATATTTTTATCAATTGCTTTATTCAATGAATTTCTAACAAATTCAAAATGTCAGATAATTATTTAATTAAATATATTTCCTTTAAAACTAATTGCTAAAAATGAGAACAAAATTACGAGATTCGAAAAATATTCATTGTAACCAAAAGATTATAGCCAGGAATAATTATATACATTGAATAATAAAACTATTTGAAAATAACTCAATAATTATAAATATTTAATTACGAATAATAATCAGTTTGTTTAATTTATTAACTCTATTTGTTTAGAAGTAGATTCATTCCTGTTTTTATATTTAAAAGAAAGTAAGCGATAAGATAGAATCTGTGTAAGGCTCCAAGCAGCAAAGATTCAAATGCAAACTCGTAACATCTTTGATTTTGTCTTCATGTAATTCGCGTGAAGGTTTTTTTTCCATTCCATCAAAATTTGAGTTATAAAAAATTTAAAAGCGTGATTATTTTCGTACGAATTTGGAGAATTTATTTTAAGTCATTTTTTTTCGGCCATCGTGAAGAAAAATTCGCAAGGATAGTTTTTTAATAGATAAAATATAGTTATTCGGGATTATTGTCGAAAACTTGTGTAGTTGGAAGAGTTCGTGGCGTTCACAGAAGAAGCTTAACGTAAGTGCTTTTTCTTATTCCAAAAATATTAGTTTTTAAATAATTGTTATCGGAAGTTTCGGTTTTTAAATACGTAAAGAGGTTAAAGTTGAGGACAAGTAAACACGGCCGTTCCTACAACTCGCCTTTTAAAATATTCGAGCTATTTAAATGGACTTTACCAAAATCCGGTTTTAACGGAAACCGGAACAGCTTGTACGACTATGACGTCACCGACGTGATTCTGCTGTTTACAGCTTGTGATGGAGGCCGACCACTTTCCGCGCTACTAATTGGCCGTAAACGCGTATATGTCATCGTAAGAAATTAAATAAAATAGCTTTGATAAAACAAACATCTATTAATTTGTTTTTTAAATTTTATTTATAATGCCAAGGAAAAATTTATATAATAATGACTTTCGTCTGTATAGTATTGGGGAACAGGAAGAGTGACGTGACGTCATACCCACCAAGCCCCGCCCCTTATACGCAAATATATCACTACGTTTCGTCCCTAATTGTACCTTATGAGGTGAACAATAAAAACAAGATAATATTTTAGTGATTCATTAATATTGTAATCTAAAATTTCGTCAAAGATCTTGAATATTCTGATGTTTTACCGTATAAAATTCTAATGAGTGTGTCAATGACAGGGTTCGAAAAACTAATTATATACCCGGAGAAATTTGAATAAATTTTAAAAAGCATGGCTTCCCTTCCCGCTACTTGTTACAACACCTGATTAAGTCCCAAATTAGGGACGAACGTAGTCATGATTGTTCAATATGTATGAATTGCATTGTTAATTGAATCTTTTTTGTGACTGTTTCGCCATTATATTTATTTGTTATGTTATTATAGTCAGATAAATATTAATATTAAGAACTATAACAATCGGTGTCAGTTGCACTATAGGGAGTAGTGTGGAAGAATATGGAAATAACAATAACCTGAGCACATTAAATAATAATAAAAAAACACGTTTCAAGAACACGTTAGAGATTTCCTGCTGTCATTTCTTCCACTCTGAAAAAGAGTTCATGGAAACTTAATATATTGTAATAAACAAAATGCTTAACCGTTTAATTTAATTGAATTTAAAGAATTTGCCTCACGTTGAAGCGCCATTTATGTAATAATCAAATAATAGGTCGCTTAATTTATTTTTAATTTTAAAGAATTTGCCTCACGTTGAAGCCATTTATGTAATATACAAATGTTTCGTTTTTTATTAAATGAAATAATAATAAAAAATTAACAAACAAAATAT
This sequence comes from Zhengitettix transpicula, assembly GCA_037074705.1. Classification (NCBI taxonomy): domain Eukaryota; kingdom Metazoa; phylum Arthropoda; class Insecta; order Orthoptera; family Tetrigidae; genus Zhengitettix; species Zhengitettix transpicula. Next base: position 9,211,955 of record CM073596.1, on the reverse strand, counting down.
TTTTATTTTATTTTGTGGCAATAAAAGATAATTACAAACACAAAATTTGAGAACTGGTTCTCTCAGGGCCTTGACTGGGTTTGATAATGAACACAACAAATTGATTTAAAATTTCATTAACAAAACAGTTTACAATTTACCTAAACAATATGTCGATAGAATTAAAGAAATTAAAAGTAAAGGAATTAACTCTGATTGAGAATTTAAAAGAGAACGAAATCTGACTTTATCCTTTAATTAAAGTTTACAATTAATTATTAGTTTTGGTTTTGTTACTTACATCTGTCCAGCTGGTACCAGCATTCATTTTGGTTTCGGAAGTACACTATTGCAAAATTTTACACTGATTCTAAATATCGACTCACAGATTTTACACTATTGAAATCAAAATTGATAGGCTCCCAGGAACTCGGATGATCCTCCTGAATGTCAGCTATCTGATGTCTGCTTGCCTTACTGGAATCCTATGATTCGTAGCTTTATTAGTCTTTTACTGATTTGGACTTAAACTGAAACGTAGCTCCTTGAAGATTAGTTTTAACTGTTTATTCTTTCGGAGCGAACTAACTTTTCTGTAGCTCCTGGCTGTAGACGTAAAAAAAAAAGCTGACTTCCTTTCCTATAGACGTAAACTGCCCGACTTTCATGCGCGCAAAACGCCATTTTAGCTTTTCAACAAAAGCAGCTGAATTCTCTTTTCCATTGTTGCTTTGTTCGATCAGACCGCTATAATGGATTTATCAAACAATTAAAATTTTATGTCCAAACAATTATGGGCCTAATTAATTGGCATTACAATATATACAAACTCTGAACCTCAATACACCATTGTAAATAACTATTCTTAGCCTTTCATCATCAATTATATTTTATTAATAGAATTACTAAGTGAAGTATGCTTAGATACAGAATATAAAACTTGATGACTTATTGGTACCGCCGTGTTCCGTGGTGGCATCTCGCCTTTAATAGCATAGAAAGGGATTTGAGAGGGAGAATACGGAAGGGAGAGTAACGTATCCAAGAGTTAACTAGCGTTTAAGGATCCTACCCGGCAATCGCATAAAACTGATACAGGACAGAACCTACAAAAAATTGCGTCAGGTAGGTTGGGCTCTGTAATGTTTCTCAAATGGGAGCCGTTCTGTCTGTCAGCGAATGAGAGACAATGTTGTCACATATTCAATAAAGAATAGCAGCTACGTGGTCAATAATATGTCAACGTCACACTAATTCGATTCGACAGCGCCAGGAAGAGCTTCAAGGTCAAATCATCTACCATTTGAAAATCACTATAGGTGCTAACCCCACGCCCTTCGGGGTGACTGGAGTGCGAATTGTTGTGTGGTCGCAGCATTCCCGTCTTGAAGCCTCGACAAGGTTTGGAGGCAGGTGGTCGACTGCTTCACTGGACGTCTGAGACCACGGAGCATAGAGAATGAAAACGACTGACCGAGGTGCCCCTGTTAGCGGGAGAGAAGAAGAAGGTGTAGACAGGCTATATATAGGGTAATCCACATAGTGGCCATAGTGACGCAGGGAAACCCCTAGAAAAACCTGCATCAGGCATTTGGTACCTTCCACACGCCATTTAAATTCCGGAGAGGGGGTTTCTATTGGGGCACATCATCCCTTCTCCGTGAATCGACCAGTTTAGAAGACAGCTGGCCGACTATTACAACAGTAATAGCAGACACCTGCTACCGTATGCCCAAGGTCTGTGACCCCGGAACATACACCTCTCTAAACAGGCCGAGGTGCTTCGGCTTGTGGGAACATTAGTTCAAAAAACCAGAGAGAAGAGAAGGCATCATTTTTTAAGGTGTAGACAGGCTATGCATAGGGTAATCCACATAGTGATAACTCCCCTCTTATAGCATAGGAAAGGGAGTGAAAGGGGGGATGCGGAAAGGTAGAGCAAGGTAGCTAAGGTTAACTAGGACCCCAGGGCTATGGTTTAGGAATCCTACCCAGCAATTCACCTAAACGTGATGCAGGGAAAGCCCTAGAGAAACCTGCATCAGGGATAAGGCATACCCAAAGATAATCTCCTCTAGAGTTCTCTGGGGAAGGTTCGTTTGCTAGAGAACAGCTCTCAAAGGCTTCCTTGCTGTTGGTGGGATTTTTTAATTTTTTTTAGGTAACAGGCTACATGATGGTAATCCACATGGTGGCAACTCCCCTTTAATAGCATAGGAATTTGAAAGGCGGGAGGAAGGTTAGAGGAAGGTAGCCAAGGGTTAACTAGGGACCCCCGGGCTATGGTTTAAGGATCCTACCCGGCAATTCGCCTTAAGGTGATGCAGGGAAAACCCTAGAAAAACCTGCATCAGGTAGGTCGGGCATTTGGTGCTTGTCCCACACCCTTCCGATGGCGGGAGAAGGGTTAGCTGTGGGGTCGCAGCTTTCCTCGCCGTGCCTTGACCGGTTTAAGAGGCAGCTGGCCGACTATTCCATTAGGTATAGCGGAACACTCTTACCCTATGCCCAAGTGCCAAAGGTCTGCGACCCTGGAACATACACCTCTGAAAGCAGGCCAAGGTGCCTCGGCATGTGGAAACCTTAGTTCAAAAAACCAGAGAGATGTGAAGGCATCCCCAAATGTAGTCTCCGCCAGAGCTCTCTGCTGTTGGTGTTTTTTTTTTAGGGTAACAGTCTACATGAGGGTAATCCACATGGTGGCAACTCCCCTTTAATAGCATAGGAAGGGATCTGAAATGGGGGATGCGGAAGGGTAGAGGAAGGTAGACAAGGGGTTTTTTTTAGGGCAATAGGCTACGTGAGGGTAATCCACTTAGGGCAACTCCCCTTAAATAGCATAGGAAGGGATTTGAAAGGGGGGATGCGGAAGTGTAGAGGAAGGTAGCCAAGGGTTAACTAGGGCCCCCGAGCTATATTTTAAGGATCCTACCCGGCATTCGCCTAAAGTAATGCAAGGGAAAACCTTAGAAAAACCTGCATCGGGTAGGTCGGGCATTGGGTACTTGTCCCACGCCCTTCCGATAGCGGGAGAGGAGTTTGCTGTGGGGACGCAGCATTCCCTTCTCCGTGCCTCGACCAGTTTAGGAGGCAGCTGGCCGACTATTCCAATGGGAAGAGCGAACAACTCTTACCGTATGCCCAAGGTCTGCGACCCCGGAACATACACCTCTCAAAACAGGTCGAGGTGCCTCGGCATGTGGGAACCTTAGTTCAAAAACGGAGAGGAAAAGACATACCCAAAGGTAGCCCCTTCGTATCTCTCCTAAAAGGTTCTGCCTGCGAGAGAAAATCCCTCGCAGGTTACCTGCGAGAGAATCCTCTCGCAGGCTTCTAGTATGGTAGACAAGGGTAATTCAAAACAAACTCTCTTTTTTGTTGTTGTAACTCGACAGCGAGAGATATCTCAACCTTTACACTTCCTGGCAGGAGATGGGCGACGGTCCGCCCCCGTGGACAAGCGCGGGCACTGCGGAGGCCGTGTTCCGCCAACAGGGTCACGCGGCCTTCGCACCCTCTCGACTGCGTTACCTGACGGCGCTGAACGTGTCCTCGGAGCCGCTGGAGGAGCGTCTTAGTGGAATCATCTGCACGCTGGGACCCGCGTCCGCCAAGCCTGAGGTCCTGGACGAGATGCTGGCGGCAGGCATGAGCGTGGCGAGGCTCAACTTCTCCCACGGCTCCTACGACTACCACGGAGAGACCATCCGCCTCGTGAGGGAGGCCGTGGAGCGCTACCGCTACGTGGTGGGCACTGAGTGGTCCGTGGCCATCGCCCTGGACACGCGAGGGCCCGAGATCCGCACGGGGCTGCTGCAAGGAGGCCCATCCGCGGAGCTCATCCTCGTCGAGGGACAGACCATCCGGCTCACCACCGACGTCAACGTAAATCGCCACTCTTTACTCTTAAGTACATATTTTGTAACACTTGTTCACCAGTAACGGTACCCAGGGAAAGTGTAACCAGTACCTCCACGATGTCCGTAGGTACATTCGCAAGTTCTCGCTGAATTCAGCCAGTGACTGTTTAGACAAAAGTAAATTAGATACAAAAGTTGTCTTTATAGATCGGTAGTTTCGAGTTGTAGCCAAATCCAATCGCAAGATTGTGGCTGATAGGCTAAGATTTATACAGTTCCCCGGATTGCAGTCCATCCTATAGAAATAATAAAATATTCAACAAAGACACAGGCACATAAGCTACGACTTACACCAGTCAGAAGTCACGGAATTCATCAATCAGGCTACTCTAATGATGAATAGTGCGAGAAATCATCACCTGACATTGACCAATCAGAATTTAGTGTTAACCTCTCTATTGACTCAGTTCCGGGAATTTAGTGTCATTGGTCCCAGTCCGACGGCGTGGTCAGCAAATTCTTATCATATTTCACTGTTATCGGTTTCTCCTCTGCCTTCCTTAAGTTGGCTCAATCCACCTCTTATTAAATTACCGTGTTAAGAGGTAACTGAGTGATGTGTAAAACAATCAAATACAGATATTAAAGGCTCCAGCGCACGTAAGGAGTATTGTTCCTTGACGGGAACGGGAACTGGTCTGACTCGAGGCCGTTCGTTAATTCAAGACTCCCTGTCTCTGCAACGGGCGCAGAGTGTTGCTGACCGGATTCACGCTGGTTTAGTGCCGGCACGGACTAATTTACAACGTTCCCGACACATTCTCCCCGTCCTCTGAGACGGCACCTGAACACAACCAGCGCTCCACGCTCTCATTCGTCGGTGAGTCGCGGAGCGCGGTCGGATCAGGTCAAGGGGCTCCATTTACAGTTCAGATACGAACAAGCTATATTCCTATTATCTTCCCTTTGTAAATAAGTTGTCTGAGACTCTCTTGGTTTATCCGCTAGTAAATAAGGTACCATATATATGTTTGATGCTTTGGATTCATTTTATCAGTTCCCACTACATTAGTTTAGTTTGGCCCAGGCGAAATGTTGCTCAGTGTCGAGTTGTTACGTTACTTTTAAGGCTAGGTATGGTTTTTTTCAACAGTTCGCCGAGGTAGGGACCTTGGACCGACTGTATGTGGACTACGCGAACATGCCGAACGTGGTTAAGGAGGGCGACATCATCTACGTGGACGACGGCCTCATAGCGCTCAAGGTGAAGGAGGTGGTCGCGCCGGACGTGTTCTGCGAGGTGGCGAACGGCGGAAGGCTGGGTAGTCGCAAGGGCATCAACCTGCCCGGCGTCCCCGTCGACCTCCCCGGAGTCTCGGAGAAGGATACCAACGACCTCCGATGGGGCGTCCAGCAGGGAATCGACATGGTGTTCGCGTCCTTCATCAGGGACGCCAACACCGTCCGGGACGTGCGCCGCGTGCTGGGCGACGATGGCGCTCGTATCATGATCATCTCCAAGATCGAGAACCAGCAGGGCATTGACAACATTGACGAGATCATCGAAGAGTCCGACGGCATCATGGTCGCCCGCGGAGACATGGGCATCGAGATCCCTCTGCACAAGGTACACGACCTTCCCTCCTCATCTCATCTCATATCGCTAAGATCGTCCCTGTACCGAGGAATTGTTTTCAGGTGCCCGTGGCGCAGAAGAGCATCATCGCCAAGTGCAACCGCGCGGGGAAACCCGTGGCGTGCGCCACGCAGATGATGGAGTCGATGACGGCACTGCCCAGGGCGACGCGAGCAGAGTCGACGGACGTGGCCAACGCCATATTGGACGGCGCCGACTGCGTGATGCTTTCGGGCGAGTCCGCCAAGGGCAAGTTCCCCGTGGAGTGCATCAAGCTCATGTCGAACCTGTGTCGCGAGGCCGAGGCGGCCGTGTGGAGTCGCCAGTTGTTCTCTGAGCTGAGCTTCGATGTGTCGACGCCGCTGGAGAACGACCACGCCACGGCGCTGGGCGCGGTCCGCATGGCCCTCCAGAGTCGCGCCTCCTGCATCGTGGTCCTCACCACCACGGGAAGGACTGCCAGGCTGCTGGCGCGCTACCGCCCTCGCTGCCCCATCGTAGCCGTCACTCGTGACCCAATGGTACTTGCAAACCTCTAGATCTCAGATAAAATTCCCCTACTAAACGATTTACGCAGTGTTGCAAATCACGAGCTCGCTGTTCATCCATTAACGAGATCCGCCAGCGCGTTGAGTAACTTTTACTCAGCTCGCAGTTGGAAAAGATCGCTGAAAGATACCTCATTAAGATTCGCAGATCAAGGCTGACGTCTGTTGCGCCACAAGAGCGGACCGACGATGACTGGTTGTTTGTTCGCAGGTTGCTCGCCAGCTGAGATTCTTCCGCGCCGTGGTGCCGCTGCTGTACGTGACGGAGCCGCTGGAGGAGTGGGAGAAGGACGTCGACCTGCGCTTCCAATTCGCCATCGCCATGGCCAAGAGTCGACACTTCGTCAAGTACCGCGACGCCATGGTGCTGGTGAACGGCTGGAGACCGGGTCCGGGCCACAACACGGTCATCCGCATCGTGTACGCGTCCGCCACGGGCACTGAAGACCAGGCCCCGGAGTCGACTGAAGAAGAGAAGACCCCCGAAGTTGTCGAGGGTGGAGACGGCGATGCCGGCGAAGGAGACGGCGATGCCGGTGAAGGAGCCGGGGATGAGGGAGCGGAGGACATCCCCCAGGTCGAAGTCGAACTCACTGTGATAAACGCGGAAGAGTGACGTCCAGCCTGTCTTGTAGTCCACTTTAGTCTCATGTCCAATTGTCAATGGTCAAGTCACATAGAGGCCATCAATGTGATATGCCCCGCTCTTATGCACCTGAGAATAAACGGTTGTCAGTAAAGCTGTCTCTGGTAAAACAGCCTAGTTCAGTTAACTGTGTGACACAAAAACATAAAATCTACCATAGTTAAAAAGTAAGTAACAACATGTACTTAAATAATATTTACAAGGGAAGGAGCATATGGAGCTTATGGGAAAAAGAAGACAAGATTATCTTTTTGGGTGAGTACTTGACACACTCTTATATACACAAGCACTGTAAGGTAAAGGAAAGGCTCAGGCAACCTGACTGAGAGTGCAACTTTGGCTTTAGATTCTCAAATAATTCATTCCTATTCAATGAGGTACCTGTGTAAAATCAAAATGTCTCCTATTACTTTCTTCACATTACAGTCTTAAAGAAGGAAATTGGATGTGTTTAAGACCCAGGTCAGGTCAGTATCCACTTTATATAATATTGTGACACTCACATGCTATTAGCTGTCACCGACGCTCTTATTCCTGGAATGGCTTACCTGCGGTAGGAGGAAGTAACGTTGGGAAAAACAACAGTCCTTTCCATACTTAGCTAATTTATTAAAGAAATAAATATATACAATTATAGAATTTTGCCCCCAACTAGCCAGTTATGGAAACTCAGGTATGTTGTGGCAAACTAGGCCCGAGAAATGAATTTTGTAACAAGTGCTCTACGCAACCATGAAACAATGCAATATTGGTTACCAGACTGGGGTCTCAGCAACACCGCGACCTCCCTTGCAGCTGGTCATCGATTGGTGTGTCTGGTGGAGTCTCGCTGGTAAATTCTTGAAAAACCAAGAGCAACCATTCACTGCAACCTCTCCAGTCAGAATGCCTGACCAGGCACTTATCCCGACCTGTGAGACAAACTGGTTCTCTATTGGTCCATTTAATTTGTTACAGACCAATCACAGGTCCTAGACAAACCGATGTAGATAATTTCAACAGCGAGACCCTCTGCACCTGCTGTTTGTGGACTGGAAACCCCCTCCCCAAAGGAGGTACAGTTATAATCCCCAGCTGGACTGACACCAAACAGTACTTTCTGGTGATGTTGGCTAAACATGGTTGCTCATGCGTTTAAACAAACTGACTAAAATATCAGTATAATCAATGAAAAGACGCCTATCCTAAATAATGTGCTATAATATTTATTAAATTACTTCTGTAAAATACATTACCATTTTCACACACATTTCCACGGACCTTGCCATAGAATGTTTAATATCTTTAACATACTCACTGCCACTGCATTGTTTGCCCCAAAGAAAAATATTTTGTATTGTACTGCCAACACAAAAATACCACAAGCTATTTTTCTCACAAGACATCAGGAACTCTGGCCGCATAGGATTGACGTCCCAAAATGTCGAGGAGGATAAAGGGGAGAGATACTTTTAAGAAATGAAAATGAGCTACCAGAATTTGCAAATTACTTATATAAATGAGATGGCCAATAAAGGTTCCTAAATGTGAAATAATTTTTAGTGAAACCACGATACACTTTAAATAATGAATTATTTGATTTGTCAGATTTACTGAAATGTGACAAAGCAAATATGGAAAAACTTCCCAACCTTGTAAATTGAAATTGATTTCAGTAACTAATTCACTGTTTTAAAATCAGTTTTATATCAACCATCAGACAAAAGCAAAGAAGTTTGTTATATATGAAATTTGCAATGAAAGTTGTGTATAAAATGTATATTTTTGTTTGTGTATTTTGTCACAACAGATTTTATATAAGTGGGAGATTAAAATGTGCTATTAATTCCTTTCATATCAAGACAACAGTTGTCTCTTTTTCACCCTTAACTTTGGGAAACAATGTGATATAAATAGAAATTTCCAAGAGAATTACTTAGCCTATCAACAAAATAAATTTATTTAATTTCACAATATTCAATTTACAATACATTTTCAATGAACACAAGCAGGAGAAAATAAAAAATAAACAACAAAATATTTCGATGTATCGAACAACAGATTCTTACAATCGCTAGGCAGGAACTTTCCTCTCCGTCTGCCGACGTTTTCAGACTAACTCACGTGGTAACATATGTGGAGTTTACAGCCACACAAAAATCACATCATCTCCTCTCTCCCACAGCACTCCTACTACAAATTTCTATGCTAAATGTTTATTGTATCTGCTGTCTACCTCTTCATATTTTATGGTATGCGGTTCGGGGTGATAGACTAGGTTGGGACAAACAGCACGATGACAGTGAATTGGTAAAGGTTCTGATCTGAAGATGATATTCACTGGATCGGGATTTTGGGTGAGGTAAAGAAAAGCATTGTACATTGAGTTCACAATTGTTTTCTTCAATGTGTAATTTCATAAAACATGCTGGTTGTCTGTAAAAAAAATTATTTATGGTGAGTTTTATCAAAATTTTATTCTCACAGGGGGATAGAAAAAATAATAGCTTTTTTGTTTGTATTTAAGAGGGAAAGTATCAGCAAAGTGTAAGGAAACATTATATTAAAAGTAGAAATTAGTGGGTTGATAGGCTTTAGTTGTGTGTTTCTTTGCACTTTCCCAATACGTTTTGAAAGAGGAAATTGTATGTATGAGGAAGCTCCCAATTTTTTAGTTTAATGGAACTCTTTTCAACAACTATGTGAAATTGTAAAATATAAAACATCTGAATTAAAAGAATACAAATTAGATAAATAAAAACCAAATAATAGACAAAATATGTGCTAAGTTAAATACCACACATTTTTGCAATCCTTGTTGCTTTTGTCAATTTAGCACTTATTTTTGTCATATTTATCTAGTTATTCACATTAATGTTTTCCTTCTCAGTTGTATATAAAGTTTTATTGAGATAATTTCCTAAATATTGGAAATTCATATAACAAAAAAGTGTGTCTGAAAAAGGAAATTATGGTTATATTGGATTTGTTCTGAAAGTAACTACGAGAATTTAAATGTAATTTGTTTCTTTAGGTGGTAATTGTCTTTTAAGTAGAACAATAACTTTGGAATACTTAAAGGAAAATTTTGTCAACATAAGAAGTAGTAAGAAAGAAATAGAATCGTAAATTAAGGGAGGGAAGGATGACAATATGTGGTTGCAATGTTTCCAAACTCATACATTTTGTTCCTCTTACACCTGTTTTGGGAACTTCCTCTGAGACATGTAAGTAGCGCTAAACACAACACACTGTGATGGAAAACTACACATTTCTATGAGAAGCCAATAAATATGTTTAAGACAGATTAAGAAGGTGTTTGGCAAGGTATTTGTAGAGTGTGGGAAGAATTAAAAGACAATTTTTGTTTACGGAGATTACCTGGAAAGATACCTGAGAAGCATTTCTGAAATAACCTATTAAAAGTAAAAATTCTTTATTCAACATTAAAGGAAGAGAAGTGGCAAGTGCAAGTGACTGAACACTCCCACAGAAACAAAGGTTCAAAAGGACTTTTAAATCTTTGGAATAACCTTTATTTATGTAGCAGCATTATGACTCATGTATCTATGAATATCATCCATTTTGCTTCCTTGGGAATAGAGTTTTTTTTACATTTTTCTTCTGTTTGCTGTCCATTAATAATTTCCTCTGTAGTACCTAATGGAATACCTAGTCCACAGGCAGTTTAAGATCCATCATGAACATAACTAAAATAGTGGAACAACACAACATGTTCTCCTGACTGGACAAAATGGTAACAGGCATAAATAGAAATACCAAAAAACGTTGTTAAGTTATAAGTAGGCGATGAAAGAGTCTGATGTCATTGGAAACAAGCAACTTGGGTTGATCAATAAACATTAGAGGAAGCAAACACTTTTCAATCACTAATTATATTACAGAAAGTGTCAATTAGGAGCAAGTAGTTTAAAATAGTAGCAGTTAAGATCTGTAGAGTAAAATGAGATGTGTGTGTGTTGTGTTTGACGTTATTTTTGATGGGGAGCAAAGAGGATTTAGTAGCAGCGACAACGGTTTAAAGGACATTTTGTAGGGTAGACAATGCACTGGTCCATGCAATACACGTCTGCACCGTCTCTTCCTTCCAACTCCCCGACAGCGTCGCATGTTCGCCTGAAACAAGGGCAGAGAAAAATGTCCAGTCAAAGAAGAATTTTCTCTTTTGCAGATCTGAGTAACAAAGGGAGGGTTACTTACGGGCACTGACAGAGGTCTGGAGGGCAGTTGGGAGGATATCTTAGGCAGTTGGTCTGGCACCACTCGTTCATACCCGGAAGCACTCTGTATGCAGTAGTCGGTTCGCACACTTGGGCTCTGAAACACAGATGCTATTTGGGAAGACAATACTACCTTTACCCATCATAATGACCAAATATAAAAAAAACATTCTTCCTTACAGAAATATGCATTTATGTGATGAACATGACTGCCAGAGTGATGGAAATCTCATCACACAACAGTATGTTGCACAATCATCTATATTCTTTAACATTTACACTAGTTTTAACAGTGAGAAAAAGCATCAATTTTCAGCAGAGGGACAACAGGACCAGGTTAAATAAAAATGGTAAAACAACACACATGAAAAATTAAAGTGTCAGGATATTTAATAAAATTATAAATACTATAGGAACTCAAGTAAAATATTTTTATATGTTGCAAGATAGATGTAACCTGTAACAGATATATATATATATATATATATATATATATATATATATATATATATATATATATAACCCACAAATTCTGCTCAGTACACAGACACTTTAACCACTTAAGCTACTGAGCCAAGTACCGAACTGGGCAAATATAGTCAGTCTTATTAGGTGTAGGGGAGGAATGCATAGACTAGAGATGCATTCACATAAAAAGTGTATTCCCACCTTTCTCCTATTTATTTCTATCTTTCCTCACTATCCAATGTGACTTCGTAACTTCCTTACATTGTAATTATCCGTTAATGGATGATCCTAACTACTATACATTAATAATACTCAGAAAAATTAAGGACTGTTTAGAAAAATTGATGTGACATGCTATAGAAATTGACATTATTAACTTATTCATTATGACATAATATTGTGCTAAGCTATGTATCAGTTTGTAGGTATTTGTTAGGGTAATTAAATACAAAATCATCAAAAACCAGGACATGTTCAGCACAGACACATAATTCTGACAATTGACATATTTTAGACAACACAAAATATTCATTCAAAGGCCCATGAATGCGAGAACACTCGCCCACAAATAAAATTAAACAAGCCAAACAGAGAGTGAAATAAACCCAACAATCTATGTAATTACTTTCCTGTCACAAGAATGACATGATTAGACTATAGTCAGTGTTCAGAGAAACAAAATTACATACTTACACTTAATTAATTATAATAATTTGGTTTTATAAGTGAGATTATACAGGTCACTTATAGTAGTAGGAGTCTACAAAAACCAACTTTTCTCCCCTTTGACTAGGAAATGATAATAATAATATTTAGAAGTATTTTACATTATTTCTAACTCATACACACCATTTTCATGTTTATTGTTCCATATATTTTGTACAATTAAACCAAATAACTAACTTGAAAGACATCTGCATGGAAAAACTATTTGGTAGAACCAAATAGGTTTCGAGTAAATATGTCGGCATCAGCCTCTGTGCTGAGAGTAAAAATGTTCACAGTTATTGGAAAGGATATTATGTTGTTTGTATTAATTTTTATCTTCTTTTGCTTTAAATTAATTTAGAAATAAAAAATGTGGCACTATTTTTTCATTTTCAGTAAAGTAAAAAATAATACAAATTTTATTAATTGCAATAAGGAATGAACCTGGCCTTTATAATAATTATCTTTGGACCTGCATATAAGTAGCAAAAACTTCTGTCTTTATATACTTATAACTGGTTTAATTTTGTTTTGACAGCAGAGTGAATGATAATAATCATTTAATATTTAAAAATTGTGAAAAAATAAATATCAAAATTGCTTTATAATATTTTTAAAATATTCTATTTGAGAAATACAAAATTATGTTTTCAATTATATATATATATATATATATATATATATATATATATATATATATATATATAGTCCTTCCATTAATGTCAGCAAAATATGGATATTATATAAATAAATTTAAGAGTCATATTTCAAAGCCATGCTCTGGCAGCACTGCCTGTTGTAACTGAAATGTTCTTACTTATGGCCAATTCATTTATTTATTGTAAAATTAAAATATATGACATAATTACAATTATTAATTACTATTGTAAGAATATTTGTGTTATGAGTTAGAGGAAGAAAAAGTCTTATAATTTCACTTCACTGTGACAAACTCACGGATAGGCCAGTGAAATTCTTTGGGACATGATAACACAATATTGGCTGCATGATCTCAAAAGTTTATTCACAGACCAGGAAGATCTCAGATGCTATAATTATGAATCTAACTCTGTGATCTGACGAGAGCAGCCCAGAACACTGAACAGGTAACACACATACCTGAGGACAAGAGGTGAGACGGTGGTGGGAGACCGGAAGTCTCTGTAGTACAGCAGATAGGGAAAGTCCTGTGCACTGATGAATAGTGGTGGTAGGCCTCCAATTGTGGTTACCACTGAGACATCGGCACAGTTCACGAAAGTCTCCGCCGGCCCACAACCCACGGCTTCTGTTCCATCAGGGCAGATACCCCAGTTGTTACCTGTGGAAAAAAAGGAGTTTTCAGATTGAAATCAAGCTTGGGACAGCAGAAAAGTGTATACATCATCATACAGTTATTGACTACTGACAAGTTGGCAATTAACCCAACAATGCTAAGTAGTGGCTAGTCTTAGGTTGGCCAGAAGTGATGTATAACTTGTGTTGGGTAGTTTGTTCCCTGATGTGTTGTAAAATAATATAAAATCAGTACTTTATTGTACTTGTTTATAATTTATAGTTGAAAGTAGCAATAAAAGTGACACATTAATATATGACGATCTGTTGAAAAGGACATGGAAACCATTCTAAAAGGATTTTTCAGATCTACAGTAATAATGTATACTTGTCAACAATGTCAAAATATAGCCTACTGGTGCATTCCTGATCCCCCCCTTCGTAAGGAAGGAAAATCTGAACCATGTCCAGTGAGCATGTAGTTTAGACCTTCCTTCCTAATGACCTCAGGCCCTCAAAAATTTGTATTATTTTGTCACCTCTGCATGACTGAACCAACTATTGAGGTAAGTTGATTTCGCTGTCTCTCTTTCCTACCTAATTGTGTTATATATATATATATATATATATATATATATATATATATATATATATATAACACAATTATATATATATATGTATGTATATAATATTAAAGTTCCTTACATTGTATTTATTCCTTAGTGGACACTCCTAATCATTCACTCCCTTGAGATGGTTTAGGCATCTGCATACTGAGCAGAATATGTGGGTTCAAGCCCCATCCTGGCCGAATATTTTCAGTCTTTCCTAATTCTTCCTTCCTTCTCCTTGCTTAGAACATCTAAGTGTGTAATTCTATATCTGAGCATATGCTTTCACATAAAGCATATCCCAACATTTCTCCTATTTATTTCTATTGTTCATCCCTATCCACGATTCCATGTGACTTCGTCACCAAATTAAAGTTCCTTACATTGTATATAAATGATTTGTACAATAAAGTAAAATATAAATTTGAATTTTCATTCAAAAAAAGATAAGGGATTAGGGAAATCTGTAATGTACTAAACATAATAAGTGTGAAACATCAGAATTTAACTTAGCTAAATATATAATACAGTATAGTTTAGAGTTCTATATTTGACTAGAAATAACAGCATGAAGCCAACCATACTTGTGCGGTATCTCCACTGTAAAACACACTGTGTGCAAGTGAGGTATGGCGGAAGACGAACTTTATACCGGAGAGTGGCACTTTTGGGAGTATCTTTTGGAATGTAGAATTTAGATTCATTCTTGGTTCCTGCAATTATAAGTGGATTCCTGAAAAAAAAAGTCTTTGTTATAGTTTACTCTAAATCCTTCCAGTTTATTTTTGTTTTGAATTCTGTTATAAATATTCATTTGAATTATATATTAGCTGAAATAACCACACATAGTCTCATATTGTGATAGAAAAATTTAACCCAGTGAGCCATTTTCAACCTTTTTTATCAAATGATTAGAATTAAATCATCTTCATGTTGGATGTGAGTGTTATTTTGTGACAGGCAGCCAGTGGTTAACAGTTTTGAAAGAGGTTATGTTTATATACTGAAATATTTACAGACAGTTAAGTAGTGCATGTCTTTCTAATTTTACCAATAAACCCATAAAGTTTGAATTCAATCGATCAGGTGTCCAGTGCCTCATGCAGCTGCATTTAGTTGTCTGGCAAAAAAAATGCCAGTATTAAGCTTACCTAATTTTAATGTAATTTTACAGGTAAAAAGGATATATTTTGAGAGTTTATTTTTTCATTTCAAGGCCAGTAAACATTTCAATCACATAATTACCATCTGTGTCTCTTCTAGTCATTAAATTGGGAAAGATGTGGGGAAAAAATTAACTATGCCCTGACTGGAAGCTTTATTGTTGGCCCTTTATTTCATAACCAGTGTTACTGAAGCTGATAGCATAGGGCCTTTCCTCTACACATTACATACAGCGGATATTTCCATATCCAACAAAACTTTAGTTGCTACTTATGCAGACAATAAAGGGATACTTTCCCCACATGCCAAACCAAAAACAACACCACAATATCTGCAGGAAAATCTAAATGAATTATAACCCTGTTAGACAAATGGAAAATTATATTAAATGTATCAAAATCAGCACGTATAATATTCACTTTATACAGAGGCACCTGCCCCCCCCCCCCAGTCATTCTCATGGGTCATCAACTTACACAAACAGAAGACACCAAATACCTTGGGGTAGATACGGACAGATGCATATGGAGTAACCATATCTTCACAAAGAGGAAACACCTCGGTTTTAAAACTGAGGTAAATGTACTGAATTATTGGCAGATTATCACAGGTATCACTGGAAAACAAGGTCCTGCTGTAGAAGGCTATCATCAAGGTTCTTTGGACCTACAGGATCCAACTATGGGAATGGCAAGTAATTATATCCTGGAAATCATGCAGCATTTCCAAAACAAAGTGTTAAGACAAATAGTTGATGCTCCACAGTATGTCCCTCACATTCAAGTAGCAAAAGACCAGCAATTTCAATTTATTAAAGTTGAAATTAAGAAATTTAGTGTACATTATAGTGTTAGAATTCAAGTTTGTCCTAACATAGTTGCAAGAAATTTGTTTGAACAGACAGAAACGATTCTAAGCAGAAATCATAATGGAATGATTTGACTAGGATTAATTTGTGTACTGTACATAGCTTGTGTAATATATATTATTAAGCATCTGTAAGAGATATTTGTTAAGGAGTTATCCCTACTAGTTGTTTCAGTTTATTTTTGTTATTTAACTTATACAAATCAATTACTTATTGTCCTATCTGGACAGATTGTAAGAAAAGTGAAGATAATAATAAAAAATTTCTGACATGGCTCCCCACAACTTTAATAAAGAATGCTTAAACCATCCCAAAAATTCACAAACAAAAGACCATAGCGTCACACTTCAGGATTTTATTTGTCGTCAAACTAATTATATGTAAGAAGTTAAGTGTAGTGACCTGTAAAGGCAGTCCTCAGTGGCTTCATATTGTGGGTTGTTGTTGGGACAGATATACATCTCAAAGTGTCCATAGTGGTTCGCTGTCAAATCCACTTCCACCTGGATTTCCTATAGAAGATAAGAAAATTAATCTGAATTAAAAGTATACAATTGAAAATTATTTACATCAGTGTATTACAATTAAATGACTTTTAACTTAACCTTTAGTTAAGTTATTTCATTAGATTTCATATGCTCTTCTTTTCTTTTGGTGGGAAAGTGCATTTACACATACCTCAGCAACTGTAAAACCACTTGACTGAGTTTATGTAGGACTAAATATTTAGACTAAATACCCACTAAAAACCCAAACTCTTAGTACTCTTTAAGCACCCCACAGAACTTTCATAAGGCATCACTTCACAGGGTGGCTGGTTGGCAAGTTGCCATTGTCATTTGTGAGCTATTTTAGTTTTGGGCCATGGGCCTCCCTTTTCTTTATGTCAGAGAAATTTTATCACACATGTTGCATTGTTCACAACCTTCATGTGTGTGTGTTTTGAAACAATGTTTTTTACAATAAAATAAAGAATTATGAATATTATTTTGTGTAAGTCTAAATAATTATCTATGTGTAATTTTGTTTTACCTCATGTTATATTATAGTACAAAATAATGGCATACTTCTATTTTATTTTATGTGAAATACTTGGATCAAATCCTATTTCCTCTTTATTTACACTACATAAGTGCAGTTTCCCCATGTCAGTAGTATTATTAAGTGGAAAAAACATAAGCCAATTCGTCAGAAATTTATTATGAAAAATTTAAAACATTATAAAAACAAACATGTTTAATTCCTAAATTCAGTGATTTTGGATTCTAACTATGTGCAAATTGTACCTTAGAAATGAATGTTCATCAATATTTAATTATTACAAATTTATAATTTAGCTGAAATTTTCACCTGAAGAGGTCCCAAAAATTTAAGGATGCAACAGTGTTTATTTTATCATAATGTTTTAAATATTTAATAATAACATTTTGACTAATTGGCAGGCTGATGTTTCTTACCATTTATTTAAATTAAGTCAGATAAATATAATGGTTAATTATTATTATATTAATTATTTGTAAGAACAAGAACAAATTCTTCTGTGTCTTCCCATCTCTGTTGTTTTGTTTAAATATGTTATATTCACTCTGTAGATGTATTGAAGACTCATTCCATTTCTAAATGAATTCTCAGTTATTCGACTGCATCTTCTTTACCTACTTGTCTGGTTGTAATCCTGCATGCCAAAGTAATCTCATAGTCTGCTCTATTGTTTCAATCGTAACCACACGACTCAATCACTTTTATTATGTGGACGTGTTCTAGCGAGTGATTTTATTGCAATAAAAAAAGATAGTCAAATACAGACTAAATAAGTGATAATATAAATACTACACAATGTTTCTGGGATCCATGTCACTATCTTCAGATGCTAAGAAGAGCCTGGAGTGACACATCTGCACTTGTCAGTTGACAAAACTCAAAAGCAAAGAAAATGCAACAACAATGGGAAAGAAGAAGGGTTAGTGTTATAATAAGGGATTGTAGCAATTATTGAGTTTCATAGTGTCTGTTATATTATAGTAATATATATTTTTTGGGCATTAAAGTGACATAGACGGACTAAATTATTCTCATCACATTTAAATTCAACATCTCAACATGAATTTTATAAAGAATTTTGAAATGATCTCATTTAAATGTTATTGATTTTTACAATAGCTGTAAATGTCCAAAAATGTTTGGTATGAAATGCTGTTTATTGAATTATTAGTCACTAAATATGTTCATTGTTAATTTTATGTTATAGTAATGTATCATTTTATGGATAACTTAGTAATTTTATTTGTTATATATGAAGTAAGCACTGAATTTTGAGCGAAGGTGTGGTAACAGGAAGTGTGGCACTGCAAGTTGCCTCAATCGAGAACACTGACAGTTTTGTTCTGCTGCTAACTCCTCATGCAGTATCTTTGAAATCTGGGTTAAGGGGGGACTGCGAGTCAGTTCATGTTCTGAATTTATCCAGGTGTATAGTCGGCGGTCGGCTGATTCATACCAATGCTTAATCTTTGTATCTTCAATTATTATTGCTATTGACTATGAAAAATAATAATAAATGTTATTTTACAATATACTGGAGCTAAAGACTGTCGCCCTGCAGCCAGTACTCCTCCTCACTGTCCTGAAGGTTGGACTTAGCTTCACCTCGATCTCATATAGCCGAAGAATTACTTTCCTATCACCTATCCTTGACATCAATTATTTCCTGGAGTTGAATCACAGCAATTCCAGCAGAAGTTCATTCTCCTATTTTCCTTGTAATGACTATACATAGCCATTATTCCATTTTGGCAGTGGTGGGATTACAACACAACAACGGTCACTGGTGCAAAAGTTATTACATTATCATATATAAAAATTGAATCATTAATTAAATGATATTGTTCCTAGCTTGATTCGCCACACAAAATTTTATCCCAATTGATAATAAGGTAAAATAGCCAAATACAGACAAAAGTGATATAAATACACACAATGTTTCTGGAAACCTTATACCTGAAAGCACAACAGCCTAGAGCGGTATTTCCCAACATGGGGCAAATTGAATGTTCAGGGGCGCAATTCGGAAATGAACTTTTCTATAATTTAAAAACTGCTAGCTACAATTTAACCTACACAAAATGAAAAATTTATTGGTATCTCAATTTGAAATAAGCATTTGGTAAGAGAGCCACACTTGAAAGATTGGAGTAATATTAACTATTGATGTACTGTGAGAGTATTATTTACTATGTCTAGAGAAGGAATAGTATGTATTGTATTGCTATGGCATGTACTAAATGGTTATTTACTGTAGTCTAGAGCCAACTTCATGTGTTGAATGATATAAGAACTTAATTTCATACAAAAGCTCAAATTGGAAATAGGTTTTGCAGATCTGAGATTTAAATAAATTATTACTTTGTTTATGCACAGAATTATTACTATAGTAGAATTGTGATACACAAGTTGAAATAAGACTTCTTTAGGAACTAATTCAATTTTTTAATATAATATAATATATATAAAGTTGGGAAACACTGGCCAAGAACGACAACACTGCACAGTTGAGTTGACAATCTCATAAGCTAAGAAAACATGACGACAACGGGAAAGTAGAAGGGTTAACATAACAATAAGGGAACGTAGCTATTGTTGAGTTTCATAGTATCTGCTTGTACATTATTTGGATTTAATATCTGATATAATTCTGGAACTGTACCTGGCGTCCATGTCTAAAATCTTAACATTTTGCTCACCAAATGAGTGTTTCGAATTGATGGCATGTTTGGAGACTACAGATTGTTTATTGGTGGGAAGTTTGATTTTAGACATATGTTTCTTGATACGGGTATTAAGGGAACATTGTGTTCTTAGTTTTCTTAACATCTGAAGAAAGGAACATGGTTTCCAGAAACGTTGTCTGGTATTTATATCACATTTTTGTCTGTATTTGGCTATCTTATCTTATTATTAAATTTCAAAACAGATGTATATTTTTAATTTTATTCCAATCATCCAATCATCTGTATTGACCATCATCTGAAACTTAGTGCGTCACTTTACATATATATATATATATATATATATATATATATATATATATATATATATATATATATATATAAACAGGCATCTGAAAGTCATATCTCATATAGAAGATATATCAGGTAGTGACAAACCTGTCCCGTGACGTAGTGGCGACTGATGATGCCCTTCCCGTAGAGGCCGCCGGCTTCGTGGGCTCGAGGCGTTTTGTCTCCCCAGTTGTCGCCACAGACGCCGCAGCTTCCGTTGTACTGCAGCCACTGTGCTGCGGACAGAGAGGACGTGAGGGTGAGCGCCCATCGCTTACAGTCCGGACACAGCACAGGGGTGTCGCTCACCATTGAAACCGCCACAGAATAGCTCGTTGTCGTTGTAGTTGACGGGCGTCAGATAGCCGAAACGCCACATGGTGTTCCTGGCCGGAGGGTCCATCAGACGGGCGTGGGCGTCGGCCAGCGGGTGGAACGACGCCTGCAAAAAAACCAACAACAACCTGGACGCTCTAAAAACTTACGCGCGACAGAAGTTTCATTTTATAGACCATGAGGGAGAGGAAATCGTGAATCTATCTACTGGCATTTCATCTATATGATACCAACATTCTGATACACATATTTTTATTATTTTACCTCCAAGAAATTTTCTTTTCAGTTATACAAATTAATCTTTTCATTTCTTTAAATAAATTTACTACATACATTTCGGCAACACCCAGAATCAAAATTAATAAGTAATTTCATGTAACATTATTTTTTTAATCTTTATGAGACTCCTTCATGGTTAAATATTTATATATTTTATATGACATATCAACAAAAATAAACTATTATTGCAAGAAGAAACTAGGTTAGTAAGGTCCTTTTAAATCACCTATTTGAATAATTGGGAAACAAAAAACCTAATATGGAAGAATTGTAGAGTGCCACAAGGGTCCATTTTAGACCACACTTCCAATTAACACGTTCTAAAAACCGATTTCCCTAGAATATATTAACAAGATTCTCTGAGAAAATTATTTATCTGACAGATTTGTGGGGGTGTCACAATAATCCATCTTAGACCCACTTTAATTTTCCAAATTAAATATAAATTGTGCAGTGACACAAGGTACTTTTTAGACCCCACTTTCAATTTGCATTTCGTAAATAAATTTATTAACCATATGATAATATACTTATCTTGCTGATGAGTCTAAGTTACGACTCCACCTGAAGGTTCTTTCTTTAAATTGACTAAATTATACATTATATTGTATAATAATATATTATTAACAGATATTATATAGGGGAAGAAACGTGTTCTACTTTACTTTTTAATGTTAACTGAGAATTTATTTAACTTTTTAATTAATCCTGTGAATAATCTTGGTCTTACTGGTTTTTTTTCGAGCCATTTTTCATTATTTTATACCATTTAATAAATTATATCTACCTGTTTTTAGTAAGACCTATTGATTAATACCCGTAGAAAAATATTATTTTATCCGTTTGGCGCCTCTAAAAACATAATAATTTATTTTCCAACCAATACGACCATGTTTAACCTTAACGTGCGTGCGAGACCAATTCTGCCAACCTCTGTTCCCTCTTGTAGCTGTTTTTTTTATTATTATTCAGAAGTGAATGCCTCGTTAAAAGGTTTCTTACTCCATATTCGTTCCTGTGTATCGCCGCTTAATTACACTTCTTTCTGCCGACCGTTTCACATTTGGCTGCAACCTTGAAAGGTCCCCGGAGACGGATGGTGGCGATTTCTCTCTAGCGCGAAGGTTCCCTGCGGAGCTCATAAAAGCGTTTTCCTATTAATTAATCTGTCTCTAACCTCGCGAAGGTCGGGCGAAAGCTTTTAAACCGGAGATATTCACGAAATTTGCATACAGTGGACAAACACTTGCTGTTGCAGCAATATGTATTTGGTTTAACGATGAGAGTAATTGGGGCTGCTTATTCTTTGAATTTAAACGAAAGGAATTGAATAAAAATGACAAGTCCACCGATGAATTGTCTGTATTTTTTTTTAAAAAAACTTAAGCAGCCAAATCAGATGAAATGATTTTTACTTTATTTTCTTCTGAACAGTTGGTATTAGATACTAAGGAAAACATTATTAATAAATTACGGGTATTTTGTATACAATAACGTAACACAAGTGCACTTCTCTGTAATATCTTGATAATTTAAACTTCCTCAGCAAATAAGCGGACGTAAATGTTAAAATTAAATTCCATGGCTGACGTCATAAAGAGACCGATGACGTCACGTGTGATGTGTGATGAAAGATGTAAGTTTTTTCTCCGGTGTAGATGCTGTTGTTTGGGCCTGGCAGTAACGTTTTGTTTGGAAGATGACGACGGAGCAGCTGGTCCTCGAAACGTCGCGTGATAATCCAACAACTATATTTCTGCAGTGTGTTTCTTTCTATTTATTGGCCCTGAATATTTTTATTAACAATAAGAAGTGAATTTACTCTATCTAATAGTCGCATAGTCGCAGGAGACGTCCGATGACGTCAGATGAAATTGGACATTTACAAAACACACTTGAGTGCCCGTTATATCGGCGGCGGAATGGTTTTTACTAATTCAAAATATAATTCTAGTGGAAATATGACGTCATATGACGTCACAGGAAGGGCCTGACGAATTTTTAACGATTATTGTGGATCTGTTTTAATGTTAACCCACTTCCATAATTTTTAACTGTCATTAGGCGGGCTTTCCAACCCCCCAGGCCGCCAGAAAATTCTACCAGTCGTTAGTCTTTATGTTACGATCCTCGACATTTACCACAGATCTTGTGTAATGTAAATTAATTAATTCATTAACATAATTTTTTGTGTCTCTCTATTTGACACGTAGCAATGCGGTCTGACGTCGTCGCCACAGATTTGATGACGTCTTCAGACGACTTATCAATTCCGCAATGGTCTTATTATCGCAACAGATGCCTGATGACGTCACTAGAGGACTGGTGATGTCAGAAAGGGTCTTATGACGTCATCAGAGGACCAGTGATCTCCGAAAGTGTCTGAAGACGTCACCATAGAACGAATGAAATCCGAAATTGTCTGATGACGTCGCGGGAAGGACTGAAGATATCACCAGGGAACTCGTGACGTTGTAAACAGACTTAGACTTATTCGGTAATTTTTTTAACTATGACGATTACCATTTCAATAATAATAATAATAATTAATTGATACTTTGAAATGTTTACTTACCTGAAGCACGAGCAGGAAAACGACGAGAACAGAATTTCGATGAGTCTCCATTTTCCTCTTCTTGTTTTCGCTGGAACAGAAACGAAAGTACTTGTCAGGTCGGTTACTAAACGATATATATTAATTTATATAATATTAATTATAATAATTGTAACAGATATTGTTAAAGGCCGCTGAGAGTATTTTACTGTAAGTTCAGAGATCGTGTTGGTTCAAACTGTATCCACGTCGGTGTTGTTTCACTTGTCTTTTTATATTTAGATTACTCATTTTCGTGGTATGATAATACAATTTTCTTGATGTTTATATAACCGGAAAAAAGATCTTTTAAAGAGAAAATTATTAAGGGTAATATACAAAGTTATTCCACTTGTTTTTTAGTATTATACGTTACTCATGTTTCGTAAATAAGCATCGCTTACTGCCGTATTATTATTGTTTTCATATGATTTTTTCTTTGTGTATATATATAATTAATGAAGGAATGATGCCACATTCACTAGAAGCCCCTGAAAAGTATGCTCGTCGCCTGAGAGGATTGTCGTACGTATAGTCTAACTCGCAGGCGCAGCAACGTGTACAGATTTATTTTAGGGAAACAGGCTACGTAAGCTGCGTCCCCACAGCAAACTCCTCTCCCGCTATCGGAAGGGCGTGGGACAAGTACCCAATGCCCGACCTACCCGATGCAGGTTTTTCTAAGGTTTTCCCTGCATTCCTTTAGGCGAATGCCGGGTAGGATCCTTAAAATATAGCCCGGGGGCCCTAGTTAACCCTTGGCTACCTTCCTCTACCCTTCCGCATCCCCCCTTTCAAATCCCTTCCTATGCTATTAAAGGGGAGTTGCCCTAAGTGGATTACCCTCATGTAGCCTATTGCCCTAAAAAAAAAAATGAGGGTAATCCACATGGTGGCTACTCCCCTTTAATGGCATAGGAAGGGATTTGAAAGGGGGGGATGCGGAAGGGTGGAGGAAGGTATCAAAGGGTTAACTAGGGCCCCCGGGCTATAGTTTTAAGGATCCTACCCGACATTCGCCTTAAATTGATGCAAGGAAAACCCTAGAAAAACCTGCATCAGGTAGGTCGGGCATTTAGTACTTCTCCCACGCCCTGCCGATAGCGAAAGGGGAGTTTGCTGTGGGGACGCAGCATTCCTTTCTCCGTGCCTCGACCAGATTAGAATGTTTTTTTTTTGTTTTTTTTTAGGAGAACAGGCTACATGAGGGTCATTTACGAAACTTCTTACCCTTTCATATCTAAAGGAAACCTGCGAGAGGATTCTCTCGCAGGTGAACGTTCCCAGAGAGCTCTGGCGGAGGCTACCTTTGGGGATGCCTTCACATCTCTCTGGTCATTTTGAATTAAGGTTCCCACATGCCGAGGCACCTCGGCCAGTTTTGAGAAGTGTATGTTCTGGGGTCGCAAGACCTTGAGCATACGGTAAGAGTTGTCCGCTATTCTTTTTGGAATAGTCGGCCAGCTGCCTCCTGAACAGGCCAAGGCGAGGGGTAAGCTGCGACCCCACAGCTAACCACTCTCCCGTCATCGGAAGGGCTTGGGACAAGTATCAAATGCTCGACCTACCTGATGCAGATTTTTCTAGAGTTTTCCCTGCATCCCTTTTAGGCAAATTGCCGGGTAAGATCCTTGAACCATAGCCCGGGGACACTAGTTAAACCTTAGCTACCTTCCTCTTCCCTTCCGCATCGCCGCTTTCAAATCCTTTCCTATGGTTTTAAAGGGGAGTTTCCTCCATGTAGATTACCCTCAAACACCCTGTTACTTTAAAAAAAGAATAAAAAGGGTAGGGTTAAAAAAATGCCCTTTGTAGCTTAGATCTCGCTGGAAGAACCTCTCTGGAGAGATGTAAAGGGCTACCTTTGGGGATTCCTTGTTCTCTCTCTCTCTGCTTTTGAACTAAGGTTCTAACAAGCCGAGGCACCTCGGCCTGTTTTGAGAGGTGTAGGTTCCGAAGTCGCAGACAGCGATACGAGAGAATGATTTGTCCTCCGTTGCTATTAGAACAGTCGGCCAGCTGCCTCCTAAACTGGTATAGGCATGGAGAAGGGAATACTGAGTCCCTACTCCAGTCATCAGGAAGAACGTCGGGAAAGTACCAAGAAACCTATCTGTTACAGATTTTGTCCTGCGTCACTTTTAGGGGAAAGGTCACGGGTAGTATCCTTAAAACTGCAGATCTGAAGCTACTTTGTTCTCCCTTCCACATCACCCCTTTCAAAATACTACGTGCTACCAGGAGGATGACCCTCGTTTGATTTCATCTGATTGGTGCTGTTATAAATGATTAATGACGCAAATAAAAAAACAAAATATGACAAACACCAGCACGTACAGCCGCAAATAAGTAATAAATAAGAATCATAGACCATGAAATTGACAATTTTTATTTTGTAAAAACTACACACGTAACGTACGATGAAGGGCGTTTTTACTGTACAAGAAATTCGTCACAAACAAAACATTATTCCGATGTAAATACAAAGGAACTGAAATGCGCCTGAAAGGTATGCCACACAAACGGCGTTGATGATTGTGGTGTAGTCTAGTGCACAGGTGATTTGTCATTCACTTAGCGTAATTAGTGAACTAAACTACTCCCCTATAGTTGGACTCTGCATCAAGGTTTGGCAACGTACAGACTCTTACAGACAGAAGCAAAAAAGCTTCCAAACTTTACTAAATCACCCGTCACGAGAAACTGCAACCTGGATCGACGACATCCTCCAAGAAAATAATAATTACGAAATTGTCTTAACAGATTTACTACCGACGGCACGTAAAAGCCGTGGCAGGAATTAAATTAAAATGCGGGTTAAAATTATCATACAAGGACATCAGGTGCTTAAGGATCGAGGAGAAAACGAATACAAAAGTTTGTGATGTCAGTGCCGGGAGAAGCGGGAAAATAGGACGACCAAGAAGGAAAATAGGAAAAACCAAACAGCCAATATAAAGGAGGAGTCATCACAATACCGACTGAATATATTTAAGGAGACCAGGGCCTAAGAAACGATGAGAAAATTAACTAATGAGCCACAAAATAGTGACATCACCGGGTGACATCCAAAGAGCTGAGAGAAAAGACGCGTCACCATAAGAAACGAATAACGACGGGGAAAAAAATAATAACATACGTGAAACGAGATTATTCCAAATAACAATAATAACATAGACTTACGACGAGAACATACAAGACGAAGATTGCTAGGGGGAAAAAGGGGATAAAACAGGTAGAGAAGTTCAGAAGTAGAGAACCATAATTAAAATGGAGAAAAAGGTCGATTAAAACGAAAAGGAGTAAAAAACAATCAGAAAACTGGATACAGGGAACACGAGGCAATATCTTGTGGTTTTTAAATTATCACTTTAATTATTTCTGTTATTTGACTGTTTTATTTATCGAACTATCTGAGTGACCGGCGTTGCCCGGGCGGTCATAATTAAACTCAGCGATATCCGTAACCCCGGATTTGACTAAAATCTCAGTAGCTTTCCCGTTATTTTATGTAACGCCTCTTCACCGCCATCCCTTCCATTCAGAAAGGGATCGAAATTATTAATAAAAATATCTCGAGAAACTTTATCTTGACCCCGAATTAATTTTTCTTCGAAATTATCGGTGGTTTTTATATTTTTGATAATTTCCAACCCCATCTACCCCTACCCCTGGGGATTAAACGGCAAGTTGAATGAATAACTAAACTCAGCGACATACATAACCCCGGATTCGACTCCAATCTCGGTTCTTTTCGAGTTATGTTTAGTTAAATCCCGTCCAACCACATCCCATATTACAGAAAGTGGTAGAAAAAACACCGGGAGAATTAATATGATTGACCTCGTAAAATATATGTATTGAACGCAAATATCAGCCGTTATATATGTCCACTGCCGCCGATAGAGGTGGTAGCTGTGTCTTACCCCCCCCCCCCCACAGTGTTTGTTTCCGTATCGAAAGGATCACGTGCACGAAATTTGGTGAAATTTGCTCCACGGCTTTATATTTGTATGCGTAACATACATGCAAATATAGAGGCAAGTTTATTTATTAGATAAATTATTATTTTTTTAACTGAAATATATATTTATTTTAATTTCAATAATTGACGAGTAGCAACATTATTAGCGTCTTTAAATTTTATTTTAAACTTCTACATTACGTCTTTTCTAATTTATATTTTGTTTAAAAAATTCTAGTTTTAAAAGTTGGTTGAAATTATCCAACCAATTAGTTATTACGTGGATCCAGTGTGAGTTTTTACTTAAAGCGAAAAATAGATATTTGAGGGTCGGATAAATCACATTAAGACGAGATTATTATATTTTGATGAAGAATGAAAAGTAAATCTGGAAAGAGAGAACGGCTTGAGAATCGATAAGATGAAGAGACTGAGGAGAAATAAATAGAACCAAGATAGTGAAAAAGAAATTGGGAAAGGGCGAAAGGTAGAAAAATGAGAGGAAACCACAACAGGGAAAACAGAGGGAAAGGGAAAGCAGTCCGGAGAAGAGGAAATAAAGGGTTACAGGAGACGCAGGAGATGATACCAGAGAGAATAATTAGAGGGAGATAGACGAACGTGTCCTTGGCTCTGGACAGGTTCGCGCTTTTATCCGTGACCACGCCCGTCCAGGTCCATCGACATTCCTTCCTGTCTTAACCTTGCTCCCAATAAGCAAGGAAAGGTCATTCTGATCCTCGCGGAGCAAAGTTCATCAGAGTCACAGTTCTAGCAGTTATTATTATTACTGACAACAGCACGTCTGCCCTACCATATCCCCCTTTCAAATCTTTTCCTATGCTATTAAAGGGGAGTTGCCACCATGTGGATTACCCTCGTGTAGCCTGTTACTCTAAAAAAAAAGGGAAATTCCGGGACGAACCTAAGACTGTGAGCGCTGTTAACTATTTGCAGGCAGAACATTTTAGTAGAGACAGAGAGGGCTACCTTTGGGGATGCCTTCTCCTCTCTTTGCATTTGAACCAAGGAGGTTCCCACAAGCTGAGACACCTCGGCCTGTTTTGAAAGGTGTATGTTCCGGGGTCGCAGACCTTGGCCATACGGTAAGAGTTGTTGGCTGTTCCTATATATACTACATAATTTGGCTGTCCAACGTGGAGCTTGTTTAATTAATTTTGAATATTACAATATATATATATATATATATATATATATAAGTTAAATAAGGGCAGAGATGCTATGTTTCAACCGCGTCTTCTTTTTCTTCTCATGTGATATATATTTGAGGAAAACTAAGGAACAATTAAGCGAATACAGGTACTAGCAAAAAAGAGACAAGAGAAAATGACCCCGTTTACTGCCAATTAAACCGTCGGAACCCAGCGAGTCAGTGTAAAAGGTTACGTGGACAGACTCTAAACGAGCCTCGTTACCATCTGTGTCCGAATCCGGTGGTTTATTTATTTAATTTCCAAAGCGATCTGTACTGAACTTCAAGCCAGATAACGGCCCCTTTTTTATTATTATTTTTACCCTGAGTTTTCCCACGCTATTTTACCTTCGTGCAGTTTAACCTATAATTATTCTCGTCTGTCACGTTCGTACAGGCTCCTGCATAACAATCTCCATTAAAAATATTGTAATATTCATTAATAAATTTCGCGAAAAATATCACCCTAAACACGTCGTGCTAACTAAAGTCGTGAATATCATAAAACATGCCCTTGAAGTGTTGATTCAGACTCCCAAAATCACCTTCAAAACCACTGACTCTATCCAAGATCTTGGTTAACTGTAATGCTTACTAAATAATTAATATCCACCTGCGAATCATAACGAGATCTACAGCTGCAATGGCAGGCAACAAACGCAAAACTCAAGCTGATTAGAATTTTGAAACACCGGCATTTGTAATTATAACTTGTAACCCTGAGATCTCCAAGCGATGGAGGTTAGGCAAGAACCAAAAGAAACTGAACCGTCTAAAAAATACTTAAACGACTCACTCAGTCAAAACTTGAATTTCCTTGCTTACTGTCCGAGGGACGATTAATATATTAAAATACATATAAAAGACTCCCTCAGTCAAAAAAATGTTTCTCCCTTGCTTTTCTGTCATCAATTAAATACAATAAATTAAAAAAATAAAACCATGTCTGACTTGAATTTAAATGAGTAGAAAGCCAAATTATTTATTTAGAAACATTAAAATATATTAATTTAAAATTGAACGCGACGTTTCTTTCATTTTTGATTACTAACCTCTTCACACCTTAAATTATTAAAGAAAAATTTTAAATACGTTATAAATGTTGGAATTTGAATAAGCAAGATCAGTAAAATATTTAACATTAATAAAATGCTTAAATTGTTACATTAATAATATAACGTCTGAAGAGTCCCCTAATAGTAGGGGAAGAAACGTCTCGACGTATTTTAAATTATGTAACATAATTTTTTATGTTCACCTTGTTAATCTTTGATCACCCACGGTTCTTCTCCAAGACAATGGAGTACCCAATGACTAAAATAAGAACACAATTTGGCGACAGTTAAATAAATTTAGATGAGACGTTGTTGGGGTAATCTGGTCTGGGCGATCATGGAGTCACGATCAGCGGGTTGTTATCACGCGGGCCAATCACAGTCGGAGTTAGTATTATTCAGGAACGGGAACCTTGAACTTATTCTCTCTGCCCGCAATTACGTTGAGGCCACGTTCTTGCTCCTCCGTGGACGACGATGGCCGCCTCCAGTGAACGGGTGGCTCTACCGCTTTTCATTCAGTGCACATTTTATTTTTTAAATTGGCAAGATAAATTAGAGTGATGCACACGGTGGCTTCTCCCAATGAACAGCAATGAGAAAAAAAAGAAAAGTGGGGATGCTGAAGGGACAGCAAGGGTCACTGCGGCATTCGTTTAAAAGTGATACGGGTGTCAGGAATCCTAGGGAAATCTGCATCAGGTACGCCGCGGGTTGTTTGGTACGTATCCCATGCACCTTCCTGACGAATGGAGTGAGAACGCAGCATTACCACCACCATGCCTCGGTCGGATTTGACAGGCATCTGGCCGACTGGTCTGCGACCCTCACGGCTTATGGGAACCTTGACATTCTTTCCACGGTTTACAACCGAAAATAATGGATCCCCCGTGTAAATATTTCGAGAGTCTGTGTATATATTTAGCAGCGTGGAGGTAGCGTTGTCAGGGTGGGTCCTCAAGTTCAGCCTTGGCATTTATCGTTAAGCCATGTTGGGATTAGTAAAATTTTAGGAGGGCCGAATGGACTAATTTTGCACAGAATTTGGAGTGGACACGGTTAGGTCAGTTGGTAGAGCTTGTGAGAGCTTTCACTGTATTCTTGAATCCATATATACATATCACTATACATATATAAAAATGAATGTCTTTCTGATTGTGTGTATGGCCTCTAAACCATTTAACCGTGCGGTGAAACTTTGGTGAGTTGTGCGCAAAGGTTTATGTCGGGTTTTCGAAGCGTTATGAAACTCCCAAGTGGAGAACGGGGGTGAAATTTAAAAACATGATAAAATGGCCGATTTTAGCACCGATTAATTACTTTGCGGATTTTATGTGATTAAGTTTCCATCCAGATGATTTTAGTATATAATGTGAACCCCTTAAATAAGTAAGGAGGTTACATAAAAAATTCGCGAATAGTGTCAAATCAAGGGTTATAGAAGTCAATGAGTTTAATTCTGACATTCCCTATGTCAGTTAAGTTATAGTTCAGCACCACCGGGGATGGGGGAGGATATATACATACATACATCCTGGTGTTACAGCCCTTGCAGGGCTATTGCCTGCCTCTGCCTCACTATCGGAGCCCACTCTCTTCTATCTCTTTCTTTCCTCCTCCATCCTCTTATATCCAACTCCTTCATATCTTCCTCTACATTCTCCACCCATTTCTTTCTTGGTCTGCCTACACACCTTCTTCCTCCTGGTTTTCCTTTCCATATTCTTTGTAGTAGGGTTCCCTCCTCACTCCTTTCCACATGCCTTGCCCATCTAAGTCTTGCACTCCTTATGAAGCTCACAATTTGGGGATCACCATAGAGTTCATAGAGTTCTTTGTTAGTTCTGATTCTCCATTCCTGATTTTCATACTTAGGCCCATAAATTCTTCGTAGGATTTTTATTTCCCATGCTGCTATTCTGAATTCGTCGCACCTCAGCATACACCAGGTTTCTGCTGCATAGGTCACTTCTGGTTTAATTACAGTTTTATAAATCTTTACCTTTCCCTTTTTTGAAAGCTATTGAGATTTCAAAAGAGGAAGTAGGGCCCAGTAACATCTGTTCCCCATTTGTAGTCGTTCTCTAATTCCTTCTCCTATTGTACTATTTTCTGTTACTACTGAACCCAAGTATTTAAAACTCCGAACCCTATCAAAATTGAAGTTCTCTATGGAGATGTTAGTAACATTTGCCCATCTTTCCTCCTTCCTAGATTCAATCATATACTTTGTTTTTCTCATATTCACCATCAGCCCTAATTTAGCTGGGAGAATATATAAAGTAATGAATAAACTACGGAGACTGGGGTTATGGAAGTCACCGAGTTCAATTCAGACATTTACCTTACTGGTTAAGAAGTAGTTCAGCTCCTACGAGTGGGGGTGGACGGGGATGAAACAAATTGCCATTTACTATATTAAACTTTATACAGATGTTACTTACGATCTAGAAACAAACACTCAGGGGTTAAGACACGCATACCACCTTTAGAGGTGGGGGTGGATTGTAAAAACAGCCGTCATTTAGCGTCTTATTAAACGTTGTCGGGGCCGATAATATTTGATAGTAACTCTCTAGAATTTTTAAGCGTATAATTTCAACTCCAAAAGGCAAGGGAGATAAACACTACTATGGTGCGGGTGGTGGAGGAAGGGGTTTACATAAATAAGAATTCACCGATATTAGTGTCGATTCCTGGGTTATAGGAGTCGCTTAGTTTAAATCTCGCATTAATCATGGTGATTGATTAAATTTTATGTTCCTCTTTGTGGAGGTGGACACGGCTAAGAAAAGGATACCCGGGGAAGTTTTGACCCTATTAAGTTAACAGGCAATTTTTTTTTCTTGGTGTATGAGATATATTTTGGACTCTATTTAGTTAATAGTTGTATTTTTTACTCCTTTAAAGTACCGAGTGTAGTTTGAGACTTTATTAAGTTATAGAGTATTCTTTACTGTTTTAATTCATCGTGCTTTTTAGACACTTTTATTTTATGTAGTAGGATGGTTTCCGAATAACAACAGTCACAGTCGTGGTTTATTTGAAGTTAGATGCTGAGGGCTGAGGTCGGGGAGGGGACCGTAAATGCATAAATGTTCCAAACGCTGGCACTATTGATGCTGGTTAAAAGAAATGTTTAGCAAGAGGTTAGTGTCGAATCAATTCCTACTCCAGGTTAATTTAAATAAACACCTAGGCACTCATGCCGAGCACTCACCTAACCTTGACGCCTAAGTCCATGCAGACAGAGTCCTGTCAAGCATCCTTGTAGGACGGTTTGCCTGCAGAGACTCGCCTTCCAGTTCCTTATTCTCAGTTTTCGT
The DNA here is from genome assembly GCA_037074705.1 of Zhengitettix transpicula. NCBI lineage: Eukaryota > Metazoa > Arthropoda > Insecta > Orthoptera > Tetrigidae > Zhengitettix > Zhengitettix transpicula. The sequence goes on along the minus strand of CM073596.1, from coordinate 9,179,148 downwards.
TTTGGTAATTTAAAAGGCGCGATATTCGACACTGTAGCAGCCGCCGCGGAGTGATCCTTGACCTTTCTCCCAGTAAATATACTTCTCCTGTACTGTGAAGGATTTATGACTCGGGAGTCACTTAATAAGTATTATTATCTCGTTATTCATCCGCTCTCGTGTTTAATCGCAGGGGGGAAGTCCGACTCCAGCTGCGGCATAAGGCGGCCCCGATTAATTTGTCAAAGGCAGCCAAGGAGTCTCTTTAGGCGGATCTACTTGAAAAATAATCGAAACGTGACATTCTCTTAAAAATATTGCATCTTCAATGATTACAAAATTTTATATGACTGGATTTTAATTTTGGTATTTATGTAATAAATTCTTTAAGCAGCCTTCATAAAATAATTTAAATTTCAATTTTTAAATAGAGTATGGCCAACCAAGTAAATTTTGTTACTGATTTTTTTGGACATTTATTATTGATATTCATATTACCCGGCATTTATTCAGCTATAGTTCACGTGCTAAATCCCATAAATTAGTGACGGATCGTGGTTCTAATTGTATTAACAGCAGTGTCAACTATTTGAACCCTTTCCTGAACAGTTCAGAGCCTTAATAATTGTTTCGTTTCTTGTGTTATTATAGAGGCAGATAATTACTAATGTTTATTCATCTCTATCTCCCCTTTAATTATTTGATCATTTTATAAGTTTCTATTTCCTGTCCTACACTAAAAACGATTTTTTTTTCAGTTTTGCTACATACCTGCTATATTATTTTTATTTTTCTGCCCCTTTATTTGTAATTCGTCCTGTTTTATTCTTCCTCTTTAAATGGTGGACCTAATAAATTCCTGTAGTCCATTGAAGACAACAATTATTTTAGAATCACCTTAAAATATATTTTGTTTATTTTCTAATTAATATTAAAATTATTTGTTCGTTAGGAGAAATGAGACGTAACGCTCCGAAATTTTACCGATGTTTGCCGAAGATGACCGAAGTCCAGCGGAATTTGTTGCTGTTACTTACAGCCGAGTCAGCGACACTAGGAAACAATAGTCACTTCATTTACGTGGATAGAATAAAAGAAAAGATGTAGGTACTTTTTTATCAAGTAACAACTAAGTTAGTTTTTAATCAGTCTCAATAAAATAATTAAAAACTCCTCGATTACTGAAAAAAATTATATTAATTTTACAACCAATGAGCTTTCGGTCCGACGATTTGGTATATTCCATCATCAAAATTTTACAATTTTATAAAAACACTTAAAATATACAAAATCACACACACATATATATATATATATTGTAATGCCAATTAATTAGGCCATTAATTGTTTGGGCGTAAAATTTGAATTGTTTGAGAAATACATTATAGCGGTCTGACCGAACGAAGCGACAATGAGAGAAGCGAGCTCACTTTGCTTTGTCGAAAAGACAACAATGGTGTATGCGCGCTAAAACTCGGGAGAACTAGGAGTCACTTCGCGGAAAAACATCGTGAGGAGCAGAACAAGTAATATAACTGTTAGTTGGTGGCGGGACATTTCAGAGGACGGAACGAATAATACTAGAGCAGAGACTGGCCATCGTTAATGAATTATTAATCAAATTTGTGAATTTTAAACAAAGTAAAAACATTTACGGAAGTATTAAATATTGCTAAGCCAGCAGTTTTTACGTCTATCAGCAGCCAGGAAAGGAGTCCAGTTTTACGTCTGTAGCAGGCAGGAAAGGAAGTCAATTTAAGTCCAAAGCGGTAAAAGACTAACAAATCTACGAATCATAGGATTCGTATAAGGCAAACAGACATCAGATAGCTGACAAAAAAGAGGATCATCCGAGTTCCTGGGAGCCTATCAATTTTGACTTCAATAGTGTAAATTCTGTGAGTCGATATTTAGAATCAGTGTATAATTTTTCAGTAGTGTACTCCCGAAAACAAAAAATAATGCTGGAACCAGCTGTACTGATATAAGTAACAAAACAAAACTAATGATTAATTGTAAACGTAATTAAAGGATAGAGTCAGATTTCGTTCTATTTTAAATTGTCAATCAAAGATAATTTCTTTTCTTGTTAATTACTTTCTATCGATATATTGTTTAGGTAAATGTGAACTGTTTGTTAATTTCGATCTTTTTATTTAATTAAACCCAACCTGTTGATTATTACAATATATAAGTTGTCAACTTTTTTTTACATATGTCCGCTATCAATTTCTTAATATTTAATTTATTATTCTCTACATAACAGTATAAGGTTGATTTTTAATAACAATACTTTTAATTTTTAATATATTAATTTAAAATAATATTTATTAATGGATTAAAAATCAACCTGATACTGATAACACACGACATAGAAATTCTTAATAAGATGTATGATGAATTTATTTAAGTTTTTTGTCTTTTATATATGTATCTTTGCTTAATACAATTTTCATCAGTAGAAACACTACCAAACTCGTTGACCCCGAAAAAAATATTTATCCGACTCATGTATTGGCAGTATTAGCATGTTTATAAATTTCATTCTCCGTCCCTAGGGTTTAAAGGCCAAGTTGAATGACATAATTAAAGTCAGCGACTTCCATAACCAATGATTTAACTTCAATATCGGTTGTCTTCCAATTATTTTTATGTAACACCCCATCACCCCCACCCCTAACGGTTCTCGCCTTCTATGACGTAAGGGGTTGAAATTAAAGACATAAAACATCGATCGAAATACTATTAATCTGATTGACCCAGAAAAAAAATATCTTGCGCAAATATCGTCCGTTTCAGCATGTTTGAATAATTCCTACCCCGCTCCTAGGTAGTGGTAGATGTGTCTCAGCCCCACAGTGTTTGTTTCCTGGTCCTAAAGGGCACGTGATCGAAATTTGGTCCACCGGTGTAAATTTGTATGTGGAACATACATACATACAGGAAATTTTATTTATTAGAAGAAGATTAGATTTTTTAAAAAAATGATTAAAAGTTTCACATATGCTGAAGAAGTTGATAATATTTATTGGTATTTTATTATAAGTAACATTAGTTAAGGATCATAGAAGATATAAAGCTGAACATATTAATATCTACGACCCTCTAAGCTAATTTCTCTCTGCTTCAATGCATGGCTTTTGTTTATAACATTAAAATTGTGCCCGAAACTCATTCAAAAATCTCTAAATTATTATTTACGAGGACAGCAACGCAAAGTCCCGAAACGTCGCGGGATCTCTACAAAAGGACGGTAATCTCCGGCCATCTTATTAAGAGTTTAGTGTTTACCAGCGCTACTTCTCCAGAGGCCGTTCACCGAGATCCTTGCACTTGTACGGGACGCACCTTCCTTCCATCACCACAGTCTAATGTGTTTTGAGTGTTAGTACGACTGTTCAAATATTTGCCGCCGCTCGAGAAGCGGCTGCCCGCAAATTTGCAGATTCTCGTTATCTCACGTCATTAGAGTGCGGTGATAAATAAGATAATTACCAAACTACACAAAGAATTTGTATGCTGCAATGCCGCCAACTGTAAATAAATTAACTTGGGAGTGTAAGTTCTAGTAGATCGACTGCAGTGAACTCAATATACATTCTTTCACAGGGAAACTGTACCTTATTTTACGATGTAAAAATTTATAAAAGGCCATATAGATCCTGTGGACACCTTTGTATAAAATTGTGCCATGTGTTGTAAGGGCCAGACAAAAAGGTCTTTAATTATTAGTATTATAGAATACAAAATAATATTTAAATATTCTAATTGCAAGACTAGCCACATAAATAAACATTACTTAGTTATTTAATTTTAGGTACTACACACAGTCTACAAACCATTTTTTTAGATACCACGCAGTTGTTACAATGATTGTTACAATGAAAGAATCTACCAGAATGAACTGGTTTGGTTGTATTGTGAGAACATTGACCTTGGATTAAATACTAAACTATATTGGTAATTTAATACTTCAAAGTTTTTGTGCACGTCTTTGCCGAATGAAAGACGAACTGAGGTCAGAGAGAAAATATCTGGTACAGAGATATAACAAATATGTCAGAGATTCTGTATAACAAAGATACCAAAGAGATATATAAACATAATAGAGTGGCTATATCAGCGTTACAGCGCTCTGGGTGGCAGCAACAAACAACACTGACCGCCATTTTTTAGTAGATCTACTTCACCGAAATTCTTAGTTTTGTTTACGCTGTTGGTGAAAGTTTTTGTGTTAAAATATATTGTTTTGTTAATATTAATCATGCCAAGCGTGTGTTAGCCCACAATTTTAATAATCGCAGTTCAAAAACACATGAAGTATCGTATTTTAGGTATCAGCATAATAATAATAAGAAGGATAGCCAAATGCAGACAAAATAAGTGATAACATAAATACCACACAACGTTTCTCGGATCCTTGTCCTTTCTTCAGGTGCTAAGAAGAGCCTAGAGCGACACAACAGCACTCGTCATTTGACAAGCTTTGGAGGTGCTGTTGTGGCGCTGTAGACTATTTTGTCTCTATTTGGCTACCTTCCTTATTATTTTTCCGACGTATCAGCATTTTTCATTTCTAACTTAACTTATTCTTAGGTCGTATTTATCATATTTATGTGTTCTTCATGATCATCTATAAAGAGAGTCAGATTTATTTTTATTAAAGTATTTCCCTGTACTGCAAGTAATCTAGTCTCCTTTTTTATATTTTTTATTATTTACACTTGCTGAAAAAGTATTGAGGAATAAGATTTACCTTTAGTTTTAGGTCATTTGTGTGGCATAGTAAAGGCTAGCAGACGATAGGGGAACGCACACCAGCCCTTTTAAAACATGGCGGCTGAATTTTCAATTTGCTTCAAATATGGCGGCGACTTGTCCAATCTATGTTGTTTATATTTGTCTTTGATAGATACTGTTGAGGCCAATGGTATAATCTTTTTATGTTTATGTAAATGAGGTGTCATTTTATGTGTAACATTTAATATAAATTATTATTTTTTATATAATTTGATTTATTATCTAACACAGATATTTTTTTGTCAAATTAGAACAAACTATTATTATTAAATAGTGTCATTTATAGTATTCTTACGTCGTCTTCTATAATTTTCTTAGTAAAACTTCACTGTATATTATTGTAGAAAAACATTCATACTTTTAAATTCTTCTATTGAATATAATATTGCATTTAGTTTTTTTTAAGGGCAACATGCTACATGAGAGTAATCCACGTTGGGCAACTCCCCTTTAATTGCATAGGAAGGGATTTGAAAGGGGGTATGCGGAAGGGTAGAGGAAGGTAGCCAAGGGTTAACTAGGGCCCCCGGGCTATATTTTAAGGATCCTACCCGGCATTCGCCTAAAAGTAATGCCAGGAAAACCATAGAAAAACCTACATCAGGTAGGTCGGGCATTGGGTACTTGTCCCACGCCCTCCCGATAGCAAGAGAGGAGTTTGCTGTGGGGACGCAGCATTCCCTTCTCGGTGCCTCTATCAGTTTAGGAGGCAGCTGGCCAACTATTCCAATTTGTGTAATAAGAAGACTTTATAATTTAACAATTGTAACTTAAGTGTGTGTAGTACCCATAAATAATAATATAAATAGAAAAAAATATACAGAAATTAATTATTAAATATAAAGTAAATATATAGAAAAAATAAATGAACGAAAATCAAAGAGAGACTATTAAAGAAAAACGATAAACTTTCATAAGCTCAAACCGTAAAGGCCATGAATTAAAAAGTATCATTCATATATGTTAATATAAACTACATAAATAAACAAAATAAAGAATATATGGTCAATAAATAAATAGAAAATACATATTCAGTGAATAAATAAATAGATAATAAATATATAAATGGACAATAATGAAATAATTAGAATATATTAGGGGGAAAATTGTAAATTAATAATTAGAACGTAAATAAATTAGGAGAAAGTAAATAAATAAATACCACAAAATTGATTAAGTAATTAGAAAAATGTATATATATAACTAAGAACAAATATATATATATATATATATATATATATATATATTAAAAAAGATATAGCTATGAAACTAATAGAAAATAAATAATTAAAAAATAAAATAAATTAATAAGCAGAAAATGCTACATTAGTAAAAATAAATCATTTAATAACTAGATAATAAATAATCAAGAACAAAATAAATTGGTAGATAATTAATAAATAGAAATTTTAAAATGAAGAAATAGAAATAAATAAGTAGAAAATAAATTAATATATAGATAATATATCAGTAAATAGTACATAAATACATTTGTAGAAAATAAATAGAAAATAAGCAAAAAAATAGAAATCAATTAATTTAAAGAAAATAAAAAGATAATATAAAAATAAACACAAAAATAATTTAATAAATGGAAAGTAAATAAATAATTAGGAAATAACTAGAAACTAAATAAATAAAAAATCAATATTAAATGAATAAATAGGAAATAAGTAAATTAATAAATAGAAAATAATAACGTAAGACTAAATTTAATTATATTTATTGTCTAATTTTGTGGAATGGTTTTGTAATTTTTAGATCCAAAATTATCTATATTTGTGCTCTTTTATTTCCAGTTATTAAATATGTGATCGGTATAACACATCACTCAACATACAATTAATTTTATGTTAATCAACTCCGTTGAAAGGTCATTGTGGCCTTTTATAAATTTGCAATAAAGGATGTTGTATAGATGACACTAAAGAACGATACTAACATTGGTAAGACTGTTTTCTATATTGCGGAACAGTGTTGATAATAGTGTGATAGATTTTGTGTGCTCAAGACTTGTGTTGGTTAACACAAAGAAAAGAGAATTATTGATTACGTATTTGCGATTACGATTAATGAGTCCCTGGGAGCGTGTATGGCGACCATGGAGTGCATACAAATGTAGTAAAACGAATAATGCTTTCAACAATACAACGTCGGCTGTCATCAGTGTCTCAGCGCATTCATAATATCACCACGTTAAGACGCGATGCGCTGTGACGTATTCCGTATTATTGCGTGTCAAAGCCGTGTAATGACGTCATTTAGTAAATTAAACTATCTGTATCTACCAAAAATTTTTGAAGCGCACAACTGTTTCTTTCGCAATGATCTTGTTAGAAAATCATATACATGCCGAACAAAAATTGGAATTATTTAATGATTATTTATGAATCACTAGCTGAGTGTCCGTCGTTGCCAGGGTATTTGATTGAAATTAGCCCGGACAAGGAATTGATTTCACACTTACCTCTTGATAAACACTTCATTTAACCAGCATCAGTGATACCAGTGTTTGGAACATCCATTTACGGTCCCCTCCCCGACCTAAGCCCTCAGCATCTAACTTCAAAATAAACCAGGAGTTTCCGACTTAACGGACTCCGGAGTTCTCCTATTATATGACATAAACGTGTCTAAAAATCAGGACGAATAAAAACAGGAAACAATACTGGGAAATCCAAGTCTAAAAATACTCCCGGACCCTTAAAGGAGAAATACAACTTTTAACAAAATATGTAGCTGGTGTCCTAACAAAATGAAAAATACACCCAGTAACTTAATAGGGTCAAAACTACTCCGAGTAACCATTTGTCAACCACGTCAACCTCCACGAAGTGGAACAAAAAATTTCATTAGGTTAATGCGAGAATTAAATTAAGCGACTCCTATAACTCCGGAATCGAACCTAATATCGGTGCATTCTTTTTTATGTAAACCCCTTTTACCAACACCACCCGTACGGTAAGGGTGCTTCCCTCCCTTGCCTTTTGGAGTTGAATGAACCACATAAAAATCATATCTAATTAAGAAACGCCGAAAACGTTTCATTCGACTTTTATAATGGCCGTTAAGGGAGGATTTTAAATTTAAAATCCACTCCCATAGGCGGTAGGTGTGTATATCCCTCAGTGTTTGTTCCTGGATCGTAAGGAACATGTATATAAAGTTTGGTAGAAATTGGTTAACGCATATAGGATCGTATAAAAGGATCTCACTCACTTGTTTGCTGTTAGAAGTTCGTTGGTTCCTGCGGCATGAAGACGTCCGTCCGGTAACCTTGCTAGTTCACAGGGCAGCACGCGTCTCTATCACCTGGAAACAATTAACACAGTTCAGTAACGCCTCACATCCTAACCTCACACACGCAAATCCAGTCTTCTCCGTACACACACGTAAATAAAAAGAGTGAGCGGTGAGAAATGGACGTATAAACAAACAAGCTGCTTCAACGTCAACATTCGCTCGTGCAGTCAGAGAATTCGGTACATACATAAATATTATCTGATTTACGACTTTTTTCACAATTAAATAATCACCAAACGACAGAGCCAAGTTTTAGATGAAAACCTTCTAATAATATATTTATTTGTTTCTTCTGGCTATAACAGGGCATTAAATTTTTGATCCTGTAGCCACAGAGGTTAGAAACAAATATTTTATTCAGGGATCCTGATTCTATCTATCTAAGAAAATTGTCCAATAAATAAAATTTCCTGTGTGTATTTTCCGCATAAAAATCCACACCCGTTGAGCATAAATCACCAATTTACGATATTACGTGTTCCTTGCGACCAGGGAACAAACACTGTGGGGTTAAGACACGTCTTCCACCCCACAGGGACCGGGATGGAAGTTTTCAAACAAGCTCAAACCGCCGATATTACCGTAGTATAAATATTTTCCGGGGTCAAAGAGGTTTAAAGTATTTCTACAGATGTTTTCTGTGTATAATTTCAACCCCTTACGGTGTGGAAAGGGAGCAACCTTAAGGTTGGGGCGTTAAAAGAAAATAATGCGAATACAACCGAGAGTGGAGTGAAATCTGGATCAGCTTAATTATGGAATTCAACGTGCCGTGTAACCCCCAGGGGCTGGAAATTATAAAACATGTTAAAACGCCGATATATTCGTCGAAAAAAAAACATATTTGGGGTCACTCAGACAGACAGCGCTTCTCCACATATTGTTGTGTATAATTTCAACCTATTACGACAAAGGAGTGAAACACTGTTAGGGGTGGAGGTGGAGTGGTGTTACAAGAAAATATCGCGAAATAATCAAGATTGTAGTCGAATCCCGGGGTATAGATGTCATTTAGTTTTATTGCATTCAACTTGCCGTTTAACCCCGAGAGACGGGGGTGGAAATTTTCAAACATTTTAAAACGGCCGATATTTTCTTCGAAAGAAATTTGTTCGGGGTTACAGAGATAGATAATGTTTATCCAGACATACTGAAAAATTTTAACCCATTTAGGCATGATGATTGAGAACCTTTAGGGAATTTTGAATCAAACAATTTGTTTACAACTTCGCAATTTGGTTTCCGAACCGTGTGGCTGCAATCGAAAATTTAATATATTCGGTTTTTTATGGCTTTGATAGTCATCTTTGTACTGAATCAGTTCTTTGCGATCTGTCTAAAGCTTTCGACTGTCTCTCCTATGAAACTATTATTTCCATACTATTTTGTTATGGAATTAGAGATAAGGATCTTGAACTGTTCAGTAGCCATTTCATATATTAATATATTTCATATTCATATATTAATGGTTGGTACTCTAAAGAAGCCGACATTGCCTGTGGAGTACCACGGGGTTCGGTCTTGGGGCCATTTCTTGTTTTAATTATGATAAACGATTTTATATCCAATTTAAATTGCGAGTAATTATTGTTTGCCGATGATACGTCTCTCTTTTCTCGTATGGACGAAACAGAACGAATTTCTTTTGCAGAAAAGAAAACTACTGAAGTCCCTAATGGCCCTGTTAAGCTCTTTGGCATTACCGCCGATTCAAGACTCACGTTGAATTTATACATTGACTCCATCTGCATTAAACTATCTCGTGCTCTATATCTATTGCGACAATTAAGGAACTATGTTTCCCCTAATTATCTACTGCATAAGTCCCATGCATTTTTATAGTATACTACCTTACGGCATAAAATTATGGGGGAAAGGTAGCAAGGTTGGAAAAATCTTTATTCTACAAAAAAAAGCGATACGATTAATCAAGGTTTCCAAATCACTGTAGACCATTATTTGTTTAATTAAATACTTACCGTGATTAATCAGTATATTTACAAATCCTTGATAACTCCGAAGATGAACTTCATCACCACAATCATAATTATGCCATCATATTTAATTATTACATTGTTATTACATTGTTAATTAAGACTCAACAGTGGTTTCTTTCGATCTCAATTGATCTGGGTTATAGGTTGCTCATTCAATAGGAAAAAGTGTGTTCAAAATATCAATTAAAAATGGTTAATTGAACATCCTCTCTATTCATTAAATGAATTTTTTCAATGTAATTGAATTTTAATGTGTTTTCTTATTTGACGCTTTCATAATGCTGTATTCTGCTGTATTTTGGCAATAAATTAGTTGATTGATTGGGGTGGAGGGACGTTAATTAAAAATAACGTAAAAACAACCGAGATTAAAGTCAAATCCGGGGTTATGTATATCGCTTAGTGTAGTTATGACAACCCGGCCACAAGGCTGGTAATTAATAAATTAGAAGTCTCAGAGAGGCCAGCTTCTTGTCTAGGACACCTGATCTCCCTTCCGCGTCATCCCTTTCCAATCCCTTGCTTATGCTATTAAAGGTTATTTGTCACCACATTGACCATACTCATGTATTCTAGCACTCTAAAAATATCCCTTCCTACAAAAGGAGAAACCAGAGGGAGCTGGCGTCTCAGAGACTTATGAATATATTTTACCTGAATACCCGAAGAAGTCCAAATATTGTAGACGAAACGTTGTACTTATATGAATTTTTGGTTTAATTAATTATTTTTCTGAAACATTGGCTGTATTTATTGAATTAACAAGTAATTTACGTTTTTTAAAATCGCCACGGCGATGACGTTAGTTTTGATCTGGGTGGCGATATTACCCTTCTTATAGACGCAACTTTCCCCGCCCAATATCCGTGGCTTTGAGTGTCGCAACGCTGCCTCCGGACGGCCGTTAAAGTGTTGCAGTTATAGATTCCCCCTTCCCAGGGCGGGTGGATAAGGACCATCAGCTCTCTCACAATACCAAGACCTGATTATTATATTTAAGCAACCGGCTAGCCTCGACAGACTCACTACACAGACAAAAGGAGCTCGAGGCTAAAGCGCGTGTCTGTAATGGCAGGCTTCGAAGTCCGCGCTGATGGATTGTAATTCTCCGTCTGGGAATAGAGGCACACGTCATCGACTACGAAGGCTATGGGAGCTCCTAACTTGCGTCTTGAGCGTCAGAGTAAGTGGCAGATGTCAACGAGTAAGGAAGAGGTGTCAGTAGGTTGGTCCGCGGGAGACTACACGAGTCACACTTCCCGCGTGTCAGTGGCGACGCGGTCGTGGTCAGGTCGACGTCAATGTATATCAGAGTCTGACTTCATTTCCTCTCAACCACTCCTTACGATCAGTAAATGACTTCATGGAATACTGTGATTTGCAGAAAAAAGTTATGATGTAAATTATCATGATATTAAATGTTTTCTGCCAAGAGAGATTCGAGTGTTGACGTTACACGTGGTAAAAACTTTTCAAGTGCCTATATCTCTGCAATTATGAGTTTACGAGAAAAAAATCTATTCCTTATCATTTTTTTAGAATAGCAAATGCAAAAAAATAAATTTAAAATGTTGTTTGTGTATCTACAGACACTATTAATAACGTAAACGAACAAATATGTCCAATGTGGCACTTCTACAAAATTATATATGTATTAAATTAAAATACACACAAATACCCCTCTGACTCTTTCAGCTAGACATCTATACAGGATCTATGGAATATGACTTATTCTCACTGTTAGGGTTGTGTGTAATCGCTGACCAACTGCGGTCTTGAGCGGTAAACAATAAACTACGTCACAATCAGACAAAAAAACGTTTTCATCTGTTCACAATTCTCTTTGGGCCATCTAGATTCTCTTTACCAAACAATTTTATACCAGCAGAGGTACAGTTACCGTTTTGCGGTTTACCTCGTCGTCAGCGTGCTGAGAATTAAATTAAACAGGGTTTGGAGAGCGACGAAGAAATATGATTTGACTGAAACAATTGTGTATGAACTTTAATGAATTTATATTGCGCTTTGAGACAAGCAAGGGTGACGCTCTCGCAGGCAAAACCTTGTAGGAGAGATACGAAGGGGTTACTTTTGGGAATGTCTATTCCTCTCCGTTTTTGAACTAAGATTCCCACAAGCTGAGGCACCTCGGCCTGTTCTTAGAGGTGTATGTTACGGGGTCACAGACCTTGGGCATACGGTAAGAGTTGTCCGCTATTCCCATTGAAATAGTCGGCCAGCTGCCTCCTAAACTGGCCGAGGCACGGAGAAGGGAATGCTGCGTCCTCACATCAAACTCCACTCCCGTTATCGGAAGGGCGTGGGACAAGTACCCAATGCCCGACCTACCTGATGCAGGTTTTTCTAGGGTTTTCCGTGCATTACTTTTAGGCGAATGCCGGGTAGGATCCTTAAACTATAGCCCGGGGACCCTAGTTAACCCTTGGCTACCTTCCTCCACCCTTCCGCATCCCCCCTTTCAAATCCCTTTCCTATGCTATATGAGGGGAGTTGCCACTATGTGGATTACCCTATACATAGCCTGTATACACCGCCAAAAAAAAGCAAAGGTGAAAGATGTTTTTGACTGAGGTAGTCGTGTATGTACTTCAATAAATTTAATTGTGGCTGTGAAACTGAGGAAACCGTTTTGTACTTTAATGGAAGTTTATACAGCTCAATTTTTTGCACTTAAACATTGTTTATTGAAATTTAAATATTTAGAATATACAAGAAATATTTTTTTAATAATATAACTTCTGAAGAGGTTCCAAAAATACGTTACGGATAATTTTAACTCATTCTTTCTGAATAAATATTCTGACTATTGGCCAGTTTTTACGAATTTGAATTTATTTTTAGTTGGCACTCTGTTTTAATTGTGGTTAGGAAAAGCAAGGGAGAAACATGTTGACTGAGGGAGTCGTTTATGTATTTTTATTTGGTTCAGTTTGTCAGTGAGTTGTTGGGTAACTTTCATAGCTTGGATATAGGAGGTTAAAAGTTAACAAAAACAATGATTTCACTGTTCTGAAGTGGCTTCAACTTTGCATGGGTGACTGGAGATATTTTTGTGATCCCCACGTGGTTAGTAAATATTTTTACCTTTCCTCTAAAATAGCGGTGACGTAAGCAACTGCAGTGATATCTTTTACTTGCATGGACGGTACAGTTTCAAACGTAATTTTATGTGTTTTCACCGACAGATCCTCACAACACGACACTGAGAAAGGTTTCTGTTTATCTCAATCTTTATAAGTTGTCCACTGTAAGACTTGACATTTTATGAATAAAAAACCCGTCCGTTTTCCCCCCTAATGAAGAAGATTATCGACAAATTGACACGATAATAGCATACCCGGAATTGTTATTTTTTAAAAAAGAAAGGGTGTTTTATTTCATGTATATGTGAGTGACCCCGTACAAGGCGTTCTCTGATTGGTGGAGATTGACAAGCAGACCTCAGTTACGTCATCATAGCCGTCACTCAATTCATTTTCCTCGGCATTCATCATGAGGAAATGAATGGGCAACGAATTCGTCTCTGCCTGTCTCACCAGAGAGTTAATTTGACCACGGAATTACTTTCCGCGACGTTGAAACGTTGCACGGCCGGTTTTCCAGCAGCTTGTATGAAATTATTAAAAAAAAATTCTACTTCATAGTTGTTCGTTTTCGTGAAAGCAAAAAACCTTTCCAGTGTGTTATTAGTGAATGTCTTTTGTAACGTGACCACGTTGTCGTCGCCATGTTGTATATCGACGTTGACAAGCCCCTGCCTGGGTGTAGGCAGTCGAGACCTTGAGTATCGGCCAAATAGAATCGCCTTAAAAAGCTGCCGCGAAAATTTTTTTTCTGTCCGCAGTCCATTCGTCTTTTTTTTCTGTTTTAATATGAGACTAGCTGGGCTACCTGCTTCATCAGAGATATTATCTAAGAGATTGGCTTCTACCTGTAACTCCGGTCTTCAACAACAGGAAGGATCGACCACAGAGAAGTTACAACCCCGTTCAGTCCAGAGACGTTAACACTGTCAGGTGAAGAATATCTTTGGCACGGTTTACGGAGAAGAAGCCAGTAGCGGATAAACAAATAGCTCTGGGGGTTTCCACCCACCATGGCACAAGAGTCATTAACATGCGACGTTACGCCGACCAACAGCTTCAAGACTCCTGGAAGATGACGTCAGAGCTGTTACTCGTCGAAAAGTCGCGTGTTAATGACTCTTGTGTGCGAGTGGGTGGAAACCCCCAGAGCTCTTTCGACTGCAAGTACACCGAGATGTCCTTCAATCTCTGTGGAAAAAAATATATTTCAAATAAATTCAATTCCTAATAAGGAATAAATATTTTTGAAGTGGAAATTTTAAATTAGGAACGGAAACGAGCTGTGCGGCGAATACATCTGAAACATCATGTTGTGACGTTGCGATGGTAATTGAAAAATACATGGCGAACGGTAAAGCAACTTTACGCTCGTGGAACTGATGCAATTTGTTGGTTGTGACGCTGCGAGGTAAACGGAAATAGAGAGAACCAGAGAAGATTTAAGTCGTTGAATAGTAAACCGGCTTTACGCGGGCTGGAACCTCTTGTACAGAAATCTTTGTAAAAAAAAATATATTTCAAATAAATTCTATTTCTAATAAGGAATAAACCTTTCTGAAGTGGAAATTTTCAAGCACGCCACGGAAACGAGCTGTGTGGCGAATACATTACTGAAACATGTTGTTGTGTCGCTGCGATGGTAATTGAAAAATACATAAATCGAATGGTAAAGCAACTTTACGCTCGTGGAACTGATGCAATTTGTTGGTTGTGACGCTACGAGGTAAACGGAAATAGAGAGAACCAGAGAAGGTTTAAGTCGTTGAATAGTAAACCGGCTTTACGAGGGCTGGAACCTCTTGTACAGAAATCTCCCTGGTGTTTTTTGGGGGAATTTTGTTCCTGACACTGCGAGGTAAATGACAATAGAAACCTAGAGGAAAGCGGAGAATGCTTAAGTCTTTGAATAGTAAACAGGCTTTACGCGGGCTGGGACCTCTTGAACATAAATCTCCCTGGTGTTTTTTGGGGGAGTTTTGTTCCTGACACTGCGAGGTAAATGACAATAGAAACCTAGAGGAAAGCGGAGAATTCTTAAGTCTTTGAATAGTAAACAGGCTTTACGCGGACTGAAACCCCTTGTATAGCAATCTCCCTGGTGTTTTTTAAACTTATTGTGAGTGCGAGGAAATCGGAAATAGAGAGTAAGAGAGAGAATGAAAATTCTTTCTTGGTTCGTTGAATAGTAAACCGGCTTTACACTGGCCAGTTCAATATGACGAAAGTGCAGTTGTGATTGTGTTTGACTGATCCAAGCAATCAGTTATTTTTATTTAAGGTATTTATTATTAGTATGAAATACTAAGGGACAAACTTTTCTGAAGGTGGCAGAAGTTTTGTTATTTAGTCTGTTCCTTAACCAAAGTTTATTACCACTAGATTAAAAATGAATAATGGAGCCTGCAATTATATTTATTTCGAGTGCTTTCACAGAGGAATAATATGAATGAATCCGACCAAAGAAAGTCTCACTTGCGGCGCGTTGTCCAACCAGCCACGTGTATGGCTTCGGTCTTCCCGGACGTGTCGCCATTAGAAGGCTGTGACGGAAGCACCGACCGATCGCCGTGTCCAGGTGTTGAGACGCAGGTCACGAGCGAGGAAATGCAAAGAGAGAGAGACAGAGAGAAAATCGAGAAGCGTGACGGTGACGTCACTCACGAGGTGAAGGAACGGCGCCCAGCGTCAAGGACGGAAGCTCGGTCATCTTCTGCAGCAGCGCGTGCACTTGTAACAGGATGAAAAACCCACACACACACACACAGAGAGAGAGGAGAGAGAGAGGGGGAGAGAGTGAGAGAGAGAGAGAGGAATCGTATTCCCAAAGAAACAAACGATGAGAAAATAATTTAAGAATAAAAGGTAGTGATTCCAATCCTAAATCGGGTGTTAAACAAACTGGAACAACTTAGCTAAAGTCGCTTTATACAGGAAAATGAATAGGGGAAACATAACCAAATGAATAAGCACAAAAAGGTTAGTGAAATCGCAGTGATGGATTTTTTTTAACCATTTGAAGCAGAGGACCATTACTTTTGTGATTTTAAAGACCGAACCAAAACTACCCCTTCAGTCAAAAGAATCCCACGTGTTCTATAAAGGTCTAACAGGGAAGAGCGTCATTCCAAAAATTATGGCGGTGATCGCGCGGTGAACCCACGACTACACCGCATAGGGGTTAATTAAATCAGAAACGTTTTTTCAGGGAATCAAAGGTGACCTTTTCGATTATCCGCCACCGCCTTCACCATTACAGTGCAACTGCCACCGGATTCAAAATTTCCATATCTTCTGGTAAAGATCAACGGTGACCAACGGCGGAACTGTAACTTCCAGGTGGCCATCGAACCCTCTGAGACGGAAGAATCCCTTCTAAGGTCCTGTCATACGAGCGCTGGAACGGACAGTGGGACAACCTACCACACTCGGGAGAGAGAGAACCTGTCTCATCGACGGACGACCTTGAGGTTCCAAGAAAACCGGACTAGACCTCGACAAGTAAATACCCAGCAGCAGCCAGGCAGCAAAAGCCAACTAGGAGGCTCTTGACCGAGTTAATCAGTCCTCCTTACGACCATCCACCAAAGTCAAAGGAAAAGAAACCATACAGCACATGATCACGGAAAGAAATGTCGGTGACCTTCTGATGCTTGTGGTGACGTTGACTCGTGACAATGACAAGGCTGTGATGTCTCAACCGCACAGCACCAAGATACTATTTCAAAGACTACACTCAATTCTATCTTCAGGCCCCTCCTATTTTTTTAAAAAATATATACAAACGAACAAACAAATTGCATGTTAAAGTCGTCATATATATTCAAGAGTGTTCCAGTTTCTTCAAGTCTTTGAGCCGGCAACTTAAAACACTTGGCAGAAAATGGAGGTGGGGTTGGTGACGTAATCTCTGTACCTCGGAGCCCACAAAAATGGCTACTAATCATGCACACACTATTATTTTTTGCCCGTCTGTTTTCCTCGAGGCAGTCAAACATGAGATTAGTTCAACGTCAAAGAAAAAAACCGTATCGAGGGCCATCAATTATTGATAAGCAAGGACAAGGAGAGTTGTGGATGGTCTTGCACGTGAACGCTCTCTGCCTTGATATTTTTCAAGTTTTTCTTGCAGATGGCTGCCCTGTCAGACGGGTTATGTCCCGTAATATCGCTGTATCCAAAGATATTACTTTCCTTCATGGGCTCTCCATCAACTCTCCCTCTCCACGTTCTTCCTTCCTCCGCGCGTCCTCGTCGACTAACCCAAAACAACGACAATTCAAACCTTGCATATTGCTGGACCGGATCTAGCAGAACTATGGGGACTTTCCCTCTCATCTTCCTTCGCGACAAGTGCAAATAACATCTCGACAGCCGCTGCAGTCCTGACGACCTCAGCGTATTCGAATTCTTCTTACTCACAAATGACGTCACTGCTAAATATCAACTCAATATTAGCTGTGTGCATGGCATTGCCTGGGTATTTATGTATATTATCCTGGAAAAGTATTTAATTGCACACTAATATCATATTGAGACAGTCAAAAATAGTCCCAGTACTTTAAGAGACAAAATAGTTATATGTGATATGGGTGTTTAACCCATCTATGTGTTTGTTCCTGGATCGTAAGAAACATGTGGACAAAGGTTGACAGAAACTGCTCCACGCGGAACTTTGCTTCACTTTCACCTCCACCCCGAGGGGTTGAACTACTACTTAACCTGCACATTGAATTGGTAAAACAGAATCCTAACGTTTTTTCAGTTTTAATACAAGGAGCAAGAACAAATAAACTCTCTCAGAAAATACTTTGAAAAATTTACTTTGCTATGCTTCATTCAAGAAAGATGGAAAGGTTGAAAAGGGTAAATCATATAATTCTGATACTGATACGTGGATGTTACGTGTCCACACTCTGTCAGGCTCCATAAACCTCGGTTTTCCCGTCACTAATCGTCCATCAACACAGAGATTATATTTTCCTAATAGCAGCTAAAAACAATTAAATGATTTCTTTTAAATGGAGGAAAAGAGTATATTCAGGGTAGTAATTATAAAAAATACGAAAAAAAATTAAAGTAAATAAAAATGAAAGCCCCAGGAAGCGCTGTGAATGGAGTCCGTACTGCTGGATGTAACTGTAAACTTGCGAGCCTGCATAAATCACCAAGGACGTCTGTGGTCGAGCGTCTCAGTGTCAACTACCGTGATGTAACTTCGAACACACCTCTGCCGATATCGTCCTCTACCTTGAGCCTTGCAGTTAAGGACTCTCATACAAAATCCTATCTTTGAAGTCCCCAACTGTGGTGTGCTTCTTCTTTCTGACGTACCACCACCACCACGTGCTGTACTCGACGGCGCCATGTTTGCTCCTCATCAAATTCCGGGGATAAGTACTCATTTTTAGAAGTCTGCTACGAAACCCTCGCTCATTCCAAACATCAGTGTGATGTCAGTCTTTTTGCCAATACTGGGACGATTTCATCGCTCGTCCCATGTGTCAGTGTGACGTCACAACCCCACAGAGGGGAAGCTGCGCAGAGAAGTTCTACACTGTATGTGGCTCGTCCTAATACAAGTATCAGTTTCTCCTTCAAGTATCACCAGTTCAGGTATATCATAATATATAATAATTTAGTTTACGTCTGCTTTATTATTACTAAGATAAATTAAATTAATTAAAAATTTACAGACATTTCCACGACTTGACGTTTTACTACGTACCTTATTCACTTTCATCATGTTGTTACGATATTATTTCTTCTCGAACCACGTAAAACTAAAGAATTTTGACCTTAAAACATAAACAACCCTGATGAAAAAAAGGAGGTACTGAAACGTCAAGTTGTGTTGAATTACATGTTTTAAATGGCTGAAAATCACTTGGCTCAGGAAAGCCACACCCTGAGGAAATGTATTATCTCACTGTCAACAACAGTCAGTGCACATCATCAGCAATTTCATACAACAACATACATTTCTCGTTTGGTAATCATGTCCAGTATTTGGCAAAAATATGTGGGAAGCTCTGCTTTTCTGCTTGATTTTGAAGAATTGGAATGCAGAGATTGGTTTCTTCGGTTCAGAGAGGACAAGAAGCGTGGAAATCGGCCCAGGAATGTTGAGGACCATCAATTTCAGGTTCTTTTGAACGAGGACGATACCAAATCACAAAAAACTCTTAGCGAGCAATTGGGTGTTACTCAACCAGCCATTTCCATGCGCCATGGGAAAGGTTCTACTGGTGAAACTGCCACCAACATCTGATCAAATTGCACCGTGATCTACGTGAAAAAAAGTGCTGAATCATCAGCAAATACATGAAATTCTGGTTTTTCCTCTATGCCAACGCACCAACGCTCACGTCATCAATGGTCCGAATCTACATTCACGCACTAAACTGGGAGGTGCTACCGACTACCACCTGTTTTCGTCGATGGGTCACGCGCTTGCTGAGCAACACTGCGAATCTTACGGAGACCTTCAAAAAATGGCTTGATGAGTGGCTTTCCTCGAAAGAGAAGGATTCTTTTTCGTGTCGTATCCAAAAATATCCCGAGAGATGGGAATGTGCTGGTGGTGAGGGCTTTCTATGTTTTTACGACTAAAATACAGTGTATTTAAACTTATACACACCTGGTACTGAGTAGTTATTACGGCCATTAAAACTAGAAATTCCTCAGCGTAATTCATAACCAGCGAATAATTTTTTCGTCTGTTATTTTCCCCTTACACTTAATTTCGTATGAGAAATTACAGTGACGGTCAAAGTCCTTGTCTAGTGGCTGTGACGTCACACTGATACTTTGGACAGGGGAGGGACTCGTTCAAGTCTTGGCAAGTGAGTCTCACGCCAATCACGTGGTTTGTCAGGTAAGAAAAAAACGACCAAGAATTTAATACACTGTGCGTAGACATTCTTAGCAATGATACGTAATTAAAATAAAAAATAACTGAAAGTGTCACGCTGTTTATTGCCGCTTGTAAGTCATATATATGATAATTTCCCTCCCCTTTAATGGCATTCACGACGCACTTTAAAGAAGCGACAGGGTACGGCACAGAAATAAATTATAATTATACAAATTTGAACGCGTTTTGTTTCTAATGTACAGAAACGTTTGTGAGGCGTCGGACAAAAAGGAGAAGCACGGTAAAGGAGGCGGAATGAGAAGAAGCGGCTCCCCGATTTAAAAGTCAAGGTCAGACGAGGTTGCAAATTATGTAAAGCCGTTGATATATTCGGCAGCCAAGTCTCCTTTCTCTCTATCTTTATTAAAAAAATGCTAGGGACCCTTCCAATAACCACCTCAACCAGAGAGCAAATGTAAGAAGCGAATATGTCTGAGAGATGAATACGCACTCGTAATTTCTTTTTATACAATTTAACGTAATTTAAAATATAATACAATAAAAATTTGTTTCTCTAATTTTAACTATTGCTACAAGGGGCAAACAAAATGTTCCATTAGTACACGTAACAAAGAATGCATGTCCAATACCAAAGACAATCCACAGTCTCCCTCACCATCAATTCGAAACAGTGAATTATTATGGCGCGGAGCAGTCATGGAAATATAGCCAATTTTGCCAAAATAAAAAGTTATGTGTAGAATCTGTGATACATGGCCTTTTAAGTGTAAAAAAATAGTGTACCCAAGCCCCGAAAACTAAGTCTGGTACCAGCAGGACATTTGTAAGTACAAACCAAACTACTTAAATTCTGTAAACGATAGTTAAGGGTATTCGTCAGTTTTCGTTCTTTTCATTTTTGTTAGGTTTCGTATTTAGTTCGTCTCATTTTGGTTTTGAATAGTTAATTATTTAATTGATAAGTTTTTGATTGTTCTTACTTATCAAGCCCAGTTAAAGACCCTGAGAAGAAGAGTTTTTGTAATATTAATTAAATAATTAAAAAAGTTTGTGTAATATAAAAGATTTATTTTACTTTGAACGCCACAAATTATAAACAAAATATTTGATTGGTAATTTTGAAATTATTGAATTCAGCGTGCCAACCTAGGGCAAATCATTCGTAAAACTAAATAATCACCTGTATTAAATTAATCTTTGGTAAATTAAAAGCTTTCTTTTAATCATAATCATTTGGTAATTATTTTTTGTTAATTAGCTTCTTTTTATCATTACAATATATATATTTATAAATATTATTAAATGAAAAGAAAGCTGAGTGAAATCTTAAACAAAGGCCATCTATATTTTCAACTTTGGATGAAAAGATCAATGGGGTTACTAGTAAATAAAGAAACCACATCAAGAGATGAGATAATGTGATCAGACGAATAGTCTGATAAAAAATCTGTTAATAAATTTGTTTCTCTAATTTTAACTATTGCTACAAGGGGAAAACAAAACGTTCCTTTAGTACACGTAACAAAGAATATATGTCCAATACCAAAGACAATCCACAGTCTCCCTCACCATAAATTCGAAACATTCATTTGGTTGCAAAAAGGTTAAGAACATCCAGGGAAACCATTCCAGAATAATATCAGAAATGATTCCAACATCACTGCAATTAACGTGCAAACTAATATTGTGAAACTCAGCCGTGGCTATGATCCCTAAACACTCATTGCTTCTCCATTCTGGATACGTTTTAGACTTTGTTGGTTTGTGCGGTTGTGTCACTCACTAGCTTTTGCGCTTTTAATCACCTGACGGAAGGTAAAATGAGATCCAGAAACCTTGTGTGGTATTTATATTATCACCTCATTATTGAATTTATCCTAAAATTATTTAATGTGATATATTCTTTGTTACGGGTACTAAGGGAACGTTTTGTTTGCCCCACGTAGCAGTAGTTAAAATTAGAGAAACGAATTTGTTAACAGATTTTTATCAGACTATTCGACTGATCACATTCTCTTATCTCTTGATGTAGTTTCTTTATTTACTAGTAATCCCATTGTTCTTGACATCCAAAATTTAAAAGGTAGACGAACTTTCTTTAAGATTTCTCTCAGCTTCATTTGTTTGAAATTTGTGCTAATTTAATCCCCCATTCTACTTTATTTACATTTAACAAGATTTTGATATATACCACTGTGAACAAAAAAAAAAGGTTAATTTAATTATAAAATATAAATTCTTTATTTATTCTTCCAAATCAATTTCATTCCCTTCAAAGTAATCCCCGTCCGATAAAACGCACTTTTCCTAACGTTTTTTCCAGTCCTCGAAACAGTCGGAATATTCTTTTCCCAGTATAGCCTTCAAGACCTTCTTCGATTCGGTTTTTGAGTTTCCTGAATAGCCAAAAGTCGCACGGAGTCAAATCAGGCGAAATACGGTGGCTGCGGAACGATATGAAACGAGTTTTTGGCAAAAAAAGTCGCGAAGAACCAATGCAGTATGACATGGTGCACCAAGAGTTTCAGACGAATAGCTTCACGCAAACGACGCATAACGCTCAAATAATATTCTTTGTTGACAGTTTGGCCCGGCGGAAGGAATTCATAGTGCACCACACCACGATAATCAAAGAAAACTGTCAACATCACCTTGATTTTCAGCCTTGCTTCACCTTTTGCACGATATTCACTGGATTGGTCGGTGGTTTCAGCGACGTATGCGTAAATCCAAGTCTCGTCTCCAGTAATGATGCATTTCAAGTGGTCCTGATAGTCAGACAGCAAAGTTTCACACACATCAACGCAACGCTTTTTTTTCCTAATTTTGGCACCAATCGAGACTTGATGCGTTTGAGACACAAAACATTCTTCAAAATGGTTTGGGATGAGCTAAATGATATTCCAACAGTATCAGCGAGATCTCTAATTGTCCATCGACGATTTTCAAGCTCCAAATCTTTGATTTTTTGGTCGTGGCCCTCGTCGGTAGACGTTGATGGTCGTCCAGAGCGCGGTTCGTCTCCTACGCGTTCTCGGCCCTCTTTGAATTCGTTGTACCACTTATAAACGTTTTTTTGTGCCATAGTTTGATCACCAGAGGCCTTCCGCAACATCTTAAACGTGTCCGCTCAAGAATATTCCTTCCGCAAACAAAATTTGATGCAAGATCTTTGCTCAAAAAAATCACCCATTGCAAAAATCGAACAATTCACTTTCGGTTGTTTAAAAAAACACGTCTAACTTGGAGATAATTAAACCTTTTAACAAACAGACGCTTGGCAAATATTATAGACAGTCCTATCAACATAGGAAAAAAAAATTACCTGCCTTCCTAATACCCGGGACTTTTAAATGATAATTTTACCTTACTTTTTGATCACAGTGGTATGTTAACAGTGCTGGCTCGTTCATATGTGCCACACCACATAAATTAATTTAGTATGAATTAATTTTTCTAAATTTTAAGAACCTTCATAATATTTGTGTTTCAATACTGCGAATCTATGCTTTGATATAGAAGACTTTATAATCCCTGCCTTTCGGATCATCGCCCCTAAAGCAGCCAGTACTATTCCAGTTACAGCACTGGATCGGGCGATTAAGTCACAATTGCGTATGCGCTGTAAACCTTTTCACCCCTCCCTGCGCCTCACGTAAAGATCGACAAACTGCTAGCCTTATGTGCTACGATACCTGAGAGTACAAGGGAACAGAAGAGACCCTTCCCCCCCAGTGCTACGACACAGCGAGGCCTCTTCAGGCGACATAACCAACGAAATAGAAATAAATTCGAACAATTCACTAATTATAAATCTTATTTTTTAACATCTAGTTAGATGCCCGGCGTTTCTCCGGGTTGTCATAATTAAACTCAGCGATATCCATAAGCCCGGATTTGACTCCCATCTCGTTTGTTTTATCGTTACATTTATGTTACGCCCCTTCACCCAATCTGTAAATGTGCCCCATGCCGAAATGGGTAGAAATTACGCACAAAAGTATATGGAAAACGCTATTTATATATTTGACCCCGTAAAATTTTCTTTCGACGAAAATATAGGCCGTTTTAACATACTTGAAAAATTCCAGACTCGTATACAGGGGTTAAACGGCACGTTGAATGACATAATTAAACTCAGCGATATCCGTAACACCGTTTGTATTTTCACAACAAAAATAATAACCGTACATTTTTAGTAAATTAAAAAAGTTTATTTTGAAGAAATCAAAATTTAAGAGGTATCAATAGTGTGAAAACCTACTGCATGACCCTGAATACAAAACTGCTCAGTGGCTTGTTCCATAAATTAAATTTATTTAAAATATTTACTGAGAAAAATACTTCAGATTAGAAATGCTGAATTATTCCGCGTTTAAAAATGAGACACTGTTGGAAAATATGTAGCCAGAATTATAAATGTAGCATATTACGTGCCGGTTCAGAGTATCGGTGACACTATCACTGATGTTCTATTATTTTAAATAGTTAGGATCGTAAAAATTGTTGCTTGGGGTGATAACTTCAAAAACTCACGACCCGACACTTTATGTTTATAATCTGGAACTTGTTACATCGATATTTAAATATTCCTCTGTTTTTTTTAAAAAAAAATAAAAACATTATAACTGAGGGCTTTTATGTGGTCATTTTGAAGCCTTAAATATCGATGTAACAAGATCGATATTATGGAAAAAAAATAGCTCCGTAATTTTCAAATCTGCTACTTCTTTGTCGTATTTTGTTGAAAAACATAAAGATGGTCTTAATATTATAAATTTTAATAATGTTGTTTAAAAATTAATTGCAAAAATTGCTCATTTTGTTATATTGGCCAGACCAAACGATATTTGTTAAATAGAATTAAGGAACATGTAAAATTTCTAACTTTTAAACGTTCTCTTATTACAAAACAAAGGAAGGTAATTTTGATAAAAGGCTAATCTCAGACATGCTCCATATTAGGTCCAACAAATGTTCTTTAAATGTAAAACAAGGGAAGTAAAATTATCAAACATCCTAAAACTGCCGATATTTGCGTCGGATGAATATTTTCTGGGTTAATGAGAGTGATAGAATTTCTCCCGATGTTGTTTGAGTCTAATTTTTTACCTCTTTCTGTATTGAAGGCGAGCACTCTTAGAGGTGCTTCTGGACACAAAAATAACGCGGAAAGTACCGAGATTGGGGTCGAACCTGGGGTTATGGATGTCGCTGAGTTTCACTATGAAATTCAATTTGCTCTTTAACCCCATGAGTGAGATTGGAAATTTTCAAGTACGTTAAAACGGCCAATATTTTCGCCGAAAAAATAATTGTCGATATCAATTAGATTAACAGTATTTCGTCCGATGCTATTTGGGTATAATTTCAGCCCCGTATGGCATAGGAGAAGAGCACACATAGGGGTGGGGATGTAGGGGCGTTACGTAAAAAGAAAACAAAAACAACCGAGTTTGGAGACGAATACGGTGTTAAGGATATCGCTGAGTTTAATTATGTCATTCAACTTGCCGTTTAACCCTTGTATACGGAGCTGGAAATTTTAAAGTGTATTAAAACTATATTTTCGTCGAAAGAAAATTTTTCGTAGTCAATGAGATAGATAGCGTTTCTCCATATACTTTTGTGCGTAATTTCAACCCATTTCGGCATGGAAGGGGGACACCTTTACAGATTGGGTTAAGGGGCGTAAAATAAATGTAACGATAAAACAAACGAGATAGGAGTCAAATCCGGGGTTACGGATATCGCTGAGTTTAATTATGACAACTCGCGAAACGCCGGGCATCCAGCTAGATGTTAATAAAACACGAGAGGGAATTGGTTGTGAATTTGAAATACACGTATATATTCTAATTTTTTTTAAGTAGTGCGATAAATGCTTTTTTTAAGCATATATTTTTAATGTTGAAAAAGACGTGAATGTACTTTTGAGAATGGTTTCCGTTTGGGTTTTTCTCTTTATACAACCACCATACCGAGTATATTTGCATATATGTGTGTCAGTCCTTTTGTTCTCGTGTGTCTGTGTAGACTTGGCTGACTTTCAGACTAAAACCGCAGAGACACACAGAAAAGTGACAGGGGAAAAATTCCTGACAAATAATTCTTCGTGGAAACTCGTTCCTTGCTGTAACTTGTTTTCCCTCGGGGCGGGCACAAAGGAGACGGCAGACAAAATAATCTCTGTCCCTCCATTATATATTATATTCCTAAAAGCGTTATGCAAGTTCTCTCCAGGGTTGTTAAAACGGCTGTTATTAGCATCCAAAAAAATATTTTTAAGGGTCAATGACATTTATAGTGGAACTCCCGATGTTATTGGTGTATAATTTCCAACCCTTTCGGCACGGGAATGAAGCGGAGCACCCTTACGGGTGGGGATGGAAGGATTTTGCATAAAAAACGTGAAATCTACCAAGATTTGTGTAGAATCCGGGGCGTTGGAAGTCGCTGAGTTTAATTCTTACATTCAACATGACGGTTATTGTTTTTCAAATCCTAGGAGTGGCGATGGTAGGGAGTGAGACAAAGTTCCGAGTACAATCTTAAACGCGTGAAGAAATTTCTACCAAAGTTTGTCCACATGTTACTTACGATCCAGAAACAAACATGGGATGGGTTAAACGCCCAAAGCACATATAAGGGTGAGGGCGCAAGTTTTTACATTCTTATAGAACTGGAACTATTTCTGACTCTCTTAAGATGAGTTTAGTGTCGAAATAGATACTTTTCCAAGCTAATATTCATAAATACCCGGGCAACGTCACAGCTACCAAAAAACCCTGATCATACATAATCTTTGGCGTGAAGTCGGAAAACTTTTTAATTGTCAGACAACATGCAAAAACAGATCATAGAGAAAAGATCATAAGTCAAGAGCTAGACAGATCTAGCAGCAAAGTGCTTGAGACTCTATCACGTGTTTTCTTCTTTTAACTGTCAGTCTTGATCCCCATTACAGCACATTGTAATGCTCTGCATTGTCCAAGTAACAGCGGTTTATTAATAAACAAAGACTTCGTCCCTGTGACGTAATCGTACCAGAGATCACCCGAGCTTATCCGAAGATTCCAGAACCGCGTATTGCATTAGTGATGACAATATCGTGTCACCAACAGGGACAAAGCCAGTGCGTTTGATACGTGGTCAAGGGCGATTGTTGAGTCCCTGAGGGACGTACGTCCATGGCCTGGCAGGATGTAAGCCTGCCAATGGACGACGCGCCGTGTTTCCTGGGGAAAAATAGATGAGAATAAAACCGGCACAGGGTCGCGCGTATCAACCATGACATTCCAAAGTACGTGGATCAGAACCCCCAGGATCAGCGGATTCGGTCACGAGAGAGAGCTCGAAAAATAACACAGCGGCCGGTGCAGGTTAACAATTCAAAGATCCCTGAATTAATAACAAGGAATATATATATATATATATATATATATATATATATATAATTAGGTCATAAATTCGACGGATTGGAGGTCATTTACCAAAGAAATCACTTCAGAACATCAATTTTCTAACAGTCCTGGTATTAGTTAAGATTTACGCTGAAGAACGTAAAGAATCTGATGACGTCATGTCTACGTCACCGTTGAAATCCTAATTTGATTATGGTCGTAATTTATCGTTTGGAGATCAACGAGGAATTATTATTTTTTGACTGACGGAGTCGTTTACTTTGAACAGGCAAAGGGGAAAATACACTGGATTTAAAATTCCGTCCACTGTCTGTTGACCTTACAGTTGCGTCTGCGCAATTTCGGTGTCTGGAAACCTAATTTGTAGATGACTATATTGGTCTGTTCACCCCCCCCCCCCCCCATGTGCTCCACTGGTAACAGGAGACATTGTGATCCCCACGCGTACGGGAGTTTTCATTTCGTATTGGAGATAGTAATTTCAAATTATTTTGTTTGTATATTTCGTTGTTGGGTCGACGGTAGACTTTGATCAGCTTGACGTTTGTGGAGCGCGCCACCGGTGACAGGAGACCTTCTTCTGATCCACGCCCGGGCAGTACGTTCCTTTGAATTAGCGCTGACTTGAACAACTGTCATTGTATTTCTTTTCTTTGCTATTACAGTGATAACTCTAGTTTCAGTATCCTCGAAAAGACCTACAATACGACCCTGAGGTACGGATTCATTGTTATTTTTTACTGTCTGACTCTTTATATAACAATTTTCTGTCATGAACCGTTGAGGTAAAGAGGTTCTTAAGTATATTCGTTGTACTTATCCGATCATCCCGTCATTAATTATGAAATTCTGGAAGAACAATTTTTACAAGAGTTATTCTTTCTATTTGCTTATGGATAACCTTACAACACCTGAAGAGTCCAGAAATGTCGGGAATGGAACGTTGTTGTTGTTTATCTTTTCATAATTCCTTTCTTTGTAAATGTTTATTAAACATTTAGTGTAATTTTTTATTAATCAACTCATTTAATAAATATATAAGTATTCAAATTAATGTTACGGTAGTGTTGCTTACACTATTACCCTTATACTGCAAGGGAAGGAAGCGTAGAGCCAGGCCTGACTAGCAGGAAGAGGGTTGATGCATGTTTTCATTCCCTAAGAAGAAAGCACGTGTTTGTTGGAGGCCGCTTGCTCAAGGATTTATTATATCAGAGACTTGACGTCGTCACGGGCAAGTGCAAAGCCAGCCACACCTTTAAGGCCAAGGTTCGGCGTCGTCGGAGCTGCTCTCGTTATCGGCACGTCTGGTTCGTCACACAGACAAGGACAACGGGAGGAGGGGAAATTAATTCCTTGTGGTGGTTCGCACGTGACGTCACACCACACCACGAAGCTGTGTTCACCCCAAACACACAAAAAAAGGTCGACTAGAATAGACTCGATTTGCCAGTCCCATACATGAACCGATTAATTATATCTTCTTTGTGTGCATAAAATTTAAAACTAGGACCGCGAAAGATGAGAGAAATGATTCATATTAATAATAGATTTAGTCACTTACAAACAGTACCTTACCGGATTTCTAAACGTACTATCGACCGCCGATTTTTCTCCTTGTCATAAGAAAAGAAAGATATCTAAATGTGACGCCACGATCTGATTGGAAGAGACTTCAACGCGTAGAAGAAACCTTTCTGGAGATGTGGAGGGGATGGTTTCTTGAACTAAGGTTCTCACAATCCGAGGCACCTCGGCCTCTTCGGAGAGGTTTATGTTCCGGGGACCATTGGAATAGTCGGCCAGCTGCCTCCTAAACTAGTCGAGGCACAGAGAAGGGAAAACTGTAATCCCCACAGCAAACCTCTCTCCCGCCATCGGAAGGCCGTGGGACAAGTACCAAATGCCCGACCAACCTGGTACAGGTTATTCTATGATTTTACCTGTATCACTTTTAGGCGAATTTCAGCGTGCAGGATCCTTAAAACTACGTCCCCGGGTACCTAGTTAACCCCTTGGCTACCTTGCCTTACCTTTCCGCATCCCCACCTTCAGTCCATTTCCTATGTTATAAGAGGGGAGTTGCCAATCTAATAAATAAAGCAGATTGTTTGTTTGTTTGTATGTATGTATATATGTTTGTTTGTATGTTTCTTATACAAATCTAGACCGGCAGACCAAAATTCAGCAAATTTCGTACATGTGTTCATTACGTTCTGGAAACAAACACTGTCGGGGTGAGACGCGTCTACCACCCCCACGAGAGGGGGTTGAAATATTTAAACATGCTAACACAGCCGATGTTTGAGTCGCATAAATATTTTTTTGGCGTCAAAGAAATTGATAGTGTTTCAACCGATGTGATACGAGTATAATTTCAACCAATTACAAGATTGGAAAGGAGGAACGTTAGGGGTGGGGGGTGGAAGGGACTTACAAGAAAATAACGCGAATACAACCGAGATTGGAGTCAAATCGAGGTTATGGGTTTAATTATATGTTAATTATAACATTCAACTATTTGTTTAACTCACAGGAGAGGGGAGAAATTGATTTCTACCGGTTTAGTATTAGTACAATTTCAACCCCTTACAGCATGGGAAAGGAGCACCCTTAGGGGTGGGGGAGAAAAAAATTGGTAGTGTTTCTACCGGTTTGGTATTAGTACAATATTTTAATCAGGTCCCAAGTCCCTGTTCAATAAATTCTGGCAAACGTCAACACCCACAGAGATAATTAAAGTTAATTTTTGTGCAGTTTTCTTACTTTTTAAAAAAAATTAATCACAAACAGAATAAAAGTTTAAACTTTATTTACGTTTTTTAAAAAAAGGTATAAACACACACGCAGGTCCAGTGTAACGGATGTTGGTGAATTTAATTATGGCATTCAATTGGCCATTTAACCCCCACGGCCGGGGGTGGAATTTTTCAAACCTGATCAATGGTCGATATTTGCCTGGAATAAATATTTGTCGGGGTCAATTACGTTGATATTATTTCTACCGATGTTGTTTGTAAAATTTCAACCCCTTTCAGTATGGTAGGGGAGCACCCTTAGGGGTGGGGGTGGAGGTGCGTTTCATATAATTAACGGAAAAACAACTGAGATTCGAGTCAAATTGGGGGTTATGGATATACGACATCCCAGGCAACAAAAGAAAAGTTCAAACACATTAATCATAATTGCGCTCCAGTAACTATTAACAAAATTGGACTGGAAAAGAATACAAATTTTGTGACTTGCAATTTGCGGTCACAATTTAATTTTACTTTATTTCTTTGTAAATATTAATTTGTTCGCGTAAGTAGAAACGTCTGTGATGCTAGCCTTGACGATTATATATATTTGGCCCGACAGACGCGTGTTTTTAGTTTTTATTATTGTTGTAGTTTTAATCAGGCAGCCGTTTACCCAGTTTATTGTGATGTTGTATTTACAAGATGAAATGTGAATGTGAAATTGTTATATGAGGCTTTGGATAGAATTATATACAAAATCAGGTTACGCGTGGCATTCAGTTTATATACTACTTTTAATTTACGTTATTTTAGTGTTTGAATTATTATAGGTCCATGAAGTAATGATAATGCTATCAGTCATTAATATAATTTTTTTTACTTATTATAGCGATGTCCTGTATTGTTGAAACGAACGAATGACGTCACGGAGTGACGTATTTAAAACCATCCCGTCCATCTGATTGTGGATATACCGACCAACTAAAGTCGGTATGCTTCTTCTTTGGTAAAAAAAAACAACAAAATGTTGGTGGCAAATGAACGTAAAACAAAAGTTCGGTGACGACAATATTGATAAACATCCACAATCCCTCAATTTAAGATATTTAGCATATTGTCGGATCGAAGGCGTTTCCGTTTAAAGAACATTTGTTGTTTAACTTTGAAACAAATGTGAAACGTATCAATTGTTAGCTTAACAATTGTAGGTATATTACTTTTCTTTATGTAGGAAATGTAATAACTATCTAATATTTTAATTTTATATTAAAATAAATCAACTAATTGGCCTATTGATAAAATAAAGAAAGGAATTGGGCAGTCCTAAATTAATGACGAATCTTCGTAAAATTATATTTTTCTGACTTGATTCATTAACCTTTTTCTGACTTACGACCAATTTTTTTTATTAAATTTATCTATAAAATAAAAAAAGGATGTATGTTTGTATGTATGTATTTACGTTAATCTTTAACGTGTGGACATATTTCAACTAAACTTGGTACACATATTCTTCCAAATACGAGAAACCGTACTGGGGAAGGGGGGGGGGGGTTTAAAAACCCCTAGCATAATTGTGAAAAGAATTATGATTAAAAAAACGTGATCATTAAGCGTTAAATTACTGAGCGCCACGATACCATGACGTCACCCGAGAGAGGGACGTTACTACGCGACGATCAAAGGAAATAGTTCCTTTGTCCGTAATGAAATGAAGCATAAATATTTTCATTAAATAAAAAGTATAATTTTATCCATTAATACTACATTGAATGATAATAAAAAACAATAAGATATACTTTACGATCCTTGCGGAAAATGTAAGTTAATATTTATGCCATATTAATGACTCCAATATGGCGAATATTTATTTACATTATGAATTTAACAAAAAAATTTATTAAGTTTAATATTTCGTAATGTCTGAAGACTGAAGGACAATTATATCACGCAATACTCGAGGAATATATTTAAGTATTCTATTCGTAAATAAACTCGGAGGTATGTGTGTTGGCATTGATGCAATAAAATTCTATATATTTTATAGCTGCTCAGTTAATGCACTATCGGTTAAAAGTATGTACAGAACTAGGGACATTTAGATTTAAAATAAATCACTTCTTGACTAAAGATTAATATAGAATTAAATACTTTTTCAGGTTTATATAAATACGTACACGGGCAACGCCGGGCACCCAGGAACGGTGTTTAATTTGTTTTTTTATTGCGTATTAAGCTGGTCTTCCTCTATACGTCATTGATTCGAAGGGCGGAATAATATTACTGACAGCACGGCTGATTAGCTGCATTGGTCGGATGAAGAAATTGGCCCGTTGTTATAAACTACCTGGGCGTGTTTATTGGACAAGGCAGGCAGCCACTGCAGCCATTGTCTTCGACGCGCATACATTACACACGAATTTGGCCCACAAATATTCCTCCGCCTGTCAAACAATCTCCCTACTTGATCCGCGCTTTCTTCAGGCTCAAAAATAAAATATTAGCTCTTGTTTAGAGAATTGAAGCCGACATCCCGTCGTCACAAATATGACGTACTTCCCAGCTCCAGATGTTTATTGCTTGTACAATGGAAATTTGCCTGCTTTAAGCCTACAGTAGGAGTCATGTTTGATGACGGGCCAGTTTAGTGTCTTTCGCAAGTACCAAAACCAGCCAATCAGCTTCAGTTAGCGCCTATAGTTTGACCTCGTTATACTGTTATTGTTGTGTGTCGTTATTTCGCGCAAATTTTGACAACGACAGACTTGGCTCCCATCGCTGTATGTGCGCCACCAGCTTTCCTTCCTGACTCTAGTAAAGATTAGGGGCAGAAGGCAACATAAACGATAAGTATGTAACGAGGTCAAGCTCTAGGCGCTAACTGTTGACCAGCAAACGACACTAAAGTGGATCGGCATCGTGCATGAAGCGACTGCTGTATCACTTGTTCTTTTTCGTCCAGCTACATGCCGCCCATAGTCACCAGTTGCGTCGAAAGTAAAATCAGCACAACTGTTATGCATTTAACGTATCTTAAATATATTGTTATATGTTTCAAATATTTTATTGACACAAGTGTCTGTCTGAATTCGATACCATAAGCGAGCAGGGTATATTTGTAATCAATAGAGTGGCTTCTCGAATTATTTTAGTCTCCGTTGCGCCACGGTACATCGCGGGATGACTCGTCACAGAGGGACACTAACTGCAAAGATAATGTTTACCTAATATAAGTTGTGTAACGATTAATCATGTCTGCAAGTCTTCTTCAAGGACTGGTTGACTTCTAATTTAGTCTGTAATCATGCTCAATGTTGTTACCATAAAACATATTGTTTGTAGGCAGTGAGAGAACAATAATCATAATTTAAATAAAAGTAAATAAATTATTCATTGGTCATGGATTAAAATTCCCGGGTATTAAGAAGGCAGGTAAATTCTTTTTCCTAGGTTGGTAGGACTGTCTATAATATTTGCCAAGCGTCTGTTTGTTAAAAGGTTTAATTATCTCCGAGTTACACGTGTTTTTGTAAACAACAAAAAATGAATTTTCCGATTTTTGCAATGGGTGATTTTGTTGAGCAAAGAACTTGCATCAAATTTTGTTTGCGAAACGAATATTCTTGTGCGGACACGTTGGAAATGTTGCAGAAGGCCTTTGGTGATCAAACTAAGGCACAGAAAAACGTTTGTAAAGGGTACAACGAGTTGAAAGAGGGCCGAGAACGCGTTGAAGACGAACCGCGCTCTGGACGACCATCAACGTCTACCGACGAGGGCCACGTCCAAAAGATCAAAGATTTGGTGCTTGAAAATCGTCGATGGACAATTAGAGATCTGGCTTATAGTGTTGGAATATCATTTGGCTCAGCCCAAACCATTTTGTGTCTCAAAAACGTCAAGTCTCGATTGGTGCCAAAATAACTCAATTTTTTGGAAAAAAAAGCGTCGCGTTGATGTGTGTGAAACTTTGCTGTCTGACTATCAGGACCACTTGAAATGCATCATTACTGGAGACGAGACTTGGATTTACGCATCGACTCTGAAACCACCAACCAATCCAGCGAATATCCTGCAAAAGGTGAAGCAAGACCGAAAAGACCACGTCAAAGTCGATCGAAAATCAAGGTAATGTTGACAGTTTTCTTTGATTATCGTGGTGTGGTGCACTATGAATTCCTTCCGCCGGGCCAAACTGTCAACAAAGAATATAATTTGAGCGTTATGCGTCGTTTGCGTGAAGCTATTCGTCTGAAACGGCCGGAATTATGGGCGAACAACTCTTGGTTCCTTCATCTCGATAATGCACCATGTCATACTGCATTGGTTCTTCCCGACTTTTTTTTGCCAAAAACTCGACTTATATCGTTCCGCCACCACCGTATTCGCCTGATTTGGCTCCGTGTGACTTCTGGCTATTCAGCAAACTCCAAAAGGCCAATGCGGGGACGCCGTTTTGACACGATTGAGGAGATAAAAACCGAATCGAAGAAGGTCTTGAAGGCTATACCGGAAAAAGACTGTTCCGACTGTTTCGAGGAAAAAGCGTTGGAAAAAGTGCGTTTTATCGGACGGGGATTACTTTGAAGGGGATGAAATTGATTTGGAAGAATAAATAAAGAATTTATATTTTATTAATAAATTCACCTTACTTTTTGTTCACAGTGGTAATTCTGAATATCCTATCTTATCCTTTTATAAAGATGTAATAAGGGAATTTTAATATGGCAATTTCTTTGTTGAAATTATGATCACGTTTGTTTACTTGCCTTAAACAATAGTTTACCATGTCTGTGAGACGACAAATTGGTTACGATGGGTGGCATGTAGCTAGCCGCTTGTGCACTGAGATGGTCCGCGGCCAGAGTGACTGACTGATAGGTTGGAAGGTGGGAGCCGCTGATTCGCAACTAATTTAACGGCCATCTGGCGACGGAGGCTAACGTGTTTTTCTATTGGACGAGCGCCCACGCCCAAAAACAGGCCCAGCGCGATCTCTCTCATACAACATTCAATTTTACGCCAAGTTGCGGACGCACAAAAGGAGGGAAAAAAAGAGAACTGTGCCATTAAGCTGCCAAAATTGATTCAGCAGTTTCTCATTAACCACAGAACTGTACAGAGAAAAAAATATATTAGCTGTAAAACTTCAGCTTGATGGAGCGATATGTATGTTGTTTATATGCAAATACAGAAAAATACCGCGAACGTTCTTTAGAGTGACCTGGGTTCATCCACATGGAACAACTTCCGTTTAATAGAATAGGGATTTGAAAGGAGGATGCGGAATGGACAGCAAGGTAGCGAAAGGTGAACTAGGGTCCATGTGCTGTAGTACGAGGGTGGTCTGAAAAGTTTCCGACCTCAACGTGAAGATGGCAGCACTAGTAAATAAAAGCTAGAGAATTTCGTTGTTCATTTGTTGACAGTTACTCACCAAAGTTTCAGTCATTTTTGACGCGCATTTGTTATGTAACAGTCGTTTGAGTGAGTTGATGTGAGTGTTTTTGTGAAAATGAAGAAAATCGAGTATCGAGCTGTTATTAAATATTTCTTTTCTAAAGGCAATACGCCTACACAAATCAAAGATGAGTTGGATTCTGTGTACGGGGACACTGCACCATCATTTACCACAGTGAAATTTTGGGCAGCTGAATTTAAACGTAGCCGTAAGAGCTTGGGAGACGATGAACGTTAGGGACGTCCAAAAACTGCAACTACCGTCGAAAACATCGCCAAAGTTCATCAAATGGCGCTACACGACCGCCGAATTAAAGTATGAGAGATAGCAGAGGTCATGAGAACGTGTTTGTCACATATTAAATCAACATTTAGGCATGAGAAAGCTGTCAGCGCGTTGGGTGCCGCGTTTGCTCACGTTAGACCAAAAACGTGTTCGAATGAACATTTTCAACGCTCTGTTGGCGAAGTTAATTACTGTAGATGAATCTTGGATACATCATTATACGCCCGAAACTAAAATACAGACCAAACAGTGGACTGCAAAGGGGGAACCGACTCGAAAAAAGCGAAAACTGTTTTTTCGGCTGGGAAAGTGATGGCGGCTGTTTCTTGGGATAGTCATGGAGTTATTTTAATCATTACTTGACAAGATGAAGGCAGAAACGGCCACATTTGAAGAAAAAGAAAAGCCACGAATTACGGTTTGAACTGGTTGACCATCCGCCTTACTCACCAGGTCTAGCCTCAAGCGACTTCTTCTTGTTCCCTCATCTAAAAATTGCGCTCGGAGGACAGAGATTTTCGTCAAATGAAGAGGCAATCACCTTCGTGAACACTTAATTTGCAGAGAGAAAAACGCCGAGTACTTTTTGGACGGGTTTACAGATATGGGAGCATCGCTGGGAGAAGTGTGGAGAGTTACAAGGAGACTATGTTGAAATATCTTCTATCATTGTTGTGTCGGAAACTTTTCAGACCACCCTCGTATAAGGATCCTACCCTGTGCGGCAATCCCCTAAAAGTGATGTAGGGCAAACCCTAGAGAAACCTTCATCAGGTAGATAGTGCTTTTGGTACTTTCCCCAGGCCCCATACTGAAGACGCAGCATTCCCTTCGCCATGCCTCGACTAAGTTTGGCGGCAGATTTCAGACTGTTCCAATAGAAACAGCGGACAACTCTTACGCAAATATGCCTAAGGTATGCCCTACCCGGAAGATACACCTCGCAAAACCGACAAAAGTGCCTCGGCTTGTGAGAAACTTAATTCCAGCACAAAGAGGAGAAGGCGAAGATAGTCCTCCCCGTCTCTCCACCTGCGGCCAGCTCCCACAGGCTTCATTGACGGTCATTAAACGTCAATACTCGGAAAATAAATGAGCCAACTTAACTGTTAGAGATATTGTTAAGTAATGGTTTGAACCACATCAAAGACGTATATTTAAAACAAAAGTACAGAAGCAAGTGTAAGATACTATAGTGTCACACTGAGACAGCTTCGTTATATAAGAAGGGTAACAAAAAGTGTCAGTAGCACTTTGAGACTCAAATGATTTCGTTGACACAAGATCCTGTCTGATTGTGTGCACGCAGAGCAGCATGTGTAAATTTTAAACCCTTAGTGTGGAGGGGCCATTTGTTGTAATATCTAGGGTGGATTCGCGAATGGTTTCAGTCTCCGTTGCGCCACTATACATCGCGGGACGACGCACCGCCAGACTCGTCACAAAGGGACACTATCTGTATAGATACTGTCTACCTAATATAAAGAATTAGTGATAAAGCCGATGAAACGATGACATAGAAATAAATGTCGCTAAGGCATACCCGTGTACTGTACATCTGTGATCCCAGGGAGACTTTCTCATTGCCCAAAAGGTACACAGTTAAGTGCCTCGTTTCTGTTTAATATACCAAAGATAACACTTGTAATTAAAAGAGACTGAAGTTGTCTTGATAGAGTCATTATCCTTTGTGTGGTTTAGATTCGATAAGGTCCTCTGTGTGACGTGAGGGAGAAACACGACACTTCCCAGATTGAGCAATTACCAGGATAACAGCGCTCTTACAGGCACTTTTCCTCTTTTTTATGGCGTTTACCTTCAAGCTGTCGCCATATTAATGAGGGGACCACTTAGTCCGACACCAAACTGCAATTATATGGGCATCGATTGTCCGTGGCGAACCTCCGTTCCACCTGTGGGACTGACACTGCACCACACGTTGTCGTCCTTTGTTGTTCCCCCTCCCACAGGTCCGGTTGACCTCGACATCTGAAGAATCCGTTAACGAAAATCAACTTGGGACATGTGGAGGCAGGCGCCTTCCAAGTCTACGCTCTGGATCCTGAGTACTACTTTACTACTGTAAGGTCCCGTAGACCCTTGCGCATGAAGCTTCAATGTCATGGATTATTGGACTTTAGTTCTTATTGTTGTTATTTCCTACACTCCAAAATTAAAATATTATTTATAGTATGTGTTATTTACACATGCATTATCTCTCTCTATATAAAAATGAATGTCTACCTGTGTGTCCCCTATTCGCTCCTAAACCATTCCGATGAAACTTTGGTGAGTTGTGCGGACCCTTGCTAAGGTTCATATCGGGTTTTCGAAGCGTTATGAAACTCCCAAGGGATGAAGAGGGATGAAATTTAAAAATCTGCTGCAGAAACCGATATTAGCGTTGATTAAAGACTTTTCGTGGTAAATAGTTTCTATCAAGATGCTTTTAGTGTATAATTTCAGCCCCTTAAAGCACCAATCAGGGGTGGAGGAAGTTTTATATATATTGTGATACTAATTAGAGGCCATTAATTGTTTTAATATAATTGGATTGTTAGCGGCACATTTCTTGAAAGCAACAATCATGGCTGTTTGTCGGCGATAGTTGAAAAACCACGCGCTCGTACAGAAGTCCAGTCCGGAGAGAGGAGGCTGACCTAAAAAGTACGAATAGCATGGTCCAGGAAGTTCAACTGCGAGATCTATTAAACTCTATAAAGCAGAAGTATATAGTTCTTGACGAGAGACTCATGATATAAAATCGCAAAGTGGAAGTAAAAGGTTTGAACCACACAGATGCGAAATAACATTTCGCATAAGGGCATCGAGGAGACATAGTCCGAGGGCTGACCGAGGGAGCGGCTAATCCCAAAATTCCAGGTAGAATACCAACGAGAACTAGGACCGTATTTATTAAAAAATTATGTGTAGAATCAGTGAATAATGGCCTTTTTAGTGAGTTGTGCCCCAAAGTTCCAAGAATCAGATCTGGTACCAGAAAGACATTCGTGAGTACAAAAACAATTATTTAAAGTCTGTAAACGAAGATTAAAGGTACAAGTCAGATTTCGTTATCTTGTTTAGTTTTCGTTTCTTTATTGTGTTTAGAATTTATATTCAGTAGATTTCAATTTTGATTTGTTAATTAGTTTATTAAATTTGTTTGTTGTTACTATCAAGCGCAGTAAAGACCCTGAGATAAAGAGTAATTGGATTAAATTGTTGTAAAATTATAAAGTTGTATTTTCCTAGAACGCCACAAATAAAATAAAAAATAATATAAAATTTGGTTTGTGAATTTAAGGAAATTAAATGTGCAAAGTGATGCTGATAATTTGTAACTTTTAAGAATAAAATTTGTTTTTAAAAATTAATTAATATTTTAATTAAAGCCATTCAGTTAATCATTACATTTTGGCCCAACAACGAGGGGCAAATTTATTTAATTTAATTTAATACATCAAGTTGATTGTTACAATATATATATATATATATATATAAGGAGTGGGGATGGAAGGGAATGAAGCAAATTTCCGTTTAGAATCTTAAATTCGTAGCGCAATTTCTACCGAACATTGTACACATGTTACTTACGATCCAGGAACAAACACTGAGGTTGTTAAAACACGCTTACCGCCTCTAGGTGTGGGGGTGGAATTTAAAAACTTCTTAAACGGCCATTATTGGCGTCGAATAAAACGTTTCCCGAGTCACTTAATTTGACAGTGTTACTCTAGAATTTTTAAGTGTCTAGTTTCTACTCCAAAAGGCAACTGAAGAAATCGGAGTCGCTGAGTTTAATTAATTAACAATGATAGTTAATGAAATCTTATTATCTACTTCGTGGAGGTGAACGCAGTTACCGGAGTAGTTTTGATCCCCTTAAGTTACCGGGAAATTTTTTTATTTTATTTTTAGTTGCAGGTTGTATTTAGTTATTCCTTTAAGGTACAGAAAGTAGTTTTAGACTTTATTAGGTTAAAGAATATTTTGTAGTGTTTTAATTCATCGTGATTTTTAAACACGGAATACCGTCAGTCAACATCCTGGTTTATTTGAAGTTAGCTGTCGAGGACTTAGGTCGGGGAGGGTAACGTAAATGGATAAATGTTCCAAACACAGGTGCTATTGGCGCTGTTTAAATGAAATGTTTACCAAGAAGATAGTGTCGAATCAATTCCTACTCCGGGATGATTTAAATAAATACCCGGGCAAAGCCAGCATCAACTACTTTTCTAATAAATCTAAAAATGTCAACTGACTGTCATTTCTTATCTCTCAACTATTTAGTGTTGTACTTCTCGATAGAACTGGAATTCCAGTGATGGCTGAGTGATATCGCTACTTCTGTTACGCTAATTTATTTAGGCTCGCGTGTTGAGGTAGGTTTTGCAATGTGCTTGAGAGAGCCAAGTCGGTCGAGAAGCGTCGGTCGTACGCAACCACGACACGTGTTCGACGAAACGGAATCTTCTTAGGCTTGTTTCTCCTTTACCCGTAACTGTTTGGTCATCGACTGGCCAAAATTCAAACGTTAGGCCTCATATAAAGTGTTTAACCTCAAAGATAACGTTGTAAAGTTCAATAAAACCCTTTTATGCATTGTAATGAACAACTCTCTACTTTACTACGTTACTTAAATGTTATACTTATCAAGTTAATTATATTTTTTAGCAAAGAATAAGAGTAAAAATAAAAGTACCCCAGCGTCATTTCTCCGGCCATTTGGAAAAGTAACAGATTGTCACTTGAAAGCAGGTTAAAGGTATCACGACAGTTGTTTACTTCACAGAAACGTAAAACAGGTAGTCCTGTCCTGGTGGGGATAAGAATGAGGGGCTTCTGACAGCGTAGCACACACAAAACTCAATCTCATCAGGGCCAGATTCTGACTGTCGGCCCAACAAAAAATCGACAGTAAAATGACTTGAAATTCCGATCTTAAAGCGGAAAATCAACCCATGATACACGACTCCCTCAGTCAAAAACGTTGCCGCCCTCGCTTTCCTAACGATAGTTATATTTATATACATAAAATTATGTTTATATCTTGTTCTTTTACAAGGATAAATAATTTATTTCTTTTAAAAGTAAAGTAAAAATTATTTATTTAAAGTATAAGTATAGATAAACTACTACCTAAGTCAGAAATAATTGTCTCCCATGATTCCCTAACGTCAAATAAATTAATTAAAGTATATATGAAACATAAGAAACTTCCTCGAACTACAACATGCGCCTCCCCTTGCTTTTATAAAGAAAATTAAATGAATTAAAGCATATGTAAAATAAATCCCACTTCCTCAGTATAAAAAAAATTTCTCTCATGTTTTCCTTATTAAAAAATAATTCTCCTTACGTTAATAACAATTAAATTAAATTAAATATGTCTGCGTTAGCCTAAAACATGTTTCTGTCTCGTTTTTCCAACAAAATTAAATTTAATAAAGAATATATAAAAAATATACACGACTCCCTCAGTCAAAAATCTTAAATTTAATATAATCTTATATATATATATATTGTAAAATTAATAAGGCCATTAATTGGTTTTAATAAAATTTAATTGTAGCGGCAGGTGCTTCCAAAGCGACAATGGAGCCAGGCTCTGTTACTTTGTCGGAAAGTCAAAATGGCGTATGCGCGCTAAAACTCGAGAGCACTAAGAGTTAGTAAGTGGCGGGACATTACAGAGAACGGAACGAATAATACTAGAGCAGAGACTAGCCATCGCTTAATATATCATTAAACAAAGTTGTGAGTTTAAGACCAAGTAAAAACATTCACGGAAGTATTACCCCGTAAATATCGCTAAGTTTTTACGTCTATCAGCAGCTAGGAAAGGAGTACCTGTTTTACGTCTGTAGCCAGCCAGAAATAGTAAAGTTGCAGTTTAAGTCCCAAGTGATAAAAATACTAGCAAATCTATGAATCACAGGATTCATATAAGGCAAGTCAGATAGCTGACAAAAAGGAGGATCATTCGAGTTCCTGGGAGCCTATCAAGGTTGACTTATAGAGTGTAAAATCTGTGAGCCGATATTAAAATAAGTGTAAACATTTTGCAATAGTGTACAACCGAAAACAAAAGGAATGCTGGAACCAGCTGGACAGATG
Source organism: Zhengitettix transpicula (assembly GCA_037074705.1). Classification (NCBI taxonomy): domain Eukaryota; kingdom Metazoa; phylum Arthropoda; class Insecta; order Orthoptera; family Tetrigidae; genus Zhengitettix; species Zhengitettix transpicula. Next base: position 9,137,057 of record CM073596.1, on the reverse strand, counting down.
TGAGTAACAAATTACAAAATAATGATTTACGTAAACGTAATTAAAGGATAGAAGTCAGATTTCGTTCTATTTTAATTGTCAAGTTAATTTCTTTTCTTTTTAATTTATTTCTATCGACGTATTGTAATTATTTATTTATTAACTGTTTGTTAATAAGATTTTTGAAACAATTTGTTGTGTCCATTATCAAATACAGTGAAGGCCCTGAGAAATTAATATTTTAAATTGTAATTGTTTGTGAGTTAAAGAAACAAAGTGAAAATAAATAATTATATGTTTTAAATTATTGTTGATTATTTCACTTAATTAAAAGCCTTCCATTTGATTAATAAATTTTGGCGCTTCACGTGAGGTAAATTCATTTAAATTCAAAATATAAATAGAGGCTTTATTGTTAATTATTACAATATATAATATCAGCGTATCCCTTGGTCAAATGCAACTTTTTCTCCCTTGCTTTCCTAACGACAGTTAAATTACTTAAAGTACATAGTTGACTGTCTCTGTCAAATTCAATCTCCTTCGTTGGTCCCCAAACGACAGTTGGTGTAAATTTTGGCACCAGCTACAACTTTAAACCGAAGATAACAATATCTCATCGTCACGGCAAAATTTCTCTGTCTCAGAGATATCTCTGTGGTCCAAAACTGAATAAAAATTAGTTTAAAAGTTTCTGCGTTGTGAGAATTATTGTAATCACCTACCCCACGAGAACGAACGCCGCATCGAGTGAACTCGTTGACAGCATTGGTTAATATTTGTGAGCCTGGTATTCGTTGGTTTGTTTCATTCAATTATAAGACCAGGACAAAAATGTCGACACCGAGAGCAGTTGGCGGCAAGGACCAGAGAACTTGTGGTGAAAGCCATATAATATATATCATACAAGTGAGTATATATATTGTTTTGGGGCCAGCTGAAAACACATTAAGTGCTGTTAAGCTTGTGCAACACGTTAATGGGCCTCGCAGCCTGCAACGGCCCTGGTGGAAGTCACGACGTTGCGCCGACCCTAATAACACCTTCAATCTGTCTCGTTCCTCCTCCCACTAGACTATATCTCACTGTCACCACCACGGACACACCTCTACCATATTCACCGGGTAGGATACGGAAACCACCATGTTACTTATTAGTCTCTCTCGCAGTCAAGTTATCTAGAAGTAGCTTGGGCATACGGTAAGAGTTGTCCTCTATTCCTATTGGAATAGTCGGCCAGCTGCCTCCAAAACTGGTCAAGGCACGAAGGGGAAAATGTTGCGACTCCACAGCAAACCCCTCTCCCACCATCGGAAGGGCGTGGGACAAGCACCAAATGCCTGACCTACCTCATTCCGATTTTTCTAGAGGACATTTAGGCGAATTGCCGGGTGGGTCCTTAAACTATAGCCCGGGGGCCATAGTTAACCCTTGGCTACCTACCTCTACCCTTCTGCATCCTCCCTTTCAAATCAGTTTCTATGCTATTAAAGGGTAGTTGCCATCAGGTGTAGCCTGTTGCTCTAAAAATATCCAGGATTAATTACGCCATTTTGTTAATATATAGATTTAACAGTTGTTGTTGAAGAATAAACGAGCAGTTTCTCCGTTTGCATTATATTTTTAATTGAAATTAATCTGGAAAGGAAATATACTGAGGGTTTCTGCGTTAACTATCAAATATTACGGTAAAAATAATATATATATATATATATATATATATATGAACTAAACAAATTAACCATCATTCCAGATATTATTAAATATGTTCTTTCATTTATTACCTACGTATCAATACATTTTTGTACTTTCATCAGGGATTTTAATCAGGTTGTTACTACGGTACCAATTTTGTCGTATTCAGAAAACAGCAATGATTTATTGTAATAATTAAAAATAAATATGAATGTGGCGTTTCTAAATGAAAGAACTTAAGTGAAAACTATTAAACAAAATTTATTAACCATTTTAAAACAAGTATAAAATACACAAAATAATTGGGATCTCAGGGTCTTGAACTGGGTTTGATAAATGGCAGAATTTATATAATCAAAATTACATTTACTTTTTATGGAAATCAATGCGTCTGAACATAGACGAAATTTGTTGCGGAAGAAATAATACTAAAGATTGAATTTAACAATTTTAATTTTATCAAGAATTAATTATCTCATTTTATCGATAATTAAATAATTAAAGAACGATCTGACTTTTATCTTTTAAACACGGTTTACAAATGATTTTAAAGTTTTTCTCTACTTACGGCCGCCCAGGTCTCATTTTTAGTTTTTCGTGCACAATTTTGGGGACATCACTGATTTTAAGTTCTCACAGACTCTAAAGGTTCACAGGCTCTAATTGGTGTAGTTTGTTAGTTGGTTTAACACAAATTGGTTGGTTCTCGATGCTTTACTGCAACCTGGATTTGTGGATCTCGTGACTTTAGTTGACAATGGACTTCATTGGTTTGTCTGAATATTGCTTTACTTTTTAATATTTGAAAGCATGTTTGTGACTGGTCCACAATCTTTCGTTCTGACTGCCGACTGTAAAACTTTCAATGAGTTATTTTCGTCCGTTCTATTCGCTGTCTGCTGACCGACTGTACTGTTCAAATTTTTATGACTTGGAATTTTGGTCTTTTCTCCTCGCTGCTTACTGCCCGACTGTAAAGCTTCGTCTCGTAAGTTTTGAGCGCGTAGAACCTTCTCGACTCATCAACAATGTTTTCTTTGTCTTGCCGGTTTGTTGCGGCGTCCGCTCTATATCCACTAATAATGAGTCCGCTACAATTCAACTTTTCAATTAGCATAATGCCTTAATTACCAATTACTACAATATATATATTTATATTTATATATATATATAATTTGAATAATAAGGAATTACTATTCTCAATTACGAATACTACTATTTTAGACACGGAACAAAATTGATTAAATCGTAATTTATTAGAAATAATTAAAAAAAAACTTCTATCGCACTAAATTCACATACTTTAAAATTAAATAATATTTACAGTTAATTATTTCTTGTACTTTGATTGAACTTAATAATAAGTAAGTATAAATGCGCAATTTTAATTTTAAAAACACTCAGGCTAATATTTTCTTTAGGTTTGATAACATTTAAAGATAAATACAAGGTTGTCGAAAATTTATGTTTTAATTTAATTTATTACTTCATTTAATTATATCATACATTTATTGGATATTTGATTTAATTTAATGATAAATTTATAGGAAATTTGATTTATTTTAAGTTAATTAAATCATAAGAATGTTAAAAGATTCATTTAATTAAATCATAATTAAATTTCTGATTAAATGTAGTTAAATGATAAATTTATAGCAATTTTGATTAGTTTCATTTAATTAAATCAATTTTGAAAATTAAATATATAGGTAATATAATTTAATTTCATCATAAATTTATTGATTTTTTAAATTAATTAAATCATAAATGTTCAACGTAGTTTCAATTAATAAGAAATGTTACAAATCATAAAGTATTTATGTACCTAATATTTGTTTACATTAAAATTACAAATTTATACTTAATTTTTATATAAAAATATATCGAAAGTTTTAAAAAACGGATTGTTAATATTGCTTATGTTTAGGTGACATTATGTGAATTTAGTGTTAAAAATTCTTTAAATATTATAATAGAAGAATAAGAAGGAATATATACTGTAAATCAGTGATTTGAAAGATTTGAGGGACTCAAAATTGTTACCTCGTGTTAAAAAACAACAGGATAACGTAACCTGAATGAAAGTACAAAATTGAGGTACTGAAACGTCGACAGTAAAAATGTTAAATAATATATTTTAAAATGTCGTTAATTTATTTTTATTTCTAATATTAATAAATCATACGTAAACATATCAATTAGAAGTATAGTATAGTAAGTCTTGTTGACGAAATATTGAAATAATTTCATCTTCCGCATCAGAAAAAAACAGAAATTTATTTTCCAAAGACCAGATCAAGTTTATCTTTTTCGGCCGTGGTATTTAGTATTTGCCCGTTAACGTTCCTTGTAATAACGTTCACGTAAGATACAGGTCGTACTCAATTCCTGCACTTATTAGGTTGATTAATTTATGCAGGTGGAAATGTTGATTTTTGGGAAACGACCTCTAAATATCTGAACTACTTCGTTGTTAATTGATGCAAGGTTCTTGCTTTGCATATGTTGAGAGACGCCCGGAACAAGCCAAGACTTTAATCTCCACCATCTTTGGCAACGACCACTTGACACGAGAGCAGGAACAGTTCTTCGCTATGAAACGATACGACACGATACGATACTATACGTTACGATACGACACTTAGTATAGAGCGATAATTACAACTTCGTCCTTTCCTTCCATGGAACTTAATGTGATTTGCTATTCCATAAAGTAGTCTAGAATAAGATTTCAACGCCTATAAACCGTGACGACAATAACTGGAATTCATAACTCTATGAAGCCTTACTGATACACTCGTTATACCCATTTACCAACAATTCTTTAAACTACCAATATACTTTACTTATGAATATTCCTCCAGGAACAAATTCGAGACAGAAATAGAGACCCTCACGGCAGTTGAAACGTTCGCGGCATTGGAACAGCCGGCCAGCTGCCTATAAACTGGTCGAGGCATGGCGAAGGGAATGCTGCGTACGTATAGCAAACCCCTCTCCCGTCATCAGAAGGGCTTGGGACAAGTACCAAGTACCTGATACTGGTTTTCTGTGATTTGACATTCATCACCAAAATCAAATAACTAAATATGTATGTAATAATGATGAAAAACTATCTGATGTTTATAATAATATCAAGAAATGAATATACGGCATTTAGTCAAAATAAAATATTTGTTAACATCGTTTTTCAATTCTTTGTTAATAATCTAAAATTTTTGACATTACATTGAAATGTTTGTATTTATTAAAATTATAGAAACGATTTTTTCATTTATATTTTACGTATATTTCACGATTAAAAGAACATCTCTGATCGTATGAGAGAACCTGTGTGTTGGTAACTAAAACGATTACAGTAGTGAATATGTCTTTTTTAGTGGATCAGTTAACGCCTCCAAGGGGTTCTGTGTATTAAGAGAATGAGTGATGGGAGAAGAACCAGTTAACTTATTACACGTGTTGTACTTTGTCCCGAGAGAGATTCCCCCTTCCCATTACAGAGGGGTTGTGATGTTATGAACGCTCATAAGCAGAACCGATCACATCAAATCAGCGTACTACAATTTGCCGTTTTGCAGTTTATATTATTTTACGTTTGCGACAGTAAATATTTTATGTCTTTGATCAAATACAATTTTTTTAAAAAAAATATATTTATATTGTGAAATTGAAATGTGAAACGAATGCCGTAAAAGTATAGTAATTAGATAAAATATGTAGTCAAGAAACAGTGAAATTATACCACAGTACGACGTTTCTGCGATCCTTGTTGCTTTCGTCAGGTGATGCAGAAAACAGCAAGAACGACACACCGCAGAAACCGGCCTTGTTTGAATAACCTGACGAAAGTAACAAGGATCGCAGAAACGTTGTTGTTAATTTTGTGTGTTATTTGGTTTTCATTTACCATATAATATGGCGATAGTATGCTATTGGATAAGTTGAATTATATTGAAAGGAAGTAGGCTGTGGCTGTATTTTTTCCTCTTTTTTTTTCGGCCATAAATCGCGACACTCTAGTCGTTGTCTTTATTTGCTTAACCGTCCGTTCCCCTACCCTTTTCCGTCTAACAGTTAAGCCAGGTATTGTTGTTGTTTCTGTGTTACGCGGAACCGTTACCGTCTCGTACAAGATGAGGTTACGACTCGGCCAATCAGTCGGGCAAGGACTGTGAGGACTGACGCTGCGGCTGAGGTTTCCAGCGACCTTGCTGAACAGTTATCCGTTACGTTACAGGACGTTGAGCTGCTCCCTCCCCTCCCCCGTCTCCCCCTCGGGACGTGACAGACTGCGTGTGACAGCTCGCGTTACGCCCACACAGAGAGTAAGTAACAAGAGTACCACAAAGTAGCGTGACGAAGGTCTTGGCTTCCCCTCAGCGACCTTGAGCTCTTCGAAACTAGTCCAGGCTAGGCCGAAGAAAGGGAACTCAATACACTGACAGTTCTGTGACGTCACACGGGGCCAAGAAAATTCATGCATCGGTTTCTTGGTCACCTGTTTGCCGACGATTCGGTCGATAGCTTCACGGAAGGTGTTTCATAAGGATCCCATGAGAATTGTTTACATTGGTGAGACCGGCCGGTCCGTGTGCACCAGTTTCAACTGTCGTAGTTGTGGTTATCAGTCCACTGACTGGTCCAACATCCACCTTGATCTTCTAATCTTGGTCTTCCATCTCTATTTTTCCCCACCCACTTCCCTGTAACACTAAAAATTGTGAGGTATTCAGAGTGTATCCCTCCAGTGTCCTCCATAATGATTCTCTCTTCATCAATTATATTCAAGACTTCCTGATTTCCGTCTCCACCCCGTATATGACTTTGAACATTCTTCTGTAACACCACATTCCAAAGACTTCTATTCTTTTGTGGTTCTGAACTGCTCCAGTTGTCCAAGTTTCGCTTCCATACAACTCCATGACTGCTTCCTCCTCTCATAATTTATATTCGATGTAAGCAAATTCCTATTTTTTGCTTCTCGTATCTGACTTTGCTTCTACCATCAATAGTTATTCTACTGCCCTCATTCATCTACTTCCCAACCTGTTATTCCTTACACGACGACTCTTGTTTTGCTACTCTCCATCACTTTAGTTGTGTTTCTATTAATGCTAATATTGTACTTGTGTTTTACAAGATGGCGTTAAAGGCATTTAGCAAGTCTTCCAAACCTCGGGCTGTATCTCATAAAATTACAATATCTTCAGCAATTCTTTTCGAATTATGACCCCTTTTCCAAATTTCCCTTGAGCTGACTTTAATATTTTCTCAGTATACACCTTAAAAGTCAAAGAACTGGGATTGCCCGTCAATTAATGAAGTCACGGAACGTATGCAAAGCATAAAACCTCTGAAGGAATATCTGTGCTGGTGAATACCTTTAACATTAGCGGCATGGTGGTTTCACCGTGCGATCACATATTGAAGAAAAACAAAAAAAACGTGACCTGAATTAAATCTATGGAGTCCAAAAAAAAATTTTCCTGACCCTCTATCAGCCATTTGTTTTTTACTTGAAAGAGATCTAAAGATTCTATCAGCAGGTTCCAAATCGCTAATAACGGGGGTATGTAAACAATTGCGAATTAAATTTAAAATTGACGTCAACAATCTGTGTCAGTTTTCAGGTACGTTTGTCACATAACATTTTTCGCGCTCACCGATAATTACGGAGATATAGACAATTAAAAATTAGTACGAGTGACGTCACGAGGATAGCGGCAGTCACAGCAATGTTATTACCAAAAATAAGGAACAAATGCGTACTCTTGTTCTTTGTACAGAGATTTCTCTACTCTTTGTACTTATTCTACGCAGACCAATATCAATGTGATATTATTTCAGCAATAAATTACTTATGACTGGCCGGTGAATTATTCCACGTCACTTATGATAAAATTCCTTAAGGAAAATATTCCACAAGAACTTGCACAATTCCTGCAAGTTCCTAATGAAAGTCGCTGCGTTCTTTTCAGTTCCTCTGGTGAAATTGAAGGGTATTTTTTCTAGGTTCACTGAAATCACAAAACTAATACTCCAGTGCTTCAAAGGGTTAAAATAACAGCTTTCCAAACACATGAAATAGAACATGTTGACTGTATAAGTCATTTGTCAGACCGTAATTTTTGGAAATGAGACCTTTTCAATTTCAATTTAATAAATTAACAGTTTCTCGGTCACGAGTCAAGCACAAGAGTTCTGGAATTATTTTTCTTTTGGCCCACTTTGTGGACTACTGTTGATTGTAGTTGGAATGAGGTGTGACGTCACCGCCCTTTTAATGGCGGGCCTGGATCACGGCCTTGCATTACAGAGAGATCCGCTCGCTGTCAAGGCCTTGGACGGACGGTAACTGACGAGGTAACGCGTCACAACTGTCAGCGGCTACTCAGACACGGCTGAATAATTGCGTGCAATGTAATAGTTCACGACAGGTATCTCGCTTCCGGGTGAAATTAAGAGGAAAATCCTATTGGGGTTATAAATTATTTAATAGCGGTCTGATCGAATGTTCCTAATTTCAATTGAATGTGACGGGTAAACTGTTGATGATAGAAACTTACAACAAAGTTTATATGAACGGATAACTCGCCAACATTTTCGATATGCACATCACCACATCTATATGTGAGGTCCAGCAGTCACTGTGACGATATCAAGGCGATGAAGAATATCTTTCCAAGTTTGTTGGAGTATGTCTTCTGAAATTTTCTGATTAGCCTCATTGAATATCAGGAATGTCCCTGACTGGGGCAGCGAAAACTTTATCGTTGACGTAGCCCCAAAGAAAAAAAATCGAACGGTGTAGAATCTGGAGATATCGGGTACCGCGCCATCGGTGCTCACCTACCAACCCAACAGCCAGCGGAAATGTTGTTCGAAGTCGTACGAACTTCATTGGGCCAATGTGGAGGAGCGCCATCATGTTGGAAAAGGTTGTTAGCCTTCAGCTGTTCAATTTGTGGATAAAATAACTGTTCCAGCATGTCAATATACGTGGTACCAAACACAGTTTGCTCGACGGAGAAGAACGGTCCAATGACATTCTTCTGTGACAAACTGCACCAAACACTCAACTTGAGACTATCATGAACGTTCTCCTGTGTACTGTGAGGATTTTGCGATCCCCAGATCCGCACATTATGCCGGTTTACCTTCCCTGACACATGGAAAGTGGTTTTGTCCGAGATGAAAATCCTGGATCAGTGCCGAATCGGTCTAGCATCGTATTGGCATTTTCCACTCGTTTGTACCAGTCATTCGGCTCAAGATGGTGCAGAAACTTCACTTTGCACGTTTGAGACGTTTGTGGACGATTCGATTTCTGTATTTGAAGTTCCTACGATGCTCTTCTTAATCACTTCCTGGTGATTCGAACATTTTCAACCATTTCTACAGATGTTTTGCGACCTCCGCCATGATTCTTTAACAACGTTCCGGTAGCTGAAAATGTATTGAGCCACTTATTCATGCTTTTAGCAGTCGTAACATCAAGGCATCACCTAATTTCCCTTTCAACTCAAATAATTTATGTAAACTCCGCATACCACAAAACCGTTGGCGCTTTCGTCTGTGCTGTCGCCATTTTGAAAAATGAATGACGAAACCAAGTCTTTGTACAATCTACCGATTATAAACTTTTGAGTTTCCTTTCATATAAATGTTGTTGTAAGTTTCTATCTCCAACCATTTGCCCGTCAAATACAATTGTAACGAGGGACATTCCAGCGAACCACCCTGCATTTTCTTCAAGAAGAGGAATATTTCAATCAAAGAGCAGCTCTTAAGGACTAATGATACTGTATTAACATATTGGAATAGGAAGGAAAAAGACTGGACCATGAATAGAACCCAGGACATCCGTATATGAGTCTGTGGTCATGTAATAGGGGTGGACCAGGGTCGTCGACTAGGGTAGCTCAGATGATAAAGAGCTGAGCCGCGACACAGAGATGTAGGTTTTTCTGTTTCATATTGAAAGCAGAACAGTCTCAGTACAGTTGACAACGCAACTTCGCCTTTTCTCTACTGTCGTCCATAATTGTACCGCAGCTTATTCAAAAAATCTTACTAATATATATATATATATATATATAGAAAAATTGTTGCTTCTCTGCGATATGAAATGGTTGAAGTATGTTCCAAAATACCTGACATTGACAAACGTCGTATTACAGAAATTTTATTGGAGATTGTACTTGAAATTGGTCGAAGAATATATCGTAAATGCAGTTATTGGTATTACTTCAAAATTTGTCTTTCCAAATTCACATTAAAATTCACGATTTCTTTTCGTCATTCTCCTCCGTCCTATTGTTTTATAATAATAGCTATAATAACAGATCTCGGAATTCTCCTGAAGGATCCTGCGGGAGTAAATCTCTTGGAGACCAACTCCCACAGATGTATATCTTGGGATGTTTTCATACTCTTTAGATATATGGATAACAAGAGAGACAAGGGACAGTGAGCCTGGGAGAGCTGTTCTCTCGCAGGTAGCATTATTCTGGAGCGACGGAGAGAGCTGCCTTTGGGGATGTCTTTTCCTCTCTCCATTTTTGATTGAGGTCCCCACAAGCCGAGGTACCTCGGACTGTTTTGAGAGGTGTATGTTCCGGTGTCGCAGACTTTGTTCCCATTGGAACAGTCGGCCACCTGCCTCCTAAAAAACCTTAGCGGATTTCTGAATGCACCATAGACTGCGGATTTTTCTCCTTGTCCTTGGAAAAGAAAGACAGAGGGGCGTCAACGACTAAATGTGACGACACGAACCGATGAAAAGAGACTTCAACGCGTATAAGAAACCTTCCTGGAAAGGTGGAGGGAGATGGCTTATTCCAGCCCTGCATTTTTTAACTATGGTTCTCACAATCCGAGACACCTCAAACTGTTTGGAGAGGTGTATGTTCCGGGGACTATTGGAATAGTCGGCCAGCTGCCTCCTAAACTGGTCGAGGCACGGAGAAGCAAAACCCCTCTCGTGTGGTACAAGTACCCAATGTCCGACCTACCCGATGAAGATGTCCTTCATCACTTTTAGGTGAATGCCGGGTAGGATGCTTAAACAACAGCCCGGGAGCCGTAGTTAACCTTCGATTACCTTCCGAATCCCCCATTTCAAATCCCTTCCTATGCTATTAAAGGGGAGTTGCCACCATGTCAATAACCCACATGTAGCCTGTTACTCTAAAAAAATCGAGAGACACACACATAGGAACACAAAGAGAAGAGTAGAGTTGCAGCAGGAAGACTCCATGATTGGGAACAGCGGACAAATCATGACCTGTGGCCAAGGTGTCACGGCTTGAGTTGTTTCAGTTCATCCAGAGACTATAGTAGTCCCTTCTCTTAATCTTTGATCAACAATGTAAGCCGTTACGGTTCTAATATATACGCCATTTTATTCTGTAATAACATGGATTTAGATTATAATAGAGCCCAACAATTAGTTATTTTTAATTTAATATTTTTTAATGTAACCCCACAGGTTTTTAATCAGTCTCCACAGATAATTTTACAACACCAATACTAAATATATTTATTTCTACCGAACCAAGGAGCTTTGGGCCGACAATTTACTTATAAACATGTAAAAGATACAAAAATATAACTTTGTGAAACACTAAAATTTATTTATATATTTCTAATAATAATATCATAATTAAGAAAATTATGTATAAAAATCCTTAGTTCTGGACATCGATTTTCTCTGAGCATCGGCTCCAAAAGGATACCTGTCGTTTATCCTACGGGATAATCCAGAAAGATTAATTGACTACGCTTCTATGTTACGTCGATTTTAGAACTACAGAAATTATTTTGAGAAAGTTGTGAATAATGGATTATATTTTATAAGTAATTGGTCATTTTGAAATATATAAATTATTATAAATATATAACGAAATATTTATGTTGGCAAATTATATAATTATAAGATTTGTAAATGTTTTACAAAGTTATAATTCGTTTTTGTGGATTGTTCTGGCTTGATTCAAATTTATTGATGAAAAATAATGTAAACATATCTCCACACGTTTCGACGCTACTTTCTTTAACACCACGTGAAAATAGAATCGTTGTAAGTAATTGTTTTTCATATTTATTATATATGGAGACTGGATACCGTGTGATTGTTACAAAACAAAAATACCAATCTTAAAAATAGGTCATACTAAATTTATAATCCTTACGTATAAAAAGTATAATTTAATTTATACATGTTTGTAAAAAAATCTATCATTGTCTAAACGGATAGTTATTTAGTAAGTAATCAATATTTATAAGGTTTTAATCCATTGCAGCTTTGTAATTTCACCTCTTTTTTACCATCTTTGACTATCAGATATTTTATACAGTTATATCTTTATTGTAAAACCTGATGAGGATCCCACTTGAGGACTGAAACATCTTGTTTAAATAAAAATATAATTTTTGTATTATTGGTCTCATTAATAATAATATTATCATTACGGACGGTAATAATTAATATTTATACTATTTTTTAGATTGTGGATGAGGACAGTCCGCATCCGTCCATCCTTCCGCGTTGTCTTTGACTTTGAAGAAGAAGGGTAATCCACGTAGTAGCCACTCCGCTCTTATAGAACAGGAAAGGGCCTGAAAGGGGGGATGCGGAAAACACGCCGTCTTGGTGACTTGGACGCCGGCCACGTAATATATTCACATTATGCCATGTGAGTGACTGTGACAAATAACGTATGCACCTTTTTTTCCCCTCAACTCTGTCACACGGAACGAAATCATCCTGCCACTCCGCCATTCCCATCGTTGCCGTGACCTGGTGGAAGGTTAAAGGTCACCGCAATGCCCCTCGCGGACAAGAAGAAAAAATAACTGAAGAATTTAAACCGATTAATAAATGACGTGCGTTCAAACCTACGCATTTACAGCAGTAATATAGATGGACTGAGGTTAGGAAGCAAGTTTCTATAACAAAGATGACACACGTCAGAGATTCTTTAGTAGAATAAAAAAAAATAGAAACGTAAAAAGCTTTCAACCGAAGCTCAAGCCCAATAGGCTATGTAATATTTAAAATTAAAGGATCAGGATGGACAAATCTCAATCCCGGGTCTTCCAAATTGGTACTTACCATTGAGCCATCAGAGTCGAGTCCAAGACCTGGCACGAGGTAACTCAATGGTTACCAATCGGGACGACCCGGGTTCGAATCCCGGTACGGTTCTAGATTTTTCAATCCTGACCCTTTAATTTAAAATTAATCGATGTAGTTTAACGCCATGCTATTGGAAGTCAGACGTTAAATATATAATAATACTTACATTTTTTAGAAAAAATAAATAAATAAAGGAACAAAATTATTTTGACGTATCACCGATGGTGAATGTCAGATGTTATAATAAAAAAAATTAGGATTGGTTATTTAAATAAGTTTTTAAACAATAATAAATATTACCAAAGATTCAAGACCTGGATAAAAATGTCCCGGTTTTCACACGGGTACCAGCACCGATTAAAGCGAGACGTTTCGACGACTGAATGCTCTTTCGTCAACTTCTAGGCGAATAATAAATATTAGATACGTCGTTTCGTCCCTGATTTTCACCTCTTCAGGTATATAGATGTCACGATCATTTATAATTTAATATAAAAAAATTAAGTTCTTAAAAATATATATTAATTATAATTGAATGTAAAGATACACCTGAAGACATCCCAATCAGGGACGAAACGTTGTGATTTAATTTTTATTAAGTTTTAAAGTGAATATAATTTTTTTCCTAACTTAATGGCTCCATTTTTATTATTTATTTTAAATACGAAGTCAGATTGTCATAATTGTTATTAATTTTTTTTATTAAATAAATAATATATATATATATATATGGCAGAAAAAATTATTAAACCAAAAATGTATTTGAATTCAACGTTCGTCCACAATTTTAGGACTTATTCAAGCAATCAAGTAACACGCAAAAATAGAAAAAATTATAGGACAAATTAGAAATTTAAATTTACAAAAACATTGTTAAATAAGTATAAAGATTTACCGATTTGGATTAAATTCCGTTAAAATATAAATTATGCATTTATTTATCATAATATTATTGTATTTAGAGTCATGCTTGTTTTGGAAAATTTACATTGTTAATTTATCATATAAATTTTAGGTATTTTACCTGATTACCTGAAGATGTTCAAATATTGTGGATGAAACGTTGTATACAAAAGAGTATTTGGTTTAATAAATTTTTGTTATATATCGGCTGTATTTCTTTTATATTTATTAACAAAAAATTATAATGTGTCTTATAAAAGAACAGAGGTCAACATACATAAAAAAAGCGGCTACATCGTTTAAAAGATGAAAGGATTTATTCTTTAAGGATTATAAATATTGTATAACTGATTTTTAATTTCCTATTTTTTTAATGTAAGCCGACAGAGTATTTAATCTGTCTCCATAAATATTTTTACAACTCCAATACTGAAACTTTTGATTATTAATTTTGAATGAAGGAGTTTTCGTTGGGTATTTTAGCCATAATAATATACAAAAAGAGAAACATGACTTTATACAACATTTAAGCTTTACAAAGTCGTATTATTATATACTTATTTTATATATATTCTAAATTATCGGCTGATAACTCCTCGATTCATAATTAATAAAAATGTTTAGTATTGGAGTTATGAAATTATTTATGGAGAATAATTAAAAACCTGTGTGACATGGATTTTGCCGGACGAATTAATATGTAAAATTTCGGGGTAGTTTTTTTCCCCAACTCCCGAGACGTTTCGACCGTTCTCATAAGACACCATCTTCGGGATATAACGTGATTAAATTCTAAGCTATTAATAATTGTATAAATTAAATTGTTTAAACCCGAAAATCAGCTCCAATATTTATTTTTTATAGAAATATATTTTACATCCGATTCAGTTATTAAAACTTAATACGGTTTAAGTTTCAAAACAAATTTAATACGAGAAACAATTACACAAGTAAATTAAATTTCGACATAGCTCCAGACGATGCGACACTAATTTCTCTAACATCATTTGAACAGAGAACAATTTTCTGTGTAATTGTTTATCATAATAAATTTGTCTGGAGACTAAGGCCATATTATTAATATTTATTTTTGTTGATTCCTACAGGAGATTTCGACCTCTAGTCTGGTAACAGTCGTTACAGACATCAATGCATATCGGTTACGGCAAATAGCGTCGACTAGGGTAAAGGATCCATGGATCCTGATGAAAAGCAAAGCTTCGAGTAAATGTGGAAACAGTCAGAGATATAACATCGTTTAGGAACTAAAATAATTTAATTTACACGTCTCAGAGATAACATAACATATTAAGTCTTTTTATCTGAATCAAATAGGATTATAGTTAAATATTTAACAGTATAAAATAAATTATTATTATTATTTTCACTCTCTGTGTTAAAATAAAAATTTATTTATGAATATAACTAGCTGCGTGCTCGGTCTGTTTTGAGAGGAGTATGTTCCGGGGTCGCAGACCTTGGGCATACGGTAAGAGTTGACCGCTTTTCCGATTGGAATAGTCGGACAGCTGCCTCCTAAACTGGTCGAGGCACGGAGAAGGGAATGATGTGTCCCCACAGTAAACTCCTCTCCCGCTATCGGAAGGGCGTGGGACAAGCACCCAATGCCCGACCTACCTGATGCAGGTTTTTCTAGGGTTAGTCCTGCATTTCTTTAGGCGAATGCCGGGTAGGATCCTTAAAATATAGCCCGGGGGCCCTAGTTAACCCTTGGCGACCTTCCTCTACCCTTCCGCATCCCCCCTTTCAAATATCTTTCGGATGCTATAGGAATGGAGTTTCCACTATGTGGATTACCCTATAAATAGCCTGTCTACATCCCCCCAAAAATGCCGTCGTAGACCGGGTATTTATTTATTATATTAGTTCGGATATGAATTGATTCGACACTAACCTCTTGGTAAAAATTTAATTTAACCAGTATCAATAGCGTCCGTGAGGAGAACATTTACCTATTTACGTTCCCCTCCCCGACCTAACTCCTCGACATCTAACTTCAAATAAACCAGGATGATGACTGACGGTTTTCGGGAATTCTCCTACTTCATAAAATAAAAGGGTCTAAAAATAACGACGAATTAAAATTGTGAAATATTCTCGCTAAATTAACAAAGTCTAAAAATACTCACGCTACCGTAAATAATTAAGAAAAACAACATTTAAATAAATAGAGACCAAAATAGAGCAAATTCCCTAAACAAATAAAAAATTTACCTGGTAACTTAAGAGGGTCAAAACCACCCCGTGTAACTTTTTGTAAATCGCGTCTATCTCGACGAAGAGGAACATAAATTTTCCTTCACGACCATGGCTAATGGGAGAATTAAACTCAGCAACTCCTATAACCCCGGCATCGACACTAATATCGGTCTTGTTATTCATTACTTTTTATGTAAACCCCTTCCACCCTCCCTTGCCGTTTGAAGTTGAAAAAAAACTTAAAACTTTAGAATGTTACTACCAAATTAAGCGACCCAAATAATATCCGTTTAGGAGAGTTTTAAAATTCCATTCCCTCTCTAGAGGTGGTAGATGTGTCTTAACCCATCAGTGTTTGTTTCTGGATGTAAGTAACTTGTGGATAAAGTTTGATAATAATTCGTCTACGTATTTAAGATTATATATTGAAATTTGTTTCACCCCATTCCACCCCCAGGCCCAGCGGCTGAGCTACATCTTAACCAGTATGGTAAATCTCAGAATTAAACTGAGTGACTTCCATAACCGCAGATTCAAGACCAGTTGTTTACTAATTAGTTTCATGTAACGGCCTTTCACTCACATCCTCCCCCACCCCCAGGGGTTGAACTACAACTTAACTGACGTAGTGAATGTCGGAATTAATCCTTGGATTTGGCACTAACCTCGGTTGTTTCGCGTAATTTTTATGGACCTCCCATCCTTACTAAAAATATCTGGAGAGAAAGTATTAATGACATAGACCCCAAAAGTAATTAATGGACCGGCTTAGTATGTTTTTAAATTTCACTCCCGTTCACCCCATGGGAGTTTCCTAACGCTTCGAAAACCCGTCAGCGAACTTCGCGGGGGTGTGAACTACTGTTTTTAATTTAACTGTAATTTAATTGAGGAATTCTATTCATTACAGGTAAATTTAATAACTATATTACAATGTTGTTGTTTAATTGACTGTAATGTAAACATGGTTGTGACGTAAAATTATTCAATCTGGGTTTTTGCGGGGTTTTGGGGGTTTGCTTTACTGAATTAATTACGACAGAAAAATCATTTATAGAACAAATCTACCTCCTACGTCCTTCATCTGACATTCATCTCTCCTGGATGGGGTTTTTAATCCCTTTAAATTCCTAATAACTGGGTAATTTGTAAATTTACGTAGGGCAATTTTCATTTATTTTTTACCTATTCACTCGACACGACAGTCTTCCTAGTTTATTTTTGTTATTCTTACTTCGCCATCGGGAAGTTGTCCGTAGAGAGTCAACCTAGAGAGTGAGCTGTTTCTTGATAATCGCGAACCGATAATAACAACCCCGCGCAACGTCATCAGTTACGTCACATCAGAGCGAGAATTAGTCTAGTAAAGCGATAAGTAAGGGCCTTTAGATGAGGAGACGCGCCCTCGTAATGGAGGCTAACCACTGGGCCCCACCAGAGAGTCTCTAATAACAGTCGGCGTGAGTGCATACATAATACGGTGAGACTTAATACCTGGTGGCTGGGAACCGGATCCTCTCCTTCTTGTTACGTCGTGCGAAATTAATAACTCTTTAACTAAGAGGTTGTTGCTTCTCGTTTATCCACCATGAATCGTCAGTCCGTGCGGCAGCTGCATCCATAACAAGCGAGCACAAAGTTCACGTTATATTTGTGTTTGTGTTCGCGACCAATCCGGAACTTTAGTTCGTGTGGGCCGCAGTTCAGAGGATGTTCGTGGTGGACGCTCTTGCAAGAACATGGCGCATATACTTTCGACATTAGTCAGTAAATAATACTAAATACGTCCTTTTTAAGAACAAACTTTAAAATAAGGAACAATAAATAATATTTTTTTAAAAAAATCAACACGGCGAATTTTTCTAACGGCGAAAAACTTAAGATTTAATGTAAGGACTGACACGAAAGACCAAAAAAATGAAACATCATACACCTTATTAATATTTGCTAGCTCAACACAAACCTATTGGCAAATATTTCATTTAACCAGGATCAACAACGTCAGTGTTTAAAATATGTACCCATTTACGTTCACCTCCCCGACCTAACCCTTCGGCAGCTAACTTCAATAAATGTAGAAGATGACAGACGGTACCGTGAAAAATACTCGCTAACTTAATGAAGTCTAAAAATAATTCTGGTGCCTTAAAAGAGTAAAACAATAGAACCTTTTACTAAATAGAGACCAAAAATATACCTGGAACCCTAAGTAAATCAACATTCAGGAACTTTAGAGTGTCAAATTACTCCGGGTAGCTTTTTGTCAACCACGTCCGCCTCCACGACGAGGAACATAGTTTCCTTAACCACCATGGTTAATCCGAGAATTAAACTCAACAACTTCTATAACCCCGGAATCAACACCAATCTCGGTCTTTTTTGCATTATTTTTCATTTATAACTTTTCCACCACAATTCCTACGGTAAGTGTGCTTCACTTCCTTGCCTATTGGAATTGAAATTATACACTTAAAACTCCTAATATGACACTTTCAAATAAAAGCGACCCCGAAAACGATTTATTCAACGCCAATATGCGGCTTTTACGAATTTTTTTTTAATTTACCACCCCCCGCCCCTATAGATGGGAAGCGTGTTTTAACCCCTCGGTGTTTGTTCCTGAATCGTAAGTAACATGTGTTCACAGAAATTAGTTAGAATTTGTTCTACGAATTTTTGATTATGCGCACAAATTTGTTTTGCCCCTTCCTCTTAGGGGTTGAACTGCATCTTAACCCTGTAGTAAATGTTAGAATTAAACTCAGAGATTTACATAACCCCAGATTCGACGCCAATATCGGTTGTGTACGCGCAAATTTGTTTCGTCCCCTTCCACCCCCACTCCTAGGGGCTGAACTACAACTTAACTGACATAGTCAATGTCATAATACAACTCATTGATTTTTACAACCCTGGATTTGACATTAATTTGGGTTATTTCACGGTATTTTTATGTAACGCCCCGCCACCCCCTTCGTTAGTGGTGCTGCTTTCCCATATTATTATAAAAACGGCTGTTTTTGCTTCCTTTTACATTTCACCTCCCGTTCACCCCTTGGGAGTTTCCTAACGCTTAGAAATGCCGACGAAAACATTCTCAGCCGTGCGCACAGCTCACCAAATATTCATAGAATGAAATACTTAGGAAAACATATGGGATACACAGACATTTATATATATATATATACATATATTGTAATGCCAATTAATTAGACCATTAATTGTTTGGACATAAAATTTGAATAGTTTGAGAAATTCATTATAGCGGTCTGATCGAACAAATAACAATGAGAGAAGCGAGCTCACTTTGTTTTGTCGAAAAGTCAAAAATGGCGTACGCGCGCTAAAACTCGTGAGAACTAGGAGTCAGTTCGCGGAAAAACATCGTGAGGAGCAGAACAAGTAATATAACTGTTAGTTAGCGGAGAAATATTGTTAGGAGCTGATGGCGTGAAAGACATTATGACGAGCAGAACAAATAATACTAGAGCAGAGACTAGCCGTCGTTAATGTATTATTAAACAAAGTTGTGAATTTAAGACAAAGTAAAAACATAAAGTTAAATTATTTGTTTATTACATAAATGGCGCTTTCACGTGAGGTAAATTCATTATATATATATATATATATATATATATATATATAGAGAGAGAGAGAGAGAGAGAGAGAGAGAGCGATCGATAGATAGATAGATAAATTAAGTTGATTTGTAATATACAACGTTTCAGAAATTAATATTTTACAATAATGTGGTGGTTCTCTGTCGAAACAGCGACTAAATTTGATACAATGTGTTTACAAGATTAAAGTTTAAAATTATATTTATGCTCTCTAATTCTTGTATTTAAAGTTCTATTTGTTTGGTCCGATATAACAAAATTCACAATTAATTTTATAAACACGTCGGTAGTGGATGCCGTATTAATGGAATATTTGTGTACTTTGATGAAACCAGTAAAAGAAAACTTAAAAAATTACAGAAACCTCAAAGTTTTTTTAAATAATTGTCTGATGAAATGATAATATACCACAGAAAGGAAAAAGATTTTTTTTTAGGGCAACAGACTACATGAGGGTGATCCACATTGGGCAACTACCCTTTAATAGCATAGGAAGGGATTTGAAAGGGGGGATGCGGAAGGGTAGAGGAAGGTAGCCAAGGGTTAACTAGGGCCCCCGGGCTATGGTTTAAGGATCCTACTCGGCATTCGCCTAAAGAAATGCAGGAAAAACCGTAGAAAAACCTGCATCAGGTAGGTCGGGCATTGGGTACTTGTCCCACGCCCTTCCGATAGCGGGAGAGGAGTTTGCTGTGGGGACGCAGCATTCCCTTCCCCGTGCCTCGACCAGTTTAGGAGGCAGCTGGTCGACTATTCCAATGGGAATAGCGGACAACTCTTACCGTATGCCCAAGATCTGTCTGAGACCCCGGAACATACACCTCTCAGAACAGGCCGAGGTGCCTCGGATTGTGGAAACCTTAGTTCAAAAACGAAGAGGAAAAGGCATCCCCAAAGATAGCCCCTTCGTATCTCTCCTAAAAGGTTCCCTATGAAAGAAAAAAGAATAAACTCACTGAATATATTATTCCTTGTAATATTTTTCTGGTTGAGAGAGAAATTAATCTTAGCTAATCTAATGTTTATGTATTTATAAATAAATTACGAGTCTTGGTATATGAATTTATGGATATTACGAAGCTTACGATTGCCAGGAAACGAGTATTAAAGCTTCTTATGTCGCACGTAGCACGATAATATTCTATATTTGGCGATGAATGTATCGGAATACATTTCAGAGGTTGGTGAGGATATATCTGGATGACGTATATCACGTGAAAAAGTCTGTAAATAATTACACGAGAACGAAACAGGTCAGTTCGGACATTAATATCGTAATTCATTTGCTAAATTATCAGGGAACCTGATATAAGAAATTTCTGACGTCACTGTGACGTATGCGACCGACCATCGTGTATCATTGATTGCACGTATGTTTAGATTTTGGCAAGATTATTGATATATACGTATATAGATAGATAAATAGACATCATAATGTTTCTCTTGGTGGTAGAATTAGGATAACCGTGTAGTGACTTGTTGCTTCGCTGCGATATTAAATTTTAATGAAATATTGGAGATAGTCGGGTTTTCCATCACATCATATCAAGGAACCATCAACGGTGGAATGTGATTATATTATATATATAAACAAACGCAGCGTTTTTAAAAGTAGATGAGGTATTTCATTTGGATCGTTGAGGTTCGTGAGAATTTACAAAACGTCCGCGAATGCCTCTTCGTCGTGATCGTTTACTGAGGACCACGAGGCATGTGGAAGAAAAAAACAATAATTTTCATGGTCTCAGAAAAATTTAAGAAATTAGAAAATGCAGACTGAAGATTTCAAGAAGCAGACAGGAGAACGCAGACAATTGGATGAAAAAACGAAAACTACGGAATTATTTTTAAGTGAGGTGAAATATGTACCACGCTGATCCAAAGGCCTTCAATCATGGTTGAGGGTAGTGGTAATAAAGAACACGTAACACTGTATAACCTCCATGAAGCAACCAGTAGGACAAGAGACCAGGCCGCTGAGTGTCAGGAAACCCATTTTTGTGATAAATAGAAACTTTCTACAAGAAGAACGTCATTTCCTGTATAACCTGTATGGTATATGCAGGGTGAACTGGAAAATCAAGAATAGGAAAATCTGAGAAAAGAAGGAAATAAAACCGAGAAGAATGAGGGCAAACCGACGATACTAACACAGCAGAGGATAAACTGAAAAAGGAGAAAGAAACAAGAATCGAAGAAAGATAAACCTGTCTTATTGAGCGAGAAGGAGAAGTAATAATTCATCAAGAAGAAAAAACTCAGTAAAAATAACGATATATAGTGAACGAAGAGACTACTCCAACTCAGTTCGTCTTTATGAGATTAGGAACATTCAGAGCTAGACCTTCATGAGTTATAGGTCTCTCGTACGGTACTTCTGAATATTCCTCTTTCCCTGACGAGTTCCTTTGCTGTTTAAAACGTCGGAGTAGGTAGTTATCAAACGATAAACTGTGTCTCAGGTTCTTTTAGTGCAGTTAAAATATTAGAGATAGTAATTTCCTCGCCACCTTCAGTCACTAGGCACTGGGCAGTGGCGCTTGGGTTCTTCTCGTTTTGTGGTTTCGTAGGTGGATGGTGCGTGAAGTTGGTTGGCACACTGCTGAAGGTGTCAGTCTGTCGTCGACCTTGCCATTTCGGACCAGCGGGGTCCCTGTCAGACCAGCGTCCTTGGGGCGTGGTGGCTTTTATTAGCAACCAAAACACACCCACGCGTCAGATCCGGGCCAGCTGATGTCCAGCTACCAAGCGGATCACCGTGGATTAGTGACGACCTTTTTCGACTACCTCCATGGTCTGTGTAGACCAGGGCGTGGTACGTTGGCTGGAGTCCCCAGATTGTATTAGTTGTTTAACTTAATTTCACTATGCCAATCAGTGCTTATAATAATATTACCTCAGCATTGTCAACGTTGTTTACCAGCCACTTCCACGTGGTGGCTCACACGTCCTTGCTGTGTGTGTGAAGCCAATCCTAACCTGAGGCTGTCTGGCCTAACTTTCCTGCTTTCCCATTACCTACCGAGCGACGTCTTTGAGAAGTTGCTTTGATAATGACGACGAGAACGGCGGCGGTCGCGTCTCAAGGTCGCGCGCTTGTCCGGTCAACGTGATGGTGGAGCCTCTTTGGGGGGGCGGGCAACCAAATATTGTCCTACACACTCAACTAAAGGCCATCAGGGATAAAAGGGTCCCTAGCCTCCGTACAGAAGTCAATCGCCGCCGCCAGGAGAAGAACTGGAGGAACAAAACATATTGGTTAACCAGAAGAAAACCTTCAAGGGTAACAGAAAAAGGACGCTGTCTCTCGATACAGAATTTAAACCTGGATGTAGTCATGTTGGTGATGAAGGTGTCAAGGAAATGACGTAAGAGTTTACACAGAATAACACGGAGCGGATGTTATAAGTGGCACAGAAAATAATGATGGAGTCATTATTCGAATTTATTCGGCTTTCAAATGAAACGATGAAAGACTGAAATTATTTGTGGATCAACGGGTGTTAATTGGAACCTCGGTCAGGCATTGTGTGTAATTGGACCCCAGACCGTAATAAAAGGAAACAAAGCATTTCCAAAGATGACCAACGAAGAGAAAAACATCATTCAAACCCACCGAGTATTCCTGGTTTACGTAGTAACGAGTCGAGACTGGAATTGATCTGATATGAATTGCTAATCAGTCCCGAACCTGCAGGTCCAATTAAGAAGCCAACCAATCAACCGCCACAACTTGTCCAACGTTGAGCTCACTGGAAGCCGTCCTCTTGCGCTACATCCAACCTCTTCATTTTCCATTCCAAATGCAGGAAACAGGTAAATGTCATCCCTCTTAATAAATCCACGGTCCCAACCCTCTGAAGTTAGAATTACGCAACCATCTACGACGTTACATTGTCGTGGTGCTGCGTCCAGTTCACAGATTAACGTAACTAGCTATCAAAAATCGGAACCACATGCGTGGCCAATACATTCCAGTCGAATTGCAGTAAAAATATCTGGACGGTGGACCAAATGAATATTATTTCGAAGAATAAAATTTTGAAAGAACGAAACAAAAATTGGAAGGGAATCCTTTCTTTTTCACAACCTATTTTTAAAAAGCAAGAAGATTTAAATGAATAAAATTATTTTCCAAACCAAAGTAGAAGAAAACCTTCAACGGAAACAAAATCGGAAGCAATCATTCAATTTAAAAATATTTAGAGGAAGAAAACCGTCAAAGAAAAATAATTTGGAAATAATCTTTCATTATCTAAATTAATTTAGGAGAACAAAAATTTCAAATAACAAAAAAAGTGCAAGGGAACCTTAATTTTCCAAGAATATTTAAACAAAGAAAAGAATTTTCAAAGAATAAAAACTGCAAAGAAATCCTTCAGGGAAAAATTAATTAGAAGGACACCCTTCATTTTCCAAAGATATTTATGAGGAGTAGTAAAAGATTGGAGAGATATCCTTCACTATCAAAAGTTATTTGGGAGAAGAAAATCTTCCAAATACTAAACGTCACGGAAAGTAATCCGAAAATGTAGCATGTTTTCAATGAATAAAAATTTGGGAGTCATCCCTTACTGACAAAGGGAAACAGAATAATTAATTTACAAATAAATTAGAACAATAAAAGCTTCAAGGAATACAAAATTGTAAAGGAATCTTTCATTTTCCAAAGAGACAGAGACTCAAAGTTAATACGAATCACCGCTTTCGTTTACAATTTTGATCCGTGAAACCTATTGTTCCTAAGAATGTTTCGAAAATCGACTGACTCATTAAAAAATTTTAATTCCATGAAACTTTCCAATCTCAAAAATATCCTTGTATTTCGAATTTTTATTCATTGCAGGTTTTCTTAAATTTTCCTAAATACCTTTAAAATTATGGACTTTTATTCCATTTTGAAGAATTCAAGTCCAAATTATTCTGAAAGTTTCTATTTTCCTAATTATCTTTGGAAGATAATAGAAATCATTACAATTTTTATTAAATAAAACTTTGCTTTTCTAAAGATCTTTGGAAAAAGACTGATTGCATTCCAATATTTTCCACGAATCAATACTTATTACATGGATGTTTGTGAAATGAAACATTCCATTGTTTATCCTTGAAGCAGTTCTACTCCGAAATATCTTTGGAAAATGAAGGATTCCATATCAATTTTTATTCGTTGATAATTTGTTCTTTCTATAGATTATATGGAAAATGAACGAGTACAGTCCAGTATTAATTCTTTAAAGCCTTTATTCTTCCAAGGATTTTTGGTAAATAAAGGATTGGTATTCCTAGGAACGTTTCTCTCCTGATAATGTTTGAAAAATGAACTTTATAATTTTTAATCCTTGAAGCCTTTCTTCTAAGGATCTTTGGAAAAATGACAAGATTCCATTACAAAATTTATTATTTAAAGCTTTCCTCTTTATAAATAATATAGGAGAATAAAGGATTCCTTGACATTTTTCTTCTCCTAAATATATTTGCTATTTGATTGATTCTGTCACTGTTAATCCGTTTAAACTTCGCTTCTTCTAAGGGTATTTTGAAAGTAATCGACTCCAATACTAATTCATTGGAGCCTCGTTTCTTTCAAGTATTTTTAGATTCCATGCCAAATCGTATTCCTTCAAACGTAGTTTCTCATAAGATTGTTTGAGAAATGACCAATTCAATTAGAATCTTTCTTCCTTGAAGCCTTTCTTATCCTTTTGAAAATGTTATATTTTATTCCATTCTCTATAACTTGAGGCTTCCAAATAATATTATGTAAAGTTACGTATCTATTTAGCCATTAAAGTCTGACCTACCCAAAAAAGATACGTCCAGATCCGGACTCTAAACTCGTTGTGAAGAAAAGTGAAGTCGTAACCGAAAGATCCGCATTTTTTTTTATATAACATGGCTCATAAGTTACGAATCGGTAATAATAATGGGAGTAGAGGAATAAAACTCCTACTTGTTATCACAACCTCTCCGTAAAACAGCTCCAGTTCTTGTTTTACAACGCGTAACCGACCAGAACGAATGGCCGCAGAAACCATTTTTAAAAGTGGTTAAATGGAGTTGAGTTGCGACGAAGAGTCCTTGAGGAACCTAACCGTAACATGCCAAAAAATAAATAAATAAAATAAGTCACGCAATCGTCGAAAAAAAAATTAATTGCACTCCATTTACAGAACTCGCCATACCACGAATATTATTACGTATAATTTTAAAATCGTAAATAATTTCAGGGCGTATAACTTAGTCCGCAATGTGTAATTAAAAAAAAAGGAGGACAGAACAACACAGAAACATGTTTAATTGATAATTGGAAAAGCAAGGGGAATACAACTGTCACCTGCTTCTCGCTTCTCAATTAATCTTTCCCGCCATTTTTTTTTGCTGGATTCCCGTAATGAACACGGTTTGACAGTTGCACTCATACTCAAGGTAAGAGAACGCGGGAATAAAAAAAACCAGAAGCGACAAGAAGAAAAACAGTACAAAAGCAGTTGGTAAGAAAAAGAATAAAAATATTCCACGCAATCGAAAAACTCACAATCAAATGTTTCACCCTCACTATATGTATTTATGTATAAATATAAAGCAAGAAGCTTTAAAAACTGCTATTCGGGAAGTCCCGCATTACCCCTCGCAACTAGGCAGACCTCCTTACACGTTATCCCCACATTCTCCAAAGATATTGATGTTAATGGCCAATTATAGCAAAGTTGTTAGACAAACACGACGTTTCGTTGCATTGGGGCCTATTATGTGGTTAATAAAAATAATTTAATATATTATGTGCAATTACAGCTTTAAAATTCTTCAATAAGTATCTCAATATTATAAATAAATAAATCGCCTTTAGTCAGAAAAAAAATTAAGTTTATTGCAAATATATGAGGTACCAGGAGAGTACGAGACGTTGTATATTTAATTATTTGTTTCAATTAAGTTAATATTTTTTTCTGTGCAGAAAAGTTATTTATTTATATTATTATAAAGTCAGATATTTTTTCATCATTCATAATTCCAAAAAATTAAATTTAATGTAAAAAAAAGGTCTCCAAATAAATTACTACCTGCAGAGGTCGTAACGTAAGGACAAAACGTCGTCTACGTCCGTGAAATATATGTTTCTCGCACTTTTTATTCAGACTCATTTCGCCTTCAACCTTTAAATTATTTAATAAATAAATGAAATGGCCTCTCCAATACGGTGAGAATCATGTTCAATACTTAATTGGATCATAAATTAAAATTTAAAAAAATCCCACGACCACTAAGACGACGTTTCGTCCACCGTTTTTGTACTTCGTCAGCTGTACAACAGTATGCATAGTTTCTTTGGATATAAAACTATTTTAATACGTCGTCAACACTTGTTGGAACTGTTTTATTTGAATTTTAGATGAATAATACAGCAAATACACGGTGCACCTGAAAAAGTCCTAAATTAAGGACGAAACGTCGTGTACTCTTTAATTTCTCTAATTTTATTAATTATTATTTATCATTAGTTTATTTTATTCTTATTTATTATTTATTTTGCTTTTATTATTTTCTTGGGAAGTATGTCCGACGTATTATTTATAATATATATATACCAAAAAACAAAATTCTTCGTAATAAGAAAGATACCCAAATACAGACAAAATAAGTGATAATATAAATAGCAAAAATGTTTCTGGGATTCTTTTCCCTTTCTTCAGGTGCTAAGAAGAGCCTAGAGCGCAAATTTATCATTTCTAATTCTCCGTAATATTGTGCTTAATTGGTGGAAAGTATTTACCACTAAATTAAACGATTTGTGGTCAATTAAGTCAGGAAAGCACTTATTACATGAATTGATTAGATTTGATGTTGAATAAATTCGTTCACAATTAAAACATAATTAATTAAAGAAAAACCACAGAAAGACGTTTCTTCGCCTACGTTTATGGGTCTTTTCAAGTGTACTATATTATTAGCTATATTAAATCAATTAATTTATTATGAAAAAAAAAACATAATTTAATTGGCTATAGGACGTTAAAGTAATTTATAAATTGTCTAATAACGTTGTAATTTTATGTAATTATCAATGTTTAAGAAAAGAACAATTCTATTTTGAGTGGATCTTCTTTATTCGACTCTCCTGTTTAGCGGAGACGTCGAAAGAAAACTCCCTCGAAGAGAAAATATTAAGGAACCTAATTATGTGGCATAATTCAAAGGTAAAAAATGAGAACCAAAACGTCGAGGATGGAAAAATATTAACACAGGACCTCCACTTGGTACGTGAACGCTCTTACCATCTCAGCTATCCTAGTCGACTGCGCGTCAGATACGAGACTTATCCACATCTCATCTACAATTTACTGAATCACATTCATCGCACGGCCTAATCGATTCCTTATCTTTTTATTCAGTTTCACCGTTACAAGAGTTGCTATATTGTGAAAAAATTGATCTTTGTATTCACTAGTAATTTTAGATGTTGATCCCACGGGTTCCAATTATGCAACTGACTGAACAATGCCGCCAGCGACTTTGTTTATACGACCAATTGTTGACAGGAGCGTAGTGGAGCAAAGAGAATTGTATAGCAGGAAGCGTATCTTCTGTTCTTTAATCAGATTGTTTGATCATTGATTATTTTTAATTATTCGTTTTAACGATTTATTAAGTGTCCAGAAAGGAAAATAATCCTCGTAATTGAGAACTATATATTTAACGTAGTAAGCAACTGCAGTGAAGAAGGCGGTTATTTAAAGAAAAATAGACGGCCTTTTCCACTTTAGATAAGCAAATGTACGTCAAGTAAATAATATGGAAGGGACCATGAAAATACTTCAGAGGATATATATTTTTGTTAAGAAAAGGAAGCACGTATAGTTGTGAAGGTCGTTTCTAACCCCACCCTAGGGAGACATCGTCAGCGCCGACTGCAGCTGCTGCTGGTGTTGTTACCTGGTGGTTGCGGCTCGTCTGCTGGCGGAGCACTCACTGATGCTCCGCGGCGAGCTGCTGACCACACCCAGGCAGCGGCGGCGGGGGTAGTTGGCTCTGACGTCACGGACGCACGAGCGTGTCTGCTGGAGGTGGGAATCCTCCTCGCCCGCTCCTGGACTCACAGCACGCGACGCAACGGTCATCAATATCAAGTACCCTTCTATTACACTTCTCCATCTGGGATCCGGTCACTTGCCCGACAAGACATTATCCCAATTGGCCTGACAGGCCAATATCCCGACGGGACATTTTCCCGAAAGGTGCGTTTAAATAAATATTATATAAGGCTAAATCCACTGATTACTCATAGATGGCTTACCATTGTGAACAAAAAGTAAGGTGAATTTATTTATAAAATATAAATTCTTTATTTATTCTTCCAAATCCATTTCATCCCCTTCAAAGTAATCCCCGTCCGATAAAACGCACTTTTTCCAACGCTTTTTCCAGTCCTCGAAACAGTCGGAATAGTCTTTTTCCGGTATAGCCTTCAAGACCTTCTTCGGTTCGGTTTTTATCTCCTCAATCGTGTCAAAACGGCGTCCCCGCATTGGACTTTTGAGTTTGCTGAATAGCCAGAAGTCGCACGGAGCCAAATCAGACGAAGTAACCAAGAGTTGTTCGCCCATAATTCACGCAAACGACGCATAACGCTAAAATAATATCCTGTGTTGACAGTTTGGCCCGGCGGAAGGAATTCATAGTGCACCACACCACGATAATCAAAGAAAACTGTCAACATCACCTTGATTTTCGATCGACTTTTCCATGGTCTTTTCGGTCTTGCTTCACCTTTTACACGATATTCGCTGTATTGGTCGGTGGTTTCAGGGTCGTATGCGTAAATCCAAGTCTCGTCTCCAATAATGATGCATTTCAAGTGGTCCTGATAGTCAGACAGCAAAGTTTCACACACATCCACGCGACGCTTTTTTCCCAAAAAATTTAGCGATTTTGGCACCAATCGAGACATGACGCGTTTGAGACACAAAACATTCTTCAAAATGGTTTGGGCTGCGCCAAATGATATTCCAACACTGTCAGCGAGATCTCTAATTGTCCATCGACGATTTTCAAGCACCAAATCTTTGAATTTTTGGACGTGATCCTCGTCGGTAGACGTTGATGGTCGTCCAGAGCGCGGTTCGTCTTCAACGCGTTCTCGGTTCTCTCACAACTCGTTGTACCACTTATAAACGTTTTTTTGTGCCATAGTTTGATCACCAAAGACCTTCCGCAACATTTTCAACGTGTCCGCACAAGAATATTCGTTCCGAAAACAAAATTTGATGCAAGTTCTTTGCTCAACAAACTCACCCATTGCAAAAATCGAAAAATTCACTTTTGGTTGTTTACAAAAATACGTGTAACTCGGAGATAATTAAACCTTTTATCAAACAGACGGTTGGAAAATATTATTGACAGTCCTACCAACCTAGGAAAAAAAATTACCCGCCTTCCTAATACCCGGAAGTTTTAAATGGCAATTTCACCTTACTTTTTGATCACAGTGGTAGTGATCATCTTGAGCTACTATGGATATTACATATGTTTTTATGACATTTCGCAACAATACTCAGCACACATCATCAGCAATTTCATACAACCAGGTGAATTTTTCCATTGGCAATCATGTCTAGAGCAAATACGGAAAGATCTGCTTTTCTGCTTCAATTTGAAGAAATCGGCCGCTGAATGGCATCAAATGCATTTGGAGTCCTATGGCGACAGTGATTTATCGGAAACAACGTCCAGAGATTGGTTTCGTCTGCTCTAAGACGGCAATGTCGGCCCAGGAAGGTTGGGGACCATCAAATTGCAGGCTATGTAGGACGGGGACGTTACTCAGTGATATTTGATGTTCCTCAAACAGCCATTTACATGCGCCTACGTGCCATAAGAAAGGTTCAAAGTATCTGAAAATGGCTTCCGCGTGAATTGAACGATAGTCAGATGGGGCGGAATCTTGCTCGCCAGGTAAAAACGAAAGTCGTTCCTACGTCTTGTGACTGGCGATGAAAAGTGGATATATTTTGGGAATTATAAACGCAAGAAACCGTGGGTTGATCCCGACCAACCATCAACATAGTTCGCAAGACCAGATGCTGTGCGTTCGGTGAGATCAGCAGGATATCGTCTACCATGACCCGGTGAAACTGTCAATGTCCAACGCTACCACCAACAATTGATCAAATTGCACCGTGCTCTGCGTGAAAAAAGGACGGGTTATCAGCAAAGATATGACAAGCTGATTTTCCTCAACGACAACGCACCGTCGGCATCAGCAATGGTCCGAAACCACTTGAAGGCACTCAACTGGGATGTGCAACCCCATGGTAGACCTAGCCCCTTCCGACTACCACTTCTTATCGTCGAAGGGCCACGCCCTCGCTGAGCAGCACTTCGATTTTTACGAAGACGTCCGAAAATGGCTTGATGAGTTGTTTGCCTCGAAATATAAAGGAATTGTTTTTTTGGCGTGGTACCCAAAAATTTCCCGAGGGCTGGCACTTTTAATAATTTTTTATTTACATTCCATGAAACAAAAATTGTTTCTGTCTAAAAAACAGCGCTTTTAAGATTATACACCTGGTACACAAGACTTAATATGCTAGTTATCTTAATATACATGTAAATTAAGTCATTAATTAACGCGCGGAACAATTTTAACGAAACTTGGTGCACGTGTCACTCACGATTTAGGACTTAACACTGTGGAGGTAAAACAACTACAGGTTGAGATTTAAAGGGGTGGCATTTTAAAAATATGCAAATGTGGCCTGTATTGACGCTTAATAAATAGTTTACGGGGACGCTCAAATTCAGAGAGTCACTCTCTATATTTCTAGCGCCTAATTGCAACGCATAACGACTCTGGAAACACCATCGGGGTTCTCTCTCTGCTTTTGAATCACGGTTACAAAATGTCGAGATACCGAGGGTCAGTTTTCCAGAGGTAAACGCTTCGTTGGACATACCAGCTTAAGATTTTTCCGCTGGGGGTGAAGGCATAGAGAAGTTATGCTGCGTCTGCACTGCAGTCATCGGGATGGGCGTGGGACAAGTACCAAGAGCAGGTTTTTTATGGTTTGCCCTTCATCACTTTTAGATCGCAATTAAGACCCTTGAAACTGTACCCCGAGGTTTAACCCCCGTTTGCTACCTTACTGTCCCTTTCCTATGCTATTAATGCGGAGTTGCCACCACGATGATTAACCTAACTTATCCTGTCACTCTGAAAATGATGATTTCACTCTTTCTTTTGCGGGTGACGACGATCTTTCACCATGAAGAAGAGTGACGACAACGGCGAAAGATAAATCTCAGTATCTAAGTCGTTGCCAGTTGAAGAGAATCTACGACACTCCTCTCCAGAGATAATCCAACTAGAATCACATTCGCTGCCTGGTCCCCGAAGAGAAACGACGCGAGAAATGCCACCAAGAGATAAGCCGCCGCATTTCTTAAAAACCAGTTCTGCCAACATTATTTCCGAATTGAATTAATTGGACTGCGGCGTTACCATATCAATTAAAATATTTGAAAGCGAACAAGGTCTGTCTCTTTATAAGATTGTAAAATAATGAAATATGGCCAGAATAAGACACTTTTATATTTATTCACGGATTAATTAAATATGTTAAATAAATTGCAGTCTGCAGTCAAAATTTTAAGTAAAACACAAAATCGTTTCTTCTCAAAATATTTTGTAATAAAAGCACGTCCGAATATCTTCAAGGAAAGATGGACGAATATCGTATCATGTATATTTTAGACGTTTCACGGCAATATTTGATTCTTTTGTTGATCTTGTATATTCCATAAATCTTAAAATAGATCTTTTGTGGTCTCCTGAGATCGATAGACGAAGAAACTGTAACATCAACGTAAGAAAATGGCGTACGTCTGAGTGTAATTAATGAGGAATTTTACGTTCTTCTGATGCGTGCCACAGACTCAACCAGCACTAGTAGTTATTTAATCTTTGGCCGTGAAAACGGCGAAGTTAAATGAGTTTATAATGGCGTTGCCCGCGAGCAGACGGAACTCACCTTCTCTCGTCTGGAAAGAAAGATGTAAAATGGATAATCTATTAGCGACGTGAGTCATCTCGCCTAGAAAGCTTGACTTTTTCAAGGTCCACTGTCCTTCAACTTGTCCGGATGTATGGCTGTATAATATACCAACGCCTGATAGTTATATATTCCTCGCAGCGTCAACCTGCCGCGGCCCACGAGGAATGCAACCAAGGAGAAAAAGAAGGAATTGGCACGGTTAAGCGCCAAAGATAATACTTCGCGTTCCTTCTCATTCAGACCGCTCAAATCGACTGACTTCAACCCCGTGGCAGGTTGATTCCTCCCACCACACTTCAACCAGGAGATTAAGATCACACACCATTTATTTTTCCAGTCGCTAACGTTTCTGCGATGATCAAAAATGAGGTTATTCTTCCAAGAAATGGAGGGACCGTGAATTTTTTTACTGTATTGATGACGTCACGAGATGTAAACCACTGCCGTAGAATCTGCACAACTTTATCGTTCACCGGACTGTGCGGCCGGCCGTCACGAGGTGTAGTCAGCACTGTCTTGTGGGCTTAGGATCACGACATGCTCATTGCTATCCACCGGCGTGGCGACACCAACTCTCAATTTATATAAGACAAACACGTTCTCTGTCTCTATTTCCTGTACAAATTAATTATCTTAACAATATCACATGATCCTTAATATATATATATATTGTAATACCCAGTTAAGGACATAAATTTTGTTCATATCTCATAAGATTTGTTTACCAAGCCAGACTGCGGATTCTTGAGTGGCTTGTATAAAAAAATAATAAAATGATGATTGACAGCGGAAAAGCTCACAAAAGGGAGGACTATAATTGGACGTTTTTGCGGGTCTTCGAGCTAATGTTTTTGGCAGACGTCGGGACGAGACCCTAAAGGAATAATGACAAAAGTTTTTGTGGACATCCAATTATATGATAAGGAAATGTTTATTTAACAATATTGAGTAGCTCTCTGAGCGTGGGAAAGCCAGATGAGGTCCGAACGTGGGAACTCAAACACTGTGGGGGAAAAAAGGGAGGAATATTCTGGAGATGGGGAAGCGGATAGAAAAGTTGGACTGTAGATCTGAAAGTAGGAGAACGTGGAGGCTGGAGCAGTGGAAAACAGAAAATAGATGCTGAAGTATAACTAAATGTTGGTTTACTGACTTTGTGGAAGCATTTAATCAATGCTCGTCTGAGAGAAAGGAAGAAAGCTTGGAGATAAACATTATTGGGCATTTCGAAATATTTCAAACAAACTGAACATTTGGCGCTGATGATAAAATATTCGGTCAAATTGAGTGGTGGCCGTGATTACTAAAAAACCATTTTAGTCCACGCAAGCAGTCAGGAGTCTGGATATCAAAAGGATAAAGTGAACGTGTCTGTGAAGCGTGTGTGTGAAAGTATGGGCGCAGATGGGCATTGTACAGAGAAGTGCGTTCCTGAAAACCCAAATAAAATTGTAAGTAGACATTTAGTGATAAATTTTGCAATTTGTTAAGTAAGGGTAATGAGTCGAGTTTCGTTTTCATTTTATTTTAACTGCATTGTTTAAATTGTAAATTTTAGTGTTCCGTTTCCTTATCAACCCAGTGAAGACCCTGGGATATAGAGTTTGATTTATAAAATGTAACTGGATTATTAGTGTAATTTAGTTGTTGATGTAAAAGAATAAAAAATATACAGAGATTTCTTGAGTTGTATTCTGGATTAATAAAATTGTTTTGTTTATAAAATTTAATAACTTGTTTAATTTAAATTCCTATAATCATAATTTATCTATAATTTGGGTATTCAACGGGAGCAAATTAATTAATTTTTCAAGTTGTTAATAAAAAACAAATTTTGGGTAATAACTTGAAACAAAAAATTTAAAGATTTGTTGATTATTATATTTTGGAGCGACAAAGTTAATTTAAATTTAATTACCAAGAGATGATATTACAATATATATTGTAGTAATTAGTAATTAATCCATTGTTATAATTGCAAAGTAAAGAACTCATTATTAGACTATATAAAGCAGACACCGCGACACAGGGCGGCGAGTCAATAGAACCATTGTTGAGACGTACGCAGTCAAAAATTCTACGAGACGAACACACAGTCAGCAAGGAGAGGCGAAACGAACAGGTTGCCAGTTAAAGTTGAACAAAAAGTTTTTCAGTCTGTAATTCATCGAATATGGTTACAGGAAAGTTTCTCAATAAGTAAAGCCACAAACAGTAACCTAATAATCACGCCACGATAAAAATCTATAAGTACCGTGACCGTCATCAATTCCACAGAGAGATAATTTGTAACAATCCATCTAACCATTAATCCGGAAGGAGTTGCAGTTTCCAGAAGAGAGACCCAAAAGTTTCGACAAGTGTTTTGTAACCAATTTAAATTCAGTGATATCCCCAAAAACGTGTGCACAGAAAACCCCAAAATCGAGACCTGGTCGGCCGTAAGTAAAAGAACTCTAAATTTATTTGTAAACCATTTCTTTAAGATACGTCAGATCGTTCTTCAATTATTTTCTTTTCTTCAATTATTTCTTTTCTTTAATTGTTTTGTTAGATAATTTAAATTCAAGTCACCCATTTATCAAACCCAGTAAAGACCTTGAGATTCTAAATATTATTGTAATTTTTATATGTGATATAACTTCATTAATAAAATTTGTTTAATTGTTCACCTTTAATAATCTTTTTATTTAGACGCAATTTTTAATCAGTTTATTACAATATATATATATATATATATATATATATATATATATATATATTGTAATAAACAACTGGATTTAATTAATTTTCCCCACGTTGGTGAAGCCATTTTATGTAATGATCAAGTGGATGACGATTAATTTGCCCCACGTTGAAGGCGTCATTTATGTAATAAATTCTACGTGGGCTTTAATTAAATTTTAGGAATAATTAACAACGGTGACTGAGCTTAAAAGGAATTTATTATTGTTAATAAATTTTACAATTTACAAAACCTATTTTACATGCCGATTTTCATCCATTTAAAACAAATACTTTAATTTTCATTGATTAATTCGCGGCATTTTTGAACATACAATTCTTATATCATTACAATTAGATCCGTCGAATCTCTTATCCCAGGGTCACTACTGGGTTTGATAATTAGAACAAAATCAATGTATAGACTGACAATTAACAATTCAAAATAAAAAAAATTAACCTAAAACAATACGAAAATAAGTGGAAAGAAAACTGAACGAAATGAAAACTGAACGAAATCTGACTCTACCATTTTAATTATCGTTTACAAATTTATTTCAAAGTTTTCGTTATTCACGGACCGTCTGCCTGGTACCAGATCTCTCTCTTGTACCTTGATAACTAACACACTAAAAAGCCATTTTTTTACACTGACTCAATTTCATTGCAATTTTAATACACACGCTTGAATTTCTCGTCCTCAGCTATCTGGAACCTCGGATGAGCCTCCCCTTTCTGATCAGTTAGCGGACACCGGATTTCTCAATGCCAAAATTGTTCCATCAGCGTGAAGCAATCTTTTGCTTCCTCGTTTGCAAATTGTTACGAAAATCTCTCCGTACAACTATTTCCTTGCTTCCATAGAGGAACTCGCGATTTGCAATTAATATTTGCAGACTTTACTGTTTGATACTGTATTATATCTTTCGTACTCAGATTTTAGCCTCCTTCTCATATCATTGCCGATTCCAGACTGGCTCTCCCAAAGAGAGCTCTGGCGGAGGCTACCTTTGGGGATGCCTTCTCGTCTCTCCGGTTTTTTGAACTAATATTTCACATGCCGAGGTACCTCGGCCTGTTTTGAGAGGTGTATGTTCCGGGGTCACAGACCTTGGACGTACGGTAAGAGTCGTCCACTATTCCCATTGGAATGGTTGGCCATAAACTGGCCGAAGCACGGAGAAGAGAATGCTGCGTCTCCACAGCAAACCCCTCTCCCGTCATCCATGGGAAGGGGACAAGTACCAAGTGCCCGACCTACCTGATGCAGGTTTTCTTGAGTTTGTCCTGCATCAATTTTACGCGAATTCCGTGTAGGATCCTTAATCTACAGCCCAGAGACCCTAGTTAACCCTTGGCTACCTTCCTCTACCCTTCTGCATCCCCCTTCAAGTCCATTCCTATGTTATTAAATGGGAGTTGCCACCCCGTATTTTCGGCGTCTCTCCCAACGTGCCGTGTCTATATCTCTCCTCATGTCGGTAACTTCTCTGTACCTTATTCTTTGACTCTGCCAGTGGCTCTCTTTTTAGTTGCGTTCTCTCTCTATTTATCTGTCTCTCCGAATGTCTCTTCCTGTGTTTGTCTATCCTTGTTACCCTATGTCTACTATGTCTCTATCCCTCTATTTCTGTCTCTCTGTGTCTTGAAGAGGACTTGAACGCCTCGCTGCTCTGTTGAGGCCGACCGCCGCTCAGACACCTTGATTACCGGGTGGCGGATTAACACACACACACACAGATCACGCTCTAATTGTTTCGCCTCGCCTGTCGGACTCGCTTAATTTGAATTTTATTGGACGATCCGAGGCGGATCTTAAAAAGGAACCAACTCGTGTTCGTCCACTGCTGATAATAAACACTTTTAACGACGCTAATTTCGAAGGATCATTAAGTGAAAGGAGAGCTTGTAATTCCTGTTATGTCACAACTCAGGCTATCACTTACAAAGGCAAAACTATACATAAAATAATACGTAAGCATAATTTGTCACAAATATATTAAGACTAGTTGAAGGTTATCCACTGATGATTTTAGTTCATTTTGAAAATTAACATTTTTTAAAAAAAATACCTTATAATTTTAAATTATATGTATGTGGGATCATTTTTAAAATGTAAATGGTCCAATTTTTTTCTTTGAACAGATGAATATTTGTATGGGAAGAGAATAAAATACCAGAGGAGTGGAAGAAGAAACTAATGATACCTCTGCACAAGAAAGGGAGATGCTATGATTGTGTTTTGATTTAAAATAATGTATTCTTGATATTCTTGAAATTTGAATATTTATCTATTGTGTTTAACAAAATTGAGTTACAACAATATAAACTCTGTGAAGAGAATGTATTGGCACTGTTTACTCTCGTTTCGGCCATGGATATTGCTGGACAAGATCTAAATGTTTCTTTTTAAATTGTTTTATTTAAAATTACAACATATATTGAATTGTTTATTTACTAATGTGTAAATAAACATATTATACATAATTATTTGTCAATGATTCAACCTTTCGTTGTGTTTTCATTACATTTCTCAAATAACATTATTTGATATATCTGAAGATATCCTTAAAGAAATGTACGAGAAGTTTTGTAATTTAGTTCATTGTAAACTTAAATGTTTATAAATAAATATTCTGACTGTTAGCTAATTTTCACTAATTATATTTAATACAGAAAATATAGTTCCAATTTATAATTGTAATTTAATTTTCCCCTCCAACTGCACCTTAATTCAGATTAAAAACCGTAAGACAAAGATAATACTCTCTTACAGACCACCATAGAAAGATAATAACACAGATAGTAAAAACTTTTTGAAAAAAAACCACAAATATAAATATTATTAATTACGACATTCAATTTTACTCAAAACTAATTAATCGTTATGTATGTCCACTACAAATCAAAGTTTCGGTCAACTCGTACAGCAAGCAATTTTGATATACAAAAATACTTCCTAAAATTATGAAAACCAAATTCTCATTATAAATTTTCGATATAGCCTATATGGAAAAATAGTCACACTCGTCAACGATTACTTTTAAGAATATACAAAAGTGCGTGAATTTACGTAGCGTTTAAAATTATTTAAGGCTTCAAGACTACGGGCGTTTAGTATAATAAATATTGTATTTTGAGTGGACGATGTAATATTTAACTGCAAACTCTTCAGATTCGTAATTAAAACACCGGGAAATATTTAGTACTGACGGTATAAATTATAATAACATTTAAAGTGTTACAACAGTAACATCAGACTTTTAAATTAATAATTACATTACATGAATTAAATTCTATATTTTAACCGTGGAAAATTTTATTTATAAATGTTTATGGAATATTAAAAAATGGGGAACCAAAACGCCGAAAGCTTTTGTTTTCAAGATTAAAATAAATAAATTAAAGATATTCACTTGACTACTAAAAACAAAAACATTGGGAACGAAAACGCCAACAGCTTTTGTTTCCATGATTAAAATAAATAATTGGAAGATATTCACTTGACTGATAAATACACGGGAGTAACTAGAAAAATAACGGGCAATTTTTGGAAACGCGCCTAATTAATGTGAACTGAAGATGGCTGGGGAGGAACAAAAAAATCCAAGTCATTACGACACCAAAAATAATAAAATAATGATAAAAACCTTAAAACGTATATATACATATATATATATATATATATATATATATATATATATATATATTGTGGTATTTAAAAACATGTAATTATGTAATAAACAAAATATAAGAATTGTGTACAAGAATATGGAGCCTATAATGCTTGCTTGCTAAAGTTGCATTGTCGAGAAGGCATGGCCAGACGCGCGGAAAGAGAGTGTGTGTTGGGAGTCGGCGGAGAGAGAGCAGAGTATTTTCTGGAAAGCAGCAGAGTGTTTTTGTCAGAACTTGTAATTGAGAATTGCTAAGACCGGGGAAGCGAACCTGATTAGAAGTTTCTGTGACTATATTTAAGCAAGTGTATAGAGGCAGCAGACACATAATATATTAAAGTCCCCGATTTATGAATTACGAGTCGACAATCTCAAGTATTTGTCCATTGGCATATTTATGCAAGCATCAAAGATTTGAAACAACTTTATCAACTATAAAAAGAATAAAAGGTTGTCTTAAAATTACAAACACATTAAATTGAGTGAAACATGGCCTGTCTGTGAAGTGTTTAACAATAATCGAGTGAGATAGAGCCCCAGATGAACAGCTAATGGTAATGTAAACTTAAAAGAAAATTTATCAATTGTAAACCTAAGGTAAATAATAATTATTGTCATATTTCATATTTCAATAATTGTTTGAGTTAAGAATTTTTCAAATTGTAAGTTTTTAATTTTCTTGTCGTAACAATTATTTATTGGAGGACCGATAGTCGGCCCTGAAATTAAGCCGTGGCACTTTACCAACTTTTAACTAAATTTTCAATTGTGATAAGAATTTGTGTTTAATAAATTAACTTTGTTTTATATTTTAAATTCTGATTTTTCATTAAAATTTCAACTTTTAATTTGTACTTTTAAAATCTAATTAAATTGTATTATTTCAAATGTGCTCCAATGTGTGCGTATTTAAATTGAATAATTAATCATTAATTGTGTTTACTACAATATATATATATATATATATATATAAAAGAAAAATAGAAACTTACCTTCTGTGAGGAAGAACAGAAAATTTGAGAACCGCAACGATGTTTCTGGAAAAAAAAATAGGGAACAGGATTTTGAGACACGTTAGATAGAAAATATTCAAAACTTAAAATTACAAAGTCGTGAATTACTCAGAATTTAAAATAAAAAATAGGACAAAATGTGTAAGAAATATTAA
Source organism: Zhengitettix transpicula (assembly GCA_037074705.1). Classification (NCBI taxonomy): domain Eukaryota; kingdom Metazoa; phylum Arthropoda; class Insecta; order Orthoptera; family Tetrigidae; genus Zhengitettix; species Zhengitettix transpicula. The sequence goes on along the minus strand of CM073596.1, from coordinate 9,096,879 downwards.
CAATTGCAAAGGAAAAATAAATAAATAGAAAACTTCACTCGCCACAATCACCACGCGAATGGATTGCTTAAAAGAATAAACGTAAATACAATCGTTGTTTACAAAACAAAAATAGAGAACGATTTTTCATAAACACGAAACCTGAAAATAGGTATTAGCTTTCTCGGGGCCAGTATTAATCGAAGTCGAATTACAAGAAATGGGGTTAGGAAATCAAGAAATGACGGCCTCAAGTAATGTTAATATAATATGGTCTATATACTTTATGAGTCTAAAAATTGTAAATTTGTGTTAACAAAAACAAATATCACAGTACTGCAGATAAGAAACCAATCGGACACCTTCGGTAAACTTCGGATTTATTCGGCTAATGTCGGCTAACTTCGACAAATATCGGACAGCTTCGATTATATTCACTATATTCCATAATTTATTTCATAAGGCAGCGAATATGAATGAATTCGTGATTTCTTTCTCTTTAAATTAAACGGTCCCCCCAACTTATTTGAATTTGTTTAAATCGTCAACAAGAGTCAATGGAGAAGTCTTTGACATCCACGCGAATACGACCAGGTGTCCCTCAAGGGAGTGTTATTTTATGTATTATACACGGCAAACGTACCCACGACAACTGTTCTAACTAGACTTTTGGTGACGACAATGTGATAAATGTACTGCAACAATGGACATTTTTTTAGGGTAACAGGCTACATGAGGGTAATCCAAATGGTGGAAACTCCCCTTTAATAGCATAGGAAGGGATCTGAAAGGGGGGATGCGGAAGGGTAGAGGAAGGTAGCCAAGGGTTAACTGGAGCCCCCGGGCTATGATTTAAGGATCCTACCCGGCAATTCGCTTAAAAGTGATGCAGGGAAAACCCTAGAAAAGCCTGCATCATGTAGGTCGGGCATTTGGTACTTGTCCAACGCCCTTCCGATGGCGGGAGAGCGGTTAGCTGTGGGGTCGCATCTTTGCCCTCTCCGCGCCTTGGCCAGTTTAGGAGGCAGCTGGCCGACTGTTCCAATAGGAATACCGGACAACTCTTACGGTATGCCCAAGGTCTCCGACCCCGGAATATACACCTCTCAAAACAGGACAACGTGCCTCGTCATGTGGGAACATTAGTTCAAAAATCCAGAGAGATGTGAAGGCATCCCCAAAGGTAGCCTCCTCCAGAGCTGTCTGGGAAGGTTCACCTGCGAGAGAGTTCTCTCGCAGGCTTCTTCTTACACTCAATGGACTATTAAATATCAGCACTCATAAACTTATGAGTGCTGATATTTAATAGGAGGCTTATATTTAATAGGAAACTTATGAGTGCTGATATTTAATAGTCCATTGAGTGTAAGAAGAAGCCTGCGAGAGAACTCTCTCGCAGGTGAACCTTCCCAGATAGCTCTGGAGGAGGCTACCTTTGGGGATGCCTTCACATCACTCATAAAGTTTATGAGTGCTGATGTTTAATAGTCCATTGAGTATAAGAAGAAGCCTGCGAGAGAACTCTCTCGCAGGTGAACCTTCCCAGACAGCTCTGGAGGAGGCTACCTTTGGGGATGCCTTCACATCTCTCTGGATTTTTGAACTAATGTTCCCACATGACGAGGCACGTTGTCCTGTTTTGAGAGGTGTATGTTCCGGGGTCGGAGACCTTGGGCATACCGTAAGAGTTGTCCGGTATTCCTATTGGAACAGTCAGCCAGCTGCCTCCTAAACTGGCCAAGGCGCGGAGAGGGCAAAGATGCGACCCCACAGCTAACCGCTCTCCCGCCATCGGAAGGGCTTTTGTAAAATACCTCCAGTTATCATTCAATAATATACCTGAATCAAAGTCCTTAAGATACAATTTGACTCAAGGTTAACCTGGGGAAAACATTGTGAAACACATCTGAGTTATTCTGACTACTATGTCACAAAGTTCTGGTATTGTCGTATACCTTTATTCAGTCGTTATTTCGGTGGTTACCACACACCTATGAGAAATTTTCTTTCACGCAGGCTTCAAGAGGATGTGTAGGTTCAGTTGGTGACGCTAGACCTGCAGAAATATGGTGGGTTCACGTTACCATGCTAGCGTTGATGAAACTCTGATTTAACCGGTTTTGATGGGCTCCAATACAGAACACATGGTCTGATCTGGAGCTTTTGATTGGTTCACCGCCTTCTGCAGGTGGTTCATCACTTGGGGAGGGGGGTTTTTCTTTCCAACACGGGAGCGTGGTTAGTCTTCAGTCTTGCTACGACCATTTTGGAATTGGGAAGGCTCGTAGGCCCATTATACTTAATCTTGTTGTTTGTTGTATTAAAAGTTATATTTAACTTCACAGGGCTTTCTGTTTCCGCTTATGTCTCTGGAAGATTCGTAGATACCAAGAACCCCACGTTATCGACTTTCCTATTTGCCTATCCTAGAAGTCTTCCTGAAGTCTTTCCTGAAGAAAAAACAGGGCTGGCTTTTCCTCCGACCTGATCCTCCTCAACCTGTTCACTTCCGTACCTTAGCTAGAATTAAAATTCCTTTTACATCCATCTTATTTCGATCTCAAAGTTTCAGCCGGTACGCAATATTACAGTATATTCAAACAGTTACTAAGCCGATATAGACAACTGGTATGGAACTTTGGGACTGTCCCAGTCATTGGAGCTTTGAAAAGAAGCCAAACTAAAATAGATCAATGACAGACCCGACCTGGTAGGGTCGAATGAACACTGCTCATAAGAACTATGAGGTGAAAATATTCCACTGGACCCCTACAGGCAGCATCATCAACAGTTGGTTGCCATCTTTCATTAAATCTTACATCATGACTTTAGAAAACTTTTTATTGTACTATTTCTATATATTTCGTGTTAGTAAAGTGATTTACAATTTATTGAAGGTGATTTTCTCGTTCATTCACAGGCTATTTTGTATATTTTGTACTTAAATACTTATTAATAAATTGATTTTCCGAAATGTTGTAAACATTTTTAGTCTAAGAGGAAATATCTAGCGGTGCAAGAGTCATCCGCAATAAAAGTGGTATTGGAGGAAGGTGAAATTAATTGTCAAACCAGAATGCAAACTGTTCATTCAGTGGAGTGTTCAAACCTCGAATGAGGCGATCCGTAATGACCTCACCATAACTTTTCATCCAAGATGTAATCCAAGAAGGAAACAGGAAACACACTAACCCCGACATTAGTACTTGAACAACGAAGACTGAAGAACATCCTACTAGTCATGTGTCAGGAGTGACCTCGATGTAAATACAACAGCTCATAGAATTTGAATTCTGTTAATTTACATATATACTATAAATCATAAATTCCAGTTGACAACGTTCCTTAAACAGATATTTCTATACAATTACTCAAAAGTCTAGTCTTGGAATTCTTATTTTCCTATTTATTTATAATGTTTACTTTTTCATATTTTCTCTGGAAATTTTAACTTTAAAGAACACCGAATTTGTTTTTTTCCTAATTATGCATTACTCTACGTCACATCAGCCAGACTACAGAGTTTTTCCGACCACCTAGATATTAATTTAATCTTGTCGTGAAGTAATTACGCGGCTCTTCAAACTCTAACTTTTAAGGAGACGCGTCCGTTCCTAATCCAGTAATGAGAGGTTATGGATGACACCATTATCGAATATATAGACAAGACGGAGGATGTCTACTGCGTAACCTTAAAGACTGGGCTTTAAATCTATCCGTAATAGCGAACAATGGAACGGCTTCACCTTTATTCTTCCTCCATGTATTCTTTTGCGTCATATCTCTCGCTGATTCCCCCCTCCCTTTCCTGTTTCCTTCTTCAAATAGAATCTAGAATTCGTCAATTTACAATAAGGAGATAACTCATATAGACCTATGTGCAGGGATTTGCGGCTACGGCCGTGCATTATCCAGCACGATCCTTTCTTTTAAGTTATTTTATTATTTTACGACCTATTTTTGCAATTGATATGGTACGTTCCAGCCAAAAAATCAGCATTGGACGGCCACTTTCAGCATTCTCTTTTACATATCACGGGTTATATATATCTGATAGATATGTTTTATTATTAGTGTGTATCTGACATTTTAATGATAACAAATTAAATGCAACCGTCCAGAATTCAGAAACAATATATTTAGATTAATTACTTATGTTTCTATTCAATGCTAAAAAACAACTACCAACGTTTCATCCCTTATTTAGGGACTTCTTCAGGTGATAATTTTTTATACTGTTGTCGATGTCGCAAGTATTATTAGAAAAATTATGAATTTGAAAATGATCCTTCGTTTAAATTACTCTTAAGTATTTGCGATGGACTCAACAACGAGAGAGACTGATGCGTAATGTTTGAGCCGAATCGAGCTGTAAACATGTTAGGGACCACGGTGATTCACGTGACAGTCCACGCTGAGGTTTCGTCGTGACTATTCTCGGCTACTTTGAGGTCAACGCACTGTTGAGCACACGATTGTATTCAAAATAGCTCTTGTCTTTCGAGTGAGTCTTTTCAACTGATATCTGACGAACCTGCACACACGTGAACTCTGTCAGTGACTTCAGAACGGACTTACAAACATGAAAGTCACCTACAACATCCCCTGGATTTTTCTTTTGGAGTGTGGGAGGCTGCTAGAGTAATTCTCGTGGTGGCAACTCCCCTTTAATAACAAAGGAATGGATTTGAAACGGGTGATGCGGAAGGGTAGATGAAGGCAGCCAAGGGTTCCCTTGGGCTGTAGTTTAAGGATCCTACCGGCATTCGCCTAAAAATGGTGCAGGGAAAACCTGCATCAGGTAGGTTGGACTCTTGTTACGCGACCCAAGCACTTCCGATGCCGGGAGCATGCCTCGACCAGTTTAGAAGGCAGCTGGCCGACTGTTCTAATAGAAACAGCGAACAACTCTTACCGTATGCTGAAAGTCTACGACCATGCACTTCTCAAAACAGGCCGAAGGGCCTCGGTTAATGGGAACCTTAATTGAAAAGCAGAGAGAGAAGAAGGCATCCTCATTTAGGCAGCCTCCTCCGTGTCTCTAAAAGGTTCCGCTTGCGAGAGTTAAAAATTGCTGCCACAGACCTTTTCACTGAGATAGAATTTTTTTTTACAGTGGCAGGCTACACGAGGGTGTGTGTGTGTGTGTGTGTAAACAGTCTATATATAGGGTAATCCACATATTGGCAACTTCCCTCTTATAGGATAGGAAAGGGTCTGAAAGGTAGGATGCGGAAAGGTAGAGCAAAGAGTTAACTAGGGCCTGTGTTCCTCGTGGTCTATCAGGATAATTTGAAGATTATCGACAATGGACGGTGTGTTGAAACTGATACGTAGAAGTTATTTCATTTATGGTCTCTGCTGAACCAGAGCAAAGTAGGGAAGTCCAATAAAAGTGTCCGAAGTGATGGAACCTGAGGAAAGTCAGCTGGTCTTCCTGGACGGATTTGGAATCACGGAGACAGATGTAGGGAAACTCACCAACGGAATAATTCTATCACAGTCAGTCTGAGAGAGTCACGAGGCTCTCAGAGTTTATAACTTCTTGAATGTCCAAAGTCAACGTCGGAATACCTGAAACTGGTCGCCAGAAGACGATGGTGCTGACAGTCAGCGATTACGACCAGTTCACCCTTCACTCTTTAATTGGTCTCTTGCAGTTTCGTAACTACATTCACGCGATCAGACTTCCCTACACTCCAGGACTAATAAGTCATCTAAATCGAAACCGAGAACGCGGAGGCGTGGGCCACTTTCTCCGTCTGTCCTTTTTGGCAGCCAGCTGCAAGGTTGGGTCGTTCGTTGCAAGGTGCCGGGGACTTTCTCACAATGGACGGGACCGACGCATAAATTCCTTCTCCTCCACCAGGGACCTAATTGTTCCGGCAGCAAGGAGCAGCGGCTGGGGAGGGAAGAGGTCACCCACCAAGGAGGGCCACTTTCCATCGCAAAGGTTTCGCAATGTCGCCTCAGTGGAACTGGTCTCTTAAAAGGATTAAGAGCGAGAGATTTATATCTGAAATGACGTGGGTGTGTTGCATCTCGATTTCCTGGTACAAATGTCAGCACACATATCAACTACCGAAACTTGTTTCGTGGTTCTTCGTCATTACCCGCTCGTTTTCCTCATAACGAAACCCGGCCAACGAGAAAGGAACCCCTAATTCCTGACCCAAGGATTTAGAATGTCCACCATTTTATATTAAGATTTGCGGATGGAAATTTGATATCGCTAAGACAGCAAACGAAAGGAGTTTCGTCAGCTCGACCTGTTTCCATGTGGAAAAGCCAACAAAAACAGGGTTTATCGAAAAGCCCTCCTCCATTTTGTATTTAGATTTCATATTCTGTCACGGCACTGTGGAAACGGGGGGAGGGGTGTGTTATAGAAATATATTTATTTCTATTATAATTACTCATTTACTTTCTATACATATTTTCTATTTAATTAGTTTTAAGTTGTAATTTTTCTATTTATTATATTATATTTATTATAAATTTATTTAGAAACTTTATTTATTAATTAATTTTCTACTTATTTATTAATTTCCTACTTATTTCTGCATATGTTTTATGTTTAGTTTTATTTTCGCATCCCCTCTGCTTCAGTCTCGGTGTAGATTAGGATGTCTGTCACTGACCCTTCTCAGCCTTGGGTACGAGAAGTCACCTGAGAAAACCGGCAATTACGGATTAGTCACGCGTGGGGCTCTCTCGTTCGAAACGTGGAACTGCTTTATTTTTCTTTTGTTCGAGGCTTCTTCCTTTTCTTTGTTTGTTTGCTCAAGACAATCCAGAAACATCGTCTTAAGGCGCAAAAAAAAAAATATCTGACGACAGGAAGAAAGAAAATTACTCGTTTTGCATTTTAAAAGACGCATTGTTACCAACCCACGGTTAACGTATGTAAACTCCGGTTCAGAAAAATGAACATCTCTCTATTTTTCTAACTATTATTTATCCCCAATTATAAAAGACCAAGAAGATCCTATCAACACATTTGATCTACATAATACCACTTATAAAATTAATACTAACGAATTTTGTGATATGTTATATGGGTCCTACTAAGAGAACTTTATTTACTAGAATAAAATAACTAAAAAGAAGCAAATTTTGATTTATAAATTAGAAAACATGGCCACAAAACTTATTATTGGTATTTATTTATTTTAATTTTAAATATTTATTAATTATTTTCCATATTTTTCCTATTTATGTATTAATTTACTATCTATATAATTATTTTCTATTTATTTATTTATATTCTTTTAATTTATTTATTGTTATAAATTTATTTAATGATTTCCTAATTAGTTATTTATTTTCTATATATTTCATATTTTTTGATTTTCTATTTACTTATTAATTACAAGTCATTGTAAATACGAATAAGAACTCCCGTTCCGAGACACGAAATTTCGAAACCTAACAGACTTTCTTACGAGAGATAAATACTGAGCCCTGATTGGCTGCATCGAAAAAGTGGGAGGTGCTTTCAAAATAAATACGTCATAATACATATTCATTTCTACACTTTCCAGATTTGATTATTCAAATATTTATAAAATAGCTTAGAATTTTCCTTTCATTTAAGCTTCACTTGTTAAAATAAATAAGAAAAATAGATTTTATAATGAATACAACACACATTGTCACACATTGAAACAAAAAGTGTAATTATTTACGAATAACTTTTTCTTTTTAGTAGAAAGCTACGTCACAAAATGAGAAAATAATTTTTATATAAATTAACATATAATAGGACAACTAATATACATAAAAAGTGTATTAAACTATATAAAATATATAAAAAAGTGCTGAAAATATAATAAAACGTCGTCAAGGGAATTGAGAGATTTAAATCAACAAACATTATTTCACTTTACCTTTTTTACATATAGGCTACGACTTTAAGAAAATTTACACATGTAAAAAATGTATTTAAAATATGTCGTTGGATCACATATTATTATTATTATTGAAATACGAACTTTAATATACGTCTGTATTGAATATTAATAATAGGGTTGATTATTTATTTCTCGTAAGACGTTCGGAAATTTCTCTTCCCTGACAGATTGTAAGAACGAGCCGACGTTAAGCACTTCTTAGAAACGAGATCTTTGGGAACGGGAATGTCATCTGCGGTCAGAGATTGTATACTAAGCGAGTTCAACGTCTGTATGAGTTATGTTGTGGTTAACATTTTTTAAAAGCGGTGCAGTTAGTAAATAGTCAGTCATGTTGTCGATAGAGCCAAGGTTGGGGAAAAAAAGGAAATGGCGACGGGCTCTTAACGTTAACTATCGTCAAACTTAAGAGCATTCTTCTTTAAATTACTACATACAAATTCCCGGTAATAATGAGAAAGAAACATGCCTGGGACAAGAAACAAGAAAGCAAAAGAAGGCTGATGCCTTCAAAGTTGCGTACCCCATTATTATTATTATTATTAATATTGTAATTTCCGCGTGATTCAGAGAGTGATAGCGAGAGTAAACTGGAAGAAAAACTTTTCCTCTTGTCATCGAAATATTGTAGTAATAATTTAAATGTTTCATTTAAATATTTCACAACTCTCTGGTTTTTTTAACTAAGGTTCCCACATGCCGAGGCACCTCGGTCTGTTTTGAGAGCTGTATGTTCCGGGGTCTCACACCTTGGGCATACGATAAGAGTTGTCCGCGATTCCTATTGAATAAGTCGGCCAGCTGCCTCCTAAACTGGCCAAGGTATGGCGAGGGGGAAACTGCGACCCCACAGCTAACCGCTCTCCCGCCATCAGAAGGGCGTTGGACAAGTACCAAATGCCCGACCTACATTATGCAGGTTTTTCTAGGGTTTTCCCTGCATCACTTTTAGGCGAATGCCGGGTAGGATCCTTAAACTATAGCCCGGGGGCCCTAGTTAACCCTTGGCTAGCTTCCTCTACCCTTCCGCATCCCCCCTTTCAAATCCCTTTCCTATTCTATAAGAGGGAAGTTGCCACCATGTGGATTACCCAATACAAGGCCTGTCTACACCAAAAGAAAATACGCTTATATGAAATGTAAAGAGAACCTGTCTGCGAGGGCTATTCTCTCGCAGACAGTACTTGCGAGCGAAGTTCTCTCGCAGGCAGAACCTTGTAGGAGAGACAGGAAGGGGAAATCTATGGGGATGCCTTTTCCTCTCTCCATTTTTATACTAAAGTTTACACAAGCCAAGGCCTGTTCTGAGACGTGTATGTTCTGGGATCACAGACCTTGGGTATACTGTTAGAGTTGTTCTCTGTTCGCATTGGAACAGTCGGCCAGCTGCCCCCTAAACTGGTCGAGGTACGGAGAAGGGAATGCCGCGACCCCCAGCAAACTCCTCTCCCGCTATCGGAATGGCGTGGGAGAAGTACCCAATGCCTGATGCAGGTTTTTCTAGGGTTTTCCCTGCATTACTTTTTGGCGAATGGCGGGTAGGATCCTTAAACTACAGCCCGGGGGCCCTAGTTAACCCTTAGCTACCTTCCTCTATCATTCCGCATCCCCCCTTTCTTTCCCTTCCTATGCTATATCATATAGCCTGTTACCCTAAGAAGAAAAATTACGCTAATATTCAAAGAACAAACCTTCTTATTTTGCCTCACTAAAACTTCTTAATGCCACCTTATCATCAAGGAACTGCCAAATAAGATAAAAATGAGGTGAAAATATATTTAAATACTGTATAATCTCTGGTATCGCAGACAAACTTCAATTGTATTTTTAGCAACAGCGTCGTAGTTATAATATCTCTGAAAACTCGTACTGAAATATTTATATTTTCTATTGTTTTCTTCAAGTCATGAAGTTATGTTTGCAATTTATTTTTGAGTCGTTATTTATTAATGCAATAAATAAATAAATAAATATATATATATATATGTAATTAGAATATTACAACGTTTCGGCAACAATTATGGGACCTGGGACCTCATCAGGTAAGACAGTTTTGAATGTAGGAATATTATTATATGTTATAATTAGATGTCCAAGTACAAATGGTATCATGGACCGCGTCCTATGAGGGTTGAAGCCGCTATGGATATATAATTTTAACAAATGAAAACATTCAATACTATCACCAAATGAAGTCCCACAATTTGTGCTCGAAACGTCGTAATATTGTAATTATTTGTTTGATTTACTTGAACAAGTTTTCTGACAAATTGGCTGTCCTTCTGTTCATATATCAAACATTATTATTACTGCAATGTGAATTCTGCTGCAAGTTTGGCGTAGATTCTAAAAAAAAAGTCTTTACTTCACTAAATAAAACAATTGACACCGCTCTGGGATGATATTTCGCATAGGAAATCCTACGGAAACGATCCCAGATATAGGTTACCACAAGCTATGTTTATTTTATTTCCTTACTAGCTGGGTTCCCGGTCCCGCCCCTGGGAGTCAAAATTGAGCTCAGCGACATCCATAAAACCGGATTTGACTCCAATCTCGGTTTTTTTTCTTATCTTTATGTAACGCCCCTCCACCCCTAAGGGTGTTCCCCTCCTACCTCGAAAGGGGTTGAAATTATACACAAACACCATCGGCAGAAATATTATGAATCTCATATCAAATATCGGCCATTCAACATGTTTGAAAATATCCACCCTAGTCTACCGCCGCCCCTGGGTGTGGTATACGTCTCCAACCCCCACAGTGTTTGTTTCTGGTTCGAAAAAATCAACGTGTACGTATTGTTTTTGAAATTGGTCCAAGAGTTTAGATTCGTATACGGTACATAAACACATACAGCCAATTTTATTTATAAGAAGATAATATTTTATTCCCTCTTGAGGGTATATTTCGATGGCAAGAATTTCACACTAAAATAACGATTAGAGGAAAAGTATACCAAATGGTTTTACGTTCTTCATGCACTTTAAAAAATATTTTTTGGCGTCTTTTCACTCCTTAATTTGTTTCCGAAACATAAAAGAAGGGGTCTTCAGGAAGTTCCGGTATGTTATTCTAACGAACCCAAAGATAAAAAATGAGAAAGACGTGAAATATAAAAGAATAAAATAACTTTGCAACCAAAAAAAAATTTAAAAATTATAAACGTCGAGGGAGAAAAAATTAAAGTAGAAGAGTAGTTGAAAGGGGCGCGGAAATTACTTAATCGTTTCAAGCAGCCATTAAGCCATTCTCAGCATATATCAAAAGGAGAAATTGTCTACATCTGATCAATTCTTTGAAAACCGTCCACGATCTCTACGTTTCTTTCTAGTTCCTGTAAATAACCCCATTAAGAGCACTGAGAAGCTGGTAAAGCGCATCTTTAACGGCTGAGTAATTAAAACATCGTCAGATGCCACAAAAGGTGACCGCAACCGACAGTCGGATGAAATCAAAACGTCGGTGGTAGCATGGGGGCGGATGTGTTCGTCGGACTGTAAATGATTGTTACACCAAGCTGACGGGGTGCGATACCCAGAGAAAAATATAATAAATAAAAATATTAATTACTAAATTTATCCAAATTTGAGGTTTTTATTCCACTCCACTTTAACTATTAAAATGTTATATTTATAAGCTTGGTGAAACCATAATAAAATTGACAAGAAAATTGAAACTGCTCAGTATAAAGTTTTTTAGAATCATATATTATAGAATGAAAATGCCAGACCCATTTATAAACCATAATATACAAATATTTCTGCAGCATTTAAAATCTTATCCGCGCAATCTGAAAGTTGCTCCAAAGATTTAAAATTTATTTTTAAATTAGTTGATAAGGTTATTGATTGTTCTTATGTACTTGATAAATTGAATTTTAGAGTTGCTTCTATAAGCTCAATATCGAAATAAAGCATCATAGAGAAAATTACACCTTAAACGATCCCCAAAATGAGAACGTATGATTTGGTTCTGTCTATGTTAATTGATTTTAAACTTTCTAAACTATTAATGTTGATTAAAGGTAACATTTTTATTTATGAATAACTATATTAAAATATTGGATTTATTATAAACGTAAAATGATTATTATAAATGAAAAATTTGGTGTATTTTGTTAATGTAAAATCGACAAAATTCCACACCAAATAAATAATGTAATGAGGAGGTAAAGAAGATGGGTAAAAGTGAAATTTTGGTGGTGACTGTGGAATGTAAAATGATTGTAAGACTAGGGTGACCTGGTGCGACACCAAACTACGAAGCAAAGAAGTGGAAAATACTAAATAATGTAGTGGGGAGACAAATAAGAGGAATATTGTAGAAGGCGCTGTGACTGGATGTTGAGGCAGTTAACATTACACTTGGAAGCCAGCCTTCTTATTTAGCATTTTCTTGTTCACTTTGACACGAAACAAGCGGCAACAAGTCTCCTTGTTCTCGTCGTACGTTCCCTGATCATTAAAGTCGTCGTCGTAAGACAAATGGCTGCTCGTAACCGATCCTACGAGACTGGGCCTGATAAATCATGCCTGCAGGGGCCGAAATCTCACACACTCGCTTACATATTCATGCGCGCCGGGCAATGCGTCAATAGAAAGAGTTTGTCTCAATGAACATAATCATCGGCTATAAATTACAAACATCGACGTGTGCGGCCTAGTTTTTGTAATTCAATTCTGCCGACCAGTTTAGATTTTATGCTTACTGCAATTCTTATCAAATTAATCCCAATTCTCCCTAAGTCGGACCAGCAAAAATGAAGGAAAATGATCTACGAAGATTATCCAAAGTACAGACAATACCAAGACTCGCCCTCATCTTATTTGCTCTTGCCTGGATAACACAGAACCTATCAGTCAGTTAATCCATTGGAATTAATCCAGATGGAAGGTTGATCTCAAGCTAATTCGGAAGTCCAAAATGAGTTGGTGACATCATAGAAGTCAAAAGGTTACAGGGACATTACACTGATATACAGGAACGTACACGGAAAGGTATAGCAAGAAGCGGGAACATATAGAAATATTTAAAGACGTATACGATGATACAGGTAGATAAAAAGAATTACAGGAGGAAGAAACAGGGAGATGCAGATCTAGGTGTATATATAGAGATATCTAAGAAAAAATAGGGAGATAAATGCAGTTACAAAAGGTTCAATAGAGAAATGGTTCATAATATATTGTAATACCAATTAAACAAGCCATTAATTGTTTTAATATAATTAAATTGTTAGCGGTACGAATGCGTAAAGGCGACATTATTGTTTAATAATGGAGGCCGCGCGCTTAGAGAAGTGAGTATGCGCTTGGAGAACGGCAGTCTGGAATCGGCAATGAAAGGTGAAACAGTTAAAAGTCGAAGGGGAGATATAATACAGTTCAGTTCACCTAGAGCAACAAAAGTAAAGACTGCAGATATAAAGTACAAATGGCGAGATCCTGTATTTTTACGTGAAAGCAAGCAAATATTTTACGGAGAGATTACATAATAAATTACATAATAATTTGCACAAGGTGAAGCAAATTGATGCTTCACGCTGATTGAACAATTTTCGCATAGAGGAGACCGGCATCAACTAGTAGCTGACCAAAGGGGGCGGCTCATCCGAGGTTCCAGATAGCAGAGTACGAGTATTTTAATCGTTTGCATTAAAAAAAAATTTCAATGAAGTGTAGAATCAGTGTAAAAATAGCTTTATAGTGAGGTAGTTTTCAAGATACAAGAGAGAGATCTGGTACCAGACAGACATTCCGTGAGTAACAAAACTTTTATACAAATTTGTTAACGATAATTAAAAAGGTATAGTCAGATTTCGTTCAGTTTTCGTTTCATTTAGTTTTCTTCTGTTTCACTTATCTTCATATTGTTTTAGGTTAACTTGTTATATTTGAATTGTTAAGTGTAAGTTTATACGTTGCTTTTGTTCTAATTATCAAACCCAGTATTGACCCTGAGATATTGAGATCCGACGTATTTGATTGTAATGATATAAGAATTGTATTTTCATAAATGCCACGAATTAATAAATGAAAAATTAAAGTTGTTATTAACTGGATGAAATTCGGCGTGCAAAATAGATTTTATACAATGTAAATTTGTCAACAATAAATTTTTAAATATAAATAAATTTTCGTTAATTGATTCATTAATTAACCTAATAAAGTGTTTATTACATTTATGGGTTCACCAACGTGGGGAAAATTAATCGTTAGTCTGTTGTTTATTACAATATTAATCAAAATTTTCATATTCAGCCAAACTGGAATCCATTTTAGAGAAATGTTCTGAAGAAAATGGCAGCTATTCACCACTGTTCATCGTGACAGATAAAAAGTGAACACGTTTTCCACCCTAAAGCTGATACTTCACATAGCACCATGGGAAAAAAATAAACAGTCCCTTCGTGGTGTTGAGTTTGAAGGATGACTTCGTTGTTCATGTGACCCTTGCACTGTCGTGGAGCTTACATCCTGATGGTTACGTTGCATTGTGACGTCATCATTGATTGGTGTGGTTCAGTTTTCTAGTTGATACGCCCGTGACTTTCCACGGGAGAATCCGCCACCACGATTATCTTCTTCATCGCCGTCTCCTTTATCCGTCGAAGAAAAAGAAATAAGTCCAGCTGTTCTAAATCTGTACTAAAATTTCACGACGTTGTCGTGTTCACCTAAAAAAAAGGGCAAAACGGGGAAATGGAGGCTTCTCGTGTACCAGAAGACTCCCAGAGATGATGGCGCAGTGTCAACAACCTGTTTCGTACTCTGAAATGTTCCCTTTATTGTTATTTATGTGGCCATATCTGGATTACTACAGATACAACACAACAACCATTTCAGTTTGTTTGTATTTTACCTCCGTAGTCAAGGGTAGTCGACGACAATGGGAACTTTTTGCTTTCTATTTTTTGCTCTCAGAAAAAAGAAAAAATATAGAGACCAGTTTCAACCAAAAAATTCTAATAAAAAACCTTCTTTCAACTTTACTAATATCCTAACACTCCAGGTTGAATGGGATCATACATGATTCTTTAATTTTGGACAATGTTCCCGAATAACCTTTCTGACGACATACATTTGGGAGTTCCGAATTATTTTGCGATCAACCTTCCATCTGGATTATTTCCAATGGATCAACCGACTGATTGGATCCAGGGAACCAAATACATTACTTGAAGGCTCCAACCTTAAAAATGTCTAATTTTGATACACCATGAACATGATTCGTGGCTTAATCAGAAAGTTCTTTCTGATATTAAAATTTTATAATAAATTCTTTGAAAAATAGTACAATTTTGTGACTGATTCAACCAGTGGTTGGTAGAATTTTAATAAATTCATTAAAATGTCAATCTGAAATATAATTTTAAACATATCTAGAGTACTCTATTCAATTTGCTGATGTTAACCAGAGTTGGCCATGAAACATGGCTGCCGCTGGCGTCACAAAGTCCTAAATTATGGAATTTTATTTTTTTCAGTTGCTTTATTAAATTTTTCTGACTGGTATAAAATTTTAATTCTTTCTGGTGACGGAAATGTTGGCAATGTCGGATGATGTGGAGAAAGGCGCGCCACAAACACATTAAGAAGTGGTGAAGACAGGAAATACCAACCTGCAGGAAAACATTCGTGACTCACCACAGACTGCCTTTTGTTGTCAGGATTCCAAATAGGATCGAGGGGTTTATTTCTTCTTATTTCCTCGATGTAAAACATTACGAGCTCCGCCTAATATAACAGGACAAAAAAACTACTTGTTGTTATACGAAATACCTTCGGAAAACGGATGAATCATGGACTTGGAACGCTTTCAGTTCCTTCTATCAATTATCGAATAGAAAAATAAAAATTCTTTAAGGAAGGGGCACATTGGACAGGGATTGGGGAGGGTGAATCTAGTTTGGTATAATTAAATAGCTTTCTGAAACTATCAAAAAACATGTTTTATTTTTTTTTGATCCGATGTTTATTCCTCTAGATACTTTACCGTTCCGCTAGTTTTTCTGTATAAAGTACGGTATTGGTTCATGCTGAGATTAAAGTTATATTTGCATTATCAAATACTTGAACCTTGAGAATGGTTCTATTTAGCATTTACAGTAAGAAAGATTATTACTCCACAGGATTCTAACATAGGTCCATAAGTCCCATAGGATATCATCTTACGTCACCATGAACTATCTACTAATAAATAAAATAGAATTTATGTGTCTGTATGTATATTCATCATACAAATCTACCCCTGTGGAGCAAATAAGATCAAATTTTGTACAGGTGTCCCTTTCAAACTTAAAAAAACACTGGGGGGGCTAAGAAACGTCTACCACCTCCAGCACCGGGGGTGGGAATTTTTAATCATTCTAAAACGACCGAATTTGCGTCGGATAAATATTTTTCGGGGTCACCTCTCGATTTTTAAGGCATAAGTTGAATCCCTTTCGTCATGGGAGGGCAGAACCATTAGTGGTGGGAGTGGATGGGAGTTACAATAAAATAACGCGAAAACAGTCTAGATTAAAGTCTAATCCGGGGTTATAGATATCGCTCAGTCTAATTATATAATTAAACATGCCGGTTAAGTTGTTCTTCTACCCCTTAGAGTAAGGGTGGAAGGGGGAAATTGGGTGTGTATGTTCCGTAAACAAATCTAGATCTATGGAGAAAATTAGATCAAATTTTGTACACTTTTTTCTTAAACAAGCGGAAACAAACACTGTGGGGGTAAGTCACGTCTACCATCTCCAGCGCCGGGGGTGGGAATTTTTAAACATTCTAAAACAGTCGATAATTGCGTCGAAAAAATATTTTACGCGTTTCTTCCGAAGTTGTTTGTGTAAAACTTCTACTCCATTTTGTATTGGAGAATAGCACCCTTACAGGTGTGGATGGAAATCCTTTCTCAAGAATAACGCGAAAAAACTGAGCTTGGAGACAAATCCGGGATTATGTATGTCTCGGAATTAAATTATGACATTCAACTTGCCGGTTAACCCCCGGAGACGGAGGTGAAACTTTTCAAAGATGTTAAAAGGTCGATATTTGCGTTGAATAAATACTTTTTGGTGTCAATGAGATTCATAGTGTTTTTCCCGATGTTGTTTGTGTATAAGTTTAACCCCTTTCAACATGTGATAGGAGCAACAACCGAGACGTAAGTCAAGTCCGTAGGTATGTATGTCGTTGTGTTTTATTATGATAACCTGGGCAAGGCCGGAAACCCAGCTAGTTATATATATAAAGTTTGGAGTTCCATAAGGTTCCGATAATAAAATAAGTGAAACCGAGGATATTATCTCTCTTCGAGATGTCACCAACTTCAAGTTTACATTCGCCTCAGCGTCGTGATGTCATACTCAAACCACCAAAAAAAATATTGCCCCATCATTAAAACAAACAATTTGTACGTTTCTCCTAATTACACGTTGAGGATCCTTTATTTTTCTCTGTGAAACAGACGTAATCGTTAGCGAACCACAACGCCGACGTACGTAGAGGGTCTTTATGAGCTTGCAGACACCATAAAGATTCCTTCCCACGGAGAAGAGAGACAGGACCTCCATAAACCACGACCGTGAATGTTAGTAATTACCACGTGAGGTGGTCCGTTTCCTTCGTCTTCTTCTTCTTTCCTGAACACTGCGCAACGATTCGGTGAATCAATCACACACACACACACACAAATTATTTCTAATCTCTTAGCAGAAAAAAAACATATGTAAAATTTGTCTTAAAATATAAATTCTGCCAGAACTGGGAACCAATTAATAATATAGTAAAACATTTCCTTTTTAAGAGTTGTGTGTGTTAATTTTTTAGAGGACAGTTCGTTAAATGTTGTCAATCGTTCGTTTATTACAAGAATTATTGTTGATCTAAGATATAACCCTGTGGAACGACAACCTTGAAGTCAAATTATACGTTTATCTAAACTGTAACCCCGTGGAACATGAAACCTTGTCGGAACTTAGATGAAACCGCTGTCGAGCTGCAACCTTTGTATGACATAAAGAAAGGAACCTTGATAGACCATTGTATGGAAAAATATTTGACACAAAATGGAATCCTGTAATCAGCAAGCTTTAAAATAACTCTAACGTCGATCTAAGGTGTAAATACGTGTAAGTCCAACTATCACGTGGAATGAAACGTAGACCGAAGATGGGATTCTGTGGAACTACAACATTTATGTTGGATAATAGTGGACCTACAATGAAACACTGTGGAAGTATAACCTTTATACTATGTAACAGTGGACCTAATCATGTGGAATCCCAAACTTTATATTGTAATAAACAACAGGTTGGGTTTAATTAAATAAAAGAATTAATAAAATTTAATACATAAAATTATTTATTTTCACTTTGTGGCTTCTACCTCAAAAACAATTACAATTTAAAATATTAATTTCTCAGGGCCTTCACTGGGTTTGATAATGGACACAACAAATTGATTTAAAAATCTTATTAACAAACAGTTCACAATTTACCTAAACAATATGTCGATAGAAAGAAATTTAAAAGTAAAGAAATTAACTCTGATTGACAATTAAAAGAGAACGAAATCTGACGTCTAATTAGCGTTTCCAATTAATCATTAGTTTGGTTTTGTTACTTACATCTGTCCAGCTGGTACCAGCATTCTTTTTGGTTTCGGAAGTACACTATGGCAAAATTATACACTGATTCTAAACATCAACTCACAGATTTTACACTATTGAAGTCAAAATTGATAGGCTCCGAACAACTCGGATGATCCTCTTTTTTGTCAGCTATCTGATGTCTATTTGCCTTATACGAATCCTACGATTCGTAGGTTTGTTAGTCTTTTACCGCTTTGGACTTAAACTGCTCTTACTTTTCAATTATTTACGCTGCAATACTTGCGGCGTGAATGATTTCTTCGTATTAATTTACAACTTTAACTAGTTATACATTGACGATGTCTACTCTCTCTGCTCAAATTATATGTCTTGTTCTGCTGCTCATAATGTCTTTCCGCCAACAGCTCCTAACAATCTTTCTCCGCTAACTAACAGTTATATTACTTTTCTGCTCCTCACGATGTTTTTCCGCAAAACTGACTCCTAGTTCTCCCGAGTTTTAGCGCGCATACGCCATTTTTTACTTTTCGACAAAGCAAAGTGAGCTCACTGCTCTCATTGTTGCTTTGTTCGATCGGACCGCTATAATGGATTTCTCAAACAATTCAAATTTTATGTCCAAACAATTATTGGTCTTATTGGCATTAGAATATATAATAATTGTGGACCTAAATAGGAATCAAGTGGAGTATGAAATAATACTGACCTAAAGTGGAACAATCGTATTTATAACCTTTATAAAGGCCTAATATATTATCGTGTGGAACTCTAACTTACAAATAGAGAAATATTTGGCCCTAAATGTAGCCTTGTTGAAATCCAAACGTATTATAGAATAACAGTAGACGTAACAGACTGAGTTACAACATTTATCTAGAATAATGGTGACGTAATATTGAACCTTGTGAAACTCTAAAGTTTAAATTGACTACAAGCTGTAACCGAGTGCCCGGCGTTTCCCGGGTTGTAATATATCCATAACCCACGATTTTACACCAATCGCGGTTGCTATTGTGTTATTTTTATGTAACGCATTTGACCCGTATACCAATGCCGAAAGGGTTGAACTAACTGACCCCGAAAAAGAATATATGTCTTTTTAACAAGTTCGAAATTTTCCACCTCCGCTACTGTTGTATAAACAAAAATCGGTCGGTTACATTGGTAGAAAATATATACATACGCCGACATCCGCCCAGCCCCTCAAACCCCCCGCGCGTTGCCCAGGTTGTCATCATTAAACTCAGATACAGAAATAACCCCGGATTTAACTCGAAGTTCGGTTGTTTTTGCATTTTTATGTACAACCCCTCACCCCTACCCTTAAGCGTGCTCCCGTCTCATGCAAAAAGGAGTTTAAATGATACACAAACAACATGGGTAGAATTACTATTAATCTCATTGACCACGACAAACATTTATTCCACGCAAATATAGACCGTTTGACAATTTGAAAATTTCCATCCGCGGCCACCCCCGCTTGGGGGAGTTAAACGGCAAGTTTAATGTCATAATTAAACTCAGTGACAACCATAACCCCGGATTCGACTACAACAACGTCTGTTTTAGCGTTATTTTTATGTAATGCCACTCAAGCCCACCCTTAAGTGTGCTCCCGTCCCAAACCCGAAAGGCGTTGAAATTGTCAACATAATTTTGCTTATCGTATAGTCCAATTACCAAAACCACAATTTTCTACAGATTTCTCATCTGTGCTGTCACATTCAAACAAACGTTTAAAATATTAAAATTACTGTACTATAGTCAAGTCGAGAAACCGACACGAATTTGAGGTATAGTTGTGCTTCAACATTAAATAATTTTCTCGAATAACGTCTTACAATAAAAGTTGCGGCAGAACGTCAAAAATGTCAGGAAAATAATATTAAAACAAACGTAACTGTCGCAGAGAGAGAAACTACTTTTCTTTTGTGGGGAATTCTATAGCCCCAAGAACACAGAACGAAAGAAAAAATGCACTGTTGCGATTCTTTGAGAGTTACTAAGGCTGTCAGTTTCCTAATCTCGAGGTTTAGCAGCGATGGATTGTCCGCGGCTTCTGCCTGGTAGGAAAAAAGGAGAACAAGGCGGCGGCCAAATGCTAAGCAGTTCGGTATAAACAAAATTATCGCCCTGTCTTTCTGTCTGTCCCGATGCAATACGACTCCATAAAGTTTTATTGGCGCACTTTGTAACGTTGCTGCTGATTAAAAGCTGTCTCGCTCCTGATGACCTCTGACGACGACGCCATCAGTGTAAATATAAATCGGTCGTGCTGTGTTTTATTTTGACAATTGAAAATGTACCGTTTAGCGGCGCATAAAAGATTGCGGGTTGTGCGTTACAGAAGCCGCCGCCTCCGATTAGAAGGTAACATTTCATCGTAAACGGTACTGGAGAACGAGTCGAGTGCGTAAAGCATCTTGGACACGTGATCGTCTGTAGGGAAAACACGATCCTGTCGACATGATTTCCTTTCCAACTAAATTTGTGACTACCAAGAAAGGTTTTGACTTACTTCAATATAATTTTTAATTGCCTACTTTAAAGTTTAATATGTAACCCTCTTAGCTTCCGTCGTCACTATTTCAGGCAACCTTCTTGTCTGCAGTCCTTTACCATAAAATTAAGTGTTCAAATTGTGACTTTTGTTATATAGGCCAAACCAAAAGAAGTTTAAATATTACAACATAAATCTAATGTGAAACTGTCATCTTGTAAACATGGTCCAATCATCAAACATTGCATAAAATTTAATCACAGTTTCGAATTTGACAATACCACCATTTTAGACAGAGAAAAGATTAAGTTCCGAAATGATGGATATTAAAAAGCATTCAAATACAGTTAATATTAAACATGGCACAGAAAGTCTCAACAAGTTATATGATATTTTGTTTTAAACTTTTTTTTAGGTAACAGGCTACATGAGGGTAATCCACATGGTGGCAAGTCCCCTTTAATAGCATAGGAATGGGTTTGAAAGGGGGGATGCGGAAGGGTAGAGAAAGGCAGCCAATGGTTAACTAGGGCCCCCGTGCTATAGTTCAAGGATCCTACCCGGCATTCACCTAAAAGTAATGCAGAGAAAACCCTAGAAAAAACTGCATCAGGTAGGTCGGGCATTGGGTTACTTGTTCCACTCCCTTCCAATAGCGGGAGAAGAGTTTTCTGTGGGGACGCAGCATTCCCTTCTCCGTACCTCGACCAGTTTAGGAGGCAGCTGGCCGACTGTTCCAATGGGAACAAGGAACAACTCTTACCGTAAGTCCAAGGTCGGTGACCCCGGAACATACACACCTCTCGAAACAGGCCGAGGTGCCTCGTCTCTCCTTAGTTCAAAAACGGAGAGAGAAAAAGGCATCCCCTAAGGTAGCCCCTTCGTGTCTCTCCTACAAGGTTCTGCCTGCGAGAGAACATTCCTCGCAGGTACTGCCTGCGAGAGAATAGCCCTCGCAGACAGCTCTCCCCTTTCCCCTGGTTTAAACCTTTTTTTTGGTAACAGGCTACATGAGGGTAATCCACATGGTGACAACTCCCCTTTAATAGCAATGGAAGGAATTTAAAGGGGGGATACGGAAGGATAGAGGAAGGTAGCCAAGGGTTAACTAGGTCCCCAGGGCTATGGTTTAAGGGTCCTACCCGGCAATTCGCCTAAAAGTGATGCAGAGAAAACCCTAGAAAAAACTGCATGAGGTAGGTCGGGCATTGGGTTACTTGTCCCACTCCCTTCCGATAGCGGGAGAAGAGTTTGCTGTGGGGACGCAGCATTCCCTTCTCCGTACCTCGACCAGTTTAGGAGGCAGCTGGCCGACGGTTCCAATGGGAACAGAGAACAACTCTTACCGTAAGTCCAAGGTCGGTGACCCCGGAACATACACCTCTTAAAACAGGCCGAGGTGCTTCGGCTTGTGGGAACCTTAGTTCAAAAAACCTTGACTCTTAGTTTTTATATTTGATTTTTGTTGTCCAACTGCAGTATTAAGTTCGGTTTTGTTTGTTAAGTTTGTCTGTTATAAAGGTCGTTTTAATAATATTATTTTCAACAGACGTTAATTTTATTGTTTATGTAATAAATAAATTGATAAAAATATAATTTCACAGCGTTTCGTCAGTAATTTGGGACTTCAAGCATAAATTGGAGTAATTTAGGACTTGGACTGCTATAAATAATTCGTACATATTACGAAGCTCTACCATTAATATGTCGAAAATTACCATTATATAAATTGAGAAACCTTTCCTAATATTTTTAATACTCTCGAGTCATAAACTACTCGAATGTACACCTGATGAACTCCTAAATTAAAGAACGACACGTTGTGAATTTATAGTTTTATGGCTTTATTTTTTTACTTTTTCTGACAATAGCCAATTTATATCTATTTATTGTAAAAGCCTTAAAAAAATTTTTTTTGGTTTATCAACCGGGTTAAATTTTGGTCACAACAGAAGAAAAATATCTGTTTCGAAATAGTTGTAGCACGTTTGTTTACATGACATGACCACTTCGAATACACTAATTTTTTTTAAGATTTAAATTGAGCCTTGTGACAGCCGCCGTTTTTAATTTGCAAATTATGAAAGTCAGAAAAAAAATCCGTATGAAACACGGAAAACTAATGCACGTGATAATCCGTGACGTAGCTGGAGTCAACCGCTCTTGAGGTGATTCTTCAAGACGTAAACGAAATAATTTGGTACTAAATTCGTTCCTTGCGGCACTCGACGTTTATACTTTCGCGATCTGTAAGACTGAATAAAAATTTCTCCCTGAATACCGTATCCTCTAAGTCATTAGATCTGTGAACTGAGCCGAGGACAGAGGATTTATAGCAAATGGCCGCTCTTCTTAACATAATTGATGAGTGTTCTGAAAAAGGCCAGGTTAGTCGTATTTGGTGCTTCCTCACGTTGGGATCCGTAACGTGAGTTTAAAGGACAGGCTGCAAAATTTACTAAGCCGGGAACAGGAAATAACAAAGTTTGTCAACTGGGATGGGGAACATTAGGGGGTAGAAAAGTCGTCAAGCTGCACGATCCACGGCGACATCGATTATTATATCATAATCAAGCTACAAAAGCCAACATAATTTGGTAAAGGGGAGATGATATTTTAAATAAATTGCAGGAACCAAAGGAGAGTTACTAACATCTATGAATCTGTTCCTTATATTTTGAAGTGGACAGTATCATTTTCTCATATTCCCTTACCCTTATTTTCCTACTTTTAATGAAACAATAATCGCATGTAGAGTGTAGTGATTCTCCTAATTATTGATGGCAAGATTTAAGTGTGAAAGATGTACGAGGGTTGTTTGATATGTTTGGTAAAAATGTAACAAAAAGAAAAAACTTACTTTATATCTCAACATTGTCTCCTTCCTTGACTATTTTTCTTCCCACCAAGCCAAATTTTCAAGTTCTGGTGCTAGGTCTGGTGAATAGGGTGGATGAGAAACCAATTCGAATCCCAACTCATCCACTTTTGTCATTGAGACTTCTGCAGTGTGCGCTGGTGGATTGTCCTGGTGAAGCAGCACTTTCTTTTCAGCCAATCTTGGTCGTTTTTCAATCATCACTCGACAAGACGAGCTCCTAGAAATGTTTTTTTTTGTCAGCACTCGTTTCAAACGATCCAACAGAGCAGCATAATAGAGACCAGTTATTGTCGTGCCCTTTTCCAAGAAATCTATGAATATTATATCCACAGAAATACTGCGGCCATCACCTTTCCTGCTAACAAAACGATCTTCATCTTTTTTTCCATTTTTTAATGACAAGATTTAAGTGTCAAATGTGTACGAGGGTTGTTTCATATGTCTGGTAAAAATGTAACAAAAAGAAAAAAACTTACTTTATACCTTAACATTTTTTCCTTCCTTGATTATGTTTCTTCCCACCAAGCCAAATTTTCAAGTTCTGGAACAATAAGAAGTCACTTGGTGCTAGATCTGGTATATAGGCTGGATGAGAAACCAATTCGAATCCCAACTCGTCCACTTTTGCCATTGAGACTTCTGCAGTGTGCGCTGGTGGATTGTCCTGGTGAAGCAGCACTTTCTTTTCAGCCAATCTTGGTCGTTTTTCAATCAGCACTCGACAAGACGAGCTCCTAGAAATGTTTTTTTTTAAACGATCCAACAGAGCAGCATAATAGAGCCCAGTTATGGTCGTGCCCTTTTCCAAGAAATCTATGAATATTATACCCATAGCGGCCATCACCTTTCTTGCTGACAAAACTGTCTTCACCTTTTTCGGTGCACTTTCACCAGCTTTTGTCCATTGTTTTAATTGATTTTTAGTCTCTGGAGTGTAATAATGGATGCAAGGTTTCATTGAAGGTTACAAAAAGTATTGTGAATTACATTGCTAGATTCTGCGTTTAATTTTTTTCCGAATCCGATTTTTGGTCCAGTGTCAACAATCGCGGCACACGTCGCGCACACAGCTTTTTCATGGCCAGTTTTTCATTGAGGATGAAATTCACTCGTTCAGTTGAGAAGCCTACGGCATCAGCTACCTCGCGCACTTTTAGACTGAAATCTTCCATTACGATATTGTGAACTTTTCGATGTTTTCCTGAGTGGTGACCCCAATTGTGCGGCCGGAACGAGTTTCATCTTCTGTGCTTCGGCAACCTCGTTTAAACTCATTAATCCAGAAGTAAATGATCTTCAATACTGGTGCAGAACTTCATCCAATTAGATTTTTATTTGTGTAGCTGTCCAGCCCTATCAAATCCAAGTTAATAGTGACAGCGCGAAATACGTTTTTTTTTCATTGTCTCCGCCTGACTACACATCTAACACTACAGAAGGCTGCCAACAATAAACTACGACTGGCATATGTTTAAAACTTTTAGGAAAATCTATGAAAGGATCATGTTTACAAAGAATGAAGCACAAGTGAAAATATTCCCACTCTTTCATAAAAATTTACCAGACTACAACCGTTATTTATTTTCTGGGCTATTAACAGCCAAAGACATATATATCGTAATGCCAATTAATTAGGCCATTAATTATTTGGACATAAAATTTGAATTGTTTGAGAAATCCATTATAGCGATCTGATCGAACAAAGTGACAATGGAAAAGCAAGCTCAGCCGCTTTTGTTGAAAAGTCAAAATGGCGTATGCGCGTTCAAACTCGAGAGAGAACTAGGAGTCAGTTTTGCGGAAAAACATCGTGAGGAGCAGAACAAGTAATATAACTGTTAGTTGGCGGAGAAAGATTGTTAGGAGCAGTTCTGCGGAAAAACATCGTGAGAAGCAGAACAAGTAATATAACTGTTAGTTGGTGGCGGGACATTTCAGAGGACGGAACAAATAATACTAGAGCAGAGACTAGCCGTCGTGAATGTATTATTAAACAAAGTTGTTAATTTAAGGCAAGGTAAAAACATTCACGGAAGTATTACCTCGTAAATATAGCTAAGTAAAAGCAGTTTACGTCTATAGCCAGCCAGGGAAGGAGGCGAGCAGTTGTTACGTATACAGCCCATTTAGGAAAGTCTAAAAGAGTTTACGTCTATAGCCAGCCAAGGAAGGCAAGCAGACATCAGATAGCTGACATTCAGGAGGATCATCCGAGTTCCTGTGAGCCTATCAATTTTGACTTCAATAGTGTAAAATCTGTGAGTTGACTTCTAACTTAAAAGTTTGCAATAGTGTACTTCCGAAACCAAAAGGAATGCTGGTACCAGCTGGACAGATGTAAGTAACCAAACCAAAACTAATGATTAATTGTAAACGCTAATTAGAGGATAAGGTCAGATTTCGTTCTCTTTTAATTGTCAATTAAAGTTAATGTCTTTTCTTTTAATTTCTTTCTACCGGCACATTGTTTAGGTTAAATGTGAACTGATTGTTAATAAGATTTTTAAATCAATTTGTTGTGTCCATTATCAAACCAAGTAGAGGCCTTGAGAAAGAGAAGATCGCAAATTTTGTTGTAATTATCTTTATTGCAACAAAATAAATAAATATTTTGTGTTATAATTTTTGATTATTATTTCATTTAATTAACGCCTTCCATTTAATTATTACCTAAATGGCGCTTCACGTGAGATAAATTCTTCAAATTCATTAAATTAATTAAAGTATTGTTGTTTATTACTATATTGAGGCTTATACAAAAACATTTCTGTACGTGTATTATTTCTTTATAATACTTGATAAAACTGCCACTAAGACAATTCCCAATCGCAGTTAAATAATTGAACCAAAAAAATTTCTAGGAGCTCCTTTTGGTGAGTGTTAACCTTGGAAGCTTTGCAGACTGTTATCTAACACAAACCTGAGCTCGGATATTGGATACAAATATATAAATTTCTCTCTTCCCGCATCCCACCTACTCACGTATCACATACATAAATAATATTTTCGAATTAAAAACTCTATTACGGGAGTGTTTCTTTTTTCCACCGCTCCTACGTCAACGCTTTTAAATCAGCCTGGTTAATTGGTGGCCTTTTCCAAGGCGGCAGAGTATGACAAGTTGTTCTCTGGACCTGTAAAGCTACAAGTCACGCCATCCACAGCATTCCTCTTTTTTCATTTACGCACTGTATATATATATATATATATATATATATATATATATATGTATGTATGTATAAACTGTGCGACATTGGGTTCTCAGATTTAATCATCCGAATTGTAGCGTGAATGAAATAGTGGTGATTTTACCAATGATACAAGTGTATGTCCTCAGCTTCCATCTTCTATTCTTTTCTAGTCCTGATTCCAGCGGCTGGCCTCCCTATTCAGATAACCAGACTTTCTGATCCTCATTGATCCACGACTGAATATCTTGGTAACTCTCCTTCCCCATATCCTTCACTTTCCTTCAATCCTTTCTGGTTTATTTTATCAAGACTAACGATCGTTCCAAACTATTCCAAATTTCCAACTGTCAATTCCAATTTCCAAATAAGAAAAACCTTATCTTTTCTACCTATCCTTTCCAAATTCCACGACAACGGGAATTATTATTATTCTTTCTCTTTTCCCCTTAAAAATCGTTTTTACCTCAAAATTACGTTAGAATACAAAAATTAATTGTCAAAGTCTCATCTTTGTCAACTATTATGTTCACGCTGATGAAGTCCCAAAATTAGGGACGAAACGTGGTGTATTTTTTGTTTTTGCATTAATTTTAATGTCTAATAATTTAAATGTGGATATTAAACTTGTTATAACTCATTGGTCATTTATCATTTTTAGAAAGAAAAAAATAGTTAAAAATACATAAGTGGAAAAATAGAGACAGATATATGGAGTTTGAAGTGCAGAAAGGAAAAGATATATACATGGATGGTAACGTATTTAGGTGATGATGAGACAGAAACAAGGTAAGAAACACAGATAACCGTAAATCAATAAATATTTATATGTAATATGTAATATGATCTGGCAATTATCATTTACTAAATAAAAAAGAAATCCAGAAAAATGTCAGAGAAAGTAATTAATTATTCAAACGCACAATTCGTATGAATACGACGTTTCGTCCACAATTTCGGAACTTATTCAGGTAATCCGGTAGAATACCTACATAGTAAAATATAGTTAAATAAGTAATTTAAATTTGGAGATTGAATTACATTCTGTAAATTATAATCTACAAATTTGTATTATTTATTTAACTATGTTTTGGTCAATTTGCATTTATAATTTATCATATGTATTTTTCAATTTAATAATTTTACCTGGTTACCTGATGATGTCCCAAAATTGTGGACGAAACGTTGTATTTAAGCGAATTTGTAGTTCAATTAAAAATTAAATACGTATCAGAAAATATAGATAGTTAAGATTAAAGAAACGTAAAGATTATAATATAAATATCATGCGTGGTCAATGTAGAATTGTAAGTAAAAAAGTGTGCTGAATATAAATTTATTAAATGGAAAATTTAGCATCAGCTCTTTAGTAAATAATATAATTCTGAACAACGTTTCATTCATGTTTTAGAACCTCTTCAGGTGTTGTAAAAATTCAATAATTACGAATGAATTTCATACAAAAAATTGTAATAATCTAGAATAAAAGTCAGTCAAATTTCTCACCATTGGTATCATAAAGAAAACCTTGACAAAATTGTTAATATCTTTCTTTTAAATTCCTAACTGTTAAAATGTATTTAAAAAACATCAAAGTTCGATGGATTAAAATTAGGTACGATAACAACAAATACCAATAAATACGGCTAATAATAGCCGGCCTGCTGTGGTGTAGTGGCCAGCGTAATTGCCTCACATCGCAGAGGGCCCGGGTTCAAATCCCGGCATGGGCATGGATGTTTGTGGTCGTCCCGGTCAAGAAAACTGGGGTTAAGGCTGACGGAGAATCTGACCAGGTGTCACTCCTAAATCCAGAATGTGTCACGTAAGATGACAGTCTGGCAGCAGTCTCGATATGCCAAGGCCCTTCATGGGCTGTCGAGCCAAGGAGTGAAATAGTTAGGGCTAAGAATGATTCTTTATCGTACTACCCTTTTTTTGAAAAAATACAATATAAACTTATTGACTTATTTAATCACTATGGCATTCGGGTATTTAGTTAAAAATATTAAAAATTAATAAGGTCATACAAAATTAATTGTTTACATTGTAATGCTTGCTATATGGGACAAACGAAACTTTGTCTAAAAATCAGATTCAGTTAACAGAAAAACAATTTGAAATTTAACATACAAAATTATTGAGTTGCGTCCAAAAGTATTTATTTTTTAAAAATAAAAATTAAAGTGATTAGCACAATATAAAGATTATTTATGTTACATATTAGATCCAATGCAACAATTTATGTTAAAAATGACACCAATTTTTATTTCAATTCTTATTTAAAAATTCAAAAATACTCTTAACAGCTGTGTAAATATAACAGTCATTGAGGCTGCAACGTAACACCGTTAGAAATATATTGTAATGCCAATTAATTAGGCCATTAATTGTTTGGACATAAAATTTGAATTGTTTGAAAAATCAATTATGACGGTCTGATCGAACAAAGCAACAATGAGAGAATCGAGCTCACTTTGCTTTGTCGAAAAGTCAAAAATGGCGTATGCGCGCTAAAACTCGAGAGAACTAGGAGTAAGTTCGCGGAAAAACATCGTGAGGAGCAGAACAAGTAATATAACTGTTAGTTGGTGGAGGGACATTTCAGAGGACGGAACAAATAATACTAGAGCAGAGACTAGCCATCGTTAAAGTATTATTAAACAAAGTTGTGTTTTTAAGACAAAGTAAAAACATTCACGGAAGTATTACCTCGTAAATATCGCTAAGTAAAAGCAGTTTAAGTCTATAGCCAGACAGGGAAGGAAGCGAGCAGTTTTTACGTATACAGCCAGTCAGGAAAGTCTAACAGAGTTTACGTCTATAGCCAGCCAAGGAAGGCAAGCAGACATCAGATAGCTGACATTCAGGAGGATCATCCCAGTTCCTGTGAGCCTATCAATTTTGACTTCAATAGTGTAAATTCTGTGAGTCGACATTTTAGAATCAGTGTAAAAGTTTGCAATAGTGTACTTCCGAAACCAAAAAGAATGCTGGTACCAGCTGGACAGATGTAAGTAACAAAACCAAACTAATGATCAATTGTAAACGTAATTAAAGATAGAGTCAGATTTCGTTCTCTTTTAATTGTCAATCAATTTTAATTTCTTTTCTTTTAATTTCTTTCTATCGACATATTGTTAGGTAAATGTGAACTGTTTGTTAATAAGATTTTAAAATCAATTATCAAACCCAGTCAAGGCCCTGAGAGAATGAGATCTAAAATTTTGTGTTTGTAATAATCTTTTGTTGCCACTTAATAAATAAATATGTTGTTTGTTAATTTCGATCTTTTCATTTAATAAAAAAGCCTTCCATTTAATTATTACATAAATGGCGCTTCAAATTCAAATTAAATAAAAAAAGGCCCTTTGTTATTTATTATAATATCTTAATATATTTTATATAATAAATGGTAGCACTCTATAAATTGTATTTATAAATAATTACATTAAAAAAGTATCATGTAACTGATTTTAATTAATAAGAAAGATCCAATGAGCACCCTTTTAATTTTATTATTAAACACATAAACAGCAGATTTAACGAAATCCAAAATCCTACTGTAAATCGTCCCCAAACACCTCAAGCAAATTTTTTTGCTCGTACGCCCTTATTACAAATTTCTACATGAAACATTTATCCAAATATTCAAAGAATATCAAATATCCATCATTTGCAGATCCACTAATACTCTTTTTCTAAATTGGATGTCTTTCTTATTAATTATTTTCAATCCGACATAATTTTTTTCTGAATAAGAAAGATATTCAATAAAGACAAAAAAAGGGTAATATAAATACCACACATTGTTTCTGAGATACTTGTACCTTTCGTCAGCTGCTAAGAAGAGCCTAGAGAAACACAACTGCACTGCCTTTGAGTGTTGTGAACTGACCAGTGCAATTGTGTTTCTCTAGGCTCTTCTTAGCACCTGACGAAAGGTACAAGTATCCCAGAAACGTTGTGTGATATTTATATTACCTTTTTTTTTTGTCTGTATTGGCTATTTTTCTCATTCATTATTTTCTATCAGACGTAAATTATTTTCATAAATATTTTCTTTTATAACTGAATTTAATTGTACCCCTAAAGAGGTCCCAAATTATGGATGAAACGTTGAGTTTGTTAAATATTATGTTTTAATAATGTTAAAAAAAATACCTTTATAGTGACAAACTTAAAAAAAAGTAACTTAAACTAAGTAAATTTGAATTTTAAAATTCTGGACGTTTCGACGCGGATTAGCGTCTTTTTCTAACTGAGATTAATTGGAGTATTTTTTTTTAAGTTTGTCTGCATAAAGGTTGATTTTAACATTATTATTTTCAACAGACGTTATTTTTAACTTAATGATAAATTATTTCTATTAGGTTGGTGTTTTTCGCATATAAAAAGAAGCCATATTATGATAACCCTTGTGTAAAATATTAGTAAAAACTGTCCAAACTGAAGAGAACCCAAAGAGAGCGAAACGTCGTCAAATATTTTTTTTGTTAATAAACGATATACTTTATTGATTCTGGAACGGGCTATTTATTTATATTATTATACATAGTCCGATATTTTAAATCATTAATTAAAAAATTATATTTTTTACATTAGTTGAATGAAAAACTGTTTATATTGTGTATCTCTCATATAATTAAGGACACTAAACATTTTTGTATGTTTCTGCAAGCTTCACAATTGGAACAGTCGGCCAGCTGCCTCCTAAACTTGTCGAGTTAAGAAGAAAGGAATGCTGCGTCCCCACATCAAACTCTTCTCCCGCTATTGGAAGGGCGTGGGACAAGTACCCGATGCCCGACCTACCTGATGCAGGTTTTTCTAGGGTTTTCCCTGCATTACTTTTAGGCGAATGCCGGGTAGGATACTTAAACTATAGCCCGGGGGCCACAGTTAACCCTTGGCTACCTTCCTCTACTCTTCCGCATCCCCCCTTTCAAAACCCATCCTATGCTATTAAAGGGGAGTTGCCACTATGTGGATTACCCTCATTTTTTTATGGCAACAGGCTACATGAGGGTGATCCACATTGGGCAACTCCCCTTTAATAGCATAGGAAGGAATTTGAAAGGGGGGATGCGGAAGGGTAGAGGAAAGTAGCCAAGGGTTACTAGGGCCCCCGGGCTATGGTTTAAGGATCCTACCCGGCATTCGCCTAAAGAAATGCAGGGAAAACCCTAGAAAAACCTGCATCGGGTAGGTCGGGCATTGGGTACTTATCCCACGCCCTTCCGATAGCTGGAGAGGAGTTTGCTGTGGGGACGCAGCATTCCCAGGCAGAACCTTGTATGAGAGACAGGAAGGTGCTACCTTTGGGGATGCCTTTTCCTCTCTCCGTTTTTGAACTAAGGTTCCCACAAGCCGAGGCACCTCGTCCTGTTTTGAGAGGTGTATGTTCCGGGGTCACAGACCTTGGGCATACGGCAAGAGATATCGCTGTTCCCATTGGAACAGTAGCCAGCTGCCTCCTAAACTGGTCGAGGCACGGAGAAGTGAATGCTGCGACCCCACAGCAAAATCTTCTCCCGCTATCGGAAGGGCGTGGGACAAGTACCCAATGCCCGACCTACCTAGGTTTTTCTAGGGTTTTCTCTGCATTGCTTTTAGGCGAATGCCGGGTAGGATCCTTAAACTATAGCCCGGGATCCCTAGTTAACTCTTGGCTACCTTCCCCTACCCTTCCGCATCCCCCCTTTGAAATCCCTTCCTATGCTATTAAAGGGGAGTTGCAACAATGTTGATTAACCTGTTACCTAAAAAAAAATACGGGCACATTTCTCTTATTGTAATATAAATAAACCGAAACAAGTAACACGAAGGTAGAGCAGAATTATTTTTAATAAATCCGAAAATGTTTGTGAAACGTCGGCGTGAAAACCTGACAGCGACAAGTAGCACCAATGAAGCAAAGATATCGTGTTTCACAACCTATAAGCCGGCGATTGTGTCAACACGCATTTATATCATTGGGTGAAGCGGAAACACTCAGACTGCACGTCAAGGTAAGGTAAAAACTACGCTGCCAAAACGTTTCGAAGACCACCAGAGAAAGGGCGTGGTCGCTCTTCCCGTTAATGACTCGGTCACGGACTGTTTCTTGGTCAATCTCGGTGTACGTATGAGGTCGACCTGGACATTAATATTAGCTCGCGCAACAGAGAAATTAGTTTGGCCAAGTGCACGAGTCCGACTCAGTGATAAGAGACGTGGACTCTTGGTCCGGAGTCCATGCGTTTATACGCAGGTAATAAATAGTACCTTGTATCATCCGCGGGGACCCTCACATACGAAATCTACTACCTTGCAAATTACCAAAGATGGGTAATGTCTCCACGCTAAATCATATCTCTGGCAAAGACATCTATAGGTCAAAGTAAAATAAATTCACAAGAAACTTACATTCGAAGCTCAAGCCATTTAATGAAGTAATTTTTAATTCAAGTATCAGGATTGAAATATCTCGTCCGGATTATCCAGCTTATATCACGGGCGCTCTAACCACTGAGCCATCCGAGTCGACTCCAGGCCTGGAACGAGACATCTCCCTCCATTATTCTAGAGCCGGAACCCGGCTTCACCTACAATTCACCATATTAAAATCCTCACGGCTAACTTAGAACTTAATGAAGTTTGGACACATTACTGTGAATTGATTAATGACGCATTTAGTGTACAGTTGACGCAGCTTATTGTAACCTCATTTACGTTATCATTCGGTTAATACTATAATTCTTATTATATCCCGCCCGGACAATATTAAGAAAAAGTCGTTAATAGTGATCATAATTCGTTTTATGTTATCATTCTTTTGAAAGTCCAGGACACATTATCAAGAGGCGATCATGGAAAAACAATCGAGAAGAATCTGTGTGTAGCTCAAGAGGTTTCAGAAGTCGTGTCGACAAAAGATGCACACTGGTCCTTTACGCTTAGACGTCGGGCACGATACAAGCGACGAGCGGTGAGCGACTGGGAGCAGGTAGACTGAGCGACTACGCTCAGTTTTATGTCCCACTAGAATGTAGTGGGTTTGGGGGTCCACTGACTACAACAAGCAGCTACCTCTCAGTGGTCGACGCTCATGGCCCACCCCGTACATTAAATTTCCTCTCACCGCCCAGCTTCAAAGAACTCGTGCACTGCTTTATACGTTTAAACACGGGACAATATCATCATGTCCATCAATAACTACTTATTGATTGTATTTATTATATTTTGTAAAAGTGGAAGGAAGCAAAATTTGTTCCGTGTATGTATTAAAAAAATAATATCTACATATTGAGGCATCTCTGCCACGACGATTTTCGAATCGTACTGAGTCTTGATATAGTTATTTAAAATAGCATTTCAACAGAGTAAAAACCAATAAAGACGGCCAAATTTCGCTTCAATAATTTATTGAACCTACGTCAATGCCAACGGCTTGTTACCTACATGACGTATATATTTCCTCAGTTCTCTATATATCTGACTAAGTATCTAGTTTAATTTATTTATACAGGTGTTTCCCTATTTATGTACATTAATTCAGAAGATGAGGATGGTTCTTACAGAGGCTTCCATGTATATTAAATTAATCATTTTTGATAAATTTGGAGGACTTATTTGGTTTTTTGTCTGTTAACATTATAATAGTCCTTGGTTTGGAACTGTTTAAAATATTTTATTTGGAAGACAGATTTGACTTTGGAGGGAAATAACAGGAGGTTTTGCAGATCTCTCCAAGATGCTAAAAGGCCGAGGTAAACAAAATTCTCTTTCCTGCAAAATTGATTCCCGCCAATAATTATTTATTTCAATTATTTATTATATTATATAAAGTTATATGTCAGTGTAGTTAAATTTGTTGATAACCAGACAATTGAGAAAGTAATTTATTATGTAATTATTAAATTGCGACATGTTTTGGCCGACATGCTAAGATAACATAGTAAAAGCCTGAAGAGAATCCACATGAGGACCAAAACGTGTCGAAATTTAATAATTAATTAATTTTTTCAATTGTCTGTTATTGGATTTTTGTCATCAAATATTTATTATACTGAAAAATGTTTTTTTTCCTTACTCTATAAAAACATATTTTTTAAATGAGGTATCCCTGTCACAACTATCTTTGGCTTGGAGTGATTAAATTAATACGCGGATGGAGTGTTGAAATAGTTAAAGAACGTAACAACATACGGTTTAGGAATTGCCCCAAAGATGCCAAAAGGCCCAGGAAATGTTTTTCTGGATTAATTATTGACGGTTTTTAGCATACCTCAAACGGCACAGAAACAGAACGATGGCAGAAAGAAACTTTCTTATTGCAGCAAAGTTTTTCATGGATCTTTGTCACTACTATCTGAAGTGAAAGGGGTTTTGAGCTACTTGAGGATATAAAACTATTGAATTCCTTAAAAGAGGATTTATATATTCAGAAAAACGTGTTTAATCTTATCTTAAATCCTTAATCAGATGGTGGTAGTCTCCGTCAATGCCTTCTACTCCTATTTATGGGGTGAACGCCATAGTTCCTCTGACCTTTCAGTACAACGCGTTTCAATAAATAATTCTTGTTTCCACTCAACACCTCACGCGACGACATCATTACGGTGACTTGCAGTAAGTTGTCGCTCAGCAGCTCTGTATCGTACCCGGTCCCGCTCAGCGCTTTGCCTCCCCGCCTCTCAAACGCTTACCGCTCGACGCTTCTATCGTGCCCGAGGTCTTTAGGGTGTAGTGGGGGTATGCCGGAGCTCAGTTAGCACGATCCTTTGTTGCGGCAACTTGGTACTGTGAAAACTATTCTAAAAACATTGACGCAAGGAAATAAATTATACTCAGCTTATTCCAGTCTGACATCGAGGCCTTTGCGTCTGACGAAAGGATTCGGGTCTTGCTGTTAAATTTATAGTGTTTTGGGGTGAGAGTGACAGGCTTTGTTACAAAGGTCCAGAACGTTAACACTACAACCATTCTGGTCGACGACTTTAAATTTCCTTTCAATAAATTAGGTTCTAAATCAATTACACGGAATTTATGAAACTTGAACTTATGATTAAATTCACATGTATCATCGTCTAATTTTGATTTCGAAGTTTTCCGGATTTTTATGCTCGTTAATTCAAATGTCGACGTGTCTTATTGCTTCACCAATGGTTTCTAATTTTCGTTCATAACGGAGAAGCATCAAAGAAAAGAAGAAAAGGTAAACAAGAAAACAGATTCGCCCTAAAATTGTGTATAAATATCAGAAACGATTGTTTGGTTAGTTGTAAGAAAAAATAATATATAGTTCACTGAAATAAATGTTTTTATCAAAATATTGTTTTTATTTTACAAAAAAAAACCTATACGTGATCATTTTTATAATCTGCTACCTTTAAAACATATAATTCAGCAATAATATCCCATACAGCTGTAATTTTTTTTTGAGACGTGTGTTATTATTGCGCCCGTCTACCAATCAGGAAACCCGGATTCGATTCCCTGCCCGATCAATATTTTTCCATCCTCATATTTTAATTT
Source organism: Zhengitettix transpicula (assembly GCA_037074705.1). Taxonomy (NCBI): domain Eukaryota; kingdom Metazoa; phylum Arthropoda; class Insecta; order Orthoptera; family Tetrigidae; genus Zhengitettix; species Zhengitettix transpicula. The sequence continues at coordinate 9,060,288 of CM073596.1, read as the reverse complement.
AAAAATAGTTAATGAATAGAAATTGAATGAAGAAGTAGCAAACACACAAGTGACAGAATCAAGTAGCTCACTACAACGTGATTCAATAAACCGCAAGAGCCATAAGGAACGACACAGACCAGGGGACGAACTCAAAACGATTTTGCTATTTTGAATCACCTGACGAAAGCAACAAGGATTACAGAAAATTTGTTGTGTGGTATTTAATTTAGAACTTTTATTCTGCTATTCGACTACGTATTTATCCAAATTTAACTAAAATGATTAATTTAATATACACGGAAGCCTCTGTAAGAACCATCCTATTCTTCTGAATTAATGTACATAAGTAGAGAAACACCTGTATAAATAAATTAAACTAGATACATATTTATCAAAAACTACAAAGGAAGAGCAACTAATTTGTAAAAATTATGTAACGACCAAAATTACTCCAAAAATTTCGTAATTAACAACAGAATGATTGAATAAGTAAAAATGAACCTAATTTAGAACGATTTCCACAACAGAAAAATAATACGTAAAGAGACGGAGAGTAAAAGAACGATTTTTATTCTTATATAGGTTAAGATGAAGACAAATCCGAACATAAGGGTCACATTATGAGTCTTTAAGAGGAAAATAAAAATAGGATTATCATTGTATCGACTAGAAAAAATAAATCATGGCAGTTGTTAACATCACCGATACGTCCCAAAAACGTAAAAACAAATGTGGGGATCAGCATGTGGGCTCCTTTCACTGGTGTCGCGCTCCACAAAACGTCAAGCCACAAGAACGACACACTGAACACAGAAACTGGCTGACAAACTCAAAAGCTTTTTTTCCAATAAATTTAAACTCAGTCAAGACTGCAGCGAAATTACAAGCGACAAAACAACGTCGTGTTTTCATTCCTCAATGTCTTATGGAGTTATATTTTGGAAGGATAAGTCCACAGGAAAATGTAGAGAGAGAGATTTTGTGGACAAATAACCTATAAACAGGATAATTTATACGTTTAGTTGTAACTGGAAAGGTTTTTGAAGACACTGGCTGCAAAATTAGTCAGATATTACATATTCAGGATTGGTGATGCGTCACAGAGGATCAGAAATACTGGTGGATCTGAAGAGGGTGGACAGCGAGAGGGAAAAAGCAAGAAACTCGACTTACGACCAAAAAAGAAGGTGGAATCTGAGGAGATCCACAAGTTTCAATGTCAAAATGTCCATGATTCTGTTTCTGATGTGCCACATTTAAAGCTGACAACTCAATTTCTAATGAATAACACACTATATATTTGTATATTGTAGTAATTGGTAATTAAGGCATTGTTCTAATTGAAAAGTTGAATTGTAGAGGACTCATTATTAGTGGATATAGAGCGGACGCCGCAACAAACCGGCAAGGCAAAGAAAGCATTGTTGATCGGTTGGGAAGGTTTTACGCGCTCAGAATTTACGAGACGAAGAATTCAGTCGGGCAGCGGACAGCAAGCAGTTTGAAAGCTTTACAGTCGGGCAGCGGACAGCGAATAGATCAGACGAAAAGTTTTACAGTCGGCAGTCAGAACGAAAGAATGTGGTCCAGTCACAAACATGCTTTCAAATATTAAAAAGTAAAGCAATATTCAGTCGGGAAGGAGACAGAGCAACTAGTGTGTATTCGGTGGTCGAGCGTAGATTCATCATGCTGGCCATAGACAAATCAATTAAGTCCATGTTCAACTAAAGTCACGAGATCTACAAATCCAGGTTGCAGTAAAGCATCGAGAACCAACCAATTTGTGTTAAACCAACTAACAAACAACGCCAATTAGAGCCTGTGAACATTTAGTCTCTGTGAGTACTTAGAATCAGTGATGTCCCCAAAATTGTGCACGAAAAGCTAAAATGAGACCTGGGCGGACGAAAGTAGAGAAAAACTTTAAAATCATTTGTAAACCGTGTTTAAAAGATAAAAGTCAGATCGTTCTTTAATTATTTAATTATCGATAAAATGAGATCATTAATTCTTGATAAAATTAAAATTGTTTAAATTCAATCTTTGGTATTATTTCTTCCGCAACAAATTTCGTCTATGTTCAGACGCATTGATTTCCATAAAAAGTAAATGTAATTTTGATTATATAAATTCTGTCATTTATCAAACCCAGTTCAAGACCCTGAGATCCCAAATATTTTTTGTATTTTATACTTGTTTTAAAATTGTTAATAAATTTTGTTTAATAGTTTTCACTTAAGTTCTTTCATTTAGAAACGCCACATTCATATTAATATTTTAATTATTACAATATATATTAAAAATGAAAGAAGAGAAATACTGTGAGGACGGATTGAGCGCGTGGATGGCGTTTCTCAAGTTAATTTATTTATTAATTGGTGGCGTTTGTGTCAGACAATTATGAGAAAATTAGTACCAACTCGAGCTACACAATTAAATTTGCGCGAATGTTAACAGCGATGAGCGAAGGTTTCGATTAAATTTTTGTTAGTGTGGCTACAGTGACGATAGTCTGCTTCATGAGACTACAATCTTTGGTTTTATTTGCTAAAACACGAAAACATATGGCAGCAGAATGAAATTAGGGGAAAATGGGGAATTCGTTTCGTAAGTAAATTATTTTTATAAATATTTTTTAATATTAATTTCTATCTCAGATGGGAAGTGCAGAAGAATCGGAAACGTTCTACGACTCGTTGGACGAGGAAGTCGAGCAGTTTCGTTCTTCGTCTCCAAATCGCGTGAGTCACGACGTCGACGATGACGACTGTCCTTGTTCCTCCACCAACGAGTATCGTGATCTCCCTGTGTTCCGGACGCCGCCTAACACATCGCGGATCCTCACCTGCTTCGTCAATCTGAACGAGTCGAAGTTGTCGAGACTGTGCGGCCGGAACCTCACGGGGAGCCCCGCCACGGTCACCGAGGACATGGACCACCTGGCGACAGCCTTCCAGAACCTCCGGTTGGAGGACGCGCCTTCGGGCCACACAGCGAGGTCCGACCTGCACCACGGCCACCTGACCCGGAGGAACGTGCGGAGGAGCAAGTCGTGCACATCGCTGGGAGGCAAGAACCCCAACGCTACCAAGAAGAAGACCGTCTCAACGTCGAAGCTGCGACTGGACAGCCACACCAGCTTCAAGAGCAAGTGCAACTCGTATCTGGAGATGTACCACAGGCGGAAGAACGTCGCCAAGACTCGCAAGCAGATGAGATCGTTGCCGGCCGAGGACGCAAGACAACGTAACCTGAATAATAATGGCGACGACAGCTTCCAGCTGCTGGCAGAGCTGGACCTGGCGCCGCCGCCCACCATCAGGAGCTCCTGCGAGGACCGTAGCTGCGCCACCAGCATCCACGGCGATGTCTACGACAACACCACGTACCAGAACGTGGGCGACTTCAGGGTTTTCCCCGCAGACGTCAACAAGTACATGTCCATAAACCTCAACACGGACGGCGTCGAGTGGAAGCCGAAGAACGTGGCCCGCCACATCACGTCCGGCGGCCGCGGCAAGCACCATTCCTCATACGTGCCTTACTCCATCAAGGACTACAGGACACTGCAGGTGCCGAAACTCGGCTCGCTCGGCTACGACCGCGAGGCCGTCCGCGACAAGTACGAGAAGATGAAGAGACAACGTGCCTACGGGATGCAGGCTAGCGTCCGCAACCGCTCCAAAATGGCGGTGGCGCCTCCCAATCAAAAGGCCGGCATCGACGAGAAAGGCGGAGGATCTCCCAAGCCCGCGGTAGCCGACAAGGGATCCGTAAACAAGAAACAACACCACCAGCAGCAGCAGCAGAGTGAGCGGCACAAGGCGAACCGCAAGCATCCGCAGATAAGTCGCTGCAAGAATCCTCAAGGCGACAACAATCCCACCTGCGATCTGCAGCCGCTGGTGGAAAGGCACATCAAAGAGATGCAAGCGTCCGCCATAATTCGACAACATTTCAAGTGCTTGTGAACAGCTGATGTCACCATTCACTTCTAATTTGTGGAAAGTCAACCAGCAAAGTCTCGACCATGAGTATCATTCCAGCCAAAGTTGCCAGTTTTCATTTTAATCTTTATGCTTTATATTCGTTGTCGATACAAAAGTAAACAGACGGCGAGGGGGCAGCTTAAGGAAATGGCAATTTAGAGGAGAGTTACTGGAACCAACATAAGCTGAGGGAACTGTATAACTTGTCCCCATGTGATTTTTAATATATTTTGAGAGAGAAAAGCGTGTGTAATTATTTTTGATAATATTGTTTAGTAGTATAAATGACATCATATCCCCTACTTACTGAAATTGTAGATTGACTTCAAGAATCAAACCCTTAATTTTTCGTATCTATTAATTGAAATATTTATAATTTAGCATCGGATTTTCCTTAATTTCAGACACACATTTAAAAATAAATAAGAAAATTGAAGACACTTTTTTTTGTCTACATTGACTATGATTTCATTGGTTTGGGATAGATATGTCACTGATACTACAAAACTAACGTCTTGTTCACTGAATAATATACTCTTGACAAATGGAATTTTAAAAAATACCAGAGGTGAACACCAACAGAACGTAAGGGGAAAAAACCATTTTTTGAGTGAATAATAATAATAATAAAATTATGTTCGTTTGTTGCCATATAATACGTATAATTTATTGGTATTTTTGCAATAACTATTCATGAACAGGATTTCTTCATATCAATATGCACCGTAAATGGATGACGTCACTGGGCACACAACAACTCAAGTCAACGTAGTTATTTTATACTAATTAGATAAATAAATAGAAAAATAACAGGAAAAAATAATCACTTATATTTGGCTACTTATTTATCTAATTAATATACTTTTAACAAAAAAGTTTTATATATCAGTTATTTTATATCTTAAGGAACATTATTATGTTATAAAATGCCCTTAATGGATGTGTCAGTCTGTAATTAATTAGTCCTATAATAAGCAGAGCCACCTTTTGTGTCAATATTTGAGGTATATTTTTATATTTTGTTTATTACCATCATAATCACTTTGAATATGTATAAAGTGTAAACAGTTAGTATTTTATTATTTTTTGAAGGTGTTTTACAGTAGTCTGGCAATTTTTGCCAAAGTTTAATTACCCTTTTTTTGAACTAGTAGCAGACTATCCATATTCTTGGCTGCAGAATAACATTTCAATACCACTGGGGTGAATATAAGTTCCACAAGGTTCTATTTTTGAACAAATAGTACTAATTAACACAAAACACTGTCTACTACACATGTGGCTTGGAATCAAAATGTAATTCTGTTTAACTCCCAGGTTAAATAAAACCAGTAAGAAGTAACTAAATAGACGTGAACGTGGAGAAGGATGCTATACATCAATGTAAGTAAGGAACTTATTGTACACGGCATAAACATAAATGTAAAATACAATTGAATATTTTAAATCATTTGTAAGGAAAACAAACAACAGACTTTCTAAGAAAATTTTAAATATTATGACATTGTCATTTCATATTTATTCTACATTAAATAAATGTTTGAAATAATTTTTTAAGTGCAGTTGTTTTGTAAATATATCGCAGTGCCATATTAAATGTGTGGGTAATCGATAGGTCGCATTGCAGTCGATCGCATCTACGATCAGCTGATGAGTAATATATTGTAGATATGAACGAGAGATTGTAAAACATTTATGAAATCACTTTTTCTTAATAATAGCTTTATTACTGCGACATTGAAGATTTAACATGCAAAATTAATTATACCCGTGATATTCTATGATGCTACATCAGCGATTTTTCGACATTTCACTTTCGCTGTCAAGGAAAACACTTAAACGGTTTATTTATTTGGGAGGAACAATGACCAGCGATTCTAAATCGAGAAATCAGACAACAGCTGCTATTATCGGTATGGTTATTTTGGAATTTCTTAAACTTAGAGCAAATTATTGCTTAGTTTTTAAGGTATTATCAGTTCAAACAAATGTAAATTTCTTGTAAGTTTTTCGGGGAAACAACCAGAATGCTCTCATTGAAACTACACAAATCATTATCCCATAATTTCTCATTCTATTGACAAATACTTCACACACATGGATGTATATTTAGTAGATAAAGCTTTACTAAGATTCTTTTTGTTAAAATCACTACAAATTTATTGGTTGGTCATGTTCTTGTAAATAATCTTATTGAATTATAATATAAAAGTAATTTAGTATTTTGCTCCATTTTTTATCCACCACCTAAGTAATATTCAGAATCTAATTTGTTAACAATCCTTTCAATGTGAGTTCTGTAGACATTTCATGATTTTAATCTTTGGCAAGTGGGCGACAAGTGCTTCGTTTCAAATACTTGCACAATTGTAGTACCAATATCTTTAATTGAGAAATTATTAATTAGCCAACATTGTAAGTTCCTTTTAATGATTTATTATGTAAGTAACCTTTCAGGTAATCAAGCTCTTCTCAAGTTTAATCTGCAAAAAGTGTGCACAGTACTATTTGCTAATGATACAAACTTGTTAATGGGTGGGAAAAATATTGGCATTTTACAAGTCAATATAAATAACACAATTAAGAACCTAAATTAATGGCTTTTACAAAATCATTTAACTCTAGACACAACTTTAAAAAAACACTCACAAACCTACAATATTCAATAAATGAATGAAATATTACTGCATCTAGTCACTGTAAGTGTTTAGGAATGTATTTAAATTAATGTTTTACTTAGGCTAGCCATATAAATGACTTAAACTTAACTTAAGGAAATAAATGTGTAATATCATCAACTGAAGGCATTTCTGCTGTTTTTAATTGGTAAAAGAGTATCTTAATAGTTTATAAAATAGAATAATTGTAAATACAAAAGGTTACTTTTTTAAAAAAAATTCTACCATAAATTTGAATATTATAATTTTTTTACTTGTCCAAAATACCAATATCTCATATATGAAATCTGGATAAATAAGTATACATTCATTCAGCAACTTTTTTATATAATTTACCATTATTTATAAATATGTTAAGTAATAAAAACTTTTGAAATGTACCAATATTCAACAAGATAAACTTAAAGATTTCAGGTGGAAAAGCAGCCAGTAGGAAGGGATTAAAATCAATATTTAAAAGTGGTCTTACATTGTATTGTGAAATACCCTAAGAAATGAATCAATTTGAGTTAGTAGGAAGGAAAATTTAGAGAAAGAGTATTTGGCTAGAAAGCAATCAAAGAAAAGGATAATATTGTTATCCTAAATTATTATCAACACTGCTAAAAAATCCATATCGAAGAAGCTGTTTTGAAAAATATTGCAATTATAACTAAAATTATTTCATAATAAAAACAACAAATTTCTTATTCTTGAATGCCTAAACACATTTTGCTATATAGGCTTCAATCTGTAATTTCTCAAAGTAATGCTTCTTGAAGTAAAACAATATACAAACTAAATATTTTCTTGAGTTAAACTAATTTTAAAAAATTGTTGACATTTTAGCATATATATATATATATATATATATATATATATATATACACACATACACATATGTGCGTTTACTCACACAAAAAATTTAATACTTACAATTTTTGTTTCATTTCAGTTATTGGAGACGAAGTTCTTAAAGGGCAGGTTGCAGACACAAATTCCCATTTTATATCAAAGAAATTATATAGCTTGAATGTCAAACTGAAAAAGGTAAAGTGAATTTTAAACTTCTTTATTTAATAAAAATTTGTGTTTCTGCTATTTCATTCTTATTTCTTAAATTTTAGGTAATTATTTTTAAACTATTGTTCATTTCCCTATTATATGATATAATTCTGTGAGCCCACATTATTTTACAGGCAGTGCTAATTTCGGACTGGCAAAGTTAGATGAATTTGATTCGAACATCCCACTTGTTATGTATAGATTTAAAAATATTTAAATGTTTGTTACAGGTTGTGGTCATTGGGGATGACATAGATGATGTCTGCAATGAGATCAAGTTGCTGTCTCATCAAGTATCCCACGTTATTACTACAGGTGGCATTGGTCCGACCCATGATGACATCACATTTGATGGTATGATTTTAGACTACTTAGTATGTTTTGCTTTCATACATGTATAACTCATGTGTTGCGTTGAAATATGTGTTATATTCTTTAAATATCTCCACTGTGCTGTCACAACATATTTCAATGCACTAATATATATTATTGTAAAATAATATATATATATATATATATATATCTGTCACTTGTACATTACAGACAATGAATTTTAACATTTTTCTTCTTTTCATTTAAAATTCTGTGGTAATGAATATATATATGAATAAAAGGTAATGATTTCAGCTGTCGCCAAGGCATTTGATGAAACTACATATCCCCACCCACGCCTTGTCAATTTAGTTAAGGATTATTTTAAGACTGATGACATAAAATCTCCAGCAATGAAATTAGCACATGTAAGGATCTGTAAGTCAGGTACTGATAGTTTTAAATAAATTTTATCATTTTAATTTCTGACACATTTTTATGAGAAGTGTGTTATAATGGTTACAATCCAGAAATTGGCTTTCCGCAATTAAGTAGCTAATAAATTAGTTGTGTAAATATCATTTTTTAAACTGGTAGTTTCATACTAGAAAAAAACTAATTTAATACAACTGCTTATAAATTGTATTTGAAAGAAGTACATTGTTCATGGGTTGCTCTGAATTTGAATTATTCTCATAGTTCTTCCACAATACATTTTTATGTTGCCTTAATAAAAAAAATTGCTATTGCATTATATGAGCATAACTATCATTTTTGTGATATAATGTTATGATCTTTTGTATTTAAATATCTACACCCAAAAGAATCAACATAATAATTTATGTTTTCTTTTAAAAAAGTGGCAAACTATAATTATTTTATAAAATAAAATCTAATAATTTATTTGATCCCTTTCTATTTATAGGTTTAAAAGTACGTAGAATGCAAACTTCCAAACTTAGAATAGAATGCTAGTTTTACTCTTTATAATCTAAATTATGTAATAAAAATTAAACAATATAAGAGTACTACATTCTTTTAGGTTCCTAAATCTGCCAAGTTGACTTTTAGCTATGATGAAGCTAGAGGGAGACATTCTCTGTTTCCATTAATAACAGTCCACAATGTCCACATCTTGCCTGGAGTGCCAGAACTGATGGAAAAGTTATTCACAATCTCAATGCAGGTAATTGTTAATTTAAATATAACCACTTCACATCATATTACCTTTCTATCCTACAATCTGAAGTAGCTCATGTTTAATTTCTATTCATTAATTAATTACTGCTCTATCACATTAATTTTTTTAACAAATATTGTTAATGGAGTAATTTATTTACAAATGTCATACCAGCAGAACAAGTGTCTTATTTAAAACATTTTTCTGTAACAACAAATGTTGTCATTTTAATAGATCAATTTTGTCGGCAATATTAATTTTCTCAAATATCTGGACATACTAACTACACTAATAACATTAATTGCTTAGTGAGTACAATAGTTAGTTGAATTGTAACTTTTCCAGGAAATATTTGGGAGTGGCGGAATGAAATTGTACACAAGAGAGCTTTACTTGACCACAAATGAAGTCCAACTTGCAGACAAGCTAAATGAAGTAGTCTCTAGATTCCCTGAAGTGAGCATTGGATCATACCCAAAAATTAATCATAGGTCAGTTATTGTTGCATTGTTTTTAAATTTATCAGTCAATCCATAATTTAAGACAAATATGTTAATTCTGGAATAACTAAGAAGTATCCCCATATTTTTACAGTTACTACAAAGTATTGATTACACTTGAGTCTGAGAAACAAAATTCTGTTGAAGAAGCTTTTGAGTCACTGAAATCATCTCTGATAAAAGGTATTGAAAATTTCAATCTTTGAAATTTATTTCTGCATAATTAATGACAAGTCAACATTTGCAAATACAGATGTCTTGAGAAAATTTAAGGACACGATACGTAACTTGAAATAGTATTGTTGTGATTAGATAAGTGCATATTTAGACTGGGCACTAGATATATATCAGAGCTAATATGGCAAGTTATGCATTTGTAACTTATGTGGATAGGATAGAGTGAGAGAGTAGCTGACTTACCTGAAATTGAAATTGATGGCTGGTGTTGCTGTGTCAGACAGAAAACTGTTGTTCAGGAGATACTACTGGACTTCAAATCAGCTGACTGCACAAAGTGTAAAAATCAAATTTGAAATGTTTACTGTCCAACATGGCGAAAGTAGTCCTCAATTACAGGCAAGTCTTTTATTTTCTCTCATTTTCCTGTCCATATCAATTATTTTTATGCTGCCCATCATTTATATAATGCAGGTTCACAAACACTTACATGTAATGATATGATTATGCGTACTTGGTTGAAATGTGTAAAATAAAATATTTCTTTCTTTGTCCACAATTCAGTATAAAAGAATCAAACAGAAGTTAATACTAATAGGAAATATATTATAGGTACCTGTATTCCATGTTTGCAGATGTAGTAAACTTTGACAAATATCCACTGGATGATCCATATCAGAAAATAGAAAATCTGGCTGCGAAGGAATTACATTTAGAGAAGACTCTGGAACTTGCAGTTACCACCTGTAAACAATATGGGTGAGGTTCAATGTAAATAACTTTGTGTATTTATGTTCTACTTTTTTTTATCATGAACACATTTAGTTCCACAGTGACATAGTTCATAGGAAAATAAAATCTGAGATGCTTTCAAATATTTGTTTAATGTTTAGAATATAGTTTTGAGAAGATAACAGTTTGCTTGAACCACTTATGATATTAATTATATAAAATAATAATATTTATTGCCAAAGTTTTCTCAAGCAAACAGTTTGGAATCAAAGAATGAAAATTTAAGATGTATTTTCCGCATGAGTAACTCTTGGGCTTCAAACTAAGTTTGAGTAACTCACAAAAAAACATTTGGGTATTACTTAACTTCCAACTAATTAATTGTGTACACAATACAGAGCACAAACTTCAGAAAGCGGTCTTGTAAGTTACAATAAACATAAAAGTGCTGAAACTATCATTTATTAATTATAATGATACATTGTTTTATTTAAAAAATGCCCAATAATAATATATATATTTATTTATCTATCTTAATTTTTCAGGACTGATGAAATATGTTTATATTTGGATGGTAGCAAGGCCTCAACGGCTATCCTTCACATCGTTTACGCCTGTATGAAAAAATTCACTTCTGCAGCTCAAGTTAATGCAGTCTACGTGCAAGAGTCTAAAGAAAATCCTAAGCTACTGGAGTATATACAAGACAATGTCCGAAGGTTTGTTTACATCTTCTGTTCTGCACACTCAACTTACCAACAGTGAACAAAAATGTTGTCTGTCTAAATGCATTAAGTGTGTTACATATTGTATTATTTTGTGTATAAAATATCTGTATATTCTTTAATGCCTATATTATTTTACAGGTATGATGTGAAAATGAAAATTCTGCATGGCCCACTGGATGAAACCCTTGCATTGTTTCTGCAGCAACAGAAGTTTAGAGTTTTGATAACGGGAATTATTGATGCTGGTAAAGTCACATCCATCAAATAGAGTTTATTAGTGTGTGCGTGCATTTTAAGCAGCTTTAGCATATGGTTTCCATTGAGATCGACCATATTCATTCTTATTATAAATTATACATTTATGACTACTTTGTTTTACAATGAGATAATTAAAATTTGAATCATAGTTGGACAATGAAAAGAAGCTTATAATTATACTGGTTACTCCTGCTTGAGAAATTACTACAAACTGTAATTGTTTTTAGCATACACAACACATGTATGAACAGTCCCTTTTTCTTCTATTGTTCAGATGATTCTCAACTTTCAAAAAAACATTTGGATGGACTGGAAGGCATTGATGGCATCAACATTATTGACAACTGGAGCATTTCTGAACTCTGGAATTTCATACGCTTATTGTCCTTACCCTATTGCTCTCTTTATGATAAAGGGTAAGTTAAAAATTAATAAATTAAGGTTTATTTATTGGCTGATAATATAAATGTGCTGCTTTTAAATTAGTATTAAGTTTTATATAACTCTTACATCCCAGTACTAATCTGAATCTTAATTACTCTATGCTGTGATGTGATTTAAGTTACTCTACTGTGTGTAAGATGGTAATACTTTATGTGCTTCACTCAAATGTATTAACTTTTATGTCTTACAACAAGTCCAAGGCTCATTATAAAAATTTAACTCTCTATTTAATCCTATCATTACCTTCTTCTATTTAAGAACAGGTATTTTCTTCTAGCCTTCTTCCAGGTCCTATACAATTTCATTAATGATATGATATGGTAAAGAGCACATTCTCCTCAAGATCCAGTGACCAAGTTCACTCTCTCTTCTTCTACTCCTCTTAATTTATTACCCTGTGTGTGTCCACTTTATTTTTTCTGTCCTTCTCCAGTACTGCATTCCAAAGGATTTCAATGTATTTGGTTACCCTTCTCGAAGTGTGTTCTTGCATAAGACTTAAAGGGTTTCTTTGAGAAGGCTTCACTCTATCTTTGTTACAGCGACGAATCCATCACTGACTAGTGTTGACATCCACTGTTGCATCACCATACACATTTTTCAGCCCATCATGAATGGTGAATGGGTGTTTCACCTTCCACATTTAAGAATTCAATCACAGAATGCTGTCTAATACGTACGTCAATGTCACCTATTTTGCAAGAGGTTGCATTGCTGCCACCTGTTGACTTAGGAAGTTGTTACTGCAGTGGATTGAAAAAGAATGTTTGAGGAATTTCGCCAAATTCAAAATTTTCAAATAACTAACTTATTTAAAGAGGGGGAAAAAGGAGTAATTACTTATTGAATCACCCTCGTACATTAGTTTTGAGCTTTGATCATCTTATTATTAAGACTCTGTCTTCTTAATATATATATATATATATATATATATATATATATATATAATACATGTAGATTTAATGTCTGATTCAATTAATATATAATAGTACAACCTTTTTTTTTCAGATAAAATTAATAAAAAAAAAGGAATTAATTTAAATATAGCTAGACATTTCCACACTGCTTTGCGTCTTCTTCTAACAGAATGATAATAAAACAACATAGAATGAAATAAAACAAAGACCTAAAACCAAGGATATATACAGAAATACCGAAATACTTAGCACACAAACTCTCAATAAATTGTATCTTATTTTTAGTTAATATTGGCACGTTTGAATGATTTTTAATTAATAAAATTCTAAAATTGTGGTGTTTTCAAATAAAATTTGTGACAGTTATTGCCTTCATAGATACCACTTGAATTTTTAACCTGATCTTAAACAAATTTTTAGTTTTTGTTCAAATTAGTATTTTCATGTTTTTAAACTTTCTGTCAGCAAAATTACGACTTGTGATCAGTTCAACTAAAATGTTGAGCAATTCTTGAAATGGTTTGACAGTTAATGAAATACAATTATGAAGACCAAGATTACAATCCATACAAATATAAACCAAAAACAGGCTCCAAACATTTATTCTTCATATATTCCTGATTCATTGGCACATTGTGCCATTATCTCCTTCAAAAATGTTATTTTTATTATTAGATATATTTACAAATCTTTGTACCTATAATATCTGTTGAAAAATTGATATCCACCTCCATAAACTGTTTCTGGTTTATATTTGCATGATTTGACTGTTCATTCACTACCTTAATATTTATAGAAATTATTTTCCTTCGAGTTTAGAATATTCTGTGTTTATGAACATTATTTTTCTTTTGTGGATTTAGGTATTCTTCTGTAAGAAGTGTGGAGCAATCTGCAGAATACCTTGCCAGACTTGATAGTATAATCACTCCAGGTAAAAAGATTAAAGAAAGTAAAGATCAGTCGACACAAACTGTATGACTATAATGTTTGTAATACAATTTCATTGTAATAAAAATGTTCCAAAAGTATATTTTTTATTATAATGTGCACACTGTTCTAAATCTCGAGATCCCTCTATTTTCTTCAGACATTATTCTTGCACAGTGTAATTAGGTCATAATAATTGTTTATATTTATATTATTTAAGAATTTGATTAATGCGATATTGTTTGAACCCCTAAAAAGGCCCACAAGTTTTGTGTTTTCCTGATTAGAATTCTTATCACCATTTCTTATCAAGTCAGAAATAAAAGAGCTAGTATCTTAGTGATTATTATCTCGTGTTATCTACATTTCTCTCTAGATACAAAGGAGTTCTATCTTACATATATTTATTTGTGAAGTTGTAAAATTGTGTTACTGAATATAAATTTCATCGTGCTGTATTAGTTATGGTGAATTGCTTAAAAATGGGATAACTACAGGGTTTGCAAGTTTAACTTCTGTTTGCAGCTAACAATCCAGTTGTTCTAAAGTAAGTATTTATTAGTTAAAGTGTGACTTAATTGTTACTGCTTTACAGAATGATGTATTTATATTTTAATTCCTAGCTACATGGATTACATGTAAATGATCTTCCCATAAGCGTTGATTGAATGACAGAAATAAAGTGTTTGGTTCTAACTTTATTAATGTGTGATTGAACTGTAAAATTTTAGATTACTAATGTGTCTCACTATGGAAAATATAAATGTGTTTGATTTAGTTTAGAATTAACAATTAAATCAAGAAATATTCAGAAACATACCAAGATTAGGTGTGAAAAGTAAATGTCACATTAGGTTCCTGCAATGATTGTACCTTTCCTCAACTGTAATAATAAAATTACTAAGAGCTTTCGAAAAAAAGGCAAGTGACAAGCATTGCAGAAACAGTCTCACATTTTCTTTTACACTTAATTTTGCTATGTTTTTGGCAATTATTTAATTCAATTATTGTCATACTATTCTAGCACGGTTGTGCATCACAGACTTATTGATATTTCTTATGAAAATTAAATAGAATATTTAATTACAGCCAATACTAGTTGACTGGCAACCCAATGCAACATTCCTCAATCCTTTTTTGGCTCGCCTACAGTGTACTTATATCTCAATCATTAATGTCTCAAGAGCCATGAAGGATTGAGATATAAGTACATTGTAGGCAAGCCAAATGGTGCACTGGATTGGAAGTTGATTAGGATTGGCTTAGTGGTCTGAGCAGCCACCTGGTAAGACGAAGGTCCCTGGATTCAATTCCTGGTTGAGCCAACATTTTTCCATCCGTATTCCTTAATTAAAAAAATAACTATGATTGAGGCTTGAATAAGCTTTTATAGAAGTCTTTGAATTAAATAGAATTTTCACTTTCTTACACAACTTGACACTATAGACAAATATAATTTTGTCAATTGCCAACAAAATAAGAAAATGTCAGAATTAACCTCGAGTTTATGAAATACCACTTCTATATTAGAGGACTACTAAAATATAGTATTTTTGCATCTCCATGATATATTTTTTGTTGTGATTATGAAAAGAATTATTATAATCTGTTAAAATTAATGTCTGCAACACCAGCCTATTAGTAAAAAGTATTATCAAATTTAAACATATTATTTAACAAACACGATGTTTCATCCCTGATTGGGACATCTTCAGGAGTATAATTTCAACTCCATTCACTTATAATTTAATGTTATAAATTTTTATAAGTTTTTTACTGGAGAGGAAAAAGGTTTAAGTGATTGGCGGAGGAAAAAAATGGTTCCCTAAAATATATCTTTTAAGAAACTATATCAGGCTCAAATTTAGAATATAAATTCTAAAGTATTTCACAGAAAAAATACATCTCTTTTCAAATAGTACTACCGTGAAATTACTAAAATGTAATGAGGGATTGCAGAGGAGAATGAAACAAAGGAAATTTGGCTTAGTTTGCTTGAATAAATTCACCAAGGTATAAATTATAGGTGAAAAAAAATTATTTAAAAAATAGTTAGCAAAGTGGGCAGAATACTTCATTTATTGCCAAGATTAATGAGAACAAACTGAGTACTGTTATAATAATCATGGTCTTTACACTATATTAAAACTGAATAGATTATAGAATTAACAGTTCTCTGATTAGAGCAGTTGGTTATGAGATACTTGAGGGCAATAGCAGAGGTTTCCATCGAAATATTGTACATATTTGTGCCGACCCCTGGGTCGAAACCCGAGAAGTATTTATCGAACAATTTCACTAGGGAATCCTATCATTCTCTGGATAGATTATTGATGCATTAAATGCTGATATCTTTGTTATATTTAAATTGATTTACATTAAAGGAAAAGAAATAATGAAACAGGATTATAAAAGACATTCAATTGTTTGTATATTTATCATTATGCAACATCAAATTGAGATTTGTCACTTCCAATAAAATTTAATTCTAATGCAACTGAAGACTCCTCAGAAAACATATAATGTTTTTATATATTCAAAATCAGGTTAATGAGTCAAGTTTCTTTTATTAAATATAATGAGTCAAGTTTCTTTTATTAAATATAATGAGTCAAGTTTCTATTATTAAATATAATGAGTAAAGTTTCTATTATTAAATATAATGAGTAAAGTTTCTTTTATTAAATATAATAAGTCAAATTTCTTTTATTAAATAGTTCTATCTCCTTTATGCTTGGAGACTAAAAGCTTCATTTGTGAGCATGAATTTAGTGTTATCCCATTATCAATAAGCTATGTCATGATGTTCTGTAAAGAAATCTTTTCGTGGGCTGGGTTTTTTCGTTAAATCAAACTAAATATTTGACCAATAAAGAAATTTTATATAAGTTTAATAATGTTAAACATGAAAACTCTTATCTCAGGCACCTGTGGTTTTTACGTAGAAGAGATCTGCTGCCCATACAAAATGCGTACTGCTATTCTGCGTTGCTTGCTGTGGCTCTCGTACTGACTCGGGGGTTGATTGCTGGCTAAGGCGTCGGCCTCCGGGAATGAATGCTGGCAAGCCGTTGTACTAAATTGTGTGCTGCTATTCTGTGAACTCTTCACTAACCAATTGATGCCCCTTTCTCACGACAATTCTGCCTCGTACTATATCTGGTTCCTTTCTCACGACAATTCTGCCTCAAACTATATCTGGTTCCTTTCTCACGACGATTCTGCCTCAAACTATATCTGGTTCCTTTCTCACGACGATTCTGCCTCGAACTATGTCTGGTTCCTTTCTCACGACGATTCTGCCTTGAACTATATCTGGTTCCTTTCTCACGACGATTCTGCCTCGAACTATATCTGGTTCCTTTCTCACAACGATTCTGCCTCAAACTATCTCAGAACAACTTTACGGAGCCTCTCTTAATCACATCCACCAGCTTCGGTGATCGCAGAACAACTACCCTTCAAAAGCTTATCTCCTCCCTTATATCCTCCCAGTCTTTTACTTTTTTCATTGTTTGAAAACTTCGTCGCAGTTCCAATTGACAGATTCTTCCGTTATCACAAGATTTATTGCACGCAGCTGCAGTTCCATAGTCCACAATGGCTAACTACTCTGTTATGTTAAGGCCAACAATCGAGACAGGACACGAAATTACTAGGGTGGCAATATTTATCTCCTCCACCCCCCACGCACGTGCACTGTTTCGAATTCTCAAGACCACACAAACAACACTTCCAAGACAGAAAAACTTAAACCTAAATAAATGTGTTACAGTTTCTGTTGAAAATTCAAATAATTTTAAAAGCAGAAACTTGGCTTGATTTACCCATCTAAGAGTATGAAATAGATTTTAAATTACATTTAAGACTGTATAAGATTGTTATTTTGTAAGTTGTACAGATAAATTGCTGCTGCAAAAAACAAATTAATCTAAACAGGTTTTCTTCAATCTTTTTATTTTTCAGGTAGTAAAGAATTCATCAACAAAAGATGTCACAAATATAAAGTTTTAAAATTGTTCATAATATTTTCAAAGAACCAGTTATGCTCAAGCAAGGTATCAAAATTTACGTTAAATACTTATCACTTTTAAAATATGTAAAATAAGGACAGTTTCAAGGCTTTTTGTTTAGTTACTTAATTTTTATAGTTTCAAAATTTCTCACAACAGACAAATGAATGTATTTCACACATTTACAGATGATTTCATGATCACTCTAATATCCTCAGTACTATATGATTGAAAGTGACATAATATTTTGTTAAATTAATTTTTATTTGAAGGAAATAATACATTAATGTTATTCTTCCTGCAACTGTTTTCAACCATAATGTTGTCATAAATATTAACATAATTAAAAATCATAAATAGAAGAGTATTCAGCTATAGAATTGTGAAAATGGAGTTCCTTATTTAATTTTTTACTATACACAATACAAACATTCAGTGATATAATGGCTATGAATGATGATAATTTCAGATATTACCAAACAACATATACAGACATTCAATTCTATAATTAATATATATTTACATGTTTCTAAATTCATTACAAATACTGGCATAACCTCTGAAACTGTAAAATATATTCAAAGCAGATTGTGTCTCCCATTTATCAACAAAAAGTTTCTACTTTCGGGCACATCTCCATAAATCATATAATTAAATATTTCAATTGTATTTGGCAATCCGTTAAAGTAATTTTCTGTAACAAAAAATGGTATACTATTGAGTATTATTGGCTCCCATAATTCAAGTATGTAAAAAATTCAAAATCCCCTGGTAATGTATGAAGCACACCAAACCAGTTTCTAAAAAAATATTTGAATACAGATATTTGGGTGTGTTACTTTTTTATACTTTGACAAAATTTCTATAAATTCTGATTTTGGAAATTAATTTATGTGGTTTCAATTACATACAGATAAACATGGCGAGTATACACCAAAAGCTCCTAAGGGGTTGTGACAAGGCTTAAAAAATTATTTAGGTAGTTTAATTGAAAACTCAAATTTAGGGCATTTATGGTTTATAGCTTATACTTCATTTCAAGTACTATCGTCATTTTGTTGTTACTCAAAAACCTATGTGGAATTGCTTGCAGTGAAAAACACTGACCTTTAAAGTTAATAATCCCCAAAACCTTAGTGTCACATCAAAGAAAACCCCATAATGGACACTAAGAACATCATATTAGTTGTCAAATAATGATTAATTACCATTGAAGTAATTTAAATGATGTTTCTAAGTGACTTAAAACTTATATCTATCTGTTTTTTGTTTACTTTACAGGAAGTTTCCTTTGCCTCATATGGTTGTTGCTTCCACAGTTAAATCAACCTTTGTCACCATACACATGTGATAACTGTGGTGATAAATGCTGGAAATGTATAGGTAGCACGGAGGTTCCATACGGTCTTGGAAATGATCTTGAAATACTTTATCTTTCAGATAACACCTTAGACTCAATTACAGCAAAATCTTTCAACATATATAGAAATATTAGAGAATTGTATTTGAATAACTGCTCTCTGAAAACCTTACCAATTGGCACGTTTTCTTATTTAAATAATTTAGAATTGGTGGACCTTTCTCACAACAAGATTTCAGAAAGTTTGCCAGAAACTATTTTCCAAGCAAATGTAAATTTGAATGTGGTTATTTTAAATTACAATAATTTTTCAAAAGTTAAAACAGGTGTTTTGTCATCTGGATCAATACGTACTTTACACATGATTGGTTGCAATATTACTGAAGTTTCTTCTGAATCTTTCAAGCATTTACCTCAATTGGAAGAATTAAATTTAGAAAAAAATAGTTTGAAGGTTCTACCTCCAAATTTATTTTCTTCTCTGAAATATTTCTCAAAATTGTTTATTGACCACAATACTCTGGTTGTTCAAAGTTGCATTCCTGGATTACATGTATTTTTGGGAATGAAAATACTGGATTGTGATACAGTTAAATCAGAAAGTATGGCTAGCGGGAACAGAAGATATACAACCAATCAAAACGTTACACAACTGAACATAGAAAGTCGTGAAAATGAAACTGACAGTGCAAAGCTAACTAGTGATACTAAAAATACCCAAAGAACAACATTTGGTTTTACTAAATCAACAGTGCAACTCTCCACAAATGAAAAGAAAGATTTCACTAAATCCACGGCATCAACATCAATCAATACCTCGGAAGCAACTCACACGTTTCCAAACATTTTAGCTGCAAAAGTTGAGATTAAAATAATATACTTACTTTTAACAATAACTATTATTCTGCTTGCAACTTTAATTTTGTGTATAAGCTTTAAACATTGCTTTTCTATCCATTCTTCACTC
The DNA here is from genome assembly GCA_037074705.1 of Zhengitettix transpicula. Classification (NCBI taxonomy): domain Eukaryota; kingdom Metazoa; phylum Arthropoda; class Insecta; order Orthoptera; family Tetrigidae; genus Zhengitettix; species Zhengitettix transpicula. Next base: position 9,040,074 of record CM073596.1, on the reverse strand, counting down.
AAACAGCAGAAACTCGAGTGTCACCCTCAATTTCCTAAATATTTCCCAGAAACTGTTTATGATCGCCTCATTCATTCCACTGAAAATTGTACCATTCCTGAAGTTCACGTATATAGGACTTCTTATGACCCTGTGCAAACATCACCAGTACCTCGGTATCCCAATCGAGTGTATCGTCCAGTTTCCGTGTCTAGTCACTTCAGTGATCACAGTTATCAAGACATAATATATAACAATAATATGAAAGCCACATAACTGCTATGCAACAGAATAGTATGTTTACTTCATTCCGAAAAACAAGCATTAAAGTTAACTGAAATATATAAATAATTATAACATATTATTCAATGACAAGTTTGACAATTGACAAACTTTTATCTCCTCCTCACCCACTAATTTCACAGTGTATCTTATTTATTTATGTGGAGCAACTCAAAATAGTAATTGTTCTTGGCTTGTAATTAATTTCAGCATTATAAAATGTAAATAAGAATCATAATATCAAATGTGTGGTGACAATTTTAAGGTGGTTATTGGTTAAGTGTAATTATAATTATATACATTGGTCATTCTTTGTAGTTCAGAGCAAAAATTCTTTGAATAAAATTGGTGAAAATGATGATATCCATGTTTTTTGAGGACCTGGGTCCTTTTCCATTACAGGTCAGTGGCCCTCTTCAGCATGGGATTTTGGATGGAGGCTCTTTTATCATTATTTTGATGGGGAAGTGAAGGTTACAGACATTATAATTACTTTTTTAAATTATTTATGTTTGGAGGGGATTGGTAGATGTTTTTATTATTATTATTATTATTGAGCTGGAAAAGTAATCCAACAACAGTTGAAGTTGTATGAAGCTTAATAACAACAACACTGATAAAGCTTCTTGGGTGAGATTTAATCTACAACCTTCGCCACATTCATCTGAATTTATGTCACGAAAGGGGAAACAATATATTCATGAAAGAAACTTCTGTTAAAGAACATTCACATGAATATGGTTGCAAACACAAGAATCTTTCTTAGAATAATAGTAACGACATCAAGTTTGTATGTTGACTATGCTTTTGCTAAATATGTTATCAGCCAATCCATTATCTATCATAGGGAAAATTATTAGAGAATGCTTCAAAAAGTGAAGAAAACCCAGTTTTTCATCAGCTGCAATGAAATGTAGTAACACAAGAGGTGGAACATTCCTACAGAAATGAACCAACTAAATACAGTCTCTCTATGCTACAATTCCCACACTTTAATAAGAATCAAATAAATTGACATAAGTTGAATTTAGTAGGACTATTTCTGTAGAAACATTCAGATTCTTCTAGATGGGTGTAGCTGTGATTCTTACCACTTTACACACTACTTGTAAGCAGAGGTCTGTTTCAAGGGTTTGAGCATTGCATTCTTTTGCCCCCCTCTGATACGGTATTTACCTACAGATAATGGAATAATTGATGACATCTGAAACAGTTCCCATGAGACTGAGTCTGTTTTAATTAGTTGCTACTGTTGTGAAATAATGAATGTGTACTTTGTAAAAGAAATTATGATACTATAAAATGTATTAGTGTAAATATTTTACATTAGGCACAATAACTCAATATGTAATGGTACAACATTTTTCAAATTATACATGTGATAGTTTTAAATTATTTATTCTTTTCCAGCCAATTAAAAAATTATTACAGTCCCTGTTGAATTAAGCTTTCAGATATTTTTCACAAACTATTTCCAAACCAAATGAAAATTTAAATGTAGTAATTTAACCATTTAATCAATTTAAAATAGTTCTTTTCATGTTGAGATACTATTTTTGTTATTGAAATATGATTGTTGGAAAAATTATTGAATTCTCTGTATGTATATTATTCTGTTCCAACTGTTGCAAGTTCCAAATTCAATTAGGTAGGTAATGCAAAGAGGAGCCAACAAATCCAATAATTCATAAAAGTGGTTGTTTGTGATTTTTGTTGTTATATAAGTCAGCAACAAACAAACAGTATCCAAGATGTACATCAAAATAATGGCTATCCACTTTTTGTCATCAGATGGTTGTCAAGAAACACTTGAATGCAAGGCACTGGCAACTTACAGGTCTCCCTTGGAGTGACTGAACCAAACTGGTCATGCAATTGTGAACTGAAAATCCTCACAATAATGGCCAATGGACAATTGTTCCATACAAAATTGGAAAGAAGCTCTATAAGACACTCAGACCGGAAGAGACATATGGCTCAAAAACATGGACTATGTCACCTACCTAATGCTTTACATGTATTTGAATGCCAAGTTGTATGGAGAATTTATTAATCTGTTCAAGAGGGTGAAAGAATAAGAATAAATAGTAAAATAAGAACATTACTCTAAGGCAAATACATGGTGAGATTTGTGTAGACCTGATTGCTCACCTGCCTGGGAATGAGTGAAGAAAGGTTGAAAGCTGTTTCATAAGAATATGAAAGGGCACGGGAGTTGAGGAAGACAACAGAAGAGATGTATAAGGGACTTAAAGAATATGTTGGGTGAAATATTGTGTGAGATAGTATACAGCAGGCAAATAGTGTGTTAAGGGAAAACTTATAATTAATAATTGATTCTACAGTAATTATAAACAAGGAAAATTGTCTTACTGATTAAAATGTAAATCTGTCCCACCTTTCTATTTTTTATATACTTTCTCTCCCTACTTAGATCTGATTTTCCTCTTTAACCAGGTTATTACATCTTCTCCAAATCAGACAATGGAACACAACAATATTTTGCCAATAGCAAATCCCGTATTGCCATCCAATTTCAAATTCTTAGAAAGTTATATAAGAATTTTAACGCGAAAGAGACGCTCAGTTTCGGGATTTTTAAAAGCGAGGCAAGGTAAGGTTGACAATGACCTCTACCGGGAACGGCTACTTGCGGCACACACTTCGGAGAACCAGTTGCTTGCAGCCGATCTGATAAGGTTTTGCCGTTGTTGGGAAACTGCTCTTACCGCGAAATGCACGACTGCATTGTTATCGGCGTTTAACCGTTCGTGGAACATGTTAATATTTTCCCAGCTACGTTTGCTAATCTATTAACGAATTTGACACTTCCGACATGTTGCTTGTAAATCTTACGAAACCATTAATACTTGAGAAAACCACACACAAAAATGTTTGTCCATTTTTTAACCTAAAAACTTCCTTTCCTAAAACAACACCTATACTGAATCACTGTCGCATAACGTTATCTGTTAAAACAATTGTCATACTGTATATATAATATAATAAAACTTTAATTGAAATGCCGATAAAATTATGAATTATACATACCATTCTAATAGGCATTAAAAAATCATTTATATCAACGGAAATCCAAAAAGTTCTTCATTCTGCACACAAATTCCTATTAAACGTTATTTTTTTCAGTATTGGCTATTAAAAAATAGCGCCATTCAGAGGTTTTGATATCAATAAGCAAAGACCAAAGATTTTTATCTTTAGCAGGTTTTTGAAATTGAATTATACAGTCCGTCAGATTGACATTATTTATTAACAGTAAGTAGAGGATTATTTTTGCAGCTTTTTAAATTTAATTTATGCATTTATTAGATATTATTGTCGGTTTTTTCATCACCTAGAATAACAGAATATGGAAAGGAATTCTTAGCGAAGGAGAACATGTGCTACGTATAACGGTTCGATTAGTAGACAAGAAGACTTAAGAAATTAACGTTTCAAATATTAGGCAAGAAGGACAGAGCTTTTTTCATGTTCGAAACTTTAGTTTCCTGATTCTTCTTGCTATATTTTTAATCTTTGGCCTATTTCTTTCTTCTTACCCGTTTCTGTACCCAGCTAAGATTTCCTTATTCTTAAACCTTCCTAAATTAAACCGATCAAGACAATGGAAATACCCAACAATAATACCTCTTAATGATCCACACCGTTGGAATAAAATTTCAATTCCAAATTCATACAACTAAAATACAAGTGTTAACTGTTTTCTATTCTATTTTTGAGATTATAGAAGATCGTTTACTATTTTTCGTAACTGATTGTGTCTTTTTTATGAAGGACTTTTATTACCATATTAGCATCGATATAATTTAATACAAAAAATATGCTAACAGTATTAATATTTTCTCTTTATTGATATAAAAAGGATATACAGTCTAGTGCTGGCTATTTTTAATAGAAATTTCTGAGCCTTCTTTAAGATAACATATATCACCCTTTGCGGCATTGTAGGTTTCACCGTGGGATCACCATAATTTTCGTCATGATGCTCACACGTTCCAACCACCTATTAGTGGCATTCCTCATGTACTGGAAGTCGCTACTTTCTTTTCAGTTCCTGCTAAATTGAGGATATTTTTCGTAGGTTCATAAAAATCACAAAATTAATGGTCCAGTACTTCAAAGGGTTAATTAAAGTAAGCAATTAATTTCTAAAAATTTTCACGGTCGTTCTTATCAATGGGTAGAACGCTCTTATCTGACATTTACTTGAAGATAAACTCTACGTGGCAATACGAGAACAAAAGGCACCATAAACACTATATTGAGAATCAAATTCTTATCGTGAAGATTGCGACTTAACTACTTGTTTTCCTTTTTTTTAATAAGAATTCTTGTAGTGCTGATATCACAGAAGTATTTTTCTTCGTGACGGCTAATCTGTTTTATAAGACAAGGTTGATTCTAGCGATGTAATCAAGTAGCCGTTTCAATTTTAATGTGTTACCGTATATTTAGAGGAAAATAGAATGTTCAATTGTTGTGGCAGAGTTTAAACAGATTTGAGGATTTGAAGAAACAGTCGAATTTGCCGATGAGTAAAAACCAAATAAATGGAATAACAATGTCGTGGAATGAGAGGATTTTTCATATATACGACATATCATCTCAGGAAACGTACAGAGTACCATTTCTATGTATAATCCAAAGAGATATATGTCTTTGACACGTGTCCTTAAGAGAAGACTAGAAAATAAGATAGAAGAAGGAAATAGAAGGGAACCACCAGGGATACTGTAGAGTGTTCTACTAGTCAAAGAGTTTGCTTTATTGGTCTGGTAAACTGGAAAAAATTTGCTCAAGAAAATTGGACGTGATTGAAAAGTATAGAAAGTATAGAAGTCAAGAATTTAGATCTGGATCACTGACACACCAACAACATGGAGGAGACAAGGCACCATAACTGTTCATCCTAAATGGTTGGCGAATGGTTAAGCATGGAAGCCTTCGAAAGAGTTGTGAATTTGGGAATAGGAGGGGGATCATCAAAATATGCAGATGGGCTGGTGAAGACTATGTAGTGCGATCTTTGATCTGTGCGAATAAAATTAACATAGGAGTGCAGCGATTGATGTTTGGCAGTTAATGTTTAGTTTTGCGTGTATCTTCTCTGGCGACGGATGGAAAAATGTTCTGACATTGCAAACGAACTCTCATGTAGATTTATTGTACATATAAAATAAAGTTTATTGTTTTGGAGAGAGTGTGTTCTTTCCTGCATCTCAGCACAAAGTTCTTCCACTGTAAGATACGTTTGTCAGGCTAGTGGAAGAAAGTATGAACACATCAAAGAATCTATTCCACTTAAATATATTTGTTGGTCAGTTTCTAAGACTTTGATATCCATAACAGGAGGAAATGAGGTCACGTGATAATGCATTAAGAAAAGAGTCAGCCCTGGTGACAAACAAATGGAATCTAGAATTGTTGAAGGACCTGGCTAAGTGCTACGGACCAGAAACATGGGCATAGAGGAAGAGGGATAAGAAATACTTGGAAATATTTGAAATATGGTGTTTTAGAAGAATTTAAAAATAAAAGTGGACAGATATGAAGAAAATGGAGGTTCTAAGATGAGCAAGACTAGAGTTTTGAAGAGAAATGTAAGCTGGACCAGGTAAAAACTAAGGACAGGGCAAGGTGCACAAGGACCAAGTCCAAGTATCTACAGAACACTTCATAAATAATAATAACCTAACCTGTATTCAACATATATTACATTAGAGGAAATCGTTGGCATTACTGGTGAATTTTTTTTCGACAAACGTCTTAAAAACAAGACTATAGAGCATTGGCATTAATGATGATGACCGTTAAAATAGCCGAGGAAAGTAGCGAGATCTAGTGACAAATTCAGTCCAGAACCAGGTGAATGGATGAGTAGCATAGACATTAAGACTGAAGAATACCTGGAAATGTGGTGGTGGAAGAGAAGAATTGAAAAGTGGACAGATGTTGTAACAAATGGAAAAGTTCTAAGAAAAGTAAATTATGCGGGGAGAAAGGGGGTGGAGATATATCTTCACTAGTGATTTAAGAGAAGGATAAAGGTTCTATGACGTTTCGGCGCGAGAATTGGCGACGTCTAGGCCACTCGTTTGAAACAATTTTTTTTAACAATTACACAACTGATATTGTTAATAGAAAATGAACAAATACTCAAATTTATAATACAAACACGTTTTATTGGTATTGTAAAAATTAAATAATAGTAAGTGAACACAATAGTAAATTAATTCGATACCATGTAATTATAAGCTATACCACGCAAGGAATCTATAATATCGCGGTCACCAAAATTTCTCACTATTAATAAAATTCTGTTGTCTGCATCACTATATTTTTTAAAATTTACTTAAATGTTTGTGACCAGCAAAAAGTTGTTCTAAGTAAATGTCTCGTCCTTTCTGCACTCTAAGAAATATATATTGTAATGATTAAATAAAATATTTAATTAAAAAAATTCTTACACAAAAAAATTAATTAAAATTTGAATAATAGTTAGCCACACGTTGAAGACGCCAAATATGTAATGATTAATTAGGTGTTCTTAATTAATAGGAATAATTAACAAAATTATTATGTATTTGAAATTTATTGTTAATAATTACAAATTATAAGCCCTGTTTTACACACCGAATTCCGTCAATTTAACAAATAAATATCAAAATTTTATTTTAATAATAAGTATTATATTAATATAATTATTATATTAAAATATAGCTTTATAATTTTACAATTAATTACGTTGATTTTCTCATTACCTCAGGATCACCACTGGGTTTGATAGGAAGAACAAATACAATGAGCTAAAATATTAATAAATCAAACTCATTGAAGTTAACGGAATACAATATTAAATACAAGAAATAAAAGAAAACGAATGAAAAGAAAAACGCGAACGAAATCTGACTATACCCTTTAATTATCGTTTACAGTCATTAATAATTGTACTCGCAATAGTGCTACTCGTACCAGTTTGGATTCTTCTTGCTTGAATTTAACACTCACTAAAACAGGCCATTCATTACTCACTGATTCTACACTTTAGAATTTGAATACACGCGGTCGTTCCCCTCTCGTGTCTCTGGATCAGTCCACCCTCAGCCGGTTGCCGGACGTAGATTTCCTTAAAGTCTCTCGATGCGACAATTAGTTCAATTTGTGAAGAAAAATTTCTGCTTCCAAATTGCGATTTTACGTGTCTCTCCGCCAAACTGCTTACTCGCGTTTTATATAAACTATCATATCTTGCCTTTGGACCTCCTGTATAACACTATTCATGCTTTTATGTTAGCAAACTTTACAGTGTTATTACTTTATGTGGACCGTTCTGTCTCGTATCTCGGCGCAGACATTTACTTTCGCGTCTTGCCTCTAACTTTACCGTTTCGCTTCTTGCCGTCGACTGCGTTCCTCTAGAGGCGCGGTCTCCAGTCTCCCATTGTTAACAAAGAAAGACCCGCTGCGATTGTTGTCTTTAAGCATCCTTTCCGCCAACAATTAAATTATATTAAAACAATTAATAGCCTGTTTAATTGGTATTACAATATATATATATATATATATATATATATATATATATGTGTGTGTGTGTGTGTGTGTGTACATATTCATGAATAAGTATTCATGAGCAATTGAATGTAAGCTTTATATTTTAAAGGTCTACTAATTGATTAATATCTGAAGAGGTTCTGATAAAGCAGCAAACGTCGTGTATGTCTAACAAATTTGTATGAAGAATTTCTTTATTATACATTTTATTCTGATTTATTTGGTCATTAAAATTTATATTATAGCTTTCAAGGTCGTAAAATATATTTAAATTCTATATATGATTTACTTCGGTCGATGACTATAATCACTACCTGTACTTGCGAAAATAAAAAAATTCTGTTATTTATTTTCTGCTAAAATCACTGATTAAGTTTATTAGAGATGAGAAAAAAATAATAATATACTGATTAACATATCAACGGAAATTCTGAAGCTAGATACGTGAAAATTCACGCAACCCTGCCTGTATAAATAATCATTTTTCTCGGAGAGTTTTTTTATTTGTCTCTAACTGTACAGGCTATAATAACTTTACTTTACATGTAATACTAACATGAATTTATGCATAATTTGTAAATAAAATATTGCACTCATAGTAATGAAAAGTTGTATGTGATGTATTAAGTTATTTAATTACGTACAAATTAATACTATTAATAGAAATAATTATTGTATTCTTAATTATATTGAACACTATTTGTGTTTATATGTAATAGTAAATTTCTAAACGTTAATTAGTGTAGGTTAAAATGAAATAGTTTCTAATAATTATTCGTGATTTCATAATATAACGTAAACTATTTCCTTAATCAGGGACTAATGGAATTAATAATAACTAAGTTTCATTTTTTTAGGGCAACAGGCTATGAGGGTAATCCACGTTGGGCATCTCCCCTTTAATAGTATAGGAGGGGTTTGAAAGAGGGGATGCGGAAGGGTAGAGGAAGGTAGCCAAGGGTTACTAAGGCCCCCGGGCTATATTTTAAGGATCCTACCCGGTATTCGCCTAAAGTTAATGCAGGGAAAACCCTAGAAAAACCTGCATCAGGTAGGTCGGGCATTGGGTACTTGTCCCACGCCCTTCCGATAGCGGGAGAGGAGATTTCTGTGGGGACGCAGCTTTCCCTTCTCCGTGCCTCGACCAGTTTAGGAGGCAGCTGGCCGACTATTCAAATGGGGATAGCGGACAACTCTTACTGTATGCCCAAGGTCTGTGACCCCGTAACATACACCTCTCAAAACAGGCCGAGGTGACTCGGCTTGTGGGAACGTTAGTTCAAAAACGGAGAGGAAAAGGCATCCCCAAAGGTAGCCCCTCCGTATCTCTCCTACAAGTTTCTGCCTGCGAGAGAACATCCCTCGCAGGTATTGCCTGCGATAGAATAGCCCTCTCAGACTAATTTCCTGCAACTAAGTTTCATTTTTTTTAAGGGTAACAGGCTACACGAGGGTAATCCATATGGTGGCAACTCCTCTTTATTAGCATAGGAATAGCATAGAAAGGGGGGATGCGGAAGTGTAAAGGAAGGTAGCCAAGGGTTAACTAGAGCCTCCGGGCTATAGTTTAAGGATCCTACCCGGCATTCGCCTAAAAGTAATGTAATGCAGTGAAAACCCTAGAAAAACCTGCACCATGTAGATCGGGCATTATGTACTTGTCCCACGCCCTTCCAATAGCGGGAGAAGAGTTTGCTGTGGGGACGCAGCATTCCCTATCTGTACTTCGACCAGTTTAGGAGGCAGCTGGCCGACTATTCCAATGGGGATAGCGGACAACTCTTACCGTATGCCCAAGGTATGTGACCCCGGAACATACACCTCTCAAAACAGGCCGAGGTGCCTCGGCTTGTGGGAACCTTAGTTCAAAAACGGAGAGGAAGAGGCATCCCCAAATGTAGCTCCTTCGTGTCTCTCCTACAAGGTTCAGAAACTAAGTTTCAATCAAATGTTCACACCAAAATGATCAAATACCGAAAAGTCCCTGCGCCGAAACGTCCCATTCCAAAGGGTAAATTGGATTTGAGGAGAAATTGTTAACTCCATGTCATCATCCAGTAGGAAGTAGTCTTATTTATAATAATCAATCCAAAATAATTCAAAATGTGACCTCAAACACGGTTTTGATATGTTTTATTAACAGTATAAACACCTCAAATCTACAAAAAAAATCTGAGGATTATAATTTTTAATAAAATAGCTAAAAATTTGCAATTTGCAAAATTTCAATAAACATATGAAGGCATATTTACAGAATCACTGCTTCTATTATATTAATGAGATCTTAAATATGTAGTGGTTACGTAAATATTGAATGTAAGTAACAAATGTGTCCCATATCATTACATAGGATCCGGTGGATGAATAAAGACTAAACTGAACTGAATGAAGAAATATGGAGTTCCATAAGTCAAAGACAGGGCAAGGGGTCCAAGGACCATAACATGGCCATAAGTCAGATATAATTTACATATAATACACAAAAATTTTCTTCTCAATGATCAGGGACCTCTAAAAATCTAAAAAAATATATAATGAGAAGGACAATAATTGACTTCCAATTAATTAAATTTAGTATACCACGGTTCCTTACATAATGAACCAAATATGAATTTTTATCTATAAACAGAAGAATTTAGATTGCTTCCAACAACATCCAGGGCCGAAATAAGAGTAAACAGTGCCAATAAAACACGTCACAAAACTTACATTGTTGCAACTGTTTTTTTTAAATACAAGAATAAAAATTTCAAAATATAAAGTACGCGTAATTTTAAATCACAATGAAACTGTATATTAACAGGAATTAAAATTCAGTTTTTACGTGTACTGAAAATATATTGGACCTAAATTTCAGTTATTGACAGAGGCCGAGTTTCTTTGTGGTAAATAATGTCTCCTGCCTCCCCCGTTAACGCTATTTTAAACGGATTTCCAGGTTGGAATTCCAATAAGGTAAGACTGGAGGCCCGTGTCAAGGACGATGAACAAAGCTGTACCGGTCGTCGGCGCCGTGATTCACGTCTTTCACCACTTCTCTCTAGCTCCCATTTGAAGCGCAACATTCATTATTTAAGTCTCTATAATCACCCAGTAGTCATTATAATATTTATTTTTATCTTTCAAAGAGTTTAATTGAGGAAATTGTTCATTTCTTCCCAATTTATATACGTCAGCAGGTTCGTCAACTGGCAAATGGACGTAAATATAAATTATTTTCCAACCGCGTGAGTTTTCTCGTAGTTCATGAAATGACTGACGTTTTAATGTTTCAAACCGTGGATTGTTTTCAAATGGATTCACTTTGGGTCGTACTCTTCTCCCGCTATCGGAAGGACGTGGGACAAGTACCCAATGCCCGACCTACCTGATCCAGGTTTTTCCGTGCATTACTTTTAGGCGAATGCCGGGTAGTATCCTTAAACTATAGCCCGGGGGCCCTAGTTAACCCTTGGCTGCCTTCCTCTGCCCTTCCGCATCCCCCCTTTCAAATCCCTTCCTATGCTATTAAAGGGGAGTTGCCACCATGTGGATTACCCTCATGTAGCCTGTAACCCCCCAAAAAAAGTTTAAAACAGCGGGAAAGGGGAGAGCTGTCTGCGAGGGCTATTCTCTCGCAGGCAGAACCTGCGAGGGATGTTCTCTCGCAGGCAGAACCTTGTAGGAGAGACACGAAGGGGCTACATTAGGGGATGCCTTTTCCTCTCTCCGTTTTTGAAGTAAGGTTCCCACAAGACGAGGCACCTCGGCTTGTTTTGAGAGGTGTATGTTCCGGGGTCACAGACCTTGGGCATACGGTAAGAGATGTTCGCTGTTCCCATTGGATCAGTCGGCCAGCTGCCTCCTAAACTGGTCGAGGCACGGAGAAGGGAATGCTGCGTCCCCACAGAAATCTCCTTTCCCGCTATCGGAAGGGCGTGGGACAAGTACACAATGCCCGACCTACCTGATGCAGGTTTTTCTAGGATTTTCCCTGCATTAACTTTAGGCGAATGCCGGGTAGGATCCTTAAACTCTAGCCCGGCGGCCCTAGTTAACCCTTGGCTGCCTTCCTCTGCCCTTCCGCATCCCCCCTTTCAAATCCCTTCCTATGCTATTAAAGGGGAGTTGCCCCCATGTGGATTACCCTCATGTAGCCTGTTACCCTAAAAAAAAATATCTGTTTGGAATTATCAGAATCTGTGGTTATGCTTATCTGAATAATAAGTAAATAACAATAATAGGAAAAATGTTCAATAAAAATTCGTTTTGAAAATTATTACACTTTTTAGCATTTATGTAACGATTTTCCCTCTTCTCGGTTATGTATAAATCATTTTCACTGACCTATTATTATTTGTTTGCCAATTTTCATATTGACTATATATTTAATTCCTATTAATATACAGTTTTATTATGATTTAAAATTTTGTGTACTTTATATTTTCAAATATTCATTCTTGTATTATAAAAAATACGGATTGTAAGTTTTGTGACGTGTTTTATTGGCACGGTTTACTCTTATATACCATATATTTTTAAATTTTAAATTATTTACTTTTGTAATTTATTTTACTTTTCTTCCTCTTAGTTTGTATGTTGTATTTCATTCTCATTTATGTATTTTCATATACTTTACTATTGTATATAACAAATCTTTGACGTGTCTATTTCTTCAGTAGAGATAAATCTAAATAATATTTTTTCCGAGACGAAGTATCGTTATCTTTAGCTCACTTCGGGGTACGAAACTGGTTAATAACGGCCAATAACTCTGTCGTTATCTTCTAGGCGAAGAAACATGTTTTTGACTGAGGGAGTCGTGTATACGTGCTTTAACGGATTGAACTGCGGAAAGCAGGGCAGAAAACACTGGTTTAAAAATCTCACCAATCTTTGTCCGCTTTCAGTTGTGAGTCTGATAGGTTTCGACGTCCAGAAGCCTTGCAGACGGTTAGACAGTTGCCTTTTCCGCGCGTCACCGGTGAACGGAGCCCATATTTGTGATCCCAAACAGCACATGGAGTTTCTTTTACCTTTTTGTGACGCTGCCGTAACGTAAACAACTGCCACGATATATTTTTCTTAGTTGTGCAGCGTCAGTCATAATTTTGGCACCCATCTAAAGGCCCACGATGGGACCCTGAGATACGATTCGTTACATGTCAAACTTCACAATAATAAAATCTTTAATTATTACCTTGTCATATAACTTAATTCTCTTAATTATTTTCCAATAATTTTACATAAAAACAAAAATCTTTAGTTTCAATATATTTATTGTAATTAGTTCTGAAGCTCTTGATCGCATGTTGATTCTCAATTACCTATAAAATTGTTGTTAACAGACAAACAATTTTAAAATGTGATGGTGAGATTAAAAAGACGAAGAGTGATTTTATAGATGGTTATGAATCAAATCGTGATCATAACTTTCAGTAAAAATTAAAATAAATATATTGCGACTGAAAATTGTGTGCCTTTTCCCTCAGTAAAATTATTGAGCAGTTATTAATCAGTATAAAGAGAATCCAAGTTAATTTTAATACCTATGAAGCAGTGTGTGTTCTTAAGATCTTAATACGGTTTCGAAAATATACCTTAAAATGGCTGAACCGGAAACGAACAGATTTAAACATTCAAGAAGAGATTAAATGTTTTCAATCAAAGATCAGCTCTGAAGGCTATTAAATGGAATTAACAGATTAGGACGGAATAACCTTGACAGGAACCAGCATCACCGCTCAGTGACCACTGAGATATCTGACAATTGGGTATCAATCTTCAATTCTCGCCTGATGGAAGCCGAAAATAAAGTTGGTGTACGTTAAATCAACCATTAAGAGACTAGATGGACGTTTATTTGAATAACGTTGTGCACTCGTGGGTTGTGTTGTTTGAGTGGATGAGCGTATGTAGCACGTGAAATTGGCGGGACCGATCCGAACTTCCCCCCGCACCCAATTAAGTAAATCCAGGCCATTGGCGTGCGTGCAAATCAGCGCTTCACACATCATCTCGTAGCTCGCAATGCCTCACACTCTCAGATGTTGGGCCATCCAATATCAGGTGTCTTGTGACGTCGAGGACCTGCGTTGTCAAACGGCCCTCATTCTTGGTCTCGCGGAAGTCCAGTTGAGGATTTCCTGAGTCCACGGCACCTCAACTGAGTTTTTGTGTACTATCGTGCACTTTAAGGGAGCATGTATCATCTACGTCTTCAGATCCAATGGCGAGTTTGATTTTGCGGTATTTTTTTATTAATAAACAAAACCTTGCTTAAAATAATACTTCCCGAACTCTCTCGGAGATACCCGAAGGCACACGAACCCACGTGGTATTTGATAGCTCCCTATAAACATCTTCATATGTACGCTATTTCATATGTAATGCATATTTTCCAGTCACGGCAGTCAAAACTGGCAGAATTACTATGAAATCAATTTTTTTTTCATAATGTGTTCCAATAGTTCTACGAGGGTGGTCTGAAAAGTTTCCGACACAACAATGAGAGAAGATATTTCAACATAGTCTCCTCGTAACTCTCCACACTTCTCCCAGCGATGCTCCCATCTCTGTAACCCGTCCAAAAAGTACTCGGTGTTTTTTCTGCAAAATAAGTGTTCACGAAGGTGATTGCCTCTTCATTTCACGAAAATCTCTGTCCTCCGAGCGCAATTTTATAGATGTGGGAACAAGAAGAAGTCGCTTGGGGCTAGATCTGGTGAGTAAGGCGGATGGTCAACCAGTTCAAACCGTAATTCGTGGATTTTCTTTTTCTGCAAATGTGGCCGTTTCTGCCTTCAGATTGTTAAGTAATGATTAAAATAACTCCATGACTATCCCAAAAAACAGTCGCCATCACTTTCCCAGCCGAAAAAAACAGTTTTTTATTTTTTTTGGAGCCGGTTCCCCCTTTGCAGTCCACTGTTTGGACTGTATTTTTGTTTCGGGCGTATAATGATGTATACAAGTTTCATCTACAGTAATTAACTTCGCCAACAGAGCTTTGAAAATGTTCATTCCAACACGTTTTTGGTCTAACGTGAGAAAACGCGGCACCCAATGCGCTGACAGCTTTCTCACGCCTAAATGTTGATTTAATATGTGACAAACACGTTCTCATGACCTCTGCTATCTGTCTCGCCTTAATTCGGCTGTCGTGTAGCGCCATTTGGTGAACTTTGGCGATGTTTTCGTCGGTAGTTGCAGTTTTTGACGTTCATCGTCTCCCAAGCTCTTACGGCCACGTTTAAATCCAGCTGCCCAAAATTTCACTGTGGTAAATGATGATGTAGCGTCCCCATACACAGAATCCAATTCATCTTTGATTTCTGTTGGCGTATTGCCTATCAAAAACAAATTTTTAATAACGATTTTCTCAAAAACACTCACATCAACTCACTCAAAAGACTGTTACATAACAACTGCGCGTCCAAAATGGCTGAAACTTTGGTCAGTAACTGTCAACAGATGAACAACGAAATTCATTAGCTTTTATTTACTATTGTTGCCATCTTCACGTTGAGGTCGGAAACTTTTCAGACCACCCTCGTATTCTTCACAATGTTTCTAAGTACGTATACAATGTGTCATGGTCATGATACACTTTTGACCAGTCACAGAAAATCAACGAAACAAGATAGAAATGTGAAATCTTCACCAAATGAAAGGAAAACTCGCCAAGTTTAACATGAATATCACGTAGATGTGTGTATGGCAACAAATGGAAGTCACATTGAACTTATTTGAATACGTACGATACTTGGAGAGTTCTCCTTCCATTTGGTGAAGATTTCACATTAATATCTTGCTTCGTTGATTTCCTGTGGCTGGTCAAAAGTGCACCATGACTTTACGGGCGCACTGTATATTAAATAATAAGTCAGAAATGGGAAATTAATAAGTCGAAATAATTACATTTACAGTGAAAGTATGTGTATCAAATAAGACATGCAACGTTTCGTCCTGACTTTACGACTCCACCAGGATGATACATATACATAAATGAGAAAAGAATAAGCTAAATTTCATAAATCTATTTTTTATATTCTATAGAAAAAATTAATATAATTTTATAAATCTACTATAATTGTATTGTATTGAAGTTTTTAAAAATGTGAAAATCTATTTTTCATATTGTATATAAAATGCCACAGAAGTGAGAATAAAATATAATAAATAATTTTGGATGTATGACTGTACGTAATTTAACCGTGGAATAATTTTGTACTTATGTTTCTTACGAACCGTAAACAAACACTGTGGGGGGGGGGAAATTCTACAGAGTCAAAAACAAAATTTCCTCCGTACATTAGAACATTTTCAGGTATTATGTAATGTTTTATTTATAATATTGAAACATATTTTAATAACTACTTTGAAGGGGATGAAATTGATTTGGAAGAATAAATAAAGAATTTATATTTTATAAATAAATTCACCTTACTTTTTGTTCACAGTGGTTGATACATTCTTCCCGCTCGTGTTTCAATTTCTTTCTTCCCGTTCTCGTTAGTGGCGCTGTCACAGCATGTCTTCAAGATGGCTGCTGCACTTGACACGCGTCAAAAGCAACGTGCTGTTATAGAATTCCAGTACTGTGAGAACGAGATAGTGGGAAACATCCATAAGAAGTTGAAAAAGGTGAATTGAGATGTTGCTGTCGATCGCAGAACCGCTAGCAGGTTACACGGTGAAAGAGGGCACGACATTATTCGGGAAACTCCTCGCAGCGGAGGACTTTTGCTTGTGGACATCGTGGAACCGCCATGAATTGTGACACACATGTGACAACTCTGAAGAAAATGTGAACGAGCAGGATGTTTTGCTGTTGCATGACAATGCACGGCCACGTGTCAGACAGAAAACCACGGACTCGCCTTACAGTACTGACTCGGCTCCATGCGATTACTATCTCTTTGGTGGCGTAAAGCAGTTGAGAGTGTTGGGGACTACGTGGAAAAATTTTGTTCCCAAAGGATGTATCTACACACTGTAAAAATAGGAACGCTGTAGGATGAAAATGTAATTTTAAAATAAATGTTGTGTATTAATATTGGAGTGACCTTCATGGAATATTCAATATCGAATGTTTCTAACTTTTTGGGGGGTATTTTGTTTATTTTTGATACAGACTATTGACTGATTTCACACAGAAAATATGTAGGTACTATTTTAATGTCCTGAACTTGATGTTAAGGAGTGAGAATGTCATGACAGTGTGTCCATGAGGAACCCCAGGCAAGAGAACAAGATTAAGCGTGGGATCTGGGGAAAACCACGTGTGGAGGAGGAAGCCGATCGTGAGAAACGACGCTAATTTCGCGGACGCTGGAAGGGGGACTTCGAGGAAGAAAGGTTCAGGAGAGGCGGTAAATAATAATACAACCGTAAAGGCGAAAGATGCTGCTTCTAAGAAGAGTTGTCCCACGGAAAAACACGAGCAGAATAATAATCCTGTTTGCAAGGACAATCATCAATCAATCAGTTCAACATCGATTTCCGCCGTATTGTTAGGTAATTAAAATATATATATAACAGCGAAGCCAAACCGCGGCTACTTTTTCCCACCTTTACTTCCCCGTTAGGTAATATTTTATTATATCGTTGATTATGAAACTAAAATATTCTTCTATACTTCGATAAAAAGTAGAAGGCACCTGCTAGAGGCTGTGACCTTGAATACAACCAATAAAAACGCGTAAAATGAAGGACGGTGACCGGCAGGGGCGGAAGAGACAAGGCACCGTTGCCGAACAATCGCAGAGTGTATTCTACTGGTTCTCCAGTGAGTAATATAACGTGTAGTGTTCTTCTCTACGTGATAACGTCGCCTCCTTCCACTCCGAATCCCATACCCCCTAAATATACCAGTAATGATAATGCGAATAGAATTAGGATTTTTTTAGGCGAAAGTGATAGAGGCGGAACCAAGATGAGGAAATGAGTCAAAAGTGATAGTAGAAAATGCAAAGTGCAGGTTGCAGTACAGAAACTGTTCTTCCTGCCAGAAAGAGCAACATTCAGAGATACATTACGAGTCAGAAAACTCTTGCTGATCGGCCTAGCCGTGGAGAGAAACTGCAACCATCTCGACATTTAGGATCCATCTGGGATTTTTGGCTTTTTTTTCTACTTTTTTGCCCTTGTCGCTGATGATTTTTTGCCGTGTACTTTATGCCTTTTTAATCTTCGACTTTCCTAAGTCTTCTTGTTTGTCTTATTCTGCTTATTTTCAATGTTGGTGTTCATTTCTCTCTACCGTGTTACTACTTTTCACTTTGTTAATATCTGATTTGCCTAAGTCTTCCTGTCGTCTTCTTCCAGTTATCTATTATTTTTTATTGTCGTTGTTAATTTATTCTCTCTAATGCTTCACTAATTTTTACCTTGTTAATCTTTGTTTTTCCTACTTCTTCTTGTTTGCCTTTTTTACATTTTCCTACTCCTTTTTCCCATGTCACCGTTTATTTAGTGTAACTGCTTTTTAATCAATTTTCTTAGGTCTTCTTGTTTGTATATTTCTATTTTTCTACTTATTTTCTGTCGTCTCTGTCAATACTTTTTACCTTATTAATATCGGAATTTCCTAATTTGTCTTCCCCAATTTTTCTAATTGACTTTATCTCTGCTATTTATACTTTTCACTTGGTTATTAATTGATTTCCTTGTTTATTTTTCTAATTTTTTTCCTTTGAAAGTGTTGACTTTTTCTTCAGCTGTGTCACTACGTTTTTACCTTGTCAATCTTCTAAGCCATTTCTATTTACATACTACTGTTTCGATTATCGCTGTATATTGAGTCTTACTAGTTTTTACCTTGTTAATCTTTGAATTTCCTTAGTATTATTGTATTCTTTTTCTTGTAGCTGTTGTATTTTTTTCTCTTCCACGTCGTTAGTTTCTACCCTGTTATCTTTTATTTTTATACTTATTTATCTCGTAAATATCTTTATTTAGTGTAACTACTTTTTAATCAATTTTCTTAGGTCTTCTTGTTTGTATATTTCTATTTCTCTACCTTCTATCTTCTCTGTCAATACTTTTCACCTTGTAATACCAGAATTTCCTAATTTGTCTTCCCCAATTTTTCTAATTGAATTTTTCTCTGCTCTTTAAACTCTTCACTTTGTTAATCTTTGATTTCCTTGTTTATTTTTCTATTTTTTTCCCCTTGACAGTGTTGACTTTTTCTTCAACTGTATCACCACTATTTTACCTTGTCAATCTTCTAAGCCATTTCTATTTACATACTTCTGCTTCTATTATCGCTGTATATTGAGTCTTACTAGTTTTTACCTTGTTAATCTTAGAATTTCCCCAGTATTATTGTTTTATTTTTCTTCTTTTTCTTGTTGCTGTTGTATTTTTCATCTTTCGCGTCGTTAGTTTCTACCTTGTTATATTTTATTTTTATACTTCTTTATCTCATAAATATCTTATTTTTATATCCCCCTTTATATCTGATTTTTCTTCCGTTTTTCGGTTCTTATTCTTAGTCTTGAATAGCCGATTCCGAAGATAGAAATAATTTCAGCGAATATTTTTAGAATCAACTTCAGATGCATAGTAACCAGTAAACCAGTAAACCAAATAATTGTTGCTCATGATTTTTAAAATTTTGTTTGATAATGTCGACACTCCACAAAATCGCATTAATGCAAAATTTTACTGTATAAAAAGAAATATTGTTACTCTTCGCCTGGAATATGACGACAGAGCTTGCGGTCGTCGAAACGTCGCGGTTTAATCCCAGTATTACCCATGTGGAAACCCAAGAACTCGAAATTTAATCTCAAAATTAACAATTTAAGATCCCTTTGTTTGTATTTTAATCTGTATCATCTAAAGAATCCCCAAAATAGGAGATAAAATCTTGTCAATGTTATCCTTCTGATCCAAGCGTGACGTCACCTGAGGACACAATCCCGCGCTCTGGCCCACCACATCACGATTCACTCAGGAAATCGTGTAAACGAGAAGAGATTGAGGGCGGTCAAGGTGTTGGTTCAGGGACCGACGAATTTCGCTGCGTCGTCCGTCACCTTCACTACGGTCCCGGAACTGGAAGCCTGGACAACTTACTCACTGAGCGAACGAGCTGGTTTGTTACCAAACATCCAACTCATGTGACCTGAAACGTTGCTCGCTTTCACACAACAAGGTCGGACGGAGACTTTATTCTCCTTGTCGTTTAAAGAGGGGGAAAAAATACATATGTATAAAAATATCCATAGACGTCGAGGCAAGGAATGTGAGTCACAAGGTCGCTCGCTGGTGACGTCAGCAATACACCTGCAAGCGCAGTCTCAGCTTCTGCAACCTCAAGATTCAAGGAACTCTTTCAAGAGTGGACGCAACAACGACTACCAGCGATTGTGCAGCTACAAAGAAAAATATAATCATTTAATACTTCAGGTTTCACATCAGTCTTATTACAGGTAGCTAAGTTCCTGGAAAATTTTTCAATTTATTATTCTTTTGGTCAAGACGGTTTTAACCGTCATCGAGAGCGTCACATTTTAAAATTTTTACATTTCGCGTCCCCCTTTGCAGACGAAATGTTAATTTCATCACGACTCAGTGTAACTTAACCGAGTTTAAGAAGTCTTCAGAGAGACAAATATACTCGTTGTACATCGAGGGAACATTAATCACTACCCGCACCATATTAGAGTCAAAAAATTATTGCGGTACATTAAGAGACTCAGGAATACTCCCGGTACCTTATGAGAGTCTAAAAAAACTAGGTACCATAAGAGAGAAAAAACACTCTGTATTCTAAGAAAAATACAATTACTTCAAGTTCCTTAAAATTTTTAAATATACTCCCGATCTTCTAATCGAGTTAAATATACTGCCAGGACTTTGAGAGAGTAAAAAATACTCCTGATACGTTAAAGGACTTAATAAACTTCCGATACCTTGAGAGAGTCAAAAATACTCCCGGTCACCTAATAGTCAAAAATACTTCGACTTCCTTCAGAGAGTCAAAAATATTATCGGTACCCTAAGTGTAAAACATATTCCCGGAGCCTTAAGAGAGTGTAAAATAATGCAGATCGAAGAGAGTCAAAATTATGTTTAGTACCTTAAGACAATAAAAAAACACACTCGAAACGTTTAGAGAATTAAAAATACTCCGGGTACCTCAACAAAGAAAACTTAAGGCAAAAAAAAATACTCCCGATTCGTTAAAGGAAGTCGAAAATAGTCTCAGTACCCTTAAGAGTGTAAAAATATTCGCTAGGCTTGTTTTCCCCATAGTGTTTGGTCCAGGATCATAAGCAACATTTGTATAAAATTTGAAAGAACTGCCAAATTTGTGAGAAATGTATTCTAATAAAATAAAAAAACAGAACATATTACCAAAAATAAAATTTTCTGTTCGACGTTCCGCTACTTTCTGGAACCTCTTCATGTGAAAATTAAAAAAATTCCGTTTTCAATATAATTAAAAATTAAAACTTTATCTGACTTGTATTAACTATACTTCGTGGAAATTGCACAACAAAAACAATTAGTTTAAAAACTTGATTTACAATAAACTAAATTACAGAAACGTTTCATTCCTTTATTTAAGGACCTCTTTAGATGCATTTTATTAAAGACACAATTAAACTATGGCGTAAATTTGAACAAAACAATTTAACAGAAACAATGGTCACAGAATTTGATGGAGGATGTTAAATATTTTCTGATAAATCGTTTTGTCCAAATTTACAACATAATTTGTTTCACTAATAATATATATCGGAAGAGGTCCCTAAATAAAGGGAAGAAACGTTATGTATTTTATTTAATTGGTAATTTTCATGTTTATCAATAAATTGTAAGATTTCACCAATTTCCACTAATTATATTAAATTTAAATATATTTTTTTTCCTTAAATATAAATGCAAAATTATAATTTAGTCACCTATATATATATATATAGGTTAGTGAACACGTTTGGAAATATTCTCCAAAAAAAATTATTATGTATTTATATCTCAATAAATAAATTATATTTAGTATTATAAATAAAATTTTACTTTGCGTCTAATTTTTATTAATAAAATAAATTAAATACATTGTCGACATTTTTACAGACATTTTAAAAATGTACCTTATTCAACACAACGACTTCAGTACCTTTTTATACCTTCATCAGGTTGTTTGTTTTGTTTCTTCGGTAACATTTTTTTGGTCATAAATGAGAAACAATATTTTAAATCACAAATTTTCAATTCTCTTGTAATATAATTAACAATTTATTAATACACGATTTGATTTTAAATATTGTATTTCATTTTAAGATAGAAGAAATAAATGTTATATTAACTTGGGATTTTAAATATTTTTTCGTTCTGTTATCATTGAAGCAACACATACAACCTAATGAAGGTACGAAAAGGTCCTGAAAGTCCTTGTGTTGAATAATGAGTTTTAAGATGTCTGTAAAAAAGGTACGTTAATTGATTTAATTTATTTTAAATTAATAAAAATGTATGTATTGTCTATTAGTAAATTAATAAGGTTTATGTGTGACCAAGTCAAGTCAGAATGGATTGAATATTGTATTAATATAAAATTTACAATAATCTTTCTGAAAAATAAAAAAATGCACAACTTCATCCGCAAAAATGTTTGGGACATTTTCAGTGTGTTGTAAAAATCAAAATTAAAAAATGAGATAATTCAAAAATATTAAAATTGTTTCTGAATTTCATATGTATTAAGTATTATGTGAATAATTGAAGAGTGGTTATAAAAATTATCTCATTTAAATTATAAACGAGTAAACCAGTCAAATAGGTCAGAAATATATTTTAATAATAATAATAATAATAATAATTAGAACATGTTAATAAAAATTGGCCAGATGTGTCGTTCCGTTTTTACGAACGTCTTCAGGTGGACATAAAAAAAATTACGGCTGTTTTTTAAAAGTATAAATATCTAAAAATGAGATATTTTATAATATAATTGTGTGGAAATTTATAGAACATTATGTAAACATTTATTTCTTCAAATATAGATATTCAGATTTAATTTTTTTTAAATAGCACTTGAAGAGGTCCTAAAAAAGGGATTTATTAAAATTTATTTCTGACCATTTTTGCTGATTTATTAACTTATAATTTAATGAAGTCAGGTAAACATAATTATTAAATATAAATATAATTTATCTCAAAGTGTTTCGCGGTTTATTTATTTATTTAGGTAATCAGACTGCCCTGATCATGGCACCATTAATAAATTAATTCATATTAGTAATCAAACTTACCAAGTAAACGAATTTGTTTTCTCGCTGTGTCCCTCTAAAAAATATTGAGACTTGTATAGCGCTGGAAGGTCTCCTTAGCCGTCAGATTTTGTCAATGCTTTGAAAATCGTTCATGGTCTTTAAGAGAATTCCAGTTCATTTTTCAGTAACCTTTTGCAACTAATACAAGCTTCCGTCCTCATTAGGAACTATTATTGAATAAATAAGGCGGAAACAGCCGTAAAAGGATAGATTATTAAAGTGGTGTGAAGACGACGCATGGCAAGGCTGGGAAACAGAAGAGAAACGATGACTTCAGTTCTGGAGGATTCCATCGACTTCCTTGTAGACAACACGTTTATTGAGAGAGGCCTTGGTATCGATTTTCGCAAAGTCACTGAAGATGATTAAGTTGCCGGACGAGTGTCATCTTTCCACGGAGAGGAACAAGCGTGGAATTACTTCAGCTAATGAGTGATAATTTGCCTCTATTTATTCTAATTTAACGTAGGATTTTCGCAGTGAATCGATTTAACTAAATGATTCTGAGACTCATCAACAGCCGGGTCAAATTTTTTGGTCAAAACACCACAACGTTTCCACGACTATCGTCGTCACCGTCGTCAAGTACCAGCCATCAAGATTCATATCTGCGGTTACCAGATAATCCAAACACGTAATAGTAGACTTCGGGCACCATCCTCTGATAGTCCACCGAGCGCCAACCCCACTGACCGATATAAAGCGGAAACGTCTCGGCACACCAGTAGTCTACCTGACGACGGTGCTGATGATAATCGCGGAAACGTCGTCGCTCATCTCTTCTTCATTTGCAATTAATCTTGTTCCTGTAAATACAGTTCAGCTCCGAAATAGGTTCAACCATAACATAAACTCCATCTGCCTCCATTTTATTCGTTAACCGTCATTTGTCTAGTTCTAGATTTTGTGATTTGATATTATAAGAATTGACCTAATATACATCATTATCTGAGTAAAAAAGAGAAGAATAACCAAGAAAAGAAAGGAAAACTTATAATAAATATTGTTTGGGTATTGTCTGAGTAAAAAACAAGAAGAACCAGGAAAGAACTAAGGATAGCTATACATAATATTACTCTAAGAATTGTTTGAGTATTGCGTGAATAATAAAAGGAAGTCGAACTAAAAAAAGAGGAAGAACAAAGGAAACCTGTTGAGAATATTATACTTCGTATTGTCTGCGTAAAAAAAAACCAGGAAGAAGAACCGAGGAAACAGAGGAAGAATAAAGGAAAACTGTAGGAAATATTATTATAAGCATTGTTTGGGTATTGTCTGAATAAAAAAGGAATGAGAACGAAGGAACGGGTGAAAGATGAAGGAAAACTGAGTGGAATATTATTATAAGCATTGTTTGGGTTTTGTCTGAGAAAAAAAAGGAATGAGAACCAAATAAAAACGTCATGCTACAATCGCTGTTTGACCCGGGTGGAAACTCGAGAAAGTTTTCTTCTATTAAAAGCGTTGTTTTGGTATTGTCTGATTAAAAGGAGGAAGAAGAACGAAGGAAAGAAGGGAAGGACGAAGGAAAACTGTGGAGAATATTATTATAGGCATTGTTTGGGTATTGCGTGAGTAAAAAGAGCAGAAGAACAAAGGAAAAAGAGGAAGAACAAAAGAACACTGTAGGGAATAATATTATAAGCAATGTCTGGGAAATGTCTGAGACAAAATAGGAAGAAGAACCAAGGAAACAGAGAAAGGACGAAGGAAAACTTTGGGGAATATCATTATAATTGAGTAAAAAAGGAAGTAAGACCAAGGAAAAAGAGGAAAAACAAAGGAAAACAATAGGAAATATTATTATAATCATTGTTTAGGAATCGTTAGAAGTAAAAGGAAACAAGAACAAAGGGAAAATAAGGGAAGGGCGACGGAAAACGTCTGGGAATGTTGTTATAAGTATTGTTTGTTACTGTCTGGGTAAAAAAAAGGACGGAGAACCACGGGAACAAAGATAGGACGATTGAAAACTGTGTGAAATATTATTAAAAGCAGTGTTAGGGTGTTTTCAGAGTAAAAAAGGAAGAAGAACCAAGGAAACATTGGAAGTACAAAGGAAAACTGTAGGGAATATTATGAAAAGCAGTGTTTGGGTAGTGTCTGAGTAAATAAGAGGAATAAAAGACGAAGGATAACTGCAGGATATTAACCGGGTATTCTATTCTATTTAATATTTATTTATTATACTACCGGTGGAACCTGAAAATATAACAACATATTACATTAAAGTAAAACCCAAATATGCATGGAGAAAAAAAGAAAAACAAAAGTAGAAATGTTTGTGAAGGGTCCTCTAATTTTTTTGTGCGTCACTTTTATTACCATTTGTTACTGTCTGAGTAAAAAGGGAATAAGAGGCAAGGAGGAACAAAGGAAAACGGTAGAGACACAGCTGAGAGAAAATCAACAAGTAGAAAAAAACAGGAAGTTTAAAAAGCATAGATATAAGAATGGTAAGCCAGATAACTTTAGGGAGTTTACTGAGCGAAGGAGAATGCCATGACCAAGAAACAAATTGCCCGGAAGAAGAACTGATTCAGAAGTTTAATATGGAGTGACAGTCAGAGATTACTCCATCTTTTCCAACAGCAGCACCAGGGGAAAGGATAAAATAAGTGAACTGTACTGTGTGGTGTATAATTCAAGATGCACAGTGTCCACTCACTCTTCTCTGGCAGACAGAAAGATTGCAGAACAAGTACTTTAGGTCTCTCTCTTCCTGACCTTCCGTCCATAACCTATCGTGCGTTGCAAAGGTGAAAATAAAAGGCTGCAACTTCACGAGACATGTGTGGGTGGTCACGCCCTTTCTGACACGGCCGTGAACCTCGGACAGGGTCCTTTCTCCTCGCTCTCAGCAACACACACAAAGGGAACAGTAATATTTAGCTCACAAAAATAAGTAAATTAGTCCGTAAAGTCAGCAAAAGTCTAGAATTACATCTGAAACAAAATTAAGAATAGAACAAAAAATACAACGTTTCGTCCCAACTTCGGGGACATTATCATAGATGAGAAATGAGACCTAATTTAATATAAATATAAGGAATAAAGAAAGGTTAACTACAGACAGATTTAAATCAATTGAAAGTAAATTCCGGAAACCAAAAAAAAAATTGCTCCTGTAATTTCCTTACAATTAATAATTAATAATTTGAATTATTTATGAAATGAATATTTTATCAGATGTATAAAAACAAAATTAGTAATTATAATAATTCAGAACAAGTTTAATTACAAAAAATCAACTTTAATGGTTTACACTGACATCGAAATCAGTACAAACAGAAATGATTCTACGTTTCGTCCCTAATTTGAGACATTCTTCAGGTTCACAATAGAATTGGAGTATTTCAGATAATGATTATGTTTATACAAACTTTTGTTTTGTTTAGATATATTTTTATACGAATTTTAGATGTTTAAGACTCCAAATCCATTGTACATCTGAAGAAGTCCTGAATAAATCACGAAACGTTGCGTAGTTGTATTCTTCTTTCAGTTACTTTCCCAATTTTTTTTTCTTGGTTTATGGCGGATGTATTTATTTAAACCCAGATAGTTGTCATTATTTATTCAAAATAAAAAATTTAATATTAAGTATCAGCTAAAATGGCTACTTTAGCATTGAAATTAATACGACGTTTCGTCCCTGCGACATCTTCAGGTGAACATAAATAATATTTTACAGAAAACGAGACAATCATTTATTAATTATTTTGATATTTATGTATTAATTTTATTGTATAAAATGGCCAAGAGCTTTAATTAGTAGCTTCCAAAAAATATTTAATATGAAAGAAAAGAAATTGGGATAACATTTTAAATGGCCTTGGTCTGGCTTCCATGACCATGGGAGGGAGAAACTTGAGTCCCAGTTGATAGGAATAAAGAAACACTCGATTTGGAGTTCTTCCACCGTACTTTACAAGGTCGACCTAATTTCCTTCTACCGTGCAACCAGGAGAAGGATGTGGTCTGAAACGATGCCATCACTTACATGAATGGAGGATTCACATCCTCCTGCACATATTCCTTGGAATGGACGTATCACGAGGATATAAGTTTCCTGATTGTGAGGTGAACCAATCTCTCTCTGTGTGTGCAAACTTGGTCGCCATTTTGAATTACAGACAAAACTGAATAATATAAAAAGCAGAGAATACTTTAAGAATCCTTTTAGGTTCCGTGATTAAAATTCAGACTTTTTCCGAAATCGTAAAGGCCAGTCATTGTTGCTGTAGTTATTGTGCGATTAAAATAAGAAGGAATTTTACCTCCCAATCAGGTGAAGAATTGGAGGGGGGGGGAGGCAAAGCAGCGTTGCGGAACAATCGCAAGTGTGCATTCTACTTGTTTTCCTGTCCAACGAGTGGTGCGGCAACATCCCGTGGGAAGCATTCAAATCCCTACTAATATTTATAGCACAATAAAAAAAATTAAGCAATCTCCTGTGTGTAAACTTCGCCTCCATTTTGAATTACGAGAAGCATTTTAAGAACCGATCAGAAACAATCTAGCAGACAACATTGGACAGACTCTAGTCCATAACTATATATATATATATAAATATATATATATATATATATATTAATATTTTAAGAAGGAAATTTATTGGTTAGTCTATTAATATTAATAATAACAACAAGTATCCAATTAGTAATTAGGCCAAAATAGTAAATAAAATTATAATTCAGTATATTTAATTATATAAAGAAATAGCTAAATAACAGAAAAAGGAAATACCATTTATAAATATTTATTTAGTACTTATTTTTTTATGTTATTTGGCAATTTATTTATATAATTAGTATACTCTTAACACAAAAGTTTCACATTTTACTCGACATTAATTAACAATATTTTTCCGTCATAACTTGGACCTTCTTGAAGATTTATAATAATATATTGTAGATATAAATGTACAAAGATATTAGCTGATTATCGAAGATAATAAAAATAAACGAATTGAAAAAGCAAAGATAAATTGTTAGGAAAGTATAGGGAAGGGTTTTATATGTTGTAAGGTAATATGTAACGTATTAAGTAGTAGAATGTTTTTTGACTACGAATCATGATTAATTAAGCAATATTTATAATATTTTGATCAATGATATTGTAATGCCTATTAAACAGGCCATTAATTTTTTTAAATATAATTAAATTGTTAGCGGTACAAATGCGTAAAGGCGACAATGAAGGCGGGTTTTTCCTTTGTTCAACAATGGAGACCGCTCGCGTTTAAACTCAGTATGCACTTGGAGAACCAGTCTGGAATTGGCTATTGAAAGGTGAAGGAGTCAAAATTCTGCGTACAAGAGATGAAACAGTTAAAAGTCTACGGGGAGATAATATAGTTCAGTTTACCTAGAGCAACGAACAGTAAAGTTTGCAGATATAAAGTACGAATGGGAATATTCTGTATTTCTACATGAATGCAAGCAAATATTTTACGGAGAGATTTATTTAATAAGTTGCACAAGGTGAAGTAAATGGTTTCTTCACGCTGATTGAACAATTATCGCATAGAGGGGACCGACAACAACTAGCAGACCAAAGGGGGCGACTCATCCGAGGTTCCAGATACCAGAGGACGAGTATTTTAATCGTTTGTATTAAAAGAAAATTTCAATGAAGTGTAGAATCAGTGTAAAAATGGCTTTTTAGTGTCGTAGTTTCCAAGATACAAGAGAGAGATCTGGTACCTGACAGACATTCCGTGAGTAACCAAAACTTTGATATAAATTTGTAAACGATAATTAAAAAGGTATAGTCAGATTTCGTTCAGTTTTCTTTTCATTTATTTTCATATTGTTTGAGGTTAACTTTTTATATTTTGAATTGTTAATTGTTAGTTAATACATTGATTTTTTCTAATTATCAAACGCAGTTATGGCCCTGAGATAAGAGATCCGACGTATTTGATTGTAATGATATAAGAACTGTATGTTCAAAAATGCCACGAATTAATAAATGAAAATTAAAGTACTTGTTTTAAATGGATGGAATTCGGCATGAAAAATAGGTTTTGTACATTGTAAAATTTATCAACAATAATAAATTTCTTTTAAAGCTTAGTAAATGTTGTTAATTATTCCTATGATTTAAGATCATTTTTTAAACTCATCATAGATTCGACGTCTTCAACGTGTGGCTAATTATTCAAATTTTAATTAAATGTTGTTAATTGATTCATTTAATAAACCCTATCAAGGAGAATATTACAATATATAATATTCCAACCTTTAAAATCCTTAGTTATAAATTCCTATTTTTTCTTTGGTATTTCAGCTCGTTTCTGTATAATCTGTGACTATCATCTAATATCTTCGTGCATTTATATTTTCAAAATAATATCATTATTTGTAAACCCGACGAGGGTCCACATTAGGACAGAAACATGTAATTAAATGTTAAAATAAATTAATTAAATTATAATTTATTTGTCGCCATTACTAATTGTAAGTAGACAGACGTAAATTTTTATTACATAATAATCTATATTGAACGTATCTTATATTGGAAGTAGCTGTGCGAAGAGGATCTTCCAAACCTGACGCTAGACCATTGGCATTTCCTTTTCTGTGTGTGTTTTTTTCTCGCACGGCAGTTGAAAGCTAATGAAGATGCAACTATCGGAAGGGGACAGTGAAGTCACCTAAACCGCACATGATTTATGATCGTAGCTCGAAAAAGGACAAATAAAATTACCTCATTTTCTCATTTCATTTCCTAATATCTGAAAAACCTCATTGGATATAGACCAGATATTTTTGAAAAATAAAACATCAATCGTTCTGTAAATAAGGAACTTTACTAAATCTCACCAAATACTTTTAAGACAATTTAAACGAGTCATTTCAAGTTTTAATGAACATTGTGTTGCTTAACCCTTACGGATTACAAATATGTATGTAGTTAGTTTTTTAACAAAACAGCAATTTGAAACGTACTTAGTTTAAGCCGAAACAAAATATTTGAAATTTAGATTTTATAAATAAAAAATATTATAATAAAAAAGCTTCGGCCCGCATGTCAGAAAAATTTTAAAATGAAACAAAACTTCACAACGTTTCGTACTTAATTTAGAACTTCTTCAGGTATACAAGTAAAATTCAAACAAAATATTTTAAAATAAGCGTTGACAAAAATTTACTTTGAATAAAATTTATATTATATTTTTTGTAAGTAGAAAAACTTTGCCAACACTTGTTCAAATATATTTATTATCAGAATTTTAAATTTATAACCTTCCAAAACAATTGTACACCGGAAGACGTCCGAATTTAAGGATGAAACGTTGTCTACTTGTATTTAATTTGTATCAAATGTTTGTCAATGTTTAAATATAAGTATGAATAAATCTAATAAGTCAGAACAACCACTTCAATGGTTAACATTGACATTGGAATGAATAGAAACAGAAAAGAAACATTAGATTTAAACAGACTGTTGTTAATTGATAGATATTAATCTGAATAAACACGTAGAATTGAGATTGTACGTCGTTTTCTTTAATCTCAGAGAAAGGAAACTCGTTTCGTCCGTAATTTCAGACATTTTCAGGGGTACAAAAAATTTGGAGTATTACATATCTAAAAATTCCAAATAAAAAATATATTTAAACAAATTTATTTGTATACAAGTTTAGTCAAAACATCAAATATATTTTTAACTGAATTTTAGATGTGTAATACTCCAAATCCATTGTACACCTGAAGGTGTCCTAAATTAAGGTCGAAACGTTGTGTATTTTTGGCAGTTACTTTATTAAATACTTTTTCTTACATGTTCGCCGATTAATTTATTTGTTATGTAACTCCGTAATATATCAGATAATTCAAGTATTAATTAACAAAATCAATATTATGGCCAATAAGGTAGAAGAACAAGTTTAATCCACTTTAATGGTTAACAATGACTGTGAAATGAATAAAAGTAGAAAATACACTACGTTCCGTACCTAATTTTGTACTGCATCAGGTGAACTTATTTATAGTTGACAAAATATGAGATCTTGAGAATTAATTTATTCACTTGTTAGATATTTGTATTAATTTAATTTAATTAGCACCTTCCAGAAGTATTTAATATGATAAACAGGACTTTTAAATAAAATTTAATAATGCTTGGTCTGTATTCCATGACAGTTACAAACGGTATTCGTATTTTCACAGCTGCCAACCCCCCCCCCCCCCCCTCCATTTAGACTGGACGTCTGGAACAGCACAAGTACTCTCGTTTCTCCACCGATGTCATACACGGTTACAATTTCCTTTTCTAGATTGTAGCCCGAGGACAAAAACAATATATTAGTGTTGCCATAAAAAAAACTGGAGTGTATTTTATATTTAAAAAAACACAAATTATCACAGGTAAATGACGTAGGCATAAAAAGTGGTAGATTATAAAGAAAGTAAAATGCCTCGGCGTAGATGTAGAAAAAATAGTTCTCGAAACGTTGCAGCGATATAACGTACATTACACTTGGTCAGAAGGCAGAGAAATATTTATCAAAAAATGCAAAGATAGTAAATATTACAGATGTCTCAGTGGTTAGAGCTCCTTGTGTACAAAAAGATTAGACTCGCGTCTCGATATCCGGGATCTGACGAATATTTTTCCGTCTTACTTTATAATTTAAAAAATTATTCACCTAGGCTTCAAAGCTGAGATTTTTACGGTAAAAGGTTCTAATATTTAGATATATAAAAATATATAAAAAATCTTAATATGTATAGGACTCTCATCTGTGTACCTTATTGTTTGATATTTTTTATAAATGATAATGAATTAGTTATTTATAATGTCAAATATTAGGTGTTTGCAAATAATATTAAAATATATGTCTATTAAATGTAACACAGATTGTACATGAATGCTCGAGTGAAATTTGTAAATGGTGCAGGGGGAATGATGTGTAATTAAATATATAAAAATGTAAAACTAGCCGAAGAACTGTTATAATTTCTCCCCATAAAATTTATGGCTGTGCCTTGGAAAGACTCTGGATGACATTTGCAGCAGATATTATTGCATCCATTAAGGGACATGAAACACATATTTATGTTTGGTCACCCTTAACTATTAAAATTATCAAGAAAATTAAAAAAGTGCAGCATAAAGTTTCTTAGAATCATATATTATATAATGAATTTTCCAGGCCTCCATTTACAACCAGAAATATTACTACAGCATTGAGAATCCCATCTCTGGAATCTCTGGAATATATATATATATATATATATATATATATATATATATATATATATATATATATATATATATATATATTGTAATACTAATTAGAGGCCATTAATTATTTTAATAATTGGATAGTTATGATGGATTGTTAGCGGTACCAATTTTCAAAGGCAACAATGTATAGGCGAGCTTCGTTGTGGACTGCGAGCGCTTTCTGGAAGTCAGTCGGTCTGGTGTTGAAGTCGGGTGTGGAAGTCAAAATTTTAGAGGGGTACAACGAACAGCGTGGCCAGCATGTAGATCTAGCCGAGAAGGTTACAAGTTTTAGAATTTGAGTATGAAGTTTTGGACAGTGAAGTACATTGTAAAACTGCAAAGAGTAAACTAATAATCAGCGCCACATTAAAATTTCTACGAGTACCGAGACCGTCATAGAGACAATTTTCCAACAATCTGTCTAACTAATAATCCGGAGGGAGCAGCAGTTCCAGTTCCCAGAGGAGAAACTCGAAAGCTACGACAGTGTTTTGTAAATCAAGTGTAAAGTCAGTGATTTCATGGCCTGTTAGTGTGAATTGTGAGACCGAGCCCAGGATAGTTAAGTCTGGTACCAGCCAAATATTTTGTAAGTACAAACAAATTTAATTAAGTTTTTGTAAACGATAATTAAAGATAATCGTCAGATTTTGTTTTCTCGTTTCTGTTTTGATTGTTTAACTTCTTAGTTTGTAAATTCTATGATTGTGTAACGTAAATATAAAGGTCGTTTCTTTACTTAGCAGGCCCAGATAAATGACCCTGAGAAAAGAGTTATAAAATCTCTAAACATTGAAAACTTTAAATGTAATTAATCTCATATAAATGTTATAAATTCCTACTGAATAAAAGTAAATTGTATTGTAAAGTTTAAAGAAGGTTGTAATTATTTCGCAATCCTTCACTTTAAAATAAAATAAATAATTGTTTCATAAACGAACTATTGGTTTATATTCATGGAATTAAATTTGTTTAACTAATTTGTTAATTAATATCTTTTTTAATTATTACAATATATATATATATATATATTGTAATAATTAAAAAATATATTAATTAACCAATTTTGCTGGCTGTGGGTCATGCAAAAGTAAGTACCTCTTGGGATCGAGGGGCAGTTTGGGCGGTCTGGAGAATTTAGAAACGCGCACGTGTAAGTGAGGGTAAGAAGACAAGTGCAAAGACAAATTAGACCTGGCTCGATTGGCGGCGTCGGGACAAGACAGAGTGGCTAGATATTTTTCTAGCTAAGGAACAGAAGTTGCAGAATGTAAATATCGGGATAATGGAGAAACTGTCAACGAGCAGTTGCGACGTAGTTTTGGAACAAAGGAAAAGAGAAGGGACTGGAATATATAAAGGGAAGATAAGATTTTTGCAGAGTTAGTTGAGTTTTGGAGCTAGGAGGTGGAGTTAGTTGAGTCCTGGAGTCAAGAGGGGAGTGAGAGTTGTGGAAGCGTACGGCGAGCATCCAGTATGGAGAAATTTTGCAGCCTGCGAGAGAAATAGCAAAATTATTCAACGATAAACATTTTTGTATGCAGAAGTTCAATCTGTTGTAATATCAAAATTTGACCACTGTCTTCGATGGTAGGAGACTAGGATACTGCATCCAGCGTCGAGTAGTTTCACCACGAGCAAGTGGGATGTCCTTCACAAACGGAGAATCAGCTATCGTCGAACCAATAATATGTGTTAGAGTCAGTGTTTAAACGTCCAGTCTATAAAGTGTGTGTGTAATGAACGAGCCAAATGTTCCTGAGTAATCGTAAGTTGAAATTTCATGGTATTAATATGTGTAAACGGAATTAAAAGATACAGTCAGATATCGTTCTTTTCTTTTGTGTTAATAAAATAAACTCTTTTAAATTTAGAATCAATCTGGTGGATTAAGTTCGTTAATAAGTTTCGTCGATGTCTAGACGATTAAATATTTCTGTTTAATTTAAAGATAAATGTTGGGTTCTTTGATTATTTAAGTGTTCTGTCCGTTATCAAACCCAGTAAAGACCCATGAGAGAAAGAGATGCTTTTTATCATCTTAAATTGTATAATGTTTCAAGAATGAACATATAAATGTTGTTTGTTTTAATTTTTCATTTAAAAGCCCATCATGTTTAATTATTATATTTTTGCTACAATAACGGCGGGCGAATTAAAAAGTACCCAGTAGTTTATTACAATATATATATATATATATATATATATATATATATATGACCCAAAGCCAGCATCTTCGTCAAAGTATCCACCTGAAATATAAATAATAAGAGGATTAAAACCTTTGATGTGGATAGACAAAAAATGGAGTACCACAGTTCTAGTGGTTTTTAACAGTGAAATTAATACTTGCTACAGTGAATAATTAATATTTAAACAGAGAAGTGCTTTTTACTGCACCTAACCTTGAAAGCCTTGACAACAATTTGTAATTACGGAAAAGGGTGGGAAAAATACTGGATACATCCCGAGTAATCGCGAAAGCCGCCACTTGCAGTAGCTGTAACCACTGAAACGAGTCACTGTTTGTACTGAAAGAGAGATTGAAGGCGGCCAACGCATTTCATCTATTACAAATAAATAAGTTTTGAAATTATTTTGCATCATCTGACATTTTAATGAATACAAAATAAATGCAATGAATGGCGTAAGTCATAAAACTTTTATTTAATTATTATTTATTATAAGCTGACAATTATCTTTAAATATATCTATATAATAAAAAAGGATGTATATTTGTTTGTATGTATATATGTATTTACGTTAATCTCTGTACATATTTAAACGAGTGAACAGATTGCAACAAAAATTGGTACACACATTCTTCAAACGACGAGGAACGGAACTGTGTGTGTGTAGGGGGGGGGAGGGATGAAGAAACCTTAGCATAATGGAGGAAAGATTTATAATTAAAAAATGTGATCATTTTGTGTTAAATTACTGCGCGTAAAAAATCATGACGTCACTGCACTCGCGAGAGAGACGATACTTCATAACAAAGTAAATAGTTCCTTTTTTCGTAAAATGCAGAATTATTTTGATTGAATAAAAAGTATAATTTTATCCATCTAATGGTAATAAAAAATAATACGAAAAATTTTACGATCTATGGAACTAATTTTCTTTTAAATACCTTGACTTTTATCACTGATATGGCATAAATATGGAACGTGCTATGATTTTGACCCAAATTTGTATGTACTGTAGGAGACATAGAATGATGGTAAAATCGATACTTAATATTTGTTAATCATTATAATTTAATAAATTTTTAATGTGCTAAAACTGACGAATTATTTCAAGTGAAATTTTTGAATTTTTTTTTATATGTGTATATCATTATAAATTCACATATTTGATTGAAGATGTGTAAAGAATGAGAACTGGGCAACGCTGGGCACCAAGCTAGTAATAAATAAACAACACAGATAATGTGTCCGAAAATCTGTATTAATAGATTAAAACAGTGATTTCAAAACAACGTTTAGTCCACAATATTGTGACTTCTTCACGTAATATAAAGTTTTAAAAGGTTTGCATAAATATACACGTTAAATTAGAGTCATGGACTGCGTAACGGAAAATGTTCTTCTAATTTAGCATATACATGAAGAAGTCCGAAAAGTTGAATTGAAATTATTTTTTGTTTTAATTAATTAATACAGTTTTCTGACATGTTGGCTGTGATTTTTTTATTTATTTACTTAATTAATTACTCATTTATTTTTTTCATACTTGAAAAGCAGATCGCAACGTTTTCGTTCCTTAATTGGCGACTCCTTCAGGCGATATAGATTATAAAATAGGAAAACGGTTCTTAATTTGTTAATATTAAGAATAAATTTATTCTCAGATGTGAATTTTTGTGTTAATGGATATTCTGCGGAAGTGTGAAAATAGTAAAACAATTTTTTGACAGTCAGGATTGACTGGAGTCAACGTTGATTCGAGACCATTACATAAATAACAAACGGCCAAGAATTTTTACAGTATGATAATGGCGAATTTCAGCCGTAAGGAACTTACTGTTAATTAGAAACACTTTTGTGACTGTAACTGGAATATTATACATCAATAAGGAAATAACTTCAATGGAAGTGAATAATCCAGTATGAACGGCATTTATTTTTAATCAAACGTATGTTGTTACACAACGTTTCGTCCTGAATATAGGTCATCTTGAGGTGTTCAAGTTTTTGCTTATTTATTAGTGAGTCATTGTGCATAGACTTGGGATTTCAGCTGTACCAGATTTTGGATGTAGGAGAGAAGGGAATCCCCCCACCACCACCACCAGCAGCAGCAGCAGCACCAGCTAGAGCACTACGTCACTCGACTCCCAAGGCGAGGACCACTCGGCCACTGACATCATCACCAGTCAGTTCCAGGTATCGCGCGTACTCGACCACTGGTATATAATCAGAGAGCGAGCGTCCGCAGCCCCAGTCAGTCAGTCAAGCAAGAAAGGAAAGGAACCATGACCAGGCTGACGACGGTGATGACCGTCGGTCTCGTGGTGGCGGCCGCCACCCTGGTGACTGCCAGGCCGCAACACAAAGGTAATATACAAATATGACTACAATAGTCCCTGTGGATTTATTTATTTATACATTGTCTATGACTCATTTTTGTTACAATTTTTTTTTCCAACCAATTTCCTTTACATATATTTTCTTTAACAGTAACAATAATCATTTGAGCTAACAGTATAATCTATTTGTTTTATTGCTTTCTATCCAACTACCTGCTCTTTCTCTAAATTTTCTTACCGAGCCCTGCTTGTTTAGTTTCTATACCACAAAGCAAGACCTCTTTTTTAAAAATAGTTTTTCCTTAATTTGACTTTTTTGCCATTTAATTGAATTTTTGAGCAGATATCTATATTCATTATTTATTTTTTTAACCCATTCCTCGTCGTTTGAAGAATATGTGTACCAATTTTTGTTCCAATCTGTGTAACTTTATGTCCCACTTCTACTTCCTTCCTAAATCAGAATTTTCCCTCCAACGTCGTACATTTAGCGAATCACAAACTGTAGCAAATTCTTAACTGCTTTTGTCAATCACATCTTTTATATCAGTACCATATACCATACCGCAAATACATGTAGTTTACAATGTTTTGAGACATTTGGTGTATGATTTATATACAATAACAAACAACTGGGGTCCTAATTTACTTCCCTGTGGAACACCTTGATTTACTTGCGCCTCTTGTGAACCATTAATATTAAATTTAGTCTTGTGATGTCTACCATTCAAATAAATTTATGTTTGTTCAATAGTATTTGCAAATGTTTAGCCCGGATGAAGCTGATAGAGAAATATACATATTTGTTTCTCATTAATCCTGGTTTTTGTGTTGTCTGTTGACGGAATTAAATAAGTTTAAAATTCGAAAGAAGTGGATACAATGTAATCATTTAAACTCATGGAATCTCTTCACTGTCAATTATTCAGTCTCTATATTCCACAATACGAATGGCTCAATGATTACCTGTTTTTTTGGAGGTAACAGGCTACCTGACGGTCATCCAGGTCGTGGCCTCTCCATTTAATAGGCACAGAAAGGTGGAGGGGATACAGAAAGAAGAGAGCAAGGTTGACCACGGTTAACTACGGTTCTCTATCTGCAGTTGAAGGATCTTACTCGCGATATTTCGCATAAAAAATGCAGAGAAAAACTCCTAAAGAAACTCTGTATCAGATAGGTTGGGCTCTTCGGGACTTTTCCCACTCCCCTCCTGATGACTGGAGATTGGGATTTGCTGTAGTCCCGCAGCATTCCCTTCTCCATGCCCCGACTAGGTTCGAAGGCAGCTGGCCGATTGTTTCAATGCCCCAGCGTTTGCTAACTCGGTCTTATAGAAGCCCAAAATGAGAAGGCAACACTATAGGCAGCTTCGTCCTACTATCCTGTAAGGTCCCACCCAAAAATAAGTAGTTAATTCTGCAATTTTTTGGAGGTAAAAGGCTACCTGACGGTCATCCAGGTCGTGGCCTCTCCCATTTAATAGGCACAGAAAGGTGGAGGGGATACAGAAAGAAGAGAGCAAGGGATTTGCTGTAGTCACGCAGCATTCCCATCTCCATGCCCCGACTAGGTTCGGAGGCAGTTGGCCGATTCTGCAACTTTCAATTAAAACTTTTTCGTACAGTTTATACTGTAAAAAAGGAAATTTTGGGACACATTTGACCTTTTTTTAACACAATAAACAGTCATAAGTAGTGTTTTTAATATAAATAGATGTATATATTGGCCAATTTCACTAATGCACTGTCTTTTAAGACACTCTGTTTTATATTGAAATTATTTTTATTATGGATATTTTACCTACTAAAATAACTATACATATATATATATATATATTGTAATAATCAAATGTTTCGTCTTTATTTAAATTAACGAGTCCCACGTTGAGGTAGCCATTTATGTAATAATCAAATAGTATGTCGTTTATTAAATGAAATAATAATCAAAAATTAACAAACAAAATATTTTTGTTTTATTTTGTGGCAATAAAAGATAATTACAAACACAAAATTTGAGAACTGGTTCTCTCAGTGCCTTGACTGGGCTTGATAATGAACACAACAAATTGATTTAAAATTTCATTAACAAAACAGTTTACAATTTACCTAAACAATATGTCGATAGAATGAAATAAATTAAAAGTAAAGAAATTAACTCTGATTGACAATTTAAAAGAGAACGAAATCTGGCTTTATCCTTTAATTAGCGTTTACAATTAATCATTAGTTTTGGTTTTGTTACTTACATACTGTCCAGCTGGTACCAGCATTCTTTTTGGTTTCGGAAGTACACTATTGCAAAATTATACACTAATTCTAAATATCGACTCACAGATTTTACACTATTGAAGTCAAAATTGTTGGCTCCCAGAAACTCGGATGATCCTCCTGATTGTCAGCTATCTGATGTCTGCTTGCCTTACAGGAATCCTATTTTCGTAGATTTATTAGTATTTTACTGAATTGGACTTAAACTGCAACGTAGCTCCTTGAAGATTTGTTTTAACTGTTTATTCTTTCGGAGCGAACTAACCTTTATTTAGCTCCTTGCTGTAGACTTAAACTGTCAACTTTACTATTCCGCTCCTTGCTGCTCACCAGAAAAACTTCATCTGTCCACAGCAATCTTTCATCACCAATTCTAGCTGGCTGTAGACGTAAAAAAAACTGACTTCCTTTCCTGGCTGGCTATAGACGTAAACTGATAGACTTTCATGCGCGCAAACGCCATTTTGAACTCGCTTTTCCATTGTTGCTTTGTTTGATCAGACAGCTATAATGGATTTATCAAACAATTCAAATATTATGTCCTAATTACAATATATATATATATATATATATATATATATATATATATAAATTAATGTCTGTCTGTGTGTGTCCCTGTGTGCGTTCCTAAACCAATCATCCGATTGCGATGAAACTTTGATGAGTTGCGCGCGCCCCTATGAAGGTCGACTTTTGAGGTGTTAGGAAACTTCCAAAGGGTAAGCGGGGGTGAAATTGAGAAACATGCTAAAACGGCCTATGTTAGCGTCGTAAATTTAGTTTTCGGGGTCGCTGAGATTAATAGTTTCTCTCCAGATGTATTTAGTGTATAATTTCAACCCCTTACATAATGAAAAGCCAGCACCACTAATGAATTAGGAGGAGGGGCGTTCCACAAAAATAACGTGAAACAACCGAGATTGTGTTATAGAAGAAAACGAATTTCACTTCGACATTTACTTTGTCAGTTACGCTGTAGTTTAATCCCCTAGGAAGAGTTGAAGGGCTGTTATATAAATGTAGGAACTGTGACTGATGTTGAATCTGGGGTTATGGAACTCGCTGAGTTTAATTCTCTCATTAAGCATAGTGGTTGATGAAGT
Source organism: Zhengitettix transpicula (assembly GCA_037074705.1). Classification (NCBI taxonomy): domain Eukaryota; kingdom Metazoa; phylum Arthropoda; class Insecta; order Orthoptera; family Tetrigidae; genus Zhengitettix; species Zhengitettix transpicula. Next base: position 8,999,822 of record CM073596.1, on the reverse strand, counting down.
TTTATGTTACTAGTCGTGGAGGTGGACGTTGTTGGCAAAAAATTACCTGGATTAATTACCCTCTTAAGTTACCGGGTATATTTTTGATTTTCTTAGTTTACCAGTTATATTTTTGGTCTTTTATTTCTTTACTCCTTTCAGGTACGTGCAGAATTTTAAGACTTCAATACGATAGCGAGTATTTTTCACTTTTAATGCGGCGTGACATTTTAGACACTCTGGTTTTATGTAGTAGGAAAATTCCTGAGTTGTTAAAGTACCTTTCAATCATCACCCTGATTTATAAGAAGTTAACTGCCGATGGGTTAGGCCGGGGAGGGGAACGTAAATGGTTAAATGTTCCAAAGACTTGGGCTATTGCTCGTAAATAGAAATGTTTACTAATAGGTTAGTGTTGAATCAGTTAGTACTCCGGGATTATTTAAATAAATTCCCGGACAGCGCCAGGCCCTCAGGTAGAATTATTATAATGATCAAAGAGTTAGAAAAATGTTTAATAAAAGTTATTGATAATTCTGTATATAATATTAAATTACTTTTGGAACCTAATCATAATTCTTCGATATTTCACTGAAGAAAGTTTAGATTATAATAATAATCAACGATTATTGAGGTCACGTTTTCATTTTATTGTTCACCTCAAGTGACGAAACGCCGTGATATGTATTAATCACATTGATAATTAACAAAGCTTTTCTGATTTCTGGGTTGCTATATTTATTTAATTAAAGATTTTTTGCTTGAGATGATTAAGACTCCAGGATTCGCTGTCCGACTGTGACATACCTTCTTCACCCGGACGGGTGGTAGTACATATAAAATCCTAAACTCCTTTCCGAAGTCAATCAACATTCGAATCAGAGACGATCAAAAGCGGATGTATGTGTGTGTACAAAGGGCAGGATAAATACTCGAATAGTTGGACTTTATCCAAAGATTGTAAGAAATCTCTCTGACTGCGATTAACATATAATGAACGCCGACCAAGGATTCTGACAGCATTTCCCCGTATAAGTAAGCATCTGTGAGTCAATATTTACGTAACCTTCTGTTAATTGACAGGCAAAAAAAGGTAAAACACATCATCCAAAAACGTGACTGTTTATAAAGAGATAGTAGTTTGAATTTATAAAGAAGACATAAAGCAGTTACACGTTCGCTGTTATTACCGGGTTTGCCTTGAAATCAGTCTGACAAGGTACGAAAGGGTAAAAGCTTATGGAATGAAGACGGTGATTGTAAGCGCGTGAATAATCTTTGTCAAGGCGAATGTCTTTATAAGAACAACTTATTATTCTTCCTGTCTTGAGCGTCCACCAATGCTTGTAAGTATCTGTAGGTCCTTAAAATCTCCATCTAGCTACCTTGGCTTGGGTCTTCCTTTTCTTCTATTAACTCCCTGGCTTTCTTCCAAGTCCATCTAAGCCTACATATTTTTAGCCTTTTTATAAATTTTATACAGCTTATCATTATATTTCATTCTCCATATACCCTTAACACACCTTGAAATATTCTTTTAAAAAGTTCTCCATTTTTCCTTCATCATTCTTAGTGAGTGTTCAACTCTTACATCCATACAAAATTATGGGCCTTATTAATGTTTCTATTTTATTCTAGTCTGTCTTGTTATTGTGTGTACTATCATTAACTTTTTTAAGCTATAAAGATAACTATTTGCTAATATATAAAAATGTATGTGTGTATGTAGGTATGTTCTCTATACAAATTTAAATGTGTAGAGGAATTTTATGAAAAATTTTATATTTATCCGACATTAATGATAAACGAAAAAAACTAATCACCCAATAAAGACAGAATAATTTGGATTTAATACTATTAAAATAGAGTTTAACTTCTCATGAAAGTAGATTGAAAGGGGAAAACGTTTCGAAATTTTGGGCATCACAAGGTACTGTATTAATACCACTGTGATCAAAAAGTAAGGTGAAATTGTCTTTTAAAACTCCCGGGTATTAGGAAGGCAGGTAATTTTTTTTCCTAGGTTGATAGGACTGTCTATAATATTTGCCAAGCGTCTGTTTGTTAAAAGGTTTAATTATCTTCGAGTTACACGTGTTTTTGTAAACAACCAAAAGTGAATTTTTCGATTTTTAAAATGGGTGATTTTGTTGAGCAAAGAACTTGCATCAAATTTTGTTTTCGGAACGAATATTCTTGTGCGGACACGTTGAAAATGTTGCGGAAGGCCTTTGGTGATCAAACTATGGCACAAAAAAAAGTTAATAAGTGGTACGACGAGTTCAAAGAGGGCCGAGAACGCGTTGAAGACGAACCGCGCTCTGGACGACCATCAACGTCTACCGACGAGGGCCACGTCCAAAAAAACAAATATTTGTTGCTTGAAAATCGTCGATGGACAATTGGAGATGTCGCTGATAGTGTTGGAATATCATTGGCTCAGCCCAAACCATTTTAAAGAATGTTTTGCGTCTCAAACGCGTCAAGTCTCGATTGGTGCCAAAATCGGTCAATATTTTGGAAAAAAAGCGTCGCGTTGATGTATGTGAAACTTTGCTGTGTGACTATCAGGACCACTTGAAATGCATCATTACTGGAGACGAGACTTGGATTTACGCATACGACCCTGAAACCACCAACCAATCCAGCGAATATCGTGCAAAAGGTGAAGCAAGACCGAAAATCAAGGTGATGTTGACAGTTTTCTTTGATTATCGTGGTGTGGTGCACTATGAATTCCTTCCGCCGGGCCAAACTGTCAACAAAGAATATTAATTGAGCGTTATGAGTCGTTTGCGTGAAGCTATTCGTCTGAAACGGCCGGAATCATGGTTCCTTCATCACGATAATGCACCATGTCATACTGCATTGGTTCTTCGCGACTTTTTTTTGCCAAAAACTCGACTCGTATCGTTCCGCAACCACCGTATTCGCCAGATTTGGCTCCGTGCGACTTCTGGCTATTCAGCAAACTCAAAAGGTCAATGCTGGGACGCCGTTTTGACACGATTGAGGAGATAAAAACCGAATCGAAGAAGGTCTTGAAGGCTATACCGGAAAAAGACTATTCCGACTGTTTCGAGGACTTGAAAAAGCGTTGGAAAAAGTGCGTTTTATCGGACGGGGATTACTTTGAAGAGGTTGAAATTGATTTGGAAGAATAAATAAAGAATGTAGATTTTATAAATAAATTCACCATACTTTTTGTTCACAATGGTATATTATATTAATAAAAAATTCATCATTCATGAGGGGCGAAGTCCTTGCATCGTAAAAAAATTATAATGTTATTGTACCTGATAATTAAAATTTTTACACCTATTTGAATTAAAAATTCGGGGATCAACATTCCTGTATCTTGTATTGCATAGACTTCATTTACGTCTCCTTTTAATATTATTATTATACCTGAAATTAATCCAAATTTGGGTCGAATCGACTTTCAATACACCTTCATCAGATGTAGTTATCTTACTCAAATTATTCGGACTTCATTGACAGATAACTTTATTTTATTTATACGTAACGTCAGTAAAATATCATTTTTATTAATTTCCCTCTATATATGTGGTACATCTTCACGTGGTGTATATTATAAATATACACGTTTAAATTTATTCAAAATATTTTAAATACTAAAATATTTATGAAGATATTTTTTCCGGACCAAGTTTTTTTTTATAAATTGTCTAAATTATATCAGAATTCATCCCAAATATATTGAGAAGATACATTGTTGTGTTTCATTTCTATAGTAAACTGCCAATATATTGGCTGATTTATTTATTTTATTAAATTTCAACATAATTTTTATATAAAAAAATTCTTAAAACCTTTTTTTTCGGACTGTTGAGTGTTGGAACAAATTAAAATGCCTTTTCAGCAGCTTTTATATAAAATTACTTTGGGATATGAAGGTGAGTGTGGAAATGCCGAAGGGCATTTGAACATTAAAATAAATGGACCCCAAAAAATGTACCCTTTTTATTGTGACTGATTTAAAAATAATATGTTGCAATATATTTTCGAATTTTATTCAAGAAATAAATAAAAGATTATAAATTGGACTTTAGTCTGAAAAAATTATAAATTTTATTGTAAAACTGTGTCCAGATAAGTTGCAATAAACTTTATAATTTTTTTCTAACTAAAGGCCATTTATTTATAATCTTAGACACGTGAAGCTAATTCTACCAAATGTTCTACACACGTTACTTACAATCCAGGAAAAAAACTGTTTGGGTAAAACACCCCTTGAACTTATAGGTTTAAAGGGTGGATTTGAAACTATTCTAAATGGGCAATTATTAGCGTCGAATGAAATTATTTCGCGGTCGTAGAATTTCATAGTGTCATTCTCGAAACTGCCAAACCTATTTTAAACCTCATGTGATATTGAAGGGGAGCACCCGTAGGGGTAGGGGACGGAAGGGCATAAAATTAGATATTTGAAATACAACAGCGGTTGATGTCGAATCCGGATGTTATGGACGTCACTGAGTTTAAATCTGACCTTCAATATTCCGGTTGAGTGATTAGTTCAGTCCCTAGGGGTCGGGGTGAAGTAGGGTGAAACAAGGATCCGCGTAGTCTTAAACGCGTAGAGCAATTCGTATAATTATGTACACATGTTCCTTACGATCCACGAACAAACACTTAATGGGAAAAATCACACCTAGCGCTTATAAGGATGGAGATCGCCAGCATTTTTCACTTTCTTAGAGTAACGAGACGATTTTTGACTCCCTTAACGTTCCGGGAGAATTTTTTCTCTCTTAGGATACCTACAGCATTTTTAATTCTCTTAACGTATCGGGAGTGTTTTTTACTCTCTCCGAACATAACTCTGACTCTCTTAGGTCAACCATAATATTTTTCACTCTCTTAAGAGCCAGGGAATATTTGTCACTCTTTTACAGATACCTAGAGTATTTTAACAAATATATTTAAGTCTCTTAACGCCAGCGGGAGTATTTTTTATTCTCTCAAGGTTCACTTGATTAGCGTACCGGGAGAATATTAAAATCTGTTAAGGTACCGGATGTAATTTTACTTTTCTTAGAAGTCCGAGTGCATTTTTTCTCTCTCTATCTCTCTCAGGGTACCGGGATTCTTTTAGAATCACATAAGTAACCGGGAGTATTTCTGTGTATCTTAAGGTATCTGGATCATTTTTTAAAACTCTATTAGGATACGGGTAGGCTGTTTCTATGTACCAAAGCTGTCCGAAGATTTCTTGACTCGTGGAACAAGTACCCAATGCCCGACCTACCTGATGCAGGTTTTTCTAGGGTTTTCCCTGCATTACTTTTAGGCGAATCCCAGGTAGGATCCTTAAAATATAGCCCGGGGGCCCTAGTTAACCCTTGGCTATCTTCCTCTACCCTTCCGCATCCCCCCTTACAAATCCCTTCCTATGCTATTAAAGGGGAGTTGCCCAACGTGGATTACCCTCATGTAGCCTGTTGCACTAAAAAAAACGCAACTAGTTCTATAATAAAGCCAGATATTTATTCATCACTATTATAAATAAAATAAAATTTATAACAAGATGTTCGCTTCGAACCAGTGCCAGCGTTGCAACTTATCTGAATTACTATTCGTTTGATTTCAGCGGGGGTTAAAGGAGTGAAAAGTCCGTACCCAGGTTCCTTGGGGCAGCTCTTCGGAGGACTTTACACCACTGACGGTAAGACCACCTTAACCTACTCTAACATCGTTAAAAAAAATTAATTTAACGTCTGTTTTGAATTAATAAAACAATTGATGACCTTATACGGACACTTTTTATTTTTTATTTATATTGTCACGACGTACCTTTGTATCTTCTTGTTAGCGTTAAGTGAATTGTGTGCCTCGGACCCTCTTTCAAAAACTGTGTAAATTTAATAACTTGTTAATCATTTTTCTGTTATTATATTTAATAATTATTATATTAATTAGGTAAGTTATTTGCTGTTTTTTTCTACTTAATTTGCCTTTGTTTAGTTTACACAATTATACCATAAATATAATTAATCTGCATGAAAATACCTGAAGAAGTTACAAAAAGTTATCGAAACGTTGAGACAATATAAATAAAAAAATGAAGTGTGTCTGTATGAGGTCATCTATTGTTTTAGCAACCTAACATCGTATCGTTTAAGAAAAACAGCTGAATGGAGTGAATTGAACTTCTAAGAAGAATATAGATTAATTAGACAAATAAGTAGATAACTGTTTTAACAGGAAACAAAAATTAATCTTGAAGGCACTCTTCATAAAAAAAAACCGCCAGGACAAAAGGAACAAATCAGGGACAAATAGTCTGTGTTTTTATTCAAAGGGAATGAAAAAGCCAACCAAACATCAGATAAAAAAATATACTAATCACAAGCAATACTTGCTGCTTTCGTCAGGTGATTCAAAATCGTGATACAAGTAAGAACGACACGAACAACTAAACTCAAAAATTTATTTTATCACTTAATTTTTTTTGTTAATTGGCTACTGATTTATCTAATTTGTCTACATCCAATACCTAAGTTTTTAATCTTATCTGTGTGCCTTTTGGATTGTAACGACTTAGTTTGTAGAATCTAAGGAGTTGCTGTGGTTACGTGCTGTGTAAATTGTAATCTTCTTTCTTAAAAATCGTAGTTTCCCTTTTTATCCTTACACACATATTATATATACACAGAAAATTCTTCATTCAAAACCAGTAATCTTATAAATGAATAGGACTAATGAAGTAGAAAGTAAAATAAATTTCTAGGTCTCTCAATAGATAATAAACTTAATTGGAAATAACATATGAAGTAAACTTATATTAGCAGCAAGCAGAGTTGTGGGAAGTTACAGTAAAAGGAAAACTGCAGAAAAATCGATTTATTTCCACCCTTTAATGTCTTACGGAATTATATTATGGGGTTACTCCACGGGTAAAGATAAAGCCTTTCTAGGATAATGTGTCACGTAAATTATAGGACTTGATGCAGAGAACATATATATACTTACTCTCTCAGATCAATTCATTTACTCGCTGTTTGTATTTGTAGTAAATAATTATGTTAATTTTTTTTTAGGGTAACAGGCTACATGAGGGTAATGCACATAGTGGAAACTCCCCTTTAATAGCATAGGAAGGGATTTGAAAGAAAGGATGCGGAAGGGTAGAGGAAGGTAGTCAAGGGTTAACTAGGGCCCCCGGGCTATAGTTTAAAGATCCTACCCGGCATTCGCCTAAAAGTACTGCAGGGAAAACCCTAGAAAAACCTGCATCAGGTAGGTCGGGCATTGGGTGACTTGTCCCACGCCCTTCCGATAGCGGGAGGAGAGATTTTGTGGGGTCGCAGCATTCCCTTCTCCGTACCTCGACCAGTTTAGGAGGCAGCTGGTCGACTGTTACAATAGGAACAGCGAACAACTCTTACCGTATGCCCAAGGTCTGTGACCCCGGAACATACACCTCTCAAAAAAGGCCGAGGTGCCTGGGCACGTGGAAACCTTAGTTCAAAAACGGAGAGAGGAAAAGGCATCCCCAAAGGTGCCCCTTCTTATCTCTCCTACAAGGTTCTGCCTGCGAGAGAACATCCCTCGCAGGTACTGCCTGCGAGAGAAAAGCCCTCGCAGACAACTTTTCAATGATGTTAAATATAGAGCCAACTCTTATATGCTTATATCGGCCAGCTGCCTCCTAAACTGGTCAAGCCACGAAAAGGGGAAAGCTGCGACCCCACAGCTAACCCCTCTCCCGCCATCGGAAGGGCGTGGGACAAGTACCCAATTCCAGACCTACCTGATGCAGGTTTTTCTAGGATCTTTCCTGCATCACTTTAAGGTGAATTGCTGGGCAGGATCCTTAAACCATAGCCCGGGGGCCCTAGTTAACCCTTGGCTACCTTCCTCTACCCTTCCGCATCCCCCCTTTCAAATCCCTTCCTATGCTAGTAAAGACGAGTTGCCACCATGTGGATTACCCTCATGTAGCCTGTTACGCTAAAAAAATTATATGCATTTAATACACGAAATAAAAATAATCTTAGATAGTTGTAAGATTTGATCAGTTACACGACTAAAGGGAGAGTGAAAGAATACAGGAATAGCAATTTTTAACAAACTTCCCTGATGACATTAAAGAATTAAGAAACATTCCAGGGACCTACTCAGTCACTCTCACTTTCGACTGTGTAAATTTTTTTTTTGTAAATAATTTGTATTTATACGTAAACGTGGAATCTTAATACTACAACGGTGTAAATAGCATCGAGTATTAGAAGTGAAAATAATAATTATATTGATTTTACATTGTACAAATTTAATTTTAATTATCTGATACCGATAAAAAAAAGTTACGTTATCTCTTATTCTTATGTAAATTAATGAATAAGAAAGATAGCCAATACAGACAAAAAAAAGGGTAATAAAAATACCACAGAACGTTTCTGGGATTCTTGTTCATTTCGTCAGGTGCTAAGAAGAGCCTAGAGAAACACAACTGCACTGGTCAGTTGACAACACTCAAAAGCGACGAAAACGCAACGACAATGGGAGAGTCTATGGGTTAGCGTAACAATAAGGGAGCAACGACAATGGGAAAACAGAAGGTTTAGAGTAATAATAAGGGATCATAGCAGTTATTGAGAGTTTTTTTGTCTGTATTGACTATCTTTCTTATTCATTATTTTCTATCAGACGTAAATTTTTTCACCTATGTAAATTAAGTTGATAATTAGAGGTCCAAACCACATTCTTGAGGCTTTCTTCTCAGAGAGAGGTCTGTGAAAAATGAATACGTTCTTTTCAAAGTCCCCGTTTTTGGAAATTACGGAGATACCCTCCAATCTCTCACTTCGTTGTAGTAATTAGCATCTACAAAATTTAATAACTTGCTACACGCGTTTTTCCGTCCTGAGATGTCATTTTTCGAAGTCTCCCATCCAAATTATCATCCATTACTAGTCCTTTGTGTATAAAAATTCTGTTTCTCGACGCCTGGATAGTCTTCACCGTGAACGGCGGAATGCAAGAAAAAACCACGATGATCCATGGAAAATAAATCCATTCTATTCTTTTCTACAGTAGTTTGAGTGATGTATATCCGATGATTAAATAGTTTATCTTTCTCTTTTGCGTGTTATATGAGTCACTCTTTGAACTGCGACGATGACGTCATGGAGTGACTAGGCGATCATATTCAACAGCCACGTACTCAAAAATATGAGTAATTTTTTCTCTCTTCCACAGAATATTTTATATATTTTTTTACCGTTTATGTAAGTTTTGCAATTAATTTTTTCTGAACTTTTGAAATTCATTCAGTTGTTTCCGTTCCAGACTTCAAGTTCGACCACAGCGATAGCGCCAGCAGTTCTTTCTCCAAGTCTCACTCCACGTCGTGGTCTTCCTCACACGGAGGCAGTTCTTCGTCGTCTTTCAGCCATTCCGGCAGTTCGTCCCACGGCGTCGCCGGCTCCGGAAGTGCGAGCCAGTCGGGGGCGTCGTCTTCCTCGTGGGCCGCCGGCAGTCAGGCCGCGTCCTCGTCCAACGCAGCCTCCGGTAAACCACAGCCATAGTCTTTCACTAACTACATTTTCATAGCAAATCCGACACTATAAGATTTTTTTTATATTTATAATTTTAATAATCGCACTTCTTTTATTAATCAGTCTCAATGAACAGAATTTTCGTTATCTTCAAAACAGAAATCACAAGAAGATGAAGGCCAAAAGCTACTGATTTCGGCATTCAACTACTAGTAAATTTTTTAAATATAATTTTTAAGTCAAGACAAAATTGAGATTTACAATATGAGTCTTGCGCTTAATAAATTTTTGAACGTGACCTATTTCTAAAATATGGTTGAGTTTTACATGAACTAAAAAATCACATAACAAATGATTTTGTTGCCATTTCAATTAATTTCTGTTTTTCTATTTGAAAATAAATTTAGGGTCCTGTATTTAGATCATGTTTAATAATATATAATAACCAATACATAAAATATATAAAAATTAAATTAATTGTTATAAATTAGATTAAGACATATCATCAATCTATTAAATAAAGCAGAGCGTTTGACTGTGTGTTTATTTGTATGTTCAATATACAAATCTACACCGTTGGAGCAAATTTTAACAAATTTCGTTCATGACGAGGAAACAAACACTATCAGGGTGAGACAAGTCTACCACCCCCAGGAACGAGGGTGGACAGGGGTGGGAATATTCAAACTTGCTAAAACAGACGATATTTGAGTCGGATAAATATTTTTAGGGGTCAAAGAGATTGATAGTGTTTCTACCGATGTTATCTGTGTAACATTCAACTCCTCACGGCATGGGAAAGGAGCACCTTTAGGGATGGGGTTGAAGGACATTGCAATACGCGAATACAACCGAGATTAGAGTCGAATCCAGGGTTATGGATTTCGCTTTGTTTAATTATAACATTCATTTGGCCATTTAACCCCCAGTGGCGGAGGTGGAAATTTTTAAACATACAATCACGGCCGATATTACCGTTGAATAAATATTTGACAGGGTTAATTAGATTGATAGTATTTCCACCGATGTTGTGTGTGTAAAATGTCAACCCCTTTCGCCAGAGAGAGGGTCACGTTTACGGGTGCGGTTGGAGGGGAGTTACAAGAAAATAACGCAAAAACAACCGAGATTTGAGTCAAATCGTGTTAATGAATGTCGCTGAGTTTAATTATGACAAACGTGCGGGTGTGTGGTGGGATGGGAGGGGTGGGATGGGCTGGGCTGGGGTAGAACTTTTCAAACATGTTAGCATGTTAAAATATATTTTGAGAACTATAAGATTTATAAAATTTCTCTACATGTTCTCCGTCTATAATTTCAAACCCCATTCAAGCTTGGGAGGTGAAAACATTTAGGGATTGGGGTCGAGTTACATACAAATACATACATACATACATACAAATAATGCAAAATCTACCTATATTCGAATCGATTCGGGGGTTATGGATAAATGACATCTCGTGCAAAGCCAGGCACCCAGCAAGTAGTATGTATGTATGTATGTGTGTGTGTGTATATATATATATATGTATGTATGTATGTATGTATGTATATAAAATTAATGACTGCAAGTTGTAAATGAAGCAAGGGTGAAAACTACTAATAAATAGTTATATTTATTCGACATCAATTTTATCAATGATAAAAAAATCAGCTAACATGCCAGAAATAATATTATTAAAAAATAACAGGCCATATTGTTCATTTGTTGGGAACTTCTTCGTGAGGATAGGTATAAAATAACAAATTTGGTATTCATGAATCCTACAAGAATTATTTTCTAAAAATTTAAAGAAAAAATTCTTTGTACAAATATAATATCAAAATATTAAACTTATCTCCAAAGTTTTATTATTTGTTGAAATTACAATATATTAAGGAAAGAAATAGTAAGTAATTTTTTATTTATATTCACACAATCGTATTATAAATGTTTTGATCTCGTGTTTATATAAAAATTGTTTTCTTCATATTTTTAGATATTCACACTAGAATAATCTTTATCAACTTTATTTTATACTTGTGCACCTGAGGAGGTTTTAGAAGAAATCCAAAATTATATCAATTGAGATTGCTTTAAAAAATATCAGATCACATAACATTAGAACTGAATATTCATATAAAAGGATTTATGTGTTCAAAGAAATCAGTCAAACCAGAAATAAAACTTCAGTCATTGAAAAATATTTATTTTTTCTGTAGTGTAAGACAAATGAAAAGACAATATTGGAATAGCTAGGGCTGAGAGATATTTTTGTTTGTTTGTTTGTTTGTAATAAGAGAAATCAATTTATCTCAACTGTGGAACTGGATTGCAGAAAAAGTTTCTGTGTGTGGAGTAGTAGAAGATTTTGCAGATGTGAAAGACTGAAAGAAAAGGGCTGGAGGCTGTGGGAATGAAGTGCAACAGAAGAGTGTTGAAGATTAAATGGAGTGAAAAAGTATCTGTTTGGTTGATAAAAAGAACACCAGTAACTCAATGGTGAAAGTCAGGGCACTTAATATACTATATAGATCTGATCATTTGTAATAAAGATTAAGAAATAAAGAGTGGTCTGAAGAGGTGGGAGAACCACTGCAAATTGATACACAGGACTCAAAACAAAAGAAGAAGTAATGCAGCACTTGAGGGTGATCTCAATGTTATTGAATTGACGATTCATGTTTATAAAATTGAGAGATAATAGATAGAAATATTGTGAGAAGTTTTCATATTTTCAACAGTTTATTTTTTCATTTTCAAATACACTGTTGTGAATACAAGTCCAGCATCTATTTTATTTAAAATATGGATCAGAAAATTGTAATCAAGAATTTAAACAACATTTGAAGTGCCACAAGATGATTAATTTAGCTGAAACAAATATCTTCAGACAATGATATTATTGTTCAACTTAACTATTTATATTTCTTGAAGAAAAAATCATTATCATTATAATAACCAAAATTTGTAATTAGATGATTATTCAAATTATTTAGCAGAAGTAAGCTATGAAATGTGAATTGAATACATTATTGTATTTCCAGAAATGAATAGGTCATGAAATGAATCATTCTTAGAATAAATTCAACATATGTATAAGTGGCCAGTGACTCAAGTGATGACTTGATATAAATTAAAACTATTAATAGTGTGATTTTCTATTTTGGTTATGTTTCAGTTTAAGAAATTCAGATATGTTAGTATTTAATATTTGTTAAATAACACATTCAGATAGGAAAGAGAGACAGCAAAGTTGACTTATGTGAAATCAATAGTTGGTACAGTCGGGCTTAGGAGAGAGAATATTACAAATTTTTGCGGGTCTGAGCCTCTTTGTCTGGAGAGAAGGTCTGAACTGCTGGTATGAATATAATATAATAATAATATATTCGTATATATTACCCATATTAGTGCCACTTATTTGGTGGTAGACATTGTTTTAATTCTAGGTGAGGGAAATCAGAAAGTTAGTGGTGGCGAAAGAATTTTGTGGCTTGCGTGACAGGAAATATTCAAGTGCTGACAGGCCACTAGCATGGGGGATATTGGTGTACAGGGAGACAACATCTATGGTAAACAGGAGGATGTCAGGTGGGAGTGGTTTTATGAATTTATGGAGGCAGCGAAGGAAATTATATGTGTCTTTAATGAAAGAAGGTAGTTTTTCTACTAAAGGTTGTAGGAATTCATCCACAAAAGCAGAAATACTTTTGGTGGGGTGGAGGTTGTAGCCAGCAACAATTAGGTGGCTCGATAGAATGAGGTCATAATTTTTTAAGAGGGCTATGAGTTTGAACAAACTTGTCTATATCAGAAGTTATAGAAGGATTGGGGTCAGAAGTGATTTTGATTAAAGGTAAGTCATCATTGCTGTCTCTCTTTCCTATACAAATGTGTTATTTAATTTGATCTTGTCACATTTTCCTTAAAGTTATATATATATATATATATATATATATATATATATATATATATATATAATAATAATAATAATAATATAAAATTATATATACATATATATACATATATATTATATATACATATATATATATATATATATATATATATATAATAATAATAATAATAATAATATAAAATTATATATACATGATTTTGTTTGAATTAAAATGAATTATTCTCATAATAACAAGAAGGTCATTTGTACATTTCATTGATCGTACATATTTATCCTTGACAGGTTCTCAGTCTGGTTCTGGCTCCGGCTCAGCTTCAGAATCTTCATCTGGAAGTAATTCTGGATGCAATGGAAATTCTGGGGTGGCTGTAGGGTGCAGTTTGCCTGAAGGAGGGAGCAGCAATGTTGGTGGACCTGAAGTTCCTTCCACATTAGGAGGTAATGGAAATCAGGATCCTGGTAGCCAATCTTCTGCTTCTGGGACTGTTGGAAATGCAGTTGGTAATGGTCATCCTGGAAGCAGTTCTACTGCAAGTTCAGGAAGCAGTTCAACAAGTGGTTCACACAGCAAGGACAAAAATCCTGTTGGTCCTGTCTCACCAGAATTTGAAGGAACTGATAATGTTGGATCGGGCAGTGTGGTTGGAAGTGGAGGTTATGGACTGACTGTAAATGGAGGATCGCATGGCAGTTCTGGATTAGATGGTGGACATGGGTCAACTGTTGTTACTGGTGTTCAAGGTGGTCACACTGCTGGAAATTCTGCTCAGGGTGTTAGTGGAGGATCAGGAATTAAAGATAATATGTCAGGTGAAACTGGTCATATTGAGGGTATCAATGGATCAGGATCTGTGGTTAAAGGAAATGTACACAATTCAGGCATAACGGGAGGTACAGGATCAGGCTATGGTGTTAGCGGAAGCTCATCATCTGGGTCAACAAATGTTCATGGTTCAGACAGTACAAAGGTAGCAGGTAAAACTCATGGTTTGGGAAGTAGTGGAGTAGGAGATGGACCAACTTCTCATGGCCCAGGCAATATTGGTGGGATAGAGGGTCCAGGAGGATCTAGCTCAGGTATCATTCCTATCCATGGATCTGGAAGCTCTGATGGAGTTAGTGGCTCTGGTTATGCTGGCAGCAAAGATTCCTTACCTGGGTCAGGCATTAGCCTTGGATCTGGAAAAGTAGATGGTCATAGCCATACTCCTTCTAGTTCAGCAAATGACCACACATTGGGTGGTACTGATGGTATTTCAAGTAGCCCTGTAAAAGGAAATTCTGCAGGCTCATCTGATGTGTCAAGTCATAAAAATAATTTAGGAGTAAATGGAGGAACCCTTGGGTCAGGTAGTATTGGAGGATCAGGAAGCCTTAGTGGAGGAATTTCATCTCCTGGTTCAGGAAGTGTATATGGAGGTAGTGGTGCTAGTAATACAGGTGGAATAAGTTCAGATAGTGCTTTGGGTGGAACTGTAACAGATAGTCTAGGAAGCCCTACTGGAGTTCATTACATTCCCAGTGGAGGTACTATTCCTGAACACAGTGGATTACCTGGAAGTCCTAGCAAGTCGGACTCAGGCACAACAAAAGGAGGTTATGGTAGCCTATCAGGTGGACACAGTGCAGTATCTGGAGGTTCCAGCACAGCAGGCTCAGGTGCAACAAGTGGAGTCCAAGGAGGGTCATTGGGAGGGTATGGTGGACATAGTGGAATACCTGGAGATTCTGACACAGCAGGTTCAGGTGCAACAACTGGAGGTTCTGGCAGCTCATCAGGGGCACACAGTGGTGTATCAGGAGGTTCCAGCACAGCTGGTTCAGGTGTAACAAGTGGGACCCACGGTGGATCATCGGGAGGGTATTATGGACATCATGGACTGCCTGGAGATTCCAGCATAGTTGGTTCAGATGCAACAAGTGGAGGCCATGGTAACTCATTAAGAGGACACAGTGGAGTATCTGGAGGTTCCGGTACAGCAGGTTCTGGTGCAACAAGTGGGTCCCATGGTGGATCTTCTGGAGGGTATGGTGGACATAGTGGACTGCCTGGAGATTCTGGCACAGCAGGCTCAGGTGCAACAACTGTAGGTCCTGGCAGCTCATCAGGTGAACACAGTGGCGTATCAGGAGGTTCCAGCACAGCTGGTTCAGGTGTAACAAGTGGGACCCACGGTGGATCAATTGGAGGTTATGGTGGACATAATGGACTGCCTGGAGATTCTGAAACAGCAGGCTCAGGTGCAACAACTGGAGGTCGTACCAGTTCATCTGATGTACACACTGGCGCATCAGGAGATTCCAGCACAGCTGGTTCAGGTGTAACAAGTGGGTCCCATGGTGGATCATCTGGAGGGTATGGTGGACATAATGGACTGCCTGGAGATTCTGGCACAGCAGGCTCAGGTGCAACAACTGGAGGTCCTGGCAGCTCATCTGGTGTACACACTGGCGTATCAGGAGATTCCAGCACAGCTAGTTCAGGTGTAACAAGTGGGTCCCATGGTGGATCATCTGGAGGGTATGGTGGACATAATGAACTGCCTGGATATTCTGGCACTGCAGACTCAGGTGCAACAACTGGAGGTCCTGGCAGCTCATCTGGTGTACACACTGGCGTATCAGGAGATTCCAGCACAGCTGGTTCAGGTGTAACAAGTGGGACTCATGGTGGACCATCTGGAGGGTATGGTGGACATAGTGGACTACCTGGAGATTCCAGCACAGTTGGTTCAGGTGCAACAAGTGGAGGCCACGGTAACACATTAAGTGGACACAATACAGTTCCTGGAGGTTCCGGTACAGCTGGCTCAGGTGCATCAAGTGGGACCCATGGTGGATCATCTGGAGGGTATGGTGGACATAGTGGACTGCCTGGAGATTCCAGCACAGTAGGTTCAGGTACAACAAGTGGAGGCTATGGTAATTCATTACGTGGACACAGTGGAGTATCTGGAGGTTCCAGTAAAGCAGGCTCAGGTGCATCAAGTGGGTCCCATGGTGGATCATCAGGAAGCTATGGTGGACATTCCAGCACATCTGGTTCAGATGCAACAAGTGGGACCCATTCTGTTTCATTGGGTGGGTATGATGGCCACAGTATGGGATCTTTGGAAGGACCTAATGTTGGCACTACTGGAGGAAATGATGGTAGGGCATTAAATGGACATGGTGTACATACTGGAAATGCATATGGATCTGGCTCAGGGTCTCATGGTATCTCATCTGGTGGATTTGGTGGTACAGGATCAGTACCCTGTGAAAAGGGATATTTAGGATGTTCTATTCCTAAAGACACAGATTCATTGTCAAGTGGATCTTCAAATAGCCACACAGCTATTGGTGGCTCAGATATTGGTGGAATTGAAATTGGTTCATTAGGTAAGGGTGAAGATAGTAGTTCAATATCTAGTGAAAATCATGGTAACTCTGGAGTAAAATCAAGTATTGGAATATCTTCTGGAGATTTAGGATCTAAATCGGACAGTGGAACAATTGGTTCAACCCTCTTCGGATCTGGAGAGAAAAATAATAATGGAAAGGAAGCAATACCTAAAAATGATCATGAATCACCTGTTTATGGAGAGGGTAGTATTTTGATGCCAAGTGTAAGTAATCCAGGGTCCTCTAGCAGCTCATCTACAAGTGCAGGCTCCAATAGTGGAACAACTAATAATTGCTCTCTTGGTGGCTCAAAGTTTTGTGACTCTGGGGTGCCTTCCAGCGAATCACCAGCATGTAGTGGTTATGGAGGTTGTTCAGGATCCCAGAGTTCCAGCAGTGCCAGTAGCTCTGCATCCTCTGATAGGGAAGAACTAGCAGGAGTTAAAGGCCATCGCAACCGTCCAGGGGTGAAGGGTGGTTTCCGCCATCGTCAACCTGGCGGTTACCACTAATGTCAGGTTAAATGTTTTGCCATACCTAAAGCTTAAAAAAGCATTCCTTGCTTGATAAATACAGGTCAAGGCCTAATATTTTGAAAGCCATATATGCTTTACCATACATGATCTCTGGTCAGATTTAGAAAATTTAAGCCCATTACCTTTTTAAGTATTTTAGTATGTCAAATCTACAATAATTTTGCTGTGCAAAATTTGCTACATTTAATCATTTTAAGTTGTTCTAAATTATTTTTTGTAACGCGCTACATTTGCATTTCTCTTTACTCATGTTCATATATTGTATTATAATCTCAAATAAACATACATTTTACTATATAGCTGTGTTGTGCTCTTATTATTTGCCAATAAATATCATACGATTAAAAATAGCATGTTGAACAAAAAATGGACAATGACCAAGGTTCATGCACCCAGTTATTCATAATCAATACACAGGATTATCAGATAGTTAGGAACAATCACCAACAAAACAGTAACCATATATATATATATATATATATATATATATATATATATATATTGTAATAGTGAGAATGTGACATTGTCAAAAATATTGGTATGGAAAGGATAGAGAGATAGGTTGTGGCTTACCTGAAAGTGAAGTGCGGTGTCACCATGAGGAACTGAAGGTTGTTCTTCAAATTTTCGGAGGCTCTCAGCCTCCTTCTTCAGGAAGGAGTGTTACACCATTCCATGCACCGGCCGGCTGCGGACTGTCGCAGAAGAAGGAGGCTGAGAGCCTCCGAAAATTTGAAGAACAACCTTCAGTTCCTCATGGCGACACCGCACTTCACTTTCAGGTAAGCCACAACCTATCTCTCTATCCTTTCCATACTAATATATATATATATATATATATATATATATATATATATATATATATATATATATAAACACACATAGCCCTTTGGTGTTTTAAGGCATTGATAGAAATTTGCAACTGCAAATAATTGTAACCACAATCCACATTATTATGAGAGAGCTCACCATCAAACTGTTGTGTTATCAATAAATATTTAACCCAGCTAGAAACCTGAGAATGCTGTGCTATACCACAGAGATCTGTATTATGCCTCCCTTCAGTTTGATACTTTTTCAAGCCAACAAAAGTTAATTCTTCAAGAACTATAAATTGACCAAATACATTTAGAAGGTCTGAAAACATAACATTTTTAAAATGATATTTTTAATTACATTTAATCAATGCAACTAAGGAGAAACAAGTATAATTTTCGTATAAAACAATTATAAGAAACTAACATGATTCATTCAACTATTGCTCTGATTTATATAAAAATTATATTAATCATTGTCGGAATATCATATTTTTTACTCTCCTTCCGAAATAGCATTGGTACAATAGATCAGTTGTCTTTGTAGGTATATTCTTTACGTTTCTCTTCAGGCTCCGCGCCCCTTTGTCAAGGTTTACCGACGGAGCCGTCACACAGAAGGAAAGAATTCCCCAAGAACGGAGGCAATTACTTGCCGGCTTTTAACCTCAGCACGCAGTCTTCTCAACAGAAACTCCCGAAGACTTTGTGACGAATAGTTTGGTGAAGATCTCCGCGCTGGTCGGGTGAACGCCGACAAAGTTCTGGAAGTTGGCCAACTTGGCACCCAATTTAATAGCCAGACCAAAGCCCTGCACGATTTCTCCGGCGCCCTCGCCTGTCACATGAAGTCCCACGACGGCATTGTCATCGCTTTTAACGCAGATCAACTTCGCGTAGCACATGTTGAGGTCTCTGACCTGCATGGCCTTCTCCAGAGGTTGGAAATGGCTGTGATATACCTCTATGTCGTCTTCCCCGTACTTGCTGATGGCTGCTTCCTCCGACTCGCCCACAAAGCCGTATTCCAGCGGCGTGAAAACGGACGTGGGCACATAGCTGTAGTCCGTCTTGTCCGTGCTGCCTCCGAAAAGACGCCTGGCGAGGCTGATGCCGCCATGAATGGCGACGGGCGTGAGGGCTATCCTCCCCAGAGCCACGTCGCCGACCGCGAACACGTTGGTGACCGTCGTCCTGTCGTAGTCGTCCACGACTATCCTGTTATTCTTCACCGCGATGCCAACCTCCTCCAAGCCGAGCTCATCCAGGTTGGCTTCTCGGCCGATGGCTAACAGCACGGTCTGTGCCTCAAATTCCTTAACTTCACCGGCAACATCAGCCTTCACGAGACGCAGGTTTTCGGAGGTTCTCTCTACAGATACGGGGACACACTTTCTCAAGATAGTGACACCGTAACTTTCCAAATGAGTAGTGACCAGACTGACCATCTGCTGGTCGAATCCTCTCATGCACAATGCACGTACCATGAGGGTGACGTCGAATCCTAGTCCACAGAGAAGTCCAGCGCACTCCAAGGCTACGTAAGATGCGCCGATGATAATGGTTTTACCTGGAGGTTCTTTCATCATAAACAAGTCATCGGACGTAATACAAAGTTCCCTATCATTCGGAAGATCCGCATACTTCGGTCGCAGGCCGGTGGCAAACAGCACGTATTTAGCTGAGATAACGCCCGGCGCGTCGTTCACCTTCACTTTGTGTTTGGACATAAGCGAAGCCTTGCTCCTCATGAATGGTATGCCTTTCTTTCTGAGGACCGTCTGGTAATGAAAATTGACGGACTTGATGAACTTCTGGATTCTGCCGACCAGTTTCGTCCAATCGTTCGTGACACCGCCGTTTATTTGCCACCCAAAAACCGGCGCATCTTCGAAGACCGTCTTGAGGCCAGCAGAATAGTGCATCAGCTTCTTCGTTAAGCATCCGACGTTGAGACACGTCCCTCCGATCCCCCACTTGTTGCCACAGGGCGTCGGTTCGACCCAGTCACACAGCAAGACGGTTCCTCCGAGGTCGACCGCCTCCTGCGCCGCCGCCAGACCTCCCGAGCCGCCTCCGATGACGACCAGGTCATAGTCGAAGTCGTCGTCTCCGAGGCTGGCCTTCTGTTGCAGCGAACCGTCCCTGAGGGCATGACATGTCTCGCTGAATCCTCCAACAAGCTCCCCTCTGACGAAGACCACCGGCACGGCCACTTTCTCGGTGTAGTTGCGCAGTTCTGCTTGTATCTGCGGTCCATCGGGCATCAGATCCAACTCCAAGGCGTGGAAGTCGATGCCAAACTTCGCGATGAGTTTCTTAATGGCGGAGCAGCAAGGACAAGTCGATTTGCTGAATACAATCACAATGTTGTCTTGTATCCAGTTCTCCACCTTTTCCGCAGTCGTCAACTGCTCGTTCAGCATTTTACATTCATTCTCGTATCACGAAGTCTACTCTCGTTAGAAAGAAAAGACAACGCGAAGATATGCCACGGTGATCGCCAGAGACAAAAAGTTACCGTCACATTGCAAATCTTATTAAAAGATAATTGTAAGTCTGTTAAATTCTTAATGAAAATTAAATAAAAGCAGATTTAAACAGACAAATGTTTTTGCGCTGTCTTCCTTATTGGTCTCTGGGATCAGATTTTATAAATGAAACACTAGTTTTTCAAACTCTCTGGTTGCTTTAGCTTGTTCCTAATAGTAATTTCTAACGTATGTATTAATTACAGTAAATATGAACATGGCCTCTTTGACAGCTTAATTTTAAATAATGAAATATGGCCCAAAAAAGTCAGACTAAATTTATTCACTGCTTTATTAAAAGTTACGTGAAATTGTTAATAAACAGACAGTTTACAATAAACATTAAAAGTAAAACTCGACGTTTCTTACCTATGAAATAAATAAGTGAGAGAATAATTCAGAATAATTTTAATTTAATACAATTAATTTAAGTAATTACATCTCATGATGTTAAATATTCAAAAACGGGGACTCAATGTTCCGATCCAACTTTAGACCTCATCAGATACTATATTAATAAATAATAATATAAATGAGACCTAAATGAAATATATATGGAAAACAACAAAAACTCTTCGTGACCTTGTTGAAGCCTATATTTTATTTATAAATTTTATTATCAGGTTCCAAACATATTAACAAATTCTGAAAAGCAAGGACTTGCCTCATGTGTATTAATATAGTTCATGATGCAGTCCTAAAGTTGGGTCGAAACGTTGTGCTCCTCTTTTTTTTCTTTGATATTATCACGAGATGTAAATCTATAATTTAATTGCATTCAATTCAAATAATTCTGACGTTATTTTATACTTGTGCACCTGAGGAGGTTCAAAATTGTTTCTTACATGTTGGCCAGTTTATTTATTTAATGTCAATAAATATCCATTTTAGTTTCTTCCCCTAATTTTCGGAGCTCTTTATGTGTTAAATATATTACCAAAATATTTATTAATTTACGTTTTTATATCATAACTTAAAAATCAGACTCAAAGTTTTTGTCAGTCTCTGAGAGAGCGACTAAATTGTATTCTAATGCCAACCTTTTCACAACTTACGTCAACGATTTTTAATGACATTTTGGATTCCAAAATTTGTTGATAGTTAATATCGTGAGCTATTTAACAACCAATGAATGAATCACCCTATTTATTTTCTGATGTGGGATTACTCGTAACGGTCCACCTGTCAGAGTACCGTAGTGGCGTGATGATCCACAATGGGAGAGAGAGATAGAGAATGGCGGATTTGCCGCTTGGCTGCCTCCTACCCACGATGCAGGTAAGAAGAACCTTGGCCACTGACGCGCAGACCATGGCAAAGACTGCAGCTGTACTCGTCGTGGTCTTCACGCTGCTGGTGGCAGGTAAGAAATCAGTAACCAACTTCATCTCCTATTCGACCTTTCACGTCCCTTCATATTCCTCCTTCTGTCCTCTAATTTTCCTTCTTGTCTTAATTCAGTTTGTCCTCCTCCTACCAATTTTCCCACCAATTTTCTTTCTTCGCCTTTGTATTTCACTACTTCTTTTCGTAATTCTGCTCCTCGTTGTTCTCCTTCATATTATTATTACATATTGTGATTTACAACTGGTCCAAGGGCACTCAATTTCAATTGATTTTTCATTTCTCGTTCTATTTATCCTTGCCCCGCCCCTCACTTCTCCACCTATTCCTCTTTATTGAGCTTATCTTCCTCCTGAACATTGTTTTCCTCTCTCTCCAAATTTTCCTTCGTTGCCTCCTTATTTTGCTGCTACTTATCCTTATTTTTCTACTCGCTCTTCCACTTTTAATTCTCCTCCTCCAGTTCCTCTATATTCAGTTTGCCATTATCCTATTCATTCTTCTCTCAAGTTCCCTTCTTCGCCTCATTATTTTCCGTCTTCTCATCCTAATTCCCCTTCATATTATTATTATTGATTAAAAATTTACCGGTTAATCCATTACTAATTACAACAAATACGATAGCTATTATTATTAAGTATTCAGACTTGGAACATGTCCGTGGACAGATTTATAACTCCATTTAACCCTATCTGCAGTTTTCTCTTCTAAAAAGAAAACCATTCTCACCTTGTTGCCTTCGTTCAAATGGTTGTCCTTATTCCTCCCGGTCTGACCTTATTCTTCATCAATCATGGAGGCAGAAAGCAGATATTACTTTTCCTCTTCCAATTGTCTGTCCACTTGAATATATATTTCTCTTTCTCATGCTTCTCTAGTTCCATATTTTGTGTCCACAGAGCAGCAGTCCGACACTCATGACGAACTTAACCAAGTCCAGTTTTCCTCGAGTTACTCTCAAACGCTATCTTTGTCGTGGAGATAACTTTATTTCAATTAATACTTGATGGCCAATTGTTGGAAAACTTTGGTTTCTGTCACCTCTTACTTCATCTTTGATACCACTTTCTTCCTTCACTCTACAGACCCGACCAACGCCTACTTTAAGAGACTATCAATTTCAACCATGACGTGCATGTCCACCAGGTGATCCCATACCTTTCAGCGCCTGTTCAGATTTAAGGCTCGTCATTATGTTGTGAGAGAATCTCGCGTAGCTGCTAAAGAAGAGATAATTACCGTCAACTGCTCATTACGAAACTCTTAACCTTGAGGACACGACCACCAATTTGCTTCACGCCTTCGCTCGCCTTTTTCACAAAGACACTGTTTTCTTGTTGCCTTTATCCTTGCGGCGCTTGCGTAACAACTTCCGGCTCTTCTCCAGGCCGGAAGATGGTAATAACACGAAAAGAGATTTACAATTGCAAGTTCACCGATTACCTGCTCGCGGGTTACGAAAACACTGGAAGGACAAAAAAGAAACGATTGAGTGTGTAAAAATTACAAGCTACAGAATATGCAAACTACACGTACTCGCCGAGAAAAAGCTGATTACTTATATTTATCTGACTTCATTATAATTATAAATGCATTAATACAGCCAAATTAGTCAGAAATAATTTAATAAAATAAAAACATGAACGTTATCACAACATTTATTCCACAATCTAGCTCTTCATCAGATGTATTTTAATGATTTCCACACAATTCCTAATTCTTCTATTAATATCAGCCAAATATTACGTTGTTTAAATAAATTTTGCTGCATTGATTTTTATGTTTTTATTTAATTGATTTATTTCTAATTTTTCTGTTTTCATACATTGAAAAATAAATTATTTCTGGGTGGCCGTCAAGCGTATTTTTTAAACAGACAGATATAATTTCTTCAATCACATTTGATAGTTGACGTAATATGCTTATTACTAACATGAGGATGCAAAGGGTATATCAAACAAGAAATTTCTCATTTTCTCTTCACTGTCATTTATGTATTTTTATATTATTAAATGTTGAAGTAATTAATCATTATCTACTTTCTGTAATGAGGGGCTACCTGCTGGCAGCATTCACATAAATGTTATGCAGAGTAAATCCCAAGGGAACCTTGCATCAGGTAGTGTCGGGCTCTTTTTACTTGTCCCATGCACTTTCCTGATGACTGGAGTGGGGACTTGAAACATTACTCAACACTTCCTGAAAACTCGTTAGACCTTTATGCACAGTGACGTCAACCACGAAACTCTAGTCAGTGTAAATTTTACAAATTTAATTTCCTCTGTATCTCCACAAATAATTAATTGTGGGATCCTCATGAAAAGCAAACATTCAAGGATATGAAAAGACAGAGATATTACATTGTTTTGGACCAATATCTAATTCATTAATAATTAAATTTACATAAGAATTATGTATAATATCGATATACATAACACCTTTATATTTTTTTAAATCTGTATCATATGTTTAATTTATAAAATCAATATAATTATTGTTTTCACAATAAAATATTTCAGTAATGAAAGACTACTAATAATAGTTGGTGCTAACTTTTTAGACCAATGTACCAAGATTCCAAGTTTATGTATTGATAAAAATTATTTTCAAAACCACAGAGTAGAATACTGAGTCTTTGGTGTGTTTCTTAATTCTTTAATGTCATCAGGAATTTTTTTAAAGATTGATATTAGTGCATTCCTTCATCCCTTTTTTGGTGCAACTGACATATTATTATTTTTATTTCTTGCGTTAAATGATTGCATATTAGAGTTGGTACTAAATTTATCATAATTACTTTTTATAAATACCATCAAAGAGTTGACCAGAGACAGTAAAGATACCTAAAATTTATCTGACATGTCATCCTAATTACATATTGCTTTTATTATTTTGAAAATAACTCTCAACTGCTGTAAAGGGAGAGAGATATATGGGAAAGAGGAAGGTGATGTAAGTATAAGTTATATTCCTAACATTGAAATAATTAAATGGAAAAATGCTGCAATTTTTAACCAATTCTTTAAGAAACCTTTCCTACAAAGTTGAAGCCTGATTTCACAAGTAACAGCCAATATATAAGTAAAAAACTTTGAAATTTTGTCTTCTCAATTGAGGGGCAGTTATTATTATTAAATATAATAAAATAATATCAGAGTCTAACTTTACAATCACTATTCAGTTACATAAGATTATGTAAGCACACCTTTAAAAAATGTTATATTAATACATATTTTTTGCAATGATTTTATTTAACATTTAGAATCACCATTTTATACTCTTTTTAAAAATTAACCTAGTCTTAAATTACATACACTGGCCAATTCAATTTCTATTAGAACTCAGCTTTGCATTTATTTTTAAGAATAAAAAACAAATTTTTATTTATTAAACCTCTTTAAATTTGAATTTGATAAAATAATACCATTGAATATTTTGTAGTCATTAATCAATTTGCTATTTAATTAAATAAGCCCTTAAGTTGTTCGTTTGTTAGCTGTATAATTAATTAAATTAGAGCTTACTTACATGTTCAATTTGCAGCTCGCATTCAAACATACGAGTTGATGATAATTTTTCAATTTTGAAGTACAACCTAAGATACATGCACGTCTAATTAGTTAAAAACACGCCGAACACACATCCAGTCTATTTGAATCAGTGCGCCATTGCTTCTTGCTCGTTGCTGCCAACTGTAGAAAATACACCCTGACAGGAAATAACATTTTGTTTTAGATAAAATTCTCGGGTCTCAACCCGGGCCAATTGTTTGTTGAACAACAATGTTTCGACGGCAAGCTCCGCCATCATCATAAAGTTACCTGTTAACCCCGAGAATTTAACAGTTAACCTGATGACGAAAGCGGAGCTTGCCGTCGAAACGTTGTTATTCAACAAACAATTGGCCTGGGTTGAGACCCGAGAATTTTATCTAGAACAGATTCACCGGGAAACCCGTCGCTCTCCAACATTTTGTTTCTTACGCAAAATGTAAACGCTGTAATGGGATTATCTCATTATATTATTTTGATGTATTTGACATAGGATTTTACTATCTTCTGTTATATATAAAATAATTTTTATATCATCCACTTTAATTAAATAAAAGACTTTCTAGGTTGTAAATATAAAAGCGTATTAAAGACGTAGTTTATGCATTCGCTTCCAATTTCAGAATAAGTTATTTAAATATCGTGTAACTTAACAAGGAAAAAATGTAATATTAATGAATATATTTTCTATTTAAGAGTAGCAGAAAAACGGAATTAGCTGAGGCGGTCAGAAACTTTTGAATGTTGTCGAACTGACGGCAAACATATTGATTCTAAAAATCACACAGCGTCAATATGCTTTTCTAGATAAACTGCATGACTGATAAATGATTTACCTGACTTATTCTAAACTACAAATGTTTTAAAAATTGTTCGTTCTTCAGACACCGGCGTGAAATTTAATTGCATGATCTTAATCCAACGACGACGAAAATACATGGTTACTGATTAAGACAGTGTTTTCTTAAATGTGATTTTTATTCTTAGTACTTGTTCCAGCTTCTGCAATTCGTGTCGGTTCCAAGGTGGATCTCATCGGTTCGGACGACGAAATACATCACACGGTGACTACTTCAACGACGGCAAAGTCACCAGTCGAACCTGTGGTGGAAGTCCACGTTAGCGTGAAGCTGCCTGTCGCAAAAAACGATAGCGAGAATAGTGAAGAGAAGACCAAAACAAAGAAAAGAGGCGACGATGAAGACGTGGAGAAGGATGAGGTTCCTATAATTGTGGGTCTCAAAGGAATCACCAGCAGGACTGAGGCTCCAGAGATCCCCGTGTTCCCAGGACTCAAGCTCGGTGAGTTTACGTGGTAGCTTGAGAATCATCCTCAAAACGTTCTGCAACATTGGTTTTTACTTTCTGATAACATATCTGTTTTAAATAAAACTCTGCAATGGGAATAACCTTAGTTTGCTTAGGTCCAGAGTTCGAGGCTCACTTTCCAAAGAGTTCGCCCTCGCCGCTGCCTCCTGTGCAAGAGGAAATACCAGTGCTGGTGTACCAAGACTTGGCTCCCAAATGGCTTCCTACCATGCCACCGAGGAAGTTTCACTATCTCAGACCACCACAACCTTATTACCCTAGATACAGACCATCGGTGGGAGTGGCTGGCCATCGTCCTACTGTTTTCGTACCCAATACACACCCTGCTATTCACAGGAACTATTTCCCTGTTATTAGGAGAGTCACTCCAAGTATCCTAAAGATTGATGGGAAACTTGATTTCGAGTCATAACTGCGTATTTGACAAAAATATTTAATTGATTTGCTGTCGATTATTTTGCTCTTTTTGGACATTTGTTTCAAAAACATTTCCTTGTTGAAAGGTTTTAATTATTACATAGAAATTATCTAAATATTGGTAAAGTATAACTTTTGAAATTTTTTTACAATCAAGTCTACTACTTGCTCCGTTCCACTATTGTCAAATACAATCAAGCCATCTCTCTGAATCACTTATTGTTTCATTTCATATTGGTAAAAATGTTTACAATCAAAAATTGTCACTAAGCCTACAGAGTAAAGTTATGACATTCATCTTTCTGCGATGTAACTGCAATTTGCTGAGTACTTCAGGATTAGAATCTTTAATATCAATAATTATCAGACTATAACAACACAAAAAATAAATATAAAGGCCAAACAATCAGAAAAGATTCATTAACAACATAATTAATACAAATAGAACTATTTTTACAAAGTTGCACCCATAATTGAGACTATTACTGACTGACTGGTCATTATATTTATTAATTGGAATTTATAGTTACAATCTACACAAACTGTCAATTTAACATGTTGACATTGTGAAAGTATAAACTAATTGTTAAATGACACAGTTCTGGATTGATTCAAAAACGCAAGTAAATTTTCGCTCTAAAATATAACACAAAACAGCCAACAGTCAGCTAGCTGCAAGCATTATCAATATAAAAAGAGCAAAAATTAGTTTTTGAATAATTGACACATTAAATTGTGGAGTATTATAGACCAGTTACTGGAAATATTATTAAACACAAAAATGATTTACTTACATCAAAGTATGATAAAGTGAAACCTGAATTGGAAATAAATAATGAAAAAGTAAAAGACTGATGGATAATTCAGTTAACAATTTATTCACACAAGTTATACAAAAGCTAAGCAAAATATAAAAAGGTTTTGTTATCAGGTACAGAAAAATATGCATACATAGAGCAATACATTTAAAAAATGCACAATAAGGAAGGCACAAGGCCTACCACTATTATAAAATCTATGCATACAAAAAACACTTTTATTGCAGCCGATATTAAAAATACTCTTATACTTTTACGTGAGGGGGACAATACTCACATTTACAAATCCTAGGTTGATATACAATTACAACAAACAAAATCATAGAAAATAATATCTTTCTGTATTGTAGGTAATGAAAAATTTATTTTATAAAATTATAATACTGAATTTCCATTGAAAATAATATTTACAAAACCATTACAAAATTTAACAATATATTGATTATTTATTAATACTTGATAATATTATTGCAAATTATCATTCATTAAGGTTTGTAAAAGCTTTTGTAGACAATAAAAAATAAAATAATATTTTTATAATTCAAAATGTACTCCCAAGAAAAATTGTAAATATACATAAATAAATTGAAATTATAAAACATGATTTAATACTAATACTAATTAAATAAAGTAGTAGCCGAATAACAGATAAAATTAAGTGATAAAATAAATACCATGCAATGTTTATTTGCTTTTGTAGGGTAATAAAAAAACAAAAGTTTTGAGTTTGTCTCATGGTTTGTGTGATGGTGTTTTTGCTTTTTTGATCACCTGACGAAAGCAACATTAATCTATCAGTTAATTCTATCTGTAAGTTGGCTACTTCTTTATCTAATTAACAATAAATAATTATAAAGATAACAATATAAAATATTTTTTTCAAAACTTGTAACATTTTGAACATGTGTTGACACAGACAGTTGTCTACATTTACCATTTGCAAAAATAAAACTTGCTTGTACAATCTTGATTGTATAATTTCCTAGAAAATTGTGTGGCAAATACACAAATCTATTCTACAGATTTAAAATGTAAGGTACATCAAAAATATAAAGTATAGCTTAAAAATGTGTACAGCAATGATAATTTGTGGATTCTTTAACATCAGATGCTTACAAATATGAGCAATGGCCGAGAAATTAGCAAGCACAGCTTAATCTGTTATACTGTTTCATTGTTTCTAGTTGGTCATAAAAAAGGACCTGAGCTAAACAAGACTATTGTCAACTACCATGACTGTCAGAGAATGAAGGCTTTCCCAGAATATATGCATGAAATAAGCAGTTCTCTTGCTTCTACTTGGGCAGTCATTAGAAGAACATACAATGTTGTAATTCCCCCCCCCCCCCCCCAACAACCAACCTTGTTGCAACCCAAGTGTTTGACATTCAACTCTGGCTAATGTCACACGAGCACTGTTTTGCATGGACACAATCAGCTCTCTGGTTTTCCACTTAAATTGACGGACATGCAAGGATTGTCAGATGACTGCTTTTTTCCACTGACATGACTTCCCCACTCCATAGCAAAGATTCCAACTTTCCAGAATTCATACACATTTCATTTTCAGTTTAACCCAGTAAGGTGTAGTACCTACCTATATTGGTTGTTGTCAACCCTGTGGTTTTGTATTATTTGTGGAAGTGATGCCAATGTGAAAATAAAATAAACGCAAGAAAATATTTTGTCAAGTCCAGGAAATGGCTCTGTTCAACTGCATGTACACACTCATGTGACAGGTCAATGGCACTCCCATTCCTCCACCATGTCCATTAAAAACCCTGTATGTGAAATCACGCTCGTGTGACATTAGCCTAATACTACAATTGTAAACTGTTAAAGTTGTTGTGAGTAATCATACAATCATAATAAATCTGAAAATAATGGGTATATTAATGTACTGAAACTAGAGTATTAAAATTGATCTCTTTCCAACAAAACTCTTCTATTTACATTGAAAGGATTAATAGACTGAAATCAATACTGTTTTTGTAATAATCACAGGCACAGGTGGGCTTGATAATAATAACTCTTGTTAATGCATGCAATGTTCAATTCCTTAATGAGAATTTGAAATTATTATTAGTAAAAATACTATTCAATCCAGTATATGTACAGAAGAATACTTGTAGTCCTACGATTCCAAAAGAAATATTCTGTTAATGAGTTTCTATCAGAAACAATTAATACAATGGAAGAAATGTAAAAAGATTAAATAAAGAATTGTTTGGCAACAGTTTGGACTTCCCATGCTACCATTTATAAAATAAATACAGTCCTGTATGAGAAAGAAGGGACATCATTCTTTCATATATGTTAACTGAATACTAACTTTGATGTGTTAGTACAATTGTTATAAAGCCATAAATTACCATTGTTTTATAAAATCTATATCCTGCATACTATTCCTTCAGCTTCTTCAACAATGAATTCAATTAGGAACGTCAGTCACAGTATAGAACAGATGGAAGAATACTGTCCCTAATGGTAGATTAAGGAAACTATTTTTCAACTATCCATTGTACTTTGTCAATATTTCTATACATATAGATAATTGATGTTTTTTCTCTTCGGTAAGCATTTATTAATTGGAAATTACTTAACTAACCTCAACAGTTGGTATACTTTAAATGGGATTAAATGGTAATTAAAATTTTAAGACCACTTCTTCAGGACTTATTATTTATAGATTAATTATGACTATGCACAAATTTTTATCTGTATCTGTGACAGGTCTATTATTAAAAATATTATCAAATTTATATTCAAAATTTGATTTGATTTATAAGACTTCACAAATATTAATCTAAATCAGATGACATTTTGACATAGTGTACATTAATTTAGATTCCATATATGGGAATAGCTAGTTACATTTACATGTGCAATATTTTCCCATTTATGAGCTACTATGTAATGTAGACAAATTTCAACTGGAAAAATATTCTGATTTTAATATCTTCAAAAATAAGTTAAAAATATTCCTAGTGAATAACAGTTATTATTGAATAAATGAATTTTTAATGTGAACTGTAATATTGATATGACTACAGTATTTTGTAACAAAAATACTTGTTCATTCATTTATATTATCACTTATTTTGTCTGTATTTCTTATCATGACTTCTTCATTCTTCTGATCATGTACATAATTTCTGTGTGACTCAATGTATCTAACTACACTTATAGATTTCATTTAAGTTACTTCTCCTATATCTAGGAACATATATGTATGTACTGCAGATTCATGATTCATCATTACTGTTTACAAAAAATTTTCTGTAACTGTGATAAAAATAGGCTTGATTGTAAAAAAATCATTTGGTTTAGATGCAAAATTTGAGAAGTCTTTTAAATAATTGTGCAGTCAATTATATTAACCTAACTTCAAAATTTGGATCACAGTTAACATAGATATTTATATTAATCACAATTATTCTCAATTTTGATATATATAATTTTTTTACTGGAAATAAATACTGAAAGCAGCTCAGAAATTGAAATATGGTCCCTTAATCTTTAAACATTTATAAAGAAAATATGTGAAATTATAATGATATACACAAAACAATTTTTTTCACAAATATTGATTGAAGAAATTTGTTTATATGAGTGATAGCTTAGAAATTGTACACTTATAATGTCCTTCCCAAATATGGAATATAAATTAGATGATGTATTATTACTCATAAATAATAATATAATGAAACAAATTCTGTTACCCTAACCTGAAAACTTCGTTTCATGTGCAATTTCCAAATTCTCTATATGCAGCACTTATCAGTATAAAATTATAAATCTGGTAAAACATTCCTAGCTAAAAGTGGAAGAAAAACAATACTATGAAATACTTAAGTACAATTATAAATTACATAAAAAAATAAGCTCGGTAACATGCAATAACAATCCACATAAATAAGTGCTACATTAGTGATCAAACCCAAGGCACTAGTTGGCGACGTTGATCAATAAAGGTCTTTATACACCTGCAAAGGGAACAACAAGCTTTGAGAGAAACATGAATGACTAACAAGAGAGCCATAGCCGCATACACTATAAGCTGTGGAAATCTGTGAGGAAGCCACAGGACTGTATAGATCAGGTCCTTTCCAGTGTTGTCTGTAAAATATAAGGAATCTTCTGTAAATATTAGTAACCATAAGGATAAAAATATCTACAAAACTACTGATTTGTAATTTATATTTAACTTAATTTTTAGCTAAATATCATACAGGGTTCCAAATAATATGTTTTATTTGGCTGTTGTTAGCATAGTCTCTCATTATTTATTTATAAAGTAAATAATTAAATTTGTTATATTTTAAAAACAAAAAATTGACTTTTTAATAAGCATACAATCACAGGTATATGTGATATCCCCATTATTTCAGTAATTAATAAAATGGTTTGAAGTTTATTGACAATGGTGTTTGAGATTTTTGGTAAAATTGTCTTTAATAAAATACATTGAGAGAGACTGAAAGAAATAATGAATCATATATTTCATAAAACACTTTGTCTTCAGAAAGAAAGGTTAAGAACCATAGCTGGGAACACGAGTCCAAACACTCCTTAACAAAATAAACCTTCTAAATTCAGTTTATTCTAGAGAGGCATTGCATCTGACAAATGAATTACAGCTATTTCTTCAGATATATTTAAGTACTGGTATATATCCAAGGAGTTATTAAAATCCCAGATTTATGGAAATAACTTTCACCACATTGTAACAAACATTAATTAAATTAATGTTTGTTATAATAAAATTTGCTAACTATTTGTCACCACATAATGCTGATAATACATATCATATCACAAGGTAAGAAAATTATTTAAACATTATTGTTTCCCGCTGTTTGTATTGGTACAATTCTATCATTTATATTTAATACTCAAGTTTTTCCAACGTTTGATAAAGACCTAAATTAAGGTTTGTAAATGTATGTAATACATACTGTAATGCCTGGTAATTGAGGCATTGTTTCTGATTAATGGTCTGGAATGTCGGAGAGAATTTTGTAGCATGTTTATTTAGGACTGGTCTTGAGAATTCGGAGCCATGCACGTGCGGATGGCCTGTCGCAAACTAAATCTGTTAAGTGAGGCATTGTTTCTGATAGATAGCCTGGACTGTCAGAGGGCAGTTTGTAATGTGTTTATTTACGACTGAGTATTTCTTCGTTTTGAAAAGCTGGGTGTGTGAGGGTCTTGATTGTCGGCTTTGTGACAAGACAGAGTAGTTAGCTATTTGCTAACTAAGGAACTGCATCTGCATAATATAAATCTCGGGATAATGGAGGAAACTGTCAACGGGCATTTGCGACGAAGTTTGGGAACAATGGAAAAAGGAAGAGACTGGTAGTATATAAGGGAGAGATAAGCTTTTGAGAAGTAAGTTAGAGTTAGTGAGTCGTATGGCGAGCACCGAGATTGGACGATTTGTTAGTTAGTTATTCTGAAGAATGACTAAGACAGACATCGGTTAAGGGAGGAGAATGTTTTATAAGTTGCAGTCTGCGAGAGAAATAGCAAAATATTCATCGATAAACATTTTGTATGCTGAAGTCTAATCACAAAATTAGACCACTGTCTTCGATTGTAGGAGACCAGAACACTGCATCCAGCATCGAGTAGTCTTCAAAACGAGCAAGTGATATGTCCTTCACGAACGGAGAACCATCTTTCGTCAAACCAACCGTGTGTGTTAGAATCAGTGTTTAAAACGTCGAGTATATAAAGTGTGTGTGTACGAACGAGCCAAATTTTCCTGAGTAATCGTAAGTTGAAATTTCATGGTATTCATATGTGTAAACCAAATTAAAAGATACAGTCAGATATCATTCTTTTCTTTTGTGTTGATAAAATAAACTCTTTAAATTTAAAATCAATCTTGTAGAATAAGTTCGTCGATAATTAATTTAGTCTATGTCTAGACGAATAAATATTTCTTTTTAATTTAAAGCTAAATTTTATGTTCTTTGATTATGGTTAAATGTTCTGCCGTTATCAAACCCAGTAAAGACCTTTGAGAGAATGAGATCCTTATTATATTTGTTTAATTGTATAATTGTTCAAAAAAATTAAAATAAATTTTATTTGTTTGTTAAAATATAATCTTTTTATTTAGACACCTGTTTATTTATTACAATACAACTTCAGAATTTTATTTGGGATATGTCATGTACAACCATCCATCACTTGAGAATACTATAATTTAATCTTATTAATTAATTAATCAAAATTATTTTGGTACCATTGCCATTAAATCTGAATAGTAGATCTTTTTTTATTTTGGTTTTGTTAATTGCTTTATGGTTGTGTTAGACGTTCAGTATTTATTTTTTGATGATTACTCTGTTCGATTCCTTCAGCAACTGATAAATTATTATGAGGAGACCATTACTTACCAATTATGGCGGCACCATAACCCATGTCTTTGGTTCCCATTCTGTAGGAGCATGTGGGTACCATCACTTCATGAACAACTGAATCCAACAAAGGAAATTTCCAAACTGGCCCATTATGTGGCATGAGTGCCTGTATGTAGTTATTCTCTGACTTAGAAACTGTATTTATGCTTGTGTGTAGGGATTTGTGGTCATGCGCTGAGAAAATTATATTAGGACGGAGTTCTTTAAGAACCTGAGAAAGATTTTGAATAAATTAAAAATATGGTAATTGCAATAAAAGAAAAAATATATATTTTAAAAGCTAAATAAATTAAAATTTGTGATATCTATATTCCAGATGAGGAATCATAAGTTGTATGTTATAAACTGCAAATTTAAAAATAATAGTTGTATATCAGGAGCATCCATTAAGGAATAAATACAATGTAAGGAACTAATTTAAGCCTGAGCATATGAATTCACCTATTTCTCCTATTTATTTCTATCCTTCCTCACTATTCAAGATTGAATGTGACTTTGTCACCAAATTAGTTCCTAACTATATATATATATGTGACAAAGTCACATTATTGATTGGATGATATTTCTGTGTAGAATAATAAAGAATAATTTCAGAAAAGATATCCCAAAATATAGTTGAAGAAACTTCTGGCTATAGCCACATGAAAATGATAATATTAGGTTTTACTTATTACACACACCATAAACCTAAATAATATTTATGCATTTACATAATAAAAGCCCTAAATTTAAATCTTAAAAATTTCAGTTGTATTTACAAAAGATATTGTGTCTACCTTTTTGACAAAGGCATTTGGTTGGTAAAGAAGAGGCATATGGCTTACAACAATGTTGACTTTATTCTTGCCCTTGACACTGTTGTCAGCTTGCAGCTGAGGCACTGAGTATGTCAGGCGATTTACCTGAAAATCAAATCTACCATTAGATTACCAATATGAGGTGAAACTTTAACATGAACACAGTCGAAAAAATAATTTCACATTCATGCTAATGGTGTTGTGCAGTTGTCAGGGAAGGGAAATTTGTGATAATATTTTGAAAAGAAATGAAAATTTATTCCAGGAGAATTACAGAAACAAATTAAAATAAATAGTGTGAAAACTGATGTAACAATTACTGGCAAACATGAAAAACAGACTTGCTTAATATTAAAATAAGTTCAAATATGGTGAAAGAAATGCTAGTTGGAGAGAATGATGACCAAGGTTGAATGAAGTGAATAAGATACACCATAAGAGTAATTTTAAATGATACAGACTAAATAATTGAATAATCCATTACATAAAGTGTTTAAATAAGTAAATAAAATAGTCAACAATAGAAACAATTTAATATAAAATAGCACAATGTTTCATTCCTATTTTGGAATCTTCAGGTGTAAAAGTATAAGATAACAAATTTAATATTGATGAATATAATTTATTTCCTGTAATATTATGAACTTTATAAATGGATGCAAACAGACAAATTACTCAGAAATGATTCAATACAAAAAAACACAATGCTTTGTTTTCAATCTAGGACTTTATAAAAAGTAGCATGGAGGAAATCTAAAACTAAAAATTATGTTTAAAATATTGTGTTAAATGTTAGATTTTTTTATTACATTATTTCTGACTAATGAATGTAAGCTTTCCCAGTGTACATAATTAATAAATTTCAGGCAGACTGAAGACAGAGGTAGAGAATGACCGCAGAAACGTCAACATTGAGAAATCTGAACCTGGTGTTTAACCGCGAAACATTTATTAATATTTCTGACTAATTTGGCGGAGTTCATATATTTATAATTATATTAAAGTGAGATAAAGATAACTATTATACAACTTCCAATAAATAATAAAATTAAAAAAGACATTTCATGCACAGTAAAACTGAAAAAAAAAATTCTTCAATGTATTAAGAGGCACAGTTATGAGAATAAAAAGCAAATTTACACCTAATTATTTGAATTGACAGGTTTATAATGATCTATAACATAGTGCATTTGATTTATATCTAGCTTTAAATGTTTAAACAAACCTTAAAAATTGAAGTATTCTTATATATTACAATATTAGGCTGGTCAAAGCTGTCATGGTACCTCTGCAACTTTGTATCAGTAATAAGATCATTTTCACCACCTATGTCATTATCACCAGGGTTAAATATTACCTGAAAAAGGAAACAAAGTCACTATCTGGTGCTTGAGTTACACAAATTTCAATTGTGAGGAGCAAGCATACCTTATTTCTAGTTAATTAATTTTCTTTAATGAAATCCCTCATGTGTTAATTCAGATAACTCATGCAAAAAACCTGCTGTGCCAAATTTCTCTTACTTTGAATATTTATTATGATTATGTTGGCTCTCATATGAAAGCTAATAACTTTATTATACCAGAATATTTGCTGAAAAAATTGTGAAACATGGTTTACACGTAAGGAATTATCACATAATTTTGAAAGCTTTCATAGCATTTGTTATCAGGTAACAATATTTGAGATAGAATTATTTTTAAAATGCTTATTTATAACTAATACATTTAGTCTGTTTCTCTCTTCCAATGTTGGATAAATTTCAATTTTATGCTAATAACAGTTTATGGATAATCACAATATAAAACATATTTAATGAAATATTCATACCACATTTTTGTTGTCAACCTCAAAGATGCTGTAGAATCGATTTAGATACCTGGTGTACTGT
This sequence comes from Zhengitettix transpicula, assembly GCA_037074705.1. Taxonomy (NCBI): domain Eukaryota; kingdom Metazoa; phylum Arthropoda; class Insecta; order Orthoptera; family Tetrigidae; genus Zhengitettix; species Zhengitettix transpicula. The sequence goes on along the minus strand of CM073596.1, from coordinate 8,962,576 downwards.
TCATTTGTCGCAACACTGCCTTCATCCATCAGATCTCCCAAAAAAATAATTACGTCTGGTTGTACAAAAGACATAGCATGTCTAAACGTTTTTGCTAAATATCTGAAACATTAACCATCAATATGAGAACCTCTATTAACTGAAAGTCATAACTGTAAATATATCACAAACTCTTTACATACATTTTATAACAGTTTTAAAAAAGAATCTTAAGATAATGGAAGCTTATGTTTACAAAATATATTAAACTACTTAAATATTTTGACAGAAAATGTTTCATAATCGTATGAATACTTTGTTGTTTTATTACTACCATGATCTCATCATTTTTTTTGTGGTTACCTCATATTGCTAATTTCATGTTAAAATCTTACTGAAATGTTGAAGCACAAACTTACCTGTCTGAGTCCCACCTGGCTAATGTTCCCACAGGAAACCCAAACTCATATTTCTCTCCGATTATTTGGGGATCCGCAATGAGAAGAACTCTGACACATTCATGTGGGTATGTACAATTCAACAATGTCCATTTACTCCACCTCTGTATGGCATAGTTAAGAAACTCATTGTATAATATAATGGCAGTTACAAGAAATAGTGATATCTTGAATCTGCTCCTGAAAATTAACAAAATTTGAAAAGTGAGCACAACAAAAGTACACATTTATTATTTGTAACAATAGTTCAAGTTGAAAAATATTTTTTAGCACCAAAGATGTTATGTCACAATATCACTGTCTGATGATTCTGCAAATGCTGTTTTAAGAATTTACACAAACTACTTTCTGAACAACTGTCAATGTATATGTACATATATGCAAATATAACCCAGATATTAAGAGAACCAATAAAAGAAACAAATAAAATTTATCAAGATCTGAATCTTTATAAAGTATAAAATAATTAAACCTGGCCAAACCATTTCCTTTTTAACGAGGAAGTTGTTTAGATATGCCTAAATTATAAATAAATTCATCAATTTTTTGTAACTAAGATATTTGGAATATAGAAATTAAAATATAAAATGTCTGTGTTAAAAATATAATATTAACACAAATAAGTAGCCAAATAACAGACAAAAGTAAATACCAAACAATGTATCTGCAATTCATATTTTCATTAGGTGATTCAAGAAAAGCAAGAGCTATAAGAAAGAGACACTGCAGGAACCAGGAGACAAACTCAAATTCTGCAAGAATGACACACAGAATAAACCAGCTTTTGAGTTCGTCACCTGGTGTGTGAATCACCTGATGAAAACAAAAAGTATTGCAGAAACCTTGTGGGATATTTCTTTAAACCTCATTTTTGGCCTTTATTTAGTGATTTATTTATTTATCTAATCATTCAGAATATATTTAAGCATATTTCTTTAAAATATATAACACTTTAAGAGGTCCCAAAAAATAGAAAAGAAACATTGTGTTTAATTTTTATTGTAAACTGCAATTAATTAACTTTTGGATGTACCTTTAAATCAATTTATTCTGGCTTATTTTAAGAAACAACTATAATCTGAATCTGTCAACAAATTTTTAGAGGAAAAAATTCACGATTCATGAGTCTTTACACACAAAATAATGTAAAAAAAACTCAACATTAAATTCCACAGAATTTTAATATCATACTCCCTCAATTATATAAAATACACTAATTAGCTGTATGTAATAAAAGCTTGCCATTCTTAGATTAATTAAGAAGCCAACCCGTAATCTTTTATGACAAATAGACAGTACCTCAGTAATCTTACTTTGAGCATATACTTGGGTGGTAATAACTTTGAAAAAAAAATAGTTTATATAAATTGAAGCTGAGGAGAATTATTAATTGATTCTCAGATCGTCAACATAAATAGTTTTTCTTATTATTTAGGTGGGACATTCCACAGGTAACGCAAGATATCCAGACACCACCTGTTCAAAGCGACGTTTCAAAACATTTGGAGAGTTTCGTGTTTGATAATTTCCAGCAGACGGCATTCGTCACTTTGCCCCAGGGCAACCAACCTAGAAAATTTTCCACTGCAACTGGTTGCAGGAAAACAATCGTGGACCGTCCGGTTTGTCAAAATCGTACTCGCAGTTGGGAATCGCCTATATTTCTGCCGACTGTGCTCAATATTTTAGCGTTTTATATCGTTGACGGAAGTTAGACAATGTCGTGTGTTCAAGTTGTCATTAATGTCAATTCAGATTAAAATCAACAACCCAGTTGCTGACGTGCCGTTTTTCTTTGCATCGTCAAATTAAATAAACTAAGGCAAGACTATCAGAAATGGATTTATTAGTCACATTATCATTAAGTACCGTCGATATAAGATACAAAAGGTAAGCAAACGCTCATTAAAACAAAATATCAGAACGTCTTTCTATTATTTGACACCTGATTGTTCTTGCCAATTTTAATAAAATCGTAAAATAAATTATTCACTTGGTTGCGGCTTTCTAAAGAAAAAAATACTTATTTTGATACTTTTTCTGGGAAAACATTAAAATTTGTTGTAAATATTTGCATTATATTTATTCATTTCCTTATCAATACAATTCATATTTCTTACTGGGTGTTGTCCTGATTCTGTATCTGACATTTCATCATGTTCCATTTGAACTTGGCAAAAATAACAGCATTGAAACTTTGATTCCTTTTTAAAATGATAAACAATGATGTTATTATTAATTTAAATAGACATGGCGGAATATGACTTAGGTTTATGGAGAAACATATTTCTAAAATTACTCACCCCTCTTACAGATATGTTGTATTTTTTTACTTTAGATTTATTAAAAATACATATTTCTGTGTTGATTGTATGTGTTGTCAATCTTAAATACATTTTTTATTTTTCGCTTGGTATTAAATTAATATTTTCGTATGTAAGGTCAACATATATGAATACAAATTAATAAAAAAATACATATATTGAATTTCTAAGTCTTACACAAAAATTATACTACAATTTGTTGAATAAGAATATTCTTTTTGTTGTTGTTACGTGGCCAATTTTCTTTGTAAATTTCTAAATAAACTTTTCAATACTTTCAGAAATTTGTCCATATGTAGAGATTGATGCAAGGGTCCGAAGGGAGCATTGATTTTTTTATTTGATCTACTGTAGCGGACATGCAGATACAATCCACAATGACTTCCATAGCTCTTGAGGAATATGAGCTAATGAAAGACTCAAAGTACAGGGTGTAAGTAAATGAATTAAATGTTATACAAATTCTTTCTGCATTTGTTAACAATAAAGAGCAAAGGCTTTCCACGGTACACCTTGGTATGAACAATGTAGCTCGGCAATCTGACAGCAAATAGTGGAACCATTGTACGGTGATGATGGTGGTGATGGGGAGTTGTTAAAAATGTTGTCACAGTATTTTAGTTCTCATGAATTTCACCTAGGAGCAGTTGGCAATTAGCCATGATATTTGGGTGGTTTGTATTCAAGCCCTCTTCTTTACACTACATTTGGATATGACTAATACAATGAAATCTGTGATATGATAGGTAAGAGAGGCAGACTTTGTAGTTTGTCTCAATATTGAAGACAGATTTTGACTACAATTTCCCACAAATTGGTCTCCCAGAAAGGTTGCACAAGTGGATCAAACCTATAATATATTCTTATAACAGTAACGAATTGTGAAATTAACAAACATCTACAGTAATTAATGCAAAGTCCATGATTTTTTGGGTTTGTCATTTCAAAATCTTTAGGAATTTGAGGGTAGGTTCTTTGACAAAATTCAGTCGTTGAATTTTTGGAACCAAAGTTTTTAGGGCATGAATTATGAGTAAATATAACTATAGTATATATAGTGTAACCAAGAGAACAGTAAATAATATTTATTGCTAGTGATCCAGTAGCCTTCATTATTTGATTAGATGAATCAAATTTTTCATAATTAAAATGGGCATAAGTAGGTTCTATTTGGTAGTGAGTATTGTCTTTTTGTTTTTATCATATATTTTTATTTCAGCTGTGTGTAATTATTTTATTTCTACAGTATATTCACAGACATGTATAGTTTTCTTCTATTCTATTCCAGGTATGTTTCTGCTGTAGACAAAGCCCTAAAAAACTTTGAATACACCAGTGAATGGGCTGATTTAATCTCAGCTTTAGGCAAACTAAATAAAGTAAGTACACCTGTTAAGTAGATCTTACAAAAAATAAATACCATAATTGAATGACTGTTGTTATAATTATGATGTCAGAACTGTTATGAATTGGTTTTGTTTTCGTTTTGAAAAGGTACTGTTGAACCATATGAAATTTCCTGTTATTCCTCGACGAATCAAGATCAGCAAGCGACTTGCACAGTGTATGCACCCCGCACTTCCATCAGGAGTGCACCTCAAAGCCTTGGACACTTACGACATCATCTTCAAATGCATGGGAACGAATCGCCTTAGCCATGAGCTTTTTATTTATAGTGCAGGTGAGGAAAATAGTATTTTCATATTCATTGTGATTTATCAAAAGTATGAATTGTAATGGGTACATTAATGGAAATTACTTCATCTGAACATAATTGAATTTAAGAAAATAAACAAAACAACAAATATTTCTGCAAAAAGTATATATTTATTAATTAAAACAAAAAATAATTTCAATATATTCAAAACTGCAAGCCTGTATAATTTATATTTAACTAAATAAACAAAACAACAAATATTTCTGCAAAAAGTATATATTTATTAATTAAAACAAAAAATAATTTCAATATATTCAAAACTGCAACCCTGTATAATTTATATTTAACTAAATTAATTCAAATCTATGAATTTGTATTATTTATTTGACTATGTTTTTATTATTTTACTTTTTTAATTCAATATATAAAATTTGCTAATTTAGGTACATACCCTGAAGAAGTCTCAAAATTCATTAATACATTTTTCTGACATATTGGCTGTGCTGCTTTTTATTTATTAAATAATTGTCTGATTATATTAAATATAATTGATATTAATTCACATTTACAAATGAACCTCTTGTGCATGACTCTGAAGTGATAAATACATTGTTTTTCCACTATCTGGCTCAGATGTTAATTTTACTTTTGATCATTAGTATTCAATTATGAAATTCAAAGTTATTTTTATAAAGCAGTACAAGTTATATAAATTTATTAGTGTCATATCTATTTTCAGTACAATTATTTAGTACTTATACCCATCACTCTGCTAGGTTTAAAGAATACTGCACTTAAGGGAACCAAGTGATCCTCTATGAATCTTAGCAGAGACAATAAATCAAATATTTGACATAAAATTTTTTCAGAGGAGTACATATTGAATAAATAATATTAAATAATTTGAATGTATGTAATCACAACTCTATTTGTGCTTGCAGGACTTTTCCCCCTTCTCGGCCATGCCGCAATGAACGTGAGGCCGTCTTTGCTCACTGTCTATGAAACACACTTTGTACCTTTGGGCGAGCGGCTTAGGCCTGGCCTGAGCGGTTTCCTAAGTGGAGTACTACCTGGTTTGGAAGAAGGTTCAGACCATTTTGAGAGGTATGTTTTTCATTACACAAATATGGAAAATCTACTTTCAAATACTTACTAAAACTACAAATATAAAACACTATTTTCAAAATAAAATTTATATGTACGTATTATTTTAGTAATAACATCTACCAATTAACAAGCTATTTTGGCTCAAGAAAAAATTGTTTTGTCACATAACATGGGACATTTAACTTTTTGAGTGTAGTTTGTACATAATTTCACATCGATATGCACAATGAAGTATTAGCTAATCAATTATTTGATTTTGACTTGTAACTGAGTTTATGAAAACATGTACTAATAATAATATAAACTTTAAAAGATGGATTTAAACTACAATTATCATTTTATGTTTGGTTTTATTTTAACAATGCACAAATAAAATTGGCATTAATTTGATACGTATCTTTTTTCCCTTTCTCTTCTCATATCTTTAAGACACTCATTGTTATTTTTTTCAATTGCCCAACATCCTTCTCTAATCCTCTCTGTTCCTTCCACTTCAAGATAACTGGGCAATATTTAAAAATCCTTTCATTAATCATTCAACTCATTTATTCCCAGTTAATAATAATATAAATTAAGATACAAGTCAAAATTATTGCTTTCTTCATAATTTTAGGCTTGCTACAAAATTTTGTTGTTTCTCTCTACAGAACATCCTCACTTTTGGAGAAAGTTTGTGAAGGTGTAGGACCAAGCTATTTTTATGGGTGCATTTGGGATTGCCTGATGTCAAATAGTGGTATTCGTCTTCCAGCCATAACATATGTCCTTTCTCATTTCAACAAGAAACTTTCAATGGAAGATCAATTATATATCATGGGGACAAATATCGATACAATGGTAAGAAGCTCCTACTTCATTGTTGTTATTTTTTTATGAGTATCAATTTAAAATTAAGAAATTGAAAATATGTTTTCTAATTATTGTATTATCATTACAATTTTGAACACTCATTTATTCTGATTCTTGCCATCGTGATTTATTTTATTTTTGAAAAAAATAGGTTGGTGCTCTATGTGCCGGAGTTCAAGATTCAAGTGTTTTAGTGCAGAGGAGTTCCCTGGATCTCCTCTTGGTTGGTTTCCCCATGCATAATAGCCAACTCTTGAGAGCAGACATGATCCGTCTTGTAACAGCTGCATTAGTCACTATTTTACGGAGGGATATGTCTCTGAACAGGTAAATAATTTAATTTGAAGATATTTTTTGCAACATTGGTACACACCACCAAGTTTGTTCTCATATTCTCATTATCTTGTAGCAATTTATCTTGACACAAAATATCTTCACCTTCAACCATGCAGCCAAAATTGCCTGGGGTATCTGAATGCTGCATTGTTATGGACCAACAAAAATTCCTTGGCTCCTTACATTGAAAACAATTGAGCTATTTTTATGTGCATTGATATTTTCATCTTGCCGGAGAATCTGCTTCATTCAGATTCTCTGCCCAAATAACTTAGGATTAACATATTGTCTTTCCCTCTTGCTTATCCTTATACTTTTTAAAGCATTGTATATGTCATTGTATACTCCATTACATGTCAATATCTACATAGTACATTATAATTTCAATTTTAGAAATTGTAAATATCGGAAAGAAAAGTTGTTGAAAACACATAATGTTTTACCAAGCATACCCAGCAGCAATCCCAAGAGAATTTTGCCAACTTTCTACAACAGAAAACTTTTATTCTACAGTCACTGAAATGATTTTCCAAGTTTTCAATAAATTGCTGAACATATCTTAAACAATAACTGTTTGTGTTTTTTTGGAACTGGAAAATTCTTATCATTAGTTCAGCATCTTTATGAATATTTTACTTTATTATAACTTTTAGGCGGCTGTTTGCCTGGCTTTTGGGAACCGAAGTAAACATCTCTCTGTTGAACTCTGAGCATCCACTGGTAAAGCATTCACTGAGCACAGAGTCTTCAAATTCTACTCCTTACTTTGATTTGTATTCAAAGGAGATGTTAATACAGGTGAGAAATTGTATATAATTTAAATTTTCAACTCTGTGTGAAATTCACGCAACATATTTGTAAGGTATGTGAAATGTTTGTCTGATGTGAAAATGTAAAGGCTTTACATAATTCTTATAATACAAAAATGAATTAAGTTTGAAACACCTACATACGAGGGCTGTTTGATAAGTCTGTTAAAAATGTAACAAAAAGGATTTATTTTTAGAAAACTTTCAACTTAGTCTCCTTCCTTGGCTATACACTTGTACCAGTGAGTTTCTAGCTTTTTCAAACCCAACACAAAAATAGGTTTTGTCAAACTCTGCAAAATACTCTGTCAAGGTCTTGATCACTTCCTCGTTTGGTGAAAATTTCTTCCCACCAAGTCAAATTTCCAAGTTTGTGAACAAGAAGAAGTCACTTGGTGCTAGGTCTGGTGAATAGGGTGGATGGGAAACCAATTTAAATCCCAACTTGTACACTTTTGCCATTGAGACTGCTGCTGTGTGTACACTGGTGCTTTGTCCTGATGAATTTTTTCTGCACCTGAAGAAAGAAATCAGGCTTCCAGAAACGTTGTGTGACATTTATATTATCACATCTTTTGTCTGTCATTTATATTATCACATCTTTTGTCTGTATTTTGCTATCTTCCTTATTATTAAACAGCATTTTTTTGCATGCCAATTAATTAGCTCCCATTTAAAATGATCCAACAGAGCAGCATAATAGAGCCCAGTAATGGTTATGCCTTTTACCAAGAAATCTGTTAATATTATACCCTGAGAATCTATGTTATTAATCAGTAGTATTGTCGGAATGTATTGTTTGTATTTAGTTCAATGCTGCTAACTGATCTCGCCACTGTTTCTGTAAACATTTCAGCCATGTTACACTGTAAAATACAACACATTTATCTCAGCTTTGTTTGTTTTATGTAATTAAAACCTTACATATGGTGAAAGCGGTAAATGAGAAAATAAAAACTGTGCTAGAATTATGCAGAAGATCGACAGGAAACAAGTGAAAATTATACCTAGTGATTCTTGGACAATAATTCTGTGAAGGTAAAGAACTTTCTTTTCAAGATGTCTGATACAGTGGCAGTGGCAACTGTTCAACACACAGTGAGGGAACCAGAACCTTTTGATTTCTCCAAGGCTGCTGACTGGCCAAAATGGAAGAGAAGGTGTGAAATGTTTAGAATGGTCACTAAGCTGGATAAGAAACCTGAAGAAGAATAGGTAAATATGCTTTTATATATAATGGGATCACAGGCATATAATATTTTCGAAGCTTTAGGCCTGCCTGAGGATCAAGAAAATAAGTATGTGCCAGTTACAGCCTCATTTTATAGACAGTTTGTTGTCAAATGCAACAAAACCTATGAAAGAGCTGTGTTTAATTCAAGGTGTCAACAACAGGGAGAGACTGTTGAAGAATTTGTAGTTAATTTATATAGATTAGTGGAACATAGTGAATTTGGAGCTTTAAAGGATTAAATTATTTGTGATAGTGGTAGTTGTAATTGGAGTTATAGATAGGGAATTATAACAAAATTGCAATTAATCAATGACTTAATGCTGGTTAAGATGATCACAATGGCCAAACAAAATGCACAAGTGAAAAAACAACAAGACAACAGAGACACAGACATCTGCAACAATCGGCAAGGTCAAAACAGGTCTGAAGAAACAAGTATGTCATTTAATCCAGTTAAGAACTATTTCAAGGGTTAGGACATGTTAAGATTCCTTATATAATTAGATTGAAAGATGGTGCAAAGACACATTCTCCCACAACACCACGTAGTATTCTGATCCTAATGTTAGTTGGGGAAATGAACAGGAAAAGGCATTCCAAACCATTAAGAGTCCAATGTTGGTTTGGTTTGATGCCACATGTGAAACTACTTTTTCTGCAGATGCATCTTTGTATGGAGTTGAAGACTTTGAGATATCAGTATAATATTTATCATGTTCCAGGAAAAGAATTGGCAACTGCCAATATTTTGTCTTAACAACCTCTCATTGAAACTGGTAATGATGATGAATTGGAAGAATGTGTCAATGCATGTATTCAAGCTATAGTGGATTGACTACGAGTGAGTATTGAGAGATGAAAGCAGATCATCATAGAGCAGAGAAATGACCCTGTATGTTTGCAATTAATTCATTTCAATAAAGAGGGATGGGCATTTAAAACATCATTATCCTCTGAATTATTCAAATATTGGCAATATATGGCAGAGATTGCTGTTGAAGATGGACTACTAATGAAAGTGCAAATTATCAGCCAATATTTACAATGCATTCAAGAAATGATGAATAGGCATGAACCATGGAGACTTGAGAAAACAGATGATGGATATAAGGTACTCCAGAGTTACCAATCCACACCACTTGTGAATGGTTTCTTGCCTGCAGAATTATCAATGGGAAGACACATCTGAAATGCTGTACTGATTTCAAAGGCTAATATGGAATCAAAGCTGCTTGATAAAAAGATCTTGAAGGAGAAAGAATAAGATAGATGATCTCAACAGAAACACAATTACAACAAACATCGTGGAGCAAGGGAACTTTGCAGGTTGTTATTCTGTGCTGTGAAGATGTTTGTATTATAGATAAACGGACAGCAGGGACAATTGTTGAGAAAGATTCAAACCCACGATCATACATTGTCGAGACTCAAAAATGAAAACTTTGCAGAAACCATTAACCAGTCTGCATTACCCTAGATCGAGAGTCTCACCAACCTATGAGGTTGAACAGGAGACAGAGTTAACTAGCCAACCTGTACCACAAGGCAAGGCCAGCACACAGCAGCAACGGCAAGAGTTACACCCTGGTGCTACCTTGACCAAAAGTGGCTGAAGGTCTAGACCTCCAAAAAGACTAATCAGTGAAATATGAACTATCTTGAGAATGGATATGTGTTATTAATCTGTAGTTTTGTTGGAATGTATTGCTGGTATTTAGTTCATGACTCTGTTAACAGATCTTGCCAGTGTTTCTGTAAACAGTTCAGCCATGTTAAACTGTAAACTACAACACGTATATCTCAGCTCTGTTTTATGTAATTAAAACCTTACACGGAATCCCAAAAGACAGAGGCCATCACCTTTCCAGCTAGCAAAAAGGTATTCACCTTTTTGGGTGCACTTTCAGTAGATTTTGTCCATTGTTTTTTGGTCTCTGGAGTGTAGTGATGGATCAAAGTTTCATCAATGGTTATGAATTTGTGCAAAAACTCTTGTGGGTTATGCCTAAACATTACTAGATTCTGTGTTGAAATGTTTTTCTGAATCCATTTTTGGTTCATTGTAAATAGTCATGGCACCCTTCACACACAAAGCTTTTTAAAAGCCACTTTTTCATGCATTTCACACTTGTTCAGTTGATAAACCTATGGCATCAGCTTCCTCTTGCACTTTTAGTCTGTGATCTTCCATTACAATACTGTGAATGCTTTTTCGATGTTTTCCTGAGTGGTGACCTCAATTGGGCAGTCGGAGTTAGTTAGTCTCCACTTGACAAAACATATAACATTAAAGAATGCTGCCAACAATAAACTACAATTGGCATATGTTTAAAATTTTTAGGAGTATCTTTGAAAGTATCATGTTTACCAACAACAGCGCAAATGGAAAAAATTTACCAGACTTATCGAACAACTCTCGTATACTCAATACATTTACAATAAACATCTTTCATTCTAATCTTAAATTCACAGTTTACATGGAAAACCACAATAAGATTAACTTCAATTATCCTTCATTGGCCTTGTCAAACAATCTAAAAAAATATCAGCTATCTGGGAAATAACACCATCCTGAAAATAAACCTAACTTTCTTCTTACTACCAACATACAACTTCTTATACTCTCATCAAATCAGTCCTCCGACAAGGCAAAAATTAGTTGGCATAATGAGTCACTAATAATGTCTGTAAATAATTCAATAATAATAAAAACTTCTTATACTTTGATAGTCACTTTCAACCACTTCTACAGCAATCCCACATGGGAGGTTGTCCTGCTGGATTTAAATATGACCTCCATGTTCTCAGTATCAAATAGCTGAATGGAAACATGTTGACAAAATGTTGTGTCAAGCAAACTGCAGCCATCTGCAGAAATCTGTTATTGTTGTGATAGATGTCTTTTTCCTTTTATTTCCACAAGACTTGAATTTTTTTTTTCAATTTGTACTATATAATTTTACAGGCTATCAAAATTACGTTGAGTCAGACTTCTACACAAGACTCTTCTGACATTCGCCCATACAGGATTCTTGTTTCACTCCTTGACAAACCAGATATTGGGCCCATAATACTGGATGATATTCTGTATGAAGTTTTCAGGTATTGTCTGATGTTGAATATCTAATGTAAACATGTATTTAATATAATCTGTTGATTTAATATTTTTGAAAAATTACAAAGTGTTAACATGATATTTGTGCCATACAAATATTTTAAAATCAAAGGTTCTGTAATTCCAACATTTCATTATTAATACAGCAAATTAAATAATTTTATATGTGAATACTAAAGCTACACTAATTACATATTTAACTTGTCATTCAATTGAAATAGAAATATACCTTAGATTGCATCCAAAGTTCACTGTCAGTTTGTGAGCCACAGTGAATTAATGTGTGATATAATGACTTTGAAGTGTTATAATGGTGGTATCTTTTTTTTTTAAAAAAAAACTGTGACATAATGTTTAATAAACATAAAATTAAAATTTATTCAAATTTCTTCTGATATAAACATTTTTTGTTTGAATAGTTGTCAATAGGTTGCTTGACTTGCAGAATTGATATTATTTCTTCTAAATTTCAAATGTTTCAATAAGTAATAAATGTCTTGACATCCATTCTGTTGTTCTTACAGTCAATTTCGGTTTTTTTATTCAATATGTTATGTCAATGCTGTATTTCTTTGAAAACAATAATTAAAAACATATAATATTGCACACATATAAGAATAATTAAATATCTGCAACTTACCCCAATTTCAGGACACTTTACTTGGCTTGTGAGGGCAACAGAGAAACGGTTGCTAAACCAGGCTCAAACTCATGCATCACGTCATACAAAGGCAGTCAGGAGTTACTCAAATCTGCCAACCTGCTATTCAGCACATTGGAACCGTGCTACATTTGGGTGTATACAGGTGTTCTTTATGACAAAGCCTGTCTTCTTCAACTGGATGAGACAAAAAATGTTTCCAACCAACTTGAAACAAAGTACAAGGGAGATGTCGTCCCCGTTGGAAGTGGTCAGCCAAACCTTACTGAGGTACTAATAAAAAAATAATCAGGGTACAGCAGTGAAAATAATGGGGATATATAAAGGAAAACTGTATTTCTTTTGAAAACAAATGGTAAATACCACACTATTTTCATTAAGTTTTAAAAATAATATCTTCTAGTTTATGGCCATTAGCAGTGAAAGACTGTTGGAGGTGACTAATTGCTTCTGCATTCTGCATCATTTGTTCAAGTTTTTATTATCTGACACAACAACAGAAAATAGAGGAAAAGTTGTTTTGATTGTGTATTGTCACAAATGTCTTTATATCTATACTCAGTTTTTAATTAAAAGACATATTTAAACAATAAATTTTGTCATATTTATTTAACAGAAATGAAATATTTTGAAGTTTAAGGGGGCTGACTATTAATTCAGTATATATTTTGTAAAACTTGTTCTAAATTAAGTACCACATGTTAAAAATATAATAATTTACTGTAGCTTGTTAAGACAATCAATTTAAGATTGTGTGTTGATTAGCTAAATAATTGCTTTTGAAAATGTGTAAGTTACTCATGCTCTTTACATTTAACAGGATAATTTGATATTCAATACAAAATTTTAATTTTTTGTTGATGCCTCTGTATAATATTTGATTTATTAATGTTTTTTTTAGGTGTGCACATTGACAGAATTCCTTCTGGATACTGTGTCATTAGAGGCATACATGGACACCCCAAGTGAACATCTCCCTGGTCTTTTCTTGCATATAATTTCCAAATTGACAGATCATTGTGACGACCTTTCTCCGGTGGAAGTGGCTCGCAGTCTTCAGTTGTGTGCCAAGATTTTGTCAAGGGTGCAACCCTCAATGTTGGCAAATAACCCTGTCAGCAGCAACAAGGTGACAACTGAGCTAAATCAGCAACTGACGATCAGTGAGATTGAAATTAATGACAATTCAATCCAGGTAATACAAACTAAATCATCCACAAGCAGCCTGGAAAAACCAAAAACATCTAAACAAAAGGCTAGTGGTAATAAATTAACTGGGAAGAATAAGAAATCGAAGTTCAAACTCAAGCAGTCTGGTAATAAGAATTTTACACAGACAGACAGTCCAGTACTTGTGTCCATCTCAAGAGCAGAATCAGAAGAAAGACTTGGTGGTGATGATAAACTCTCAGAGGATACCATCAGTCCAGATTTAGTTGGAAGCTGTGAGCAGTTGCACATTAGCATTTCCAGCTCTGGGCGGTTAAGTCCTAGCTCTTGTAATGGAAGTCTTTTACACTTGGCAGATGGCAGTGAACTGCAGAATTCTGTAAGTGATGCAGATATAAGTGGTTACTCTTTGTCAGATGTTTCAGAAAACAACAGAATTCCACTGAAGCAACAGTCAATACTTGAACAGTGCCTGAAACAGTACAAAAAATTCTATGTGAAATTTGTGAGCGGGAAACGTATCCTGTCAAACACTATTGAGCAGTTGTTCCTGAAACTTTCCGTTGTGCTCCCCCCAGAAACTGACACTGAACGTTGTGCTAAGCTTGAAGATATTTTGAATACCTGTCTGTATTGTAGTGATGATAGTTCAAAGGAAAATATTAATAGTGAAAAACAACTGGTTATATCTTTTGAAGGACTTAAACTTATTGTACAAAGCAATTACTGCAGTGTTGATTGTAATAAGTGGGAAACGCCTATGAAAGTTGCTTCCAGCCTTCTAGTAGAATTGTCAACATTCCCCACTTACTGTCTTCCTGAAAGTGCAGCAGTAGAAGAAAGCAAAGGTGAGAAAAACTATTCAATTAAATTCTCTTTAGAAACAAGGACTAACGAACATATTGCCATTTAAAAAATTGTGGTTGATAAACTTAATCTGATTCTAAATATTGTTTAATATTTCAATAACAGATTTTGTTTTTGTTTCTTTTCTGTGTAGAGATTCCAGAATGGTTGAAGGTTCTCGTGGTCTGTGCTTCTTGGCTGCATCACTCACCTCAGCTGCAACTCACTGCAATATCTACACTGCTGGACTTGATATCCTTGCTGCGTTCTCAATGTGAAGCTGCAGAAAGTGCAGGTCACCAAGGAGTGGTGGCTGTTGTGATGGTGCCACTGTTACGAAGTTGGCATGTCTCCTACATAGAGAACCACACCAATGTTGTGCAGGTAAAAATATATTTTCTTAAATGTCAATATGGCCAATTTTTGGTGGAAATCTATCACAAGTAAATAAAGTAGTTTAATAAAAAATTAAATGCATAATTTTATCATTCTTTTGATATTTTATATTGATTGCTTGGCAGCATTTTATTGGCTGGTCAACATTTAACTTAGTGCAAAGAAAGAGCACTGTTCTTTGCTATATTATGTCTTACATTTTAATTACTCATTGATACCACAGTGGCTAATTTCCTATTGTTCCCAATTATTTTAAGCTTACCATCTGTGATTATTATAACACTTGACTCAAAATTCACAATAACTATGTGAGGCTATATCCCTTGTTGAAAAGAAATTTTCAAACTTTGCCTCATTTTCTCATACTCTTAGAATTTTGAAAAAATACTATTGGTTGTTTTCCATGCTATTCACCATTTTTAACTAAACTTGGAAAAAATAGAGTGCACACAATACATTAATTATTGACTGTGGATGCTGAAATACATGCTTCCTGTGTATATATAGAAAGTGATTCTTCTGAAAATATCTACAATGACTTGCTTTCCCTTGGTTTTTGTCACTAGGGTGGATTGAATGATTGTTGTGGTACATTATTAGAACAGTATGAGTGTCAATTTGTTTATCTTGGACAGTTACTTGTAGCATTCACACTGTGTGTAAGAAAAATGTATAAATCAAAAAAGATTATACTTTTTTGTATTAAAAAAATTACAATTTAATTTTGAATTTTCTTTTTTCATAAGAAATGTGAAAAAATATGGGTGTGTATCTTACATGGTGGCCTGGCATACACGAGAATATATGGCAGTAATTGTTTAAGTAAATTCCAAAAGCAGTCCATGTTAATTAATTGTTTGGAAATTTATGATTTTGAAAATTGTTCAAATATATCAGGTGCCTATACTGAAATTTCTTTTAAAGGTACTGGCCCAAGCTCTGTGGCACCACTTGGGTAACTTGGGCCCTGACCACCAGGTGACATGTGTGGAGCTACTTCACCAGCTTCACAATGTGTTGCCCACCTGCAACGCAGTTGAGAATGTAATCGGTGAATGTCTTACTGGCGATGACTCTGAGTCTTTTCAGAGATTCTCACTCCTCTGGCACATCGGTAGAGATGTTGAGGCCAAAGCAAGTGTCAACAGAAGTTACAGGTCCTTTGACAAGTATGTGATTACTTCTACTGTCTAATAATATTGTGAATTGTTCTGCTTAATATCAATGATGACTAGATTTAATTTGTTGGCCACCCAACTAGTGAAATTATGGTAAGGGTTTCTATACTTTAATCCAAAAAAATTCTCCATAGTGCATTGAAACAAACTTTTTGGTAACCATGCTGAATCTGAAATTTTGTGGTTTATAATTTTTTTTATCCCTTTACTGCATTTGATCATGTAAAAAAATTCGTATTGTATCCTCTTCTTGCTCAGGCATTACAATTTTTAACAAATCTTTTCTCTGTTTTTGATAATAGACATATAAGAATACTTAATAAATACAGTTAATGTCAATTTTATTACAACATTTTAAATTCCATTATTGTTTCATATTTATATGATTTTGACTCTCTGACTTTATTTATTTTTATTTTTACAACTTATAGTCAAAGGACTTTACAGTTTAGATAAATTGATTTACAGTATTTACATTGTAAATAATTAACATGGAGACTTGTGATCTTAAAAATGTCCAGTGCATTCTAAGTTATAGACGAGAGGAACAGCGAGTATTGGATGTGAGTTTAATTTTCTTTTGCGGTTTTATAATTTATTGTGTTGCCTGTATAATAGGTGATATATGAGTTTATTGTTGACTCTCTCTTACTTACTTTTAAATCAAATGTTAACTGCTATTACTTTTACTAAAAACAAAGTTTTAAAATGATTCAGCCTGATAAATGGTATAAAAAATGCATTGTGTTTATAAATTTTATATAATATAACTTTTTCTCTAATGAAATATGTTCTCTTTGCACATAATAACATTTACATTATACTAATTACAGATGTTTACTGAAAATGTTGGACAACTTACAACTTAGTGAAAGCTGTCCACTAAAGTTGCAGACACAGTCCTGGTTGTTACACTCTTTGCTGCGAGGTGACATATCTCGTCTGTTGGATCCCCTTCTGCTGATATTACTCGATCCAGCCACTGCTCGCATGAGTGTTCTTCATGTTAACATTCAACATTCCAATTCACCTGAGGTGGAAAATTCAGATCTTCAAGAAGACTTTTCTCCTACTGCAAAAATTTACGCAATCAGTTCAGTTGATGGAAATGTCATTTACCATGTATCTGATTCTGCCGATGAATCCCAAGTTAAATCCAGCAGGAATGAGAAACTGAAGAATGCCAGCTACCCAGTTCGAGCAAAGAGAATTTTTGCCATAACTACTTTGGTCGGTAGGAACAATAACAGTAAACAGTATATTACTGAGAAGAATATGACAACCAAAAATGCTTTTGTAAAAAGCATGGAGCTTTCTCCACCACTGATTATTCATCCTAATCACAGCATTTCTGTATTTGTGAACCCTTTTGCATCTGCCAGTAGTAACACAAATTCTAATGACTCTGCAACCGAGGATGATTCTACAGCCACTTCAAGTAGCAAAACTGCAGCCACTCCAGACTTTGTCCGTAATGTGACAAGGTTAAATCCACTGAGGAAGAGTGTCGAACTTGTCAGAAACAATAAATCAGATACTATCATAAGTGGTTCATTGCAAAGTACTCGTAAAAGTAAAAGTGCAGAATT
The DNA here is from genome assembly GCA_037074705.1 of Zhengitettix transpicula. Taxonomy (NCBI): domain Eukaryota; kingdom Metazoa; phylum Arthropoda; class Insecta; order Orthoptera; family Tetrigidae; genus Zhengitettix; species Zhengitettix transpicula. The sequence goes on along the minus strand of CM073596.1, from coordinate 8,944,865 downwards.
TCTCAAGTTCAATCACACAGATGAAGAGCTATCTCCTAGTTTAGGGAAAACTATTCAGAAAGGTTTTGAAGGAGACAATGAAGATAATTCCTCTGATAGCAATATCTCAGAATGTTTTGAGGATGTGAGTGGGATTGAGAGGCGGTGGTCAGTAGGGGAGGATGTATTGAAAGGTTCTCTTGCTCCAGATGAATATCTGAATAATAATGTGAGTGACTCTTCTAGTGGCAATGTAGTTGAGGCTGTACTACATGAGGTCTTGGACAAAGTTGTGAGTCAGTGTGACAATAATACAAAGGTATGTTTTACTTTTACTTACAATTTATTTGTTTTTCATTTGTCGAAGAACATTTAGTAATAAATTTACTTTATTTATTTATCTTTATAAAATTACAACTATATATATTACTGTCATATTTAGTAAAACTTCATTTAGTCTGTTTTTAAATGTTTCTCATGATAAATATTTCTTAAATGAGTCCTGAAGCATGTTAACAAAGGCATTCTGACGAACAATAAGTAAATATATTATAAGCCTCATTGTTGAGATGACTAAGGACTTCATGGTCTATGCTAGTTTTAAAAATGTTTCCTTCATTAAAATCTATTGAACATTTTCCTGTTAACAAACTGAACTACTGACTTATTAAGTGATATGTTACGCAATGCCTTATATATATTAAGACATATTTTCTATACTTTTTGTGTGTTTGTGTTAAATTGTTTTAAAATTTTCCAACAGAAGAAAGGTGAACAGAAGAAGATCAACTCAAAGAATTTGTCTCTTGCCAGTGGTGTGCATCACTTACATTCACACATGTTACTGTATTGTGGCGTGTATGATTCCAGCCGTACGTTGTATGCATTGCACACATTACGGAACATACTCCTGACCAATGCTCGGATGTTCCTCTGTGCAGCAGCCACCACTGGCTTGGCTAATGTTTCCAGAGGTTGTGGACTGATAAACTTGCTGTCTAGACACAGAAAGTCTGTATTTGGCCGAAACTTTCACGGAGACATCGGTTCTGCTGGGGTGGAATTCAGTGGCGCATATCGGAGTAGCATGTATCTTGAAGTTCTTATATGCTCATGTCTGTACTTTGCACGAAGTTTTTACCCCAATCTTGGTCAAATGAGATTGACACAGGAAGAAATTTTTGGGAACAGACAGGTACTGTTCCATTTTCTTGTTCCTTTATTATTTTTCACTATTTTAACTGGCTTGTTTATTTAATGTGCAGAGTTTTAAAAATCAATCTGAGTTTGAGAATTTATGTCATGCAAACTAGGAAAGGAGCACATTGTGTCCACTGCTGGAAATGGAATAGTCCAATTGCTATTGTCATATTAATTGTATATATACCAATATATTCTTCAAATCTGCATTTTGTTTTGAAACATGATACACGGTTTGAAAGTAAAAGTATATAAGCCTTAAAACTTGTATGTTAAACTTCTCATTGTATGTATTAACCAAAGATAATATATACCTATCAAAAAACAAACATAACAAAGAAAGTACAATTTAAACAATCTCTTTCAATTCACAACACACAACAATGTGGTAGTCTGGATTAATTTTAACTAGACTAATACAATTTTTTGTTTCTGTATAATTGTAAAATGAGGTTAATTATTGTTGGTTTGTCAACTTTCAATTTTAAGTGGGAATATTTAACACTTAGTGGTCCTCATGCGCCACATGGCGGGACTCTGTGTTTTTTGTCATAGTCATTCATTTTAATGCCAGCCTGTATTGGTCCACAACCAATTTTACCTTCTTAATCTGCAGCTTCCTTCAGATTATGATATGGTTTCAAAAAAAAATTAAGTTACTTATTAAGCTAATTAAAATAAATTTATTCCTAAATGCTGGTTTAAAATTAATTTAAATTCAAGTCACAAAAATTTCAAATTATAATTTAGTTGTGTCTGGTACTTTTTCTAGCAGTTTTCTGGTTGTGAGCACAGCTTTCCTGTAAATTATATTTTGTGCCATGTTTAATATTGGGACAGATACCCATTCATTTTTATCAATTTAACTTGTTTCCATGTATTCCAAATAGAATATTTCTGAAGAGTCCTGAATGCCAACTTCTCTGTTATATATCTATTTATTTTCTTTAATATGGATATAACTAGTCAGTAAAACAACATTGAAATGCCTCAATTGGTGTTCTTGGAAGTGACTTGCCTTGTAGTTGAAAACCCATCAATTGCAAGGAAAAACCAGATGGATCTAAATTACTTTTAGCTGCCATAAATTTGGACCAACTACCACATAATATATGCAGAATGTTATTACCATCAGTTTCTCGCAATTACTGTCACTTTCATTATCACACTCTTCTGATTCACTAGAAAAATAATTGAAATATTCATCTTCACTATCAGATATGTTGTTTAAATCAATATGTTCAGCTGCAGACAATATAATAGGTTTTGTATATGATGCCAACTTTTCTGATAATATCGACACAAAAACAATGGTAATTATCAGTGCAAAGTATGCAGAAGCCACTTTACAGTAAGCAGACATTACTGCTATACCTTTCAGGAAGTGACTGATGTAATCTTTATGTACCTGGTATTTACTAAGCTGAAATAAATAAAGAGGAAAGCCTAGTGGGACAACAGACCAGTTGATGAAAATAGAAATGTCCCGCATGATGAGATAACAGACCACAGGACTAGGAAAGAGAAACTCTAAGAGAGACCAGACAGGGTTAATATTAATAATATGTCTATCCATTCCTTATTCACTGTATTTTTAATAAATACAACAAAAAATTGTTTAAATGATATAGAAATTATTTACATTAGAATGAATTATTATAACTGTATCTTAATTCTGTCTTGCTGAATTATTTTTCCCTAAATTCATCTTCTCATAGGCAGTCTTCAGTTGTATTAATTTTATTTTAATTAATCAAGGCTTTTTTAAAATGGAAAGTATCTTAAACAAAACTTAGACAAATTATATTATAACTACTAGTTTCTTCCATTCTTGCAGTTCTATTTTATAATTATTTTTCCTTGTATTTTATTTAAGCTTTTTAATTGTTTTTCTTATTCACAGGTTCAACTTGCAAGCACTGAACTCCTTACTCTCATATGCTCTGAACTGATAGTCATTGTGCGGGACAGTGGGAAAGGTTTTGCCTGTTTCATTGCTGATTTGCTGATGCGATGCAAGATGCAGAAAGTTGTCTTGCATTGTGTGCTCTCCAGCGTACACAGCATGAGTTCAAAGGTGTCCAACTTGGAAGATGTTAGTTACTTCTCATCAAAGTCCTTTTTATTATGTACAATTTACATAAATATTCATCCAATGATATAACAATTAAGATTAAGTTATCAAAGAACCAAGAATCAATTCAAAGAGACAATTCTTATAAAACAACTGTTCTAGAAAATGACTTAGTAGAGTGAGTTACAGCTCACAGTTCAAGTCATAGATTCGTGAGAGTCGGCTCGTGGGCAAGTTGCATGATTCAGCTTTTGGGTCATAGTCTCTACAGATAAGCTGTTGACGAACTTTTGGAGAGCGAGTTACAAGTCAAGTCATTGAGAAAGATTCGACTTAGGTTATGAATCGAAAAAGTTTTGTGCGGAACTCTCCAAGAATTAATACAAAATAACAATGACAATAAATTTTGAGTGATTCACTTTAACAGGCAGTGTGGTAAAGTCTAAATTATTGCTAAAATAATCAACTTAATTTTGATTTGTTATTCTTATAACTTCTCTACATCCATAGTTAAAATATTATTCCCAGTGTTTTTTGTTCTCTTGATGTAGATAGTTTTGTTCAACCTGATGAATTATCTTTTTATGTTCTCAAATCACTACAGTGACATATAAACATTAACAGCTTTAATTTACAAGATTATGTACAATGAATGCACAGAATAAATTAGATCCAGATATATAGGTTGCAGTGTAGTTAACATTGCAAATTATTGCATGCATTACTTACATTGAATGTTTTGTTTCCAATAAATCCTGGAAGGTCAGTTAAAATGAGGTCAATGGCGTAACCCAGAGATTAACCCTTGTTCTCAAGGGCTGTGAAGTTGTATGGTCGCCAATCAATATTTAGAAGGAACTGCTGGTTTTTCCTGAATTTACAATTGGAGAATTTACTTTGAGAGGCAGATCATGACCGAAAAAAGGAGTCAGCTCACTTGCCAAATGTTTAATCCAAATAGCAATATCAACTTTGTAGTTATAGATATATATTTAAATTATTTTTCATAAATAAATTACTTAATAATTATTGCATATTTTGTTTCTTAATTTTTGTGTGTTTGACTCCCCCCCCATTCTTACTCACATTATTAATGTTCAACCTGAAGAATAGAATCGGGTGGGATTCGGAGAGTCAAAGAGTCATATAAAAGAATCAACTTGTAGCAATGAGTGAATCAACTGAACAGCTCAACAAAAAGAATCAATCTGCCCATTGCTAGGCTATCATAACATTAGCTTTACTTTTAACATCTACTGTTTATTTTAGTCCATAACTTAGTTTTGTCTACCCAGATGCTTCCATATTGATCTATATTTGATACATTCAATGGGGAATGTAAACTTAAAAGCGTTATTTTAATTTAAAACTATTTCAATCGTAGTTATTTTTTGTGTAAGTTTACATACTAAAAATTATTTTCTTGCAGTCGGAAGAAAAGACATTGCAAAGAACATTTACTGAAGAGATTGTTGAGTTCAATGATCCTGATTCAGACCAAGTTGACGGTCATTGGAAATGCAAGCACAGAAGCTCTGAACAATCTGAAGGGTTCCAGGTGCAGTTGTTGAGGTAATTCAATTGACTTTTATACCTTTGACATTTTTAAATACACATATAGTAAATGTTTGTAATGTATTTCATTTTACTACAACTCAGGTTACTATTGGCCTTGGTGATGCTAGAACATCAGGTTAATGTTCAAAAAGGTGACAGCGATTCTGGGGTTGTGACTGTCAAAGAATCAGGAAAGACTCCAAATTCACCTAATCAATTGAAGTACCTCAGGGGACTGGTCATTCCTCAGCAGCCCATGTTTTTGCTGGCAATACTTACAGCTCTTAAACTGGTATTACATTAACTTTCTCTCTTAAACTTAATATTAATAGTAATGATGTATTGTGTGACTATTATCAACATAAAAGCAGTTTTCATGTCAAACAATTAAATTTCCTAGAACATCATCATCATAATTTGTGATTTCCCTTGAAAATATTGTCTTGAGTAAAGTTCTCATATGAATAGAATGTCTGGTCCTTTAGACTATTAATCAGGCCAGAGGTTGTGTCACCTTTCATAGCCCATATTTTACAGTCAATTGGGCTATTAATTGCTACTGTTCTTGAGAAGTCTCATAATATTCTTGTTATAAAGATTTTCAGTGATGATGTTGAGATCTTTGGTAAAAATGTTATTTTGTATTTTGTTGCCTGTAAGAGATAGATTAGGATAAACTAGTAGCAGAAAGAAAAACTCCAATGTTTCATACAGAAAAATACAGACTTATCTTCAGAAAAGAGAATGGTTAAAAATCATAAGCTGGGTGTCAGTGTCTCATAATTCATACAGAAATATGCTAACTGACTGACTGCTTCAGATGTGAAGGTCTCAGCTGACTTTCTGAAACACACCAAATTTAGTCAGTTTATTTCTGTAGGAGTGTTTATGCTTGATTTTTTCTGCCTCCATCTGTCAAATATCTTTCATCATAGACAATGGAATACCTGATAACATATTTACGAGAAGCATCGTAAAATCCACAAATATTCAAGAGCTTTTCATTGGTTTACAACTAGGCAGTGCTCTTTTTCCTTCACAGTTGTGTGAAGAATTACAACATATTATTTGCTAGAATTTCTGTCATTCTGGAATTATTTGATATATTTCAGGAACATATGCGACACCTGCATCAGCACTGGACAACTCTAGTCACATCGGCCCTACCTTTCATGGGGTCTTCCTTAACCGAACTCGTTATGAGCGTAATCAACCAGCTCTGTATCAATATAGAAAATCTTGCCAACTTTTATGGATCAAAGGAAGTCAGGTAGAACTGCTGGCCATTTTAATATCATGATATATAATTGTTTAATATTTTTTTTTATACCTCAGTGTTTTACATTTGTAACAATTTGTTTGCAAAAAACATAAGTCATTCTTGGATCTAACGATATAAAAAGAAAGAAGCCATTATTGACATTCCCAAACCACTAGAACATTACATTTTTTAATAAATAGAAGTTTTAGACATAATTTATTTTAAAGTTTCTCAGGTCACTACTCAGGTAATATCTTATAACAGTGACATTTTGTCATCTTCAAGGCAGAAGTGTGTGAGCCGGCCCAGATGCCTCTTTACATACAGTACCACAGGCCTGGGTTGATCATATGTGAGCTGCAATTGGCTATTGATTTTGCATGCTGTCTCCTAGGATATGTGAGACTCCTGTAAATCTCTGTTATCCACCTGTGTATAACCAATTGAACAGATAGGCCCATGGATCAGTAAGATCTGGGACCTTTTTTCTTAATTAATCTCTGATCTTTCCTCTGATGACCTCTAATATGACACTATTCCAACATTAATATTTTAGTTTCATTGCTTGGAATTTGGCATGCTCATTCAATAAAACATGATATTTTAATTAGTTGATAAAGTGTAAGTTCAAAACACAATTCTAAACATATTTTTCTTCTGATTTACAGGAACAATGTTTGTTGCATACCAGCAGACTATGCTGTAACCCAACTGGAGGCCCTCACCCTGCTGTGCCACTACTGCTTGCTCGACAGTACCCAGCAGCAGTCTCTAATGTTTAGCCAACAGCTTCTTGGGGGCATAAGCAACCTCAACATCGGTGTACCAAGTGCTAACCCCACCCAAGTATTCAACAACCTAGTCAATGTCTTTATGCCAATGCCACAACAACAGGTTTGTGGTTCTATGTTGCATGTTACCTTCAAGAACAATGTTGGTCATGGAATTGTTCCATGTGCACAATAAATGTGTGGAAACATATAGAATTAAAGTTTAGGTATGTAATTTAATCAAAATAGGTCAAATATACGCCATGACATATTAAATTGTATAACATAATGATGAAAAAATGGTAATGTATAAATGCAGAAGTTAAAAAACGGAGTACAAAGCTGCATTATATTGGTTATGTTAAATAGCATGGTTTTTTAGTGACTGTTTACAGTCTCCAGATGAATATTTTTTATTCCAGATGCTTTCGATAATGTCATATTTATCATAAAATACTATACACTCCTTACAATAATGATAATAACATTAAAAAGTGTACAGTAAAAGATATTTTTTTATAAAGAAACCCTATCTTATAGTTTTAAAAAGCTTCCAAAATAAAATAAAAGTTAATTCATCTGGAGACTGTATCCAGTTACTATTATTATCTTAGATACATTATATTTGTAACATATTACAACACTTCAATTAATTTTTCTTCTTGTTTCCTCAGGACGTATCCTCAAATAAAGAAAAAACTGTCATGCTTGATTCTCACCTTTCTGCGAGACGTACAGTTCTGGGAAACATGCCTCGTATCATAGCAAGTGTTTCAGCCCTTTGGCAGGCGGTCATGACAGGCAATGACTGGTTAGTAAAAAAAATATGATCTTTGTTCTACTATATGGCTCCTTTTGATTTCCATGTTTCTTCTCTTGAAGAAAATTTGCAAATTTACAACAGAACAAAATCATTATCTGAATTATTGAAAACAGTCCGATTTCTGACAAATTTGACAATTTTTGTTTAATTTATAATTATATTGAAGTCATATAAATATACCTTTTCAATTAGTATATCTTTTATATCTGCAGGGAGCACAAGAGCTGTGTTTTAGGCAGCCCCAGAGTTGTGAAGCATCACCTTCTGGAATTCTTGAGTCCTATTTCACTACACCATGGGACGAACTTCCTTGCTGCTATTGCTGTAGCTTGGCAAGAAAGGAGGCAACAGACATCCAATGCATGTAACCGAAGGGTATGCATCAAATAAGTTAGAAATTTGATTCTATTTATGCAGTCAACTGTATATGTTTCTTAGTAGACTGTTGGATGGGGGGGGGGGGTCCAAATATATATGTGAGAGTTTACTTTGTACATGAGGAAAAAAGACTATAACTTATTCTTCTTGGTTTGATCAGCTCAAAGGTAATTCAATGTCATATTCGGTTAGGTTAATTATTGGACTAACCTAATTATCAAGTGTGCATGTTAATTAAGTACACCATTTTAATTTTGTATATACTGTAAGTAAAATTGAACCAACCAAAAATCTCAAAAGTTTTATAATAAATAGATAGAAAAAGGGCCAATAAAGATTGTATTCTTTTCCACAAGTACATCATTTACAAATAAGTTCAGTGTGGCTGTAATAGACATAACAGTGGAGTGGAAACTAAATGAGTTGTCTTTACTGCCAGGTTGTCCCTGTTGCCAGCCCAAACCAACAGGTTCTAGTGTATCTGGTTGGAGCAATAAGAGTCTTGCCAATGGATACTCTGGTGCAGACTGTGAACCAGGTTGTTAAGCAGCCACCCCCGATTGAGGGAGCCAAACAAGTAAGTGCTGATCACTATTCTGTAACATTTTGCTCATGACAATGCAGAATATTGTGTTTTTTGTGCAAAGAAAAACACTCCTGTAAAATATTATTATTTTGCAACTCATAATTAAATGACAAATTTCCATTGGCAAAGCAATAGAAATTTTGGGTATACATTATTGTGGCTTTATATTGAGACAGAGAATCTCGTACTCAAAGTTAGCAGTGTCTGATCTCCTGCTCTCAGGCTTAACAATTTCATCTCACTGGTCAGATTTATTTGAAAGACTGGATCAGCAAGAGTCAGCTATTAAATGTTTTGTTGCACCCAGAACATCCATGACTTTAGCAGAAAGTAACTCAAAATTACACTCCACTCAAGCAAGTCTGTGCCAGTCTATTTGCAAAAAAGATGCTGATTATGCACTGGAGTAGTTTCTTGTAGTCATAAAGAAGTTGTCTTATTTTTTTCTTGGAACAAACTCAAGGATCTGTCTGGACTGGTTCTATCTGCACCTAAAGGGGATTTTCCTGTGTATTGTGCTTTCTTCAACAGTTCATAATTTCCCCCTTTTTTTTAGAAAATTCATTAAGTTAATTTGCTGCCATTTTTATTTTATTGAATGCAGTTCCAAAATTGCATACAGTGTGATGCCACAACTATAGGTCTGTAACAGCTTCTAACAAAAGAAACATGGGGTTGTGTATTATGTCATGTGCACATCCTGGAGTGGCTTAGAGGAGAGGCATTCCCTCGTACACTATTCCTCTCAGTCACTATACTTCTACAACATTATTTTTAGCCTTTGACCTTCATTTTCCAGTAAGCCATTATAGTTACATAAAAAATCCACTGAACTGGAGGTATGTTGAATATATTACAGCAGGAGCTGTAATACTGTAATTGTAGCACTTTGAGTTAAAGGTTAGACTCTTTTTACTATATAACATTGATCTAATTTTTATACTGGTTTCTTTTTATTATTATTTGGCATATGTAATTTGAGATTTTTCACACAGGATACACTCCTGGAGGTAAGTGTGTTGGAACTGTTCTTCTGCTACATGCAGACTAGCTCTGGATCACAACTGGCCGAGAGTTGGGCTTCTCTAGTTGGCTTACTCAGGGATGGCTTATCTCTCTCGCCGCCAGCTCAGTTTCTTATGTTAGCCATCCTTAATGAGTTTGTACAGAAATGCCCTCCACTGGCAGAAAAGAAAGACCTGAGAGATCTACAGGATATAACTGCCAAGGTATGATTTAAAATTTTAAAATTTTCGAAAATAAAAATACAATAGAGTATTTGATCAAACACTGGTCAATGGAATATTGTTTTCTTGCATGAATGATTATAATCACTGTGTTTACTGCTGACTTTCGTGTTGCTATATGCATACATTCACCTTAGTGTGATCTATATCAATTAATGACTGTGTGATGATTACTCACTCAGTAAGTATTGAATTTTGTGTGACAAAATTTTAAATCTTTCAGCTTGTTGAATCATGTGCTCAGATAGCTGGGGCTTGTCTTGAGCAGACAACGTGGTTGAGACGAAACATGGCTGTTCGTGAGGAGGAAATCGAAGTCCCATCTTTGGGAAAGGACAAAGACTCACCTGGTAAATCAGTTATTTAATTTTGACCTAATTATTTACTGTACTGGAACATAAAATGGTTCAAAAATATTGAAATATTGTGTGTGTGGAATATAGTGCTATATATGTGTATATATGTATGTGTATATATGTGTGTGTATATATGTATATGTGTGTGTGTGAGGAAGGATAGAAATAAATAGGAGAAATAGGAGGATTACACTTTATGTGAATTCATATGCTCGGGCGAAGAATTACGCACATAGAAAAGCATAAGTTCAAAGCAGAGAGTACACAGTGCACAGAGCAGAATACGTGGGTTCAAGTCCTGTCTGGGTCATATATTTTCAGTCTTTCCTTCTTCTTCCATCCTTTATATGCTTTTCTATGTGTGTAATTCTTCGTCCGAGCATATGAATTCCCATAAAGCGTAATCCTCCTATTTATTTCTATCTTTCCTCACTATCCAAGTTTGAATGTGACTTTGTCACCAAATTAGTTCCAATTCCTTAATGGATTCTCCTAATATTGTATGCATGTATGTATATATATATATATATATATATATATATATATATATATATATATATATATATATATATAATTGCAATATTCGTATGGAAAGGAAAGAGAGATAGGTTTTGGCTTACCTGAAAGTGAAGTGCGGTGTCGACATAAGGAACTGAATGTTGTTCTTCAAATTTTTGGAGGCCGAGAGCCTCTGAAAATTTTAAGAACAACCTTCGGTTCCCTGTGGCTACACTGTACTTCATTTTCAGGTAATCCACAACCTATCTCTCTTTCCTTTCCATACCAATATCACAATTATTTTTGACAATATCATATCATTATTAGTGGATATGTATGTGTGTGTATGTGTGTGTGTATATATATATATATATATATATATATATATATATATACAATATTAGGAGAATCCATTTAAGGAATTAATTCACATTCAAACTTGGATAGTGAGGAAGGATAGAAATAAATAGGAGAAATAGGAGGATTGCGCTTTATTTGAATTCATATGCTCGGGCGAAGAATTACGCACATAGAAAAGCATATGTTCAAAGCAGAGAGAAGGATGGAAGAAGAAGGAAAGACTGAAAATATTTGACCCAGGCGGGACTTGAACCCACGTATTCTGTGTACTAAGCAGAATACGTGGGTTCAAGTCCCGCCTGGGTCAAATATTTTCAGTCTTTCCTTCTTCTTCCATCCTTCTCTCTGCTTTGAACATATGCTTTTCTATGTGCGTAATTCTTCGCCCGAGCATATGAATTCAAATAAAGCGCAATCCTCCTATTTCTCCTATTTATTTCTATCCTTCCTCACTATCCAAGTTTGAATATATATATATATATATATATATATATTAGCTTACCAATAGATTTCTTTAGTTTATCACAGACTTTATTTTATTTAGTTCCTGTGTCATCTGGACAATACAGTGTTCAGGCTCAATCTGTTTTGGCTGAACTCTTAGCTCCGTTGCTTGATGTCAGTTATGGTAGCCAAGAAAAGGAGCGTGTTGTGACAATTCTAACTGCCCTCATGTACAATATAACTCCATACCTAAAGAATCATTCGTAAGTATACTCCTTAGTTTCATGTAATATTTTGTGAATTTTGTTTTGTATCTAATCTATCCTCGGTCTTTGAATACTTTGTCATATGGATCACAAAATATTTGTGGATCAGAGCACACATGGTTGGGTTTTCTGAAGTTTTCTGGGACAGCTTCTTTTAACATTTTCAAGAAAGTAATTTCCTGAAGGTATTGTGATTATAGAGGATTTAAACTCATTAACTTAAAAAAACTTTATATAATTGATTTTTTGTTCCAACATTTGTAAGTTTCCAAAACTTATGATAATGGATACCAAAAGCTAAAAGTACAACCAAAGAATCTGTATCTTATATTTTTTTAATTATCAAGTTCATAAAATTAATTATCTCATCTGAAGGAAAAAACAGAAAAATGTATTCTGGTTTGGAAACTGAACATTTTCAGAAAAAAAGACTTCAGTAATATGGATGGAAAAATGCTGATCGGACAGTAAATTGAATCTGTCAATCCTTCATGTCCCGTTCATAGGATTGGCTTAGTGGTCTGAGCTGCCACCTGGTAAGCAGAAGTTCCTGGGTTTGATTCCTGGTCTAGTTGACAATTTTCCAACCATATTTCTTAATTAAAATTTAACTACGATTTGAGGTTTGAATAAAGCTGTGTGGGTTTATTTGAAAAATACTTCATTGGAGTAAATAAATAGTTGTTCTACTTAGAAGTAGTGGACTGTTTGTAAAATAGTTTATAGGAATTTAACCTTTAACATCTTCTCCAGTAGTATTTATTTCTTCAGTTAGGTAGCTTTTGACATCTGTGTCATATTTATTTTGTGATTATTTAATAGTCCAGATTTTTTAAAAAATTATTTAAAAATCTTGTTAAGTACAAATAAAAACAATATATTTATACAAACTGGAAGTCATTGATATTGATGTAATACAGGCATTCATGAACACACATGCTTTCATCTAGAAGTCTGTATTGAAACCAATACCAATTAGACTTCAAGTTTTTATAAGTATCTAGTGTTTTATTTTGTACTTAATAAATATTTATAATAAGAAAAATAGCCAAATTCAGACAAAAGAAGCGATGATATAATTACCATACAACATTTCTGGAAACCTTGTACCTTTCTTCAGGTGCTAAGAAAACTACAAAATACAAGTACCTAGAGTAACACAACTGCACACTCAAAAGCTTCTGGCCAAACTAAATTTAAATTTGATTGTACTTGAAATAATTTTTATTTCAATATTTATTGCATAAAATTTCTTAATATTATTCAGATACAGTAATTGCACTATCATAAAATGCTCTAATACCTTATTTTCCAGTCGGCGCAATGTTCCTAGTTTCTACGCATGTTCTCAGTTGTTAGCTAGCCTGAGTAGTTATCAGTATACACGGAAAGCATGGAGGAAGGATGTGTTTGACCTTCTTCTGGACCCAGCACTCTTTCAGATGGAAGCAAACTGTCTACCATTTTGGAGGACTGTAGTTGACAACCTCATGACACACGACAACACTACATTCAGGGACCTTATGAGTATGATAGAGTCACTGCATATATATTCCATTTTTTAGAAAATAAAAGGTGAAAATTTTTGATAACACCTTGATGTCTGCAGGTCGTGTTTCCTTGGCCCAAAGTGGGTCTCTCAGCATTTTCTCTAGCCGTGAACAGGAATATGAGCAGAGAGCACAGCTGTTGAAGCGCCTCGCATTTGTGATTTTATGTAGCGAAACTGACCAGTATCACAAATACATGCCTGAAATTCAGGGTAAAAACCATGCTATATAAGTAACTATAGATAATATAAAAATATTAGTTAATTTTGATATAAGCAGTTACTTTAAAAATGTTTAATGTTCAGTTAGAGATAATTATACTTTTGAATTTCTTGGTAAGCATTTTAAGTTTTTAATTGTATAATAATGCAAAAAGGAATTAAGATGTATTATTGTAAAATAATTGTTGTATTGTATTTGAGAAATCTTGTGTCTTTATTACAACTTACTGTGTCAAATAACATATGACTTATCCTCTCCAAATTTTATTAGAAAAAAAAGTTTCATGCTATTGGGCTACACTTGCTTTTGGTAATATTAATTACATTCTAACCTCACCTTAATGATTTTATTCTTGACATTCTAAGTGTTATGTACTACTGTATTTAAGTATTATTAGAATTTCTTAAGAAATATTAATTTAATGGTCTTATGTATAAATACTCTTATTAGGTGGAACAAATTATCCATCCACTTATAAAATGTAGCAAACTACCTTCCATGTTAGTACAACCAAACAATTTTTAATATTCTTGGGGATCAATGGGATACAAATTATGAGAGGTGAATTTGATAGCAAGAAAACACAGTTTCTTATTATTTATTGAAATAAAACTTGTGAGAAGCCTTATTTATTGTTGAAACAGAACTTTTCAATTCATGTAAGAAAATTTTATCAGTCAAGATTTTTTCATATTTTTGTATAGCATGTTACTAAAAATGGGGACTAAATGTGCACTCCAAAATGCTCTCTGATAATTTTCTGACCCATGTTTTTAGAACGCCTGGCAGACAGCTTACGGCTGCCTCAAGTAGTGCCATCCATACAGGCCCAAGTCTTCCTGTGCTTCCGAGTCCTGCTCTTACGAATGTCACCACAACATGTCACATCCTTGTGGCCTGTAATTGTGAGTGAACTTGTCCAAGTCTTTCTGCATATTGAACAAGAGCTCAGTACCGACACAGAGCAATTTAGGTGAGTATTTTACTATCTTCCCCAAATATAATTATTTCTGTAAGGTTATTTTCTTTTTCCAGCACTCTCCTTTTTGTGCTGAAACAGTGTGTGTGAAATACATTACGTTTAGAATCAAATTCAATTTAAATTTTAATGCCATTTTTAATCCTTCATTTTATGATATTTCATAAATACATTAAAATTTGTAGGTAATAAGCACTGAAAGTTTAGCAACAATCAATACCAAGAAACATTGTTCAATATACAAAACATTAGAGCATGAAGGTTTTCCTGATGAATTTGTTCTAACTTTAATTCTCAGATTTCATCCAAGGCCAATATTTGAGAAATCATAGTTTTCTGTCATTGTCAACCTGATAATGATGATGGAGTTTTTCATCAAAACGGTGTTTTCTCAAACTTTGGCTCTGGTTGAAACCCAAGAATTATATTTAGAATATATCAAACAATTATAAGAAATGCAGACAATGCAAGAAATGCAGACAAAATAAGTGATAATATAAATACCACACGTTTCTGGAAGCCTTGTTCCTTTCTTCATGTGCATAAAAAATGCATGAGAAACAAGGCTTCCTGAAATGTTGTGTGGTATTTATATTATCACTTCTTTCTGTCTGTATTTGGCTATCGTTCTTATTAATTTTCAATCAGATGTAAGTTTTTCATTTTAATATATTATACAGTTAAAAGTCAATAAAGAATGCAGTCTTTCTTGGTGTAAAAAATTAATAAAATATTCTCAGGCTTCTAACTGAGTGAAAAGATGTATGTGCAGCGTTTTGATGGCGTTGAGGATCGTCTTCCAGAAGACAATGACAGAGAACGTCATCGAAACGTCACACATACATCTTTTCACTCAGTTAGAAGCTGAAGAAGATTTTATTCAGGTAAAAGTCAGTGAATAATGATTGAAATGAATAGATCTAATTCCTAGCTACTAACATATTACTGTTCATTGTTTTTGTGTTGATCAATTAAATGTATATATTCAGGGCTAATGATGAATGATAAAAATGAATTCTGAAATATTGTTTATCCTGTCAATATTGTACTATGTCTGCTTATGTTTTGAAAATATTATAAATTTCCCACATATATATTTAATGTAAATTATATTTATATGTTTTAGGCTAATATCTCTTATTCTGCAAATCAGATTTTTAAATTATTGATAAGTCTGATGATGATGAACATACTTCTTTATACAACAGCCCAATAACATCCTCTATTTTGTGAAATATAATTTTAATTTAATAATAATAACTGTTTTGATGCATTTTTGATTGTTTACTAACAAGCACTGTTTGGACTGTGACACACATTTGAAACTAAACTTCATATTATGTTTATAGGTTGCTGGAAGTGTGTATGGCTTTCTCTTTCTTCCCTAATAAATATGAAATTGTTGAATTTTTTTGTTTCCAGTTGGAGGATTAATTATAAGAATGTAAATTGGACAACAACAGATTTATAGATTGATTACTCTATATTTAACAAGATTCTCCTTTATATTTATTTATTTCAAATGACAATAACTGTATTATAATGTGTGGTGTTATAATTATTTCCAATGTAGTACTTAATATTTTTAATTCCTTGTAAGTTCAGAGGGGCAGGCATTATGAATTCCTGTTTGAATAAGTTTCACAGACTTCTCTTAATTGTTGTCTTTTGTATTCACTGATTTTATATCTAACAAAGTTTATAGTTTTGGAAAAACATTTCTTGTGCCCATGTTAATAATAATTGTTATACCATTTTTACATTGCTTTCTTTTGTGTATTCTGAATTAATTGCTAATGAATAAATATTTTCTTATTAAGTTTATAATTTCTCAAAAATATATTTTGTATCTATAAAATCTTATGATTCAAGCTATCAGAGTGACTCCCAGATAAGAGGGATAATGACCACCAAAATTGATTGTAAATAATAATTGGGGGGAAAAAAATTGTGTCACAGTACTCTCAGTATGGTGTCTTGTAGTTAACATTCACACTAAAGGTTTTTTTTTTTATCTTTTGTGTTGTTGTTTTTGGGTTTCATGTTTTCTAATTTTAATGCAAGTATTTTTTTGTCCTCTATTTTTCTGCTACTCCCCTCCTGTGGTGATGGGCAAGTACAGAAGGAACAACAGGTAAATGAAGTTTCAATTACAGCAATTATCGTTGTACTACTACTATTCTTTAAATATCTACTTCAGCTCTGCAATTTCTACTGTAGAAATGTTTTTCAGCTCCTTTGTATCTTACTGTTGCTCAAACTGTTTTGCTAAAAATTGTTTCTTTTATTTAGTAAAAAATTGTTATCGGATCTATTCCATAACTAGTCACATATTAAATTTTCTTTGTCAGATAACATTTAATTTTGTGAATATTCTGCTCAAAACTTGTTACTTCAATTATTTCCTCAAAGACTAACCATTCTGAATGCTTTGTAGATTATATAATTCATTTATTTTGTAACATACTTTGACTTTGTTAAACATTATTTTTGGATTAAGTATATTTATAACTTTTTAAAAATATTTTTCTATTTCTCAAGATTAACAGGTTATGAAGCATGCCATATATGAAAACCATAAATAAACTAAGCATAATTTATCCCGTATCCTGTAACAAATAATCACGTGCATAATATTGTAAATTTGGATAAGTTTGTAAAATTGTATATTACTTGTTTAGTGTACTCATGGTTTATTATTAAGTTGCTTTTATTTGTTTGCATGTTTAATTTTTATGCATGACCTTTACAAAAAAATTCCTGGCTTCAATTAAATATTCAATTTTATAGTATGTGGTATGAGGAATTTGAAAATTGAGAATTTAAATACAATACATCTTGCTTCATAAACATTTTATTATTATTCACAAAAAGGTAAATAGTGCTCACAACTTTACTTTTAAGTCAATCAACTGGCTTTTATTGTCAATAAGACTTTTCAAGATACAATACTTGTGTCATTGATGAAGTTATCACTGATTTAATAAAATGTTGTCATGTGGTCCCATCAAAGTTACAATACATCAGTATTAATAGTAATGAAATAAATTACTTCTTTAATTCTTTTACAATAAAAATTATTCTGAAATTGTAACTTTAATAATAAGGTGAATTAATGAAACCAAACTTTGAAAGTCAATAGCTTTTTATTACAGGTTTACGTAAACTGACATTTTGGTACCTTTGTACCCTCCTCAAGGTTAAAAATGTTATTCTCAAATAAGCAAAGTGAACTAACAATTCAAAAAGGTTCACAAGCAGTTAACATGCTAACAGTGATTATTCCTTCCAAGGAATTTTTATTATTCACTAAATATATAAAACAGATGTAAAACAACTTCATTTTAATGATAAAAATGGTTAGTATTAACATTTTGTCTTGAGTGTGCAGAAAATAAAATTTGTGTTGTAGAGTAGGTGTTTGCTCTCATTTGGTATTTATAAGTTGCTGTACAATGTAAACTTTGCACATAGGAGCACTGTGTAGTTTATTTACTTTGCATAGAACACACAGCATGCAATGTAGAAGTGAATAGTGCAGTAGAGGACCAATTTTTATTAACTAACTAGTTCATTTCCAATCACGGCAATACAATGTTAGATAAAAGTAAGATATGCTTGCAGTTCTCACATCCGCCTGATGTCAGCATTAGACTCATCTTGGGTTGTCAACAGCAACAACGGCCTTCACGCCCATGGCCACCCACACTGGAGGCTCCTGCAGCTGAGTGCGGCAAAGTTGCTGGACCTGGCCTTACTGTTACCTGCTCACCGATTGCCACAGTTCCAAATGTATGTATTCCATTGTCTATGGTATAGAGAAGAGTAAAGAAGAAATATGAAATGAAGATGCATGACATGTAATGACTAACAGAAAGACAATGATTCCAATGTTCCTAACAGAAAAAACTGTTTGATTCTCTTCAGGTTAAGAATGAAATTGGCTCACAAATCAAGTTCTTCTTCCAAAAAGCTTTTAAATTGAGTCTATTCAATTTCAGGAAATTTAGGACTTGCCACTAAATTTATAGAGCTCAGGGTGACAATATTTTGCAGGAACATTCGGCTTTTTGTCCAAAAAAAGTTAGACTTCTAGCTGTCCACAAAGACACTGATTGTGAGACAACCTTAATTGATTCTACTTAAAAAGATACATTACATTTCCAAGCCTTCACCTCTTGTCCATACCACAGATAGTATAATACTAGGAAAAAAAATGTTTCTACATGTGTATATGGTAACTCATTAAGAACCTAATTAATTTCCAACACTGAATTAGGATTGCACAGGGTTGGAAAGTACCAAAAGAGAGAATGAGAAATTTTTGTTGTATGTATCTGCAGAAGATTGTTAATGTTTCACTGAAAGGATGAAAGATGGGGAGAGAAATATTTGATAATATATCAGCGGGAAAAAGTGGTTATTCTGCAAATAAGTCAAGAAACGAAACAACAGTTTGACCAATAATTTCTTCATGAATGCTGTGGTCTTTGAAGAATTCTTTGGATGTGTGTGTATGATACTAATCTATGTAAGCTTTGAATTTAAACACAAAATTTTGCTACTTTGCAGGTACCGTTGGGCCTTTGTTGGCAGTTATGATATGGACAATGTCAATGACAAGGATCTGACTGATGAACCTCCACGACCACCTGATTTTGTTCCTCATGTAACAAGGATAGCACATTTAATGGATCATAAAGTAAGTAATGAACCAAATAAGAATTTATAAAAATTTCAAACAGAGGAATCTGTTGACTGAACTTTTATGTTTTATTAATATTGTTGTTATTATTGTGTGTGTCTTTTATTTAAGAACAACTACTTAAACATAAACACTTAAAATAAAAAACCAATGAATGCAGTTTCTCATATAAACAAAAGTGAATTCTTTCTACAAAGAAAGTTTGGGATTGGTTACAAAATTATTTTAAAAGTAGTAACCGATTTTGATACCATTCACACTTCACTTTTCCTCTAGAAAATAAAATCAGTGTGGCAAAGAGTGACTTTATTAATATGGTGGCCTTTACAGATATTATTGAATTGCTTGAATGGTATGTTCAAATAAGAAAACCACTTGGCATCTAACTTCAAATAAACCAGGATGATGACTGACAGTACTTTAACAACTAGGGAATTCTACAACATAAAATAAAAGTGTCTAAAAAATCATGTCAAATTAAAACCGTAAAAAATTCCTGCTAACTTAATAAAGTCTAAAACTACTCCCAGTACCTTAAAGGAGTAAAGAAATACAAACTTCAACTAAATAGAGACCAAAATATAGCTAAGAAAATAAAAATATACACCCAGTAACTTATGAGGTTCAAAACTACTCTGGGTAACCTTTTGTCAACTGCATTCACTTTCAAGGAACATAAATTTTTTGTAACCACCATAGTTAATGTGAGAATTAAGCTCAGGGCCTCCTATAAACCTTGAATCGACACTAATCTCAGTCTTTTTTGCATTAAATCATAAGTAACATGTGTATAAAGTTTGGTAGAAATTAGTCGACACATTTAAGATTGTAAACGTAAATTTATTTAACTACATCTTAACCAGTATGGTAAATGTCAGAATTAAACATAGCGACTTCTATAACCCTGGATTTGACACCAATCTTAGTTGTTTATTTAATGGCCCTCCACCCCCTCCCTTAAAGCTGCTGTCTTCCCCTGCTGTAACGGTTCACATTATATGCTATAACATCTTAAGAAGAAACTATTAATCTTATTGGCCCCGAAAACTAAATATTTGATACTAAAATCAGCCATTTTAGTATGTTTTAAAATTCCTCTTCCACTCCCACACCTAGGGACTGACATAGTGAATGTTAGAATTAAAACCATTGACTTCTATAAGCCTGGATTTGACACCAAACTCGGTTGTTTCACATTTATTTTATTAAATGCCCCTCCAACCCCTCACTTATTGGTGATGTAAGGGGTTGAAATTATACAGTAAAAAATCTGGATAGAAACTATTAATCACATAGGCATAGACATAGACCCTGAAAAGTAATTTTTTATGCTAATATTGTCCGTTTTAGCATGTTTTAAACTGTCACTCTCCTGTCTAATGCTTCAAAAACATAACAGAACCCTACCTGGGGATGTGCACAACTACTCACCAAAGTTTAATCAGTTTAGGTGTGCATAGAGGGAACACAGACAGACATTCTTTTCTATGGATATAGAGAAGAGGTAATTTATAAGACAAAAATAATCATTACTTAATGCCCACTTTTATTAGTTTCAGGTTACTGTAGACCCCATATCAAGACAGTCGGGACAATTTCTGTTGACAAAGGCCAACATAAACGCCCTTCAAGAGTTGCACCCTTTCTTCACCACCTTAAGTCAGCACCACACTCTCCCACCCTTGCAGTCAACAAGTCAACTTGAAAGTGCCATCGAACTTGACTTTCTAGAAAAACTACCCTCTCGATGATGGATGAGTCTTCTACATGAATACATCTTTCTGTATATAAAACAATACATTTTCGTGTACATAAGTTGTGAATACATTGTTTAACAACATTTTAGAAGTTAAAGTTATTCTTGAGAATCAAGTAATATTACTGTTTTAACATTTTTATTATATTTTGAGTAATTTACATAGTTATAGAAAACATTTCTGAAACTTTATCCATGTTAATTTTTCATGTTTTACTTGCCATGTTTCAGGTTTTATATGAATGACTGAATTTCAGCAAATAGCCTTATTTTGATATTATGAAACATGAAATATTTGTGTAAAATCATTTCACGTTTAAGATCTGAAGTAGAACTAATATTATAAATTAAAATGATTTATAAACTAGAAAGTCAGTACAAAGTTCTGTATAGAGATAATACTTGCATCACAAAAGATGTGTAGCATATTATATTTAAATATTGAATAATTTAAAATGTCTTATCAATTTGACTGAAATTGAAATTTTATATATGACTTAGAATTATTTTTTTGAATTGTGTGCTTTCTAAACTCTAACAGCAAGCATTTACACTTTTTAACAAAATAATAACAATTGACCAAATTTTGTTGTGATGATGATAATAATAATAATAATACTGGATGAATTATAAGAATATTGGTGGTGTCATTGATATTGGTACTATTTGTGTTAGTTTTACAGTAATTATAACTTGAAGACTGATTATTATTTTTATCATTTATCACCTTCATACACATTTTTACTGGAATATGGAAAAAGAGAAACTTGTATGTTAATTCTGCAGTCTCATTTATAATTTGTGATTTTCATCTCATAACCAATTTACAGGTCCTGTTTTTATCACTTTAATGTTTTGTTTTTTTAAAAAAAAAATTAAATATAATCAAATTATTATTCTTCTAGTCATAATATAACCATAATTAGTTTATATATGCATGAGTACATCACATTTCTCCACCATCAGACATTCCAAATGATGCTCCTATTTAATATTGGTGTTTCTCTGGTTATCTTCAAGTTTCAATAAAAAAATATTAAGTTGAATATTTCTTAGTCCAATTGAAGCTTCACTGGTTTTCACTATGGTAGTACCATATTATTAATGGCTACTGTCATCTTCAGCTTTGACAACTCCATTTGCACTACATGGAATGGAAACTTTAATTCAGTTCATAATTATTGATGTTATAATGACTGAGTAAGTTTTTAAGCTGCCAACTATATTGATTGCATTATAATCACAGTCAAAATTCTGCTCTCTTCAAAACATTTCCCTCAACTTCATGATCAATGACTTTATATATTGGTGTAGCAGTAATTGCTAAAATAAAATATACAAATCCAGTAACAGCTTTCCAGCTTAAAGTTTAAAGCCTAATTGAATCAGCACCCAGCATTTTAGCTTACTATCTCCCAGGTTGAACAGATCTGTATACGTACATATTTGTATATAGCCAAATAAGCTTACTTGTTCTGGTTCTTGTTAATAGAAGATGAATTTCAACAACTTTTTACACCTTTGGAAGAAATACCTAGTGAATATTCTGCTATCTCTGAACTTTACCTTATTTTTAGCATACAATTTTTCCCGTTTCTTTTAGCATAACACTGCAAAAAAATTTTCATTGCTTGTTCATGTTTCTAACATTAACAGTTAGAGAAGATTGTCTCACTATGTTGTATGTAATATTTTCAGACTAATGACTCACTGTTGTTATTATTTCTATATGTAACTAACAATTTAGATATAGTATTTGTTGATGAGGCCTAATTTGGAGGAGAGATACATAAAATGTTACCGGTAAAGAGAGAAATTGGATCCTGACAGGGAGCAAAGACAATTAACCCATATAACTTCACATATTTCTACTATAAATCAAGACAATAGAACACACTCAAACAGCATTTTCTGTAAATTTAAACTACCTTCGTCACTAAATTACAAATTGGATTATTGCTTGGGCAACTAGCAATATTCCCTGTTTCAATACCAGCAAATCTACTGCTGGGTGGAACTAATTTCCATGGTGAGGTGTTTCCTGTATATGGAATTTGTTAGCTAATTTATATAGTATAGGAAGTCAAATTAAGTTTCCTCTAGCAGAAATGGTATATAATTTTACAAGTGCAAAGTAGAAGAATCTGCAAAATATTAACTTGATAATGGAAGACATGGTCAATTTCATAATTTTTCCCTGTACATAAGTTGTGTATAATACTGTTATTTTGAATGGTTGTATCATTATTCATAAAGTTTGACTAATACTCATTAGTAAATGCCAAACTTAATTTCTCTGCAACACCTGAATTAATGTTTTCTGTTAAGTTTTTTTAAAAAATATATACATGAAATACCTGAATTGTTGCTTGGACATTGTGCCATTATTGCTAAACTTCTTGCAAATTTCATGTGTGACTTTATAATTATATTAATTTCACGACTGTTGTGAATAAAATTCTTAGTCGAAAATATAAAAATGTCAGAATTAGATGAAGACTAAGTAGATCAATAAGTGGCCAATCAACAGACAAACTTAAGTGGTGAAATAAAAACCTTAAGAAGTTTCTGTGATCCTTGTCCTTTCGTCAGCTGATTAAAAACCGTGACGACAGCACACAAATCAGGTGACGACTCGAAACTTGTGTTTTATGTAGTGTATCTTGTAGCCCTTAGGCTAACAAAATCAATGAGGATTGCATTTTGTTGTTTGGTATTTATTTTATCTTTTAATTGGCTGCTAATTTATCTAAATTCTTAGTTTTTCAAATAGGATATGAAAAACTGCTCAAGCAGTTGTTTGTATTCTCAGGAAATTGTATTAAGGTTAAGGGAACAAATTATTCGGAGTTTTGATTTTTTTTTTGTAGCAGGATAATGGGTTATTTATTTTAATTTAGCTTATGTAGTTATTACTCCTGTACAGTATTTTTTTTCAATTAAACCTATTAAATTAATTTTTCATCCTACGTAACTTGCATATTTATTTTAAATGGTGGGATAGAGTAAGCTCTTAGATTCGCACATCTTACAGCTTTTCTTAGTGAGTGTGTGTGTGTTGGACGGCCACCACGATTATGTTTACAGACATAACTGCACGTGTCAGGATAGCGCTATTGAAGCAGAGAATTTTTATTTCTGAAGGAATCCGGTTTTAATTAGACATTGCCTTTAATACATCTATGTCCCAAAAGAAAGTTCTGATTTTTGTAAACGTCACCAATAAGTAAATTTATATTTATCTTGTCAGAAAATGTGCCAAAAGTGTACTTAAATTTTATTTTTCAAATTTCATTTTTCATTCCAGAATTAACTATTTTTAGTAGATTAAAAGACGAAACTAGGAACTTACTTTTGGGATCATCTATCTAAGAAAGGTTCTGTTATTAATTGATTTAAATGAACAATAAATAGTTAATAATACTGCCAGTATTAACTCAAAAGAAGGTTGATGGTATAAATGTGTTCATAAATTATAAAAGTTATTGAAACTTAATTTTATGTGGAAAATTTCTTGTCAACTTCAGATGACAATATTTATACTGTTAAAATAATGACATTGATACATTATTTTAATTTAGAAGCTTTTTCATTTGATACAAAGAAATAAATTGCATCAATAAGTAAACCTTGGTATTTATTAGAATCATTCTGATATGCACTATGTTAATGGACATATAAGTCAGAAAAAATTAGAACCTCTTCAGGTAATGGCAATTACATAATTAGATTTTAGGATAATATTCATTTATATATAATATTAAGTGATAAAAATTGTTATTTATTAAACTTTATTTTTCTGACTTCTATGCTCATTAATATTGATATTACATACTTTAAGAAAGTCAGATAATTTTCAATATACTAAATATAATTTCTTGTAAAATGTTTTCCATTAAATCCTAAGTTTCAAATTTATAATTTTCTGTAATATACTATTTTTTTACAGATCTGATGTTTAGTTATGCTTGTTAAAATTCTTAAAATTGCTTTATGACACGTATTTTAATATTATTACTGAATTATTATTTTATAATTATTCTGTCTCAGTCAGGGTTAAAAACCCTCTGTTTCTGATGTTATTTATTCAATTACTATGCAAGTTGTACTGTCAATTTAGTTATACTATAGCAGCTTGCAGATTTTGTTTTTCTTCTTTTGTAACTTTTGATTTTAAGCGGTCTTTGTTGAAATGAGTGATCCATTTACATACGAAGAAAGTGGCTTAGATAGTGATGTGAACAAAATTATTTTTAGATTATTCTACATATATATTTTTCTTCCCAGAGTCCAGAATTTGTGTTTTTAACATATTTCAACCTGTATCCTGTCTGAGGGCAATGAAAATAAAATGTTACATAGCAAAAGTGACTATTGCAAAATATAAATTGTTTCTAGTAGTGTGAAATTAAAAATAATTAATGATATTTGTTTTACATAATTAGGAAGGATGTCAGACAGAACAAATACAATACCTGAATAATAATTTCAAAGCTAGTGTCCTAATTGGGATCAGTGTTCTAGAATTAATGGAAAGGGCATTCTATTTTACTCATCTGAAAAGCAAATGTGATAACACCGGCCTTATTCTGATATGTCATTTATCCTGTCTGTATTTCTTAAACAATACTCCTTGTTATTTTTTTAACATTTTTAACTTCAAATAACCCAAATCACACATAGTCTCTAGTCATGCCTAGTGAATTTGTCTAGTTTAGTTAACTTCTCTAGTGTTATAGCTAAACTTTTCTTTTTGTAAGCATTGTAAAGTGAATTAATAGATTTTATATAATCTTCTGTAAAACATATGTACTATAATAAAGGTATTATTTTTGTTATTGGAACTTGTAGTTTCTTTTTTTGAACACATTACCACAATCCGGGGATGTGTATATATATACCATGAAATGGAACGGTCCCAGCACTTCACCTAGATGATAACGACAAGGCTTTTGGTTGTCGAAATGTCATGTTTTAGTCACTGATGGAACCTGTGTGAAATCCGAGAACTCTTTCTGCAGCAATTACACTGGGAAAGTCTTCAATCATTGATCACATTACTGTGCTTTACATTTTTGAATAAGAGCAGGATAGAAGATGAAGACAGGCCCATCAAAGGAGAATTAATAGAATGGGAAAGGATAAAATTAACTGCAAGATGTCGCTGTAATTTTATTTTATATAAAGTCACTAGTAATATCAGTAACCAGAAGTTCTCGGGATTCCAATTGGGTGAAAACACTGTAGATACACTATGTTTCGACTTAAAGATGATGGTAGTGACTGCCATCGAAACGTCGAGTATCTACAATATTTTCACCTAGTTAGAATCCCGAGAACTTCTGGTTAATCACATACACCAGGAAAGCCTATATTCCATAATAGTAATATCCTGTCAGACTTTGTTTAAATATGATGTTATTGATAAAAAAATAATTTCTCATATTTTAAAATTGTAGTCTTCTTAGACATGCACTAGCCTTTGACAAAGGATGGATTATGGGCTTAACACATGAATTACTTCATAATTGAGAAGATGAATTCTTTGATCTGAAAGAGCTAAGAATAAACCAAATTTTGAAATGGTAGCTATGTTTGCAGGTGACACTGCAACACTTGTGGTAGAGAAAGACTTAAATTTATCCAGTAAAAGACAACAGCCAGCTAAACAATGGATGGTAAAAGTTAAAATATCTGAAATCTACTCATAACAACTTTACAAATAAACAGTAAAGAGACCCACAGCCTCTAGTTATAAATGGAACCATTATGCCCTATGAGAACAACACTTTATATCTAGTAATTACTCTACATTTCAAACATAGGAGGAAATACCTTATGAAAAAGAAGTGGAATTACACGTAAAATATGAACAGTACTACTGTCTACTAAAGATCGAAGGCTTTCCCTGTGAATTGCATTAAGAAAAGCTTCTCGGGTTTCCACCCGGGTGATACTAAAAAACGACATTTCGAGGGCTATCACTGTCACTTAGGTGGAAACCCAAAAAGCTTTTCTTAGTACTACTGGCTGATTGGAAAATACTCCAAATGTTAAATCACTAACAAATTACTTATTTACAATAAAACCTGACAAACATTAAATTTACCCAAACATTTGCAAAAAATATTCCACTTGGTTTCAGTTACTTCATAGCTCCCCAAGATCTTTTGAGATGTGCTTTGATTTGTCTTCTGTTCATAAAACTAAAGTTCTGTTAACTGCACAAGTTTTTAATCCATTTTTTTAAAAAAAATTGCTAATGGCTTCTGTAAGAAATGTATATACATCAAATACTTGTAGTTGTTGAATTTATTTTGAAAAAAAACAACAAATTTTTATTAAATATGAAAATCATCTCAAAATGATATTGTGATACCTCACTTCTTAACAGCAAACTATAAAGATATTTCATCAACTCAAGTAAAATTTTCTCCTTCTATAATTGTGTCTGGCAGCATCTTGTTGAGTGTTTCTGGAAGTAATAGAGCCGATAAACCTCCTGATAGAGACAGTATGCCAAAAACAAGTTGTGGTAGAGGCTTCCATGTTGTGCCCTGATGGAAAAGAAATGTAACAATTAAGGCGAATAAAGAAGAACATTTCAGATTGCACCTCAAATGTACTTGGTACATTGATTATAGTAAATCAAATGAGGTATTGTGGAAATTTTTATACAGGTCCTCTTGTTAAACTATATTATTATATATTGTAACGCAATTATTTTAATTTAATTTTGTTTTATTTTCAGAAATGTTGTATGCTGTAGTTTAGAGGATTCTTTTGTTTCCCAACTCGAGACGCCGACCTGTCACATCTCAAGTAGCCGCACTTGGCTTCTTTAACCCTGAGATAGTGTACATCGTGGAATGGTAAACCTTTGGTTCAGCCCATGGAAAAATCCCATGCGGCTAGGAACAACAAAAGCCCGGTGACACTAAGGGCGGGAAAACATCCAGCTCTGGGATAGGAAGAGAGATTTTAGGACAGTTGGAATAAAGACGTTGAGGAGAAAAGTTGGCGAACAGATGTGGAAAGAGTTGGAAGAAGAACTTTGTGGAGAGTGTTTGGAAGGACGTGGAAAGAGTTGGCAGAAAGAAGGGCACATCTCAAAAATCACCTGATTGGCCCACCCCTCGGGCGCGAGGGGTATATATACTCTCGAACTCAATGGTCCCGGCACTTCGCCTAGAAGATGACGACAGTGCATTTGTCCGTTGAAACGTCGCGTTTGTTACCCAGGTGGAAACCCGAGAACTTTTTCTTCAACAAATACACTGGGAAAGCCTTCGTTCTTTGAGAAGGGGATAACGTTTGATGATAAGATCCCGTAGGGTACAAGTGTACACCGCCGAATATTGAGAACGAGATGCTCCAGCCAGCTGCAGGATTCAAAGAGGAAAAAACTGGGACCTCCAACTACAGCAGACAACAGGAAACAGGAATAGGCAGTATGTATTTGGTGCGGGCAGCTAATCTCTGCAACATAAATCCACAGGTGCCTGTGATGAGAGTTTTTCGTGCTATTTTTAATAAAACTCATTACAATATTTAAATGGTCAATAATTTTTTGCTTTAATATAAAATACCCAGCCTAATAATATAGTTTATTACAATATGCTGCCTCAGACATCTGGAACATCACTCATATTACAAGGAAAATATGAGTTTTACACAATTCAGTTCAAAAGAAGTTGTGTAGTATAACAAGTGTGGGAAAATCTATGCTGCCATACAATTACCCTACCACCATTCCACATTAATTAGATTTATATTAAAATATGGCAGTCTTCTTTAAGGAATATTATGAGTTGTACACAAGGAATTTACAATTAAAAAACACTACTTATAATTAAAGTGTGTTATTATTTGTGTACAATTCATCTTCCTCCTAACTCTCTAAAAGGTCAATGGCACATAACTCATTACTAATAACAGGTAAATGTATTTGTGTGAAACAACAAACTTTACCCAATGATTATCATTGGTACAATATTTTCATTTAGTTAACTGCTTTATCCATCTAACAAGTTGATATCACTTT
Organism: Zhengitettix transpicula; assembly: GCA_037074705.1. NCBI lineage: Eukaryota > Metazoa > Arthropoda > Insecta > Orthoptera > Tetrigidae > Zhengitettix > Zhengitettix transpicula. The sequence goes on along the minus strand of CM073596.1, from coordinate 8,915,810 downwards.
CATTTTCTGTTTGACACCAAAAAATTGATATCTGAATGTTGGAATCACGTGATTGAAGTATTAATTTATTGTATATTATATCTAAGACATGCATATATATATATATATATATATATATATATATATATATATATATATATATATATATTGTAATATACTCACGAGTGTCTAAATAAAAAGATTAAAATTTTAACAAACAAATAAAATTTATTTTGATTTTTGAACACTTATACAATTAAACAAATATAAAAAGGATCTTTGAAAACAGCAGAACATTTAAATATAATCAAAGAAACAAAAATTTAGATTTAAATTGAAAGGAATTATTTATTCATCTAGACATAGACGAAATTAATTATCGACGAACTTATTCTACAGGATTGATTTTAAATTTAAAGAGTTTATTTTATCAACACAAAAGAAAAGAACGATATCTGACTTTATCTTTTAATTCGGTTTACATATATGAATACCATGAAATTTTAACTTACGATTACTCAGGAAAATTTGGCTCGTTCATACACACACACTTTATATACTGGCCGTTTTAAACACTGATTCTAATAATCACGGTTGGTTTGACAAAAGTTGGTTCTCCGTTCGTTAAGGAAATATTATTTGCTCGTTCTCAAGATTATTTGACGCTGGATGCAGTGTCCTGGTCTCCTACAATCGAAGACAGTGGTCTAATTTGAGGATAGAATAGATTAGACTTCAGCATACAAAATGTTTATCGTTGAACATTTGGCTACTTCTCTCGCAGACTGCAACTTATAACACATTCTCCTCCCTTAAATGATGTCTCTCTTAATCTCATCCTCCAGTCTTGGTGGTTGCAGTACGACTCCCTATCATATCCTTCAGTCTCAGTGATTGCAGTACGACTCACTATCGTATCCTCCAGTCTCGGTGATCGCAGTACGACTCACTATCATATCCTCCAGTCTCGGTGATCGCAGTACGACTAACTATCATATCCTCCTATCTCGGCGATTGCAGTACGACTAACTATCATATCCTCCAGTCTCGGTGATCGCAATACGACTAACTATCATATCCTCCAGTCTCGGTGATCGCAGTACGACTAACTATCAAAAGCTTATCTCCTCCCTTATATACTCCCAGCCTTTTACTATTGTCCATTGTTTGAAAACTTCGTCGCAAATGCTAGTTGACAGATTCTTCCATTATCCCGAGATTTATATAATGCAGTTGCAGTTTCGTAGTCAGCAAATGGCTAACTACTCTGTCATGTCAAGCCGACAATTGAGACAGGACCCTCAATTACTTTGGACTTGTCTTTTTTCACCCCAACACACACGTGCATGGTTTCTCAAGACCACACAACTCCACCCTCAAGACCTAAATAAACATGTTACAAAACTGCCCCTCCAAGAGTCCAGTCTATCAATCAGACACAATGCCTCACTTAACAGGCATTACAATATATATATATATATATATATATATATATATATATATATATATATTTATATATATTATAAAATTATATTATGTATGTATATATAAAGCATCAGCAGCACTCACCAGAAGGTTGATATAGGGAGCCACAATGCCACCTACCCTGGCGACAGTTGAGCTGGCCCCCATTCCGACATTGCGAACGACAGTTGGATAGAGCTCAGCTGAGAAAATGTAGATTGCCCCAAATGACGCACTAATTGCCATCTTGCCTATCATCACCAATACCACAACAATCACTGTGTGATCTGGAAGAGAGCATTTAGCCAACTCAAATGATGAAGCTTATACAATGATACATCACCTAAAGAGGTAAAATGAAATGTAGTATAAAAATTAATCAACTTGTTACTTATGCACAAGGTATATAACATCAGAATGGAGTAATTGTTTCGGCTCATAATGTGGATAGATTTGGTAGAATACAAGTTATAGTGCTGGTTTCTAAACAAACTAAACAGTCTGACCAAATTCTGGACAGAATACAACCTAGTTTCTTACTAACCATACAAGTCAATTGCACTACTCACAAATGTACTTATTTATGAAAATCAGACTTTAATAACTAGAATTTGATTTATATATTTCTTCCATTAGTATAGTCATTGGTTTTCTGGCAGCTCTCCAGACTCTTTATACCATAGTTTACATTAATTAAACATTCACAAATATCTTATTCCTTTAATATAATCACCATAGATTCTTTGAGTTAAGTAAACCATGACATGTGATCACCCCCCTACATGACTCATCTTCTTGTTAGTGTGCTCCAAATCCCTTACTACTGATTCTTTCTAAACCTTTCTCTTTACTTTTAACAGAACCATTCAATCTTAATATTTCTTCAGCAGCAGCACATTTCTATATATTTTATATATAAATCTCTCCAATTGATAATACACATTATACGCAGTTGTGTTACACATATATAGTTTGAGGGGAAAAGTGCCCTATACTTATGAAAATTTAAATATTTGTTTTTAAACTTTTGATTAATTGCCTTGAACAGCCAATATTATTTTATGATGCATTTCCACATTTTATAATGATAAAAACAGCAAAAAATTCTTGTAAGAGGCACATTCAATTATATAACAATGGTTTTTTGTTTTATAATTGTATATATGCCACCGACAGCCAGCTGGTGCACAGAATCGTTTAATCCTTCCTGAAAAAGGAGGCTGAGAGCGTCTGAAAATTTGAAGAACTTCCTTCAGTTTCCCGTAGCTGCACCATACTTCAATTTCAGGTAAGCCACAAACTATCTCTTTCCTTTCCATAATTGTTTATGGACTAATAGCTGTGCGGCGGTCAAGACTCCGCAGTCTGCAGCTGGCCGGTGCCCGGAATGGTGTAACACTCCTTCGTGAAGAAGGAGCCTGAGAGTCTCCGAAAATTTGAAGAACAACCTTCAGTTCCTTATGGCAACACCCCACTTCACTTTCAGGTAAGCCACAACCTATCTTTCTTTCCTTTCCTTTCCATATTATATATATATATATATATATATATATATATATATAATGTGATGAGGTCAAATTAAATATCACATTAGGATAGGAAAGAGTGACATCGATGCCAACTTACCTGAAATCGGTAGTTGGTCTAGTCCATGGAACTTCAAATTTTCGAGCGCCTGAGTCCCCTTTGTCAGGAAGGAAGATCTGAACTGCTTGCCACCCGGGCATGAATTGATTAATTCAAATCAAAGTGCACCAACCATTAGACAGCAACAATCGACACCCAACTAAGTCAACAACACTCTATCTCTTTCTCAAAGAAAGGTCACAACAATGAAAAAGGAATAATGGAAAATATATATATATATATACACACACATACATACATACATTAACACATACAAACAAACACCCTGAATTAAAGGAAAGAAGTTAAAAAGTAAGTGAAAGATTATAGGGAAAGGATAGACCAGAATGAGTAATAGTAATAATTATAACAATTATCATAATATTATGCTGAAACAAGATTTCAACACTACATAACAAACTGTCATAATGGCTACTATAATAAAATTAGAGGATTTTGAGTCCAGGACTTTGCCTAGATTGTAATATATGCTGGAAGGTGAGTTCCCAATGATGGAGTTAAGCATCCGATAAGTTGGGGGTAAGGCTTTAAGGAGGGTTAGTCTAAATTGTTGGAATTGTGACTTTGAGCACAGGTAGCTATAAGATATTGGGTTTTGGATAGTTTGGCAGTGCTGTGGTGGTTAGCAATGCGTTCATATAATATGACTTAAGTGAAAGTTCCATATTTTGAAGGGTCTGAGCTCCCTTCGTCAGGAAGGAAGGTCTTAACTGCATGCTGGCTCGGCACAGTATTCGTTCAGACCTTTCTTCTTGACAAACAGGGCTCAGGCTCTCGAAAATTTGAATTTTTCTCTCACCTCTGCCCGACTGGACCAACTATTGATTTCAGGTAAGTCAGTATCACTGTCTCTCTTTCCTATACATAAAAAATAGAAAGTAACTCAAAATAGTTATGGAGAAAAAATCCACACTGGTACCTATAATTGTTTTCTTGTTGCCACCATTTATATCTTAGAGTAGTTCTGTGTTAATTGATACAGCAAATCCAAAATAATGATTTTATCTTTAATATAATATAATTTTGAACAAACCATCAACCAGTTCAAACTGGGAAATTGTCTGCAACTATTTGACAACTAGCACTGCCATATGGAACTGGTATGTGAATAAACCTGAGAAATTTATTCAACAAATTCACAGGAATCACTTCATTCTCAATTACAACAATTTCATTTCTATGTTAAATCAGTTGAAAGGACTGAGATTGAAATATAAACTAATCCTCCTATCAGCATACCTTGTGGAATAATGGCTGTAAGGATTAGTCCTACAGATGCAACAATCATGGAATAGGACAGAATTTTCCTCCTACCCCACTTGTTGAGGGTCATCAACAAGAAGGTGTATGCTGGAAATTCTACAAGGCCTGATATGAAAAAAATTAGGTATGTGTTGCCACCTAGGCTGGATGTGCTCCAGGATAGGCCATAATATGTGGAATTATTGACAAACCTGAAAACATACAAACAAGTAAGACAAGTATCCTATTAAAATCTGTTGTCTTTATAAAAAATCTAAGCTTACCAGTTGAAGAAGATGATGAGGGACTTCTTCCGCAGGTTCGGATATTTCAGCAGGTCTGTGAAACTGCCTCTGCCGCTATCTGCTGGTTGCTCAGCAGCATTTTGCACCAACGTGTCAAGCGCAGAGTCCGATATGACAACCTTGTTTACGTCCACTGCTTTGCTGATTACGTCTTTAGCTTGGCTAATGCGGCCCTTTGTCAGTAGCCATCGCAAGGACTCTGGTATATACCTGTAGAATAGTTTTGAGACAAGAAAACACAAGACATTGCTTGAGATGAAACATGAGTGATGATTGTAAAAAGTCGAAGTAGGTATTAATTACAGGTGATATAAAATGGCAATTAAGATAAAAGGAGAACATGAATAATAATAAGATGATGAATGAAATTGGCTTAGGTAAGATACTTTTACATTGAAAGATGTAGCCACTCACCACCAGTAGACAAGGAAGAATATTGCTGGTAATGAGATAACAAATTGCAACACCCTCCAGTCCCTGATTAGATAAGCGATCAGTGCCAGTAAGATGTAGCCAATGGCAAAGAAGTAGTGTATAAGGGTTCCAGCAAATAGACGACTTCTGGGACCAACCAGTTCCATACCTCAAACATGTAACACAAGGAATGGATTAGTTCATTAACTGTGTGACTATTATAACTGTATTTTATTTTGGTTTACTCTTTCCATAGCAATAGAAAATTATTATGGATGTTTTTCACAATTACTTAGTAAGTATTATGATTAAAGATGCTGTCCACAGCTGTGTTCAAGAATATTTCAAGACCAATGCAGTAAAATTCACAGAGTGAAATCTATTTTCAAATTTCCTGGTTATGTATTTAATTCAGAATGTAGGATTCAGTTGTTTGTGTTTCAACACATCATTTGTGTACTAGTACTAAAGCTCAATGTTCTTACCAATCACATAGGATATGAGACATATCCCTGCAGTTGAGGCACCGATCACTGTCCGTAGAATGATGAAACTGTAATATTCTGGAGCAAGTGATGTCAAAATTCCTGCCAAGCCCTGAAGGGCGAGGGAAAATATCAGTATTGGTTTCCTGCCAAACCTGCAAATAATAATAATAATAATACATTTTCTGATGTGTTAAGCTTCAAGCCAAGTTCTATACACAGAAGAGAAAAACTGTTTTTCAAGAAAAAATATAAAATAGTGACAAATAATAAAAGAGTTGAAAATATACATTTATTGATTATCAGACAGCAGTGTAAAAACAGGAAAGACATTTTAAACTCATTTTTTATGTCCAATTCACTATTTACACAAATATAAGAGAACATTCATATGAAACTACTGATTGATAATGACAATTGTTGAAAGATATAATTAAAATAAATACAATTATTTATTGTTATATAACACAATATTCCTTACTTAATTCTATTGATTATTATTCCAATAATTCAATGCAATAATTCATTAATTGAATTGAAGAGTTGTGAAATAAAAAATCTAATTAGTTCTTGTTTGAATATTTTTTATTTCCTATCTGTAATAAAAAAAACATGTAAAATAGTCCCCAAAATGGTTTACTTCTTAATTAAAACACAAGTAATAGACAGTGAATTGCCTTCCTCACTGTATAAGTTGGTTTTAAAATTAAGTATATCTGAATTGTTGGTGAATAGAAGGTTGGGGTTGTTATTTATCACAATCTGCATTAATGATTTTAAAAATACTCAAATGTATCTCTAAGAATACGGATTTGTTTAAAAGATTATTCTCTGTATAGTTTCCTATATTAAATTAAATAAATTGTCTTATTTTTACAATATGGAAACTTCTTCAATAAACACACTTTGAACGGTTTAATTAGCTATTAATCTGTCATCAAGTTTAGGTGATGTGTTAAGAAAATTTTGTTGTGCTAAAAAGGAAATGATTCATGATTCGTTAGTAATATGAGATATATTCCATACATTCTTCTTAGGTTCTTGGTGTCCATGGCACAAAACATGTCAGCATTTATATTTATAACCAATTAAGATCTTTAACTTAGTTGTGTCATAACTTGGGCAAATATTATAATCATTCTCTGAAAATCATGATTTTCAACTTGGTCAAGTTACAATACTCCCTTGTTTGCAGAAAACGGACAAGGAAGACCTACAATTTTGAGTGTGTCAAGTGAACTGTCAGCAAACTCAGTTAATACTATTGCTCTGTTGACAATACAGGTAGGGCTACATAGCAATTAGATGTTCTTTCAACTGAATTAAATTTACCTGTCAGACATTGCACCAAATACTGTAGAACCAATGAGATCTCCTAGCATGAACACGGCGTCTGCAGTGACTCTCATCCATGACCATTCGCACACTATGTTCCACTTGCATGGAAAATAAAACAGAATAATTATATTGAAAATACATCCCCACTTCTAAAGAGAGTTTCAAAAACATGTATTATTTGTGAAATATGGTATACAATTAATATTTATTACTCAGACATTCATTTAAACAAAGTTGATATATATTTTAAATACATTAGTTGGGAATGTGGAAGAATGAACAAATTTAATATATGAGTATCAAATTACCTCTGAGACTATTGTGGTAGAGAACTGTGACGAGTCAAAGACCCAATTTTGACACTGAGATGTGTCTGTCGTTTGGTGTCCACCATCAATATGTTTCTCCCACACTTCAGCAGGAATTTCACATTTAAGTTGGTCTACTGTCGAATCGTTCAAGGAGTGAGGTAACTCGAAGGTTGCGTTGTCACCTTCAAAAGGGAGGCGACACCTGAAATATCGGTCTAGTTTTTAAATTTGTTGTCAACGGTGAAGTAATGTAGTTATGAGAATTTTTCGGGTATTCAATTATTTAATAAAGAGGAAGAAAAAAGGAAAACAGTAAATATATAACAAATAAACAATGTGTAAAAGGAATTAAAAAGGAAGTGAGGTAGAAGAAAGTAATCAAGGTAAATGTAAACTGAAAGTAAATATTACAGCAACAGAAATTCTGTGTCATCAGGGAAACAATTTCAGAAACATATCAGCAGTAGTAAAAATGATAATATTCTACTGTTTGTACACGGAAAGATTTATATTAAGCAATAACTTAAATAAGTTAGGTTTTATAACATACACTTATGTGACTTCTGCCACTCTTTATTGTATCTCCTTTTTCTTGTTGAGCTTTTGTTTCTGTTGTACGACTACTATTTTCCATTGTTCTTACTTACTTAAAACATTCTTATGTCACACTTTCGTGCAATTACCGAATCTTAATCTGATTATCTTAGATTTAAACATTATTAATCCCATTCCGTATAAATAATTAGAATTGATGACAAGTGCAGCTTGAAGTCGCCATATTGGACGGCCATCTTGTAGTTTTTTCCAAACGTTTCTCTTGCTACTAATTAAATAAAAGGTCCTCATATTATTGTGCGATGAAGAAGGTGGCTTTTAAAATGGAACTAATATTTTTCCGCCTTGCTGCTGCAAGGGAAAACATTTAATTAGTGTAGGATTAAACTAAACGTGACTATCACTGACACAATACTAGAGTCCAATCAGTGTTGCATATTATGCTAACAAAAGTATATAATTTATTCATATAGATTAGATTATATTTCCATTGATCTGCTGCCGAAGCAAGGCATCAAGGTTGTGGAAAGTGCCATAAAGTGATATAACTCGTTTGCCATCTGGATTTGATGATAATGAGTGTACGGACTCTCATGTTGCGCGTCTGAGTGTTATTCTCACCCTGATGACGAACAGTTTTTTTTTCGTACTGTTCGAAACGTTGGAGTAAATCTCTACATCATTTTTCTGAACTTCTAGACGATCTTTCACGTCATCTCTTTAACCTGCCTCTTTCTTCCTGTTTTTCTTTGCCTTTTTTTTTTACTTTTCTGTCTTTTTCATACTCACCTTTCTACTCCCAGACAAGGGAATACCCGAATAATCTAAATAATAATATCATTTGTCATAATCAATTGCACTTTAATTTACACTTACGTAAGTTTAAGCTTAGACTATTCTCAACATAACAATATTACAGTTGAAATAACTGAGTAGGTCTAGTTGACGATAACTATGTACAAAGGTGTTGAATATATTCCTCTAGAAAATAGGAGTGGCTCATCAGAAATTTAACTGGGATTATCCCTTAATTTATTAATGTTGGCCTGCACGTTTACTTTTACTCCTTTTTACATTTTATATGCAAATTTATTGTATTCATTGTACAGTTTGTACTAAATTTATTGTAATTGTTGATAACAAATTACAACCAATAAATAAATAAATTGATACTAATAAAAAATTATGCTCAATATTTATTGAAAAGCATTACACTACCAATAATGCATCAGTAAAAACACGTCACCTTATACTGAGCACCAACGATATACGATCTCTTTCACCGTCAAACTTTGACCCTGCAAATTTGTGATTTTACTACCGGAAGTTTCCTAAAAACTGTTGAGGTGAATGTTCCAACCGTACCTTGTCCCTTCCTTACCTCGCCCCCTTTCCAAACGAAACACATCCAATTTTTGTGTAGTGTCAGTCTTTCATTTTATTACGTTTGTTTTTATTGATGACAACACTGATATTTTTTTGCGTGTGCATGAGACTGGTGGAGGAGAACCAGTTTCCTAGGAAGATATCTGATGTTGACCAAGCATGGTTTCGTGGGGACGGGGGTTTTAATGTACCTGTAGTTGACGTCGGGCTCGAGGAAAACCCCTGCGAGTTTGTGGAAGGCGACGACGATGACCGTGAGACACAGCAGGAAGTACACCCGCTTCTGGTAGCGGCCAAAGTCGCCCAAGTGCACGAACACGTCGTCGAACGCCATCACTTGGAGCGTCTTCTGACCTGCGACATATCTTGTTGGACACTGGGCGACCCCGCGGGGATCGATAAGTACCACATCCTTCCTCGATGACCGTAGGTGGGCCGCATACTAACGAGCTTGACACAAATCACCGCCCGCGTGGACAATCTGCCTCGTCAAGTGGACCTTGGAACGGTTCCAGGGCGCCAATCGTCTTCAGCGCTCAGATTAGCGTCGCAAGAGATGATGTACGACTGACGCGGCCGTGGTGGTGGACGCTGTAGCAAGACTTGATGGTCAAAGCAGGCCAATATCCCAATAGCATATACAGAATAACGACAGGTTACGTGACTGGAGAAAGAACGAATCCATCGAAGAATGAACAACTGTAATATAACTTTTCACCTTTACTAACTCATTCAACCTCTTTGCTTTACAATTCCGGGAAACTGCTGGATTCTCGTGTTGACTAGTGACCACCATCATAGATTATGGCCCTATACTTGCCATTTTCGGTCCTTCGAATTTACAGACAAGCAACAATTTATATACGAAACCAAAAGAACCCATCTATGATCATGAATTAATAATCATTCATTACACAACCTAGATGGACATCCAGGAGTGATATACTGACTAGTGAATGGAGACAGCGATTAAATATGTATATATTATTATTGTATTCTTAGCAATTATTCAATTATAAAATTCATCATTGTATCAATAATAAATTCTGTCCACAGACTGGGTTTGCTGCAGCTTCTCCGTGCTGGTCATTCCTGGGCTAATCATTTCGCTCACATTCTAACCTTTGTCTTACTCATACACATTCCACTGCTACCAGTCCTTTGATGTATCCTATTAGCCTATCCCTTCAACGTCATCCGTAATGTTTTCTCCTCACCAATTCCGTTCAAGACTTATTGATTCGTAACTTTGAGCATTCTGCTGCAGCTTCTATTCCTCTCTGTTCTTCACTTACTTTCTACTTTCCAAACTTAAATACTTACTTACTGAATGCCCGGGTGTTTATTTAAGTCAGTCAGGAGACGGAATTGATTCGACACTAACCTCTTGGTAAACATTTCATTTAATCAGCATCAATAGCGCCATTTACCTACTTACGTTCCCCTGCCCAACCTAAGCCATGGTTCAAATAAACGGGGATGATGACTAACGGTACTTTAACAACTCAGGAATTCTTCTGCTACATAAAATAAGAGTGTCTAAAATATTCCTCCAAATTAAAAAGTACTCGCTAATAGTCTAAAAGAAATACTCCTGGAACCTGAAAGGAGCAAAAAATAAAAGACCAAAAATATATCTGGTAGTCTAAGAAAACTAAAAATACACCCGGTAATTTTAGAGCATAAAAAATATTCCAGGTAACTTTTTGTGAACCACGTCCACCTCCACGTCGAGGTACATAAAATTTCCTTAACCACCACGGTTAATACGAGAATTAAACTCAGCGACTCCTATAATCCGGGAATTGACTCCAAACTTGGACTTTTTTTATCATTATTTTTTATGTAAATAACTTCCACCTCCACCGTAAGACTGATTCACTTCCTAAGTTGAAATTAGGAACTTAAAAATTTCTATAATAACAGTATCAAATTAATTGTCATTCACAAGAGATGGTAGCTGTGTCTTATCCTCGGTGTTCGTTCCTGGATCGGAACTTGTGCAAAACGTTTGGCAGAAATTTCTCTACGCGTTTAAAATTGTTTCTCCTACTTCCACCCCCACTCTTAGGGGTTGAAGTACAACTTAACCAGTATTGATAATGCCAGAATTAAACTCATTGACTTCTATAACCCTGGATTTGACACCAATGTCAGTCGTTTCGCGTTATTTCTACGTAACGCCCCTCCACATTTTCCCTTAGTGTTTCTGCCTTCCCATACTGTAAAGGGTTGAAATTATACACTAAAACATCTGAATAGAAACTATTAATCTGGTAGACTCCGGAGAGTAATTATTCGATGATAATATCGGTCGTTTTTATTTTTTAAATTTTCATCGCCGTTAACCTCTTGGGAGTTTTTTAACGCTTAGAAGGGTTCATCGTAATCGGATTAATGGTTTAGGAAAGCAAAGGGGACACACAAGGCAGACAGACTTTCATTTATATATTATATATATATACATATATATTAATCTGCATATTTGCTATATTATTGTAACATGACAATCGGTCATCAGCGTGAGTGGAGCTCAGTATCCACGAGAAAAGAACAATTACGCATTTTCTAATGCAATCCACGGAATATCGTCGATAACTAAGCCACGCTTTGAGTATATGTAAAACTCATGTCTGGAAGAATCAAGTTGTTTTGATAATTTCTTAACAAAAAAAATCTGGCGCACTAATAATTGAGGAACTTTGAGAGGAATAGACAAATCGTCGAATTTAAAGCTGTGTATGTTAAATTTTGAGACCAACGTGGGAGTTGAAGCTTCGAATTTATTACAATATATTGTAATAATCAACTAATAAACTTGAATTAAATGAAATATTAATCAAAAGATAGGCGTTAATTAAATGAATGATTAAACAAGAATTTACAAATAAAAAATAATTATTTTCAAATCGTGGCTTCAAGAATCAAAACAATTACAATTAAAATTTTAATATCTCAGGGTCTTTACTGGGTTTGATTATTAGGACACGATAAAAATAGAATTTGACTAATTAACAATTAAAAATATTATTTTCCTAAACAATAAGTCGATCAATGAAAGAAAACTAGAAGAAAGCGAACGAACGAACGAAATCTGACCCTATCCTTTAATTAGCGTTTACAATATTATCATAGTTTTGGTTTTGTTACTTACATACTGTTCGGCTGGTACCAGCATTCTCTGTAGCTTCAGAAGTACACCATTGTAACATTTTTCACTGATTCTAAATGTAGACTCACAGATTCTACACTATTTGAATCGAAATGGAATTTCTTGGCTCCCAGGAACTCGGATGATCCTCTTAATTATCAGTTATCTGATGTCTGCTTGCCTTACAGGAATCTTACGAGTTGCTAATTTATTAGTCTTTTACTGATTTGGATTTAAAATGCAACGTAGTTCAGTGAAGATTTGTTTTAAATGTTTATTCTCTCGTGGTTGGTCCTAAATGTAGACTCTGCTATTCCGCTCCTTGCTGCTGACCGAAACTAACTTTACTTTTAAATACTTTAGATCGTCTCGACTATGTTTCTGACTCGACCACTTACTGTCCTTTCTGGCTGCTGACACAAAACTTTATCCGTCTACATCAATCTTTCTGCACCAACTCACTATCCTAGTCCCTCTCGAGTTTGAGCGCGCATTTCCATTTCGGCATTAAATATATATATATATATATACATATATTAATTTAAAGGTGAAGAATTGGCTTATTTTCTAATAGACAATAATTTTCAAAATATTAAAAGACGAAATTTAGTGATTAAATAAATGCCACACAACAACGTTACTGTTGTCCTTGTTCCGATGAAAAAATCATAAGAGCAGCACAAACCAGGTGACTAGCTCAAAAGAAATAATTTTCTGAAAACAAATTGTTTTAAAAACATCTTTATAACAATAATTTGACTCAAAAACATACATTAACCTCTTATTTAATAAAAATTATCTCTATATTGTAATGAAGTGAATTCAATTCGGTTATTGGTTTTGTGTGTATTTTTGTAATTGTTGGATTCTACGTTTTAATTATTGTGTTGGGAAGCGCGAGTTAATAATCGGAAGCGACAATCGGGGGAATGTGAGCGGAGATTCAGATTGTTGAGTACGAGGTGGAGATCCAGACACATGCGATTCCAGGCAGTGAAGTCAAGACCAGCTGTGGAGATCCTGCCTAGTTCCTACAATCGGCTACGATTATAACAACGTTACCCCGGCGGAGTTCCGGACCAGCTGTGAAGATCCTGCCTGCCGTACTTCGTTTCCAGAACATTAAAAGAAAGAGTGTGCCAATTTATTTATACCTAATGTGAGTTCAAATCACGAGGATTTATTGCGATAGAGTTCAGCCTGCAATTTCTGGAAATATTTATAGCTCCCCCACTTAACTCCCTGTTGAAAAGTAGTATTCATGTCTACCAACTGAACAATGTAGAACAATTAAAACATTTGAATTTTAAAAAAATTTGCATATAATAAATGTGTTTTTTTGAACTCATAATTTTAAATAATTAATACTTAAAAAACAATAATAGTAAAAATTTTACAATTTATTTATTGTTAGTTTTAAAAATAATAAGGATTTTTGACTTACGATACCGTCTTTAAAACATGTGAAGGTTTTTCTAATTGGTTTAGGCTCGTCTCTTGACAAACAACTTTGCTATTTTCTCTGACATCCACGAATAATAACGGACTTTTTATTTTATCTTTTGCTCCATCTTGGTTGCTGTAACATCAAATATTGGTTGGCAATAATGGCTGCCACCGTCGTCACTTATACGCCACAAACTGACAATCATGAAATTTATTTGTGTTAAATTAACTTGAAAATTCTTTATTGAACATTCGGTGTAATTACAATTATAGGTTTGTTTCTATCCACTTTTTTCTACTCAAATCAAGTTGTTAAGTAGACTATTCTGAACGACTTGGAGGTGTCGACAACCTTACGGGTCAGCTTCGTTGTCTATTTGGCGGAGAACGGCGTAGTATGAATACGAAGCCCTCAGCAACTGTAAAAATACCACCAGGAAATGATGAAAGTTCTCCCCGCTGCTGATATTACTAGCCCTCGCGTTCCATCCATTATTCTTACGTTTGTGAACAAATCGAGGGTCATCGCCGTGAAGTGGTAGGCCCGTAGCTCCGACGGTCTGAGGGCCCGGATCATGAGGATGGCGAGCGTCCTCTTGAACCTGGGATCGGCGCTGTACCACTCGGTTTCGTAGGCCGCGGCGTGGATGGAAGCGCTCTACAAACACACACAACAACTACATGGTGGGGTGGTTGACCGGTAGATCAACGACTCCTGGAACGAGACTGACCTGCAGACGGAGCTCTGTGCCGACCCAGCAGTACATAAGCAGCCTCGAACTCTCGCAGCCCAGGAAACCCACCATGGTCAAGAACTTCAGGCTGCTCAACGGAACCTTTAGAAACCCCACAACAACATATGTAAACGCTCAAAACAAATACACACCTACATACGAAGTCAGTTCCTTAATATTTCTGCCTTTATTCCCATAGATAACTTAACATATGTATATATTGTAATACCAATTAAACAGGCTATTAATTGTTTTTAATATAATTTAATTGTTGGCGGTACGGGTGCTTAAAGACGACAACCAAGGCGGGTTTTTCTTTGTTAACAATCGAGACTGTAGATCGCGCGCTTAGAGAAGGCAGTCTGCGTCGAGAACTGGGACTTAGCAGTTCGGTCCACATAGAGAAATATAAACAGTAAAAGTCTGCGGATCCAGAATTATGAATAGGGCTATCTAGGAAGATCAACAGCGAGATATAATAGTTTACATAAAACGCAAGTAAACAGTATTGACCGAGAGACTTATAAAATCGCAGATTGGAAGCAGAAGTTTCGCTTCACAAACTGAGAGACATAGAGAGACTTTGAGGAGACCTACGTCCGGCAACTGGCTGAGGGTGGGATAATCCAGGTTGCAGGATAGCAGAGATCCAGAGCAACTACCGTGTGTTCAAAATTTAATGAGTATAATCAGTGTATAATGGCCTGTTTAGTGGGTGTTGACTTCAAGATACAAGAGTCCGAACTGGTACCAGTAGCATTGTCGTGAGTATAAAGCAATTACTAATGACTGTAAACGATAATTAAAGGGTATAGTCAGATTTCGTTCGCGTTTTTCTTTTCATTCGTTTTCTTTTACTTTTGTATTTAATATTGTATTCCGTTAACTTCAATGAGTTTGGATTGTTAATATTTTAGTTCTTTGTATTTGTTCTTCCAATCAAACCCAGTGGTGACCCTGAGATAATGAGAAATTGAACGTAATTTATTATAAAATTATAAAGCTATATTTTCATAGAACGCCACGAATTAATAAAAGAAAATTGAAATATTTGTTTGTTAAATTGACGGAATTCAGCGTGCAAAGCAGGGCTTATAATGTGTAATTATCAACCATAAATTTTTAAATACATAATAATTTTGTTAATTATTTCTTTTAATTAAAGACCTTTTTAAATCATTACATAATTGGCGTCTTCAATGTGTGGCAAACTATTATTCAAATTTTAATTAATTTATTTTTGTTTAAGAATTTCTTCCAATTAAAGATTTTGTTTGTTTATTACAATATATATATATTAAATTTCTAAAATTATTACCTTGATATAATAATGAAATATGCCCAAAGAACCACTAAACATAAATTCATTCACTGAATTAATTAAAAGTTACAATAAGAAACATATTATTAAAAAGATATATATATTTATTGTATAATTTGATGGGTGGTGTGAGAACAGATGGAAGGAAAGTTTACTCACAATGGTTGCCTGGTAGCTAATTGTGCACAAAATGAAAGACATGACGATGCATTCGACCAACGTGATCGGACCCAACAGAGACTGCACTTCGTCGATGAAGCTGGCGACATAAAAGTGCATTATTTGGAGTTAACTGACAAGAATTTATTTAAAAAATAATTGTCGCATGATCTTGACCTTTTTAAGTTAATTTACTTCCCGCAAGGGATACCTGAATATCATTTGATGGTATTTGATGCAGTCATTGAGACGATCGTTCATTTTGGAATTTATTTCCGCCACAGCTTTCCAGCCGTCGACTTTGGCTCTATTCGAGAGCTCCATTGCGTCGACCTTGATGTTTCGCAGAGACACCGCCAGCAACTTGAACTGGGTGTACGTGTGGATCACCACGGCGATGTAGAAGCAATCCATGATGGCAGCGTCGATGGTGTCCAGCATGGCGCCGAACACCTGGAAGAGGTACGACCATTCGTAGGCCGGGGACAGCTTCTCGTCGTAAGGGAACCATCCTGGGTAAGGCAGGGTCCTGTAGACGTGCGGATCGGTAACGTTGACCAGGGAGTCTGCGGACGGCATGATAACGAGGCTGGTGAGCAACCAACTGCCGCAGGTGAAGACGTACCACGTGACGTAGGCGGCCGTGAGGACCTTGATGCTCTTGGCGCTGCCGCGGACGATGGTCTCCTTCTCCGAGGACCAGTGCTTCGACCCCATGGCGTAGAGGTCCTCGTGCAGAGTGCGCACTACATGCACTAGCTTCTTGCGCATGAACCAGAAGGGCACCAGCTTGAAGCCGTTGGACAGGTTGGTGAGGCCGACACTCAGGATGTCCGTGAGCTCGCTCAGGTCGCCGTCGCTGACGAAGGTGGCCACCCACACGGAGACGAAGAACGCGAAGACCAGCGACGACGCCAGAAAGCTTAACACAAGGTATTTGCCTGCGGTCCAGTTGGCGTCGTACGAGGGCCACAGCCCAAAGAAGTTCAGGATCTTCAGGTTGAGCGTAAGGTGTTGATACTTTTCCATGTCAGACTCTTTCCCCATCGGTGACGATGACCTTCGAGAAAGGATATCTCAAAACTGTGAACGAGGTTGCCACTGTTTCGAGAGGGACTAATAACATTTTCATTTTAAAACGACTCGTTAACAGATCGTCACTGCATTCCTGATTAAAAGAGGCCCGCTCAGTCAAACTAATTAAGAAATATTTAAAGCTTGTTTGCAGCAAACAGAAGGTCCGTTAATTGCCGTTGGACACGTGACCCTCTTCTTCTGTCCACGTTCGCTGCTTCCGCAAATTAAGAAGCCCTTTCATGGATATATTTTTTGTTTGTGAATAGCGAACGGCGTGTGATGCCTTTTTGTTGAATATTAAAAGTATGGTATAAGAAAAAAATTAAATGGGCGATGTTTCCAACTCACAACTGCAACGTTTGCCAAGAAAAAATAACGCTGTATTAATGCCCAAATTCGATCAGCGACAACGCTGCACAAATGGCTGGTATCGGACGGAAAATACTTGTTTTTATATAATACTAGCTGGGTTTCCGGCGTTACCCGGGTTTTCATATATCCATAAACCCCCGATTTTAATTTAATCTCGGTTGATTTTGCGTTATTTTTATGTAATGCTTCTCGACCCCTATTTCTAAATATGCTTCCCTCCCATTCTGTAAGGGGTTGAAATTATTCAAAGAGAACCTGTAGAGAAATTTTATTAATCTCATTCATCCCGAAATATATTTACTCGACGCTAAAATCGGCCGGTTGCGTTGTTTAAAAATTTCTAACCCCACCCTCATACGCCCAGCCGCGCATTTCCCAGTTTTTCATAAACTCAGCGTATTCATAACCCCGGATTTGACTCGAATCTCGGATGTTTTTGCGTTAGTTTTATGTAACGCCCCTCCAATACCACTACTGAGCGTGTATGTAAGGGCCCTCCACCCCTTTTTCATGCCGAAAGGGGTTGACATAAATAAACAACATCGGTAGAAATATTACCAATTCAATTATGCCTGAAAATTATATATTCAACGCAAATATCGGCCGTGTTTGCATGTTTCAAAATTTCCACCCCAGCCCCTGATTAAATGAAAAGTTTAATGTCATAATTAAACTGAGCGACATCCATAACCCTGGATTTGACTCCAATCTCGGTTGAAGTCGTGTTATTTTACTGTAACGCTCCACCATCCCCACCCCTAAGGTTTAAGGGGTTGAAATTATATACAGATAACATCGCTCGAAACACATTCAATCTCTTTGACGTCTAATAATATTTATCCAGCTTAAATATCCGCAGTTTAGCATGTTTGAATATTTCTACCCTCGTACAACCCCCGCTCCTGGGGGTGGTAGACTAGCCTCACCCCGACAGTTTTTGTTTCCTGGTTGCAAGGAACAAGCGTACGAAATTTGGTGAAATGTGCTACACGAGTGTATATTTGTATGCGAAACATACATACAAACACTGTTTCAATTATTAAATGCCATAAAAAAGGTTAAATGATTAATTAATTGAGTAGTAGGACGCGTCAATCAGATTATTCTAAGGTTGTTTACGGTTGCTGTGCTGAATGGCTTTACGCAGAAGCAGGTATCGATATCGATCGCGTCAGGGTTCGCCTGGTACGGCGGGGTTCAGTCACCATGGAGCATCGTCGGCAGTCACGACGCTCGTCCACGGCGACGGCGACGTCGTGCAGCGAGGAGAACTCGTTCCCGTTCTTCGTGACCTTGTCCCCCAGCGACCGCACCTTCGAAGACGTCTCCGAGAGCAGTGACCTCAGCCCCACCATCTCGCTGCCCTTCTCCACGTCGACGCTGGAGGATGCTTCTCTGTTCGCGGCCCGCGACGTCTTCCTCGCAGACCCGGAGGACGTCTTCTCCGACGTCCACAAGGACGCCATGCGTCTCACGCGCCACGACCTGGGGCTCACTGACGAGGAGCGGCCGTCCCCGGACCTGGAAGAACTCGTGTTCAGCGTCGTCACGGGGTCAGTGGCATATCTTCAGCACACTCTTTTAAAAATATGCAAACATTGCCGACAATAATACGTCCTAAAACTTCACACATTTATGCAGCTTTGACTGTTGCCAAAAATAACTGGGCCATAATATTACGCTGACAATACAAATATTAAAGAAATTATAATCATTCTTTCATTCCATAAATTGGTGGTCACCACAATATATATAATGTTTCAACCAATTGAACCTGCGAAGACCTGTAATTACATACACTCAGTGTCAGAAATGTGGTCAGACTTTATTGTGCACTAGCTGGGTGCCCGGCGTTGCCCGTGTACTTATTTATATAAACCCCGTAAAAGTATTCAATTCTATCTTAATCTTTAGTGAAGAAGTGATTTAACATAAATCTAAATGTTCCTTGTTCCGTACATACTTTTAACCGATAGTGCATTAACTGAACAGCTATAAAATACATTGAATTTTATTACATCAATCTCAATAAACACACCTCCGAATTTCTTTACGAATAGAAAACTTAAATATACTCCTCGTATATTGTGGGATATAATTTATCTCAGTCTTCAGTCATTACGTAAGATTAAATTGTTTAAAACTTAGCTAAATTCACAATATAGACATATACTCGCCATATTGGAGTCACTATTATGGCACGAAAATTAACTTACACGCTTCGCAAGGATCGTAAAGTATTCGTATTGGTTTTTTTATTACCATTTTATGCAGTATTACTGGATAAAATTATACTTTTTATACATTGAAAATATTTCTAATTTATTTAATTACTGAAAAATGAACTATTTCCTTCGTTCGTGTCGTAGTAACGTCTGTCTATCACGTGACGCTATGGTCTCTTGACGCGCAGTAATTTAACACAAATTTAACACGTTTTTTTTAAAAAATTCTTTCCACATTTATGCTAGGAGTTTCTTACCCACACAGTACCTTTTCTCGTGTTTTTAAGAATATTTGTACCATTATTTGTTACATTCTTATATATATATATATATATATATATATAAGAATGTCTGCGTGTGCCCTATACACTCCTAAACCATTCATCCGATTGCGATGAAACTTTGGTGAGTTGTGCGCAGCGTCGGGAAAGTTTCTGTCGGCCTTTCGAAGCGTTAGGCAACTCCCAAGAGGTGAACGGGGCTGATATTTAAATACATGCTAAAACAGCCGATATTAGCGTCTAGTCTTTACTTTTTGAGAGTCTATGTGATTAAAACTTTCTATCCAGATGTATTTAGTAATTAATACCAACCCCTTAAATGTCTTAAAAGGGACGGGACGGAGGGGCGTTATATAAAGATAACGCGAAACAACCGAGATTCGTGTCAAATCCAGGGTTATAGATGTCAATGAGTTTAATTCTTACATTTACCATACTCATTAAGATGTGGTTCAGCCCCTAGGAGTGGGGCGGCAGCGGGCGATACAAGTTTCCGTTTACTATCTTAAATCCGTAAACGTATTTCTACCAAACTTTATACACATGCTACTTACGATCCAGGAACAAACACTGAGGGGTTAAGACACGCCTTCGCGGGCTGGGGGTTGAGTGGGGGAATTTAAAAATATTCGTAAACGGCCATTATAAGCGTTTAATAAAACGTTTACAGGGTCCTTTAATTTGATAGTGTAATTCTAGAATTTTGAAGTATCCAATTTAAATTCCAACTACGGTGGTTAATGAAAGTTAATGTTCATCGTCATGGATCTGGACATGGCAGAGTTGTTTTGACCCTCCTAAGGTACCGGGTGTATTTTTGATTTGCTTAGGGCACCAGCTATATTTTGGTCTCTATTTAGTTAGAGTTTTTATTTATTTACTCCTTTAAGGTACCGGGGGTATTTTTAGACTTTATTAAAATAACGAGTATTTTTTTTCAAGTTTAGTTCGTCGTGATTTTTAGACACTCTTATTTTATGTAATTGGAAAATTCTCGAGTTATTAATGTACTGTCAGTCATGATCCAGGTTTATTTGAAGTTAGATGCCGAGGGGATAGGTCGGGGTGGGGAAGTGAGTGGATAAATGTTCCAAACACTGACAATATTGGTGATGGTTAAATGAAATATTTACCAACAGGTTAATGTCGAATCGATTCCTATTCCACGATAATTCAAATAAATACCCGGGAAACCCCGAGCACTCAGCTATTTACAATATAAAACTAAGAAAATGACGCAATTATTTGCATAGTGAATAATTTAAATGACATTACTTTATCTCTCCTGTTTCTACCATTTTCAGAGCAGCGAGGCCGGTGTCGTCTCCGGTGACGAAGGCGCTGCAGGAGCTGGGCGAGTCTTGTAGACTGGCGACGGTGACGACCAGACCGGCGGAAGCAGCGGAAGACCTGGCGGAGGCGACGCACAGCAGCGACGACGACTCCGAGCTGTGGCGGCTGCTGGACTCCAGCAAGGACTTCAGGATCACGCAGCCCGGCTACGACGCCTTCGACGAGGATTGTCCTCACTGGCTGCAGTCCGAACCCGTGGCCTGGTCCTCCGTGGAGCAAGCCAAGTCCAAGTGCGTCGAGTGGCTGGAGAAGTACTTCCAGTAGCTCAGGTAAGTCATGGGGCGACTTCTACCATGGGTTAGGAGGCCTGCTGGTGTAACATTCCACCCTAAGTGGTGATGCTAGAACTGGTGATTATTGAGTCACCCACCATTGACAGTCCAATTTGAACCCCCCGTGATGTATGGTAGCGTGAAGTGATGACACACCAGGGGCTGCTAATAATAAAATATCAAAATAACCAAGATTTTCGCACAACATAGTTTAGAAAATAGGTGGATAGGTCCGACGTCCAATTTCAAACGCCATCTACTTCGTAGGACGAACTGGTGGGATGCGAAGTGTCCAAAATAACCCACAGTTCATTGTCGAATCGCCAAGCTGTTTCCTAAAACTCCAGATGATGGCATTGAGGACTCGTTTAAGTTAAAGTTGGCCCTGTAGAACATTTTTGGGTAGTAGGTCTTGCCGTGAAAAAGTTGCAATTAGATTATATTAATAGAAAAAGGGTGAAAACATAGTTAGTATTCCTTGGATGTCTTCCCGTCGGATTCTCATTTATCTTTCACCGTGAACGAATCACAGGAGTCGGTGAGTAAAGTGTCGCGAAGTGGACAACTTTAGACTTTTCCCTCAACTACACTAAATTACTCCTGTGAGCTTAAAATACTCTATATAATATAAAAATGAATGTCTGTCTTCGTGCCCCCAATCACTCTTAAACCATTAATCCGATGGCGATGAAACATTGGTGTGTTGCTTTGCGCACCCCCGCCAAGGTTTCTGTGGGCCTTTCGAAGCGTTAGGAACCTCCCAAGGGGTGAACGGGAATGAAATATAAAAACCTGAAAATGGTCGATATTAGAGTCAATCAATTATTTTTCGGGGTCGGGTTTCTATCATGATGTTTTTAGCGTATAATTTCAATCCCTTAAAACGCCAATGTGAGGGGCGTTATATAAAAATAATATGAAACAACCGAGATCGATGTAGAATCCAGGGTTATAGTAGTCAATGAGTTTAATTCTGACATTAAACAAACAGGTTATTTCAGCATCTATGAGTGGGGCAGGAACAGGAAGAACCAAATATCCGCTGACAATCTTAAAAGCGTAGAAAACATTCTACCAAACATTATACGTATGTTACTTACGATCCAGGAAGAAACATCGAGGAGTTATGACACACTTACCACCTCTAGGGGGGGCGGGGTGGAATGGTTAATATGATGATATTTTAAAAAACACCACCATTACTAGCGTTGAATAAAACGTATCCTGGTTCTTTGAATTTGATACTGTTGTCCTACACGTTTTGAGTTTCCAAATTCAACTACAAAAGGCAAGGGGCGGAAGCACCCTTACCGTACGGGGGGTGGTGGAAAGGGTTTACATAAAAAGTAATGCAAAAAAGACAGATTAGTGTCGATGCCGGGGTTATAGGAGTCGCTGAGTGTAATTCTCGCTTTAACCATGGTCTTTAATGAAATTTTATGTTCCTCGTCGTGGAGGTGGACGTGGTTGAGAAAAGGAGTAGTACATACAAAGTAATGCAAAAAAGACAGATTAGTGTTGAAAAAGTAATGCAAAAAAGACAGATTAGTGTCGATGCCGGGGTTATAGGAGTCGCTGAGTGTAATTCTCGCTTTAACCATAACTTTGTATGTACTACTCCTTTTCTCAACCACGTCCACGACCATGGTTAAAGCGAGAATTACACTCAGCGACTCCTATAACCCCGGCATCGACACTTATCTGTCTTTTTTGCATTACTATGTATGTACTACTCCTTTTCTCAACCACGTCCACCTCCACGACGAGGAACATAAAATTTCATTAAAGAGGGGAACGTAAATGGGTAAATGTTTCAAACACTATTGATGCTGGTCAAATGAAATGTTTACCAAGAGGTTGCCGAATCAATTTCTTCTCTCGGCTAATTTAAATAAATACCTGGGAAATAACACTCAGCTACTATAATTTATAACGCTTTCACGTTACAGAAAGAATAAATTCTTTATCTCTTCTCATTTAAGATTGAGATAAATACCAAAGTGCAATCATTTCGGTAGTTATTCAAGTAATCAGTTTCCAGGAATTTTTCGTCATCATTACTCACTCTACTATCTTTGACAAGATAAATCCCTATGAGGTAGTTTCCTTTGTGTACTCGTGGAAGAACAGTGCTAGAGATCGACACCACCAAAAACTTAAGGAGTTGTGCCGCTCAAATAATAAACAGGTTGGCTCAAAAGTAAGTACCAATGGTTCTGAAATCTGATGCGATTTTCTATTTTCAAAAACAAGTACTGAATTATCTCAGGAACGGAAAATTATTTAATATAACTTTTTTTTAAAAAAATAGAAAGGAGAGAAAATTATGATGATGTTCATGACAATAATGGGCGAGTAATCTGTTGTTTCAGCACGCAAGCAATGGACAAGGAGAGTGGGGATAAAAAATATGGCGGTTTATCAACCAGCACGACGGATTGCAAGCTGAGTGCAAGGTATTTAAATTATAATAGGACTTCAATACTATAACCCGATTGAAATTATATAGCACGTGTCCGTTATTTCTCACCACGAGGAGTGTGAACTTGAATCCACCAATCATAACGCTTGAAATGGAGAGTGGGAAGACACGCGGGGCGTTGCCGAAGAATCGCAGTGTATTCTACAGTTTTCAGTGAGCTGTAAACGCAGTCAATTTGCGACCACTTGAACTTTCGCGTGTGCGCCTCGTTCCACACGGGAATCCCAAATGCCTTCTAATTTTCATCACACCGTAAGTCCTTTATCCTTGTTTATTTCCTCGAAGAACGGCGCCGCATTAATCAAGATTTGCAATGAGGTAAAGAGGTAGCCGATCAACGGGAAAAATTAAGTGATAAAATAAATACAAGGCAAAGTTTATTGAAACCCTTGTTGCTTGTGTCAGGTGATGTACCACTGTGATCAAAAAGTAAGGTGAAATTGTCTTTTAAAACTCCCGGGTATGAAGAAGGCAGGTAAATTTTTTTTCCTAGATTGGTAGGACTGTCTATAATATTTGCCACGCGTCTGTTTGTTAAAAGGTTTAATTATCTCCGAGTTACACGTGTTTTTGTAAACAACCAAATGTGAATTTTTCGATTTTTGCAATGGGTGATTTTGTTGAGCAAAAACTTGCATCAAATTTTGTTTGCGGAACGAATATTCTTGAGCTGACACGTTGAAAATGTTGCGGAAGGCCTTTGGTGATCAAACTACGGCACAAAAAAACGTTTATAAGTGGTACAACGAGTTCAAAGAAGACCGAGAACGCGTTGAAGACGAACCGCGCTCTGGACGACCATCAACGTCTACCGACGAGACCCACATCCAAGGAATCAAAGGTTTGTTGCTTGAAAATCGTCCTTGGACAATTAGAGATCTCGATGATAGTGTTGGAATATCATTTGGCTCAGCCCAAACCATTTTGTATAATGTTTTGTGTCTCAAACGAGTCAAGTCTCCTTTGGTGCCAAAATCGCTCAATTGTTTGGAAAAAAAAGCGTCGCGTTGATGTGTGTGAAACTTTGCTGTCTGACTATCAGGATCACTTGAAATGCATCATTACTGGAGACGAGACTTGGATTTACGCGTACGACCCTAAAACCACCGACTAATCCAGCCAATATTGTGCAAAAGGTGAAGCAAGACCGAAAATCAAGGTCATGTTACAGTTTTCTTTGATTATCGTGGTGTGGTGCACTATGAATTCCTTCCGCTGGGCCAAACTGTCAACAAAGAATATTATCTGAGCGTTATTCGTCCTTTGCGTGAAGCTATTCGTCTGAATTATGGGGGAACAACTCTTGGTTCCTTCATCACGATAATGCACCATGTCATACTGCATTGGTTCTTCGCAACTATTTTACCAAAAACTCGACTCATATCGTTCCGCAACCACCGTATTCGCCTGATTTGCGTCGCTCCGTGCGACTTCTGGCTACTCAGCAAACTCAAAAGGCCAATACGGGGACGCATTTTGACACGATTGAGGAGATATAAACCGATTCGAAGAAGGTCTTGAAGGCTCTACCGGAAAAAAGACTATTCCGACTGTTTCGAAGACTGTAAAAAGCGTTGGAAAAAGTGCGTTTTATCGGACGGGGATTACTTTGAAGGGGATGAAATTGATTTGGAAGAATAAATAAAGAACTAATATTTTATAAATAAATTCACCTTACGTTTTGTTCACAGTGGTAAATTCACAAGAGCCGCAAGGAAGATACGGCGGACAAAAAATGGCTCCTCTTTAATTTATCTTGATGGTGTTTTTTTTTACTCAACTTTATTCCCAGCTAGCTGGGTGTGCGACGTTACCCGGGTAATCACATATCCATTACCCCTGATTTGACTCCAATCTCCGTTCCTTTGTCGTTATTATTATGTAACGCACCTCAACCCCTATCCCTAAATATTTTTACTTCCTGTACTGCGGGTTAAAATCAAATTTGAATGTCATAATTAAACTCAGTTACAACCATAACCCCAGATTCGACTCTAATTTCGGTTGTTTTTGCGCAATTTTTGTGTAAACGCCCCTCCGCCCTACCCTTTAGCGTCCTACCCTCCCATACCGAAAGGGGTTGAAATTATACACAAGCAACATAGGTAGAAATACTATCAATTTAATTAACCTTAAAAGTATTTATTCAGTGCAAATATTGGCCGTGTTTGCGTGTTTCAATATATCCACCCCCTCTCCTTTGTGTTAAATCGCAATTTAAATGTCATAATTAGCGACATACATAACTCAGGATTTGACTCCAATCTCGGCCATATTCACGTTATTATCTAGTAACTCTCCTTCACCCCTACCCCTAAGGTTGCTCCTTTCCTATGCTGTAAAGGGTTAAAATTACACACAGATAACATAGGTAGAAACGCTATCAATATCTTTGACGTCTAAAATATTTATCCGAACTAAATATCGGCAGTTTTAGCAAGATTTAATATATCCACCCCCGCTCACCCCTGCTTCTTCTTGTTTGTTTCCTGGTCACTAGGAACACGTGTACGAAATATGGTGAAATTTATTGCATGGGTGTAGATTTGTATGCGGAATATACATACATACATAAATACAAACAAACACACAGCTTTATTTATTAGAAGACTTGGTATTAAAAGTTACAAAAATAGATTGCTCATACTCAGACAATTAAATGCACTTTAAATTTATTCCTCGACTTCACTTATTCGTAATCAAGTTCAGGACCATCGTATAAAATGTTATCCCATGGGAAGGATTTACAGACTGGTTGTCGCAAAAGTAAGTAACCATAATTGTGGAATCGGGCTGATGCTTTTTATTTAAAAGAAATACTTAATTACTCCTGTAACTCAAAATTAGTATCGTGATATGATGATAGTAAATGATCTGCACTTGTTTGTTTCAGCATGCAGAATGTGGGCATGGATGATACTGATGTACATGTATCCATCAAGGCGTATTCAGCGCCGTCTCCAAGGTATTTACATTTGTTGATCATCATAGGTCTTACTATAAATAAGAGAAGTTAAGCTGTGGAGCAACAAAAATATTGTTGCTAATAAATTTGAGAGAAGTAACATCAAAAATATGTAAGTTGAGTAAATACAAGTTGTTGAAATAATTTTTATCAGTCTTTAATGAGTTACTGTCGTGTGTAGAAAAAAGGTAATAAAGACTGTACTTCAGGATCGTACTTTGGCATCTGAAGGTTACAACAGGGTGATCATGAACAATTCCTACCTGTGAAATCGTGTGGGACTTTCACCTCACTAAAAAGAACCCTGCAGGAGTCTCTATCACATATGTGTTTAACTCTTCTTCTTTTCCTTAGATTTTCATATATTTTAGCCGCTGTTTAGTATCCTGAATTTTTCCGGATCTTCAGAAATTAAGTGTACTAGATTTTTATATTTTTATAGAAAATGTGTTTTTGAAAAAAGATACACTTGTTGAAATAATCGCCATCCCGTTCACTGCGTATGGTGAGCCGTGGTACAAGCTTCTTTATGCCCTTCTCGAAGACCTCTTCCGCCTGCTCCTTCAGAACCTCTTTCTGCACCTGCTCCGTAGTTAAAAATTTAATTCCGCCCATGTATGCCTTCAGGGAGGTGAAAAAATGATAATCTTAAGGCACCAATACGGGGTATGGATCAAAACATCTGAAACAAGTGAGTCCAAGAGAACCTTCATGGCTAAGGACGGGCAGTGTCATGCAACAAGCACACTCCTCTCGTCAGAATTACCCTAGTTTTTTTCAATGTTCCTTTTGAGTTTTTTGGGGGTCTAACAATATCGTTGTGTATTGATGGTCTCCCCGTGAGGAAAATTCGACCAATATGATGCCAATTTTGGTCCCAAAACACTGAGGCCGTGATTTGTTTGTTCGAAATTGTGGTTTAAACTTTTCGACAGATAGGGAATTGGTGTGACGCCTGTCATTTTCACTCAGGCGTGTAATGAAACCTACCCACATTTCATCTCCAGCCGCAATAGAACTCAGAATATCCTCACCTTCGACTCACGGATCACGGCACGTGGCTCGCACTTGGCGGGTTCGTTACAGTCATCTTTCACGCAACTGGACACTACAACGTGAGTTTACTTACTACCGTGTTCCTGCGATGCTCACACTGTCAGAAGATCTCTCTCTACCACACATTGTTGCCAACCCTCAAATACCAAAAAACCGCAGCTCATTATGGTGAGAGTACACTTACTTTCTGAACATGTTTCGTATAGTGTCCGTTATTTTTTGTTCAGATATTCAAACGCTTGGTGACAGCTGAAGACAAGCGTAGAGGTGTCAGTTTAGTTCCACTTTGAACTTCCTGGGAAAGTAATGTTGCCAAAAGTATGTAAGTAATGGTTGAAAGGACCATGTCCCGTTAGTAATCTGCTTAATTCTTTCCAGGAACCCCTTTCCATCTTTCCCTTTCTTCCACTACAAACATCTTCCCTTTCGAACCTCTCTGCCTCTCTTATATTCCATTATTTCTTAACCCAGTATTCTATTCCTTCTTTGGTTATTTATTTATTTATAGCCTCCCAATTTAGTCCAATTTCTGAATGACTGTCGCCATGCTCCATCCCAAGAATCATCTTGCTTCTTTTCTAATGGCAAGATCAATGGGGGGCTTGAGACAGATTATCTGCAATGATTCTGTAACTTTTGTTCTGTATGATCTCATTATTCTCCTTAATACCCTTCCTTGATAATTATTGCAGATTCTTTGGAATGCCACTTTTCCAAATCTTTCAACATATGTCCATGAGCCACATGAAACAACGAAGTAAATATTGGGGTGTAGTACATCCATTTTGTTTTGAGAGGAAGTTCATGTTTGTTTGTTGGTGTTAGGACCTTTTGGTTAGTTAATTCCCCATTTTTCAATGCTCTTCGAGCTTTTGGCATACTTAGCTTATCATTCATTAATACTCCTAGATAATGTGCTTGTAACAGTCTGATTGTGTTGCGGACAGCCACGATGAGGAGCCGTCACCATCCTCGGATAAGGACACTGAAAGAGTGACCATTGCTGCGACCGTCAAAGCTCGTCAGGACGACGACCGCTACCCCATGAATCACACACGTCGTGGGATCGCACTCATCTTCAACCAAGAAAACTTCGAGAACCAGCTAAAACGTAACGGCACGGAGAGAGATTACCGGTCCCTGTACACAAGCCTCCAGAAACTGGATTTCGAGGTGCGCGCCTACAAAGACCTCAAGTACGACGCCATCAGGAAAGTCCTCACTGACGGTACGTGACAGCTTCTTAGTCCCAATAACCTTTCTTTCATTACCGTGGAATTCCAACCTCTAATTTTCAGGGGCTCTTCTCTCCTTCACAGGTAATGAATGTAACGATATTGTGCGTTTTCATTCTTTTTTATACGAGGTTCGTCTGAAAAGTTTCCGACCTCAACGTGAAGATGACAGCACTAGTAAATAAAAGATAGTGAATTTCGTAGTTCATCTGTTGACAGTTACTCACCAAAGATTCATCCATTTTGGACGCGCAGTTGTTATGTAACAGTCGTTTGAGTGAGTTGATGTGAGTGCTTAAGTGAAAATGGAGAAAATCGAGTATCGAGCTGTTATTAAATATTTGTTTTTGAAAGACAATACGCCTACACCAATCAAAGATGCGTTGGATTCTGTGTATGGGGACACTTCTCCATCATTTACCACAGTGAAATTTTGGGCAGCTGAATTTAAACGTAAGAGCTTGGGAGACGATGAACGTTGGGGACGTCCAAAACCTGCAATTACCGACGAAAACATCGCCAAAGTTCACCAAATGCTGCTACACGACCGCCGAATTAAAGTGAGAGAGATAGCAGAGGTCGTGAGAACGTGTTTGTCACATATTAAATCAACATTTAGGCGTGAGAAAGCTGTCGGCGCGTTGGGTGCCGCGTTTGCTCACGTTAGACCAAAAACGTGTTCGAATGAACATTTCCAACGCTCTGTTGGCGAAGTTAATTACTGTAGATGCAGCTTGGATACATCATTATACGCCCGAAACAAAAATACAGTCCAAACAGTGGACTGCAAAGGGGGAACCGGCTCCAAAAGGACGCAAAAGCTGTTTTTCGGCTGGGAAAGTGATGGCGACTGTTTTTTGGGATAGTCATGGAGTTATTTTAATCATTACTTGACAAGCTGAAGGCAGAAACGGCCACATTTGCAGAAAAATAAAATCCACGAATTACGGTTTGAACTGGTTGACCATCCGCCTTACTCACCAGATCTAGCCCCAAGCGACTTCTTCTTGTTCACTCATCTAAAAATTGCGCTCGGAGGACAGAGACTTTCGTCAAATGAACAGGAAATCACCTTCGTGAACACTTATTTTGAAGATAAAAACGCAGAGTACTTTTTGGACGGGTTACAGAGATGGGAGCAACGCTGGGAGAAGTGTGGAGAGTTACAAGGAGACTATGTTCAAATATCTTCTATCATTGTTGGGATAGAAACGTTTCAGACCATCCTCGTAAATGGATTAAATTCAATGTGACGAAAACAGACACTTAAAATTATAATTTAATTCAACAACCTGTAAACCCGATGGGGGTTCACATTAGGACTCAAACATGCTGCAATTAATTGAGTTTTCGGCCCGATAAAAAATTTAAACTATACAGAAGAAAACAATTATTATTTAAATTTTTTAATTCATTTAATACATATTTTATCATCCTTAAAGGTCAGCAATTAATTTATCTATAATACAATAAACTAACGACCCGTATAATAGACAAATAAATTAATTAATTTTGTACAAATGATAATTCAAAAATATGTAGACGTTTCGATCAATTGAAGAGATATAGCCAAAGTTACAACGAATTACAAACAATATGAATACAATATATTAATTTAAGAAATATGATGCAATGTCATCATGAATACAGTTTAAATTAGAAATGTCCCCTTTAACATTTAAAGATCGTTTGTTGGACTTAATATGGAGCATTTCTGAGATTAACCTTTTATTAAAATTAGTTTCCTTATCTAGAATAATAGTATTATTAAAATTGAAGAATGATTAACATCCAAACAAAGTTTTGCAATAGGAGAATGTTATTACGGTGGAAATTTTATATTATTTTTGTGCTCTTTAATTCAGGTTAACAAAGATCGTTTAGTCTGGCCGATATAACAAAATGAACAATTATTGACACTAATCTTAGAAACAACCTTATGGAAATCCATAGTATGAATAAATTATTTGTTTTTTTTTTACAAAAAAAGACGAAGAATTAAGAGATTTAAAAATAACAAAGATTTTAATTATTTTTATAATGTTTTAAATTTTGTAGATAATAAATCATATTGTAAGACTATAAAATTGCTAGTATTGGTATTCTGACACACAATAATAATTATTATTATTATAAATGTAATTTTCAACTCTGTTAATTCATTGTCCCATTTTGATAAAGAACATAAAGATTGTCTTAATACTACGTATTGCCATTTTATATCATTAATTGTAATAATTGTTATATTGTCCGGGCTAAACGATCTTTGTTACCTAGAATTAAGAAAAATGAATTTAATGTAAAATTGCCACATAATAAATATTCTCCGATTTAAAAACATTTTTTGGATCTTAATGATTCTTCAATTTTCATAAAACTTTTATTCTAGATAAGGAGGCTAATTTTAATAAAAAGTTAATCTCAGGAATGCTCCATATTAAGTCCAACAAATTTTATTCAAATGTTAAACAGGACACTTCTCAGTTAAACAGGATTTAATATGGTTCATTAAATAATCTTTGTTAATTTATATCATGTATTCATATTCTTTGTTGTAACTTGACAAAGATCACAACAGTTGATGCAAACGTCTACATATTTTTAAATTATATTGCTCAAAATTAAATACTGCTTTTTGTCTGTTATACGGTTTGTATTACTTTTCAATTGCCAATATAATTGTTCAATGTGTGTCGTCGTAACACTTAAGTGTGCGACGCGAGTCCAAGTCGGTGTTGAGTCGTTTTTGCTGATGTTCCAGTGGCCGCGGAAGACCACTCTGATTGCGACTGTCTGCTGGTCGCGGTGATGAGCCACGGAGATAAAAATATGATCCACGCCAGAGACCAGTCCTACAGAACGTCGGAGTTGTGGGAGAGTTTTAAGGGGAAAACGTGCCCTTCGCTCCTGGGGAAGCCAAAGTTGTTCTTCATACAGGTAGATGAGTCGTCCAGCGAGTAGGAAAACAAAGTTTCATAAATTAGCGTATAAACGTTCTTTATTTACGTTGTAGTGTATATTAGCCAAAACTAACCTTGGCTCTGATAATCACAGCCAAGTCGATCCTCTGCTCGATTCCTCCATCTTCTTACTCCCATCTTTCGTAGATCATCCTCTACATCGTCCAACAATCACCCTTCTGCCACCTGTAAATTCCTCTGTAAACCTTCTTCACAGCTCTGTTTTCCGTCATGTCCCAACCACCTTAACTCTTTATTTCCGATGCCAGGTCAGCATATCCATATAATTCTTCCAATTCCTTATTTCTCCGTATTCTCCATTGTCTTTCCTCATTTACTGCTCCGAAGATCTTTCTGAGTATTTTCCTCTCCCATCTTCTAAGGAGTTCCTCATCAACCACTGTCATTGTACATGTCTCTGATCCATACATTACCACTGGTCTTATAACTGTTCGGTATACAGTCTCCTTCGATTTCCTGCTTAGGCTTGAGTATCTTCATCTGGACCCAATATGCTCTATTTCCAGTTGCAATTCTTCCCTTTATTTATTCTCTTATGCTGTTATCATCACTTCTCAACACGCCCAAGTACTTAAAATTCTCACCTCTCATAGTTGTATCCATTCAACTTAATGAATTTGTCCATCTCCGCAGCCCCATTCCTGGTGGCAAAGTGGTACTGTGTTTTGACTTCATTCTTTTTCCTCCTTTTATAGTCTGCTCCGTAATCCATTTCTTCTCGGTTTCTCATTTCTTTCCCTTACAGAGTTTTATATACCTCTTTCCTTTTCTTCTCGAAATCTTTTGTATTTGCTCTCGTTGCCCTGTTTATCATTTTCTTTCTTGCCTCGTTTCTCTGCCACTGCTTTTTCACAATCTTCATCGACCCATCCTATCCTTTTTACTCTCTCCTCTATCCCCAAAACTTCCAATGCGGTTCCTTGTATGATATCCTACATCGTTCTCCACTTCTCTTCAATACTTTCCGATATCCAATTTTGATTACCCTCAAAACTTCTTCTGCAGTTCTGCTTCATACTTTCCAGATACTTCTTTCTGTTTAAACTCTAAAACGTTGCATCCTCTTGGGACTTTCCTCTTCCCTCCATATCTGTAAACCGCAATGCGTTGCCTATATTTCACTCTAAACATATAATGATCTGAGTCACAGTCCGCACCCTTGCAACTATCAACTTCCGAAATGTCAGATGCACGTCTCCTGTCAATTACTACGTGGTCAATTTGATTGCAAGTGGAACCTTTCTGGCAAAAACCCAGGTGCTTTCCTTGTGCTCCTATTTTGGTTCTAATTACTCTTCATCACTATTGCATTGCCCATGACAAAGTCAATGAGGCGTTGCCCATTTTTGTTTGACACATACTGCAGACTTTCCAGTACTACTGTCTCCTAATTGCTTCTTCTTTTTCTACTTCAGCATTGAAATCACCTTACACTATCTTCACATCTTGCCTTATTCCCATCATCTTCTGTCAGTGCACACATGGGTGATATTGAATAAATTTTCCTTTATTCTCAGAGAGCAAAATCTAGCAATAGTTATTACTTCTTAGGCTACCATCTCCTTTACATCTGACCTCTTGAATTGCTGCAACTCCTACATTATATTTCTTCATCTCTTGCTTGAGTCCATTCAGTGCTCCTGGTTTGTTCAGAGTTCTTACGTTCCAGGTGGCCTATTCCTTGCTTGGGTCGTTCATCATTATTAAAATCCGTCCGCCTATTTCAGTCTTTAAGTATGGTATCGAGACGTTTTTCTGATATGTGGTTGTTAGCCCAACCTAGAGGACCAGTGGACTGTTCTTTGTCCAGCTCCTACCCGTGTGTGTCCCTTCGAGGAGTCTGAGCTCCCGCCAGCATAGCTCTCCGGGTCATTGGAACTCACAAACCTCCCCGCCAGTCCGTTGGGAGGCGGAATCTATCGACATCTTATTATTCCGGAGAATACGTAAAATTTTATCAATAGAATCAGCGTGTGTGATTTTCTGTACATAATTCTAGATTCTTCCTGTTTAATGGAAAGAAGTTACGGTGTGCCAACGAATGATTCGAGGTAGTGACTGTTGTTCTTACAGGCATGTCGTGGTAAAGACGTGGACGATGGTAGCAGAGTGGTCTGCGATTCCGTGGACTCGTGCTCGTACTACAACATCCCTGAAGAAGCGGATGTCCTGGTCATGTACTCCACCAGCAAAGGTAACGCTCTTCTTGCCACCACATTTGCTACGAAGTTTGGCGCTACTACAACAGGTTTTCTATTATCTCTTAACTTATTGTTGCACTCCAGATGTTTTTAGTGTATAATTTCAACCACTTACAGCATGGGAAGTCAGCACAAGTAAAGAAGAGACGCTACATAAAAATAACTCGAAACAACCGAGATTGCTGTTCAATACTACAAATAAGACAATGAATTAACGGAGTTGAAAATTACAAAGATTTTAAATTTTGTAGATAAACAATCATATTGTAAGAGTATAAAATTGTTAGTCTGGGTATTTTAATGGAAAACTATTTTTTTATTATTATTATAATTGTAATTAATTCTAAAACTAATGAACTTCACAATAAAATCAATAGGATAAAAAATAGCAGTTAAAATTTTGAGTACTTGGTTAAGGATCTGAATTCTATGTGATATATCAGACAATAACACAGCTTTGGAAAAACATTAAAAACCATAGCCTTTTTATGCTTAATTGGAAATTACAGAAATCAATTACTTTAATTCTGACAATCACTATGTCAGATAAGCTGTAGTTCAGCCCGTAGTTATAAAAGTAATGAATAAACAACGGAAGCTATGTTTAATCTGGGGTTATGGAAGTCCCTGAGTTTAATTATGATATTTGCCATACTGATTAAGATGTAGTACAACCCCCAGGAATGTGGGGTGGAAGGAGGCGAAACAAATTTCAGTCTAAACTTAAAATGCGTAGAGTAATCTTTTCCAAACTTTGTACATATGTTACTTACGATCCAGCAACAAATACCGAGGGATTCAGATACACCTACCACCTCTAGAATGAAACGTTTTCTGTGTCATTGAATATGATAGTTTTATTCTAGAAATTTTAAGCGTCTCTTTTCGACTCCAAAGGCCAAAAATGACCGAGATTGGTATCGATTCCGGGGTTATAAGAGTCGCTGAGTTTCATTCTCGCATTAACCACGGTGGTTAATGAAATATTATGTTCCTCGTCGTGGAGGTGCACGTAGTTGACAAAAAGTTAACCGGAGTATTTTTGACCCTCTTAAGTTACCAGGTGTATTTTTTTATTTTCTTAGGGAATCAGCTACATTCTTGGTCTCTGTGTAGTTAAGGGTTGTATTTCTTTACTCCTTTAAGGTACAGGAGTATTTTCATACTATGCTAAAGTAGTAGGTATTTTTCACTACTTTAATTCGTCGTGATTTTTTAGACGATCTTATTTTATATAGTAGGAGAATTCCCAAGTTGATAAAGTAGAGTTATCTTTTCCAAACTTTGTACAGCTGTTACTTACGATCCAGCAACAAATACCGAGGGATTAAGATTCACCTATCACCGCTACGGGCCATTATTAGCTTCGAATGAAACGTTTTCTGGGTCATTGAATTTGATAGTTCTATTCTAGAATTTTTAAGCGTCTCTTTTCGACGCCAAAGGGCAAGTGAGGGAAGCACCCTTACTATATGGCTGGTAGTGGAAGAGGTTTACATAAAACATAACGCAAAAATGACCGAGATTGGTATCGATTCCGGGGTTATAGGAGTCGCTGAGTTTCATTCTCGCATTAACCACGGTGGTTAATGAAATATTCTGTTCCTCGCCGTGGAGGTGTGCGTAGTTGACAAAAAGTTACCCGGAGTATTTTTGACCCTCTTAAGTTACCGGGTGTATTTTTTTTATTTTCTTAGGGAACCAGCTACATTGTTGGTCTCTGTGTAGTTAAAGGGTTGTATTTCTTTATTCCTTTAAGGTCCCGGAGTATTTTCATACTATGTTGAGATATCAGGTATTTTCCACTGCTTTAATTCGTCGTGATTTTTTAGACACTCTTATTTTATGTAGTAGGAGAATTCCCGAGTTGATAAAGTACCGTTGTTCACCATCCTGGTTTACTTAACCGAGGGGTTATTTTGGGGAGGGGAACGTAAATAGGTAAATGTTGCAAACACTGACGCTATTGATGCTGGTTAAATGAAATGTTTACCAAGAGGTTAATGTCGAATCAATTCCGTCTCCTGGGGAACTTAACAACACGTCGAACTCAGGTAGTTCTTACTGTATATGTATAATTTTTTGAAATTTTATCGGATATAATCCCTTGATAATAATACACGCGTCACAATATGGAGAAACATATTGAATCATTTTCAGCCAGCGACACGAGTAATAGAATGAGAATAAAGCAAGGTCAGATAGTGCTCAGATAGGAAATAGTTTTTGAAATAACTAAAGGGAAACCAAATATCAACAACATAAAATCAAAAAGGACGGGTGTTGTAGAATCAAAATAGGAAAAAATCAGCAAGAACAATAAACAAATAAGTAAATAAAGTTTCATAAGCCAAAAGTTCTTTCAACTGACATAAACAGTATTTTTATTCTAGGCTCTACTTAGCACCTGAAGAAAGGGACAAGTATCCCAGAAACGTTGTGTATTATCACTTATTTTGTCTGTTATTGACAATTTTCTTATTATTATCTACTGCTTTAAATTTAATATAGGTCACATATAATTTTAATATTAATTTTTGGGAGATATTTACCTTTTCTTGATGTCACTGTTACAGGTTATTACTCGTTTAAAAACGATAACGGTTCGTGGTTCATCCAGGCCCTGTGCCAGGAGCTGGACGAGAACGCATTCGAGAAAGAGCTGTTGACGATGCTGACGGCTGTCAGCAGACGCGTCGCTCTTTACCACCAGTCCTTCATCCCCACGAAACCAAAACTTGACAAGAAGTTGCAAATGCCCGACATCCACTCCAAGCTGATCAGATCCGTCTACTTCCTGCGCCATTCACCGACAACTATGAATTAAACTATTTAGTCTAGTAACGGTAACAAAATTTCAGGAAAAGAAAGATGTTTACTCCTTCAATGAACCAATTCATGCCACAAGAAAAGGAGATTGCTATTTTATAAATTATAAGATCTCATGCCAATTAATTATGCTGTATAACTCCATAAATTTTACTTTTTGTTTTAAAATAAATACCAAGCTTATAAGGACTCGTTACGTAATTTGGTTATGGATTCATAATAAGTTATGTATTGTATTTTAACTTAATATAATAAACGTTTTCCTGCAAAAATTAATTTGTCAAACAAGAATATTATTCCGCTGATTTATCCTGCTTATATATATATATATATTTATATATTTATTATTCATGAATACATGTACGTATACATATATATCTTCTACATTTTTCAGTATAACTTTTCGTATTGGATTAACAGCAACTCCAATTATTTACAACTAGCTGGGTGCCCGAAGTTGCCCGAGATGTCCCGATACACTCCAATTTCGGTTGCTTTTGCGCTATTTTTATGTAACGCTCCTCGAACATACCCGTATAAGACAATTTTATATAATATATATAGATAGATAGATATACATACACTATTTAAAACAATTATTAAATTTGTAGACATATAATTTTTCCATCTTAAATTAAACTATTTGGTGGTTTTAGCAATCTGCAGTTGGTAGCATTGTATAAAATTAATGCAAAACATTACGAAATACGCTGTCTTCAATAAAAAAATATCAATTTTGAACATTTAAGTATTGTTTTTATCATAATTCTATGTATCTTCCTGTGCGTATTGCAAGATATAATTGGGATACATATTGGTCCCTGATCCCGTTAAATATTCCACGTCAAAAGTCAAGTTATTTAAAAGAAAACTAATGCCATGGATTGTATAACCTTTCATAATAAATTATATTTATCACTCGATGTGGTATTGGTAGATTTAATTATACTTATAATTCAATCAAAATATTTTTGCTCAGCTTCATTTCTCAGAAATTGAATATCTATAACGTCGTTCCCAAAAATGAAAAACAAATACTGCTATCCTAACCTCAAATTTTTGTTTCACGACACAAATTGCACGCAATAATTTGTTTACATTTATACAAATACGTTGCGTAAAGTACAATTAATTGTACTTTTAATTCAATTTAAATGTTCCTATTTCTGTACATACCTTTGACTGATAGTGCATTAATTGAATAACGACCATAAAAACTTTCGGAGTTCCGTACGTCATTTTCAATACTTTTATAGTTACAAACATAATTCAGCAGTCGTACCTTAGACAAATCTTATTATCTTCTGAAATATTATACAGGATACAATAGTACGTTATATTATGAAATTTTATAAATCTCGACCGACACACATTTGAATGTATTATAAGGCGCCATATCGGCTTTATCAAAGATAGCGGGATAATTAAATATTCCAAATTAACTTTGCGCAAGGATGGTAAAGTGTTTCGTATTGTTTTTTATTACTATTCGATGGAGTAATACTGGAAAAAATTTTACTTTTTATTCAATCAAAATATTTCTGCTTTATTTCATTACGAAATACAGAACTATATTTAGGATGCGTCAATGTTTATTCTAGGGGTTTCTCACCCCCACAGTACCGGTTCTCGATTTTGGCAGAATATATATACCAATTTTTGTTGAATTCTGTCCACGCGATAAAATTTGTATAAAGAACAACGTAAATACATACATACATACATACATACATACAAATATACATCCTTTTTTATTATATAGATAGATACACGAGAGCACTTTCGGGCTTCGACAACGTCTCAAAGGTGCGATTCGTGAGCATTCGGGTATCTTCGGTTAAGCTCGGGTACTTTCGGAAGTCACGCATCAGGCGGAGCCTGGATGTTTATTTTAAAAACTGAAATAGCTGTGTTCTGTAGATTCAAAGAGCTGTGGTCCTGTGTTTGAAAGTGTTGACAACACAACACACACTACGTCCGTATGCCTTCGGAATGTGTTCGGATAAGCTCGGATTAATCCGGAAAGGCTGACTACCTGGGCGGTAGATAAATCAGAAAAAGTATTTAGTTCTACATTATTCTATTAGTCAAGAAGCTATTTAATCTACCTATGCAGAGGCAATGCAAATTATGTCAACCCCTGCCTTAAGGGCATCAAAAATACTTCCGGTGCGTTGATTAAGTCAAAAAGATTCTTGGTGCCCTAAGAAAATTAAAAAAAACTACTTGGTTTCTCTTTCATAGAATTTTCTTCTCGCGTTTTAGATTGTAAGAAGAAAAATTTTGCCCTTCCACGCCCACTACTAGGGTTTAAGTACAACTTAACCGGAAAAATTAAACTCAGCGACATTCATAACCCCAGATTGGACTCCAATATTGGTTATTTTTATGTAACGACCCACGCCGAAAAGAAAAATTGCCCACAAACAACATCGGGAGAAACACTATCAATCTTATTGACCCACAAAATATTAATTCCACAGAAACATCTACCTTTTATGCATTATTGAAAATTTCCACCCCGTCCACCCCGGCCCCTAGGATTGGTAGTCGTGTCATACCCCGACATTGTTTCCGGTTCGAAAAGAGACGTGTAAAAAAATTAGTAGTTAAGATTTTCAAAATTAATGGACAAGATCCGCGTAGAAAATTGATTTGAAAGAGAATGTACGAATCCTGGAAGATCATTAATATAAAGAATGAAAAGTAAAAACCCAATCGAGCCTTGAGGAACACCGCAAGGAATCAATTCCCAATCAGATAAATGAATATGCCCATCTTTAGTTTCGACCGCTGCCTTTTGTTTACGATTTTTTTAGATATGATTTTAGGAGAAGTGAGGCGCTTCCGCGTACGCCATAATATTCTAACTTTCTTAGTAAAATTTCACGATGTACCGTGTCGAATGCCTTAGACAGATCATCAAATATTCCCGCTACCTTCAATCACTCATCCAATGAATTTTTAATAAAGTCGTACATTGCACTACTCGTGGATTTTCCTTTATTAAAGCCACACTGGGAGTAACTTAAAATATTATATTTGCTCAAAAAATTAAATAAAATAATTTGAATTCTTTTTTAAAAAATTTTGGAAAAAATGGAAGCAGAGAAATGGGTCTGTAATTTGATACGTCGGATGGTGAACCTTTCTTGAATAAGGGGATTACTTTCGCAAATGGTGAAGTTTTCTTGAATGAGGGGTATTACTTTCCCAATTTTTTTTAGGGCAACAGGCTACATGAGGGTAATCCACTTTGGGCAACACCCCTTTATTAGCATAGGAAGGGATTTGAAAGGGGGATGTGGAAGGGTAGAGGAAGGTAGCCAAGGGTTAACAAGGGCCCCCGGGCTATATTTTAAGGATCCTACCTGGCATTCACCTAAAAAAATGCAGGGAAAACCCTAGAAAAACATACACCAGGTAGGTCGGACATTGGGTACTTGTCCCACGCCCTTCCGATAGCGGGAGAGATGAGTTTAAGTGGAAATGCGATGGCTTCGGCACACTCTTCAACCATTTTGCTTGTTACGCCGTTCATGTCTGCTTCTTGGGAACACTACAAGTTTCTTATCACTGAAATGATCTATACATATAGGTTGAAAGAATATACTATTTTCCACAACCGGAACAGAATTCTGCAACAATTTGAAGAAATCCTCCTCAATATACAAAAACAATATAAAATTTCCACCTTATTGATATTCTCCTATTACAAAACTATGTTTGGATGTTAATCATTCTTCAATTTTAATCATACTGTTATTCTAGATAAAGAATCTAATTTTAGTAAAAGGTTAATCTCAGAAATGCTACATATTAATGTCCAACAAATGATCTTTAAATGATAAAGGGTACATTTCTAATTTAAACTGTATTTATAATGACATTACATCATATTTCTTAAATTAATATATTGTATTCATATTGTTTGTAATTCGTTGTAACTTTGGCTATATCTCTTCAATTGATCGAAACGTCTACATATTTTTGAATTATCATTTGTACAAAATTAATTAATTTATTTGTCTATTATACGGGTCGTTAGTTTATTGTATTATAGATAAATTAATTGGTGACCTTTAATGATGATAACATTTGT
This sequence comes from Zhengitettix transpicula, assembly GCA_037074705.1. NCBI lineage: Eukaryota > Metazoa > Arthropoda > Insecta > Orthoptera > Tetrigidae > Zhengitettix > Zhengitettix transpicula. The sequence continues at coordinate 8,874,442 of CM073596.1, read as the reverse complement.
ATTAACTGAATTAAAAAATTTAAATAATAATTAAGTGTTTTCGTCTGTATAGTTTAAATTATTTATGGGGCCGAAAACTCAGTTAATTGCAGCATGTTTGAGTCCTAATGTGAACCCCCAACGGGTTTACAGGTTGTTGAATTAAATTATAATTTTAAGTGTCTGTTTTCGTCTCATTGAATTTAATTCATTTACGAGGATAGTCTGAAACGTTTCTATCCCAACAATAATAGAAGATATTTCAACATAGTCTCCTTGTAACTCTCCACACTTCTCCCAGCGATGCTCCCATCTATGTAACCCGTCCAAAAAGTACTCTGCGTTTTTATCTTCAAAATAAGTGTTCACGAAGGTGATTGCCTCTTCATTTCACGAAAATCTCTGTCCTCCGAGCGCAATTTTTAGATGAGGGAACAGGAAGAAGTCGCTTGGGGCTAGATCTGGTGAGTAAGGCGGATGGTCAACCAGTTCAAACCGTAATTCGTGGATTTTCTTTTTCTGCAAATGTGGCCGTTTCTGCCTTCAGCTTGTCAAGTAATGATTAAAATAACTTCATGACTATCCCAAAAACAGTCGCCATCACTTTCCCAGCCGAAAAAACAATTTTTGCTTTTTTTGGATCCGGTTCCCCCTTTGCAGTCCACTGTTTGGACTGTATTTTTGTTTCGGGCGTATAATGATGTATCCAAGTTTCATCTACAGTAATTAACTTCGCCAACAGAGCGTTGGAAATGATCATTCGAACACGTTTTTGGTCGAACGGGAGCAAACGCGGCACCCTACGCGCCGACAGCTTTCTCATCCTAAATGTTGATTTAATATGTGAAAACACGTTCTCATGACGTCTGCTATCTCTCTCACTTTAAATCCGTAGGTCGTGTTGCAGCATTTGGTGAACTTTGGCGATGTTTTCGTCGGTAGTTGCAGTTTTTGACGTGTATCGTCTCCCAAGTACTTACGGCCACGTTTAAATTCAGCTGCCAGCTGGTAAATGATGCTGCAGTGTCCCCGTACACAGAATCCAACCCCATCTTTGATTTGTGTAGGCGTATTGCCTTTCAAAAACAAATATTTAATAACGATTGTCTCATAAACACTCACATCAACTCACTCAAACGACTGTCACATAACAACTGCGCGTCCAAAATGGCTGAAACTTTGGTGAGTAACTGTCAACAGATGAACAACGAAATTCACTAGCTTTTATTTACTAGTGCTGCCATCCTCACGTTGAGATCGGAAACTTTTCCGACCACCCTCGTATATGAAGGTTAGCAACATTTACGTAATACGAATTAAATCTGCAAGCTGCTTCTCTACCGGAAAATTTTTCATTCTGGTCTATTTCACAACACAGCCTGAAAAAGTTGGTTTATGGTACGAAGTAAACATTAACTTTTAATTGATACAAGAACCGGAAAACCTGACAGTTCAAAAATTTCTTTCAGCTTTTTTTTTTAATAATTGTACAACTCTGAAAATGATATTATTATCATCAACATTGATGTAAATTACAATATATTTCTACATTGGTGTCAGGAACGTGGCGACAGCTTCCCTCGAGATAGAATGATAACCAGATTTACGCCAGAAGGTTAATCGGAAACACGCGATAAGATACAAGTGGGTTATATTTGATTAACCAGTGACTAATGCGGGCGACACTGGAGATGGTACATTAGGTCAAGAGTTGTTTGTTCTCGTCTATGAAAGGCGAAGAACAGAAATTAAAGCCAATCAACATCGCAGGTTACCTATTTCTGGTGTGTTTCGCAACTACGATCCCCTCGCGGGCCCAACCCAGATTCTATCCAGGAAAGAACTTAGTAACACACGTGACTTGCGTTGTCAGTCTTATCGGTCTTATCTTGCACAGATAAATACCATTAGCTCCGCCAATACTGGACAAGGTTTTTTTTATTCGTAGGGAGAGCAACAACGGTAAGTGTTCATCGCCTGCAAATGTCTCGTACCAACTGTTCCAATCGAAAGTCTCAGTGGCCTAAAAACACCTGTGTCATTTTTTCCGCTAATAGCAGAAGCACGAAGTATTCTATTAATAATAATGTTCAGTAATAAATTTTAGAGAATAAACTGCAACGATTGTGGTGGTTTCGAGTACGAAATTCGGTTTTCGAAAAAAATTCAGTTTGTCATATTAATGATAACTTTTTTCCTTTGTTTATTTAAATTTAATAATACATAATTTGACTCTCTAACGTGGTGGCTTTTATTTTCTTTTAAAAAAATTGTATACCACAATATATATACTGTATACCACAATATATATACTGTAATATACACAATAGTTCTCAACGTTGAACTTCATATCATGGAGTCATTCTGATCCTCAATCGGTTACAAAAGTATACAGTGAAAAATGATAACTAAATACTTTACTTAATAAAGATGTTAAAATTTATAGGCATAAAAAATCTTATATATTGTAATAAATAACTATTAGGCGATTAATTTGCCCCACGTTGGTGAAGCCATTAAATGTAATAAACAACTGGACAGCTTTAATTAAGTAGCAATTAACAACATTTATTAAGTTTTAAAATATATTTATTATCGTTGATAAATTTTTGACAATGTACAAAAACTATTTTTCATGCTGAATTTCATCCATTTAAAACAAATACTTTAATTTATTAAATCGTGGCATTTTTGAACATATAGTTCTTATATCATTACCATCAACTTCATCGAATCTCTAATCTCAGGACCATAACTGGGTTTGATAATTAGAACAAAATCAATGTATAAACTGACAATTAACAATTCAAAATATAAAAAAATTAACCTAAAACAATATGAAATAAGTGAAAAGAAAGCTGAACGAAATTAACTTTGAACGATATCTGACTCTACCCCTTTAATTATCGTTTACAAATGTATATTAAAGTTTTGGTTACTCACGGATCGTCTGTCTGGTACCAGATCTGTCTCTTGTACCTTGATAACTACCACACTAAAAAGCCTTTTCTTTAACACTGACTCTATTTCATTGCAATTTCAATACGCACGCTTGAATTTCTCGTCCTCAGCTATCTGGAACCTCGGATGAGCCGCCCCTTTCTGGTCTCCTAGCGGACACAGGATTCCTCAGTGCGACAATTGTTCCATCAGCGTGAATCAACCTTTTGCTTCCCCGTTTACAAATTATTATGAAAATCTCTCCTTGCAACTATTTGCTTGCTTCCATACAGGAACTCGCGATTTCCATTTTATATTTGCTGACTTTACTGTTTGATACTGTATTACATCTCTCGTACTCCGATTTTAGCCTCCTTCTCATATCATTGCCGATTCCAGACTGGCTTCCTTACGCGCGCGCAATTCCCATTTCGGCTTTCAAGAAAGAAACAGAGCTCGGCGCCATTGTCGCTTTGGAAGCTCCTGCTACTACAATTCAATTTCTTAAAAACAATTAATGTCCTAATTAATTGGCATTACAATATATATGTCCAATTTTTTTAAGGTGGGATTATTAGGATAAATTTTACCTATTTCCTTATTATTAATATCATTATTATTATTGGATGTTCCTATGAAGCCGAAAACGAGCACCAGGCAAATATTTTGTAATAATCAAAAGATTTTAAAATTAAATAGATGAAATTATATGATTCTGCCTATCGTTGGTGGAGCGAAAATCGTAATAAACAGATTAAATTAAATTGAATCGGCACTCGTTGAGGACGCCAAATTTGTAACACACAAAAGAAATTAAATTAATTAAATGGATGAATTGCCCCACGTTGAGGCGCCAAAATTTGTAATAATATATTTAACTCTTACAAGATAATATTCTTGACTCCCATATTCTTTAATCTTGTAATGTTACTATTTCAACAATGTACCCGGACTATTTTTGACTTTTATAAGGTTGCAGAAGTATTTGACATGCTTAAGGTACCACAACTATTATCTCTTTAAATTTTTGACGGTACCGAGAGTATTTTTTGACACACGTAAGGTATCTGGAGTACCTCAACGTGTTTGTGAGTTCCTTAAGGTGCCGGGTGTATTTATTTTTCTCGCTACATATATCGTATTTTTGACACCCTAAATATACTGGTACTATTTTTTATTCATTTAATGTACCGGGATTACATTTCACTCTCTCAAGGTACCGCGAGTAAATTTACTTCTGTTATGGTAAGTAGTTTCAATGGTACCTTAAGCTATCGTGACATTTATATCTTAATGGATTTGGAATATTCATAACTTCCTTATTTGCCGACACTGTTCTTGGCTTCCTTAACGAACCGGGAATATTTTTGTCTCTGTTAAGGTAACGGGACTATTTTTAATTCTTTTAACGTATCGAGAGTGTCCTTTAATCTCTTAAGGTTTCGAATATAATTATGACTCTCTTCGGTTAACTGCATATTTTACTCTCGTAAGGTACCGAAACTATTTTTTTTTTACATTTTTAAGCTACCAAGAATATTTTTACTATTAGATTACCTAGAGCATTTTTTTACTTTTGTTATCTCTCTTAAGGAATCGGGATTATATTAAGGTTTTTAACGTACCGGGAGTGTTACTGACTTTCTCAAGAACCCGGCAGTATATTTCACTGGATAGGGGACCGGGAGTATATTTAAATCTGTTAAAGAACTGGAAGTAAAGTTACTTTTCTTATAAGACATAGAGCGTTTTGTTCACATAGGGTACAGAATTTTTTTTAAAGCCTCTTAAGGCACAGTGAGTATTTCTTAAGGTACCGGGATCATTTTTTTGACTCTACTGGGGCTGACTCTTTGCACCAGGAGAATATTTGACTCTCTAAAGACTTCTTAACTCGATTCAGATACACTGGTTACAATGAAATTAACATTCTGTCGAAAAATTTCGCGTGAAATAAAGAAGTTCAAATATTTAACGCTCGCGATGCCGTTTAAATCCAACAGAATAATGTGGAATTAAATACTTTTCCTGGATTATATATAAATAAGTACCTCCGGGCAACGCCGCGAACACAGCTAGTTTTTAATAAAGAAAATACTAATCGGTTGGCATGAAACTCAGATGTCACTTAATTAAAACTTGAAAATGGCCCTCGAAACGTCGTGTTTGTTTAATGGAAGATTTTTTAATTTCTTTATTACATACACAATTCAATTGTTTATATAATATTATTTAATGCTATACTATTTGTGTGGATAAAAATAAAAAAATTGTGACACCCTGTGCTCACAGAAACTGAATCCAGTTATCGTTTAGCACATTTTAAACTATTTTAACTTAACCGGAAATAGAATCAACCCCTTTTATGTCGGCCACCAAATAAATGGTTACTTCTGGAACAGCCTGTGTTACGGTGAATGTAAAATTAAAGTGGACGGTCAATATATTTTCATGTCCACTTTCTGTTGCAGATACACAAAACAATGGACAAGGAGAAACTTGGTCAAGAAACTGGTGGCGGATCTGAATCCGTGGAGACGGAACGTGATCAAGAAAAAGGTGGTGGATCTGGATCCGTGGGGGTGGAACGTGATCAAGAAAATGGTGGTGGATCTGGATCCGTGGAGACGGATCGTGATCAAGAAAATGGTGGTGGATCTGGATCCGTGGAGACGGAACGTGATCAAGAAAATGGTGGTGGATCTGGATCCGTGGAGGCGGATCGTGATCACGAATCTGGTGGTGGATCCAGCGTGACGGATCGTGGTCAGGAATCTCGCGGTGCCTCCGCAACCAGCGAGACTGACGCCAGGCCTCCTTTAAGGTAATTGAACTTATTATCTGACAACAAAGTTATTATGAGGATATATCAGAATTTAGGCGCACGAAACAGGTCTGCGCGGATCTGAGTTGGACCCTCTGTCCTGTAAAAGATCAAATCAACTGTTCCACACCCTTCACTGGATTGATAAATCAAGTTACATTGATTATTAGAGTCAATTATCACAATCCAATTCTGTACCAGGTTATTTTATGCCATAAGTTAGTTACTATATAACGTGTAACACGGGAAAGGAGACACGAATTATTTTTATATGTAATATTGTAAGATGCAGATTGTTCAATTGTTGGTCCGGCCAGACGGCATTGTTGGCGAGTAGTCTTGGCTTGGCTGCGACGTGTTGAAAGTAAATGACGATCAGGGCTCTGTATAGATCGATTCTAAGCGTCGAAGGAAAAAACTCATTTTATCTTAATGCAGCTTTCAATTGCTATATTTGAATTATACCCCAGTAAGTGCCAGTTGTTCTTCCCACTGGAAACCTGAGGTTAGGATCTCATACTTAACATAAAACTTTCAGAAGTATTAATGGTATTCATTGTAAACAAATTTCTAATAACTGAAATTTATACTTTCCTTTTTGAATGTCATAAATGGCGCTCACACTGCGCAACTTAATGACACACAATTTCGAAAAATATGAGGGATCTCAATTCATACGTCACAAATGATTTGTAGCCAATTAAATTACAAAAGATATTATTTAAAAAGAGGACCCCGGTTGTAGAAAGTCACACAATGTTGAATTGTAATGTTATTTCGAAGCTAATTTTCTCATATTTAAATTCTTCTACTTTAGGAGAACCTGTAATTTGTTCTATTGTTCAAAATATTTTGCCTTAGCATCTACTCCACTGTCGCCTTTTTAAATTATAATTAATTTGTTCTTTGATATAATTGTCCGTAAATTATTTCACTACAAGTTTGTTTGCACAATGTCACAACAGTGGCCACGTTTCACCAACAGTAAAAAAAACGATTTAAGGGTGAAATTACGACGACAGCTTCTGTCTTTCATAGTCTGTCTTCTGTCTGGCATAGGTAATATTTAAATACAATTCTGAAAAGTGGTAAATAATACATCACAGTTGAAGGAAAAGGCTAAGGTTGAGGATAAGAAAAAGATAAACAAAAAATTGTCGTTTCCAGCAAATAATAATTTTAAAACACACAAAGAGAAAAGTATATGCTTTAGGGGGGGGGGGGTATAATTTTTAAAACTAAATAAATATTTATAAAATTATTTTCCTAATACCGTGGACTAAAATATTTCATTACATATTTTATGCGTCATATCTTATATATATATATATATATATATATATCAGTTAAATAAATAAAATAGTCATGTACGTATAATATATTGTAATAAACAACAATTGAGCTTTAATTTAATTTAAAGAATTTGCTTTAATTAATTTTAGTTTAAAGAATTAACCTCACGTGAAGCGCCAAAATGTAATAATCAAACGGATAGGCGATTATTTAAATGAAAGAATTAATAAAATTTAATACATAAAATTATTTATTTATTTTCACTTTGTAAATTTAACTCAAAAACAATTACAATTTAAAATATTAAATTCTCAGGGCCTTCACTGGGTTTGATAATGGACACAATAAATTGATTTTAAAATCTTATTAGCAAACAGTTCACAATTTACCTAAGCAATATGTCGAAAGAAATAAATTAAAATGAAAAGAAATTAACTTTGATTGACAATTAAAAGAGAACTAAATCTGACTTTATCCTTTAATTACGTTTACAATTAATCATTAGTTTTGGTTTTGTTTTTTACATCTGTCCAGCTGGTACCATCATTCATTTTTGTTTCGGAAGTACACTATACAAAATTATACACTGATTTTAAGATTCACAGATTTTACACTATTGAAGTCAAAATTGAAAGGCTCACAGGAACTCGGATGATCCTCTTTTTGTCAGCTATCTGATGTCTGCTCGCCTTATACGAATACTATGATTCGTAGATTTGTTAGTCTTTTACCGCTTTGGACTTAAATTGACTTCCTTTCCTGGCTGGCTACAGACGTAAAACTACACTCCTTTCCGTGAATGTTTTTACTTAGCGATATTCCCGTGAATGTTTTTACTTTGTCTTAAATTCACAACTTTGTTTAATAATACATTGACGATGGCTTGTCTCTGCTCTAGTATTATTCGTTCCGCCCTCTGAAATGTCCCGCCACCAACTAACTCTTAGTGCTCTCCAGTTTTAGCGCGCATACGCCATTTTTTACTTTCCAACAAAGCAACAGAGCTCGGCTCCACTGTCGCTTTGGAATTAAATTTTATTAAAACCAATTAATGGCCTAATTAATTAGCATTACAATATATATTACATACAAAAAATCCGTTTCAGTCCCGTCTTTGAGACTTGTTCAGTTGACAAATTAATTTCCCACATAATACCTTACTATTTTCAAATTTGAATTATTTATCTTATCCTTAACATAATATATAATTCTTGTATTAAATTTGACATTTTAATGATTACAAAAAAGATTTCAATAGCCAGTCACAAACATGTCGTTAATTTTTGCCGTCCTTGAAACTTTAAATTGTGATGCAGATTTAAAAAATTTAAAGATATTTAATTGTTTATTTTATTATTAAAGCGTAAATTACACTTGCAAAATGGACATCATAGAATTTATTCTTAAAATTAATAAATCTAGGATCTTTTTGCATTTTTAATCTGCAACACTTAAAAAAGTCCCAAATTAAGGGATGAAGACACTCGAGTATGAAAAAATAAAATAAGTAACTCATTAAATAAACGTTCTTTTTATTTTCCTTTTATTTTATAATATATATTTCAATAATCTTGATATGATAGAAAGAGAATTATAATTTTATTAACCTGATGAAGCCACAAAGACTGGCATGAAACGTGTTCCTGCATTTGCCTTGATTTTTCTGCCTTATTGGCTATTTTATTTATCTATTTCCAGTTATATGTTATATGCTTGCCTTAATTTACTTACACGTAGTTATTACAAGATATTTTAACGCTGCAGTTAGCACATTATTTTTAGTGGGCGAAGGTCGATATTGTAGTCAGAGATAAGATAACCATGATAATTTTGCCTGCCACGGCAATGTGGACAGTCCTCATTACACACAGCCCAGGGAAGAATTTTCTTTCCCAAGTTTTCTCTCATTATTTTTTTATTGAGGTTTGACAAAATTCCTTGCAACACTGTAACGAATTATTTCAAAACATAGGTCGGACAAAAATTAGGCAATTGTTAACCAATCAGGGTCAGCGTGAAATGCTCTTTCGTGGATTAAAAATTTAAAGAACAGAATCACTTTTAGGGTAGATTAATATCACTACGAAGCTTTCAGAATTTTCCAACAGACGGCAGATGAATTCACTGACCCGAAAAATATAATAAATTAGCAAGACAGAAGATAACCCTGCTGTACTCCTTGAAAAATAAAAATTTTTCTCCGTTAAGGATTTCGCTACACTTGACTGGTGTAAGGTGGAAATTGGTGTTAATTTAAACCTCCATTCTACTTCCTTCACATTTAATAATACTTATTATCGTCAAAATTCTGGTCTTTTTTTTGGGTGTAGACAGGCTATGTATAGGGTAATCCACATAGTGGCAACTCCCATCTTATAACATAGGAAAGGGATTTGAAGGGGGGATGTGGAAGGGTAGAGGAAGGTAGCCAAGGGTTAACTAGGGCCCCCGGGCTATAGTTTAAGGATCCTACCCGGCATCGTCTAAAAGTAATGCAGGACAAACCCTATAAAAACCTGCATCAGGTAGGTCGGGCATTTCGTACTTGTCCCACGCCCTTCCGATGGCGGGAGAGGGGTTTGCTGTGGGGTCGCAGCTTACCCCTCACCACGCCTTGGCCAGTTTAGGAGACAGCTTGCCGACTATTCCAATAGGAATAGCGAACAACTCTTACCGTATGCCCAAGGTCTGCGACCCCGGAACATACACCTCTAAAAAGAGACCGAGGTGCCTCGGCATGTGGGAACCTTAGTTCAAAAAACCAGAGAGATGTGATGGCATCCCCAAAGGTAGCCCCGCCAGAGCTCTGTGGGAAGGTTTACCTGCGAGAGAATCCCCTCGCAGGCTTCCTTGATTTCTGGTCTACTTATTTTTTTTTTAGGGTAACAGGCTACATGAGGATAATCCACATGGTGGCAACTCCCCTTTAATAGCATAGGAAGGGATCTGAAAGGGGGGATGCGGAACGGTAGAGGAAGGTAGCCAAGGGTTAACTAGGGCCCTCGGGCTATAGTTTAAGGATCCTACCCGGCATTCGCCTAAAAGAAATGCAGGACAAACCCTAGAAAAACCTGCATCAGGTAGGTTGGACATTGGGTACTTGTCCCAAGCCCTTCCGATAGCGGGAGATGAGTTTGCTGAGGGGACGCAGCATTCTCTTCTCCGTGCCTCGACCAGTTTAGGAGGCAGCTGGCCGACTATTCCAATGGGAATAGCGAACAACTCTTACCGTATGCCCAAGGTCTGTGACCCCGGAACATACACATCTCAAAACAGGCCGAGGTGCCTCGGCTTGTGGGAACCTTAGTTCAAAAACGGAGAGAAAAAGGCATACCGAAAGGTAGCCCCTTCGTATCTCTCCTGAGGCTACATGAAGGAACATTTTTCTTTCTACTCTTACTCTTCTTTGAATTGACTTGCATTTTATTTCTAATTGACCAATCATAAATCCTCACTCTTACTATTTCCCTATAAGCAATGCAGTCGTCCGCAAACAGTTTAATATGTGAATTTATACTCATGGTTAGATCATTTATGTACGCAAGGAACATGAGTGGACCGATCACATTCCCCTGCGGGACCCCTGACGTGATTTTAACAGAGTCGGACAATTTGACGTGTACGCGAACTCTGAGTGCACGTTCATTTTAAAATTCGTGAATCCAATTTAGTACCCGAATACCTATCCTCCCCGACCTAACCCCTCGGCAGCTAACTTCAAAAAAACCATACGATGGCTGACGGTACTTTAACAACTAAGGAATTCTCTTAAATATAACGACGAATAAAACATTCAAAAATACTCGCTAACTTAAACGTGTCTGAAAAAACTCTCGGTAAATTAAAGAAGTGAAAATAAATTACTTCCTGTGGTGCAGGGGTCAGCGTGACTGCCTCTCATCACTGAGGTCCCGGGTTCAAATCCCGGCGAGGGCATGGATGTTTGTGTGCGTGAGAGAAATTCTCGTCGAATCAGTCTCCTGACAAGGCATAATGAGTTCCCATTATGAGACGCTAATAACCTGGTCTGTTGATGCGGCTCTGAATAAGTCTATAAATAAAAATAAAGTGTATGTAAAATGTCATGAACTCATTGACTTCTATAACCCTCGTTTGTTTCGTGTTATTTTTGTGTACGACCCGTCCACCCCCTCCCTTAGTGGTGCTGCCTTCCCAACCTGTAAGGGGTTAAAATTAGACACTAAAAACATCTCGAAAGAAACTATTAATCTTATCGATCCCGAAAACTAATTATTCGAAGTCTTTGGAAGTTTTCTAACACGTAGAAAGGCCGTGCGTGCGCAAAACTCTCCAAAGTTTCGTCAGAATCCAATGAAGTGTTTAGGAACGCATAAAGGGACACACAGACAGACATTCATTTATATTTAGAAGAAATTGAAGCTTTTGTTTTGGACCGTTGTTCTTTATTCAACCGTAATGAGACTTGGGTCTTCGGCTCTTTTTTTATGGGTTATAATGATTATTTTACTAGCAGTTTTTTTAATATATCATGTTTTCTCTTATTCAAATTTGGGATAATATTTTTCTATAATTGATTATTTCCATCTTATATATATATATATATATATATATATATATATATATCTGTATGTGTGTGTGTACTGTAATTTTATTAGAGAGAGCTGAAGATTTGGAAGACTTGATAAATGACATGAACGCCATCTTGTAAACCCCGAGTAAAATATTAGCATTAATAGGATAACAACTAAAGTAACAGAGCGTAGTTGAAAGACGAGTGGCAGGCCTGAAGCAAAAGGTCTCAGATTATGAAGTACATGCATTTGGTTAGTAGAATTGCCAATGATGGTAGAATCAAGGAAAGCATTCGTAAAATAAGGGAAAGTTGCTATGTTTGAATAGTAGGAAGTCAAGTGTTTACAGCGAAGCTTAAGCAATCGACAGTGAAGAACAGAAGCTCAGAATGCTCAGTAACAAATCAGGACATCTTGAATGGAACTGCATCCTGGAGAACCCCGAAGTGGTAGAAGGTCACATTAACTGCTCCTTAAATTAATGTTACAGGGAAGTTTGTGGGGTAAGAATATAAACCAGGGAAAATAAGGGTGAACAAGGGTTGCAGTAATTATGCACAGATGGAAAGATTAATTTGGAATTAAAAAGGACAGAAAATATATTGTTTCCTCTTGTTACCTGCGAATGCGAGGCGAAGCTCGTAGAAAGGTAGCTGTGAGAATGGAGGAACATATAAATAATGTAAAAGCCCTCCCAGTCGAAATTAGCTGAAGACGTTTGGGAAAACGGCCACAGATTTGATATAAAAAATACTTCCATACTCTCCTTCAAACAGAAAACATACTAAAGTGCTCTTGTTCCCGACATTTGGAATTTCCTACATTACGATAATACGAAAAAAAAGCAATAGTCTGAATACACCTTCCCTGTGATGACCTTGTCCATTAACCCCCCCGGTCCTTCCGGGAACCGACTCAAATCCCTCTACCGCTCTCTCATACCACATAAAACCGAGCGTAAAATCTTGCTAAAAGATTCACCTTCATAAAGACGAAATAGCCGTCTCTCTAGGACTTGACTGAACCAAGAACGTCCAAAATGCACAAAAGTGTACGGACTCTCATGCATATGCAGTGAATATCTTTCTGCTCTGAAGAACAGTTTCATTACTGTTCTGACGTTGGTTGTCTCAATTCTCTTTACTTTACCTTCTTTGTTTCACATTTTCTCTAGTTCCGCAACTGTTCTTGCTATATCTTCGTCTTTGACCTGCCACATCCGTCCTATCTGTTCCTCATTTCTCAGCTTTCTCTTCACAAAAATACCATCTAGGCAATAGAAAACCAGACAACATCTAGTAATGGAAAGATTAACAACGAACAGGTCTGTGTTCTGACTACCGGAACGACAACTGATGAGGTGTCAGCGGAGAACGAGGGATAAGCGGTGAAGCGACGAGAGAGGACACAGAGCGCGTTGAACGTCAGCTTTACGGCCGTCGCGTCGCTGGTGGATCTGTCGCGGTCCAACCGGTCACTGGGTCATCAGCGGAGTGGAAGGAATCTCCCCGAGGGGAGTTACGCAACGCTGCCACTTTCACTTCATCCTCTCTCATTAACAAGCGAGACGACCTATAACTTCTGTACAATCGTATCCCTTACAGTCTACAGGGGAACCAATAAGTGGTGGTGATCAACACAAGATTATTGTCCCTACATCAATTGGGAGTGGTGGAATGGCAGTAGCTGAGAGACGAGAATACAGAAGATGCTGAATTAACTGTCTGAATCTCCCTGATAGTCGTAATTATGCATCAGCAAAGATGGAAGAGGAACACAATTTTTCCTTGGAAAAACCGCGAAGGAACCATTATCCGTTACTTCTTTATCTTATGTGAGAATTTATTATCTCTCTTCTGGCATTTCCGCCATTAAATTATGACGCGTTCTCTGATGCAGACTTACTTATCAGTGATTTCGAGATATCAGAATCGATTAATTGTTATATTTCTTGCAAAAGATATCCATAAAGTCCATGGTGCAAACGACGTGATTCATCGGCTACGTTCACCTTAAGAGGATACCTCCTCCTTCTTCCATTATCACAGAAAATAATTACATACAACTTTTAGTATAATATTAAGCCAATTAAAAATATTATATTAATAATACATACAATAACATATTTAAAAAGAATTTGAAAATAAAAATTTAAAAATAAATACATTCGTCAATAACGACATATTCACTGTATACATCTATATAGTTGAGAAAATGAATTTAATATTTATATTAATCATAAATTGATAATTTAATAAGTAAACCGCAAAACGGCCAATTTATCGGGGATAAAATATATTAAACTTAAACAAAAAATAATTACAACGTTTGTCCTCTCCAAATGTTTTTTGTTTATAATTTCATTCCATTACCTTATGGAAAGCCAGAGCCATTGAGGGGTGTTACATAAAAATAACGCCAAATCTCTGAGATCGGTGACAAATCCAAAGTTACAGAAGTCAATGCGTTTAATTCTGACATTAATAATACTGGTTAAGATGTAGTTCAGTCGGTAGCAGTGCGGGTGGAAGAGGGCGAAGGAAATTTCTGAGTACAATCTTAAACGTCTACCAAACGTTGTTTACATGTTACTTACGATCCAGGAACAAACACTGAGGGGTTAGGACACAGCTACCGCCTCGAGGGGTGGGGTCCAGGCGTGGCATTTAAAAACGTAACTAAATGGCCATTACCGTCAAAATGTTTTCGGAGTCGCGAAACCTGATTCTAGAATTATTAGTGTCTAATTTCAACTGCGAAAGGCAAGGAAGGGGTTTACATTAAAAGTCATCCAAAAAGACAGAGATTTGTGTAGATTCCGGGGTTATAGGAGTCGCTGAGTTTAATTCTCGCATTAATCCTGGTGGTTGAGGAAATGTACGAGCTATAATTTGGTCTCTACTTTGTTAAAGGTTGTATTTCTTTGCTCCTTTAAGGTTTGGGAATATTTTCAGACTTTATTCCGTTTTCGAATCTTTTTCACTGTTTTAATGCCGCGTGATTTTTCTGACACTCCTATTTTATGTAGTAGGATAATTCCCGAATCGTTTAAGTGCCGTCAGTCATCAACCTGGTTTATTTTCAGTTAGCTACCTAAGAGTTAGGTCGGGGAGGGGTAAAGAAGTAAATGTTCCCGCAACTGACGCTATTGATGCTGGTTAAATGAAATGTTTACCAAGAGGTTAATGTCGAATCAATTCCTTCTCCAGGCCAATTTAAATAAATCCCCGGGTAACTCAGCTAGTGTTAAATATTTATTGGAGTATCCACAAGCTAATGCCTATTATAAGTTCATTTCATTTTAATACATTGTTTACTAAAAATAAACATTCAAGATTGACAAAGATATTAGGCAATACAATATATAAAGTTGAGTATATTTAGAGTTATATTTAAAGGATTATAACTTACATTGAAAAACGCAGGCAGCGTGAACCGTTAGCAACCCTCATAGGAGCTGTAAAGCAAACATAGTTATATCTTAAAATTTGGGAAATGTCTGACAAGACGGCCTGGAACGTTGCTAGACTTAAACGAGGAGACTATAACAATGAAGTATAAAAATAACACCACATTATTTTTTCTACGATCATAGAAAAAAGGTAACCTAAGCTGTAAGTTTGTATAATGTATGAAGAGAATGAGAGGGACAGAAAAGGGAGTTGTTGGAAGGAAGACTTGTAATTAGCACGGTCCGTTACTCAGACGACCTCGACGGACTATTCCTTCAGAATTAACTCAAGAGGGGAAGTAAAGTGCTCTGCTAATGCCGTTGGACAGAGGCACAGAGTGGATTTGAACGATTTGCCAGTATGGCATCACGGCAGGGGTCAAGGATGCGAAGGAAAGTGACCATACGTCACCCGCGGAGAAAGCACAGATGATGCGTGCGTGCTTTCCCCCGCGCGTTTATCTGCGGCCCCAGAGGTCCGCGTTCGATTGCGGGAAAGTGCGCGTCCCAAATACACTTAATCCTGGACTCAATCCGTTCATTCCATTCCACAAAATGACGCCATCACACAAAAAATACTCCCAAAACATTCCATCATAAAAAAAAATACATTTCTCTTCTGTAATATCCATTTCCTCCAACATTACAATAATTATATAAATAACTTTGCAAACATGAAAACTATTTACATTAGCATTAACAAAACCGAACAAATGTTCCCCTGGAGCCCTGATCACAGCAGAAAAATCCTCTAACATGATAATTTAATTCACATGTGTTGTCTTATGCGACGTAGCCAACTCGTCTTGTCCCCAACAACCGCCATTAACAACAATCCAGGGCGTAACGAACGGAATAAAATTAATATTTGTCTTCTGTTGAATCAATAAATAAATAAACCGGCCAAGACCTCAGAAACTTTTAAATAATTTTTTTTAAAACACGTATATATAAAAAATATTTTCCTATAAATATTATTATTAATTAAACCCTTTTTAATGGTCACATAGAAAATTTTTATTTCAATGTAAATTACATTAAAATGTCCTGATTTTAAAATAGTATATCAGGGATATTCTAAACTGATTCTAGAATTTTTAGTCTCTAATTTCAACTCCGAAAGGCAAGGGAGGGAAGCACTACTACGGAGCGGGAAGTGGTGGAAGGGGTTTACATTAAAAGTCATACAAAAAGACAAGAGATTTGTGTAGATTCCGGGGTTATAGGAGTCGCTGAGTTTAATTCTCGCATTAATCCGGGTGGTCTGTAAAATATGTAGAATTATTAAGCTTGGCCATTAATCACTAAACGTGTAACCCTATTCTGAATAATAGGATGTCATATATAACAATGTCAGAAAAGGTTGGCCTAAGGAAATATTTTAATAAATTATCAGGTATGTAAAATATAATCAAATCTCTGTGACGTCATATATTAAGGTAGTTATACACATAATTTAATTACAATGATGTACTTAATAATTTTACTGATGAATAATTATAGAATAACCGAAAGCTCCTGACGGACTATTTTAAAATCTTGACATTTTAATGTAATTTACATATGTGACTATTAAAAAAGGTTTAATCCATTATAATATATCTAATATGATACATACAGTCCTTTATCGTTTTTATTAAACAATTAACTTATTTAAACTTTTTTATATACATACTTCCAAAATTCATCAATTTAAAAACATTTTCTATTTAATACTTGCGTACAATAAAAGGAATGAAATTTGGAATAAATAATCTGATTTGTTTGTTCTTATATAACACGTATATTTAGTCGTATCATTTTACAATATTTAATGGTTTCCTTGATAACGGCAGCCTCTAGACATGCGCAGTAAGTCTGATGACGTCACTGCGCATGAGAAACTAGTCAGTGTAGTGACTGCCATGTCTGCAATTTCAATTAACCCGCTCTGGTATCTCCAACAATTATTGTAAGCACTCTAATATTTTTTTGCAATCATCCTAACTTTAACTAAGTCATTTGCAAACCAAATGTTGGAATTTTTTACAAGTGTTATAGGAAGGCCACAAGGACAATGTATTGCAGCGTTTATTCCTTGCACGTGGGTGCCGTAGTGACTATACATTTCGGTGTGAGAAGTCGACTTCTCACCTGCGGCTCACGTAACCGTCGCTTCTTTCGCCAGAGATGTCACCCGCCCGCGGTTGCTTCTCTTACGTCACGCTGCGTTAATTAAATAGCAAAGCCTTTCCTCTGAGAGAGAGATTGCCATCTCTTCCGCGTCCATTTTAATACAATCCTCCTGGAAACTCTGGGAACTCGGCGGCGTGACTCAAGTTCTTCAACAAACACACAATGACCAGAAATACGAAACGGGGGCGATGACGTCACAGTTACGTCACAGACGCAGGGGGAACTTCGCCGTCTCCGCATTTGTAAGGAAGTTGGTGGGTCCTCCCTCTCATCCTGATCAATTTCTGTGGGGCGCGGTCAATTTAGGAAAAAATAACCTTTTTATGTGGCCCCCTTATCCCCTCCCCAAACATAATTTTTTTTGTAACTTGAAATCATTGAGAGGGAAAAAGTGGGGTATATATCGTTTGTAAGCAATTAGTACAAAAATAAACAGTATTTTTGGAATTGATCTGATTAAATAACGCTTTTAATAAATATGTTAACACAGGCAGAAAAAGTATATTAATTATCAATATAACTCTCTCTACTTCTCGACGCTACTTTCGGACTTAATTTTGAAATTCTTTTATAAACAATGACATTCTAAATATAATTGAAAGTAGTGTTGTGTTTTGTACAAAAAAAATTCAATGTTCCTACATTTTCACTAATTAATTGGTCTCATTAACGGATGCAGTCAAAATTACTTAAAAAAACAGTAGGCAATGTTTCTGAACGTCAAACCACTTAAACCAATTTAATCTTGATATTGATAAAAACAAATTTTTTAATACCATAAAGAAGCCATAAAGTCAGTACAAGCAACAAAATTGTACAAAAAAAAAAGTTTGTTGGAAAATAAAGATTTCCATTTACCCATTTCATTCATTACAAATAACTTAATTGGTCTTGAAAAATAAGTTATTAAATTATCTCTGGAAGATATATATCTATTATTTTTAACAAAGTCTGTTCACTCAAAAATTAGGGAAAAAAATTATGATTGACTAGTCAGTATAAATTTGAATAATAGTTTTATTTCAAATTAGCTGAGTGCCCGGCGTTGCCCGGGTATTTATTTAACTTAAGAAAGTCTAAAATTACTCTCGGCACCTTAAAGAAGCACAAAATATACAGAGACCAAAATATATATGGTACTCTAAAAATAAAAAATACACTCGAGAGGGTAAAAAATACTCTAGGTAACTTTTTGTCATCCAATTCCATCTCCACGCCGAGGAATATAAAATTTCCTTAACCACCCTGATTAATGAGAGAATAAAACTCAACGACACCTATAACCCCGGAATCGACATCCATCTCGGTCTTTTTTGCATTACTTTTTAAGTAAACCCCTTCCACCACCACCCGTACGGTAAAGATACTTCAGTCAGATTCTTTTTTGAGTTGAAATTATACACTTAAAAATTCTAGAATGACAGTACAAAGGTCAGTGAACAAGAAAACTTTCTATTCGACTCGAGTAATTGCTGTTTATGAGTGTTTTTAAATTCCAACTCTTTGGTATTTCTTCCTGAATCGTAAGTGAACAAAGTTTGGTAGCAATTACGCGTTTTCTCTTCCACCCATACGCCCGTGGGTTGATCTGCAACTTAACCATTAGAGTGAATGTCAGAATTAAAGTCATTGACTTCTATAACCCTGGTATTGACATCAATCTCGGTTGTTTCGCTATATTTATCTGTAACGCCCCTCCACTCCCTCTCTGAGTGGTGCTGCCTTCCCAAACTATAAGAGGTTGAAATTATTTATTAAAAACATCTGGAGAGACAATATTAATATCATAGATCCCGAAAAATAATTATGTAACGCTAGAAATGTCCGTTTTATTATGAATATCAGCTCTGGTTTCCCCTTGGGACTTTCCTAACGCTTCGAAAGACCGACAGAAACCTCCGCGGGCATGAGCACAATAATTCAAGAAAGTTCCTTCGTAATTGGATGAATGGTTAGGGAACACACAGACATTTATTTTTATATATATGGTTTAATTAATGTAAGCAATAATCATTATTCTATTGTTTTAAATTAGGGACGAAACAGGTGATATATCGTCTTAATAAAATTGAAGTTAATTAAAATATCTTTTCTGAATGTTTGGCTAATATATTTATTTAAATAGTATTTTTTTTACTTTTATTTTTACTATTTCTGTCCATCTGGACCCTTGTGACTGTTCGCCTACGCCCCGCCAACTCCTCCGTCTCCGGAGTGTGGGGAGTTGCCGACTTGACAGGGGCATCGCAGAGCCGAACCGTCGTCTCGCTTTCACCAGACCGCAAGTGCAACACACGGGCTTAATTGAGGCTTGTCTTTGCAGAGTTGAAGCTAAAGTCCTTATTTCCTGCCATTGTTGGAAGGCGAGTTTCAGAGGAAGTTGGGAGAAGGGGGCTGGCTGACCGACCGGAAATACGACGAAACTTTCCAAACCTCTACGATTGGCTGCGGCGGTATCTCACAATCTCTTGTGTGCATCTAATCGCTCAGAGCAAAAGAAAAAACCAACAACAGATAAACAAGATCAAAGAGAGAGAGAAAGCTCTTTGTTCAGCTCCATAATGAGCAACCATATTACCTTTCTTTTCAATAACAATAAATAAATAAAATTAGTCTACGGTAAGACAATGAGGGGCGTCCTCCCAAAAAATGTGGCGAGAAAATCATGAGGTAAAGGAGAAATTCAGTGCGTCAATGAAAATTATAATAAATAATAATAATTACAGAGAAAGCACAGCCTTTTTGAAGGCACATAAGAAGACTCACTCTACCTTCTGTGAAGCATCCCCCGATAAATCCATCCTCCGGAATCAGCCGATCCTGAAAAACAAAAATTATTCCTTACAAACAAATATTTTCGTCTGTCATCATGAAAGTATTTTTTCAAAGCTTTTTAAACATCATTTAATCAATTAAGATTTTTATTAAAGAAAAAACTATTATTTTTAAGTTAATACTGCTACGTTTCGATACTTATTTTTACAATATTCAGGCTGAAACGTTTGCCTTGAAGTTATAGACGTTTTCTTAAACTTGGTTGTGTATGTTTCACATACAAATCTAAACGTGTGCAGCAATTACAACCAAATTTTGTAAACATGTTCCTTTCGAACCGGAACCAAACACTGTGGGGGGGGGATCACATGACTACCACCCCGAGTGTCGGGGGGTGGACATTTTGAAACCTGCTAAATACGCCGTTTTTAGCGTCGAATAAATATTTTTTCGGGCTCTATGAAGTGGATAGTTTTTCTCCTGATGTCGTTTATGTATAATTTCAACCCGTTTATGCATTGGAACGGGAGCACCCTTTTTAGGGGTTGGGGTGGAGGGACGTTACATAAAAATAACGTGAAAGCGGCCGAGATGGAGTCGAATCAGGTGTTATGGATGTCGTAGAGTTTAATTATGACGTTCACTTGCCGGTTAAGTTGTACTTCCAACAGTAGGAATGAGTATGGAAGGGTAAAACAATGTTCTGCATAGAATCTTACCAATTATACCAAATTTTACCGAGTATATTTTTAAGTCTCTTAGGGCTCCAATAATATTTTTCACTCTCCTAACGCACCGGGAGTATTTTTTATTCTCTTAAGGTATTAAGAGTATTTTTGATAATCAGTTTCGGTAGTATTTATGCTTTTATAAAGGCACTTAATATAAGTGTAAAGGTACCTGCATATAGGAAGGAAACGTTTTGCAGGATTGTAATAATTTTCAATTAATAAATTATGATGAATGGTATTAATTATATTTAACTATTTTATTGCTAAATAATGTTTTTATTAGTCATTAAATAAATATATCCAATTACACGTGAGAACAGCCGTTCAAATAAAATATTATTTAACTGTTGTAATTATTACCAACAGAAAATTGTGTGGCTTCTTATTTTTATAATAATGTCTTTACAATCGTAAGTTGGAAAACACGCACATTAATACGTTGCAAAATTAAAACTGTAAAATGAGTCAAACCGGTGCTTCGGGAGAGGGGGAGAACTACAAAGTCTCATATAGAGTTAATAATTTTATTGCTGCTCGATGACAACTCGCCCCTCGACGTGTTAGATGGTTTTACAATGAGTAACCTCAGGCTTAAATGTTACAATGAGGTATGTTTCACAATTATTAGCCGATTATATAGAGGTTAAAAATTGCCAACTAGGTCGACAGCTTCTTCCTATTAAATTTATTCAACTATATGAGACCTAATGTGATTTTTCCCCCCGAATATTGACGTGAGAAGTCTTTATTACTCAAATAAGGCTGTTTCAGTAGAAGAGCTTCGTTTCAGGCAATATTAATATCTCTGGACAGAGAAGAAAATCTACCGAGGTCCCGGGTTCGAATCCCGGCAAGGGCATGGATGTTTGTGTGAGCGACTCTCGTCAATTAGTCTCCGACAAGTACCCCCAATGAGTCGCTAATGACATAGGATGTCGATGCGACTGTAAATGAATCAATATTTTAAAAAAAATCTTCTTGAAACTCTCCCTATAAAAATGTTCTCAATCTTGTAGACATTATTAAGTATGTTTCTTTTCTGTTTCTTTTGATTCTTACATTATAGTGGCGACGCAACGACCATTTCTTTTTTGTGATTTGAGATGAGTTATATATATATAACTCATATTATATATATATATATAAATCATATATAACCCTCTATATATACTGTAGAGATTACCAATGGGTAATGGAATCTTGAATTTAAATTGTTTCTTTAACTATTGGCGACATAACTTTGAGGCTGAGCATTGTAAAGAACAGCATTGTATGGCGCGCGAATGCAAACTATGATTGCTACGAATTGTCGAAAAATCGTATATAAGACGCTCAGAAACTTTGGCAATATAGTCAGAAGACAGTCAGATAGCAGTGATTGTGTGTTTAGGAGGCAGAAGACTATGTTGTGAGAAACAGTCAATTCTGTCATATGTGTTCTTTGAGCTTGGGCATTGTGTTCTGGCAAACCGGCCAATGCAGGCCGACTTCAGAAACATATAAATTGAATATATCAGCTTATGTATTAAAGGGATTTTCCACAGCAAACCCGAGTCTGATGATGCGTACGACAGTAAGGTAGAAAGGCTCCCAAAGGGTTGTAAAGTGAAACTATAATAAAATCAGTGCTATGGCCTGTTCTATAAAATTTAAAATAATCACGAGTGCACAAAAGGTACCCGACAGCTCGAAATAAAAGGGTACTAAAAAACTTTCTGTTGTAAACTTTTATACAAATATAAATTTACCGTCAGATTTCTAGAATTTTTGTTGTCGTTTGTCTTTGTCTGAAATTTTATTGTAAATTAAATTCATTTTTGCTTGGTGAAAATTGTAAATCTCTATCTTTATTAGAGGCCCTATAAGCAGCCCTGAAATTTAGATTCAATTATACATGAAGGCTGAGGCATTCACTTAAAAAAATAATATGTTAAGTCAACGTAAATCAAAATTGTCATTTGAATACAACATAATTTGACTCTCCGACGTGGGGCTTATTTTCCGTTGTATAACTTTCATACTACAATATATATATATATATATATATATATATATATATATCATTACTACATATGTATATATATACATATGTAGTAATGATTTTATATTTAGGTTTTAATTATTATAAATGATTAATAAGTTTTAATTAATATAATATATTTTAATTTAAATCAGTCCAATTAAAGGAAAATATATAAATTTTACAAATTCATATAAAAACTATTTTATATTGTAATAATTAAATAAATATTAATGGATAATGGCTGGGCGCTTTTAAATGAACAACTATTATAACTTTAATGAAGAAACAAAATTTATTAACAAAGTTAAAACACATATAATATACACAAAATATTTAGGATCTCATGCTCTACCGACTGAGGATTGCTTTACTTTTCAATATTTGAAAGCATGTTTGTGACTGGACCACATTCTTTCGTTCTGAGACGGTAAAACTTTTCGTCTGTTCTGTTTGCTGTCTGCTGCCCGACTCTAAAGCTTTCAAACTGTTCGCTGTCCGCTGCCCGACTGTAAAACTTTTTATAATATGAATTTTCTGGTCTTTACACCTCGCTGTTCTATGTCCGACTGTAAAACTTCGTCTCTTAGATTTTGAGCGCGTAAACTCTCTCAACTGCCCAACAATGTTTTCTTTGCATTGCCGCCTTGTTGCGGCGTCCGCTCTATATCCACTAATAATGAGTCCTCTACAATCCAACTTTCTAATTAGCACAATGTCTTAATTACCAATTACTACAATATATATCCATCGACCTTTTTCTTCAGGGTTAATTTTCGCGTTGGAAGATAATTGCAAAACATTTGCGACAATATAAGGAAAATTGATTTATTAATTCAAATGTCTTATCTTTTGTCCGAATATCGCTGTTGAAATTCCACTTTGATGCTTTTAAACCTCATTCACGTCTGGTTGACTTCTCACTTAATTCTTTCTTGATAAACCAAAAAAATAACACTTTACTATGCTTTTGACATTTATTCGCTTTTTAATTTATCTCTATGTATTTTCTTTGTATTAACTTAACTCGTAACGACGATGATTCAGACTTTTGTGAATTCTATTCGCTCGTCATCGAGCTCTCCCAATAACTTTTTACATTTTATAATTTACTATTCGCCCGCTTTCCACCACGGACACATAGCAGCTACTGTCTCTCTCTCTCCTCTGGTTTTCCAAACAGATGTGAGAGTCACGGTCGTAAATGTTCTCACAAATAGGCCGGTCGCTGTCACTCACAGTCCAGCAACCCCCAGATTTAGTCTTTTTCAAGATGCTCAGAGTCCTCGACAGTTTTATTTAATTTTATACAATGTTTGAGGCATTGAGAATTCTGGCTCATTACGATATGTATAAATAAATTTACGCTGAGACTTAAAAGGTCAGAGATCTCGAGAATGACGTCACCGTGACGCACTATCAATCGGACGGAAAATGTTCTTGTTCTACTTTTTGAAGACACAGATTAACAGAGACTCTTTTTGAACGTCGTGCGTGACGCATATCACTAACCACGGCCACCAGTTTTATTACTGTTGGAATAAGTTTCGTGATCAATATCTGTCCGCTCAATGAAGCGTAAGTAAAGTGAAAACTACATAGATATATACTGTACATTCAAGATCGCGTCACTCAATTATCGACATCTTGTTCGCCGTCGTTATTACGAGACTAGTAGTGAGTGTTGCGTAAGTTTGTTTTCTCTGGCTCGGAGAAGCTATCCTTATTGATGACGTATCGTAAGGAGCCGCGTGGTGGTGATCAACGCCTTTAGAAAGTGAGTCCGGACCACGCCCTGTCAGTTACCGCGCGAATCTCACGACCCTTTGACCCCCACGGAGAGATAAGACGACCAACGACACAAGGGATCCGTGAATTGTTGATAAAAATGAGAAATAACCTTTCTGTAATTACTGGCCTGACGTCCGTAGGCTACCAACAGTTGCGTCAAAATGGCGATACAATTCTCCGGACAAGCAAAATAATTTTTGAATGTAATACTTAGGTGTTATAATCAACAATTAAACAGAAAAAAGCATTTATTAAGTTTCCAAAGAGGGGAATATTAATTTTTTTTTTAAAAAAAAAGATATAACACAGGGTCGAATATACATAAAATTTGTCTTTTTCTGCTGAATAAAGAAAATAGCAAATTTGTCCTTGGTTTTTTATTCTCTCACTAGATGGGTGCGCGGCATTGCCCGGGTGTTTATTTGTATAACCTCGAATCCGTTTTTGAACTAAGGTTCCCACAAGCCGAGGCACCTCGGCCTGTTCTGAGAGGCGTATGTTCCGGGGTCACAGACCTTGGGCATACGGTAAGAGTTGTCCGCTATTCCCATTGGAATAGTCGGCCAGCTGCCTCCTAAACTGGTCGAGGCACGGAGAAGGGAATGCTGCGTCCTCCCAGCAAACTCCTCTCCCGCTATCGGAAGGGCTTGGGACAAGTGCCCAATGTCCAACCTACCTGATGCAGGTTTTTCTAGGGTTTGTCCTGCATTTCTTTTAGGCGTATGCCGGGTAGGATCCTTAAACCATAGCCCGGGGGCCCTAGTTACCCTTGGCTGCCTTCCTCCACCATTCCGCATCCCCCCTTTCAAATTCCTTTCCTATGCTATAAGAGGGTAGTTGCCACTATGTGGATTACCCTATACATAGCCTGTCTACACCCAAAAAAAAGTATTCAATTCTATGTTAATCTATTAGCAAAGAAGTGATTTAACATACCTATGATGAGGGGGTGGTAATTTAATCACCCCTTCCCCTCGTGCTTTTAACGAAGCATAAATACTTCCGATACCGAATATTTTTAAAAAAATTCTCTTAGTACCTTAATAGCGTCAAAAATACTTTGGTGCGTTGAGAATCCAACATATTTTTCGTATTGTTAGAGTCTTAAAAATATACTCGGTACCATAAAACAGTCAAAAATCCACGCGGTCCCTTAAGTGACTCAAAATTACTTCATGTACCTTAAGAGGGTCAGAAATATTCCAGGTATCATTGAGAAAAAAAATAATTCCGGTACCTTAAGAAAATGAAAATGATTTTCGATACCTTAAGGGTGTCAAAAATACTCATAATACCTGTAGCCTAAGGGAGTCAAAATTACTTTTGGTTAAGAGAGTTAAAAACACTCACGGTACATTAAGTAGGTCAACACTACTAGCATTACGTTAAGACTCAAAAAGTGTACCCTTACCATAATAGAGTAAAACACTCACGGAGTCCGGGAGTCAGAATTATTCCAAATTCCTGAAGAGAGAGAAAAATTATGCCGTTACCTTAAAGAGACAAAAATACTCACGCTACTTTACAAATGTCAAAAATACTCCCGGTGCCTTTAGCGAGACAAAAATAGACTAGGTACATTCTGCGAGTCAAAAATATTTTCATAGATGAAGAAAATCAGGAATATTCCCTTTAGTCTAAGAAGGACGAAATTATTTCTGTTACCTTGAGCGTGTCAAAAGTACTCTCGGTACAGTACGAACGTGATAAATGCTCCCGGTGCCCTAAAAGAGTCTGAAATACTCCTGGTATCTTAAGAACTTCCAAAATATCCCGGTACTAACAGAGTCCTCTGATTTAGTATGTCTTATACCTCTATATGCTACAAGGAAGTTTGACCGATCCAGTGTTTGTTTCGTATCGTAGGTAACATGTACACAGCATTTGCTAGAAATCGCTGCACGTGAGTAAGATTGTACGCAGAACATTGTTTTTTCCCCTTCCACACCAACACAAAGGGGTTGAGGTACAACTTAATTGTCAATTTGAATGTCTCAGCGACATCCATAACCCTGGATATCCCACCAATCTCGGTTCTTTTCGCGTTATATTTGTGTAACGACCCGACACCCCACCCCTAAAGGTGCTCCCCTCCCATGCCGAAAGGGGTTGAAATTATCCACGAAAATTATCCCAGAACAGGTTTCTATCGCCGGAAATTATCGCCGTGTTAGCATGTTTGAAAAGTTCCACCCTCGTTTACCCCCGCCCATGGAGGGGGTGGTCGTGTCTACCCCCACAATGTTCATTTTCGGTTCGAAAGGAACACGTGTACAAAATTTGGTAAAAATTTGTTCCCCGGGTGTAAATTTGATGCGGAACATACATACACACACAACTAAGTCAATTATATTTATTAGCAGATAGAAGACGACGTTGTTGTTTCTTTTCATGAAATATTTCTTCAAGATTGATTATGTTTCCTGTAAAGATGGGATCTCACAATATGCTGTTCACATTCTTTCATGGGAAACTAATAGGTTAGATATTTTAATCATTCCGTCCTGTAACTATCGCTGATGAGCGATCCGTTTTCAGTCCTAGGAAGCTGATAGTGCCTTCACCCTTCAAAAGTGTAGGAGGCAGTGCGGGGACTGGAGCGAAGGCGAGGGATGTGACCGTCCACGCCCGCCGTGACGACGATCGCTACTACATGAAGCACAAGCGCCGTGGAGCGGCCATCGTCTTCAACCACGAAATATTCGATTCGATGCGTCCTCGCGCAGGCACGGGCAAGGACACGAAGTCCCTGACCAGGAGCCTCCAGAGTCTGGGCTTCGATGTCCGCGTCTACCAGGACCTCAAGTACGACGCCGTCAGGGAAGTCCTCGCAAAAGGTAAAGACAACCCTCCATCATGCAAACATAACTGAAATATGAAAACTGACGGGAAAATAATTTCAGATCATATTTGGATTCCTGAACGACTAATTGGTAGATTGACTCTATCCTATATAGTATAAATGAGTAATAAGCAAATCTTTTGACATAGTTATTATATGCTTTGGATGTCATCCATTGATGTAACTCCCACATGAAGGCGTCAGGCCTGGTTGGACCGAGGAATGTGGTCATTTGGCCATTGTCGATTTAATCTTCTTGGTGCGAGTGGTTCTTCAGCTAGCTGATGTACGAGATCGTTTTCGTGACCCGCGAGAGTGTGGTGACAGCCAGTTGCTAATCTTTCAATTTCGCTGGTTACATATGGAATCCTCTGGTCTTCGTGAAGAGTTTTATTGTTCACGTGCCAAGGAGCGTTTGTCAACTTCGACTGGAAACGCTGACGGATTTTAGTGTTGGACGTTTCTGTGCAACGCCATAGTTGAAAGCTGTAAGTCCAGATCGGCTTCAAAATGGCTTTATACTAGGGACAACTGGGATTTCCTTTAATTAGCCAGCTCTTTCTTTAACTTTAAGGTCGAGATGTTTTCTCTTGGTCTTCATGTGAGTCTTCCATGTCAGTCTCTGGTCGAGGCACATTCCTAATTATTTGACTTCTGATTTTACTGGTGTATCTGTGTTGTTAATTGAGACTTGTGGACGTACATGTCGGATGATGGAAAAATGTGACTTGGGTGGATTCGTCGTTATTTCCGGAAATTCTTCACTTGCTGAACCAGTTCTCGATGATTATGAAGATTCTCAGGTGCTTCTAGAATTCATTGATGATATTTAATACAGCTGTATCGTCGGCGAAGGCGGAGAACTCCGTGTTGACACTGGTTGGGTCATCAGAGGTGAACAATAAGTACAAGAAGAGATCCAGTATGCTTCCTTATAGAACTTCAGCAGAGAGTTGGAGAATTAATTGTTTATTGTGACTTGGAAGTTTTTGTCACTCAGGTTGGATTTTAGTAGAAGACTGATGTTATTTTGTATAAAAAACCTAAATGGTGGCGTTGTTTGGGAGCAGAAATTGGTCAACCTGCAGTATGTAAGCCTTTGAAACTAAAGAATGCTCAGTCAGATTGGATGAGTTACAGCGTCTTTAGTACCGGAGGACAAGGGACGGTGTAATTAATGTTGGAAAGTTTGTGGTTAAGTCTACAGGTCTGGAGGAGTCGATGAAAGCGCAGGGGAACATGGCACACACTAGTAAAGGAAAAGGGGGCAGAGGTCGAAGAAGAACCTCGATGACTGGGTCACGTGCTTTCACGCCGGCTCACTCGGATACTCTCGGTCCAATATGAAAGCGAGGAAGAGAACCGCAATATCCCTCGGGGTTTTTGGGGAGGAAAATAGCTGTCATCCGTCATGTTCCGACGGGAAAACAGAAGAGGTTCGACCCCTGTCATAGATAAACCAGTAATTACTATTATACAACAGAAATACTTGAATGACATAACCACTACAAGCCTGGACTTAAGAAAAGAAAGTGTTAATTGAATACTGATTTGTGCAATTCAAGTCCAGGATCAGTGAAGGATGTCAAGAAATACACATCGGAACGAAAAAATAACATGGAAACCTTTATTTGTAATGCAGTTTCTGATTATTCTTAAAAAAAATAAGTAAATTTCACCTGATACGTTTTTTTACGATTCGTGGTAGATGGTGCTGTCATAGACGAAAATCCAATTGGGGTAAAAAATGTTGATATCTCGAGAATTTCACAACACATCAAAGGTAGACGTGTCGGATATTTTTAAAAACGCTATTCAATGTTGAACCGTTTTTTTTAGGGCAACAGGCTACATGAGGGTGATCCACATTGGGCAACTCCCCTTTAATAGCATAGGAACGGATTAGAACGTAGGGATGCGGAAGGGTAGAGGAAGGTAGCCAAGGGTTACAGGGCTCCCGG
Organism: Zhengitettix transpicula; assembly: GCA_037074705.1. Lineage (NCBI taxonomy): Eukaryota > Metazoa > Arthropoda > Insecta > Orthoptera > Tetrigidae > Zhengitettix > Zhengitettix transpicula. The sequence goes on along the minus strand of CM073596.1, from coordinate 8,845,107 downwards.
GCTATGGTTTAAGGATCCTACCCGGCATTCACCTAAAGAAATGCAGGGAAAACCCTAGAAAAACCTGCATCGGGTAGGTCGGGCATTGGGTACTTGTCCCACGCCCTTCCGATAGCGGGAGAGGATTTAGCTGTGGGGACGCAGCATTCCCTTCTCCGTGCCTCGACCAGTTTAGGAGGCAGCTGGCCGACTATTCCAATGGGAATAGCAAACAACTCTTACCGTATGCCCAAGGTCTGCGACCCCGGAACATACACATCTCAAAACAGGCCGAGGTGCCTCGGATTGTGGGAACCTTACTTCAAAAACGGAGAGGAAAAGGCATACCCAAATGTAGCCTCTTCGTATCTCTCCTAAAAGGTTCTGCCTGCGAGAGAAAATCCCTCGCAGACTTCTCTTCAGTTGGATGTTGAACCGTTACCTTTTACTAATCTTTAGTTCTTGAAACTTCCACAACAGCGCTGCGAGCGAAATCCTCATCCAAGGTCTAGGGATGAGGGAGAAAAATTGGAATTTGGGGTTCTACTACAAGATTTCAAAGTGGTTCTCCGGTAGGGCGTCAATTCCGGTTACATTGGTTAGTTTTCTCGTAAATATCGAACACGTCTACTTTAATTTTTCTGGTTTTTTTGTTGCGGATTTCTCAACCATTTTCAATGGGTTTTTAAACCCTTTTTTACTTTTATCGGTTTCAGCCTAAGAAAATATGCTTCAGAAAAAACTAACTTATTTTTTATGTAGAATCTTAACCTGAAATAATATTTGTGTGTTTCTCCAGATATTTTAGCGTTCCCATACCCCATATGTAAGACGATGCTGATGTTCCAGTCGCCGCGGAAGACCACTCTGATAACGACTGTCTGCTGATCGCGGTGATGAGCCACGGAGAACAAGGAGGACTGATCTTCGCCAGAGACCATTTCTACAGCACGTCTCAGCTGTGGAGCGGATTTGCCGGCAATTCCTGTCCGTCGCTGATCGGGAAGCCAAAGTTGTTCTTCATACAGGTACAAGACGAAACTCAAGATTCTCTCAACAGTTCGACTTCACCCCAAATACATAAAATACTAGAACACAACACGTGAGCATTCGGGTATCTTCGGATCGTCTGGGTAGTTCAGAAAATCAGACACCGCAGTTTTCTATGTTTGGTTATAAATATTATCTGGTTTCTAGGCTCTCAAATTGGAGGCCCGTGGGAAATGGGGGCAATATTTACAGTTACCAAAGTGGTAGGGGTTTACTGGATTTGAAAGAAAAGTTAATGCAGTAAATTCACCAGAATTGGACTTGGCTTTCAGAGTGTCTGGATTACATGTTGCGATTGAAAGGCGTAGATAGTTTTCTGTTTCTGTGAACAAATCATTCCTCAGAAGAGATCTTTGTTGATGAAGTATACAGCATTTGGAAGTCAAGGCCTGCTGTGTAAATATTTTTATAGTAATTTATCAGAAGACAATTATATACTGTAAAATATTTCTAGGGACCCGTGGTTAAAGGATAAGGGTGATACAGTGCTGACGCAGCCTAGTGACGTCATCGCACACTATTAAGACGGGGGCAGCGTTCACGTACAGCAAAATCGATTCATTGTAAAAAGTAAAGAGATTTCAAGTAAGAGCCTCGTGAATCGTTGCAGGCATGCCGCGGTGAAGGTCTGGACGCTGGTAGCAGAGTAGTCTGCGACTCTGTGGACTCGTACAGTTCCGGCTACAGCATTCCCAACGAAGCAGATGTCCTGGTCATGTACTCCACAGTCGAAGGTAACGAACGTCTTTACATCCGTCCTTAAAAATATATTTACACATGAACATGTTGTCATTAAATCAAAAGACACGACTGTCATGTACGAGGGTTGTTCGATAAGTCTGGTAAATTTTTATGAAAGAGCGGGAAACTTTTCGCTTTCGCGCTATTGTTGGCAAACATAATCCTTTCAAAGATATTTAGAAAAGTCGTAGTTTAAATAAGGTCACAGAAGCACTGAATCTGAAACTCACTCTGATTGCCCAATTGAGGTCACCACTCAGAAAAACATCGAAGTAGTTCACAATATCGTATTGGAAGATCGCAGACTAAAAAAGTGCGTGAGGCAGCCGATGCCGTAGACTTCTCAACTCAACGAGTGCATTTTATCCTCCATGAAAAAGCTTTGCGCGATATGGATGCCGCGACTGTTGTTATTGGGTCAAAAACTGATAGAGACATTTCAACGCAGAATCTAGGAATATGTAAGCGTAACCCACAAACCTTTTTACTCTGATTAGAAACCACCGATGAAACTTGGATCCGTCACTACACTCCAGAGACCAAAACACAATCAAAACAATGGGCAAAACCTGGTGAAAGTGCACCGTATCGGCGAAGACCCTTTAGTCAACTGGAAAGGTGATAGCCACTGTCTTTTGGGAACCTCAGGCTATAATATTCATAAATTTCTTGGGAAAGGACACAACCAAAACTGGGCTTTATTATGCTGCTCTGTTGGATCGTTTAAAACGGGTGCGGATTGCAAAACGACCAATATTGGTTTCACCAAGAAAATTGGCAAGCGCACTCAGTGGCGAAAGTGTACTGTTTGGAATTTTAATTGGTTTCTCATCCACCATTTTCACCAGACCTAGCACAAAGTGACTTCTCCTAATTCCAGAACTTGAAAATTTGGCTTGGTGGAAAGAAATTTTTATTAAATGAAGAACTGATCGAGGCCGTGACGGAAACTTTTGCGATGGTTTGAAAAATTGGAAACTAGCTGGGCCAAGTGTAGAGCCGAGGAAGGAGACAATGTTGAGAAATAAAGTAAGCTTCCGAAATGAATTCAAAGAATTTACAGAAAACTTATTTAACCCTCAAAATAGTTAAGTTTAATTCAGGAACATTGATGGAAAAATGTCGACCAGACCGGGAAATGAATCCCGGACCTTCCGCTTATCGAGCGAATCCTTGTCGACTTCCGACCCGGTGCGACATTCCTCCTACCTTACTCTAATTTTATGCCACTCCTTCATGGCCTTATCAGGTTCTAATGAAAGGGCGGATTATTGACCGGTCGACATTTTTCCATCCATATTCCTTAATTAAAACAATTCTTTTTGTTATATTTTTACCAGACTTATCAAAAAACCACCATATAGTACCCCACGTAAGTGACTTCATGTCACTCTGCTAAATTTGCCAAATGTACTGGGGAAAGAACTGGATTAACAGTAGCACACTCCGTCTGTAATTTTTATTTTGCCTCGCGTGTTTCGACAGAACCCTTTTTGTAGAGAAAACAATCCGACGTTGGTGTATAACAAAACATTCATGTTTTTGAATTGGTTGCCTCTGTTGGCAGGTTACTACTCTTGGAGGAACCCCTCGGACGGTTCGTGGTTCATTCAGGCTCTGTGCAAGGAGCTGGACGAGAACGCATTTGAGAAGGACCTGATGACGATGCTTACGGCTGTCTCCAGACGGGTCGCCCTTCACCACAAGTCCTGCGTCCCCGACAACTCCTTGATGGACCACAAGTTGCAGATGCCCGCCGTCATGTCCATGCTCACCAGATCCGTCTACTTCCGGAGATCTTGATGAGAAATAATAATAAAACACCTACATTTGTGAATCGATATGTAAGAACAATCAATATTTTTTATAAAAAAATATATCAACAATGGAAACCGGCGATTTTTTAAACACTTGTTCCAACGTTCCTCAAGATTTTTGATACCACATGCTGACCGTTGGCGCATAGAGAGCCTCTTAAACCACCTTTAAGTGGGACAAACAGATGGTAATCCAGGAAAGTTCAAACCAACCTACAAATTTTATGCAGCCTTGCAACCGATACATGATGGAACCCCCAAAATTTCCGGGAATCGCCAAAAAATTAATTAATGTATCAAAGACCACATCAAGTTTAGATTACTGCAGTAATGGAAAGAGAAAGTGGGTGGTTTACCTTAAATTGGTGTAGACATTCAGGGCAGGAGGAAGACCTTCAGGGAGAAAACGTTGCCCCTGTTCCGGCCGAAAATTTGGGGAACTTCCTCCTTTCCTGAATGGCGGCACGGAACTTCAATTTAAGTTAGGCCACCTCTTTACTTAGCATACCAAATATTTTGAAAATGTTACTCGCTTATAATGTCCCAATTCGGGACTATGATTCTCACACCATGAGGTCCCCATCGGAGACTGTGTTCTGTTCACTTTGAGCATTCTCTTGAGGCTGAAACTGCGACGGAACCAACAAGATCGGCGCGGCGCTACCAAACATAAAGACAACCGACCAAGCATGACAAAAGGCCCAACGCCAAACCGATTGTCATGTTACAATACATATATTGTAATATTTACTTTTGTAGGTAATAGTCTTCACTGAAATACCGTTGATTATAGTTCTTGGCGCTCGGTGCCTAAGCAATATTTCTTCAACGATGAAGGTGGCGATTCGGAAGTTTCTGCCGATGGCACGGCTTTTGTAATGGCATTCCGAGTTAAGTAATCGGTGAATACAACAATCCACTTGTTTCTTCGGGATGATGTTGGAAATCTTCAGAGCAGGTCAATGAAATGGTGCGTCGGCTCGAGGAATCGGTATAAGACGCCCAGGTGGCCGTTGGGGATTCGCCTTTCTTCTCTGACACTCTCTACAGTGGTCAGTAAAATCGCCGATGGATTCTGCTGTAGGTCTTGACGACTCCTAGATGTCCAGAGGTAGGTGCGTCATGGAAATGGACGAAGTTGCTTATGGATGACTAGCAACCACCTTCTCCCCGATGAATCGTCATTTTTCCTGTGTAGAGCATTATTAATTATCCCAAAGTCTCCTTTCACCTCCTGTGAAGATTTCAAAGCTCGTATGATCTGATGTAACTTTGGGTCATTCCTCTGTTCTTCAAACATGCCCGTCAAAGAGTTAAGACAGTGGAGGATCTCAGTTTTCGGTTCTCCGTCGTCGACGGGGTTTACGGAGAGAGAGTCTGCATCCTGATGCACTCTTATACTTAATCCAGGAAAGTGACAATATTAAAAAATGTTCAATTATAAAAATTATTTCAGAATATAGTTGAAAGAATGTTTGAATAGTCGGCGTGTGGCTTGAAGACGTTGGATTTAGGTTATTCACATACCGTTTGTGTTATTATACAGTGGTCCTGAGGAAACATACGGATGTTTTTGACTGTCAGCTGGTGACGCAACAGTGAAATTGAACGTTTATTTCTTTCTGTGAGAAACCAGACTATAGGCAATTCCCACAAACAGATAGCATTAATGCGAGTGGAAACGGTGGACGTTTGGGCAGTCAAAAGCTGAGTTTGTCCGTGGTGTTCGTCAAGAGAAGTCGAAGCCAAGGGCCGTTGGGCAGAGTTTGGTGGCCGAAATGTATGGCCAAAGACGTGAATAGTAATTTTTTTAAAAAAAAAACTTGTGCGGAGATAGTGTGTTCAGTGAATCTGGCGGGAAACAAGAATTGCCTTCTGACTGTCGAAATATCTCGTGACCTGTCATTGTCATCACTATACCACTGACCGGGATCTTCGGCATTGGCGAAAATACTGGCTAATTGACTGGTGGCCACGGATCCGGAGGCGAGATCCTATTGTCTGGAGATCTAAAAGGTTTGAATTTTGTCTGTTTGTGAAAGTGTATGCTCAATTTTATGCATATAATGGCCTATAATTTAAAAGCCTAAAATGTTTTCTTAAATAATTGGTGGTTTTATGTCTAGTGCAGAACCTGGAATCATCCGAAATTGTATTTTGAGTTTTATTTTTAAATTTACGACAATTATTGCATTGTAAACAGCATAATTGTTGTACAGTCAAATTTCAACTTCTTGGGAAGGGGGGGGGGGTGTATATTATAAGATATTTTAGTGAATTCAACTTTGAACATTTTTTCATTGTGTAAAGTGTTTTACTTATTTATAACGAGACCCGGTAAAACGCCCTGAGATAAGTCGTGGTAAAATTTATGTAAAAACTTATATGCAAAAATTATAACATTTCTTAAATCTTGTATTCAATAATTTTTTTTATTATTTCAAACCTGTTGCTAAATGCTAAGATTACTATGAAATTTTTAAACTTAAAAATTTCGTTAACTGGATTTGAATTGTTTAAATTAAATATTTCATTAAATGATTATAAACTGCAAAGTAAAATTCAAATTTATTTCAATATTTAAAAATTAAGTATCACATTAATTGGTCCTCAAGTTGGGGGAAATTAGATATTGTAAATATCTGCAAATGGTATATTACAATATATATATATATATATATATATATATATATATATATATTGTAATAATCAACTGAAAAGCGTTACAACTAATTTGCCCCACGTTGTGGTAGCCATTAAATGTAATAATCAAAATGATAGGCTTTATTTAAATGAAATAGATAATCAATTTTTAACAACCAAAATATATTTATTAATTTGTGGCTTCTAAAATTTACAAACAATTACAATAAAATGAAAATCTCTTAATCTCTCAGGGTCTTTACTGGGTTTGATGATTTACAGTGAAAATTATTGAATGATGTTATTAACAATACAGTTTAAAATTTACTTCAAAATAATGTGCTGATAAATGAAAGAAAAGATGTAAAGAAAAGCATACGAAATCTTACTTTACCCTTTTAGTTAGCGTTTACAGATTTTATTAGAGTTCTGGTTACTTACGTATTGTTCGGCTGGTACCAGCATTCTTTTAGAGCTTCAAAAGTACACTATATTGCAAAAAATTTTCACAGATTCCAAATTTTTCTCACAGATTCTACACTTATGAAGTAGAAATGCCATTACTAGCCTCCCAGGAACTCGGATAATCCTCCTAATTGGTCAGCTATCTGACGTCGTTCTTCCTCAGCACGAAAATGTTCAAGTACTTTATAATGAAGCAAACCCTTGCTTCCGTTGGCTAATTGTTAGCACATCTACTCGGTCCAACTAACTGATTGCTTACTGGATTCTTATGAGTTGCAGATTTTTGCCTTTTACCGCATTATTTATCGGTTTGGATTGAAAACTTCTAAGTAGCTCGGTGAAGATTTACTTTTAAAATGTCTCTCGTTTCGTGGCTGACCGTAGACTTCGACTTTTATCTTCTGCTCCTCGCTGTAGACTCAAACTGTACTCTTTCGCTTCTCGCCGTAGACTTAGATTAACTTTTACAATGTCTCTCCTGTCGTGGTAGACTGAAGACTGCCCATACTTTTGCGCGCGTAATCGCCATTACGAACCCTTAATAATAGGAACAGAGCTCGCCACTCATTGTTGCTTTGCTCGCTCATCGCTATAATTCAAACTGTTCGCTAACAATTCAATATTGAAAAACAATTAGTGGTTTAATTAATTGGCATTACAATATATATATATATATATATATATATATCACACCATTCTCTGGTCTAGACTATGGCAATGTAATTATGGCAGTAGTTTCCAGATGAGTTTATTCCTCGATACGTCGGATTTATCCTTTAATAATCACTAAAGATAGGCTTTTAAATTAAAAGAATTTATATTTTAATTTATATTTCTATTTAACAAACAAAATATTTATTGGCAATAATTTAAGCAATTACAAATTTAAATATATCTCAGGGTCTTTACTGGGTTTGATAATGGACGAATCCACAATATTTAAAATCTTATCAACAATTTACAATTAAAGAAAAACAAAGTTATTTGTCAATGAAATTAGAACAAAATTTAATTGTGAACGAAGTTAAACTAAAAAGATTGACTATGATTGACAATTTTAACCAATAAGAAGAGAACGAAATCTGACGGCTATCTTTCAATCGGGTTTACATAATTCATTGTTTTGTTTTAAATTTTTACTCACGTCTGCCCAGCATTCCAGGATACCTTTAATTTTCGAGAACACTATTGTGGGGTTTTACACTGCTTCTACTCACAGATTCTGCACTGATTCTAAATCAATATTTTATACGTCGTCAGGAACTAGGATGATCCACCTTCGTTTTCTCTGTAGACCGCTCGCATTGGGCGACTTCTGCGATTCGTCGCTTGGGTAGTCTTTATTGTTCTGCTAACTCTGGCCGGCTATGTACACAAAAACTGCTTTTTTACGTATCAGGTTTTGTCGTTAATCCTCTTGTGAATGTCCCGATAAAAATGTTCAGGGACCAATCAACTCTGTTGAATGCGAATTCTCAATATTTCCCTGCAAACTGTATTACACCTGCGAGCTGCTCTATCGTCTCCAATTAACAGTTATTACTTCGACGACGTCTTGACGCAGACTGACCTCTCGTTTTGCCTTTTTAGCGCGTGCATACGCCATTTTGCGGGGCCTTCCGACAAAGGAACAGTGCTTGGCTTTTCTATTGTTGTTATGTTCTGGACCGCCGCCACAAAGGATTTCTCTAACAATTTAGATTTTCAAATTCACAATTAATGTCTTAATTAATTGGCATTACAATATATATATATATATATATATATATATATATATATGACACCACTCTCTGGTCTAGACTATGGCAATGTAGTTATGGCAGTAATTTCCAGATGAATTTATTCCCCGATACGTCGGACTTATCCTCTGAAGTTCCCCTTAAGCGTGCCAGGAATTTTTTAATTCGTCGATCACGGCAATTCCATTGTCTTGTCTTGCCTTGTGTAGGTTGTTTCTTGTTATTTTTATCTCTATTTTTATACCCGAGTGAATTGTGGCGACCCTGACACAGGGCTGGTCGACCTTGCCAAGGTCCACTTTCCAGGAACTTTCACCTTCTCCCCTCAGGAATCACGCTCGATTTAACATCATTACAAAGAAGAAGCGGCGACGCCGCCGAAGCAGAAAGAACACTCGGAACCACAACGCGAAAAGAAAATACAAAAAACACTCGTTGCAAACGTAAACACAAGTTGAATTCAAAGCGATACCGTCCACACTTTACTGCGTTGTCAATTTTCTTCAAGCAAAACGGTATTAATAATTAAAGAGACGGTAAAGCGACAAGGTAAATTGAATAACCAGACAAGGAACCAAATACAGACACACTAGATAATAATTATTAATTATTAGACACACTATATAATAATTATTAATTATTAATAAATTACGATGAACACTAATAAGATATTTCCTCTGCACGGAATTGTTTTAAAAATTATGTGGAACGTATTATCGTTCCAAACAGACTAGTTCATAATTTGCGTGGATATTTTCCAAAGATCTTTGTCCTGAATAAGCTCTGATCATAGCACAAAACCTAGAATTCCTACACCTCGTTTGTAGAGATTTAGCCAACAGACAACGTTTCTGCAATCCTTGTTATAACTATTGCAGATACGTTGTGTGGTATTTATTTTATCACTTCTGGGCAAAATTATTTATTTAATTTGTGTACTTCAACAGAGACTTTTCATGTTTTGTAATTTCCACAAATTATTAAATTATTGGGAACCGGACGAGCTGTGACGTCATACACACCACCATAGGCCGTTCGCCCCTACCAGTGACGTCATACCCGGCACGGAAAATTCAAAATCGGCAACATCAGTAAAATTGTAAACATGAAATTTAATTACATGTCCGTAAGAATTGTACGGGCACAAATTTACTACGAAATATCGTTGCGTTCGAAGTTATCACATTTATCGTCATCGTCCACTCCACGCCGTTATAATTAATTACGTCAATAGTATTAAATATGTTCCGCATATTGTCTTCCTGGCTCCCGATATCGATGAAACCTTTCAGGGAAAACAACCAAGTAAGACAATTAGACGAACAACTGTTCTTAAAAAAAAATTAAATCTCAAAATTCCTATCTTCAATTGTTCTCAGAGAAATACATTATTAGATTCGATTGATAAAAAAATCAGAGATTAACTACAGTCATTTGAGTAACTGAAATTTTTCTAATTAATTTTTAAAATTACAAATATTTGAGTATGAAGGGTAATATTCAATATACAAATTAATTCGTATGACATCGTTCGTTCTTTATATTGAGGTTCGCAAATGAAGGGAAATTCTTTGCAACATTATAAATATTTGAATATTTAAATATGAGAAATACAGGGATATATTCAATACACAAAGTCATTTGAGTTACATCCTTCTGGCTCAAATAAAGGGAAATTCTTTGAAAATTACTAATATTTGAATAATTGAGTAATAATAATACAGGGATACATTCAATATAGGAAATAATTTGGAGTAAATGGTTTGGACTTTATTTTGTGGCTCATATAAAGGAAAATCATTTGTAAAATTACAAATAATTGAATATTTAAATATGAAAAATTAAAAATAGAAAGTAATTTCGATTAAACCGTTCTGGGTTTAGTTTGAGGCTCTAATGAAGAAAAAACATTTTCTAAATTACAAATATTTGATGAATTAATTATTAAAAATGAAGGGAAGTATTCAATATAGGCAATAATATGTATTTATTCGTATATATTATTTCTTTCCAAAATGTGTCCTAATTAAACGAAATTATTATTTAGTAATTATTTTTGGCAGATGTCAGCACATTACTATGACGTCACTGTTAGTATTTGTTCGGGGCACGGTGACGTCACATCCGTGTTACCCAATACGTCTTTAGACTATTTTTGATTTGTTAAAAATGGCAATATTTCCGAAAAGTACAGATGATTTAAAATTAAAAAAATTATGGGCCTAAGACTTGTTTAGTAGCACCAGTGAATTCGTGCCCAAACCCCCTGTCAAAACTAAACAGTGACATCTGTCGAGAACAGCTCCTAACTAATAATATCGTTTACAGTTACAATTCCTGAATAAAACTTAATATTTATTTATTCAAACATTTATTAATTTTATTTAACTTCAGTCGTACTTGTCAAACTATGACGTCAGCGGCGCTACTAAACTCGTGTTTTGTTGAAAATAGTGAATTACAAACATAAAATGTGGATATAAAACGAAAACCATAATGCGTATATCACTATAATAAATTTCAAATTTTTGTAATTGTTTGGAATGCATATTGTTAACCGTGTACACTTACCATCATTGATAAAAATTATTAATAAGAAAGATAGCCAAATTCAGACAAAAGAAGTGATAATAAACTGTAATACCAATTAAAGAGGCCATTAATTGTTTTAATATAATTGGATTGTAAGCGGCACGAGTATTGAAAGTAACTATCACGGCTCTTTGTCGGATAATTTTGCCGGGAAATGCGCGCGAGTAGGAAGTCAGTCTGCGGCGAGAAGCGAAACAGATCAGGCCACACGGGAACTGAAAACGTAATTTGTTTTTTTAGGGTAACAGGCTACAGGAGGGTAATCCACATGGTGGCAACTCCCCTTTAATAGCATAGGAATGGATCTGAGAGGCGGGATGCGGAAGGGTACAGTAAGGTAGCCAAGGGTTAACTAGGGCCCCCGGGCTATATTTTAAGGATCCTACCCGGCATTCGCCTAAAAGTAATGCAGGGAAAACCCTAGAAAAATCTGCATCAGGTAGGTCGGGCATTGGGTACTTGTCCCATGCCCTTCCGATAGCGGGAGAGGAGTTTGCAGTAAGGACGCAGCATTCCCTTCTCCGTGCCTCGACCAGTTTAGGAGGCAGCTGGCCGATTATTCCAATGGGAATAGCGGAAACTCTTACCGTATGCCCAAGGTCTGTGACCCCGGAACATGCACCTCTCAAAACAGGCCGAGGTGCCTCGGCTTGTGGGAACCACAGTTCAAAAACGGAGAGGAAAATGCATCCTCGAAGGTAGCCCCTTCGTATCTCTCGTACAAGGTTCTGCCTGCTAGAGAATAGCCCTCGTTCACCTCGATCCTTGGGAATAGCAATTTTTTTTAGAGCAACAGGCTACATGAGGATAATCCACGTTGGGCAACTCCCCTTTAATAGCATATGAAGGGATTTGAAAGGGGGGAAGCGGAAGGGTAGAGGAAGGTAGCCAAGTGTTAACTAGGACCCCGGGCTATATTTTAAGGATCCTACCCGGCATTTCTAAAGAAATTAAGGGAAAACCCTAGAAAAACCTGCATCAGGTAGGCCGGGCATTGGGTACTTGACCCACGCCCTTCCGATAGCGGGAGAGGAGTTTTCTGGGAGGACGCAGCATTCCCTTCTCCGTGCCTCGACAAGTTTAGGAGGCAGCTGGCCGACTATTCCAATGGGAATAGGTGACAACTATTAACGTATACCCAAGGTCTGTGGCCCCGGAACATACACCTCTCAAAACAGGCCGAGGTGCCTCGGCTTGTTGAATGCTGATCTAAAAGTATGAACAGCGTGGTCCAACTGCGAGATCTATTGGTTTTCATAAAACGCCAGTAAACAGTTTTGACGGAGAGACTCAAATAATAATCGCAAAGTTGGTAGCAAAATATTTTGCTTCACACAGACTGAACTAAATTTCGCATAGAGGCACCAAGGAGACCTACGTCCGAGGGCTGACTGAGGGGCGGCTGATCCAAAGTTCCAGGTGGTAGAGAACGAGAACATCGACCGTGTGTATTAAAAATTTAATGTGTAGAATCAGTGAATAATGGCCTTTTTAGTGAGTGTTGTCTTCAAGCTCCAAGAATCAGATCTGATACCAGAAAGACATTCGTGAGTACAAAACAATTATTTAAAATCTGTAAAAGATCTGATTTCGTTCGTTTTTCTTTTCATTTAGTTTCTTTCATTTCGTTTATTTTCATATTGTATTAAGTTAGCTTCAATGAGTATGAATGGTTAATGTTAGTTTATTAAATTGGATTGTTCCGACTATCAAATCCAGTAATGACCCTGAGATAAAGAGAATTTCGACGTATTTGATTGTAAAATATAAAGTTGTATTTTTCCAAAACGCCACGAATTGCAAAATTGAAATAAAATATTTGTTTGTTAACTTGATGAAATTAGACGTATTAAGTAGAGATTACAATTTGTACTTTTAAAGAATAAATGATTAAATCTTAATAATTTTGTTAATTAATTATTTTAATTAATACCACCTTTTAATTATTACAATACATACCACACAACGTTTCTGGAAGCCTTGTGTCTTTCTTCAGGTGCAGACAAAAAATGTAAGAGCCGAGAGAGACACAACTGCAAAACTACTCAGTCGACAAAACTCAAACACGGCTTCCACAAACGTGATGTGGTATTTATATTATCCCTTTTTTTCTGTATTTGGCTATCTTTCTTATTATTAATTTGCAATCAGTCGCAATTTTATCATTTCTAGATAAATTATTATTAACGTACGTGTCCGGGTTTGCGTGTGCACGTCATTAATTTATTCACGTAAATACATCTGCATTCATTCAACGAATTTAATCGAAGAGGCTTGTCCGGAGTCCAGAGATCAACTGGTTAAATCTACCTGTGATATTATACATTACGCGCCAAAGATTAACAACATAGTGGCGGAGAAAGGAGATTCACTGCTCCCAAACCATCAATAAAAGAAACTGCTTTGATAAATCATTATGCGTTCTATTTAAAAAAAAGCTTATAAAGTGAGACGTCATCTTCTCCAATTACCTTTACGACGTGTGAGGTAATTTATATTCTTCCTGTCAACGTCGCCATATTAATTGATACATCAAGTATAACTACGTCGAGTTTGAGCATCTCCACGTGTTTTTTCTTTGCGTATCTTTTATCCAATTATCTTCCCCTCCACGACACGTGGTATGAAAAATTCTTCCATTTCATCGGCTGAAAACTTGTTTCCTCAAGCAGCGATAAAAAAAAGATACCAATTTGTCGTAACCTTCAATTTGATTAGAGGCTAATTCTTCTCGTCCTAATTTTTCTGTTTGAATCTAAGCTAAATTACAACACTAACAACTAACAAATTCAAATGATTAAAAAATAAGAAGGTACTTTGTCATCAATACCAATTTAATGTACACGTCATAATTTTTTTTAGAGTAACAGGCTACATGAGGGTAATCCACGTGGTGGCAAATCCCCTTTAATAGCAAAGGAAAAGATTCGAAAGGGGGGATGCGGAAGGGTAGAGGAAGGTAGTCAAGGGTTAACTAGGGCCCCCTGGCTACAGTTTAAAGATCCTACCCGGCATTCACCTAAAGAAATGCAGGGCAAACCTTAGAAAAACCTGCATCAGGTATGTCGGGCATTGGGTACTTCTCTCACGCCCTTCAGATAGCGGGAGAGGAGTTTGCTGTGGGGACGCAGAATTCCCTTCTCTGTGCCTCGACCAGTTTAGGAGACAGCTGCCCGACTATTCCAATGGGAATAGCGGACAACTCTTACCGTATACCCGAGGTCTGTGACACCAGAACGAACACCTCTCAGAACAGGCCGAGGTGCCTCGGCTTGTGGGAACCTTAATTCAAAAACGGAGATGTAAAGGCATCCCCATAGGTAGCCCCTTCGTTTCTCTCCTACAAGTTTCTGCCTGCGAGAGAACGTGCCTCGCAAGTACTGCCTGCCTTTTTTTTATAGGGCAACAGGCTGCATGAGGGTAATCCACGTTGGGCAAGTCTCCTTTAATAGCAAAAGAAGGGATTTGAAAGAGGGGATGAGGAAGGGTAGAGGAAGGTAGCCAAGGGTTAAATAGGGCTATATGTTAAGGATCCTACCCGGCATTCGCCTAAAAGTAATGCAGGGAAAATCCTAGAAAAACCTGTATCAGGTAGGTTGGGCATTTGGTACTTGTCCCACGTCCTTCTGATGGCGGAAGAGGGGTTTGATGTGGGGTCGCCGCTTTCCCCTCCCCGTGCCTTCACCAGTTTAGGAGGCAGCTGGCCGACTATTCCCATAGACAAAACAGACAACTCTTACCGCATGTTCAAGGTCTGGTACCAAGAAGAGATCGTTACATTCGTTAATCAGAATGAAAAATCTAAAGCGAGACAGAAACAAATAGGAATTTCTTAATCTTTTTAAAAGTTCTAAATGCAGAAACATCAATAAAAATGTGCTCATTTTCTATGCGTTACTGAGAATTAGAGATTGTCTTTAATAATGCTAAAAACTACCTTTATACAGACAAAACTTGAATAGGGAAGTTAAACTAAGTACATTTGAAATTAAAAATGCCGGACGTTCCAACACAGATTAGCGTCTTTTTTTAACAACAAATAATTAAGACTGACATTTGAACTAAGGAACTAAAAACGAAGATAAAAATTAAGAACTAAAGGACTTAAAATAAAACGAATTTGTCGAGACTTTCTGTGTCATGCTCACTCAATATTAACAGATTTCGTTGGAACAAACAGCGTGGCCAAGTGCAAAGGAAACGCCATCTTTTTTATGCACATGACGTCTACAAGAAGCAGAACAATCAATTCGATATATCTCGCAAATCGTTATCGACAGCGACTTAAAAACAACGGATTCGGCTCCAACGTGGATGAATGCAAAGGAAACGCCATCTTGTTTATGCACATGACGTCTCGATAACGCGTAACAATAAAGTCGATATATCTCGCAAAACCGTTATCGATAGCGACTTAAAAACAACGGTTTCTTCTGTAACGTTGATATATGCAAAGAAAACGCCATCTTGTTACATTACGTCTACGTCTACGTTACGTCTACGTAACGCGTAACAAAAAAGTCAGTATATCTCGCAAATAGTTATCGATAGCGAATTAAAAACACTGGATTCTGCTGCAGCGTGGATGAATGAAAAGGAAACTCCATCTTGTTTATGCACATGACATCTAGATAACGCGTAACAATTATCTCAATATATATGTTTGAACAAATACTGTTAAACATGCCACAGCAAGTCTCAACTAATGTTTTATTTTAAGTTCTTTGCCTCTCATTATTTATCATTGATTTTAGTTGCTTGCTCAATTATTAGTCTTAAGTTATTTACCGTTAAAAAAAGACGCTAATCCGCGTCGAAACGCCCGGCATTTTTAATATCAAATTTACTTAGCCTAAGTCTCTCTTTTTTTAAGTTTTTTTTGGTACAAGGTCGTAGGCATTAATATTTTCCACAGATGTTAATTTTTTTGTTAATATTGTCTTCCAAGTTTCATGCTTCCAGGAGATCCAGACGTCATCTCATCTTCCATCTGTCATGGCGGGCTTTGTTCGCTTCTCACGAGAAAACGGTCTGACCGATTTACAGCAAAATGTTTATATTTTCGGTGCAAGAAGCTTCTAGGCCACCTCGGAACAAAATGGTGGCCATCCTAAAAAAAATCCTTCATTTTGTAACCTTTTTTTCACGATGACACGGTCGAACCGATTTCGACCAATTTTCATGTCGTCGTTATGCTGAACAATATCAAATCATTATCCGCGTCCACTTGAAGCAAAAAGACCCCTGGCATTTAATTGCTCTAGACCTGGATTTATACTTTCTCGTAAGCGGCAAATAACTTTGAGTTTTGTCATCCTGAATTTGGGGAGGAGGGGGGGGGGCAAGTAAAATTCTAGTTTCCCCAACTTCAATTTATCTTTTATGACAGTTTTATTATTTAATACACCAGCCTAATTGTCAGAAATAATTATTTATCAAATTTAAGACATTATATTTGCCAAGCACAACGTTTCATCCCTAGTTGAGACCTCTTCAGGTGTGCAATTTCAATTAAACTCAGCTATCGACAAATTTTAAGAAAACAAAATATTACACACAGGATCATTTTTATAGAATTACTTACAAATATGATGTATATAGGTCCCCATTAGTAATAAAACGTTGTGTTTGTCAAATATAATGCTCTAACTTTGATAATAAATTATTTCTGAGGATTAAGCTGGTGTTTTTCACAATATATTTAATAAATATTGTAATGCCAATTAATTAGGCCATCAATTGTTTGGACGTAAAATTTGAATTGTTTGATAAATCCATTATAGCGGCCTGATCGAACAAAGCGACAATGGAAAAGTGAGCTCACTTGCTTTGTCGAAAAGTCAAAAATGGCGTATGCGCGCTAAAACTCGGGAGAACTAGGGTGCAGTTTGCGGAAAAACATCGTGAGGAGCAGAACAAGTAATATAACTGTTAGTTAGCGGAGAAAGATTGTTAGGAGTCAATTAGCGGAAAAAAATCGTAAAGTACGGATCAATTAACGAAACTTGAGCAGTTTACGTCCATAGCCAGCCAGGAAAGGAAGTCAGCAGTTTACGTCTATAGCCAGCCCGGAATAGTAAAGTTGACAGTTTAAGTCTACAGCAAGGAGCTAAAGAAAAGTTAGTTCGCTCCGAAAGAATAAACAGTTAAAATAAATCTCCAAGGAGCTACGTTGAAAATTATGTACAAATCAGTAAAAGACTAATAAATCTACGAATCATAGGATTCCTGTAAGGCGAGCAGACATCAGATAGCTGACAAAAAGGAGGATCATCCGAGTTCCTGTGAGCCTAACAATATTGACTTCAATAGTGTAAAATCTGAGTTGACTTCTAGAAACAGTTTAAAAGTTTGCAATAGTGTACTTCCGAAACCAAAAAGAATGCTGGTACCAGCTGGACAGATGTAAGTAACAAAACCAAAACTAATGATTAATTGTAATTAATTGTAATTAAAGGATAAAGTCATATTTCGTTCTCTTTTAATTGTCAATCAAAGTTAATTACTTTACTTTTAATTTCTTTCTATTAACATATTGTTTAGGTAAAATGTGAACTGTTTGTTAATTAGATTTTTAAATTATTTTGTTGTGTCCAGTATCAAACCCAGTCATGCCCCTGAGAAATTAATATTTTAAATTGTAATTGTTTTTGAGTTAGAAGCCACAAAGTGAAAATTAATAATTATATGTATTAAATTTTACAAATTCTTTAAATTAATTACAAGCTAAATTGTTAATTATTACAATATATATATATATATAAATTTAGTTTCATGCACTTCTGAGAGAGAGAAAGATCTCAAATTTTGTTGTAATTATCTTTATTGCCACAAAATAAATAAATATTTTTGTTTGTTATTAAGTTTTTCATTTTCATTTAACAACCCCTATCATTTGATTATTATATTTTGGCTTCCGCAACGTGGGGCTCAATTAAATACATTTAAGCTATTGTTGATTATTACAATATATTTGCTACAGCCGTCATAGGACGTGGTCCCAGACTCGAAATTCATATTTCTTATAATTTAGCATGTAGACATATATATATTTATATATATGTGAATACATTAAAAACTGTATTTTACCTGAATACCTGCAGAAGTCCCAAAAGAGTGGACGAAACGTTGTAATGAAACAAATTTTTTCTTTAATTAACTACTAAATTTTTCTGACTTATTGGCTGTATTGATTATTGATTGTTTAAATAATGATAATTGTCATATTATATTAAATATTAGATAATACATTTGTTGTTAAGAGTAGGTGAGAAGGTAATTAGATGGAGACAAGGGTAACAGAATTAAATAAAAAAACTTGATACTGGAACAATGAACTACAAGAAATTCATTGAAGGAAACCTAACCGCGTATGAAGGAGTAAATTAATCTGTTTGCGAGTTGAATGAAAATTACGCAATGGAGCCAGCCAGCCAGCCAGCCTCCTGTAACCCAAGCCTTCTCTCCCTCTGGCGATGCGCTACGGAGTTTATATGGACAGGACGAGAGCATCCTTGACCCGAACCAGTTCTCGTTCTGTGGCGAAAGTGACCGACCACGTGTAGCAACAGCACCAGCGCCGTGTGTGAATGGACTGGATGCTGCTGGGATCCAGGTCGGACCGTGTCATCAGAGTCTCCTCGCTGGCTGGCGTAACAGCTTCATCATCATCATCGCTGCATGAAGGAGCAGGGGAACTACGCTCACTTCCCCCACCAGCAAGGCCCAACCGCAGAAGCACTCACTCCACTTTCCAACCCACCGATCCATCAACTCGCGACCTTTACTCTTTGTCTGCTACCTCAAGAACGAGCAAAAAAAACCGCCGACGCGGGGCTTGATACCGTGTTACTTAATAACCCACTCTCTTAAGAGGATTGGGAGACGGACCAACATGAGGGTTAATTACTCAGATTCCGGTACAAACACTTATATAGAGTGACAGACTACATGAGGGTCAACCACGTGGGTAGATGGGAGAACAAGACAGTTAAGGTTTAACTAGGAAATCGCCTAATGTGATGCAGACAAACCTTCACCAGGTACGGCACCAGTACCTGTCACGACTGAAATTGGGCTCGACCATGTTTGGAGGGAGCTGGCCAACTTTTTGATGGGAACAGAGGAACCGTGCAACCATAACTGACCTAGGTGTCACCACGGCTCGTGAAGTGACATCACCCAACACCAGCTATTCGGGGGGGGCATTATTTTAAAGGATCTTCAGGGTCTGGATAGCAATAAGAGTGGACCACATTGCAATTAAAGAGAAACAACCCCTTAAATCTCATAAATATAATTGGCAAAAGGAAAGAATTTACAGTTATTTTCAAGACCTAAAGTTAACAAGATTTGTAACTCTAAAATCTGTCTTAGTCGTAAAAACAGAAATAAATACAAGTACATTAGGATTAATGACACAGAAACGTTGTTTGAGTTTTGACTATACAAATCAAACCAAAACCTACCAATGAGATTGCATTTAAAAATAACAGAAAAACACCATTTTTTAAAAAAGAAAATAACATTACACTACGTTTTGTGCACAATCTTGGGACTTCACGACTTAACTGTTTTGAATGTATGCATATGATACAATTATAAGTCCAATAGACTTCTAATTTTAACATATACAGACACTTCCAGTTAGAAGTCCATGAAACTAATTTTATATATATATATATGTGTGTATTGTAATAATCAACAATTAGACTTTTAATTAATTTAAAGAATTTGTAAAATTTAATACATCATATTATTTATTTTCACTTAGTGGCTTCTAACTCAAAAACAATTACAATTTAAAATTTTAATTTCTCATGGCCTTGATTGGGTTTGATAATGGACACAACAAATTTATTTTAAAATTATATTAACAAACAGTTCCCAATTTACCTAAAAATATGTCGATAGAAAGAAATTAAAAAGAAAAGAAATTAACTTTGATTTACAATTAAAAGAGAACTAAATCTGACTCTGTCCTTTAATTACGTTTACAATTAATCATTAGTTTTGGTTTTGTTACTCACATCTGTCCAGCTGGTACCAGCATTCCTTTTGGTTTCGGAAGTACACTATTGCAAAATTATACACAGATCCTAAAAGTCAACTCACAGATTTTACACGATTGAAGTCAAAATTGATAGGCTCCCAGGTACTCGGATGATCCTCTTTTTGTCAGCTATCTGATGTCTGCAGGAATCCTATGATTCGTAGATTTGTTAGTCTTTTACCGCTTTGGACTTAAACTGACTTCCTTTCCTGGCTGGCTACAGACGTAAAACTGCACTCCTTTCCTGGCTGCTGATAGAAGTAAAAACTGCTAACTTAGCGATATTTACGGGGTAATACTTCCGTGAATGGTTTTTACTTTGTCTTAAATTCACAACTTTGTTTAATAATACATTAACGATGGCTAGTATCTGCTCTAGTATTATTCGTTCCGTCCTCTGTAATGTCCCGCCACCAACTAACTCTTAGTGCTCTCCAGTTTTAGCGCGCATACGCCATTTTTGACTTTCCGACAAAGCAACAGAGCTCGGCTCCATTGTCGCTTTGGA
The DNA here is from genome assembly GCA_037074705.1 of Zhengitettix transpicula. Taxonomy (NCBI): domain Eukaryota; kingdom Metazoa; phylum Arthropoda; class Insecta; order Orthoptera; family Tetrigidae; genus Zhengitettix; species Zhengitettix transpicula. The sequence continues at coordinate 8,824,521 of CM073596.1, read as the reverse complement.
AGCTCCTGCCGCTGCAATTAAATTTTATTAAAACCAATTAATGGCCTAATTAATTGGCTTACAATATATAATTTATATATGTGAGTGTAAATATATATCTGTATGTGTATGCATATGTTAATATTACTAGTCCATGATACTAAATTTATATTTGGACTTCCAATTTATATAAATAATATAATTATTTATAATTTATAATACAATAAATATACATATACACACTTAAAACTGTATATTACCCGATGAATTGTCAAAATTATGGACAGTGGAGTGATTTTTTGTCTTGGTTGATTAATACACCATCTTATTCTGACAAATTAGCTGTATTTATTATTCTTTATTAAATGAGATTACAATTAATTTTCTGGACCACCAAAATGTAAAAATTACATGTTGTTATGATACGCACTGATTATTAAAGCCATTTATGTTACAATATAGTCTGTTGTCTAAACACTGATCAAGTAGGCTTCACCGAGAGTGCTTCCACAAAGTAAGAGTGATAAAGCCATAAATAACACCAGAGTGTAATCTCTATTATAATTTGACCTGTGCAAAGGTTTTATATCTAAAAATTACATAGTAAGAAAAAAAGTGTTCTTTAAACACATTAATTTTAGATTAGTTCCCCAGAAAAGGCCAAGATTCATAGTGATAAAGTGAAAGGAGTATCTCAAGTTACACGATTTCATGCTTAGACCATTCTTAGCAGCACAGTAATACAGGTGAAATAAATAAAGAAGTTTATGCTATGTACAAAGGTGTTACTATTTCTTTTAGAGTAAGTGTGGATTATGAGAAATTTAACTGGGATTATCTCCAAATTCTGGAAGCTTGTTCAGTGCAACTGATAAAAGATTTCAAATTCATGTGCAAATTTTTGGAGGTATAATTCGGATCCGGCACCTAGACTCAAATTTTTTAAACATATTTGAACAAGTAAAGGAAGCTTGCAGGAATAGAAAATTGCGGGAGATCGGCCAATTTAAATTGCAAACGTGACGTCACATTTATGCAAAATACATGCCCAATTGCGGATGATGTTCATTTAACACTTGAAAACCTTGGAAAATTAATAATTCAGTTGTGAGACGTGGTTTTAAAGTTTTGAATGAAGCAAACAGCCATCGCATGCATTCTGTATAAATGTGACGTCATCGCGTTCATCTTGGGGCTCCTCAAACCAACCCCAATTATTGTAATTGTTGACAACAAATGCCATCAATGAATAAATAAATTATCACGAGAGAGTAAAAATGTCTCGTGTTGCCCTCAATATTATCGTGAAACTATCATATGACAATGGGCAGGTACAGTGACGTCACAAAATTTAACCGGTAATATTTCTCTTATTACAATATTATTGTTGAATGTCAGTGTTCGATATAACTTAAAAATGGTAAAAATAAAAGAATTAATTATCCGCTGCTCACACAATCAAGAACAAAGTAAAAGTTCCTTGTAAATTGTTCAAAAAATTTGATTTAGTACCCGATCCTTATAAAGTACGTACCACTGTGATCAAAAAGTAAGGCGAAATTGTCATTTAAAACTCCCGGGTATTAGGAAGGCAGGAAAATATTTTTTTTCTAGGTTGGTAGGACTGTCTATAATATTTTCCAAGCGTCTGTTTGTTAAAAGGTTTAATTAACTCCGAGTTACACGTGTTTTTGTAAACTACCAAAAGTGAATTTTGCAATGGGTTTTTTGTTGAGCAAAGAACTGGCATCAAATTTTGTTTTCGGAACGAATATTCTTGTGCGGACACGTTGAAAATGTTGCGGAAGGCCTTCGGTGATCAAACTATGGAACAAAAAAACGTTTATAATTGGTACAACGAGTTGAAAGAGGGCTGAGAACGCGTTGAAGACGAACTGCGCTCTGGACGACCATCAACGTCTACCGACGAGGGCCACGTCCAAAAGATCAAAGATTTGGTGCTTGAAAATGGTCGATGGACAATTAGAGATCTCGCTGATATCATTCGGCTCAGCCCAAACCATTTTGAATAATGTTTTGTGTCTCAAAAGCGTCAAGTCTCGATTGGTGCCAAAATCGCTCAATTTTTTTGGAAAAAAAGCGTCGCGTTGATGTGTTTGGAACTTTGCTGTCTGACTATCAGGACCACTTGAAATGCATCATTACTGGAAACAAGACTTGGATTTACGCATACGACCCTGAAACCACCGACCAATCCAGCGAATATCGTGCAAAAGGTGATGCAAGACCGAAAATCAAGGTGATGTTGACAGTTATCTTTGATTATCGTGGTGTGGTGCACTATGAATTCCTTCCGCCGGGCCAAACTGTCATCAAATTATATTATTTGAGCGTTATGCGTCGTTTGCGTGAAGCTATTTGTCTGAATTATGGGCGAACAACTCTTGGTTCCTTCATCACGATAATGCACCATGTCATACTGCATTGGTTCTTCGCGACTTTTTTTTTGCCAAAAACTCGACTCATATCGTTCCGCAACCACCGTATTCGCCTGATTTGACTCCGTGCGACTTCTGGCTATTCAGAAAACTCAAAAGGTCAATGCGGGGACGTCGTTTTGACACGATTGAGGAGATAAAAAGCGAATCGAAGAAGGTCTTGAAGGCTATACCGGAAAAAGACTATTCCGACTGTTTCGAGGACTGTAAAATGCGTTGGAAAAAGTGCGTTTTATCGCACGGGGATTACTTTGAATGGGATGAAATTGATTTGGAAGAATAAATAAAGAATTTATATTTTATAAATAAATTCACCTTACTTTTTGTACACATTGGTATGTCAGTATCTTAAATGTTTTAGTTTTAGCTGTTATTGGGCAGTAGTGTATACTAATTATTATGGATAATTTTAGGTCACCGTACCTTGTCGTAGGTAACTTTCCTTCAATCGTTAAAATTATGTAAGAGATTTGCCCGGTCCACGGTATAGGTTATGTCTTCAACACAATGTAGTAAAGCTTCCAAGCATTATTCTCTTCGTACATGCCGACGATTACGTGATGCACTTACAAGAACGGACTTCTCCATTCTCTGGCCACGTTTCGAACTGAAAACACTCGTTCTAACTTCGACACGCAGAACTCAACAATGCTACGAGTTACACGTCTGCAACCCTTATTATTGTCGCGGGCGGAGAGCAACTCGCGTTGCCAACTGAGGCTCTCAAAAGTCACCGTAACCTGAGAGAGATAATGGCATCCCCAAAGAGATATATTTGTTTATATATGTCTTTGGGCATCCCCATAAATACATTTTTTATGAGTAATAGGCAGCTTGAAGGTCATTCACGCCACAGGCCTCTTGTAATTAATAATTGTAAATACAACTAATGATCTTCTTTCTTTTATAAATATGATTATGTTATTTTGTGTAAATAACAATTATTTAAATACAAATAATGAGGTGCCTAAATGACTTTTGAGCATCATTTGACACTTAACTTTGTCCCAATATTGTAATGTCCAATTAACAGAAGTAAATATTATGATTATTAAGATGACATTGTGACTCGGCGACGATGTTCTTTTGTTTTAATTTTATTTATAGTCACATAAACGGCTAAAGGGATTAGCGACTTTATTGCATTTAACTGTCAGGGAACTTATTTCTGTGGGAGTTTCTCGTTATGGAAACAGGCACAGTCACAACCATGCCCTTCGAACCCGTCCCGGGTGGCGCTGACCATCACATCACAGTTTCGGCACATCCTTCTTGCCATTTCTTGTTGTTGTTGCTGTGGTAGTGAATGGCTAACCAAAACAAGTGCTTGGAAGGTGCTGGAGTGTAACGCGTGTATTTTTGGTTTAGTTTTGCTTTGTCTCTGAAGTGCTGTTTGCTGTGGTTTGGAGAATTCAAAATCGTGCACGTGCGTAAGTGTGAAGAAGATAAATATTTCCATCCAAGTAATTTTCGTGTCCTGTCTCGATTGTTGGCCTCATCATGACAGAATAGTTGGCCTTTGTTGACTACGGAACTGCAGCTGCGTGCTATAACTCTTGTAACAATGGAAGAATCAGTCAACTGGCATTTCGACGAAGTTTTCTAATAATGAAAAAAGTAAAAGAATGGGAGGCTATAATGGAGGGAACGGAGATAAGCTTTTGAAATTGGACAGTTGTTCTGCGCTCACCGCAGCTGGTGGGTGTGATTACGAGAGGCTCCGTTTTGCGTTACGTGTATACGTTTGAAGTGTCACCGATCTACAAATCTCATGAGTTCTGCTGTAAAATTTTCCAAGTTGTTGTCTCTGATATAGTCCGAGGCAGAATCGTCGTGAGAAAGGGCCACAATTTGTTAGTGAAGAGTTCATCGAAGCCACACAATTTATTACGACGGCTTGCCAGGAATCAATCCCAGAGATCGACGCCTTAGCCAGTGGTCAACCCCTGAGTCTACGCCTTGCATTGGTCCTGACTAAAGTCATCACTGCACTTAACCCGTTCTGCCGGCTGTGAGATACGGAGACGTCGGTACGAGAGCTACAGCAAGCAACACAACACACAATAGCAGGACGTATTTGGTACGGGCAGCAGATCTCTTCTACGTAAAAACCACAGGTGCCTGAGATAAGAGTTTTTCATGCTTAACTGTAATAAACTTATATAAAATTTGTTTAATGGGCAAATTTTTATTTTGATTTAACGTAAAAACCCAGCCCACAAAAATGATTCTTTATAGGAGACTTCGGAATAGCATAAGATGACGCCCTGTGAAAGAAGAAACACTGACAGACATGTTGGACGGGACAGTCTGGAAAAGTCCAAATTATATAATTGTATTTGTGGGATCAGTTCAAGTACCTTTAGGACGAACCATGAAAATGAGGGCCACCACAATTGCTAAGACAGCAACAGTGACAAGGCAAATCCATTCAAGAACCTGGTAAAAGAGGAGCAGGCATGGATCAGAAACAATGGACATTCAAAAAAGAGGAGAAAAGAAATACCTGAAAATGTGGTGGTGAAGAAGAATTGGAACAAACTAAGGGGAAAGGTGTGTTGAAAAAATAATGGTTTAGGGAGAGTATTTTATGAGGAAGGCAAACTGGAGCTAAGGGCGAATCCAAGGAAGGAAGGACACGTGGATGGACAACCAGGCAATCGCTGGACCGTGGTAGCTGGCGCTGGCTTTCCAGCGGGAAATGAAGGAAAAGGAAGGAAGGAAGCGCTGGACTTTCTCCGCGGTTTGACCTCCGTCGAGGTCACTCGTGCCGTGGCGTGCGGCTGCTCACGATCCGGAGTCCGTCTTCCTGCTGCCAATCCTGCCAACCTCTCGCGTCTGCCAACACCGCGTCGTGTGAGTCACAGTCCACAACCTCTGAGCTGACCCTCCACCAAAGAGTTCGTCACCAAGCTCCGTCACATCTGGTTGGGAAGAATCTTCCGCAGGTGCCGCTTCCGAAACAGGGACGTCAAACCCAACTTCAGTCTCCTAAAATCTCTGGTTGAAGTGTTACGTAGATTATTTTTTCGAATATTTATTTTCCTTGACCGTTCGTGACGTATTATTCACACATAATGTAGAAAGATAACCCAACACATCAGTGATATAGGCGCGACGTTTCGACAACCAACGGCTGGGTCATGTTTCAGGGCGGCTCAAAGTCGTTGGTCGTCTAAATCTTTAAGAACTACACCGGGAAAGACTTCCTTCTTAATATTTTTCGCTCAGGTTTTGGATATTTAATTAAATATATACAACCTGAGGTATTAAATAGTAAGGAAAAAAATTGATGGGCGGAATATAAAAAATAAATTACATAGAAGGGGTTAAATCTTACAAAATGTAAACACGGTTCTTATAATACTCAAATACAAACTGCAGATAGAATTACGAAACCCTTTTGATAATTTTTTTTATTTAATTGTCAGTCAAATACACAAGACTCGGCCTCTTATTGGACCATAGTCAGTTGTAAAAAAAACGTTACATGCAATCTTATGTGTCCTAATGACTGGGTTGCACCTATTTAATTAATTTATCTATCAGTCGTGCAGTACAGTTCAAAAACACACAACTGCATTCCCATTTCACATCCCCTCAGGGTTTGGTAGCCATTAGGACACACAAGATTACATGTAACTTGATAGTGATTAGATTTAACTTTTTTTTGCAGATGATTTTCGTACAATACTAGGCCAAAAGCTTCTAATGTATTTCACTGACAATTAAATAAAAAATGAGGGCTCTGTATAAGGGTTTCTTAATTAAATCTGCAATTAAAACGAACAGTCTCCAGGGGTATTTCAATCCAATTACCATTCAAGAATATTCTAAATATGAATGACGAATAATTCTTAGTATATAATAATATTCTATTCAAGAGCTGAAAAAAACGCTATACCAAGAATAGGGGTTCCGGAAAGGTGAGAACCTATTTTAAAGGATTGGGACTGGATAAACAAACTCAGCCAGCTTGGGAATCGAACCCAGGACGTCCGCTTATTTCCATTCTCTATTGAAGTATTAAAATTAGGCCACGAATGTATGTGATTTAGTACGAGGGTGGTCTTAAAAGTTACCGACCTCAACGTGAAGATGGCAGCACTAGTAAATAAAAGCTAGTGAATTTTGTTGTTCATCTGTTGACAGTTACTCACCAAAGATTCAGCGATTTTGGACGCGCAGTTGTTATGTAACAGTCGTTTGAGTGAGTTGATGTGAGTGTTTTTGTGAAAATTGAGAAAATCGTTATTAAATATTTGTTTTTGAAAGTCAATACGCCTACACAAATCAAAGATGGAGTTGGATCTGTGTACGGGGACACTGCACCATCATTTACCTCGGTGAAATTTTGGGCAGCTGAATTTAAACGTGGCCGTAAGAGCTTGGGAGACGATGAACGTCAAAAACTGCAACTACCGACGAAAACATCGCCAAAGTTCACCAAATGGTGCTACACGACCGCCGAATTAAAGTGAGAGAGATAGCAGAGGTCATGAGAACGTGTTTGTCACATATTAAATCAACATTTAGGCGTGAGAAAGCTTTCGGCGCGTTGGGTGCCGCGTTTTCTCACGTTAGACCAAAAACGTGTTCGAATGAACATTTCCAACGCTGTGTTGGCGAAGTTAATTACTGTAGATGAAACTTTGTTACATCATTATACGCCCGAAACAAAAATACAGTCCAAACAGTAGACTGCAAAGGGGGAACCGACTCCAAAAAAAAAAGCAAAACTGTTTTTTCGGCTGGGAAAGTGATGGCAAGTGTGTTTTGGGACAGTCATGGAGTTATTTTAATCATTACTTGACAAGCTGAAGGTAGAAATGGCCACACTTGCAGAAAATAGAAAATCCACGAATTACGGTTTGAACTGGTTGACCATCCGCCTTACTCACCAGATCTAGCCCCAAGCGACTTCTTCTTGTTCCCTCATCTAAAAATTGCGCTCGGAGGACAGAGATTTTCGTGAAATGAAGAGACAATCACCTTCGAGAACACTTATGTTGCAGAGACAAACGCCGAGTACTTTTTGGACGGGTTACAGAGATGGGAGCATCGCTGGGAGAAGTGTGGAGAGTTACAAGGAGACTATGTTGAAATATGTTCTATCATTGTTGGGTCGGAAACTTTTCAGGCCACCCTCGTGTATTTTAGATGATCCAGGGTATCTCAGAAGGTACGAGGGACCACGTACCAACTGGAGGTAGCAGCAATCTGATTCGCGATCCGGTTGAGTTTCTCCAATCCTGATCCTTTAATACAGTTTCACCGGAAGCATTTCTTCCGTTGTTCAACTATATTATTTTCTTCTTACAAAGGTGGGTCTGAGAGTCTCGGAGATTAAATGTGCTTTGAAATACCTAGGAAAGTCTCTGAAACTCGAGGTAAGCAAAAAGTATCTCTCTCTCTCTCTCTCTCTCTCTCTCTCTATTTATCTCTCTGGAATAGTCAGTGTTTCATAACGAGACAAACAAACCTGTTCAGAACGGAAATGAAAATTGGGCAAGGAACCTCCTCCTAATTACAATTCAGAATCAGAAATATGCGATGACGCGGCCGCGGAGAAAGTAAAATTCGTGTCTGAGGTTTGAGTCAACTCATATAAAGCGTTTGACTGCAAATAAATTAACTATAAAGCTTCTGAAAGTGTAATAAAAAATTTGGAACTCTCCCTTTCTCTATGGTGCTTTTTTGAAAAATAATAATAATGAAATAGATTTACTGATATTTTAGATTTGACGTGTTTTATTGTTTGTAAGGAGAAATATGACTACATGAATACTTGAACTGGACAACACACATGTCCAAAAGAAATTTAAGATTAATAAAGATAAAGCTACTCAGTTATATATATTTTGCATATTGTCATTGACACATAAGATATGGTATTATTTTTTGGACACTCCTGCATCCTCATCTGTTTTCAGACTACACAAGACACCAGTAAGTTAATTGTAATCATGCAGGCCTTCATTCAAAGCTATGACAATTACCCCATCACCATGTGTCTTCTTCTATGAGCTCAGTTTGTTTACAAAAACTCATAACCTATAAAGGAATATTGAGAGTATCATGCATGACAAACTGATGATTCATTTATGATCTCCCTAAATACATCAAACTTCAAGTGAAGCTGTCTTCACCTGGGTTTCTGAATATTAAAATAATATTTTAGAGATATCAAAATTAGATTTAAAGCTTCTATGAGAACAAATTTGCAGGGTTTTATTCTGTTAAAAATACTCACACTTCATTTAACCCAATTAAATTCATAGAAATTTTATAAGGCATTTATAACCTTATATTGTTCACGATTTTTTTATTTTAATTTAATTTAATTAAGTTTCAACTCATGTAAAATTGGGAGAGTGTGTGTGAGTATATGCATTGATGCATTTAATAATTTTGTCTTGTCCAGAACATACTTTGTATGCATAACACTGAAATTTTAATTATCCATTGCTCTAAATGTTGAAGTAGGGACACGTAGTTCTGTTGTGTGCTTTAGAAAAATGGGATAAAGTTTCGTTTCCGCCTAAGAGAATGAATTCGATACAGTCACTCAGTTGACTCTGTTTCTGGCCGCTGCACCAAACATTTGGACCAAACGTAAGCTTGTGACGTCAGAATTCTCAATCTCGCGGGAATAATTATATGGCGTTTTTATTGGGACAGTCGGCCAGCTGCCTCCTAAACTGGTCGAGGTGCGGAGAAGGGAATGCTGCGACCCCACAGCGAACTCTTCTCCCGCTATCGGAAGGGTGTGGGACAAGTACCCAATGCCCGACCTACCTGATGCAGGTTTTTCAAGGTTTTTCCCCGCATTACTTTTAGGCGAATGCCGGGTAGGACCCTTAAACTATATCCCAGGGGCCCTAGTTAACCCTTGGCTACCTTCCTCTACCCTTCCGCGTTCCCCCTTTCAGATCCCTTCCTATGCTATTAAAGGGGAGTTGCCACCATGTGGATTACCCTCATGTAGCCTGTTCCCAACCCCCTTTCCCCACCCCCCAAAGGAAAAATTGGATGAGAGAGCTCTGGCGAAGTCTACCTTTGGGGATGCCTTCATATCTCTCTGGTTTTTTTGAACTAAGATTTCCACAAGCCGAGGCACCTTGCCCTGTTTTGAGAAGTGTGTGTTCCGGGGTCTTAGACCTGAGGCATACAGTAAGAGTTCTTCCCTGTTCCCATTGGAACTGGTCGATGCAAGGAGAAGGGAATGCTGCGTCCCCACAGAAAACTCCTCTCCCGCTACCGGAAGGGCGTGGGACAAGTACCAAATTCCCGACCTACCTGATGTAGAATTTTCTATGGTTTTCCCTGCATCACTTTTAAGCGAATTGCCGGGTAGAATCCTTAAACAATAGTTCGGGGGCCCTAGTCAACCCTTGGTGACCTTCCACTACCTTTCCGCGTCACCCGTATCAGATCCCTTCCTATGCTATCAAAGGGGAATTGCCACCATGTGGATTACCCTCATGTATCCTGTAACCTCCCCCCCCTCCCCCGCCCAGGGAAGAATTGGATTTGAGAGCTCTAGCGGAGACTACCTTTGGGGATGCCTTCACATCTCTCTGGCTTTTTTGACTAAGATTTCCACATGCCAAGGCATGTCGTAGACCTGTGGCATACGGTAAAAGTTGTCCCGTTATCCCTATTAGAATAGTCGGCCAGCTGCCTCCTAAACCGATCAAGACTCGACGAGTGGAAAGCTGCGACCCCATAGCTAACCCCTCTCCCGCCAGCGGAAGGGCGTGGGTCAAGTACCCAATGCCCGACCTACCTGATGCAGGTTTTTCTAGGGTTTCCTTGCATTACTTTTACTCGAATTGGTGGGTAGGCTCCTTAAACCATAGCCCGGGGGCCCTAGTTAACCCTTGTCTACCTTCCTCTACCCTTCCGCATCCCCGCCTTTCAAATCCCTTCCTATGCTGTTAAAGTAGCCTGTTACCCTAAAAAAAAGGGAAGAATTGGCTTCAAGCGGAAAAAAAATATTGAAATATAGTTGCGATGTAGGATGGTTTCTTTCCTTTGTAAACTTCCCTGAAATATTTTATTTATAACCGAGGAAGAAAGCTGCAGGAGAGTAAAAGTCGCCATCGTGGTTGTGTGCTTTATGAGATTGACATATTATTCCAGAAAAACAAACAGCGGTCGAGACAGGCAATAAAATACCGCATAACCTCAAAGCGTCTTTTCTCCTCGTCAACATGCCGTCGGAGGCAGACCACAGAGTTCCTAATCGTGTCTTGTTCTACGCAAGGACTACTAGCAACATTGACAAAATGGCCGAAATACTAATAGAATAATATACGCAACATTTCTCAGTGTGTAACTCGAGCCATTTTATCAAATTTAACTTTTCTACAAGCGATAGAATTTCATTTAAAAGGATCAGCATATGTATTATTTAATTCGAATTCCAAGATTCGAAATTGATACATGTTTCCAAGCAGATGAAGCTAAAACATGACGGTTACGTTGCGTCTTGCCATACCTAAAAAATAATATTAAAACAGAATTTATTGCTTCTGTATTGCTATTTCTTCCTTATTTTAGTGTCGCACAGGAGCTTTGGATGTGGATCAGACACAAATATTCTAATAGATAATATTTTTTGGTGAAAACTTCATACAAGTTAATCAAAATGTTATAGAAAGAATGTAAACTTCCCTTTAATGTTGACACAAGTCTCTTTTAATTTTTAGTTTGAATTGTTCTTAATATTACTTTACAGGTGTTTTATTTTTTACATTTTCAGTTACTTATTATTTTTTTATTATTATTTATTATTTTATTATTATTAGTATTTATTATTTTATTATTATTAGTATTTATTATTTTATTTAATTCTCTTTAGCTTTATTTTTACGTCAATCAGATTTTTCTTTATAGCTCGCAAGTTTTCTCTTTTATTTTTTAATGTTTTTGTTTTTAAAGATTTTATACATTTTAATTAAGGAATATGGATAAAATATAATTAAATATTATCTGTGATTTGAGGCTTGAATAAGCTTATGTGGATTTCATTGAAGATTTCATAGATTTATTTAGGTTTTTAGTTCTTTAAATATTTTCTTTATAATATTTTTGTTATTAATATTGATAAGATAATTTGAAGTTTTCCATTTCCATAATTTTGGTAATTCTAAATTTTTTCTTTCTAGAATTTCCTTTAGCGTTTTATTAGGATTAATAGTTTTTTAATTTAATTGTTGAGTTTTTTAGGGTTTTAGTTCTTTAAGGTATTTAATGTAACTTATTTGTTTTACAGTATTAATGTTTTTATTTTATTTTTTACACTTGGTTTCAGGTTTTTCAATTTAATTATAATTTTTATATTTACATCTTTCATTCTTGTTGATGACATGTTTTTTGGAATTTTAGCATATATTCTATTAAATGATTTTGATGTTTTCATTCTATTTTTTATTGTTTATAGAACTTTTCTTGTCTCATTTGTTTTTTACTTATTTTAGTATTAATATTTTTATTATTCAATTTTTTAATCATTTATATAATTGTAATGACTGTTTTATAATATTTTTATTTTATTTTTTACTTTCTTAGGTGATTTATATATTTAAACGTACCTTTCCTACTGCGTTCATTTATTTATTATTTGTTTTAAAATTGTTTTAAAGTTTTTCCGTGTTCTGTTTGTATTTTATAATTTTTTGTTTTGTATCGTACAAAGTTTTTTGTTATCACAGTATTGAAATGTTTTTACTTTCTACATTTTTTATGGTTATTCTGTTAGTGTAAGTCCAATTTACGTCGCCACCCACAGTCTGAGTTTATTATAGGCGCTGCCCGTGTTGTTATAATTAAACTCAGCAACTTCCATAACCCCGGATTTGACTCTAATCGCAGTTGATTTTGCGCTATTTGTGTCCACCCCTAAAGGTACTACCCTCCCATGCGGAAAGGGGTTGAAATTATACAGAATAGTATCTGGAGAAAAGTTAATTATCTCATTGATTAATAAAAACTTTCTTCGGGCGAACATATCGGCAGTTTGCACATGTTTGTCAATTTCTTCCCCCGCCCTCCCCCGACCCTGGGGGTTAAACGGCAAGTTGAATGTCACAGTTAATAATAACAACAAACAGTCTACTTTATTTATTAGGTCGATTAACGTTCAATAGTCTAGTAGGTTCTTTAACCCGTGTCCTGTAGCGTGAGCCACGATGACGTCACACGTTTGCGTTTTGAGGATGGTCGTGGAATCTTCGACGTGAGAACCCGCGCCCGCTCTTAATTAGCTGCAAGACGAGAAAGGAGGGTTTTTAGTAGTAAAAGGAGATAATGAAGGCAGGCAGCGCTATCTTTAAGCGCCCTAATTAAAACTCAAATTACTCCCTACTATTTAACAGGGTCAGTGGGTCAGACATCAACTCATCTCTGACGCTCTACAAAGGGGAAAAACAAAGAGAATACACTAAACTATTGAACGGGAATTCCACTTTGTCGGAATGAGAAAGGGGAAGAAGAACCAAGAAGGGAGAGATTGTGAACAATTTAAAAGTATTTATTTCATTACATTTTTGTTTTAAGCATTTTTTACTCTTCAGTCTTGTATGTACGTTACTGTATTAATTAACTATGTTTATAGTTTATGTGATATTTATTTTTTATAATTTATTCCTTTTATTTTTGTTAATTTTTTGGTTTATTGCTTTTGCACATTATTTTGACGTCGTTTTTTTACACATCAAACCATTTACAGAGAAAATGTGGTGAGGTTAAGGTCAAATTAACTAATGATATGCTGTTTGTTGGGCGCCACCTGCAAGAATTGTTCTTGCAGGAAAGGGAAATACAATATTTAGTTAATAAAAACAAGAATTCATTTTATGAGAATTTATATAAAACGAAAGCTCTCCAGCCTGCCAGGGATGCATGTAACCCCCTCTCTTTCTCAAGATTAACCGTGGTTCTCCTCGTGGCAAACCGACGCGATACCCGGAAGCATGGAATGCGACTTACCAGGTCTGCAGCTCGGACAGGGTCGACTCCCGTTGGCGACTCTCTCTATCCGCAGCAGACGACCGGAGACGCACGTGCAAAACCAAAATCTTTCAGGATCAACTCTCCCTGACCACTCTCACCGACGGTCCAGATTCATCTCCTCGTGTTCGCAGACTTTTCTCTCTGCCTCCTCAAAATCCCTCTCTCCTGGTTGGTCCTTGTGCACACGTGACCCACTTCCATCTATTTTAGGGCCATACCCTCCCGGTCATCTACCCCTTCCTTGGCCGACCCTGACCTCGCTTGCGGGACTTGCGGATTTTCCAATCCACCCCGCCATTGACTTGTGTCTCCTGCTCGACCCCGGCAAGCCACATTCCCATGCTTCCAGGCAGTAATTTAGGCAACAGTTATAAAAAATATTTTGTAACAAATCGATAACTAAAGGCGCACCATAAATAAAATTTGACAAACATATGGAATAAATGTTTTTATTCCGGTTTTATTTCCGGTATTTCGATGAATAAATGTTTTTATTCCGGTTTTATTTCCGGTATCGATGACATTTTCTGCATCACACCAGGCACCGAATTGGATAATATGGTCCTAGTTTTTAATATCTACCACGCCAGTTTACAATTCCCAGTAGAACTGTAATTAGTAGATCTAAGAAATTACTTAGATACTACCCCCGTAGGTGGAAAATTTTAGATTAATAACAAATTGGTACAGAAAGCCAATCTTTTACTGTCGAGTACAACCACACTATAGCACAGAAAAAGCTATGATTTGTATTTGCGGTCACCAATTCTAAATTCCATTCTAAGAATTTAGGCAATGTATTTAAGATACTATTAGCTAATTTCTGTCAACGATTACTAATATTTTATATGGATGAGTTTTTACTTTACTATTTTTAAGATATATAAATTATTTAAGTAGTTGTTTGTCTCAGTAAATATTAAATTGTTTGGCAAGGTGAAGATAATTACAGTAATTAATCATTTATATTTTGAATACAAAATGTAGAATATTAACTACGTGTCCTTTCTAATCATCCTTTATCATATTTTAGAAAAGGCAAGAAAGATCTGATCAACACATTGGTCGACATAATGCTGTTTATATAAGTAATAATAAAAATTTCTCGTTGTGTTATATCAGACGGAGAAAAAGACATTTGATAACTATAGTAAGCGTCATGCATGAGGGCGGCCCAGTTTATTGTGCTTCCGCGCAGGTGCTACCCCCTCCCCGTGCGCAGACAATCAGCATCAGACCTTTACCTTTTTAGGCTATTTTTGTGGGCCAAAATACGGTGGTCATATGGCTTTAATGGGATTATCCTTGGGTACTTGCAGGTCTCGCAGGTCAGTAGAACGGCAATCGTTGATCAGCCAGCCGGTCTACAGGTTCTAGTGAGCACGACAGTGCAAATGTCGTCCACTCCAAAACTCTCTCGTCGAAAACTGGAAAGCTAACTTCCTCTCAATATACTAACTTGTTCATAACTTCCCCAAAAGTAACTTACAACATCACAAAACGTACTGTCCTCCGCATTCCAAAACTAAAAACTATCTAACTTATTCATAACCTCCACAAATTTCACTAACTCCTGCTCCACAACTAATTCATAACATCGCCGAACAGGCTAACGCATAACATTTCTGAAGAAATTAACTCTACGAGCTACTTTCACGCCTCGGTTTTCTGAAATTTCTCCCCACAGGGTCTTGGATTCTGCTATTTTTATCCAAAAGAGATCAACATTTGTGCCCCCACAAATCACAATATATTATTTGGCCACACTTTTCTCAGTGGTCCACATGGCCGTGTCAGTCTCACGATTTTAAGACGAGATATCGCCCAGGTCTAACATCTTTGCTCCTCTACCAGAGAAGTATTCACCATTCAGGGATAGTTTTATACAATAGTCTCTCTCAAGATGTTAAGAACGATAATAACTACAAGAGTTTGGGATTCAATGTATTCTAATCAGTCTTCGAGGGCTATTCTCTCGCAGGCAGTACCTTGTAGGAGAGACAGAAAGGGGCTACCTTTCGGGATGCCTTTTCCTCTCTCTTTTTGAACTAAGGTTCCCACAAGCCGAAGCACGTCGGCCTGTTCTGAGAGGTGTATGTTCCGGGGTCACAGACCTTGGGCATACGGTAAGAGTTGTCTGCTATTTCTATTGGAATAGTCGGCCAGCTGCCTCCAAAACCAGTCAAGGCACGGCGAAGGCTAAGCTGCGACCCTACATCTAATCCCTCTCCCGCCATCGGAAGGGCGTGGGACAAGTACCAAATGCCCGACCTACGTAATGCAGGTTTTTCTAGGGTTTTCCCTACATCACTTTTAGGCGAATTTCCGGGTAGGATCCTTAAACCTAAGCCCGGGGGCCCTAGTTAACCCTTTTCTATCTTCCTCTACCCTTCCGCATCCCCCCTTTCAAATCCCTTTCCTATGCTATAAGAGGGTAGTTGCCACTATGTGGATTACCCTATATATAGCCTGTCTACACCTAAAAAAAATCCCTTCCTATGCTATTAAAGGGGAGTTGCCCAATGTGGATTACCCTCATGTAGCTTGTTGCCCTAAAAAAAGCAAACTTTTCTCCCGCTATCGGATGTGCGTGGGACAAGTACCCAATACCCGACGTACCTGATGCAGGTTTTTCTAGGGTTTTCACTTCATCACTTTTAGGCGAATTGTCGGGTAGGATCCTTAAACCTTAGCCCGGGGGCCCTAATTAACCCTTGGCTACGTTCCACTACTCTTCAGCATCCCCCCTTTCAAACTTCTTCCTATGCTATTAAAGGGGAGTTGCCACCATGTGGATTACCCTTATGTAATTTTGGTGAAAAAATTAAAATAAGGAGAATTTAATATTAAAGTTGTGGCTCCAACAGAGGTATATAATAATCCAGAGGTTTTCATGATCATTGAGAATGAAAGTGGGCCTAAAATAGAACACTGTGGAACTCCGACCTTTACTCGTCGTCTCAGGCTGGGGAAACTGAATGTTGCTCCTCAGGAATTCTTCTGGTTTCGTGTCTGTTAACTGAGAACACAGTATCACGAGGAGGAGCTGCTTCTTACAGGAATGGAATGGAATCGTGTAGGATCTCGAGATCCATCCAATAAACGACACATCGACGATTTGATCGGCAGTAAAGATTTTTTTAAAGAAGACGATGTATACTTGACATGGTGAAGACAAGTTTCTTTTGGACCTCCGTAAAACACAGTATATTTAAAGAATAATAATTAATATTTTCTCATGGTTACGTTTCATAAGGACTCGTTGACTAATCCCGTTTTGATGCTTTCCTTTTGCTTGTCTATCAAAGTAGAGACAGGTTCAGTTTCTTTACGGTCAACGATGACGCAACATAATATGTTATTGTGCAAGAAAACATCCACGAGGTCTTACGTAACGTTGTTGCGGATAATCTTCATTTATAAGGACAACGGCTGGAGGAACCTGTTTCCAGCTCAGCTGAGAGAGATCAACTTCAACACCCTCTACGGACAACTTATTATCGTGACGTCACCCCCTTATTCCAACTCAAAGGACGATAAGATTATCATTTTTGGTGGATTTCCCCTCGCGATAAAATTAATGTTATGTGTATTCTAATTTAAATATCACACAGTGTAATAATAACCTATACTAAGCGGCGACAGGTTGTTACCAGAGAAGTCTTCCACGGGCGAGGTCTCTGCTCTTCAATAGCAAAAGGAATAACTTATAATTCAATTACTATTATTACTACAGCCTCAGTAAGTGCTTGAGCCTCTATTAAGTCTTTAATAACTGTTGTAAACTGTAAATATTGTCCTAACACGAGTCTCCATTTTGAGTCTAGATTTATAAATACATGTAAATAAATGTCTGCCTGTGTGCCCCAATGCGGTTATAAAACCCTTCAACCCAAAGCGATGAAACTTAGGTAAGTTGTTGTGCGCACGCCCGCAAAGGTTTACGAAACTCCAAAGGGGTGAAAGGGGATGAAATTTTAAAACATACTAAAACGGCCGATTTTAGCGTCTTATAAATAGTTTTCGGGATCGATGAGATTAATAGCTCTCTACAGATGTTTTTAGTGAATAATTTCAACGCCTTACAGCAAAGAAAGTCTGCACCACTAAGGGAGGGGGTGGAGGGGCTTGTATGAAAATAACGCGAAACAACCGTGATTGGTGTCAAATCCAGGCAGGATAATAGAAGTCAATGAGATTAATTCTGACGATCAATATGTCAGTTAAGCTACCCTTATGTTTTAAAAAATGCGGAATAAACTGAGACTTGTGGTGAATGTGGGGTTATGGAAGTCACTGAGTTTAATTCTGAGAGTTACCCTACTATTACGATGTAATTCAGCCCCGAGGAGGCGTGGTGGAAGCGGAGAAACTAATTTCCGTGAGAAACGTAAACGCGTAGAGCAATTTCTGCCAAACTTTCTACACATGTTCCTTACGATCCAGGAACAAACACAGAGGGATTGGCACATCTACAACCTCTAGAAATTAGGGTTGAGGGTGAGGCATTTAAAAACATTCCTAAACGACCATTAATAGCGTCGAATGCAACGTTTACGGTGTCGCTGAATTTGATAGCGTCATTCTAGAAGTATTAAGTGTCTAATTTCAGCATTAAAAGGCAAGGGAGTGAATCACCGTTACCGTACTGGGCGTTGTGGAAGGGTTTACATAAAAAGTAATGAAAAAAGACCGAGATTGGTGTCGATTGAGGAGTTCTAGGAGTCACTGAGTTTAATTCTCATATTAAGTATGGTAGTTAAGGACATTTTATGTTCCTCGTCGTAGCGGTGGAAGTGGTTGGCAAAGTTACCCGGATTAGTTTTGTTCCCCTTAAGGGTCCGGCTGTATGTTTTTATTTTCTTGGGTTACTAGGTATATTTTAGTCCCTATGTTGAAGGTTGACTTTTTTTTTAACTTTTTAAGGTTCCGGAATATTTTTAAGGCTTTAAAAAGTTAGCGAGTATTTTTCTCTTTTTATACGGCGTTAGTGTCTTATCTTTCTTATTTTATGTAGTAGGAGAATTCCCGAGTTGTTTAAGTACCGTCAGTCATCATCCAGATTGATTGAAGTTAATTGCCGAGGGGTGAGGTCGGGGAAGGGAACGTAAATAGGTAAATGTTCCAAACACTGACGCTGTTGATACTGGTTAAGTGAAATGTGGACCAATAGGTTAGTGTCGAATCAGTTCCTTCCCCGGTCTAATTTAAATAAATACCCGGGAAACGCCAGGCACTCAGTTTATTATAAACAAGCATTTACTGGTTCGATCTCTCTGGATGGTTCCCGCACCATCCAAGCAAGTTTCCCCAGAATTAGCTGAGAGACGTCGAGAGTATTCACGGTAAAAGTCAGAATTTCGACAAGGCAATCAAAGACGTTTAAATTTTAAACAAAAAATGTTTTGAACGATTATATATATTCGTATAGATGGGCGATGACTTCTTTGACTACGAAGTGTGCAGTGTTCAATACCTTTCGCCTGTTATTTGTAGGAACGTGAGAGTGGCTATTGTAATATTAATGTGAGTTGAGGTTATGGAGAGGACAAGACTGTATGTAGTCCCTTATTGTGAGCTTCTCATCAGAGAAAAGTGGGTAACCTGGCAATGCGACACATGTGGGAGAAAGCGCCGCTTCGCCGGAGGAAAGTGATGTCTTCTTTTGTCTCTCTGGTGGCGTGAAACTTGTTGGCATAGGCCACGGAACCATGGGAAATATCCAGAGAGAGCGTCGCAAGATTGGAGTCCGTCGAAAATGGCCTCGTTTACTTACTTCACTCGAGGTTAATCACTCTGCATATAACGTATCAAGGTGTCAGTCATTACCTCCGCTTCTTTTAGTCGCGGCAGATACTCTCTAATATCATAGGAAGGGATTGCGACTGGAAAAGAGGAATTTAACTATGGGTTAACTAGCACCCCGGGAAAGAAGGAGACTACCCGCGGCATTCATCTGAAGTCTTCCGAAAAGTTTAGGAGCCAGCTGGCCGACTATACCAATAGTAACTTCGGAGCATACAGGACTGAAAACTGACCTAGGCCTACGGGAACTTGAATTAAGGATCGGCTCCCTCAGAATTTTTTAGATTGAAAGGCTACATGAGGATAATCCACGTGGTGGAAATTGCCCTTAGGAAGGGATTTGAAAGGGACCGTGAGAAATACTGACCAGTAAATCTTTGTTTATAGTCCACACACCCGTCGGTGTTTGGACGTGATAAGTGTGACGTCATCTCCGCTACACACTAATGAAAAATAAAATTGAGGATATAGAAATTAATTATTCTTTATATAAAAGAACTACCTTAAAAAATAATATTTCCTGCTCTTTCTTCGAAACAAAATAATATTAATCTGCAAAAGGGTCCCGGTACGATTCTGCGATTCCCAAAACGGTTTGTCAACGTCCAAAACTAGAATTATAGTTAAAAATAACGATAGGAATATGTATAACATCACATATCGGTTTGTCTCTTATCGGAGTAGTTTATTACGAATAACGGGGGAGTTTATTGTCCGTGCGACACGTTTGGCCTTTATATAGCATGATGGCGTTGCTCGTTAAGAAGATATGTGTTAATTCATAGATGACATGTGGTCAGGCCTAACCGGTGTCGCTAGGAAGGAATTTCTTTGTACGTCTCAGGAATAAAAAAAACCGCTTGCTCGTTAATCCGTTTACGGTATCCAGACCGTGATGTTTACACGACTGGGAATGTTCCTTGGAATTCGAGATTTTCATTTAAATGAAGCGATAGTTAAAGAGCGTTGATACCAAAATCGTGTAACACTGTTATTCGCAACTAGACTGTTTTATAAGAGCACGGTTACTTACCCTCAATCTTTTTATAAGGGGCGTTTCATGAGAAATTGAGTTAGAGAATTGAGAGGGAAAATACAAGAGGTAACGGGAGATTTTCCCGAAAATATCAGAAAGTAGTATTACTGATTAATGAGAACTTGAAGGATTCCCGTCAACCACCGACGGCCAAGACGACGAAGGTATTGGAGGAAAATACGTAGACGACCGCAGTCACTCCCATGATATTGGAAGTGTTATATTTGATCGTTGCCTTTTATTAGTATTATGTTGACAGGATCGTCCTCTTGAAGCTAAATCTTGAAGTAAGTAATTGTAATTGTGTAAATTGAGGTGATTTTCTATTTATTGTAATGTGTGAATGGTGTGGAAAGCGTGAAGCATGTGAGAGAGGCCTCGTGACCCTCTTCCCGTGATTACAGAGCGACATCTTCGCCCACGGCACAATGGAAGAGAGTTCTCGCCGCAGCATGCAAATTGGTCGCTGCTGACATTTGCGCAATACGGGGCTGAGTAAGCAAAGCGCGCTCGCTTGGTGCCGGTGAAAGGCGGAGGAAGCAGCGCGTTACTTTCTTCTGCGCCAAATGAGGTTAGCTTTTATCAGAGGCAGGAAAGCGGGGATGCGGTAAAGTGAAAACAACTTTAGGCTAATACATTTATTGCCACCGTTTTCTTGCAAAAAATTCGTTATATACAATTATCGTACAAAAAATGATGTAAAAAAAACACATAGCTGACATTGTACTACACACACACATTCGTTACAACGCTGAGAGAATTACATATACAAATACAAAGTACAAAACGCTGATGTCGTCGATAGGATGGAAGAGACCGTGAAGATCACCGGAAAGTTTGGTCGATTCGTTACCCGTAAGATGCCAGAAGTCGTTACCAATTCGTCGTAGCGGCTGCCAGGAGAGTTCCATCGAGGGAACGCATCTGGCGGACTTTCTGGCGATGACTGTGGGGGCGATGACGAGGGGGCGGGCTCTAGTAGGGGCCGCCGCTGGTGTGGCCGGGGGGCCCGTAGCTAGAGGAAGGACGGCCGCCGCCGATTCCTCCGCCGATGCCGCCGCCGACTCCTCCACCGATGCCGCCTCCGATTCCGCCTCCAATGCCGCCTCCGATGCCGGTGCCGCCGCCGCCGGTTGCGCCGATGTCTCCGAGTCCTCCACCGATTCCGGTGCCTCCGCCAATGCCTCCTCCAATACCGCCGCCGATACCTCCACCGATGCCACCGCCGATTCCACCACCGATTCCACCGCCGATGCCGCCTCCTTCCTTCTGGGTCTTGTAGCGGATGAAGTAAACCTCTGGTTTGGATGGCTGAGTGGGCACTGGTGCGGGGATGTTGATTTCTGGGGCTTCCTCGGGCTTCTTGACCAACACGTAGATGAGTGTCTTCTGCTCGTCCTGTCCGGGCAGCTGAGGAATGACGGGGGCGGTGGGGGTTGGGGGAGTGGGGGCCTTGATGAAGATGATCTTGTAGTGCTTCTGTGGGGGAGCGACAGGCACGATGGGCCTAGGTGGGCGGACATCCTCGGGCTCTGGGGGTGGGACGTGGACGTAGATGTGCTTCTGGATCAAAGACTGACCGCCTCCGAATCCGCCGCCGAATCCGCCACCGGAACCGCCTCCGAATCCACCTCCGACACCGCCGCCGAAGCCGCCGCCGGAGCCGCCACCGAATCCGCCGCCGGAGCCGCCACCGAATCCACCGCCGGAACCACCGCCGAAGCCGCCGTCGAAGCCGCCGCCGACTCCGCCACCGAATCCGCCGCCGGAGCCGCCTCCGAATCCACCGCCGTTGCCGCCACCGAATCCGCCGCCGCCTCCGTGGCCACCTCCTATGCTACCGCCGCCTCCCAGGATGCCGCCACCACCGGGGGCTCCATAGGACTGCGAGGGGCTGGGGTAGGAGTAGCCGGCCTCGGGCCGGGCGTAGGCCAGGACGCCCAGGGAAGCGACGAGCTGTCGGAAACACAGTCAAGTCAGTCAGGCACCACAACTCAAGCGGCCAATCACCACCGCTGGCTGGATACTCACCAATAACACTTTCATCGCTGCTTGCGCTGATGCAGACACCTGCAGATGCTACTCTGAGACGAGGAGGTGGGAACTGATGCTCTTCTCGGCGCCCAGACCCGCTTTTATACGGAAGAGCCACCAGCTCTCTCCCCCCTCGGCTGACCCCGGGAACTTGCGATGCTCCGTGTGGGGGGGCCTTCCTTTCCAATACGGCCGCTTCTTACCCAACAGGGACAACGAGTAAAAGTCGCCACCGCGATCACGGCTCCAAGAACCGGTCAAACACATCGCACAATTGTTCACAATGTCACCCAAAATATAATTGAATTGGTAAGAAAGGAATATTAACAAAAACAACAATTAAAGAACCCAGTCAGACATTTGTTCTGTGCCTGGGAGTAATACATACTTAGGCTGTGAAACTATCCGGCATACAGCGATACTCATGCTCGTAGCAACTTTGCTAGCAAACGACAAGAAAGACTAAGAATCACGGCGGACACATATATCATCAAAGAGTAAATAACAGATAATATGACATGCATTTTATTAATATGCCATAGTTTTCTAAATTCGTAGTCCCATTACTGCAAAGTTTGTCAAATATTTTTATTCTTTACGCAGAAACATTTTTTCTTGCTAAAGAACTTATGAACTGTACAGAGAAAGGTAACATCAAAGAGCATTGACTTTCGTACAGTTAATGCCAAATTAAGATAATCGCTCCAGGGGCACGAAAGTCCTTGAGTCCAACAAGTCTTTGGAACGGAATGTACTCATTATAAATGCTCGTCACCGTTCCACTAAAACGGAATGACGTACCAATAAAATAAAAATAGTTTACACTTATCGCCGACAAACAAATATATATGTATACATATATTAATATATATGAATTATCCCAGAAGATATATTTTATAAGTCTCAAAAGTATAGCCTATATATGCCATAGCATTAGTTCTGTTAATATACATAAATTATTAATATATATTGTAAAATAGTAACAATTAATGACATAAGCCATATTTATTTAATAAAAGTGTATATATGTATATATGATTCTAAACAACCATTAATCGAGGCGAAAGTGGTGTATACGGAAAATAATCATACACACTAAGTTATTCTACTGTACTCCTTAATTTGTTTGGAATTTATTCATTACATTATATATATATTTTTTTGATAAACCTGAAGGTGCGACCTGGTTAGCTTAGATGGAAAGATTACCACGAATGAAGTGGAGGTCCCGTTCGGGTCGAGATTTTTCTATCCTGGTCCTCTAAATTAGTATAACGGCCTTTAGTTCTGAATAACAACCAATATCAGTTTATTAAATAAATTTTCGAATTAAAATATAAACGACGTTTCTGCTACATCTTTGTACCCTCTTCAGGGCGCCAATGTACGGAGGAGATAAGCTGTTTTCTTATTTCAATATAGTGTGATAGTTTTCAAATATTATGTATTTTTTTAGAAAAAAAATACCCTACTTGTTTTCCAAAAATAATCTTTAGGTAAATCGAAACTTTATCATAAGGAAATATGGAAATAAATTTCATTGGAAATCGAAAAAGATATATCGTTGTTATAGAATATTATGTACGTAGAAAAATTACACTTGAAAGGGTTATAATACCAGATTTTGTAAAAAAGGGTTAATATTATACGCTTATTACATGTGTACATTTATTTTGTCTGCTTTTACGCCAGTTTTTCTTTACTTCATTGACTCAGAATGAAGAATTAAAATTTTCAAGTGTCCGATTTGACTAAATTAAAACTGTGTAGTTGTTTACTCTTCGAGGATGTGTTTGGATCCATCGCGCGCTCATTAAGGCTTTTGTTTTTTTTTCCGTCTTTGGCCAGAGAAAAGAGATACGTGGACATTGCCGTCGAATATGAATAATGCGGTGTCGTGTGTGTTTCCTTTCTATTTATTTTTAATTTTTTTAATGACGTATCACGAGAATTAGTGCGTCGTTTAGGAACGAGAAGGATCCGTCGGAATGAGGTAAGGAAGAATTTTTTAACTTTCGTTTTCTTGTGGGACAGGTTATGTTTTTTATTATTATTATTTGATAACTGATTTTTTTGGATAAAAAGTGTTTGACTTCCGTGGTCAAGCAGAATTTTTTTTAATAATAATATAATTAACAACGTGATGTTTTCAAGAAATAACTTATTACCCGCAAGCAATTATTTTGATGATATTACGGCGGTAAACTTGAAGTCACTGCCACGACATGACTAATCGGATGACGTCACTGCGTAACGGCATATTTTTATTTCTTTGATAATATGTACATTGACGGTTGTAAATAAAATTAGAAAGTGTGTGATTCAACCGTCAGAATATGGCTGATCTCTAGTAATTTGCTTTTCTGACTGAGTTCGTATAATTTGACTCCCAGACGGTTGGTAACACTTGCTACGTGTCAACTCTCGTGGATATTATTAGGTAATAATAATTATTAGGTAATAATACTCATTAACTGACATATTTCAATTTTATAATAGTTAAATACATCGGTGCAAAGTCAAAAATATTATTAACAAAGCAAGGGCCAAAATTTCAACTACTCAACAGTTCGTTCTTTTTAGAATTTAAGTAAACGAATTTTTTAAATATATATAACATCATATTTTTGGTTGACATTAACATCAGAATTTTTAAATGTATAAAAATATTATTAAGTACTCCAAACCCTGTAATTTAAGGACGAACGTTTGAGTAGTTGCATTTTTGTCACTTCCATTATTAATTTTAATAGATAAATTCAGGATAATATTGAGGAAAATCAACCATCAAAATATTATTCCCGCCTTGTTTGTGTTATTTTTTTGTTGTTGACACAGTGTGGTAATACCAACGCTCTTCCCCGCCATTTTACCTTGTATTAACACGACCCGGGATCTCAGATTGGAACGTTTCGATCCAACAACAATTGTTAGATGCAGCTTGACGATGATAATTTTCTTAAACTCTTGTCTCTCTTATGAAAGACAACTACAAATCGGGCCTAAAATTATAGAGTAAGTAAAGGTATTCAAAATGGCCATCGAGTAGTCAGTTTTTTTTAGAGTGACAGACTACATGATGATAATCCACTTGGTGGCAACTCTCCGTGCCTTGACCAGTGAAGGAGGCAGCTGGCCGACTATTCCAATAGGAATAGTGGACAACTCTTACCGTATGCCGAAGGTCTGCGACCCCAGATCATACACCTCTCAAAACAGGCCGAGGTGCCTCGGCATGTGGGAACCTTAGTTCAAAAACCCCAAAGGTAGCCTCCGCCAGAGCTCTCTGGAAAGGAAATAGATATTTCCTTTTTTTAAGGCAACAGGCTACATGAGGGTAATCAACGTTGGACAACTCCCCTTTAATAGCATAGGAAAGGAATTTGAAAGGGGGAATGTGGAAGGGTAGAGAAAAGTAGCCAAGGGTTAACTAGGGCCCCGGGCTATGGTTTAAGGATCTTACTCGGCATTCGTCTAAAAGTGATGCAGGTCAAACCATAGAAAACCTGTATCAGGTAGGTCAAGCTCTTGGTGCTTCCAAGTCCTTCCAATGGCGGCAGAGGGGTTTTCTGTGAGAACGTAGCATTCTCTTATCCATGCCTCGACCAGTTTAGGAGGCAGCTAGCCGACTGTTCCAATTCGAACAATGAGCAACTCTTACCGTATGTCCATGGTATATAAATAGCTCTGTATATATATATATATATTTGTGTAATTATTGAGCGAGAAATAATCTAGCGCGTGTGTATCCAAATTCAAGTGAAACTCAACATCTTATTAATAATTAATTTTACGACCTCAGTTCCCAGACAACTTTTTAATATTCAAAACAATTACACCGAAAAAAATAACGTAACTGTCCGATTCGACTTTGTCTTTTCTTCAAATGCTGTCAGAAAAAGACACAAAGTAGGGTCGAAACGTCCGGATACGTATAATTTTTTATTGTTTCTCATATTAAATTCGTCCGGAAATTAAGGTCGTTTAATCAATCAATAATTGAATCCGTCGTTAAATCCATAAGCATTTTCTCATATTTATTACATTATTTTTACGACCAATTGAAGACAATTATTTATCAAAGTTGTCTGTTATTATTAATAAACATAGTTTTTACTTTATATAATTAAAAATAGTCATTTAATAAAAACATTATGATTATTATTAGGAATAAAATTTATATTAATTTAAAAAGACATATTCGTATTTTGAAAATGTACATGTTTACCAACTATGTATATAAAAAGTTTCATTTCCACTATTTTACATTGATGGCAACAAATCTTTATATGTTGGCGCCAGAGTCATCATGTGAAAACATGTGTCATTATAACCGACGTTTTAAATTTGATTTGCCCATTTAAGTGGACGTAACTCTATGTATTCAAGAATATGTAGATAGAAAGCTTTCACAAACCTGAAGCCGTAAAGGCTATGGTTAAATTAAATCTATATATTCTTTTATCTCGGACATGAAGGATTGTGATTGTTGAAAGAAAATTGTAGGCGAGCCTGCATCAGGTCTAATGTTAGGAAGAATTTCACACCGGATCTGGAGTCGACAGGGGTTGATCAGTGATTAGGGAATCCACCCGGTAAGCGATTCGATTCCTGGTCCGATTGACATTTTTCCATCCTGATGCTTTAATTACTATTATTATTATTATTATTTTGCGATACAGAAATAAGAACTCTTGAGGGAGGACACAGAAATTCATTCAAAAGCTACGTGCGTGAGTTAAAGGGGAGTTGCCACCATGTGGATTACCCTCATGTAGCCTGTCGCCCCCTCCCTAAGAGTTCATATAGCCCGATCTACCTGATGCAGGTTTTCTAGGGTTTGTCCTGCATCAATTTTAGGTGAATGCCGGGTAGAATCCTTAAACTACAGTCCGGGGACCCTAATTTACCGTTGGCTACGTTCCTCTACCCGCTTTTCAAATGCCTTCCTGTGCTATTAAAGGGGCGTTTCCACCTTGTGGATTACCCTCATGTAGCCTGTCGCTATAAAAATAAAGGTTCACGTAGCCGGAGTCGCAGACCTTGGGCATACGGTAAGATTTTTCTCCGTACCCATTGGAACAGTCGGCCAGCTGCCTCCTAAACTGGTAGAGGGAATTCTGCGTCCGCACTGCAGACCCCTCTCCCGCATCGGAAGGGCGTGGGACAAGTATCAAATGCCCGACATACCTGATGCAGGTTTTATGGGGTTTGTCCTACATCACTGTTAGGCGAATTCCGGGTAGGATCCTTAAACCATAGTGGTGTAGCCCTAGTTAACCCTACGCTACATTGGTCTACCCTTCCAAATCAATTAGAGGGGATCTACCACCACTTGGATTACGCTCAAGTATCTTACTAATTTTATTTAAAAAAAGATTTACTATATTGGTTTACATTTGTATGAAACTTGGGAAATATGCCAATAATAATACTTAAATAGAATTAGCCACGGAGAAAAAATACATATATTACAAGTATTACAAGAAATGTATTATCAGATTTACACGGACAATTGTTGGAAAATAATTTACTGCACTCTGATTAATAAATTTTTTTGGTTAAGTAATCTATTTGATAGTCCTGGGGAAAGCATTACCGTGACATACATACCATAAAATAAATAAATGGATAGACCATAAGCGACAAAAAATAATTAAAATATACTTTCATAAGAGCACTTTAATGAATTTTTACCAAAAATTAGTTTACATAATATCAATTTATTTCCAGACACTTTATTTTAATTTAGAATATGTCGGAAAACTATAATTATTCACAGACAAACTTTAATTTTTTGGCAAAGTATTTAAAATTTCAACAAAATAGCCATTAATAATTTTTGAAAAATATTTTCCCCCTTTTATAAAAATTACAAGATTACCCTGACGTGCAGAGAACTGCAGGACGCCCTTTATCGTCTTAATGATCGTTAGTCCTTATACGTAATAAGTGACAAGTTTTTAGTGGAAATGGAACGATTAGCCTCTTAGTTATTTTATGATCCCGCCTGTATACAGTTCGTATACATTCATTGTATCTATTATGTGGATTGCCCTATAGTTATCCGAATCCCCCCTTTCAGTCCCTTACTATGCTATAGAGGGAAGTTGGCACTATGTGGCTTACCCTATATATAGCCTGTCTATACCTTCTTCTTCTTCATTGTTTCTATTATGTGGACTACCCTATACATAGCCTGTCTATACCTTGTTCTTCGTTCTAGTATCCACTAGGGCTTTTCCCAATCTATGTCAAATTCCACGATGACCTATTTTTTTCACAGTAGATTCAGTATTACGGCTGCATTGTTACATTTTGTGAGGGTGCGTAGTCACCCTATTTACGCAATGTCGTCCATTCTTTCACTTTCTACGAGAACTATCTCTCAGTCTCACTGAATGACGTAAGCGACGTTCCTGCCACGGCCGCGACCCGCCTCGCAGCCAATCGCGCGTCTCTGCATACCTCTAAGGACCTCAACGCTGACGAAATATGGAGGTGTCCAGCCGAGTGTCCGGCGTTGCCCGGGTATTTAATTTCATTAGCCCTGAAAAGGGAATTGATTCGACACTAACCTCTTGGTAAACAATTCATTCAACCAGCATCAATAGCGCCAGTGATTGGAATATTTACCTATTTACGTTTCCTTCCCCGACCTAACCCCTCGGCATCTAACTTCAATCAATCTTAATGATGACTGACGGTACTTAAATAACTCGGTAATTCTCCTACTACATAAAATAAGAAATATAAGACACTAACGCCGCATAAAAGGAGAAAAATACTCGCTAACTTTATAAAGCCTTAAAAATATTCCCGGTACCTTAAATTGTTAAAAAAAAAAGTCAACCTTCAACAAGAGACTAAAATATACCTGGTAACCCAAGAAAATCAAAACATACAGCTGGTCCCTTAAGCGGAACAAAACTTATCCGGGAAACTTTTTGCCAACCACTTCCACCTCTACGACGAGGAACATAAAATGTCCTTAAATACCATAGTTAATATGAAAATTAAACTCATGACTCCTACAACTCCTCAATCGACACCAATCTCGGTCTTTTATGCATTACTTTTTATGTAAGCCCTTCCACAACTCCCCGTACGGTAACGGTGCTTCCCTCCCTTGTCTTTTAATGTTGAAATTAGACACTTAATACTTTTAGAATGACGCTATCAAATTCAATGACACCGTAAACGTTGCATTCGACGCTATTAATGGTCGTTTAGGAATGTTTTTAAATGCCTCACCCTCAACCCTAATTTCTAGAGGTTGTAGATGTGTCAATCCCTCTGTGTTTGTTCCTGGATCGTAAGGAACATGTGTACAAAATTTGGTAGAAATTGCTCTACGCGTTTACGTTTCTCACGGAAATTAGTTTCTCCACTTCCACCACCCCTCCTCGGGGCTGAATTACATCGTATTAGTAGGGTAACTCTCAGAATTAAAGTCAGGGACTTCCATAACCCCACATTCACCACAAGTCTCAGTTTATTCCTCATTTTATAAAACATAAGGGCAGTTTAACTGGCATATTGATGGTCAGAATTAATCTCATTGACTTCTATAATTCTGGATTTGACACCAATCTCTATTTTTTCGCGTTATTTTCATGTAAGCCCCTCCACCCCCTCCCTTAGTGGTGCAGACTTTCCTTGCTGTAAGGCGTTGAAATTATTCACTAAAAACATCTGTAGAGAACTATTAATCTCATCGATCCCGAAAACTAATTATAAGACGCTAAAATCGACCGTTTAAAATTTAAAAACCGTTAATCACCTAGAAGTTTCGTATTGCTTCGAAAGTCCAACAGAAACTTTCCCATGCGTGATTAAAACTTATCAAAGTTATATCGCAATCGGATGAATTGTTTAGGAACGTATATGGGACACACAGACAATATATATATATATATATATATATATATATATATATATATTATAATAAATAATTAAAGGCACAAAATATAATTTCAGGACGTAATTAAGGACTTAACATTGGAGTAACATTGGAGTAAATTATAAATAATTTGTATAAATTGCCAAATTCGTCGTTTAATATCTTCGAACAACTGATATTATATAAATACATAATGAGTATAATTTTCTCTAGGGATAACGTTCACACTGACTCCTCTCGTTCTGTAATTTTGACCTAACCTCTTCTCAGCGGCCATCGTGTAGTTACACCGAGTGAGAACATTTGACATTCTGACTGACGTTTTTCTTTTTCTGAGCGTATTTAAGAGTAACGTACCTTTTTCCATTTTTAATTAACTGAAAACATATATAAAAATTATAATTAAATATACACAAAATGTCAGAACTAATGTGAACCCTCATATTTGCAATAACGATATTAAATCATGGATATTAGCTAATGGTAAATGATTATAAGGTGATATTAAAAAGATTTATTTATTTTTAATATTTAATCTCTGTTTATAATGTCTGACTATTAGCTAATATCTTCGTACAATTATATTTTTTATTTAAAATCCTTATTGTATACCTGATGAAGGTCCACATTAGTACTCAAACATGTTGTTTAAATGAAAATAATTTGTATTTTTATTATTATTATTTTGCACGAGAGAAGCAAGGACCCCAGTGTTTTCCTACCCCCGGTTCGTCTTCAGGGACTATTATTAGAATTCCGCGTTATTATTTTTCTTCGACTATTAATTAAAATCCATAAGATGTCCATTTTGGTTCTCCTGTACTTATACACTTTATTTTATTATTATTATTATAAAGTAAGTCTTATTTAACACTCCGAGCATAGAGTTTGTACTACGTTGAAAATATAAAGATGTCCGTTTTTGATGTAGACTACTTAGATAAGAAACTAGCCAATTAACAGTCAAAATTAAGTGATATAATAATCCTTGTTGCTTTCTTCTGGTGACTCAAACTGGTATTTATTATATCACTGTTAATGGGCTAGTTTCCTATCAATTTTTGTACTTTGCGTCCATCGGTGTCGTTTAGAAAGATATCGATAATGATCCGCAGGAGCAGAGATAGTGAGAGAGAGAGAGAGAGAGAGAGAGACAGTTAACACCAGTGATGGTCTCGTCCCTGCCCCAATGACCCAGTCAGGTATGGCCTTTCATTGTGTGCAGATACTAATCCAAACATTTGCTCTTCTTTTCTCGTAGCTTTCAGTCCGGAAACTGTATAAATAGGAAGCCGTGAAATAATACGGTCGCTTTTCTGTCTTCCTCGTTTTCTAACAGGTTTAATACACTCTATTGTAGCGGTAGTTACGTCGTCCATTCAGGTTTTATATATTTATTATTTTTATTATCCATCCTTGGATTGATAAATTGTGTATTTTTTAAAACAATTAATAATAAGTGTATATTCCATCCTTGTATAGATTTAGTCCCTTTTTATGCTGATCCCGATTCTAGAATCAGAAACGAGTATGTGTAACCATATTCATGAAATGAGTTACGTATCTGAGAGTTGCTGTGATGTGACGCAAAGTTTCACCCCGTCAGTGTCATTAAAATATTAAATATCAGCCGCCTCCTCCTTCCTATAAGTAGACGGACAGGTCGACGTTCTTCTTTAATGACTGGGATGAGCTTTGGGTTGCCCGGAAGACGATATTACAAAAAAAAATTGCTTCGTTGTTCCATTTACTTTTTGTAGCTTTTGGTATTCTCCGTATCCTGTGACATAGTAGTTTCTCTCTGCTTTTACATGGCTTTCCCTTAGTCGCCCTATTGAGTTCGACAATGACGTCATTGGTTGACTTCGCAAGGTATGCTTATTTGGTAAAAGTGATATATTGTTTGTCTTAACTAGAATTCGTCATTGATCGTCGAGTCATCCACAGATAACATACACATAGAATAAACATATTAGAAGAAAGAGTAGATAGGCTATATATAGCGTAATGCACGTGGTGTCAAGTCCCCTTTAATAGTATAGGAAGGGATTTAAAAAAGGGAGTGGTGCGGAAAGGTATACAAAGCTTCTAAGGCTTAACTACGGTTTCCGGGCTATAGTTTAAGGATCCTACCCGTGAATTCGCATAAAAGTGATGCAGGGTGAACACTAGAAAAACCTACATCAGGTAGGTCAGACATTTGTTACTTGTCCCACGCCCTTCCGATGGCGGGAGAGGGGTTTTCTATGGGGACGCAGCATTCTCCGTGCCTCGACTAGTTTAGGAGGCAGCTGTCCGACTATTCCAACGGGAATAGAGGACAACTCTTACCGTATGCCCAAGGTCTACGACCTCGGAAAATACACCTTTCAAAACAGGCTGAGGTGCCTCGGCTTATGGGAACCTTATTTCAAAAGTAGAGGAGAGGAGAAGGCATCCCCAAAGGTAACCCTCTCCGTCTCTCCTAAAAGGTTCTGCCTGCGAGAGTTAACAGCTCCCACACGCCGCTTCCTCAAGGTTTGGGGTTTGGGGGTAACAGGCTACATGAGGGTAATCCACGTGGTGGCAACTCCCCTCTAATAGCATAGGAAGGGATTTGAAAGCGGGGATGCGGAAGGATGGAGGAAGGTAGCCAAGGGTTAACTAGGGCCTCCGGTTAAGAAATAATTTGTCCTTAAAGCTAAAAAAAATCAGTATTTATGTCAATAGTAGTTCGTCATATACGTTATTGTTATTCATTATTGTTTGGTATAAGTAGTAATAATAGAAATAATATGTAATAGAGGATTAATCTTGTATGAAAATAAATATTTAATGTTCAGGATATGTTAAGTAAATTACAATTGCGTCATTTCCTTGTATCCGCGCTCCACCCCAACCCCTAAGCGTGCTCCCCTCTCATCCCGAAAGGGGTTAAAATTTTACACACATAACATGGATAGAAATGTAACTAACCCTGAAAAATATTTATTCCTCGAAAATTAAATGTTAGGGACCACATTTTGTATGATAAGTTAATTTTTATTTATAGAATAGATAAGGGGCAGTTGCCCGAGTATTTAAATAAGTTTATAAAAATTAAAATTAGATGTTCACAATCAAAACCGAAGGGGGAGGGAATTTTTTTATAGAGCATCTGAATATAAAAGGTACTAACAATTTTATGTTTGATAGAGGGTTAATTTTATATATATGTAATGAATACTAATAGTTTAAGAGTACTTTTTTTAAAAAAAAATATTATTATTGATAAAATAGTAGTGATAGGAAAATTGTTGTATTCAAGCATATGTAATTAACTTTAAGCTAAATAAATAAGAATTATGTTTTTGTAGTAATTTGTTACAATGGCGTCTCGCCCCTTTAGAGGTCATCTCACTGCGGGAACGGGAACGGGAAAGGTGCGGGGCGTGTTTTCATTATTGCGGGATCTGGGCATATTCAGACCTGCACGGTCTTTCCCAGTGAAGGGCCGCAGCTTGCACGGGATTTCCCGCGTCCCGCATTGCATTAAGTATTCTAAAACGTTCTCACTCGTTGTATGTTATAACATATATACCTCAAAGCAATTGCAAATCGTCCTTATGGAGGTTCACGGTAGTTGTATAGCTTTTTAATGTAATTCTTAATTGAATTGCAAATTTCATCAAACTAATCAGGTGTCATTCAGAAATAAATATAAAATCTTGCGACATCTCTAGTCGCCCTGGGATTAAGGTGTGATATACACCAAATTTTTAATAGTCTTCTTTTCCTAAAGATATATAAATAATTAGGAAATAGGGAGAAGAGGGGTAAATAATTGCCTTGTTCCTTATTATTATAATAACTTAATTAGCATCTGTTTCGTCTTCGGCTAGAGCTAGTAAAATTAGAGCCTCTTCTTTATCTGAAGACATTATTAAACACACTGTCATAACCTGAATTAATTTTTTTTCTTAAAAGAACGTAATTCCTGTTCCCCCGATGGTGTGAAGGACCGTGCGGTATCCCGTCCCGTACCTGCAACGGGATTTCCGCTCCCGCAGTCCCGCACTGGTGTGAGTGGGCCGTAATACAAATGTAAATGTAAATAACCATAGTTTAAGGATCCTTCCCATAAATCGCCTAAATGCACAGACAAGGAAGCCCGCGAGAGAATTCTCTCGCAGGTGAACTTTCCCAGAGAGCTCTGGCGGAGGCTACCTTTGGGGATGCCTTCACATCTCTCTGGTTTTTTGAACTAAGGTTCCCATATGCCGAGGCACCTCGGCCTGTTTTGAGAGGTGTATGTTCCGGGGTCGCAGACCTTGGGCATACGGTAAGAGTTGTCCGCTATTCCTATTGGAATAGTCGGCCAGCTGCCTCCTAAGCCGGTCAAGGCACGGCGAGGGGAAAGCTGCGACCCCACAGCTTACTCCTGTCCCGCCATCGGAAGGGCGTGGGACAAGTACCAAATGCCCGACCTACCTGATGCAGGTTTTTCTAGGATTTTCCTGCATCACTTTTAGGCGAATTGCCGGGTAGGATCCTTAAACCATAGCCTGGGAGCACTATTTAACCCTTGGCTACCTTCCTTCATCTTTCCGCATCCCCGCTTTCACTCATTTTCCTATGCTATAAGAGGGGAGTAGCCACTATGTGGATTACCCTGTACATAGCCTTTCTACACCTACCAAAAAAAATCTTTTTTACAATTTTGCTCCTTTCATATATTTTCTCGCTTCGGTGTATTAAAATAATTCCTATTCACTGAATAAATTCTTTCAATCGACCAGAGTAGGTCAGTTAATTTTATTACTCAGCTTCTAGGGTCTTGTGCTCTTTTTTAGTTTCCTTAGCACCTGAAGAAAGGAACAAGGTTTCTGTCTGTAATTGGCTATTTTTCTCATTATTATATTTTAAGGTTCCCACAAGCCGAGGAACCTCGGCCTGTTTTGAAAAGTGTATTTTTCCGGGGTCGCACACCTTGGGCATACGGTAAGAGCTTTCCGCTATTCCTATTGGCACAGTCGGCCAGCTGCCTCCTAAACTGGTCAAGGCACGGCGAGGGGAAAGCTGCAATCCCACAGCAAACCCCTCTCTAGCCATCGGAAGGGCGTGGGACAAGCACCAAATGCCCGACCTTCCTGATGCAGGTTTTTCTAGGGTTTTCCTTGCATCACTTTACGGCAAATTGCCAGGTAGGATCCTTTAACCATATCCCGGGACCCTAGTTAACCCTCTACCCTTCCGCATCCCCCCTTTAAAATCCCTTTCCTATGCTACAAGAGGGGAGTGGATTATGTGGATTACCCTATACATAGCCTGTCTACACCTAAAACAATTTTTTTTTTTAGGTAGGAACAACCGTAGAGAAGCTTGCATCAACTTATTCCGTTGGATTGGAGACTGGGGCTTGCCGTGGGGACACGCAGCACTGCAGACTCTATACCTTATGGGATCCTCCGGATGACAACTGGAAGAGTCAGAGAGAGATCCTGCCTTGCACCATTCACAAACCGTATTTCCATGTTTCGTGACTTGAATTTTCCGGAACGAAACGACAGCAGAAGCTATAATCGGTCGCTTTCAGCAGAAGTCCCGACCGCACCAACGACATATTGAAAAATCTGTAAGAGCGCCGGTAGAACATTGCGTGTTCGCGTCGATGTTGAGGATAATGGTACCGCCATAACTGGGGCAGAGTTCAATGGAAGCATTAGCCAGGGCGCCGCACCCTTCCTTGGCACGCAGCCACGAGCATCTTTAGTGCTTCACCACTACGTGTCCAAAATAGTTTACACTGATTTCTCCCGGTACAGTCAGTCGTCAGCGAAACACTGCGGCGATCACAATGTCCCATTCTAGGGACGTTTACGAGTTAATCTTCATTTTGAATTTATATACGTTATTAGAAAATAATAATAATAATAAATTATGACCTCATACAGACACTTTATATTTAATTTTTTTATATTATGACGACGTTTTGATACATTTTTGTATCTTCTTCAGGTATTGACCAAATTAAATTGTGTTAATTTTTGTCAACACCTGAAGAATATACAAAAAAGTATCGAAACGTAGTCATAATATAAAAAATAAAAAGTGTATATATAAGGTCATAAATTTTTTATTAATTCAAAACAGACGTTCAATTAAAACTTTTACCTTATTAGAAATTAAACTAGTGATATGAGGGTTGTACTGCGAAACAGAAGAGGAAAGTAGCAAATTTTTTTGTTTAAATGATAACGTTGAGTCCATATTTTCTCTACTTCCATATATTCTACGGAAATAGAAATAAAAATATTATAGTAACTATTTGAATAATATATATTGTAATAAACAACAATGCGTTAATTAATTTGACCCACGTTGTGGAAGCCAAATATGTAATAAACATCAATTGAGCTTTAATTAATTTAATGAATTTACCTCACGTGAAGTGCCATTTAGATAGTAATTAAATGGAAGGCGTTAATTAAATGAAATAATAATCAAAAATTAACAAACAAAATATTTTTTTATTTTGTGGCAATAAAGATAATTACAACAAAATTTGAGATCTTTCTCTCTCTCAGGGCCTCTACTGGGTTTGATAATGGACACAACAAAATGATTTAAAAAATCTTATTAACAAACAGCTCACATTTTACCTAAACAATATGTCGATAGAAAGAAATTAAAAGTAAAGAAATTAACTCTGATTGACAATTAAAAGAGATCTAAATCTGACTTGGTCCTTTAATTAAAGTTTACAATTAATCATTAGTTTTGTTTTGTTACTTACATCTGTCCAGCTGGTACCAGCATTCTTTTGCTTTCGGAAGTACACTATTGCAAAATTATACGCTTATTCTAAACATCAACTCACAGATTTTATACTATTGAAGTCAAAATTGATAGGCTCACAGGAACTCGGATGATCCTCCTGAATGTCAGCTATCTGATGTCTGCTCGCCTTACCGGAATCCTATGATTCGTAGATTTATTAGTCTTTTACTGATTTGTACATAAACTGCAACGATTTATTTTAACTGTTTATTCTATCGGAGCGGACTAACTTTTCTTTAGCTCCTGGCTTTAGACTTAAACTGCTCTTACATTTCAATTATTTACGCTGCAATACTTGCGGCGAATGTTAATTTAGTCAATACCTGAAGAAGATACAAAAAGGTATCGAAGTGTCGTCATAATATAAAAAATAAAATGTGTCCATATAACGTCATAATTGTGAGTATCATAAGACAACCTTACTGTAACGTCAATTTTTTTTTGTATTTCACGTCTATACAAAAATTATTACATAATAAATATTTAAAAATTTATTACAGCAAAATTATAATATTCCTTTGTGATAAAATTGTAAATTTGGGAAGAAAGAGTCACACCTGAATATATATACATTTATAAATACATTTACTACCTATAACCTGGCGAGACAATGAGATTAATGTTAAAGAAACTACATGCAATAGATCCTAAGATCTTCAACTCAATAAAAAATAAATTTGCTGCACGTGTTAAAGATTGAATACAGATCATTGTTTTCCCCTTCCACCCCTACTTCTACGGGTTTGAGTACAATCTAACCGGCAAGTTGAATGTCATAATTAAATTCAGCGACAATCTATAACTCCGGATTCGACTCCAATCTCGTTTGTTTTCGCGTTACTTTTAAATAACACCCCACCATCCCCACCCGCAAGGGTGCTTCCTTTCCATATCAAAAGTTGAAATTAAACTCTATAACACTATAAATCTCCTTGACCACGAAAAATTTGTATTCGACGCAATATGGTACGTTTTAGTAGGATTAAAAATTTCCACCCCCGCCCCTGTATTTGGTGGACGTATCTTACAGAATAAAATGTTGTTAGTTTATTTTTACTAACTGGGTACCCAGCGTTGCCCGGCTTGTCATATCCATAATCCCCGGCTTGACTCCAACCTCGGTTGCTTTTGCGTTTTTTTAATGTAACGGACATCGGCCCCTATCCCTAAATGTGCTCACGTCCCATTACGAAAGGGGATAAAACTATACACAGGGAACACGTAGAGATACTTCATGAATCTTATTGATTATGAAAAATATTTATTCGACCCAAAAATTAGCCGGTTAACATGTTTGAAAATTTCTGCCCCTGACCACCACGGCCAAGCCCGACCCACCCCCGATGATCACCCTTGCGCGTTGCCCATGCTGTAATAAATAATCTCAGCGACATCCATAACCCCGATTTGACTCGAGTCTAATTGTATTTGAGTTATTTTCTTGTAACGCCCCTCCACCCCAATCCCTAAGCGTGCTCCCCTACCATCCCGAAAGGGTTTGTAATTATAAACAAACAACAACGGTAGAAATACTATCAATCTAATTAACCCTAAAAAATATTTATTCAAGGCAAATATCGGCCGCATTTACATGTTCCAAAATTTCCACTCCCATCCTCCCCCACTCCTGGGAGTTAAATGGCGAGTTGAACGTCATAATTAAACTCAGTGACATCCATAACCTCGGATTTGACTAGAAACTAATTGTATTCGTGTTATTTACCTGTCCCTCCACCCCAACCCCTAAACGTGCTCCTTTACCAGGAGTTGAAATTATGCACAGATAACATCGGTAGAAACATTATCAAGCTCTTTGACCCCGAAAAATATTTATTAGACTCAAACACCGACCGTTTTAGCATTTTGGAAAATATCCACCCCAGTCCACCCCTGGACGTGGTAGACGTGTCTCACCCCGACAGTGTTTTGTTTCCTGGTCGCAAGGAAACGTGTACGGATGAAGATTTGTATGCGGAACATGATTACAAACGGTCAGTTTATTTATTTTAAGATGAAGATTACATTAAATATTAGTCTGCTATGCATAATTTCATTTGCAAATGAAATGAAGCCGTGTTTAAGAATCGACACTGCAATGTGCATTCCAATACAAAGAAACAGCGAAAGTTGTAACAGGATAATTTTGTCAATTTGAGAAAAAATAATTTTCCCTTGAGAAACGGTAGAAATGTTGAGAGTTTGTGTGAAGGTATCACTCGTTTACAAAACTAGTTGATTATTTACGTCGGTAATTGCGTTCTCACGAACCTCTGAGAAAGTTACATTCTGAGATTGCAGGTTTTTCTTTTGCATGTTTGCAGCCTGTTTTCCAGAAGTGGGCATAATTCACGCTCCACCGAGTTTTTCGCATCTTCTACCTCGGTCGCAGAACTGGATCTTGCGGCACGCAAGTCTCTCTAATCACGCCAATTAAGAACACATAACATTCGTCACGACGTGCTGTTACGTCATCAGGAAAGGTGCATTGTCTGTGCATTGTTACGCTTCTCTGTACGGGTGTGCGTGTGTCAGAGATTACGGCACTTCACGACAGTATTCAAACCGTTTCGGGAACAAGATAAAAAAAACTTCATTTCCTTTCAGAGTCATAGTTTCCTCAATTGACAGTACTTTATATAACTTTTCATCTTATTTGAAAAAAAACATTCCGTCTTTGTTATTTTGAAAAAATATGTATTCCTCCTGATGTGGCTTCTTTATAAAAATTAATCAAAATGTAAGTTTCTACATATTTTTCAGAAAATTAGAAATAAATGGTTCTCAAGATGTGACTATTCCTCCAGAAGTTGTCGAAATTGTTTCATTAGGCAATAAATTCTCTGTTCCACCTAACAATTTATAAAAGTCTGATATTTATGATATTACTAAATGAGTTGAATGTTCCTCACAGCTCCTTCTAAACAAAATCTGGTTCTCATAAATCCATGTATAAACATACGAAATTTCTTGCGCGTAGGTTAATCAACATTTCCATTACTAGAAAATTACTGAAAGATGATTCTAATATTTTATTTACTTCACATGTCACTACTCAATCTTACTTTTCTAAATTCAAAGGTTTTTTAGATGG
Source organism: Zhengitettix transpicula (assembly GCA_037074705.1). NCBI lineage: Eukaryota > Metazoa > Arthropoda > Insecta > Orthoptera > Tetrigidae > Zhengitettix > Zhengitettix transpicula. Next base: position 8,784,397 of record CM073596.1, on the reverse strand, counting down.
TCCAAATATTTATACAATTAGTTCTTCCAAAATCGCCGACTCTGTTATTGTCAAAGTAACTCAAAAGGTGGAAATCCAAAAATATGATGTCTGAGTCTGTTCATATTTCTTCACATTACTTCGGGTCAACGTTTCCAAAGATTATGCTCTTCAAAATAAATTCATAAAGATTCAATTCCCATCCGAATCATAGTTTCCTCAATTTCGTCTTTGTTATAATATAATATATATTATTATATATACTATAATATATATATATATTAATATATATATATATATATATATATATATATATATAATTCTGAATTCTATTCAAGTTATCCAAAAAATTCTAATTTTTATATTCCGTCTGATAATATATTAGTCTTGAATAGAATTCAGAATTATATATATATATATATATATAAATTAATATATATATATATATTAATATATATATATATATATTATATTAATATATTATATATTAATATATTATATAATATATTATATGGATTATATTATATTATATAATATATTATATTATATTATATATATTACATTATATTATATATATTATATAATATATTATATTATATTATAAAGAAAACTCATATATTTGTAATTTTAATGATATTGAAAGACTGTTTTCCTGATTCTTTAGTGTATAATTTCAACCCTTTTCGGCATTGGAGGGAACACAGTTAGGGGTGGGGGTGGAGGAACGTGAAAAAAAATAGCGCGAAATCAACCGACATTTTGTACAGATGTTACTTACGATACGAGACAAACCCTGGATCGCTAAAACCCCTATCACCTATAGAGGTTTCTAAATTTTCAAAATTACAGGGGGTATTTTTTGCTCTTAAGGTACTGTGATAGTTTTGACGCTCTTAAGGTACTGGGAGAGTTATTTACTGTTTTTGGGTGTACGGACAGAGACTCGTTTTGACTCTCTTAACGTAAAAGTAGTATTTTTGTCTTTCTCGTAGCATTAAGGGAGTGTTTTTAACTCTCTTAAGAAACCGAAAATAATTTTGACTCTCATGTTTTACTCCCTTATGATACGACAAATAATTTTGATTATTTTAAGGTACCGGGAGTATTTTTTTTACACTGAGTTACATGAAGAAATTTTGACTCACTTAGGGCACCTGGAGTATAATTGGCTATCTTAATTTAGTGCGTGTATTTTTGACTATATTTTATCATGAGTATATTTTATCATTAGTGTGTGTTTGTTAATATTTGTTATCAGGAATATTTATGCTTCTGAAAAGGCAGTGAAATTAGCATTATCTCTGCAAAGGGACTAATAGATTAATATGGAATTAAATACTTTTTGGGGGGTTGTATAAATAAATACCCGGGCAAAGCTTAACAGAAATAAATCAAAGTAAGAATAAAATATGTATACTACAAAAGAAAATAGTTATATTAATTTTGAAACCTGACTGGGAACGAAATTCAAGGTGAGAACTGATAGGAGACGAGTTTAAACTTCCTGAAGCGAAGAAGTGGAGTACTGGAGTGGAGCAGAGCGCAATTTTTTGTGGTATAATTTCAACCCCTTTCGGCATTGGAGGGGAACACAGTTAGAGGTGGGGGTAAAGGAGTGTTACATAAAAATATTGCGAAATCAACCGACATTAGTGTCAATTCCGGGTTTATGGAAGTCACCGAGGTTAATAATGACCTTAGGAGTGGAGGTGAAAGGGGATAACAATGTACCGCGTACAATCTTAGACACATGTAGGCAATTCTATCAAATTTTGTACTGAAGTTTCTCGCTAAAACACCCTCATCACTTAAAGAGGTTTCTAAATTTTCTAAATTACAGGGCGTATTTTTTGCTCTTAAAGTACTGTGATACTTTTGACCCTCTTAAGGTACCAGGAGGGTTATTTACTATTTTAGGGTACGGACGAAGACTCGTTTTGACTCTTTTTACTATTTTATGGTACGGACGGAGACTCGTTGTGACTCTCTTTTCCAAAGGAACTATTTTTGTCTTTCTCTTAGCATACCAAGAGTGTTTTTAACTCTCTTATGGAACCTAAAATAATTTTGACTCTCATTTTTTACTGTCTTATGGTATTACAAATAATTTTGATTCTTTTAAGGTACAGGGAGTATTTTTTTTTTGCACTGAGGTACATGAAGAAATTTGCTTCTCTAAAGGCAGTGAAATTAGCATTACCTCTGAATAGGGACTAATAGATTAATATGGAATTAAATACTTTTGGGGGGGGGTTGTATAAATAAATACCCGGGCAAAGATTATCAGAAATAAAACAAAGTATGATTAAAATATGTGTACTAGAAAAGGAAATCTTTATATAAATTTTAAAACGTCACTGGAAACGAAATTAAAGGTGAGAACTGATAGGAGACGAGTTTAAACTTCCTGAAGCGAAGAAGTGGAGTACTGGAGTGGAGCAGAGCGCAGTCGCTTATCAGCTGATCGCCAGGAAGTTGCGCCAGTCTGGACCGGCCTCTCTGGTTCCTACTCGCGCCGTGGTTGGTATTCGCTTGGGAACGCAATTGAAGGGAACCAGATCTTTCTGTTCTCACCACATGTGCCCCAGGAGGAGCCACAGGAACCGCCATTTTGTCCGTTGCTTCACAGGGCAATTAGCCCGTCCCTCTCTCTCTCTCTCTCTCTCTCTGTATGTGTGGGAACACTTCTCGCAAATTAGTCGATTATGACTATTCATTGTGGCAACATCCAGCAGCTTCTTTCGCATTCAAGAACTGCGAGACGAAGCAGAAGAGGAAATAAAAGACGCTTTCATCCTTTCCGCTTTTGATTTGTTTCGGCTCATGAAGGTTCTCTCTCTATCTCTCTGTGCGCTTCTCTGAAGAACCTTTTCAAGAAAGTTAACCTGGGACTGAACCTTCTCATGCAATTATCTCTTCTTATTCTTTATATATTTATCAGTAACTGGTTTGAAGCGGTCCTGCCCGTTTTTGCCGCCGTCTGGGTGATTAAAAAGCTGGATATTCCCTCGTTTCTCTTGAAATGCTTTCTATTAACTATGAACCCATAGACAGCGTTACTCTCAACTTTGAAATGTCAGATTCCATTCTCCCACCAATTAAATACACGGTTATATTAAAATTCAGGATATGGTTTGTTTTTTAAAATAAAAATCATGTTTGAAAAACTACTTTTTACATTCCAATGAACAAAAATGTTTTCCCTTGCTTCCAAAATTAAATTGAGTGATAAAAAACAAAAATATTTAATATAATCTGACACATTTCAATTTTTCAATAATCAAAAAAATCGGCCACAAGCCATAAAAAAAAATCAAAGCAGCAACTAATGAAAGTAAAATTTCACAACGTTTCATCCTTGATTTACGACTTCGTCAGGTGTAAATTCATTTCGAGTATTATGAATAATTTTCAGACTTCAATAATAAGGAAAAAATCAAAATATAGACAAAAGAAGTGATGTTGTGAATTTGTAAACTGTTTTTTGTCGCTCTAGGCTCTCGTGTTTTTTAGTTTTCTTAGCACCTGACGAAAGGAACAAGGTTTCGAGGAACCGTTGTGTGGTATTTATATCAACATCTCTTTTTTCTGTATTAGGCTATTTTTATTATTATTAAAAACTGACGTATATTTTTAATTTTTAGGCATTAATTTCAATACTTGAAATCATTGGTCAAAGCGAACCAAAAAGTACGTAATTGATTTTATCATTTATGTGTAAATATTTCTGTTTATCAACTACCATTTTCACATCTGATATATTTATGTTAATGTATTAAATTTAATTATTTATGCACCTGATTTACTTATCTTATACCTTCTCTAAATTTTTACTGTTTATTTATCTTCTAGGTACTTAATTAATATTTTTCATTTTCTCATTTAACTTTTCATATCTATTACAATTTCCTGCTGTGTTTCAGTTTCCTAAATTACACTGATTTGAAATGTTGTCCATGTCCTTGAGACCTTCTTCTTGAAGATTAAAGTCTTCAACAGAATATCCCAGTTTTTTAAAACGTAGTTTATTCTTAAAGACATATAATTAATTTTGGATATCTTGTAAGCCAAAAAAAAAATTTTAGTGCTACCTTTACCACATTTTATAAGTGACGCAATATATTTATATATATATATATTAATATAATTAATTTTGGATATCTTGTAAGCCAAAAAAAAATTTTTAGTGCTATCTTTACCACATTTTATAAGTGACGTAATATATTTTTATTATTTTACTTGTCACCTGATTGGTCCAAGGACTTTGTAGAGTAACTTTATTACTTCAAAATTATTATATTACTGTATTTTCTCTGTTAAGAATTCTTAAATTGCATAGTTAGAATAATTAACTTTGGAATTAACTCCGCTGTTTTAAATCAGTCGTCAAATTGAAATGAAAAACTTCACGTTCGAAATTTTATTTGAGATTTTTGATTAGATTTCGGTAATTTGTCATATTAATCTGTACAAGAAAATATTTCATAACAATTAATATTTTAACAAATAATATATATATATATATTGTATGAAATTATCATTTTATATTTATTAAATCAATTATCAATTTCTATAATGACCCAAATTTTTCACTACACAAACCTTTACCCTAAATTTATTTTATTTGTTCTCAAGTAGAATTGTCAATTCACATGTGTCGGTTATTTATGAGATCCTTGTTAAAATGTAAATGGTTCTAAAAAAAAATTTTTTCTTTGTAAAAATGACTGGCAAATTGCCGAACGCTCCTCTAAATTCTAAATTAAAGATTTTGATGATGATGACATTCATTTCAATTTTATGACTGATTGAAACAGTGGGGGTTAATTACTAAAATTAACAATTGATCAATAATCAGTCGTTTAATATATTTTTAATATTTTTGAAGAAAAACTAATATTTAGTTAAAGGCTTTTGATTTTAATAAACAATACTTGATTATAAACAAATTTTACGTTTAAAAAGGTACACTACATACTTCAGTTTTTACTGTTGTACCATCATCAGGTGAAACGTGACTAAAATATATTTAAAATTGTATGACAGTAGCAAAGATAATATGAAGTTTAACTAAGCCAAAGAAGACATTCTATGAGTATTGGTCATGGATTTTAGTTGATAACGATGTATCAGCTCTTGAATTAATACGGTTTTTAAGAGATATAATATATATATATATATATATATATATATATATATATATATATATGTGTGTGTGTGTGTGTGTGTGTAGGAGTCCTTTTATAGGAATAGGCCTCAATATTTAGAAATTTGAATCGGCTCAGTCAGCAAATGACAAAACAGAATTACAGTATTGACCTGTGAAAAGATGAAATTTCTTGAGAGCAATATATATATATATATATATATATATATATCAATATATATATATATATATATATATATATATCAATATATATATATATATATATATATATATATTCCTTTCAGAAAATATGTATCAGATGTTTTTAATAAAATATTAATTTAAGAACTGATACAGAATTATCAATGACTCTTTGGTCCGGTATATCTTTATGCATGTACATCCTTGCAACTATTTTGATTGTTGTATTTCTTTGCGCCAAGACATGTGAAGAGTAACATTTTAATTTCCAAATGATTTTATTAGCATATTATCTCTGTTGATAATCTGTGTAAAATTAGAAAACTTTTTTATTTGTGTATTTATTAACTCGTTTACTTAATTACGAATGTAAAGACCTGCCCAATTTCTTCAAGAAATAATTAATTCATTTATAAATCAAATGAGACACGTGTATTGAGAAATCCAATAAATAAATATGAGGACAAGGTTTTGATTACTGAAAATTTCATTATGAAAATTGCTTTTTAAGAATATAAATTTATAATTTCTAAAAAAAAATGAAACTATATATATATATAACTTTTTTGTTAAAATGTAAATGATTATAAATGATAATATTATTATTTTTTGTCTCAATTGGCTAACTTTTTTATTCTTTATTTTCAATCAGACGTAATTATTTTCGTTTTAAAATGTAAATGGTTATAAATTTTTTTGGTATAGATTATTATGACAAATTACCCTAAATCTTCTCAAAAGTCTAAATATATATATATATATATATGAGATTTTTGTTAAAATGTTAATGGATATGATTTTTTATGACAAATAATCGAAATCTCCTCAAAATTCTAAGTTAAAATTTTGAAGCTGAAGTTTTTCATTCCAATTTGACGACTGATTTAAAATAGCGGAGTTAATTACTAGAATTAACTATTCTGACCATGACATACAAGAATTTTTAACAGAGAAAATACAGTAATATAATAATTTTTGAAGTAATATAGTTACTGTACAAATTCCTTGACCATCATCAGGTGATAAGTAAAATACAAAACAAAATTGTCTTTTTTTACGTGCTAAAAGTAGCAATAAATTAATTTTTTTGTGTGACAGGATATCCAAAATTAAAATCTAGAATAGATGCAAAAGTAATACAAAACCATTATTTTTCACGAAATCGAATCATGATCAAAATAATTAATTCAAGGATTTTTCACTATTTTACATTTCCGTTGCAGGGAAAAGTTTCATGATGTCCAGTTGTCCGTGTGACCGCAAATAGGTTTGGTTTCACTTTAACTGATGTTAAAAGGTCAGGGAGTTCACTCATAGTTAAAGATGTGGATTTATGTCGACTGCAATGCAGCCAACTTTCTAGATTCTTGTTGAGTGGGAGAGAGAGAGAGAGAGAGAGAGAGAGAGAGAGAGAGAGAGAGAGAGAGAAACTAAGGTTTACCCACTTTATAAGTGATGGTCGCGATTGAATGTAATATCTATTCTGACGAGAGGCCAACACTTCTTTTGTGCGATACACTTTACTCCTCGAGAGAAAAGAAACTTTCTTGGCGCTGAAAGAAAGGTGCGGAGTGAGGAAGAAAAAAAGAACTACCGAGCACCTTCCTTCCAAGACAGTAATCTTCCGTGATGGGAGTATCTTCCTCTATGAACATATCTTTCTTTACACTTCACGGCGATAGAGTTAAAACTCTCACCGTATCTTTTCCAAGTGTTCCCCAAGGTCGCATTCTCGCTCCGGAAATCCGACAGACGGGCTGATAACGGTTTCTCCGTCTGTGGTCTCGTACGTAACCTTGTTAAGATGCAATCACGTCGTCAGTGGGACGACGAGTTGGAGTGAAAGTGCACCGGACATTCCTAGGTACCATCTGCCTCATCCTTGTTCCTCACGCATGGTCGAGCGGAACACGGTATATTCCCGGACAATCCGATGAATATCGTCGTCAACTGAAGGAAAAGATTTTACAGAACACAAAAAGCCACGACGAAACTGCATGATTTTGTTGTCTGTAATTACTCGGAACCTGACTTAATGCTCCACCAAGGAACATTAAGGGGAATAACTTAGTCTCGAAGGACGAAGTAATAAATTTATTACATTCGATTGATAATAATAATAATAATAATTAGGGGATTTTATATCTTTGGGTTGATTTTATCATTGTTTAGTTTTTTAGTTGCTTTGTTAATGGAGAGAATTTTTGTAGAATAATTTGATTTATCGAAGGAGACTAAAATAATCTTTAATTACTCTGAACCCGACTTAATGCACCACCAAGAAAAATTAAGGACAATAACGTAGTCTTGAAGGAAGATGTAATAAATTTATTACACTCAAATTGATAATATTAATAAGGATAATTTATATCTTTGGGTTGATTTTAACTTTGTTTAGTTTTTCAGTTGCTTTGTAAATGACGAGAATTTTTGTAGAATAAATTGATTTATTATAGGAGACAAAAATAATTTATTTAATATGCGTACCCGTATTTAAATTAAACGAAACTTGTTATAAAGTTGAACATTAATTCACTAAAGGTCTGTCTCAATCCCTAGGTGTTGCTTCCCAGATCGTAAGTAACCTGCGTATAAAGTTAGGTAGAAAACTCTGTCCGCGTTTAAGATTGTACGCGGAAATTTGTTTCCCCTCTTCCACCCCCGCTGCTATGGGCTGAACTACAACTTAACGTACACAGTGAATGTCAGAGTTAAACACACTGACTTCTATAATCCTGAATTTGACACGAATCTCTGTGGTTTATGTTATATTTTTGTAACTCCCTTTCCCAATCCCCACTCCTTTAGTAATGCTGTAAGGGATTTAAACTATTCAGTAAATACATTACATGATTTTGTTGTCTGTAATTACTCTGAAACAGACTTAATCACCACCAAGGAAAATTAGGGAAATAACGTAGTCTTGAAGGAAGATGTAATAAATTTATTAAACTCAAATTGATAATAATAATAAGGGGATTTTATATCTTTGGGTTGATTTTAACTTTGTTTAGTTTATTAGTTGCTTTGTTAATGGCGGGAATTTTTGTAGAATAACTTGATTTATCAAAGGAGACTAAAATAATTTATTTAATACGCGTACCCGTGTTCAAATAAAACGAACCTTGTTATAAAGTTGAACAATAATTCAATAATTCCCTAAAGGCCTGTCTCAATCCCTAGGTGTTGCATCATGGATCGTAAGTAACATGCGTATAAAGTTAGGTAGAAAACTCTCTCCGCGTTTAAGATTTGTTTCCCCTCTTCCACCCCCGCTGCTATGGGCTCAACTACAACTTAACTTACACAGTGAATGTCAGAGTTAAACACATTAACTTATATAATCCTGAATTTGACACGAATCTCTGTGGTTTATGTTATATTTTTGTAACCCAATTCCCCCCCAACTCCTTTAGTAGTGCTGTAAGGGATTTAAATTATTCACTCAATACACTGCATGATTTTGTTGTCTGTAATTACTCTGAACCGACTTCATGCACCACCAAGAAACATTAAGGCAAATAACGTTGTCTTGAAGGAAGATGTAATAAATTTATTACACTTAAATTGAGAATAATAATAAGGGGATTTTATATCTTTGGGTTGATTTCAACTTTGTTTAGTTTTTTAGTTCCTTTGTTAATGACGAGAATTTTTGTAGAATAAATTGATTTATTATAGGAGACTAAAATGATTTATTTAATACGCGTACCCGTATTTAAATGAAACGAACCTTGTTATAAAGTTGAACAATAATTCACTAAAGGTCTGTCTCAATCCCTAGGTGTTGCTTCCCCTGATCGTAAGTAACATGCGTATAAAGTTAGGTAGAAAACTCTCTCCGCGTTTAAGATTGTACGCGGAAATTTGTTTCCCCTCTTCCACCCCCGCTGCTATGGGCTGAACTACAACTTAACGTACACAGTGAATGTCAGAGTTAAACACACTGACTTCTATAATCCTGAATTTGACACGAATCTCTGTGGTTTATGTTATATTTTTGTAACTCCCTTTCCGTCCCCCCCACTCCTTTAGTAATGCTGTAAGGGATTTAAACTATTCAGTCAATACACTGCTTGATTTTGTTGTCTGTAATTACTCTGAAACCGACTTAATGCACCACCAAGGAAAACTAAGGGGATTAACGTAGTCTTGAAGGAAGATGTATTAAATTTATTACACTCAAATTGATGATAATAATAAAGGGATTTTATATCTTTGGGTTGATTCCATAATTGTTTAGTTTTTTAGTTGCTTTGTTAATGGCGAGAATTTTTGTACAATAACTTGATTTATCAATGGAGACTAAATTAATTTATTTAATACGAACCTTGTTATAAAGTTGAACAATAATTTAATAATTCCCTAAAGGCCTGTCTCAATCCCTAGGTGTTGCTACCTGGATCGTAAGTGACATGAGTATAAAGTTAGGTAGAAAACTCTCTCCGCGTTTAATATTTGTTTCCCCTTTCCACCCTCGCTGCTATGGGCTGAACTACAACTTAACGTACACAGTGAATGTCAGAGTTAAACACATTGACTTCTATAATCCTGAATTTGACACGAATCTCTGTCGTTTATGTAATATTTATGTAACTCCCTTCCCCATCCCCCACTTCTTTAGTAGTGCTGTAAGGGATTTAAATTATTCACTCAATGCACTGCATGGTTTTGTTGTCTGTAGTTACTCTGAACCCGACTTAATCCACCACCAAGGAACATTAAAGCAAATAACGTAGTCTTCAAGGATTTTTAAAATAACTGCGCGGCATTGCCCTCAGCATCTAACTTAAAATAAATCAGGATTATGTCTGACGGTACTTTAACAACTCGGGAACTCTCCTACTACATGAAACAAGAGTGCCGAATTATAAGTTAAAAGTATTCTCGAACCTAATAAAGTTTAAATCAGTCCCGGTACATTAAAGATGTAAAAAAATACAACCTTCAACTATACAGAGACAAAAATATTGCTGGTACGGTAAGAAAATTAAAAAATGCACCCGACACCTTAAGACGAAACTTTTTTGTCAGCCACGTCCACCTCCACGACGAGGAATAAAAATTTCATTAACTGCCACTGTTAATACGAGAATTCAATTCAGCGACTCCTATAACCCCGTGAATCGAAACCAATCTCGCTCTTTTTTTTTCATTACTTCCACCACCCAAAGACCAGATAAATCTAGAAGACAACCTTGGACTCTAGTCGTGAAGTATATAGTTTAAGATTTTTAGAAGTAAATTAATGGTTAGTCTTAAAAGACTAGTTTTTTCAAACATGTTAAATGGTCGATATTTGCGTAAAATAAATAATTGTCGGGGTCAATGACGTTGATAATATTTTTCCGGTGTTGTTTGTAAAATTTCAACACCTTTCGGCATGAGAGAGGAGCACGCTTAGAGTTGGGGGTGGAAAATTTTAAAATTGCTCAAACAACCGATATTTTAGGCGGATAAATATTTTTGTGTGTGAAAGTGATTAATACGGATGTTATATGAATAATTTCAACCCCTTACAGCATTGTTAAAAAAAACTAGGGGCGTTACAAAAAATATGGCGTATACAACCGACATTAGAGTCATATCCTAGGTTATGGATTTTACTGAGTTTAATTATATATTGGTCATTTAACCCACCAGGGGTGGAGGTGGTCGGGGTTGGATATTTTTAAACATGTAATAGAGATCGATATTTGCTTTTAATAATAAATTTTAGAATTTATTATATTGATAGTATTTCTTTAAATTTGTTTGTGTATAATTTCTGCCCCTTTCCGGTATGGTGGGGGGGGGGGCGCAAGGGTATGGGTGGTGTTTGGTGGTGCGTTACATGAAAATATCGCGAATAGACCGAAATTCGAGCCAATTCTGGGGTTATGGATGTCGCTGAGTTTCATTGTGACAAGCTAGATAACGCGCGAGGGTGGAGGGGGGTCTATGCGGGGGTAAAATTTTCAAACAATGTAACTACACGATTTTTTATTGTAAATTTTTTAGTTCAACCCTTAGTAACGGGGGTGGAAATTTTCAAAAATGTTCAAGCGGCGATATATTCGTCGAATGAGACTATTTCAGGGTCAATGAGTTCAACCCACTTCGGAATGGGAGATGAATTCAATTAGGGTTAGGAGTCGAATTCCGTTACATAAAAGTAACCTAAAAGCAACGTAGATTGAAGTCAAATCGGGGGTTACGGATAAATTACACCCCGGGCAACGCTGGGCACCCAGACAGTAAATAATAAAGGTTTAATCTCAACGTTCAAAAAGGTAATCACTCTCAAATACCAGATCTTTAGTTATGTGTTTTAGTGAAATAACTAAATAAATACGAACCTGAAAACTATGGGAATAAATCAGAATATTGTAGAACAAACATTAAAGTTTAGAATATTTAGTTGCGTTTAACACATTTTAAACGTGAATAAAAAGTCGCTTTGGTGTAGTGGTCAGCGTCACAGAGGTCCCGCGTTCGAATCCCGTCGTGGTAAAGTTAAGTGGGGGTAAGACTGACGGGGGATCGACACACTGACTCCTAAAACCGAGACACAATGACACTCTGGAAGTCGTCCAAGTAGCGCCAAGGTCATGAATGAGCTGTAGAGCCAAGGAGAACTCGTAGATACACTAAACAAGGACGAGTCACGATTCCGATTGGTGAAAAAAAAACATCAATTAACGTATAACATTATTAATATATTATCTTTTTATTTGAGGGGGAAAACTCGTGAAACGGAGGTGACGTCCAAGCTTACTACACGTCAACTGTAGTAAAATATACTTGAGGGAAAAGCTACGGTCACACAAATTGGAAGAACGGGACATGAGCATGCACACAGAGTTTGGTTCGGCACCAATTAAGTGAAGAAACTATCGGCGAATATAGTAGAAGGATTATTAAAGTGTGGAAGAAGGAAGAAAGAACGTTTCGAACAGTAAAAACTCTGGATAATTCCAGGAAGTCGAATAGAGGACCTTGACAACTGACTGCTTTTACTACTAAACAAACCACGCGGTCGACAAGATGATAAAAAAGAAAAACACTAAATGGAAAGGTAAGATTATTATCACTGACCTTAAGATACATACGGCATGAAGGAAATTGTTCAGGAAATTATAAAATTGGACATTCAGCGAAAAATATTAAAAGCAATAAATAATGTATGTGATGGAAGAAGAGGGAATAATTTCGGGATTTCATCATCAATTCTTATAAAAGAATATTTTAGTATAAAATACTGTTACTTTCCAGACTTCATGCTAGTGAAAATATAAGATACAGTGTTATGGTTTCAGTCCTGAGTGTGTATAAAAGATATAAATAGGTTAATCCATGTTTTTTGGGGGTAACAAACTACATGAGGGTAATTCACATGGCGGCAATTCCCCTTTAAAAGCATAGAAAGGATTTTGAAAGGCGGGCTGTGGAAGGGTAGAGGAGGGTAAACAAGGGTTAACTGGGGTCCCGGGTTCTAGTTTAAGGATCCTACCCGGCATTCGCCCAAAAGTGATGCAGGACAAACCTTAGAAAACCTGCATCAGGTAGGTCGGGTATTAGGAAGTTGTCCCAGGCCCTTCCGATGGTGGTTGAGGGGTTTTCTGTTGGGACGCAGCTTTCCCCTTCTCAGTGTCTCGACCAGTTTACTAGGCAGCTAGCCGACTATTCCAATGGGAATAGCAGGCCACTTCCTTATTATCGAAAAGGTGTCTGAAATAGGGGATGCGGAAAGATAGCCAAGGGTGAACTAGGTCCCTCGAGGTGTAATTTTAAGGATCCTACCTGGAAATTTGCCTAAATATGATGGTCGTGCTGCCGGCACTTGTCCTATGACGGGAGTCGGAATTGTTGTGGGGATCCAGCATTACCTTCTACATGCCTCGACTACCTTTGGAGGCAGCTGGTCGACTATTCCAATAGAATAGAAGATGTGCGTATAGCCAGGCTGTGTGTAGGGTAATCCTCGCTGTGGAAAATGCACTCATATAGCATAGGAAAGGGACTGTTAGGGATGATATGGAAAGGTTGTGCAAGGTACCCAAGGATAAGTAGGACCCCGGGCCGTAGTTTTAAAGATCCTACAAGTAATTCGCAGAGAAAATCTTAGAAAAAACCTGCATCAGGTAGGTCGGGCACTTGGTACTTTCCCACTCCCTTTCAATGGTGGGAGAGGGGTTTTCTGTGTGGACCCAGCATCCCCTTCTCAGTGCCTCTACCAGTCTAGGAGGCAGCTGGCCGACTATTCAAATAGAATTGCGGAAAACTAGTAGCGTATACCCAAGATCTACGACCGTGGAACATACACTTCTGACCGTAGTATAATTGAAAATATAATTGTTTCAACGTTTCGAACAGTAGGAATTATACGGTGATCCCGTATTTATGTTTTCATTTCTTCTGCCTTTTTCTTTTCACCGTTTATTTTTCAGCCATTGAAATCAAATGATCTCTGTTCATCATCAGAGCTGGAGCACGGAGGTCCTGTATTTTTGTTCTCATTTCTTCCACCTTTTTCTTTTAACCGTTCATTTGTCAGCCGTTGGCATCAATCACTTGATCTCTGTTCATCGTCAAAGTTGCAGCACGGAGGTCCTGTATTTATTTTTATTTCTTCCACCTTTTTCTTTTCGCCGTCAGCCATTAACATCACTTGATCTCCGTTCATCATCAGAGCTGGAGCACAGAGGTCCTGTATTTTTCTTTTCATTTCTTCCACCTTTTTCTTTTAACCGTTCATTTGTCAGCCGTTGGCATCAATCACTTGATCTCAGTTCATCATCAAAGCTGCAGCACGGAGGTCCTGTATTTATTTTTATTTCTTCCACCTTTTTCTTTTCACCTTTCATTTGTCAGCCATCGGCATCAATCACTTGATCTCTGATCATCATCAGAGCTGGAGCACAGAGGTCCTGTATTTTTGTTTTCATTTCTTCCACCTTTTTCTTTTCACCGTTCATTTGTCAGCCGTTGGCATCAATCACTTGATCTCTGTTCATCGTCAAAGCTGCAGCACGGAGGTCCTGTATTTATTTTTATTTCTTCCACCTTTTTCTTTTCGCGTCAGCCATTGACATCACTTGATCTCCGTTCATCATCAGAGCTGGAGCACAGAGGTCCTGTATTTTTCTTTTCATTTCTTCTACCTTTTTCTTTTAACCGTTCATTTTTCAGCCATTGACATCAATCACTTTATCTGTTTTCATCATCAGAGCTGGAGCACGGAGGTCCTGTATTTTTTCTATTTTTTCCACCTTTTCTTTTCGCCGTTCATTTGTCAGCCGTTGACATCACTTGATCTCTGTTCATCATCAGAGCTGGAGCACAGAGGTCCTGTATTTTTGTTTTTATTTCTTCCACCTTTTTCGTTTCACCGTTTATTTGTCAGTCACTGACATCACTTGATCTCCGTTCATCATCAGAGCTGGAGCACAGAGGTCGTGTATTTTTGTTTCATTTCTTCCACCTTTTTCTTTTCACCGTTCATTTGTCAGCCATCGGCATCAATCACTTGATCTTTGATCATCATCGGAGCTGGAGCACGGAGGTCCTGTATTTGTTTCTATTTCTTCCACCTTTTTCTTTTCGCCGTTCATTTGTCAGCCATTAACATCACTTGATGTCCGTTCATCATCAGAGCTGGAGCACGGAGGTCCTGTATTTTTGTTCTAATTTCTTCCACCTTTTTATTTTCGCCATTCATTAGTCATCCACTGATATCACTTGATATCTCCGTCCATCATCAGAGCTGGAGTACGGAGGTCCTGTATTTTTGTTTTTATTTCTACCGCCTTTTTTTTCGCCGTTCATTTTTCAGCCATTGACATCAATCATTTTATCTGTGTTCATCATCAGAGCTGGAGCACGGAGGTCCTGTATTTTTTTCTATTTTTTCCACCTCATTTGTCAGCCGTTGACATCACTTGATCTCTGTTCATCATCAGAGCTGGAGCACAGAGGTCCTGTATTTTTGTTTTTATTTCTTCCACCTTTTTCGTTTCACCGTTTATTTGTCAGTCATTGACATCACTTGATCTCCGTTCATCATCAGAGCTGGAGCACAGAGGTCGTGTATTTTTTTTTCATTTCTTCCACCTTTTTATTTTCACCGTTCATTTGTCAGCCATCGGCATCAATCACTTGATCTCCGATCATCATCAGAGCTGGAGCACGGAGGTCCTGTATTTGTTTCGATTTCTTCCACCTTTTTCTTTTCGCCGTTCATTTGTCAGCCATTAACATCATTTGATCTCCGTTCATCATCAGAGCTGGAGCACAGAGGTCCTGTATTTTTGTTTTCATTTCTTCCACCTTTTTATTTTCGCCAGTCATTAGTCATCCATTGATATCACTTGATCTCCGTTCATCATCAGAGCTGGAGCACGGAGGTCCTGTATTTTTGTTTTCATTTCTACCGCCTTTTTCTTTTCACCGTTTATTTTTCAGCCATTAACATCACTTGATCTCCGTTCATCATCAGAGCTGGAGCACGGAGGTCCTGTATTTATTTCTATATCTTCCACCTTTTTCTTTTCGCCGTTCATTTGTCAGCCATTAACATCACTTGATCTCCGTTCATCATCAGAGCTGGAGCACGGAGGTCCTGTATTTTTGTTCTCATTTCTTCCACCTTTTTCTTTTCGCCATTCATTAGTCATCCACTGATATCACTTGATATCTCCGTTCATCATCAGAGCACGGAGGTCCTGTATTTATTTCTATATCTTCTACCTTTTTATTTTCGCCGTTCATTTGTCAGCCATTAACATCACTTGATCTCCGTTCATCATCAGAGCTGGAGCACGGAGGTCCTGTATTTTTGTTCTCATTTCTTCCACCTTTTTCTTTTCACCGTTCATTTCTGTCAGTCATTGACATCAGTTGCGTGTCCGCCTCGCAGTTTTACATAGCCCCCAGAATTCATGTGAGCCGTTGTCGAGTCTCGCAAGGTCGTCCGTGGTCAGGTAAAGTGACGTGCCTTACCTTACCGTACCGTATCGTATCGGGGAGAAAGCAAGACGAAAGTTGTTTTGGAAGAACGGAGGCAGATAGAGTCTGCGTGTGACCTGGCAAGGCCGCGGAGGATTGACTTTCATCGAAGTTGGCCCGAGGCCAGCGACGGCGATGCGCCTGCCTGGGAAAGTTGTCAGCCTGCTTGCACTGTGGTGGGACGGGGGGAGAGGGGGGGGGGGGGCGAAGAAGATGCGCTCACAAAAAGAAAAAGGAAAAGACTGGCGGCCTACTTGCCGCGCTCGTGTGATCGACCACTGGCCTCTGGAGAGGAGAGGGGGCGCTGCTGTATATAGTAGGGGCACGTGCTCACGGGCCTCCATAAGTGTGCTCGCTCGCTCGTGGATTACTTCCTTCCTTCCAATACACTCACATGCGGACATAGTCGTTGCATATCTGCAAAATTATTTCGCTATACTCGAATCGATACGGATCAAACGTCTTAAAAATTGGAGATAAATGTTAGATGGAATTATTTCTAGCATCTTAAATGTTAAATCTGGCAATTACCTTTTTATAATTAAATAATAAATACAGCCAATATGTGAAAAAATTTATTAATTAATTAAACCAGAAATTCGTCAATGCTTTGAAACTTCTTGAGATAATCAGTCAAAATACAAAAAATAGCTATATTTATATGATGAATTACAAATATAAATTGACCCAATAAGTTGTACAAACTTAGTACAGACTTTGATTATTAATATAACCATATAAATTATGCTATTTAAATATTTTACCCGATTACCTGAAGAAGTCCCAAAATTTACGAAACGTTGGTTTAATTGATTAATAAAATTTTCTTACCCATTGGCTACTTTTTATTTACGGGTCAGTTCAAATGATATATGAATTACGTTGTAGCGTCGCTCGCTTCACTAACGCTTGCCTGCAGGAGGTAGAGAGATCGTTTTATTTTCCGGCTGTGACGGACTACTTCGAGGGTAATTCACGCGCTGGACTCTCCATAGGAAGGGATAAAAAGGGAGAACAAGGGAGTTTAAGAATCTTACCCGCGACATTTGCCAAAATATCATGCAGGGAAAAAACCGACCTCTCGGTACTTGACTGGATAAAGGGTGGGAATCCCTGTGGGGACGCAACACTCCCGTGCGTGGACCAGCTGTGGAGACACCTGAACAAGTGTTGCAATGGGCACTGTGGACAACTCTTGCGACGAGACATGGGTCCTTCAAAACTGGCAGAGTTTTTTTAAAGAGTAACAGGCAACATGAGGCAACATGGTGGCAACTCCCCTTTAATAGGAAGGGATTTGATAGGGGTGTGGATTGATGGGTAGAGGAACGCAGCGGAGCTCTAGTTTTAAAGGTCCGACCCGGTGATTCGCCTAAAAATGATGCAGGGAATATCCTAGAAACCCTTCACCATGTAGGTCGGGCTCTTGGAACTTGTCCCCCCGCCATTCCGATGGCCGGAGTGGGGATTCTCTGTGGCAACGCAGCATTACCTCCTCCATGCCTCAACAAGTTCTGGAGGCAGCTGGCCGACTATTGTAACAGAAATAGAGGACAACTCTTACCCTATGACCAAGGTCTGCGACCCCGTAACGTACACCTGAGGTGCCTCGGCTTGTGGGAACCGTAGTTTAAAAGCACAGAGAGAAGAAGGCATCCCCAAAGGTAGTCCTATCCGTCTCTCCGGAAGCTTCTTGATGGCCAAAGCGGTCCTGTTCCTTTGACGTGGGGGCTATTGATTGGTGCTCGGTCATTGATGTTTCTTGCCAACTTTACACATACTACGGCGAGACGTACATCTCACGTAAAGTAATGTTCACATAGCTTGATCGGAATTCAGCTTGGGGCGCAAAGATTTGTCTGCTATTGATGAGATTGGGCCTGTCGATTTCTTTAACGCACTCCTTGTAACTCACTTCTCCGGTTACCTTTTTTATTTAACCCTTCTTGCTACTTCTTAACTCCCTATATTATCTTCTCGTATGCTTTTGACATCCTAGTTTTTCTACTACCTGTAAAAAGTAAATTAAGTCAAATTTAATTTTTAAGTTTTCCTTATTTAAAAAAAATATTCTTCACAGCTATTTACCGCTTCAGAGAGAAAGACTAAACGCAATTTTTCTTTTTCATATTGGTTGATAACCGTCTGGTATATAAAAAAAAATTAAATTTGTCACGGGTCAGGAAAACAGTAGGTGGAAACGTGGTCTTGTGGGAAAGTGAAAATAAAATCAGGGAGACAGGATGACGTCAGGATTGGAATCCCCCTGAAGCGTGGAGGTCACTTAGCAACTTGCTTATAACTTCATTAAATAAGTCGTTAACCAATTACTCCGCGTGGAGCGGTAAATTGGACGCCATAACAACCTCAAGTCGTACTTCAGGCGTACAACTTCATCTTGATGCCGGTTACTGCTTGCCGTTCAACGAAATACAGACAATAATAATATAAGTAGATAAAAAAAATGGCCTTGAGTCAACAAAATTATGCCTTATAAGGACGTTTCGTACTTTTTTGGGTCTCTTCAGGTTTAATTTTGTTTTCATTTGGGTTGCAACAGACAGAGCCGTAAAAATTTCCTTCTAAATTTTTTGCACGATTTACATATAAAATCATTAAGCCTGAAGAGGTCCTAAAAAAGAGGACGAAACGTCGGTATATTTAAATTTCGTGTTAATAAACGTAATTTTCTGTCTCAAGGCCGTTAATTTATTTAATTTCATTATTACAATGTTTATTACATGCATCGTAGGTTTTTTCTTAGTTATTTTTAAGGTATTTAATTTTATTTAAATAGTTATTTATCCCTGAAATGATCTAATTGTTTGGGTGAAATTAATTACAATAATTAATCATTTACATTTTATTAACACACACTTAAAGAACACATTTACTTTCTGCTCTTATTATGATCTTGAAATACCCACGGCTATTTTACAAAATAAAGAAAAACAGAGGCAATTTCTGGCAGTGGTTTGTGAGCCAAAACACGGTGGTTATATGGCTTTAATGGACCGATATTGATGGTATTATTTTCCGGTTCAGTAACACTTGCAGATCTAACAGGTCAAGACTTCGTAGATGGCTCAGGTGGAAAACCCTCGTATTTGCTGGAAATTGGCACCCAGCCGATCTACAGATTCTCGTCATCAGGAAAACTCTAGAATTTCCTCAAAAACTCACTCTCCAAACACGGATCACCATCCGAAACTTGAAAACTAACATTCCTGCGGTCCAAAATTCTCTCAGCATAAACCAAAACCTTCCGCTGGCCCTGCTAGCTCCCTTCACACTGCGGTTTTTCAAAATTTCCCCCAGAGTGTCATGGGTTCTACTGTTTTTATCCAATAGAGAAAAGATTTGTGCCCCCTTTTATAGGTTTGCCGTCTTCAATTTTCATTTCTTTCTCTCGTTCCAATCTCCCTCTTCCAAATACCTATCCTCCATTATGGTTTTCACATGGGTTTTCCACTTTAATCTGGGTCTGCCCCGTTTAATTTTTCCAGGTGACCATTGATATATTTCTTTTGCCCATCTCCCGTTTTCCATTCTTTGTACGTGACCACACCATTTAATCTCAATATCTTAATTAGCCACGCCCCTCTACGGGGTGCAAATAGCCAAATTCAAGACCGCGGGTAGACTCGGCCACGATAGCGCCAATCTGGTGTAGCGTCCTGACTGAACGTGTCCTGTTACCAAAGACTAGCGTAGCTTGACACTCACAATATTTTAATACATACAAAGGGATGCCGCGCCGGTTGTTTTTTTTTTCGTATCAGCGAACACCTGGGAAGCCGTACTCAAATCGAGAATATCATTTACTCAAGAAATTTTTTTTCGAAATATAAATTACAATACATATACCACTGTGAACAAAAAGTAAGGTGAATTTATTTATAAAATATAAATTCTTTATTTATTCTTCCAAATCAATTTCATACCCTTCAAAGTAATCACCGTCCTATAAAACGCACTTTTTCCAACGCTTTTTCCAGTCTTCGAAACAGTCGGAAAAGTCAAGACCTTCCTCGATTCGGATTTTATCTCCTCAATCCTGTCAAAACGGCGTCCCCGCATTGGCCTTTTGAGTTTGCTTAATAGCCAGAAGTCGCACGGAGACAAATCAGACGAATACGGTGGTTGCGGAACGATAAGAGTCGAGTTTATGGCAAAAAACGTCGCGAATAACCTATGCAGTATGACATGGTGCATTATCGTGATGAAGGAACCAAGAGTTGTTCGCCCATAATTCCGGCCGTTTCAGACGAATAGCTTCACACAAACGACGCACAACGCTCAAATAGTATTTTTTGTTGACAGTTTGGCCCGGCGGAAGGAATTCATAGTGCACCACACCACGATAACCAAAGAAAACTGTCAACATCACCTTGATTTTTGGTCTTGCTACACCTTTTGCACGATGTTTGCTGGATTGGGCGGTGGTTTAAGGGTCGTATGCGTAAATCCAAGTTTCGTATCCAGTAATGATGCATTTCAAGTGGTCCTGATAGTCAGACAGCAAAGTTTCCCAAACATCAACGCGACGCTTGAGCTTGAGCGATTTTGGCACCAATCGAGATTTGACCCGTGTGAGACACAAAACATTCTTCAAAATGGTTTGGGCTGAGCCGAATGATATTCCAACACTATCAGCGAGATCTCTAATTGTCCATCGACGATTTTCAAGCACCAAATCTTCGTTTTTTTGGACGTGGCCCTCGTCGGTAGGCATTGAAGGTCGTCCAGAGCGTGGTTCGTCTTCAACGCGTTCTCGGCCCTCTTTCAACTCGTTGTACCACTTATAAACGTTTTTTGTGCCATAGTTTGATCACCAAAGGCCTTCCGCAACATTTTCAACGTGTCCGCACAAGAATATTCGTTCCGCAAACAAAATTTGATGCAAGTTCTTTGCTCAACAAAATCACCCATTGCAAAAATCGAAAAATTCACATTTGGCTGTTTACAAAAACACGTGTAACTCAGAGATAATTAAACCCTTCAACAAACAGACACCTTGGCAAATATTATAGACAGTTCTACCAACCTAAGAAAAAAATATTTTCCTGCCTTCCTAATACCCGGGAGTTTTGAATGACAATTTCACCTTACTTTTTGATCACAGTGGTACGTACTTTTTAAGGATCGGGTACTAAATCAAATTTTTTGAACAATTTACAATGAACTTTTACTTTGTTCTTGATGAGTGAGCAGCGGATATTTACTTCTTTTATTTTTACCAGTTTTAGGTTATATCAAACACTGACATTCAACAATAATATTGTAATAATGGAAATATTACCGGTTAAAGTTTTGTGACGTCACTGTACGCGCCCATTGCCATATGATAGTTTCCCGATAATATTGAGGGAAACACGAGAAATTTTTACTCTCTCGTGATAATTTATTTATTCATTGATGGCAATTGTTATCAACAATTAAAATAATTGGGGTTGGTTTGAGGAGCCCCAAGATGAACGCGATGACGTCACATTGATACAGAATACATGCGAAGGCTGTTTGCTTCTTTCAAAACTTTAAAACCACGTCTCACAACTGAAATATAGACAGACCTACCAACCTAGGAAAAAAGAATTACCCGTCTTCCTAAAACCCGGGAGTTTTAAATGGCAATTTCACCTTACTTATTGATCACAGTTGTATAATAAAACAAAATAACCCTCGATTAATTTATCCCGCCTGTGAACACTACATTATAAATGTCAGATATTTTTTCATCATTAATAATAATAAAAATATAAGAACTAATTAAAGTACTATTTTATTTATGCCTAATTTAGAAAGGTATTTCTTTTCCAAGTGACTCGAACAGAGGAAACACCGGACGAACGTCTTAGTAGATTCCATTACACACTCCTTGCCTCCTTCTCCTCCAACGGTCTGCACCACGCTGCCACGTCAGGTGTGTGTTCGTGATCTATTTAAAATACGATTAGAGGAAGATAAACTCTGTACATATATTTTTCTTATTTTAAGGGAAAATTAAACCGCTGAGATTAATTCGTTCTGATTATTCCACTCATCGTTGAGCGGCCATCATGGTCACGCGTGGTGAAGGTACGAAAGCGTGGTAAATGGATAAAAGATGAACGAGTTAATGGAAGTTGTCTTAAAAGAGTCGTAAAAATAAACTCCCGCCGGGGAGATTTAATTAAATAACAAGCAAAGTGAGTTACAACAGGACTTAAAAGTCCTTCTAACGTTGGGGCAGTTAACTGAAGGCACAGTATTCAATGTCTTCATATGAAGTTAAATAGAAATTAAAATTGCTTTAGCTATTAAATTACAGTCTGTGTTGATGAATGTATTAATTAAACGTTTAATACCATCTTCAATTATTAGAGATAGTAAAATGTAAGGTGAGTGAGTTTCATTTATTATCAGCGTCTGTAATTTATTAAACAAGGACGGACTTCATTTTTTATTCATTTAATAGGTAAATAGACGTTAATAACGACGAAATGAAGTTAAACCTTTTATATAAGTGGAAACACTACCAGACGGACAAAGTATATTGTGTGCGAGTGTAAGCGTGTCAATGACCCGAGAAGGCACCAAAATCAGAAGCCAGCAAAGCCAAAGTAAAGAATATTTAAATCCTTCCCATTACTTGTCGACACTCCGGCGGGCGAATAAGCACAAAACCGATTATTTCAGAACTATGAAGACTAAACTGGTTGAGGTACGGAGAAGGGAATGCTGCGAACCCACAGCAAACTCTTCTCCCGCTATCGGAAGGGCGTGGGACAAGTACCCAGTGCCCGACCTACCTGATGCAGGTTTTTCTAGGGTTTTCCCTGCATTACTTTTAGGATCCTTAAACTATAGCCCGGGGGCCCTAGTTAACCCTTGGCTACCTTCCTCTACCCTTCCACATCCCCCCTTTCAAATCCCTATGCTATTAAAGGGGAGTTGCCACCATGTGGATTACCCTCATGTAGCCTGTTACCGTAAAAAAAGGAATAATTTACTTATATAAAATTAAATGTAGTTTATGATCATCAACATCCAGTTTAATAATAGAAAAAATATGTTAAAAATAACAACGTTTCGGTACATTTGTTTGTCATTTTCATGTTTTATTTGGGTTAAAAGTTATGTAATAAAATTATTGAATCTTGACTTTATCTCCGTAGCGAGACTGAGTGAACGTTAATAATTTCAGCTTTCAGTAGTTTTAAGAAAAATACAGAAATGAGAATAAAATTCAACAAGAAAAATACAGAAATGGAGGAGAATTGAATAAGAAAAAATGCAAAAATAGGAACTAAATAAGATAAGAAAATTCCTAAAGGAAGGAAAATGCAACAATAAAAATAGAGAAATAAGCAAGAAATTAAGAATAATACACAAATGAGAGAAAAAAAATTATAAGAAAAACACACAATGAAGTAGACTTTAATATAAATAACAGACGTGAGAAGACTGAAGGAGAATTGAAAAGAAAAATACAGAAATCAGAATAAATTAAATAATATATACAGAAATGAAAAGAATTGAATAACAAAATATTTAATAGGTAAATAGACGTTAATAACGACGAAATGAAGTTAAACCTTTTATATGAGGGGAAACACTACCAGACGGACAAAGTATATTGTGTGCGAGTGTAAGCGTGTCAATGACCCGAGAGGCACCAAAATCAGAAGCCAGCAAAGCCATAAATATTTAAATAAGAAAAATTCATAAATGTGGACAAAATTAAATAAGTAAATTACAGAAATCAAGGAGAAGTGTACAAGAAAAATACAGAACTCCAAAAAATTTAAATCGGAAAAATGAAGAAATGGGAACAGCAGATACAGAAATTAAGGAAAATACTAGAATAAAAATCCAGAAAAAATGAAATGAGCAAATTAAATAAATGAAGGAGAATTGAATTAGAATAATGCAGATTTTGGAAACAAATTAAGTAATGAAAATACTGAAATAAACAAAAATTGAATAAGAAAAATACAGAGACGAGAAGAATGAAATAGAATAAAATAAATTTAGAAACGAGATGCAAATTTAATAAGTCAGAGAAATAAAAGAAAATTGAATAAGACTAATATAGAAATGGGAAAAAACATTTAAAATATAGAAATTAAGGAGAATTGAATATGAAAAATACAAAAATAGGAACAATAATATGTAAGAAAAATGTACAAATGAACGAAAATACAACAATAAAAGTACAGAAATGAGAATACTTCAGGAAGGAGAAGAAAATTAAATTTAAAAAAGCGGAAATCAAGGAGAATGGTATAAGAAAAAATAGAAATAGGATGAAAAGTAAGTTATAAAAATACAGATGAGAGAATAAACTTAAATAATGCAGATTTATGAAACAAATTAAATAACAAAAATACTGAAATAAAAGAAAATTGAATAAGAAAAATACTGAAATTAATGAAAATACTAGAAGAAAATGAAATAAGGACATTAAATAAATGAAGGAGAATTTAATAAGAATAATGCATATTTTGGAAACAAATTAAACAATAAAAACACTGAAATAAACAAATTGAATAAGAAAAATACGGAAACGAGAAGAATAAAATAAAAAATCTAGAAATGAGAAGCAAATTTAATAAGTGACAGATATAAAAGAAAGTTGAATAAGACTAATGTATAAATGGGAAAAAATAACAAAAATACAGAAATTAAGGAGAATTTAATATAAAACATACAAAAATAGGAACATAAATATCTAAGAAAAATATACAAATGAAGGAAAATACAGAAATGAGAAGAAAATTTAATGAGAATACTTCAGGAAGGAGATGAAAATTTAATAAAATAGCGGAAATGAAGGAGAATAGAGTAATAAAAAATAGAAAAATTGGATGAAAAGTAAATTATAAAAATACAGATGAATAAACTTAAATAAGAAAAATACCCAAGCGGAAATGAAGGAGAATAGAGTAATAAAAAATAGAAAAATTGGATGAAAAGTAAATTATAAAAATACAGATGAATAAACTTAAATAAGAAAAATACCCAAGTGACTAGAAAATTGAATTAGAAAAGTACAGAAGTGAGAAGAAAATTACAGAGAAAACAGATATTTAAGACAAACGAGATTAATTATAAAGAATAATAAAATAATAAATAATTGAGGAATAATTAATAAGAAAAGTACTAAGCGATTGAATGAGGATCAAACGGAACTCCAGAATAACCGTAGAGTCGCATCTCTTCGTAATTTGGCGTTTCTTTTGTTCGACATTCCAATGACGCATCTGAAAAGTGGCCATTTTTCCAAGGAAACCAAACGTTGCAACGACGTGTGGCAACAAAAGTTTATTGACGCGGCGGTTGAAAGTCTCTTCTCTTCTCTTCTCTTCTCTGTGGCTTTTACTCGTTAATGACCAGCCAACAGTCTTTTGTTTCTTGTGATGCGGGACACAAAAGGTCGATGTTTTTAAATGACACAAATTTGTCCTGGAGGACTTGCGGGGTCATAACTCAATATGCAAGTGTGATAGCGCTTCAGTCGCGTGAGACATTTCTTATTTATATGTTTCCACGTCTATGCATTCATTAATACTAAAATTGTTAAGTGTCTCGCTGTAATTACAGTAAGGAGAAATCTGTTCATCTAGTATGGATATGGCTGGAGAATTTCCACAACATAAGCTTTTATGCAATTATATTGTAGGGTAATTAAACATGTAAAGATAGTCTTTCTATGAATTTATGGAGAGAGAGGATAATTAAAGAAAATGGGTATTCTTACTCTCTCAAGTAAATTCATTTACTCACTGATGACGGTAATTTGTAATCGACAGTTCGGGTAAATTTAGTGCCAACTCTTACACGATTCACTTAAAACAGGAATTAAAGTAATTTATATCAGAGTTGAAAGTTTCCATCAGTTGTATTAAAAAGGAGGCGGAAGAATAGAAGAATATCAGTCTTTAAAATAACCTCCTGATGACGTTAAATAATTAAGAAACCCTCCAGTTAGCTGCAGACACTCTCAGCTTCTACGCTGTGAATGAGTTTTTTGGAATATAATTTATGTTCATATATAAACTTGGATTTTGACTTAAATAGTCTAAACAGCATCAACTATTAGTAGTCGCTCATTACTAAAATAATTTATAGAACAAGTATTATTTTTTTTAGAATAAGAGGTTACGTGTAATCCACGTGGCGGCATCTCCCCTTTAATAGAATAGGAAGGGTTTTAAAGGGGAGGATACTTAAGAGTAGAGGAAGGTAGCCAAGGGTTAATTAGGGCCCCCGGGCTATAGTTTAAGGATCCTACCCGGAATTCGCCTAAAAGTGATGCAGGACAAAACCTAGAAAACCTGCATCAGGTACGTCGGACTCTTGGTGCTTGTCACAAGCCCTTCCCATGGCGGGAGAGGGATTTTCTATGGGGACACAGCATTCTCTGCTTCATGCCTCGACCAGTTTATGAGGGCAGCTAGCCGACTGTTCCATTAGTTAAAAGCCAACAACTCTTACCGTTGTATATCGTAATAATTAAATGAAAGAATTATTCAAATTTACAAACAAAATATTTATTTTCAATACTTTAAACAATTACACAAATAATTAGAAATAGAATTTATCTCAGGGTCATTACTGGGTTTGATAATGGCTAATCATTTATTTAGAAATCTTATCAACACAAATTTCAATAAAAAGATTTACTCCTCAATTAACAAAGACGAAATTTACTTGTCAACATACTAAAAAGATGGATTCTATTAAACAAATTTTATCAAAGGAAGAGAACGAAATCTGACGACTATCTTTTAATCCGGTTTACATAATTATTTATTTTATATTGGTACTCACGGCAGTATTCCAGGATACTTTTGACTTACGAAGCACTATGACGGGTTTTTGCACAGCTTCTACTAAAACTCACTGATTCTAAAATTAGTATTTTTTTAGATCAAAATGAGGAACCAGGAACCTCCTCTTCGTCTCTCCCTCACTCGGTTGACTTCTGCTCGGCTATGTGCACCAAAAACTGTTTGTGTTTAGCAGGTTTCGTAGTTCAGCTTGTGTAAATGTTTTGTCTATGCTTTCCTGCAAGTTTATTTCGATTCTCGTTCTCGCCTTTCGTTTTCGTCCTCGTCTCTCGGTACGTGTTTAATCTCCAAGTTCCAAAAGTTCTTTTACGACCACCCGATCGCTGAGGAACCAAAATGCAGACTGAACTCTACCAAAACATAATGTGTACTCTCTCCTCAATATTTTAATGCGACCTGTACTTGACCAAACCTTACAGCCAACTGAACTACCGTCTCGCAATTTTGAGCGCGCATTGCTTCTTCCGACAAAGGAAACAATACCTGGCTACATTGTTGCTGTGTTCTATACCGCCGTAAGAATATATTTCTCAAACAATTTATATTTTCTAATTTACAATTAATGTGTTAATTAATTGGCATTACAATATATTGTAATAAACAAATAATAGACTCCTCCTATCTTTGCCCACCGTTGTGGTAGCCAAAATGTAATAACCACAAAGGGTATAAATAAAAAATATAAGGTTTGATTTTAACAAACAAATTTATTAAATTTCATCAGAAATTACAATTGAATTTAATATTTTACTATTATAATAAGATCTCTTGCTCTCATGGGTCTCTACTGGGTTTGACAACGGACAGAATCGAACTATTAAAAAGACCCAACATTTAAGTTTTAAATTAAACAAAAGTATTTACTAAATTTATTCATGAACTTAACCTATAGACTGCTTCTAACTTTATTATCAAAAGAAGAGAACGACATCTGACTGTTATCCTTTAATAACGTTTACATCTGTTAATATTATACATTCCAACTTACGGTTTCTCAGGTTTACTTCGACTCGTTCTTTAGACACGCACTTTATAGCCTTGACATTCACTCACTGACTCTAACACAATATCACTGGTTCGCCGTGACACTCCTTGACGTCGTTTGTTGCATCCAGGTCGCCTATCATCGAAGACAGGTCAAATTCTCCTACTCATACAGATAGAGCTTCTGTATTTTAAAAATGTTTATAGCTGTTATGGTTTTGCTGACTGATGCTGACTGTCGCTGACTGACTAACTGTCGAGGTTCACCGAACCCCTCTCCTACGCTGACTCTCGCTGACCGTCTCTCGTTCCTCTCCCACGCTAACTCCAACTCTCCTACTGTCCAACTGTCCACACAATAGGTTATTTCCCCTATATATACCATTAGCCTCCTTGTTTTTCTCTTGCTGCAAAATTCCGTCGCAACGGCGCGGTGACAGAATCCCATTACCGAAATTTACGTCCCGGCCGCTGGAGTCCTTTAGCCGGCTGCTCTCTTTTGTCCGAAACTCGACAATCGCGACAGGTCCAATTTGTCTTTGGACCTCTCCCCTCACAAGTGCGCGATACTAATTCCTCCAGATCCTAAGTCAACAAGTGCCTGGACCCTCATCATTGCAGCTGCAGTTATTTCGCCCCCGCAATTACTCAGGACCTAATTGCCGCACCGTCACACTGTCCCTACAAATTACGGCTTCCTCTCTGCCGCCCACCAGCACTCACCCTAGATAAATGTCTTACCGCTCCGTCATGTCACCTCGTGACAGGACCCGCGGTTACTTTACCCACGCATTCTCTTTACGAAATGTGCGCTGTTCTCAAACCAATGCATTACATTATGCATTACATTACAATGCATCCCCTTAATGCATTACAATATATATATTTGTATAATTATTGAGCGAGAAATAATCTAGCGTGATATTCCACCAATTTTAATTGAAACTCGATGTTTTATTAATAATTAATTTTACGAACTGGATTTCCGCACAACTTTAATATTCAAAAAAATTACACCGAAAAAAACGTAGCTGTACGATTCGACTCTATTTTGTATCTTCTTAAAATGCTGTCAGATGAAGACACAAAGTAGCGTCGAAACGTCCGGCTACATATAATTTATTATTCTTTGTAATTGTTTCTCATTAAATTAGTCCGTAAATGACGTTAGTTTAATTAATTACTAAATTAATCAGTCGTTAAATCGATACGTATTATGAACGTTGTATATTTCAAGTTTTTTTACATTATCACCTGCATCAGGTACGTCGGGAATTAGGTACGTGGTCGTACCCTTCACATTCCTGTTGAGACGCAGCATTCCCTTCTCCGTGCCTCGACCAGTTTAGGAGGCAGCTGGCCGACTGTTCCAATGGGAACAACACACCGTATGCCCAAGGTCTGTGACCCCGGATCATACACCTCTGAATTGGCCGAGGTGCCTCGGCTTGTGGGAACCTTAGTTCAAAAACGGAGAGAGGAAGAGGCATCCCCAATCTCCGTCTCACCAGATAGTTTTACCTGCGAGAAAGCCAGCCAAACTCTATCTTTTTAGTCCATGTCCATGTCCATGGACTCTCATCACATTTACATTCTGCATCTTCACTGTGAAATTTAGAAGTAAATTTGTAATCTCTTTAAAAAGTTCTTCCAATGGTTCTTCAATTGATTATTTGTTTTGAAATTTTAACTTTTACTTGATACAATTCCACATCATATTTAGATGAAAGAATTTTACAATCCCTTGTAACGTATTACCATTGATGTAAGGTTTTTATTATTAACCAATAATTTTAAATTATTATTTATACGGCTGTGGCATTGAATAAAAACAAACATTAAATTTAATTATATATTACAATTAAAATCAAATACAATAAAAATTGCAATATATAAATCTAACAATATAAAAAAACAATAAAGAAAAGAAACATGAACCTAAGGACTTTTAGGGCTTTTTCATCAAACAGTATATTTTATAGATAATTTTTTTTATTTAGTTTTTCCAGTCGCGTCTACGATAAAGTTATTGGCCACCACATTAGGTATTTAACTAATTGGGGCTATAATTTTTTGCTGGTGATGTTGTTGTTTCATCAGATGAAGGGGGGGGGGGGGGCAATTCCAATTGTCTCGACGAAATTGGTGAGTATTGTGCTGGCTTCCAGGTTTGTTCAGAGATCCGTTCCAGATCAAGGTAGTCATTCTTGTGAGCGCGTATTTGGTTCATTCAAACAGAATATGAATTATGTTGAGGGGGATGGAGCATTTCTCACAGGTGGGTTCAGGTTCCATGGAGAAAAAAATATGAGTGCGTTAATTTGGTGGGAAATGATGATTTGCTGTCTTCTGGGAGCGTTGCTTATATGACGAAGTAATGTATAAAAATATAACTTACCGAATTAATTTTTATCTTTATCAAACGATTAAAATTAATATTAAGAAATTAACATCAATAATGTTAAAGATCCTTTAGATTCAGAAGACACCCATTTTGTGGTGTATAAAATAGTATGCATGGATTGCAATTCAGGTTACATTTGCCAAACTAAGCGTGCTCTTTAAACCAGGATCGAAGAACATAGGGATAATTACAAACTCCCCGAAGAAGAAAAAAATTCAGTTTTAACGCAGCATAGACAGTCACATCTTTAATTGGAGTAATGTCAGAATTATCCACGTAGAATCTCCGAAATGATCTACATAAATAAATTATTAATTACACATTGTAAAAGGTATGACCCGTTTCCACATCCTAGAATCTCATGAGAATCTATGGAAAATGGTTCCATCTATTGTAGTGGTAGGTTTATTAAGTGATAAAGAAAAGGGATATTTTCCAGAATTTATTAATTATTAACTGAAACTGAAAAAAAAAAATACAAATTATGAGTGTCCAGTTAGCCGGGAAAAACAATCTGATCCGTTAATCCCAAGTTAAAACATGGTTTGCTGTAATTCCCCCAGGCGCGTCAAGGATTGAGACACTTGGCAGTTACCTCGCGTTGATCTCTGGCCGTGATCATGTGGCACCCTCGATCTCTCAGAGTCCTCTGGATGATGCAAGTTTGGGGCTGTACCTCCGTCTCTGGCGACTGTTCATCGAGGAGTCTCTTCTATACTTTCTTTACAGCCCCTTCGCTGGATGTGAAATATCGATGATCTCGACCAATTTTGGATCGATCTTTCCTGAACCAAGAAATGTGATTGGTTCAGGCAGTCACGTGTTAATTCAATTTTTGGGATTTTTGGAGAGACGGTGTGACAGTCCAGGAAAACTTCCGAGGGTCAACATCCCACGTGTCTAAGTCCAGACCTTAGGTATTATCTATCCGCCACGGCGGCGCCTGGTCAAATTCCAACTTTCCAAGCTCTCAACCATTGCTAATATCTAATTACATTAAAATAAAATATATATACAATTGTAAAACTATCGCGCTACACTATTCTACGGTCTCACAGTGCAGCCAACTGTGTTCGGATGTCACCCAACCGTCCTCGTTGCTGCTCTTCGACACCCTGGTCTTAAAGAAGTCACAGACAAACGACCTTGTTTTGTGAATGAAGGATTGCTGAGTGAGCGCCGACGCCAGATGTGGTGGGAGGATTTACCTGGCCGGCTGTTGTGTGACCTTGATGCAGCGGTGACCGACATCCTCACACATCTGCTGCAGTGGTCCACTTTGCTCAGAGCGGATCTCGTAAGCCCACGGAACCGAGAAGACGTCGAATTGTTCCCAAACGGTCGTGTGCGTGGTCGGAGTCTCGGAGGAGGAGCTTTCTACCATTGTCTGCCCACCTTGTTTCTGTCACTGAAAAATCATAATAAACTAGACTGAAATTGCCCTGCATCTGTCCGCGGGTATGTCTAGAGTGAATTAAAAATAAAAAATCATTCTACACATGTGTTGATTCGTTCCTTAAATCGAAAGTTAATTCTAAATTTATTTATAAGAATATAACTAAATTTTCAGTTAATTAGAACTAAACGCTAATATCTGAAAATATTATAAAGAGTTGCTGTGGTGATGTCGACAATTTTCCTTCCCTCCACACCCGGTGAAATCCCAAACAGTCTTCTAATTTTCATATGTTTACTAACTGCCCGGGTATTTTCCACCACCACGAGAATTAAACTCCTATAACCCCAGGATCGAAACCAATCTCGGTCTTTTATGTAAACCCCTTCCAGCACCACCCGCACCATACTAGTACTTCCCTCCCTTATCTTTTGGAGCTTAAATTTGACTCTTAAAAATTCTGGAATGGCAGGCACTATACCCTGAAAACATTTTATTCTGCGCTGTTTAATTAACAACCGATCCACCTCCACCCCTAGAGGCGGTACGTCTGTCTTACTCTCTCAGTGTTTGTTCCTGGATCGTGAGAGACATGTGTTTAAAGTTTGGTAGAAATTGCTCTACGCATTTAAGATTCTATAACGAAATTTGTTGCACGCACACCCTTCCATCGCCGCTCCTAGGGGCTGAACTACATGTTAACCAGAATTGTAAATGTCGGAATTAAAAAAAAATAGTGTATAACCGTGGTTTTGACTCCAATCTCGGTTGTTTCGCTTTATTTTTATTTACTGCCCCCTTCACCCGCTCCCTAATAGGGTGGTTTAATTATGCACTAAAAATATCTGGATAGAAACAATCAAATAGACCCCGAAAATTAATTAATCAACGCTAATATCGACCATTTTAGCACTTTCACGTCTTGGGTGCTCCCTAACTCTTCGAAAGGCCGACAGAAACCGTCACAGGTATTCGCACAACAACTCACCAATGTTTCTTCGCAATCAGGTGAATGGTTTAGGGGGGCAAAGGGGACATTCAGTGTGTGTGTAGAGAGAGATCACCAATTTGTAATGTAAGTTTTATTTAATAACTCTTCTTTAATATTATTGTCGACGTAATTATTGAAGCCAAAGTATTGTTTGACATGTTTATACGGGATTATTGACGGCAAAGCTTTGACAGAAACCTTCATAGTGTTTTGGGAGCCTGGCCGCAGTGGTCACGGGATAGTGTTTTTGGTATCCCGACCGGAGTGGTCACGACAGAATGTTTGGGGAGCCTGACCGTAGTGGTCACGGGATAGTGTTTTTGGGAGCCTGACCGGAGTGGTCACGACAGTATATTTTGGGTGCCTGACCGTAGTGGTCACGGGATAGTGTTTTTGGGTGCCTGACCGGAGTGGTCACGACAGTATGTTTGGGGAGCCTGACCGTAGTGGTCACGGGATAGTGTTTTTGGGAGCCTGACCGGAGTGGTCACGACAGTATATTTTGGGTGCCTGACCGTAGTGGTCACGGGATAGTGTTTTTGGGTGCTTGACCGTAGTGGTCACGACAGTATGTTTTTGGAGCCTGAACAGTGTTGGTAATGCCGAAAGAGTGTGTTGGTCATGGAATACGAGTTTTGATTGGAGTGAAAACGATAATGTTTTGAAGCTTGTCTTGGAACTTAAACCAATCCACAAAAAAATCAACGTTAAGTTCGTGAACAGTTGTTAGAGAGGCGCCGGAATTTTTGTGAAGGAAACGATATAGTAATCAGTGCTATGGGCTGTTAATAAAATATTTTTCTTTAAAATTAAAATAACTGTGGAGTGCACAAACCAGTACCCGAACAGCTCTAAATAAAAATTTAATTTGAATATTACAATATATATATATATATATATATATATGGTACTTCATCGTGTGTATAATTAATTAAGAAATACTTTTAAATGTAGAGGTATTTTTGTAAAGTGTTACGTCTGAGCTGTAATTTCTGTGAATGTATTTGTTAGAATCGTGCTTAAGATGGCGCCAGTCCCTTTGACAATGGCTCCAGTGTTGTGGCTTTATCTCTGGCGCGGTTCAAGGACACCAAAGCCGTTGGACTGTCTGGTATTTATCAGTATGCCATTGACTGAGTCTGTCTATATCTGTCTTTTCCTCAATTACACAACTTCCAACGGTACTCGGGGATGGTAGATACCGTGCTGACAAGGACGGGTAGATAACCTCTACGTGTTGATGGAAGAGTCTACAGGAGCAATCGCTTTTGTACTTCAAATTATATGTAATAATTTTTTCCCTCTGTAATATTTCCAGTTGCTCTGAATAGTGATTAAAAGTTATCGCCATTAAATAATAGGTCCCACATCTTTGATTTCTAAATTTTCCAAATTTTTCTTAAAAATTATTTGATTTTGGTAGAACAAATATAATATTTCAGCTTCCTCACAGCATGGATGATCTGAAAATAGTG